>LR990656.1:2718351-4055412 GCA_905147715.2 Xestia xanthographa | reverse complement strand
CAGTCATATGAAAAGACGAGATACTATTATCGTCAAACTGATCTGAAATATGGGAATTGATGAGTTTTACGGACAGACTGTGCGTGAAAAAGACGGTTAGTAAGTTAGTGATGTCAAATTAGTTTTTATTAACATAACTGGTGAAATGTGGTAGTACTATTAGGTACACCTGCCTACCCCTTCGGGGATTACCGGCGTGATGTTATGTTATGTTAATAGTAAGTAAGTTTTCTATATTATTCAATGTTGAGATCTATCGTAGATCGATATAAGGTTGAATTGAAATATTGTTCTAATCCGTCCTTACTTGAGAGTTTTCTTAGGTTCAAAAGCCATTTTATACTATTCTATCTTTATTATTATTGATAGAATTATCTGTTATTACTTACTACTACGCAAGCCATACCGCCTTACCATAGGTTATGTCATCGCTTTTGTAACAATTAAATTGAGATTTTCCTCCTAAAATTATAACACCAATTAAATAATAATATTTATGTTTCTATTATGGGTTTGATAATGTTGTTTCTTTTTGCTGTCGGTATAATATTAAATAGAATTAATATAATAAATATAATAAATAATTTTTATTGAACATTATAATAGTATACAATATTACGAATGTCTGGACTTTTATTTTGGAAAGTAAACCATATTTTTCACAGCTTTTTACAGTTTGTAAATTCAAATCCAATCATCCTGAAACCCATTGAATTAAATTCTCCGTTCAGCTAATTTCGCATTACGGTTCAAATAAACAAACAATAGAACAAAAACTCCCGAATTTGTTTCGGGAATTAAATTAACTAACTTTGAAGTACCCTTACAACTAAAGTTTAATGATTTCCGATTTTATTTGGTTTTGACAACAAAAGAAACGTAATTGAGTGTACGTTTGACGTGCTTAACCTCGAAACTTTTACTCGATGGCTTCGAGATTCGTAATCTTAATAATTCGAAATGAGTTTAGTAATCCGTAATGAAATTTGGGGAAACGGAATACTTGTGATTTGACTTGGATATCGGTCAGTTAGTCAATTAGTACTTTCTTAGGATTGTTGCATGGACGTTTGTTTCCGAGTCATGGATGTTTATATGTATAATCAGTATGTATGTATTTACAAACAAAAAGTATCTACGTAGTATATCAACTATCTGGTGTCCACGACACAAGCCTCGTTGCTTAGTGTGGCACTAGATGGCGCTGTGTGTAATGTCCAGCGATATTTATTTATTTATTTTATTGTGCCACATCTTGCAGCACGTAATTGCGCTTTTTTATGCTACTATCCTTTTTTGTCGCCCAGAACTACCACTTGCTAGAGCGAGAAAATCAAAATCTAAGCATTTATTTCAAGCCTGGCCTTACAGTTACAGGCACTTTTGATCTTTCGAAACAAAAATAACAATAAAATGAAGCTTCGGCCCCAGTCATAAGGTATAATAATCGTGAAAGTACTGTGAGTGAAACGGAGCAGCAGTGTTATAGCACGCGGCAGCATCGCCGATTCTGTGTTTCTCACTCAGTCAAATGACGGTTCTGAGCGACAGAAAAGGAAAAAAGCATGGAAAAGTGCGATTCCGTGCTTCTTCTTCGTGTTGCTAGCACGACATTTACTATACAGGGTCTAAAAGACCTCATCACGAAGCCGTCAACCAAGCATTCTGTACATCAAACTAAGTAACTTTACGCAAAAATTATTGCTGGGAAATGTTTTTTTTTTTGGGGTGAAAAATCATGTTTTGTGGTAGAACTCAATGTAACGCAATCAAAACATTGTGCTGATGGATGGATTGAATAGTACGGGGGTCGTGGACGTGTTTAAAGTAAAAATCTTACATTAAAAACTTGTACTTAAAAAAAAAAACTTGTCAAAAATTTGGAACTTTGACCCCCAATATGTCCGTAACTAGTAGGTTCCCAGGTATGGTGTAGAACAAAAAAATTATCGCAATGACGAGGAGAACAAGTATCTTTCGGCTTCGTTAAGTTTTACACCCTTTATGTTGGTACCTACACCAGAACTTCAGCACTTCCACCGCGTCGATTCTGTGCTGATAGATGAGGTTCAATCCTTGAGGTCCTTGCTCGGAACCACAGATAATATAATACTCTCGGAACTAACCTCATCTTGTTCTTTCTTTCTTAATTTTTTGTTAATACAATTTCACTATGAAAAATCTTAAAATGTTTAGTAACAGCGTGTAAGATTTCTATAAATAACTATAAACGTCATGTTTTCCTCTTCAAAATTAGATATAACTGTATGAAGTGTGTCAGAGGTCAGAGGTACGAAATGAAGGATCATATAGGAATTCTTCTTTGTACAAAACATAGGAAAATTATCATCATCGTCACTGATTCGCAGAAACAATGACGTTGCTGTCTCTACGTAACATAATGGTAAAATTCCGAAGGCAACCTAACCGCTAACAGTTGCGGAAAAGCTGACCAATCCGGCGTGTGGTATCCGGCAAAGTAGAATAGAACCAACCCATTACACTCACGGGTGTCGTATAAGGCGACTAATGTCTGAGGCAGAACACCTTGCGCCTCCGTAAACCAGAGAATGGGCAGCAGCGTTTTCTGTTAGTCTTTCATCACTGCGATCTCCAATCCGCTTGCCAAGCGTGGAGATTACGGCAAATTCCTCCCATCATGGGAGAGGCTTATGTCCAGGAGTGGACGTTATGGGCTGTTGTAGTTTGTTGTTGTGAACAAACCTAAGAAAATACCGTAACTCTATGAGTAGGTACGGCAGCTGGCCTATAAGAGTTTATTTTAGCAATCGGGCGGCTTTGCGGCTACTGCGATTTGAGATCGGTTTCTGAATCATAAATAAATAAATGTTTGTTCATTAAAGTTACAGAATAAGGTAGATGACAAAAAAAGTCAGATTAGCAAAAATATTTGACACGTATTTTTTCTTTTGTTACATCAACCAAAATTGACGAAGATACGACGCTTTTAAAATTCTCAAAACGTCACGCCGTGGTATAGTGCGTTCTGACGTCACGAGCTCCTACTTCCGAGTTTTGATGTGTTTTATCTTTGTCAATATTCATTGATTTACAAAAACAAAAAATACGTGTCCATCCAATACTCTAACTGGCGAACTAAATAAATTTGCAAATTATTGATGGTGGAAACTAGCCTTTTATGGTAATTAGAATGGAAAATCTGTACCTAAACCTGTAACGTCAACCAATAGATAAAGATTACGTTCAACAATTTAGACTTAAGGGCTATATATCCCTCAAATGGTGATGCATGATCCTCCGTTACGCCTAAAATACTGCAGCATTCATTTTGAAATAGATATATGGTAAAGTTGAGGATTAATGCTAAGTCCTATGTGTGACGAAAACACGATCCCATAAACTTTTCTCGATAGAAAAAAAATCCAAAGTTACCTCCAAATCGCACAATAAACCGCTGGTATTCAAAAAGTACTTCAAATTAGATCATGAAACTTTGCATACTAACTGAACTAACTTCAAAGCAGGTCTTATGTGTTTTATTTTTTTAGTCCAATCAATATTCGGCCTCAGTGACTGACGTAACAACCGCTTTGTAGTGCAAGCTGATTAGAACTTTATTCTAACAGAATTTCAAACGAATTTTGAACCACCACAAATAGAGTTGCTAATTTTAGGGTTAGAAGGGCTTTAAAATAACATAGCACAAAGCTTTTTTTTAGATTATGAGGCAATCCGTAGGCATATTATTACCAATACTAAAACGGGTGGGAAACTAGAAAAAAGTTCCGTTAAGTACACACCTGAGGGTGTAAATTCTCCTGATGTCCCGGGGCGCTATACCGTCTTACTAACACAATAAGTTTAGGAGTTCCAAGTTTTGAAAGTCCTAAGGGACGACTGTTTGCAGATAAAATTCTGCAAATAAAAGATCATAGATAACGTGAGGGGATCTTCAACTATCGTGTCGAAACGAACCAAGAGGGAATGACTATGTGTCTTATCAAGTTATCAATTTCAAATACGAGGTGTAAACGGACCCGGGGTTGCGGGACTGTTCGAAAAAGATACCGTGGCCCCGGAACACAAAGGGCGATGAAGGAACATGGATGGGTTTTAGTCAGTAAAAGTCTGACACTCCCTCCTGCTCCGCCCAGAGCGGGAGGACTCATTTGATGATTTCTCATGCGAAAAAAAAAAGAGGTGTAAACGGACCGTTCACGAAGCCGTCAACCAAGCATTCTGTGCATCAAATTAAGTAACTATGCAAAAATTATTGCTGGGAAACAACTTTTTTTGGGGTGGAAAATCACGTTGTACGGTAGGAATCAATGAAACGCACTCAAAACATTGTGCTGATGGATGCATATGGACCCAAATATCTCCGTATCTAGAAAGTTCTCAAGTATGGTCTAAAACAAAAAATATATCGCAATGACGGGGAGAACAAGTTCCTATTGGCTTCGTTAAACATGTACCTATAGTTACTAACCTTGTAAGAAACTATTTCTGTCACCACCATCGCTAACACCGCAAATAAATTAAAAGCGTACCATCCAAAACTACAGAATACTGTAATTTCAACGAGCTATTAGACCTGCTTAATAATAAATGGTAGTCTGTCATCTCGGGTAGGCGGCACCGCAACCGCAGTGTCACAGAATCCGGCACGGAGGCGGGACGAAGCCGGGACGGAGCCGGGATGGAGCCGGGATGAATCCGAGCCGGCGCGGCGACGTGACGGGAGTTAAGGAATAATTGCGGAGACGTGACAGTCTTTTGAATTTATAATGCGGATTGTAGCAGCTTTTAGTGTTCGCTGACTCGACTTGGGGTATTTGTTAGAGATGGGCAATTGTTTTTTTTTACTAGATGGACTTTTGGAATTGTGCGCGTGAATTTAATCTTTTGTTTAGTAAATCAGTGTGTATTGGAGAGAAGAAGTACACCAGTGTGAGAAGTAGAGGGAATGGGGGAGGCCTTTTGCCAGGAGTGGGACAATACGGGCTCACTAAAAAAAAAAATAAGAATACAGGCAGCCACACCGAAGTTACTTTTTGTGGAGTAACAGTTTTCACATGATAAACAAACTAATTTTCTCTATCTTTAGCGGTTTTTGTTGGATTTTTACAAGTAACTTCGGTGTGTGTGCACTTTTACTAACCGAGTAAGTTTTAAACAGATGTTATAGTGATCTTAATATCAAATCTTTTCTTTATCGTGTGCTTTAGTGTCTGGTAGTGGTGTCAAATTTTGAGTAGACTTGGCTTTACATGCCACCGAGAAATATCTTTTAGGTATGCTGATTTCCTCACGATGTTTTCCTTCACCGAAGAAAGTGATAATTATACAATACGCACATGAATCCGAAAAATCAGAGTGCGTGCCTTGGGTTCGAACTTGAGACCTATGTCTTGGCAGTCCGACGGTCACACCTAGTGGTGTGACCGTCGGACTGCCAAGACATAGGTCTTGGACACGGTTGGCAACCCGACTGATAGCCTAGTGGCTATCAGTCGGGTTGCCAACCGTCCCGCTATACGTGGGACGTCCCGTTTCTGAGACCCTTAATGAGGCGTCCCGCTCATGGTGTGTACGGGACGCTAAATATCCCGCTTTTTGGAATAAGCTACACACGCACATACAACGACTGCGCACGACATAGAGTCATAGAGTCTATAAGGTTATAGTCTAAACCGTTTTTAAGTAAATATGGACTGCTATTAATCTAACCAGGGCAGGCAGTCTCGACATAGATCGCGACAAATTCACTAACTTTTGATTGCTAATTACTAACGAATAAATTCGTTTGCAATAATGATGCTTCCGAGAAACGCATCTTGGATTTAGAGACTTGCTTTACACGCAAGCATCATTATTGAAATCTAATTTATTCGTTAGTAATCAGCGATTGAAAGTTAGCGATTTTGTTATCTTCTTGTTATCTCTGTCGAGACTGCCGGCCCTGGGCAGGCAGTCTCGACATAGATAGCGACAAATTCGCTAACTTTCGATCGCTGATAACTAACGAATAAATTCGGTTGCAATACTAATGCTTGCGTGTAAAGCAAGTCTCTACATCCAAGATACGATTCCCGCAAGCATCATCATTGCAACCGAATTAATTCGTTAGTAATTAGCAATCTAAAGTTAGCGATTTTGTCGTTAACTCTGTCGAGACTGCCGGCCCAGGGCTGTCTCGACAGAGATAACGACAAAATCGCTAACTTTCAATATTGCTAATTACAACGAAAGAATTCGGTTACAATAACTATGCTTGCGGGAAATGCAAGTCTCTACATCTTGCATCTTGCAAGCATCATTATTGCAACCGAATTCTTTCGTGAGTTATTAGCGATCGAAAATTAGCGATTTTGTCGCTATCTATGTCGATACTATGCCCAGGAGTTTTATTTACGTGTCATCCTGATTTGCGAAGAAACGTTCGCGTTTTTGTATTCTTAACAAAATTTGTTGTATCGGGTCCCGCATTTTTAATCGTCATCTCCCGCAAATTCGTATTTTAAAGTTGGCAAGCCTAGCTATCACTGCCTCATGTGAAATGAATAAAGTTCAAGACAACTCCTCAAATATTAACATAAACTTAAAAAAAAACCGGCCAAGTGCGAGTCGGACTCGCACACGAAGGGTTCCGTACCATACACTATATTTATTATTTGTTGTTATAGCGGCAACAGAAATACATCATCTGTGAAAATTTCAACTGTCTAGCTGTCACGGTTCATGAGATACAGCCTGGTGACAGACAGACGGACAGACGGACGGACAGACAGCGAAGTCTTAGTAATAGGGTTCCGTTTTTACCCTTTGGGTACGGAACCCTAACAACAAACCCTTTATCGTTAACCATTAACCCGTAGCCACAAACTCAACAAACATTCACTATAAAAATCGACCATTAACAATAGCCCTTCCCCCGTCTTCACCCCCTTTGTGACCCATTCTTTATACCCCTAGCCGTAACTGAAAGAAACCTATTCCGTTTATCCGTAGTATGAGATTGGCAACCATTGTGTTGGCTACAGCTCTTTAAACGGAACAGGCTATTGCATTCGTGACTTCAAGCAATAACGCTGTTGTATACGTTATTTGGTTTTACCTGGGTTTAGGAGTCAGTAGATTGATGTTAAAACGGGAACGTTTATAGTGTCTAGGTTCTGTAGTTAAAACACCTACTGTGTACCTTGTTTTGGTCGGGTCCATATTGGCTCACCTAAAGTTCTTCACCCGAAATTGTTCTTCCTAATGATTTGTAATCCGAATGATCACTCTTCCTAAAATTTTTCATCCTAAAGTTTTAATTCATACTATTTGTAGTGCTAACGGCGATGTTCATAACACTCATGTTTCCGAAAATTGTATTTACTAATATCATTCATGTGAATATATTTAAACTCCTACTGTTTTTTATCATAACGCTTTTATCCCTAAACATAATTACCATAATATTTTCACTCATACTCAGAAAGAAACATTTACCAAGTGTAATAAAAAAATATATGTGGGTAGAAGATGATATTTATAGTTTTAATTTGAGGGTATGATTATTATTTGGGGGTATGCTTTACATAACGTACTTATTACTATAACTATACCTAAGATAATTATGTCTAAAACAACCAACTGTTTAGAATGATTATAGGTCGTTTCACTGATTTTTGTCTTAAATGAATGAAATTCAGGTTAGAGCGTCATCTTGGGGGCACTATGAAAAAAATACTTAGAAAAGTTTCGCGACCAATTTCGAGGTAGCGTAGTTGGTCACAGTTCTAACCTAACCTATATGGATATCTTTGCAGGTATACACCGCTATGAATATATATGAAAACATGTATTTAACAACTTGTACCGTACTATTATTTGGCATAGGTACAATTAACGAACCACCAGATTTAGTAAACTGGAAAATGTAACGGCAAAAAAATCACTTTTGGTTGCCAAAATCAGTAAATGTTCACCAAAATTAATCCCCATTTTATCGTGAAATTAGAACCAAAAATTTATTTTTGACCACCAGCAATTTAACTGTTATGCTCTTGCATCCGAGTCGAGGGAGACCCGGTTGACGGAGCCCCGCTTCGCGGGGCTCCTACTTCTGAATGGTTTATAAAAAAATAACCACGAAGGGTATGGCGGGGTCTATTCGCTCGCTTCGCTCGCTCATTCGACCCCGCCATACCCTTCTAACCTAATCTATCCGTGTTGGGGTGCCCCAAGTCGGCCTAGGCAAAACTAGTTTGTCATCAACCTCCTCATTAAAGTTTGGTGCTCAATTTACTAAATTTGGTGATCTATTGATATTTTTTTATTATTTTGAATGCTACTATTATGTTATACATGTTATGTGAAAATAAAGTTACGCAAAATTAATGTACCTATATAATACTGATTATTATGAATAAAAATAAATCTAAACAAAAAAAATATGACTTTGAATAATAGTGTAAAAGATGGTTATGTTGAGAAAATATAGGAATACAAATAAAAGTATAATAGATGTTTATTGCTACTGAAATTATGAAGTTGAATGCTTCGGAATTATGAACATTAGAGACAGAGTAGTTAGGAATTGTGATTGTTAGGATGAAAAATTTTAGGAAGAACATTTTCGGATTTCCAATTATCGGAGTTGAAAATTTAGGTAAACTTTGGCGCACCCGTTTTGGTCATAGGGTGTTTATACAGGGTGTAAAAGACCTCATCACGAAGCCGTCAACCAAGCATTCTGTACATCAAACTAAGTAACTTTATGCAAAAATTATTGCTGGGAAACGACTTTTTTTTTGGGTGAAAAATCATGTTTTGTGGTAGAACTCAATGTAACGCACTCAAAACATTGTGCTAATGGATGGATTGAATAGTACGAGGTCGTGGAGGTGTTTAAAGTAAAAATCTTACATTATGAAACTAATAATAAACTTGTATTTAAAAAAAAACTTGTCAAAAAGTTGGAACTTCGACCTCCAATATCTCCGTAAGAAGGTTCCCAGGTATGGTGTAGAACAAAAAAAATGATCGCAATGACTGGGAGGACAAGTGCCTTTTGGCTTCGTTAAGAGCTGTTTTACACCCTTTATTGTTATGTATCCGGCCTGTGAATAAGGTTTTGGTAAAGTGGATTGTTTACTATGTTTTGTAGCTTTACATTGTATACACAATTATGGAATAATGGTTGTAGACAACAATATGGTTCCTTGACTGTGTACATGTTTTTGGGGCTGACCATACCTTTCACTCATTTTTGTAAGCGTTCCCCAAGCACCGATAATCTTGTAATTAATTTTCCAAGTTGCGGTGTGTCAGATCAATATTAATTAACTTAAAAGCCACTGACTGAAAGGAAAAGATGTACTACGCTACACACATTACTGAGTCCCGAATTACATGCAATCTCGTCATTTTCCTTCAAATCAGCTCTAAACTTAATTCAGCCTAAACCAAAAGTCAAGCAAATCAGTTTCCCATTAAGAAGAAACTTATAGAAACTCGCCTTTGCATACAGATTACAAGATAAATACCTACTTACGTACTTATTCACGTTCGGAAACTTCGTATACTTAGCATAAGGCCGCGGTTTCCACGCCGCGGTTACAGGCGCGTCGGTGGCGTAACTTTATTATTTACTTTGTAAGCTCAGGTGGCGAAGCTAACAGTTTGTTTTGTACTGTTTTTCTTGTTAACTTAGGGTTAATACTTATTTGGTATACGTTGTTCGGTTGAGTTTATCTTTTGCAAATGTGTAGTAAAATGATAATCATCACTCTCCTGCCCTTCATCATCATCATCATTTCAGCCGAAAGACGTCCACTGCTGGACATAGGCCTCCCCCAAGTGTCGCTACATTGACCCGTCCCGTGCGAATCGCATCCAGCGGATTCCCGGAACCTTCACCAGGTCATCGGCCCACCTAGTGGGAGGCCTTCCAACGCAACGTCTTCCGGTTCGCGGTCGCCACTCCAGAACTTTTTGACCCCATCGGCCTTCCGTTCTGCGAGCAATGTGTCCTGCCCACTGCCCTTAGAGTATATATTACACTGTAATATATACTCTAAGCCACTGCCACTTAAGTTTGGTAATTCTCCTGCCATTATCCTCATTTATTTGTGGTCGGCTCAACATGTCGTCTTCTTCCATACATTTCTATTACTTACTCGTCAACTCAGCAGTCACCTCTTTTCTAGCCATACCATCCTTCACACAGTCCATCCTTCTTTCTCAGTTTCTTCCACTCCTCTAACGAGAAGAGGCTGCACTAAGTCATAGTGCCTCTTTTCGTTAATAATATCTCTTTATAACAAAAAATAAAGAAAACAGAAATAAAAAAATCTATACATATAATAAATCTGTAGAAAAGTCATTTTTGTACATTGAAGAAATTGAAACAAAAAATAGCCAGCGTGTGAAAAGATAAGTAACAGAACCCATTTCCATCATTTTTGAAATTTTTGTCTGTTTGTCTGTTTGTCTGTTTGTTTGTGCGCACATCACGTAAAATCTACGAATTCAATGCTGACAATGTTTATACATAAAAATTGTGTGTAACTTGGGGTATGATTTAGTGTTTGTTTCATTGAAATCGGTTAATTCTATCAAAAGATATATGAACTTAAAGTTTTCAAGAAGAACTAATCATCAAATGTAAGATACATACATGCAGCGACATCTGTTGAACTAAAATGATACCAATGACTAAAAATGTGCTCACCACAGTCATAACTTTTAAATGGACTGACCAGCTTTAAAAAAAATTTATAGCATAGGTAATAGAATAGAATAGAATTTTATTTTGCAAATATGAGTAATACAATATAGTTGTTAGGTATAATATACTTTAGCAGTTTAACATTTTGGTCGATAGACGGCGTTGTTTATTTCACTCCATTTTCTGAATTGAATGACCCTCGCCCGTGTCAGTTGCCTATTTTTTTTTTTTTTTTTTTTCGGATGGGAAATCATCAAATGATTCCTCCTGCTCTGGGCGGAGCAGGAGGGAGTGTCAGACTTTTACTGACTAAAACCCAGCCATGTTCCTTCATCGCCCTTTTGTTCCGGGGCCACAGTATCTCTTTCGAACAGTCCCGCAACCCCGGCAGACATCGGTCCTTGCGGATCGGCCCTTCCTTTTTGCTGACTCTCTTTTAGGCGCGCGTGGAACACGAATGCGCCGTCGACACGGCCTGTCGTCATGAGACGGACGGACGGCGAGCTAGCCCATAGCCCACCGTCCACAGGCCCGCGCCTACGGTGGCCGCGGGCCACGTGGTTGCCCCGGAAGCCCGGGGCGTCTGCCGCGGCGGCCGGGACGTTGAGAGGTTCTCTCCCTCTCACGTTCCGCCACCTCCTTCTCTAGCATTACTGCTTCGCAGAAGAAGGTGACGGCGTCCCATTCCGTCTCGCTCCGGACCATGGCTTGCACCAGGGCCGGACGCGAGAGGTCGCCGCCGCAAACGTGTAAATTGCCTCAAGATTGGTTTTTTAACCGACGAAACAAAAAGAAGGCAGTTCTCAATTCGACGCGTATTTTTTTTATATATGACCACGGATAACTTTTACAGAGAAGTCCGTACATGGTCCTTTTGTTTGTAAAAAGCGTAGGTACATCTCAAAGTTGGTCCCATTTATAATTGAAAAATCGTGTTTGGGCTAATTTCTTGCACCTTTGATGAGAACTTTCGACCTAGCTGGAGTATGACTGTCATCGAGTGTCTAAGGATGAAGGAGGTGGCGGAACGTGAGAGGGAGAGAACCTCTAAACGTCCCGGCCGCCGCGGGAGACGCCCCGGGCGTCCGGGGCCACCACGTGGCCCCCGGCCACCGTACGCGCGGGCCTGTGGACGGTGGGCTATGGGCTAGCTCGCCGTCCGTCTGTCTCATGACGACAGGCCGTGTCGACGGCACGTTCGTGTTCGACGCGCGCCTCAAAGAGAGTCAGCAATAGGAAGGGGTCCGCAAGGGCCGATGCCTGCCGGGGTTGCGGGACTGTTCTAAAGAGATACCGTGGCCCCGGAACACAAAGGGCGATGAAGGAACATGGATGGGTTTAGTCAGTTAAAGTATGACACTGCCTCCAGAGGCCCTACTCTCTAACGTCCGTCCGTCCGTCCGTCTCTATCCGTCTTTCTCGCGCACGTCTGCAGATGAGTGCGAGTGAGAGAGACGGATAGAGATGGATGGACGGACGGACGTTAGAGAGTAGGGCCCCTTGGTCCGCCCAGAGCGGGAGGAGTCATTTGATGATTTCCCATCCGAAAAAAAAAAGGCTGTCGAGGTAAGCCCTTTTTTGGAAAAACATAAGTAGATTATTTTAGCGATTAATGCAAATATATCGAAGAAATTAAATTGTTACCCACTTGGATCTACGTAGGTATATATCTACTAATATTATAAAGCTAAAGAGATTTTGGTTGGTTGAACGCGCTAATTACAGGAAAACTTTTAGTGTTGAATAGTTATCGAGGATGGCTATAGGTTATCTAACATCACGCTATAATTAAAAGGAGCGGAGCGTCAATGATAAATGTTGCAAAAACAAGGAAAATTTATTTCTTTCGAGAGCTTCCTTTGCAGGCGCTGCATAAACGGTTAAAGTTGCGCAACAATCATGTATTAGGGAATTGTTCGTTTTAAAGCGTTCTAAAAAAACCGCGATAACATTATGTCTATCTTTCAAGGTTGACTCCACTCTCTCTAACCCTCTCTCTCTCATGTGACGCAGACGAAGTTGCGCGGGTCAGCTAGTATAATAATAATCATCGTCTGCCTAGCCTTTTCCCAACTTTGTTGGGGTCGGCTTCTAATCTAACCGGATGCAGCTAAATACCAGTAATTTACATGAAGCGACTGCTTATCTGACCTCGACAACCTAGTTAGCACTGGGTAACGATACCCCTTGGTAAGACTGGTTGTCGGACTTTTTAGGCCACTGACTACCTTTTACGACGGGCAAAGATCAACAAATGACAACCGACTCCAACAGCTTAGCGTGCTTTCCGAGGCACGGAAGAAACTCGGTATGTAATCGGTGGTCACCCATCCACAGACCAACCTAGGCAAGCACGGCTTAACCTAAAGATCGACCCGAGCGGCTGTTATTATTTAGCCACGAGCTCCTAATTATAATAAATAAATAAATAAATATTATATATAAAATATATATATATATTAAATATTATACTATATAAAGCTCGATTACCACTCACTGACTGACTGACATAATTGTTCTCCCAGATGGTGGATGGGGAGGTGGGTATATTTTGACAGATTCGTAAACAAGTGACTCTCGCGAGTATGGGAAAAGTGCCAAACCTCCCCTTTTCGCCCCCCTTCTCACCCCCCCCTATCGTATCTCGGAAACCAAGGGATTTGGAACGTTTTTGTTTTCAGATTCGTATAGAGGAGGCTCGGAAAAGTAAAAACCAGTTTTCAAAATTGTCCCCCTTGCCCCCCTTTTCACCCCTTTTAGGCAGATCTCAGAGTTTATGAGACTTGGAACATTTTTTTTTTCAAATTCGTATAGAGGAAGCTCCGCAAAGTAATAACCAGTTTTCAAAGCTGCCCCCCTTGCCCCCCTTTTCACCCCCTTTAGGCGGATCTCAGAAATTGAGAGACTTGGAACATTTTTTCTTTCAGATTCGTATAGAAGAGGCTCGGAAAAGTAAAAATCAGTTTTCAAAGCTGCCCCCCTTGCCCCCCTTTTCACCCCCTTAAGGCGGATCTTAGAAGTTGAGAGACTTGGAACATTTTTTTTTCAGATTCGTATAGAGGAAGCTCGAGAAAATAAAAACCAGTTTTCAAAATTGTCCCCCTTGCCCCCCTTTTCACCCCCTTAAGGCGGATCTCGGAAGTTAAGAGACTTGGAACATTTTTTTTTTAGATTCGTATAGAAGAGGCTCGGAAAAGTAAGAAGCAGTTTTCAAAATTGACCCTTTTTTCCCCCTTCTCCCCCCTTGAGGCGGATCTCGGAAGTTGAGAGACTTGGAACTTTTTTTTTTTCAGTTTCGTATAAAGGGGCAACGCGTTAGTCAAAATCATTTTTCAAAACTCTCCACTCTCCCCCCTTTCACCCCTCCCCCCATCGTATCTCGGAAACTAGGACATGTAGCGGCTCTGTGATTTTTACAATAAATTATTATTGAGGAGCGTTTAAATTTGTATACGGAGGGTATCCTCCCCTCCCCAACCTCCCCTAAAAATAAAAGGGCTGTAACTTCGTAACGGTCAGAGATAGCCATTATGTGTTTGAACAAATATTATAGTAGGCGTCGAAACCTGTCCGGTGGTGGTAAGTCCTGAGTGGAGCGAACCTGCGAGACCGAGTGGAGAGAAGAGGGGAGGTGGCGAGCGAAGCGAGCCGGCGACCTCCGCAGCGTAACTCAATCTCGCAGGTTCGCTCCACTCAGGACTTAACGTAACTCAAGGCGACGACAAGCAAACTAGGGTAGTTTTTTTTAATGGGTCTGAGTTTTTAAATAAGGTTTTTTTTTATATGTAATATTTTTTTTAAATTGGTTTTTAGAATGTTTTAGGGGTTCTTAAGGGTTTTCATACTGATATAGGGGTAGTTGTAACGGATTTTCCAATTATTTTAAGGATTCCTATGGATTCTCAAAATTTTATGATGGTAAGAATACTTCTCAAGAACACGACAACACGCGAGCTGCGCGCAGCTCGCGCACCCACGCAGATACTAGTTATTATTATACTATATAAAGCTCGATTACCACTCACTGACTGACTCACTCATTGACATAATTGTTCTCCCAGATGGTGGATGGGGAGGTGGGTATATTTTGACAGATTCGTAAACAAGTAACTCCCGCGAGTATGGGAAAAGTGCCAAACCTCCCCTTTTCGCCCCCCTTCCTCCCCCTCCTTATCGTATCTCGGAAACAAAGAGACCCGTATTTTTTGTTTTTTACGGATTCGTATAGAGGAGGCTCGGAAAAGTAAAAACCAGTTTTCAAAATTGAACCCCTTTTCCCCCTTCTCCCCCCTTTAGGCGGATCTCGGAAGTTGAGAGACTTGGGACATTTTTTTTTTCAGATTCGTATAGAAGAGGCTTGGGAAAGTACAAACCAGTTTTCAAAGTTGCCCGCCTTGCCCCCATTTTCACCCCCTTAAGGCGGATCTCGGAAGTTAAGAGATTTGGAACATTTTTTATTTCAGATTCGTATAGAGGAAGCTCGGGAAAATAAAAACCAGTTTTCAAAGTTGCCCCCCTTGCCCTCCTTTTCACCCCCTTAAGGCGGATCTCGGAAGTTAAGAGATTTGGAACATTTTTTTTTTCAGTTTCGTAAGAAGGGGCAACGCGTTAGTCAAAATCATTTTTCAAAACTCCCCACTCTCCCCCCCTTCAGCCCTCCCCCCATCGTATCTCGGAAACTAGGACACGTAGCGGCTTTTTGATTTTTACTATAAATTATTATTGAGGAGCGTTTAAATTTGTATATGGAGGGTATCCTCTCCTCCCCAACCTCCCCTAAAAATAAAAGGGCTATAACTTCGTAACGGTCAGAGATAGCCATTATGTGTTTGAACAAATATTATAGTAGGCGTCGGAACGTGTCTGGTGGCAGGTAGGTTCTGAGTGGAGCGAACCTGCGAGACCGAGTGGAGAGAAGGGGGGAGGTGGCGAGCGAAGCGAGCCGGCGACCTCCGTAGCGCAACGAAGGTCGAGTGGGTGAAGCGTAACTCAGGGGCGACGACAAGCAACTTTAGGGTTATGTTTTTTTTAATGGGTCTCAGTTTTTAAGTAAGGTTTTTAAATTTTATTTTATTAGGTTTTTTTTATATTAATGTTATAAATGTTTAGAGGTACTTAAGGGTTTTCATACTGATTTAGGGGTAGTTGTAACGGTTTTTCCAATTATTTTAAAGATTCCTATGGATTCTCAAAATTTTATGATGTTGAGGAATACTTCTCAAGAACACGACAACACGCGAGCTGCGTGCAGCTCGCGCACCCACGCAAATACTAGTTATACTATATAAAGCTCGATTACCACTGACTGACTCACTCACTGACTGACATAATTGTTCTCCCAGATGGTGGATGGGGAGGTGGGTATATTTTGACAGATTCGTAAACAAGTGACTCTCGCGAGTATGGAAAAAGTGCCAAACCTCCCCTTTTCGCCCCCCTTCTCACCCCCCCCTATCGTATCTCGGAAACCAAGGGATTTGGAACGTTTTTTTTTCAGGTTCGTATAGAGGAGGCTCGGAGAAGTAAAAACCAGTTTTCAAAATTGACCCCTTTTTCCCCCTTCTCCCCCCAGTTAGGCAGATCTCGGAAATTGAGAGACTTGGAACATTTTTTTTTTCAGATTCGTATAGAGGAGACTCGGGAAAAGTAAAAACCAGTTTTCAAAGTTGCCCCCCTTGCCCCCGTTTTCACCCCCTTAAGGCAGATCTCGGAAGTTAAGAGACTTGGAACAATTTTTTTTTCAGATTCGTATAGAGGAAGCTCGGGAAAGTAAAATCCAGTTTTCAAAGTTGCCCCCCTTGCCCCCCCTTTTCACCCCCTTAAGGCGGATCTCGGAAGTTAAGAGACTTGGATTTTTTTTTTTCAGATTCGTATAGAGGAGGCTCGGGAAAGTAAAAACCAGTTTTCAAAGTTGCCCCCCTTGCCCCCCGTTTTCAACCCCTTAAGGCGGATCTCGGAAGTTAAGAGACTTGGAAATATTTTTTTTCAGATTCGTATAGAGGAGGCTCGGGAAAGTAAAAACCAGTTTTCAAAAGTTGACCCACTTGTCCCCCTTTTCCCCCCTTTAGGCGGATCTCGGAAGTTGAGAGACTTGGAACATTTTTTTTCAGATTCGTAAGAAGGGGCCTAGAGTTAGTCGAAATTATTTTTCAAAACTCCCCACTCTCCCCCCCTTCACCCCTCCCCCCATCGTATCTCGGAAACTAGGACACGTAGCGGCTTTTTGATTTTTACTATAAATTATTAATGAGGAGCGTTTAAATTTGTAAACAGAGGGTATCCTCCCCGCCCCAACCTCCCCTAAAAATAAAAGGGCTATAACTTCGTAACGGTCAGAGATAGCCATTATGTGTTTGAACAAATATTATAGTAGGCGTCGAAACCTGTCTGGTGGTAGGTAGATTCTGAGCGGAGCGAAGGGGGGAGGTGGCGAGCGAAGCGAGCCGGCAACCTCCGCAGGGTAACGAAGGTTGAGTGGGTGAAGCATAACTCAGGGCGACGACAAGCAAACTTTAGGGTAGTTTTTTTTAATGGGTCTGAGTTTATAAATAAGTTTTTTTTTTTAGGCAATTTTTTTTTAAATTGGTTTTTAGAATGTTTTAGGGGTTTTTAAGGCGATATAGGGGTATTGTAACGGATTTTCAAATTGTTTTAAGGATTCCTATGGATTCTCAAAATTTTATGATGGTTAGGAATACTTCTCAAGAACACAACACGCGAGCTGCGCGCAGCTCGCGCACCCACGCAATTACTAGTTATATTATATACTTCTATAAAAGTTTATTTAAGCATTAATACCTATTCAAGCCAGTAAAGACATGCCATAACAAAACGCGATCTAAATATTCCTCATAGCATTTTCATGGACAAACAGCGCGCTATAAAAATCAAACAACGGAAATTAGCATCGTCTAGAAGTCGTTAAAGTTAGCGTTCACTGCGGCAGTTAAACTAACCACGCTAACAGATCGATTGTCGGGTGAAGCCTGCGTAGACGAGCGACTTTGGTCGGGGTAACTTTTTACACAACGCACCTTTTTTTTTTTTTTTTCGGATGGGAAATCATCAAGTAACTCCTCCCGCTCTGGTACGGACCCCTTCCCTTTTGCTGACTCTCTTTGAGGCGCGCGTGGAACACGAACGCGCCGTCGACACGGCCTGTCGTCATGAGACGGACGGACGGCGAGCTAGCCCATAGCCCACCGTCCACAGGCCCGCGCCTACGGTGGCCGGGGGCCACGTGGTGGTGGCCCCCAACACCGCGACGCCTGGGGCGTCTCCCGCGCCGGCCGGCCGGGACGTTGAGAAGTTCTCTCCCTCTCACGTTCCTCCACCTCCTTCTCTAGCATTACTGCTTCGCAGAAGGAGGTGACGGCGTCCCATTCCGTCTCGCTCCGGACCATGGCTTGCACCAGGGCCGGACGCGAGAGGTCGCCGCCGCCGATCGCCGCTTCGAGGACAACGCACCTTACACTTACTCACACACACCCTACACTTACTCACAACACACACACTCACATCCTACATTAACACACACCACCGTACTGTTAAACATTTTTAGTTTTGTTTTTTTTTTCTTTGCATATATTATATTGTATTTTCTTTACACCATTTGTTGAAACGATTTAGTATAGATAACTCCTAAGTCACAGGCATCTACAGGCTAGTTTAGGAGTATTTACATTATTGTGACCTTGTTATAAGCCTTATTCTGTTCTTAGTCTTGGACATCGTAATGTGATGAAATAATAAATCAATGCTTTTATTGAAAAATAAAATAATTAATATTTATTTATTTTGTCTGTTATAATAGTAGAAACTGCCATGACACGAAACCGCCAAAAGTAGAGAGATTTGGAAAAGATTCACTGATCACTGGGTGACCGAAAGTTGAAACCATATAGAAGAAAAAATGCATCGAATAACGGGGGGACCAAAACTCGACATTGGACGGCGAATTGGACCGCACAAGGGACATCAACGAGAGCGTGCTGATGAGTGAATGAGATGGACGATGGATAGACTGTGTGAGGAATGATATGGAAGAAAAAAAGATGTAAAAACAGTAACACACAACACAAGTAAACACAAATTCCAACTTAAGACTGCACGAGCACGGACTAATTACAGCAAAAAAACTATTAGTGAAGGGAGCACAACTGTTCAATGATTTACCAGAAGATTTAAAGAAATGTAATAATATTAACATATTTAAAAGTAAACTCAATAAACATGTATGTACCCTTTTATTATATAACAAAGTATGTACCCTATAACGTCACTAAACGCCCCAGAGGCATATATTATATTATTTTATTATTAAGATAAACGGACGGACGGTCGGACTTAGGTTAGACAACAAACTAAATTGGCAAGCACACATTGATTAGGTACATAAAATCAAAAATAACATCGCTAATGGGATCAATGCGCGGGTACATAAACAACATCCCAAAAAAAATCCGCTACAACATCTACAACTCATTAATTCGCTCACACATAAATTACCTAATCGAAAGCTGGGGATGCGCAACACAATCTACAATTAAAGCTCTACAAACAGCACAGAATAAAATAGTTAAACTTCTATTCAACTACGATTATGACACACCCACATCCGAACTATACAAACATACCAAACTAATGAGCATTCATCAACTTTACACATTCAATTCCTGCGTTCTCATTAGAAAAATTCTTAACAAAACCATACACACACAGTTATCCTTCAACATGAAAACATCGAAATACAGCTAAAGAAACCCTAACCAAATACAGACACGCCCCCCGCGAACGCAATATGGCAGGAAAAATATAAATTACGAAGGTGTCCAACTTTATAACAACCTACCGGCAGATGTTAGGAGCACATCTTCTTTCAACTTATTTAAAGCTAAGCTCAAGCAGTACGTTACAAACAACGCAAAACTACTAAAGTAACGATATAAACACGTCTGTCACACAATAATAAATGTCGACCTACCTACATTAAGAGAGCAAAACTGTTAACTACTAAACTATACTTTACTCTAGTTATGTATTTATTCAATAAGTGAACAATGTATGTTCTTTTAGAATAAATAAAGAATCTTTAAACCTATAAAACTGTATCTCATTATAAGTGAACTGTTATTTATAATTTCTTATGACAATTAAATGTCTTTAAACCGAAATGATAGCGTGACTGTTGACAGGGGACAATGGAAGGAATAAAACTATATAAAACGTATTGCGCCGGCTCCAAGTAACATGGAAGAAGAACAGCACCCCTAGCCAAGTTGACAATCTACAATCGTTAACGCTAGTAGAAAACTATTCAAATGAATGGGAATGACAGTCATCATCTCAACGTTAAATCACGTGATCAACACAAACGAATAGAAAATTCGTAGACAAGTTTACATCGTTCCAAATTATAGAATAGAATCAACTCAATGGGTTTAAAAGTAAAAATGGGTGTACCACAAGGTTCGATATTGGGTCCCTTCCTCTTTTTAGTATATATTAATGACCTACCCCATCTATTTAACAACCATCCGCATATGGTGTTGTTTGCTGACGATACTTCTTTAATATTTAAAATAAACAGACGTGCCACTAATCTTGATGACGTAAATAACGCCCTACTGCAGGTCCACGATTGGTTTACCGCTAATAATTTAGTACTAAATGGGAAAAAAACTAAATGCATTAGATTTGCTCTACCAAATGTCAAAAGTAGTGATTGTGACATAATATTGAATCAAGAGAAACTAGAATTTGTCGATAAAACGGTTTTCTTGGGAATCACGCTCGACTCAAGGTTACAATGGGGTCCTTATCTAACATCTCTTGCAGGACGGCTAAGCTCAGCAGCATATGCTGTTAGAAAAATCCGTCAATTTACTGATGTTGATACCGCGAGGCTGGTCTATTTTAGTTATTTTCATAGTATTATGTCATACGGTATTTTACTATGGGGACGGGCTGCAGACATCGAGTCTATATTTATTCTGCAGAAAAGAGCCATCAGAGCCATTTATGAATTACGTAGACGCGATTCTCTAAGAGAACTGTTTAAGGAAATTAATATCATGACAGTACCTTGTCAATACATCTATGAAAACATCATGTACGTTAGAAAAAATCGGCATTTATTCAGTAAGAGAGGGGACAGACACCACTATAACACTAGAAATAGGGACCAACTAGTTCAGCCAGGTTTCAGGCTTGCTAAAGTGGATTCATCTTTCATGGGGTACTGTTTGAAATGTTACAATAAAATACCTCCCCACATTCTTCAACTGAATGAGACGAAATTTAAATCTTGTATAAAACACACACTATGTAGGCAAGCATATTATAAGTTGGGGGATTACATTGATGATAAAAATGCTTGGCTAAATGCTGGTCCTGCTCCACAACCATAGGTGGGGGGGGCAAACTAATTGTTTGTACTGGTCGGGCATTATTTGAGTCCATCGACACGTAAAGAAGAAGATGAAGAATTGATTCCCATGTTAATGTATTGTGGAAGCTGCAGAAGATTGTAAAAATATACTTGCATTGTATAGATTCCAGTTCTTAGTATTATATAATTGCATAGCACATGTGTGAGTACTTTGTACTGTTCAGCCACCATTTACATTTATTTATCTTTCATTGACTTGAATATGCCTTGGTGACTGAGAGAATGTCATGCTCACTTAAATGTCTCGCTGATGGTGGCGGGTGTGTCGGGTCATTTAGTTCCCTTCAATATGGTTGAGTTGAATGGCGCCGGTACATGCGTCATGTCTGTGAACGGGCGCTGTCAGTTGGGACTGGTCATCTCTTAGCTGCCAAGGTTCATTTTAATTACTTTATTCATACATTTTTAATCTAATCTTTCACTCTGGATGCTCTTAGTGTGCACGTCTTTCTACATCGTTCTCACATATATGTATAATCTCAAAATTAATGATGTAACCAAGATTTTGTAACAATATTTTGATTTTAAAAGAGTGTCCATGGAGTTTCTTGCCCATTCTTCTCCATAGAGATCTACGCTAGGGAATGGGCAACTACAGTACTTTCTCAAGTTATTATGCCTTGTGACTGGGACTGTAGCTTTGATTTTCTTTTTTGTAATTTTGACTTTCAAAAGTGCCGTAATGGTCTAATTGAAATAAATGCTTTGAGTTTGAGTTTGAGTTTGAGTTTGAATGTTATCGTTTCTACATTGTTGATCGCTAAACTCTTTGGTAGGAAAGCTCACCATAGACTAAAGTGTAGGTTTTTTCTACAGACATTAGAGAACGAGCGATCGACTCAGTCGTGTCAACTTGGCTACCAATTTAGCGCTTTCTACAATCGCTTACGCCGCGCCGAAGCGTTTACGATTGTAGAAAGAGAATCGATACGAAACGTTTGTAACTTGGCTATGGATGCTGCATAGACGAGTGATTTTGTCCGCGGAGGAATGGAAATACCTGAAGTGTGGATAAAAATTTCACCGAAAGCTACGGTTTTAACGCACTCGATTGCGATCATTCAAACAAAGATAAACATACGACTTGTCGAATCGAAATCGAATCGAAACGTTTGTGAATAGCTACGCAGGAAGATGATGATTGAGAGTGACGTAGTACGGTTGAACAAGCTATTTGGTTTACATTTTACAATGTAATTTGTGGGTTAAACTGTAAACCAAATAGCATGTTCGACCGTACCTAGTCACGATGACGCAGCGAACAAAAATTATCGTGCATCAAGTGCGTTGAAACCGTAGCTCTTGGCGGACATTTTATCCACGCTTCAGAGATTTTGCAAGTCGCTCGTCTATCTGGAACATAAAAAGACACGATAGAATAGAATTTATCTCTAGTTTCTAGATAACTAATAAAGTGGGTACTATTTTCTGTTGGAATAACAAGTGAAGGCATGAATACTTTACGCTAGGTTTTATGACTTTAATGACCATTCGAATGGATAAAGTAAGAAATAAGTACCTATTTGCGAGCGTTTAAAAGTGGCGCCAATGATAAAACAGTTTAAAAGGAATCCTTTGGCTTGGAATCGGCATAATTGTGGTGAGGAGGGTGAAATGCATGTATCTAAAAGAGTGATGAATAAATTTCCATGGATGGATAGAATCGAATTACAGTTCTTACGGTTCTAAATGGGTCGTGGAGGTCAGATAGGCAGTCGCTTCATGTGAAATATGGGTAGGTATTCAGCTGGACTGGAAGCCGACCCCGACATAATTGGAAAAAGGCTAGGCAGATGATGATGATGGATGGAGAATGCCAGAAGAGTCAAAGAAAAGGGGGATAGATTATGTGGGAAAAACTGAGGAATGAAAGAAAAGGGTGTCAATGATGAGCTTGACTGTTGATAGGAGAGGATGGGAGAAGAAATCGTGCTGCGCCGACCCCTAGCAATATGGACCAGGGATGTTATGGAGGTGGTTTTATCGGAACCGGAATCGGAGTCGGAGTTTTTAAATTTGGTTTGTTGGAGTCGGAGTCGGAGTCGGAACCGGAATCGGAGTCGGAGGCGGAGTCGGAAATGGTGGCAGAAGAAAAATGTGTTAAGGGCAGGCAATAAAATAAAATAGTGAATTATGAATCGATGACAGAACGCGTGCTGTGTTCCCCGGGCGACATGCATAAACCTGTTCGTACACGTTGACCACAGCCGCCGCGCGTCGTCGCCGCCGCCCGCCGCTATCTGATATGCTTGGCCCTCCGGTTAAAACCTCCGATTTAAAAGTATCGGAACCAAAGTCGGAACCGGAGGTGTAAAATCAATCGGAAGTTCCAACCTGTCGAAGTCGGAGTCGAAGCATCGTAACATCCCTTATATGGACAAGGCAGGTAGATGATGAATGTCTGTCGATTACACATTGGTTGGCAACCAGGTCTAACACTACGACCATTTTTTTCATCAGAACCATAACTATCTATCAAACATCTAGTAGAATAATATCAAAGAAGTTATTGATACATTAATGTTATTAGCTTTGAGAATCGTTAGAAGAAAAGGCAGCTAGGCGATCGTTGTCTCTGCTTTGAGGTTGAGAAAAGTTACTTATGAATAAAATTGCATTTTTGAACAATTAAGTTGGCTTTATGCTCCATATTTTCTGTACTTCTAGATCACTCAAAGGAAATACGTAGAATTCATATAGTTGGTACATTACGGCCACTTAAAACAAAAAAAACTTTTTACTACGTTCGGCGACGTACTGATTATGCTATGCCAGCAATGCCAGTAAAACCGAAATACCTACAGCAATGATTAGTTGGTAAAACAAGTATGAAGCTAATTATTTTCTGCTCTAACAATTACCAAAGAAGACCAATTAACGTACAAAAACTGATTTTTTTTCTTCACAAAAGACAAAAAAAGTCTCTTACAAGTCTCTAATAAGTAAAAACTTTTAATAAGCGATGACACTTAGAAACACTTGGTGAGAGTTTTTGTGAACTACCCTAATATGTCTCGGGAGGAGGAATAAACTTTGTGAGATAGAACCGATCTGTGGAACTTGCACTTTGACCTTTAACAAGACGATTTCGTTAGATGACCGTGATAAAACAGAATTGAGGACATTTCCCCAGTTATTTTAAAAAAATACTGTAGAAATGTCCTCAATCAAGGCCTTAAGGGCCTATACCCCCCTCAAATGGCTTAGCATGTTCCTCCGTTACGCCTAAAATACTGCAGCATTCATTTTGAAATAAATATACGGTAAAGTTGAGGATTAATGCTACGACTATGTGTGACGAAAATACGATTCCATAAACTTTTCTCGATAGAAAAAAAATCCAAAGTTACCTCCAAATCAAACAATAACCCACTGGTAACTTAAACCGCTGGTATTCAAAAAGTACTTCAAATTAGATAATGAAACTTTGCATACTAACTGAACTAACTATAAAGCAGGTCTTGTGTATTTTATTTTTTTAATCCAATCAATAGATTTTTTGTTAATAAAAAAAAACCACTCATTTCGCACTATTCGGCCGCAGTGACTGACGTAACAACCGCTTTGTAGTGCAAACTGATTAGAACTTTATTCTAACAGTATTTCAAACGATGTTTGAACCACCACAAATAGAGTTGCTTACTTTAGGGTTAGAAGGGCCTTAAGTCCGAGCCTATTGCTATCATAATCATCTGCATCATTTCTAGTCTATCCGGATGCAGCTGAATACCAGTATTTTACACGGAGCGACTGCCTAACTGACCTCCACAACCCAGTTAGTACTGGGTATTTCGATTTAGTACTGGTAATTTATGTTTAATCCCAAATTGCTATCACAGCATTTTTTTTATCTCTATCATAAACCTTATGTCAATACGAATAAAACTCACTTTACTGCAAAATCAGAGGTAGAAAACAAAGATAGCGCAAAATAGGTACCTATAAATCTCCAAATGGCAGAAACCAGATTGCTACTAGTTGTCAAAGTTGAAGTACCACTTGTTTGTAGCGAGTACTCCACAGGATATTGGATTTAATCCTTGACTGTCTTCCCTTGAAGATGTCTGAGCTGAAGTGGCCTCAAATGTATGTAATCTTTGAATCTTCGCCTTTGTGAGGTAACCTTATCTACCGTTGGTTTGTGTGATTAAACTGCTATGTAAATGTCTGGTTTGAAATTTATTTTGATTGGAGTACAATATAAAGCAGGAGCTTGTGGCTAAATAATAACAGTCGCACAGGGCGATCTTCAAGCCGCGCTTGCTAAGGTTGGCCTGCGGATAGGTGACCATCTATTATTTACGTACATTTTCTCCGTGCCTCGAAAAGCACGTTAAGGTGTTGCTCCCGGCTGTCATTTGCAGATCTTTGACAGTCGTTACAGGTAGTCAGTGGCTTGAAATTCTGATAACCAGTCTTACCTAAGGGAACCGTATTACTCAGTACTTACTGAGCTGTGGAGGTCAGAGGCAGTCGCTCCATGTAAAATAACTTGTATTTACTCGTAGCTGCATCCGTTTAGACTGGAAGCCGATCCCAACATAGTTGGGAAAAGGCTCGGCAGATGAATGATGGTAATGAGGAGTAAAATAATCTTTTTCGGCGCATTTTAATTGAAATGAAATTCAATTTAAGGCTCGTCATCATAATTTTCTGCCCGTAAATATATTACGCTTTCTAATTATCGCTGAACTGAAAGGTTTAGGAGTCACTCTCACTGCCAAGTGCCACACTTAACTAATTAGTGAATGTACTGTGTTTTTAGAAGATTTCACATAGAAAACGGCTGCTTATTTTTTAGTCTTCTTTTTACAAAATGCATGTAAAGGCACCATCGTAAGAGATCAATAAATAATTCACCCAAAATACAAAACTTGGAAGAGTAAAAAAAATCCAGTACAAAAGTCTTGATGAATTTTCGCATTCTTTAGTAATATATTTCTACGGGAGCAGCGGTGGCCCAGTGGTGGCGGCCCCGACTTACGCACAGTAAGTCGTGGGTTTGAACCCAGGCAGGCGCATTACTTTGTGTAATTTATTTCAACACCGCTGCTCTCAAAACGGTGAAGGAAAACATCGTGAGGAAACTATAACCAAAAATTCGAAGACATGTGACATCTATCAATCCGCACTGGGCCCGCGTGGTGGATTATCGCCCATTCCCTCTCATAGAGAGGAGGCCTGTGTCCCAGCAGTGGGAACATTAATAGGCTGATGATGATGATGATGATGATGATATTTCTACTTTTTTGTTAACTAACTAAGTTCCCGTTCCCGTGGGAGTACGGGAATAAAATATAGCCTATAGCACTCACGAATAATGTAGCTTTCTACCAGTGAAACAATTTGTAAAATTGGTTCATTACTTCCGGAGATTACCCCCTACATACAAACTTACAAACTTACAAACAAATGTTACCTCTTTATAATATTTGTATAGATAGATTAGAATGCTCACAATCAAATTAAAAAAGTGAAAAGGTCTGAAGTCTTTACTGAAAACATAAATTGAAATAATACCTAGTCTTCTAAACTTATGGTCACCCTATTATCCGTGCAAAGTTCACACGTCAGTCGTTACAAGGATATCGAATATTGTCACGGCTCCAGCGCAAATGCGTTCCATTTAACGGCATTATGATGACGTCAGCGATCTGTTTTATGAGAATATCAGAGAATAAAGGATTTTCAAGCCTTGTATAATCTGCACTGACTGCCTCGTCGGTCTAGTGGTGGCAAGCGTGACTGCTAAGCATCAAGTCCTAGATTCGATACAGGTAACTTATCTGGCGAAATGTAGGTGTACTATTAGGTTACACCTCTGCCTAACTCCTCCGGGATTTCAAGCGTGATGTTATGTTGTTATAATCTGTTGGCTACGATGCGTCTTTTTTGAGGGTAGGTATAGTTTCCATAACTTTGCTTGCGAGATACAGAACTTTAGTTTGTATCGTGCTACAAAATAATAATTCACCCTGACTTTTCCATTTTAAACTGTCATGCAGAACAAGGCTTTAATAAAAAATCGGAGCAATCTTTGGGGACTGCCGATAGAAGTGAAAACAAAAAGTACACAGGCCCCGCCCCAGTCGTAGCACTGGTAATGCCCCGTGCATGTTTATGTGGTGCTACGGCGTAGCGAATGCTACGAGTGCTACGAACGGCTACGAAGCGTGACCGCACGTTACGTTACGTGACGATGAGTTCAATGTTTTCTTTCACCCAAAAAGTGCTCAACGCGCCTAAAGAAGTTTTCACTTAAAAAAAAACTAAGTTATTGAATAGAATGAATTCAAAATAAACTTTATCTTAATTGGATAAGGTTGATTTTGACTGTTGACTGACGCGAGTTCCATGATTTTTGTTCACCCAAAAAGTGCTCGAAGCGCATAAAGAAGTTTTCACTTAAAAAAAAAAACAATCCTAAGCAATGCAAAGTTCAGACGTCAGTTGTTGGAAGGATATCGAATATCGTCACGGCTTCAGCACAAATGCGTTCGATTCTACGGCGTATAATGACGTAAGCGATCCGTTGTACGCAGTGAACGTCATTAGACAAGCAACATGAGACAAATACATTTTGCAGCAACCTCATTTGATTTTAACTTCCTTCTGGTGGTGATAGTGGTGTGACTGTCAAGTCATAGATCTCGAGTTTAAACCCAAGACATGCACCTTTAATTTTTCGAATTCATGCGCTTTTTAACCAACTTCAAAAAGGAGGAGGTTCCCAATTTGATTGGTATTATTTTTTTATTTTTATTTTTTATGTATGTACACCGATTACGCTGAGATTTATGATCTGATTTATGTGATTTTTCTTTTGTTTGATGCGAAATAGTTGCCATTTGGTCCCATAAAAATTTAAAATTGTTTGGCCCAGTAGTTTTCATTTTATGAACATTTTTGCTTCAGTCGTGTGGTATAATTTCATGTATGTTCACCGATTTCTCCTCCATTTGTGGAGTGACTCTCAAAATTCTTTTTCTATTTCAAAGAGTACCTATACTCCTGAGATGGTCGTATTTAAATTTGGTGAAGATCTGATGCTGATCTTCGGAGATATACAATGGAACAAAACTAGACGGTAAATCGGTCATGATTGCTGCAATCGCTTGGATGTTTTTTGTTTATACAACATGATGACGTAACATCACGCCTGTATGCTCTGAGGAGTATGCAGATTTGTACAATACACCCAATTTCGACAGTTTAGGTATGTTATGTTCTATTTATTGGGGATAAGCCTATTATCATGACATGTATTGTTAACAATTTAAAATAAATGCATAGCAGAAATTTGTATAGGATATTATAACAAAAATGGAAAAATAAAAAAACATTTTGCAAAAAAAAAAAAACGACTTCAAAAACACAAACACAAGTCGGTTTTATTTTTTTTGCAAAACGTTTTTTTTGTACAATTATCCTTGCTTCGGTTAAGGAAAATATCGTGAGGAAACCAGCATGCCTGAGAGATATTTCTTGAAGACATGTAAAGCCAAGTCAAAAACTCTGACACCAGGTAACACTAACCAAACCAAACAATAGAGAAAGAACTTCCTGACGTCGCAAAGTAAATTGCTAACCTCAAAACTCCTATTCACTCAGAGCTATCCATTCTCTTTTATCTGCTGAAGTACCAACGGTCGCCATATACAGGGTGTTAAAGTAGTCGCGTGCCATTGCTTAGGGGTAGGTTCAGTATCGTTAAAGGAACCCAGGAAAAATAAAAAAAAAAACAAAAAAAAAAACAATAACAAAAAAAAAAAATTGCAAGATCAACCTAATTTAGTACGGTCTACTAACTTAAAATAGCAATCGTTTAGAATTTAAATTGTTTTATTTGTTTAAATGCTTTAGTTACTTACTTACTATCGAACGTGTTGTAGGTTAGAGCGGGTGAACTCACTCAATTTACGCGCGAGAAACAAACGGCTCAGCTCACGGCGCTCGCTCTAGCGACAGCTGACTGTGGCGCGGTCGATGACACCGAGTGCACGCCGGTTCGGCGGTCAGCTGTTTCCGAGCCCATTAGAGTGAAATGATCTTGAGGAAAATAGTGGATTTTCTTCAAAAAGAAAAGCTGGTGGAGAATGTTTGCCTTTTTTCAATGGTTTTAGGTTCTACTAATGAAATCAAACCACTGGTATCAAGGATAACGGTGTTCACACTAACACCCTAAAGACAGGTTTAAAAAAAAAAGGTTTATTTTTTATTTTTTACGGGTTCCTTTATCGATACTGAACTCACCCCTAAGCTCACGCGACTACTTTAACAATATTACATTTGTAGCGCACAGTTTCTCTCATAGTCTGATATACGGTCCACTTTTTTCGAATAAAACCGAGACAATGGCATTACATTATTCGTTAGATTCGATTACAGTACAGATTGTAGGGGCATGCGCTTTTTAGTGTGTACTTAGTTGAGCTGAAAGTTTTAGCTTTACAATCTGTAAAAAAAACAATAAATATAGATATAAACTTATTTATGGTTTAGTTAAGTTTAAGAGATCGACATATTTTGTGTTCATAGGTACACGGAGGAAGGAACAATGGTGTCGATTCTATTGTGCACTAACTAATCTTAATTTAGGCTATTGCTATTTTTTTCTCTCTAATAAAACGAGAAAGAGACGGACGTAATTTAGAGCTGTCAAATTTAGTCGCAACTAATATTTCTATACAAATGAAGGGTGCACGTAAAACATGTCGACTAAGAACACGGTGAAGCGCAAGGCATAAACTAGTTTGACATCTCTAACTTAGTTCATAGCTATAGCCGTCCTTTTCTCGCACTGCCTTATAGTAAAAGATAGCAATAGCCTAAATTAAATTTAGTTTGTGCACAACAGCACCCCTAGCCAAGTTACAAACGTTTCGTATCCATTCTCTTTCTACAATCGTAAGCGCCTCGGCGTAAGCGATTATAGAAAGCGCTAAATTGGTAGCCAAGTTGACACGACTGAGTCGATCGCTCGTTCTCTAATGTCAGTAGAAAAAACCTACACTTTAGCGATCAACATTGTAGAAACGATAAAATCAAAATCAAAATCAAAGCATTTATTTCAAGTAGGCCAGTTACAGGCACTTTTGAATTGTCGAAACAAAGATGAAAATTAAATGTAGCTACAGTCCCAGTCACAAGACATAAAAACTGTGAAAGTACTGTAGTTGCCCATTCCGTAGCGTAGATCTCTATGGAGAAGAACGGGCAAGAAACTCCATGGACACTCTTTTAAATCAAAATGTTGTTACAAAATCTTGGTTACATCATTCATGTTAAGATGGTATATTATGTGAGAACAATGTAGCAAGATGTGCACGTTAAAAGTGTCCATAGTAAAAACAAAAAAAAATACAATTAAAAAATAAACATTCAAATAAGCCATGGCAACTAAGAGATGACCAGTCACAACTGACAGCGTCCGTTCACGAACATGACGCATGGATCAGCACCATTCAGCTCAACCATTTCGAAGGGAACTAAATGGTCCGACACACGCGCCACCATCAGCGAGACATTAGAGTGAGCATGACATACTCTCAACCGCCAGGGCGCATTCAAGTCAAGAAAAAAAACGTAGGATTTCAGTGAATGATAGCTTTCTAGATAACATTCTATTCTATCATTTTGAACGATGTAAACTTGTCTACGAACTTTCTATTATTCGTTTGTGTTGATCACGTGATTTAACGTTGAGATGATGTCATTCCCATTCATTTGAATAGTTTTCTACTAGCGTTAACGATTGTAGATCGTCAACTTGGCTAGGGGTGCTGAATCGACACCATTGACATACAAATGATTATCACTATTGAATCGATGCAAAAGGGTTATAATCAATCTGTTTGCAATTACATCCAAATCTATTCAGTAGTTTTTGCGTGAAAAAATAACAAAAAATAAGATCCTCACAAACTTTTGCATTTGAAGATTTGACTCTTTTTCTTCTTTTTTCTTTCTTTTTTTTCTTTTCTCTCATTTTTTTTCTTTTTACCTCTTTTTTTTGGATTTGTTTTTTTTTTTTCGTTTTTGAAGATTGCTAGCCTGCATACCTAACTTCATTCAACAATATTTCCTCAACTAAAAATTCTCGCTGACTCAAGAAAACATACAACGGAGATAGTCTTGCAAATCTGCCCACCTTGCAAAAAAACAGCTCACCGCGTCCAACCACGATCTTCCTCTAATTACAGAAGCTTGAGATAAAGTGCTGAATAAATAATAATAGCAAAGAACAAGTCAGTCGAAGAACAACAAGAAACTTCCCGCTAATGAGCCTACTTGGCCTCCCTTAAGGGCCTATACTCCCTCAAATGGCTTAGCATGATCCTCCGTTACGCCTAAAATACTGCAGCATTAATTTTGAAATAAAAATATAGTAAAGTTGAGAATTAATGCTAAGTACTTTGTGCAACGAAAACACGATTTCATAAACTTTTCTCGATAGAAAAAAAATCCAAAGTTACCTCCAAATCGAACAACAAACCGCTGGTATTCAAAAAGTACTTCAAATTAGATCATGAAACTTTGCATACTAACTGAACTAACTATAAAGCAGGTCTTATGTGTTTAATTTTTTAGTCCAATCAATAGATTTTTTGTAAATCGCAAAAAAACCACTCATTTCGCACTATTCGGCCGCAGTGCTGACGTAACAACCGCTTTGTAGTGCAAGCTGAATAAAACTAAATGAAGTTTGAACCACCACAAATAGAGTTGCTATTTTTAGGGTTAGAAGGGCCTTAAGAGGAGTGATAGGGAAAAGTATTGCTGAGTGGCTGACCCTTTCGTTACTGTGGACGTTAGAGGTGCTAATTGGAAAGCTGGTGGAGTATTAATAACTTGGAGCAGGCTCAGTTTTTCTATGAACTTTGATGGTGAATGGAAGATCAATAAAAAATAAAAATAAAATAAATATCACTAGACATTACACACAGCGCCATCTAGTGCCACACTAAGCAACGAGGCTTGTGTCGTGGACACCAGATAATTGATATACTACATAGATACTTTTTGTTTGTAAATACATACAAACATCCATAACTAGTAAACAAATGTCCATGCTCATCACACAAACATTTGCTCCTACCGGGATTCGAACCTGGGACCCTAACAACGTAAGGCAGCCTCACTACCGCTGCGCCAATCGGGTCGTCAAAAATTACAACAAATAATAAAAAACAAAATCAAAATGTCTCTACACAGGGTGTAAACAGACCCTTCACGAAACGCAGCGTCTTCCGGTTCGCGGTCGCCACTCCAGAACTTTTCAGCCCCATCGGCCATCCGTTCTGCGAGCAATGTGCCCTGCTCACTGCTACTTAAGTTTGGCAATTCTTCGGGCTACGTCGGTAACCTTAGCTCTCTTGCGGATGTCTTCATTTCTGCATTCGATCACGCAAGGAAACTCCAAGCATAGCCCTCTCCATTGCCCTTTGGGTGACTTTAAGACTTCTGATGAGGCTCATTGTGAGCGACAACGTTTCGGTCCCGTATGTAATCATTGGCAACACACACTGGTCATATTAGACTTTCGTCTTGAGACACTGCCGTGAGTTGGACGAGACGGAACTTACAAATAATAAAAAAATGTATTTCATTAAAAAAATAATCTGATACAAGAGCAAAGAAAATTAAGAGGATAAGGAAGTAATTAGCCATCTTCTTTTCAGAAAGAAATGAGCTTGTCTCCTTGGCTAGGGATCTTAGGGCTTACGCCATTTTCTTTCCACAATTTCCCAACCTAGTTCATAAGACTCGTTAATTAATCTTTTAATGCCATATTGCGAACTATAATATCATAAAGTTGATTATCTTTTAAAAGGTACAGGACTTAGATCTATGTCTTTTAAAGGATTAGCAATAAAAAATTCGCTTTAGAGAGCTAGATCGAAAAGCTAAGTTGATTATTTTGTTCTAGGCTGAGAATAAAACTAATATCTAGGCTTTTATTTAATCTAATCCGATTACTGGCCTCAGTGCACGTAACTATTATTTATTTATTGTATTTCTATACTAATATTATAAAGAGGTAACATTTGTTTGTAAGTTTGTATGTAGGGGGTAATCTCCGGAAGTAATAAACCAATTTTAAAAATTGTTTCACTGGTAGAAAGCTACATTATTCGTGAGTGCTAAAGGCTATATTTTATTCCCGTACTCCCACGGGAACGGGAACTACGCGGGTGAAACCGCGGGACGTCAGCTAGTCATAAATAAATGTAGAGTTGTTTCTATGATTAGTACATTGTCAACTCATGTTAAACTTAAGAACCGGTTAAGAGCCATTTCACGTTTTCGCGCAAATTTCTAAGACTTTAGTCGCCTAATTTACCATCTTAGATAACACCATGGCATTTTATAATACATGTTAAAAATAGATCAGTTTTTCTTATTGACACTTAATGTAAAACATTTACAAAAAGTTATTTGTTTACTATGTAGTGATTAATCTCCCACAACTAGTTTACTAGAAAATCTTCGCAAAGACAATTTCAGACTCCTAATTCTATCATAAATATTTATAAATTTCACTCAAAAAATACACAAAGCATCAGACATATACTTTTGTTGACTTATAATGTACTAGAATATCGATAATTAATAACATTAATTAGTAAAAAAATAAAGTCTTAGGTCAATTTTTACGTTTTATATTGCTATTTTATCGTGATTTTTTGGTTTGAGTAAAGCGTAATTACATTAAAATTAATATGTAGAAATAAACTATGTACTTTTACTAAACTAATTCCAAAGTTTTATTAAAATCAAATCATTCAATCAGACACAATATAATTTTTAACATCACTCTAAATTAGAATAAATTACGATGCATAAGCGAGCTTAACGAGCACCGATTAGTACGGCCCGAGCGCCCATCGACGAAGGACCTGTGCCATTTTTTTCCGCGTCCCAATTTTCGAGCTTATCTATCGTAAACGCATTGTTATACTACGACTACAACATTTTGATCCTCTTTGTATTTTTTTCATTATGTTACAATTTCGTTTAATAACAAGTATTATTTTAGTAGTTTGTAAATGAATTGTTATATTTCTGTTTTATTAACCGACTTCTAAAAAAGGAGGTTTCTCAATTCGACCGTATATATGTTTTTTTTTTCGGATAACTTCGTCTTTTATGGACCGATTAAGATGATTCTTTTTTTGTTGGAAAGGTAAGAAAAAGGAAACGAAACAAAAAACAAAAGGATAAGGAAACCAGGGTCTGATGATGGCATCCCAGAGAAATCAAGGAGAACCTTCGAAAATCGTACTGGTGACTAGTGCGTTTGTTAATATTTTCACTAAGTATTTTAAAGCACTACTATTTAATGTAGGTCTGAAGTCGATCTAATAATGATGGATCCGAAAGACAGTCGAGGGAACTCCTCAATGTTTTACAGTAGCTACCTTGTGTTTGGACTTAATTCATTTCTATTGATGAGAACTTTGCACCCATATGGGTTATAAGTGCCATTACAGGTCTGATTATAGAGACCAAAGACAGTCGACGGAATTCCTCAACGATTTACAGCAATGAGGGATTTTCTTTTTAGCTCTTCCCTAGTCGCTGGATAGAACTGATTTTAACAAAGCGCGAGAAAACTAGGTTATATTCGGAAGGTTAAGCATTTGAAAGTGTCAGTCAACGAGAGTATGTGACGTGACACAATGTTTTTTTTTCCAAGCGTTTTAGCTTTGGCACCAACTATCATAGCAAGTTCAACGCCATCTATAGAGTTCTTGGAAACTAAGTTTTTTTTTAATATCTCAAAAGGAAAACCTCTCATTAGGTAGTACCTTTTGTTGGGCTTACTTCAAATATTGAAGTTTGTATAGCAAATATTTGTATAGGATATATTACAACTAAAAATAGAAAAATAAAAAACTTTTTTGCAAAAAAATAAAACCGACTTATTCAGTTTTTTGTTTTTTCTTTTGAAGTCGGTTTTATTTTTTTGCAAAAAAGTTTTTAGTTTTAGCAATGGGGCGTAAAGGTTGTATTATCATTGTGTCAATAAAAGGAAAGAATTAAAGAAATAGAAGCGAGGTGGATATTATTTTTATTTGTAATTCATATACATAGTTATCGATCACGTAAGGTGAAAGCGCAAGGGTAGCCCACGAAATTCAAATTTTCCAACGACTATTTCATTGATGATTTGATTATAACTCCGCAAACCCATTATTTGCTACGATCGCGAATCATATTATTTTGTTCAACATACAACCTGAAACTGTCATACAAATTTTCTTTTCTTAACATAATTATATCAACATGGAATATAGAACCGTAATTACAATGTGAAGGGTTTGAAAACACTTGAACACTCCTTTAAAAATATTTGGGTGTTGAAATTTGATAGCTATTTTGTTTTCATTTTAGAATGAGAAATCGCGTGAATCGAGTAGAGGAGGATAATACTTTTAGAAGAGACGCCGTGCAGGGTACTAGTGGACAGTCAGATTCAATAAAATTGATTGTTTTGGTTACAACTAGCTGTGCCCGCGGCTTCGCTCACGTCAGCGCGTATTTTTTTGGCATTATCAGGGAACATTACATGAGAACGTGAAGTCGTAGTATATTCCTGACATCTTCTACAAAACAACATACTAATAAACTGACTTACTGTTAATTTTAATTAAAACTTGTCAGTACTTCTTTTTTTAAATACCTACTAAAGGAACGCGTAGTAAATTTTTGAGGGGAATCAATTTAGATGGCCATCGACACGGAAGAAGTTTATGAACAAAGCAAATAGATGCAATTCATGACATATCATAGGTACACCTACACAGAGTAGGTATCCTTAAAAAAAATCTTTCAACTCTGAGAGCTTAATCAGCCGATCAAAAGTAAGAATATGGAAAAACCTCGTTACTGAAAAATACTGTAAACGCTTGAATTTAGTGTATTTATTTAAGGAACCAGTCATGGACGTACCTAGTTCATCAACCTACCTACCTACTAAATATAATAAAAAGTATAAAAATAAATATGTAATAGAAACATACACATAAAAAACATATTTACGTAACATATATTTATGTTTTATTAGTTTAGAAGGCTTTAATAGATTAAAAACTAAATAAATAAATTATCTTTTTGCCTAAATCTCAAACCAAGGTGCATTACGATTTTAACGGCCCAAGTTTGTTTAGTCCGTCTCGACACTCGCGCTGCACTGTTCGCGTTGTGTAAGTGTGTATAGCTACGCACACATCAACAAAGCTGCAGTCTTTTACCTAAACTCGAGCGTTGAAATTTTGTGAAATGGCTCTTAATTTAAAAAACACAACAATCCAGCGTCAATTTTTCACTGTCGTCTCAGCCCCGAGAACTGTAATCCGGAAAACGTCCATTATGTTTGTTTTTCTCGCATCTTGTCTTACAATGACAACACGGTACTGCTTTCCAATCAATCGATAACTTAAAGTTTAACACACCCCCTCAACAGCGATCGATACAAACAAGTTAAATTCAACAAAGTTAGCCTTTAATCGGTCGCTTCGAATCAGCGGTTACGGGTTAAATTAGAACCGCCTGAGTTATTGCAATCCTGCGTGAAGTGAACTTTAGCATTTGAAGGGTTAGTTGTCAATGCGGTTATTGGAGAATCTGTGACCATTTTGCGGTTAATCGTCGCACTATTGTAGTTGGTTACAGTTCGAAATTGAATTAGTAATCGGAGGATTTGACTGTCAAATGAAGTGAGTTGCGAAATGGGAACCGTGTATTGCGTTTAGAGGTGAATTTATTTATTTAATCTTCAGATACATAGGTGGACTTAATGCCACTAGGCATTCTCTACCAGTCAACCTTTGGGTTCAATAGGAAAACATAGTGATAGGGTACAAAATAATGTCTAAAAAACTAACTTCTTGTTAACGAGAATTTATAAACTTATATTGATACTAATATAATAATAATAAAGCCTTTATTTTCCTTAACAGTTACGGTTCTTATAAAATAATTCATTAGCATTTCATTAAACCTAACGTTTAACAATACTTTACATTTCATGTATTTAAACAATATACTTAAACAGATAAAATAAATTAATAGATATTTAATAATACCAAAAATTAAAAAGAAAATAACGAGAAACCTAATAATAATTACTATGAATAGACTTCAAATTGAGAGCATTTAAGATTGTGTTATGGGTGTAACGTGATGACTGACGAGTAGCTAATCACGTCATCTGATGCGTTTCAAATCTCAACATCATCATAATCATATCAGCTGAAAGACTTCCACTGCTGGACATAGGCCTCCCTAAGTGTCGCCACATTGACCGGTCCCGTGCAACTCACATTCAGCGGATTCCCGCAACCTTCGCTAGGTCATCGGTCATCGGTCGTCGGCCATAGATTCCAATCTATTATTTATTTATTTAAACTTCATGTACAATGGTCGTAGTGGTACATAGGTGGACTTAATGCCACAAGGCATTCTCTACTGGTCAACTTTACCAAAATACAGAAATCTAATAATTAATTACTGTGACTAAATGTTCTAATTTAGAGCTAATTAGTCTAACTTCAACAATGACCGATACCAAATAGCAGCAACAAATTCGGACACATTACGTCAATTTGTATTATAGCCAAGCAGACAACAAAGAAAAAAGAAAATAAAGAAAAAAGAATAAGAAAAAGAAGAATAAAAAGAAAAATAAATAAAGAAGAAGATAAAAAGAAGAAGAAAAGAAGAATTAATTTTGTGATTTGAGTATACCTACGGGCAATTTAAGCTGGTAGACTGCTTCTTCTGCTCGAATCGATGACTGAAATTTTGTCAGACCAGTAAGTAGCAACCTGAAAAGGTCTACCGGTTGGCTCATTTAAGTCCCGGAGGGAGCAGTTAGTGGCGCACGACGGGCAGCAGAGGAGGTGTGGCATATGCTGTGTTGGTGCACCACATTCTAATTGTTTTCCATACACTGGAAACCTATGTCTTTTCTTGACTTGAACGTGCCCCGGCGGTTGACAGGATGTCATGCTCACTCAAATGTCTCGCTGGTGGTGGCGTGTGTGTCGGATCATTTAGCTCTCTACAAAATGGTTGGGTTGAATGGTGTTGATCTATGCGTCATGTTCGTGAACGGGCGCTGTTAGTTGTGACTGGCCATTTCTTGCCTTTGAGTTAATTATTTTATTTTTGAATTGTTTTTTTGTTTTGCCATGGACACTTTTAACGTAACGTAACCATACATTGTGTGAGAACCATGTATTGTACTCAACATGAATGATGTTAACCAAGGTTTTGTAAAAAATTGTTTGATTTAAAACAGTGTCCATGGACTTTCTTACCCATTCTTCTCCATAGAGATCTACGCTAGGGAATGGGCAACTACGATAATTTTCACTTTTGTTTCGACAATTCAAAGGTGCCTTGAACTGGCCTACTTGAAATAAATGCTTTGATTTTCTTTTTTTGTTCGAGATGGCTCAAACTTAAGAGTCCGTGCACAAAGTTCAGTCGCTAGAGTTTAGGCAAATTCGTTGCGATCCTATGTTAGTGTGCATTGTTCATGCAGATACACGCACACACGGGTGAAGATCGAGCGTAGTGATCGCTTAAACCATTTTGATCCTGTAGACGATATTTTATGATACATAATTATGAAGTCAGTACGGTTTAGAAATAAAAGTCTGGAATGTGTGTCTACTGTATATTTATCACAATCAAAATAAAAATGGTTTAATTTTGTATTAGAAGAATTTAGATACATATAAACATTTTACAAAATGATAAATAAAAGTGCGAGTTGGACTCGCGCACTGAGGGTTCCGTACAAACTTTTTATAGGACAAGTTAATTTTTCTGGATCTGGGACTATTGCGCGAAAGACACTTGCGCGAAAAGACAAATGCGCGCATGGACTTTTGCGCGATTGGACTTATGCGCGAACGGACTTATGCGCGAACGGACTTTTGCGCGCCTGAACACTTGCGCGAATAGACTTTTGCTCGATTAGACATAAGTCTAATCGAGCAAAAGTCTATTCGCGCATAAGCTGATAATGTCCGTTCGCGCATAAGCGCGAACGGACATTTGCGCGCCAAGACACTTGCGCGAATGGACTTTAGCGCGACTTAATGGCCACTGAGGTTCACTCTGTAGGGTAAACATAACATACCCCTGTTATTACTTGAAGGTGGTTTTTTCTTTTGGTTTTTCTGTCATGGATGTCATTTTCATGGTTAAGGAGTAGCTGATAACGAAATGAGATCAAAATGAAAATCCAAGATGGCGCACAGGAAATTTTTTGTTTTTTCCGTCATCGGTGTCGTTTTCATGGTTTAAGTGGTCACTGATAACGAAAATGAGGTCAAAATGAAAATCCAAGATGGCGCCAGGGAACATTTTTGGTTATTAAGTCATGGGTGTCGTTTTCATGGTTTTTGGGGTTGCTGATTACAAAAATCAGGTCAAAATAAAAATCTAAGAGGCGCCGAGGAAAATTTTTGATTTTCCGTCATGGGTGTCGTTTTTATGGTTTTTGGGGTTGCTGGTTACGAAAATGAGGTCAAAATGAAAATTCAAGATGGCGCCGAGGAAATTTTTTGGTATTTCCGTCATGGGTGTCGTTTTTATGGTTTTTGGGGTTGCTGGTTACGAAAATAAGGTCAAAATGAAAATTCAAGATGGCGCCGAGGAAATTTTTTGGTATTTCCGTCATGGGTGTCGTTTTTATGGTTTTTGGGGTTGCTGGTTACGAAAATGAGGTCAAAATGAAAATTCAAGATGGCGCCGAGGAAATTTTTTGGTATTTCCGTCATGGGTGTCGTTTTTATGGTTTTTGGGGTTGCTGGTTACGAAAATAAGGTCAAAATGAAAATCCAAGATGGCTCCGAGGAATTTTTTTGATTTTCCGTCATGGGTGTCGTTTTCATGGGTTTTGGGGTTGCTGGTTACGAAAATGAAGTCGAAATGAAAATCCAAGATGGCGCCGAGGAAAATTTTTTGTTTTCCGTCATGGGTGTCGTTTTCGTGGTTTTTGGGGTTGCTGGTTACGAAAATGAAGTCGAAATGCAAATCCAAGATGGCGCCAAGGAAAATTTTTGATTTTCTGTCATGGGTGTCGTTTTCATGGTTTATAGGGGTGCTGGTTACGAAAATGAAGTCAAAATGCAAATCCAAGATGGCGCCGAGGAAAATTTTTAATTTTCCGTCATGGGTGTCGTTTTTATGGTTTTTGGGGTTGCTGGTTACGAAAAAGAGGTCAAAATGTAAATCCAAGATGGTGCCGAGGAAATTTTTTGGTTTTTCCGTCATGGATGTCGTTTTCATGGTTTTCGAGGTCGCTAATTACGAAAATGAGGTCAAAATGAAAATCTAAGATGGCACCCAGGAAGCAAAAAAATTAAAATAATCAGCGACCTCAAAAACCATGAAAATGACACCTACGTTGGAAAAACCGAAGTTTTTTCTCGACGCCATGTTGGATTTGCATTCGACCTCATTTTCGTAACCAGCAACCCCCAAAACCATGAAAACGACACCCATGACAATAAAACCGAAATTTTTTTGGGCGCCTTCTTAGATTTTTAGTTTCACCTCATTTTCGTAATCAGCAACCCTAAAAACCATGAAAAGTACACCCATGACGGAAAGTCAAAAATTTTCCTCGGCGCCATCTTGGATTTTCATTTTGATCTCATTTTCGTAACCAGGAACCCCAAAAACCATGAAAACGATACCCATGACGGAAAATAAAAAAAAAATCCTCGGCGCCATCTTGGATTTTCATTTTGACCTCATTTTCGTAACCAGCAACCCCAAAACCATGAAAAAGACACCCATGACGAAAAGTCAAAAATTTTCCTCGGCGCCATCTTGGATTTTCATTTTGATCTCATTTTCGTAACCAGGAACCCCAAAAACCATGAAAACGACACCCATGACGGAAAATCAAAAAAATTTCCTCGGCGCCATCTTAGATTTTCATTTTGACCTCATTTTCGTAACCAGCAACCTCAAAAACCATGAAAACGACACCCATGACGAAAAGTCAAAAATTTTCCTCGGCGCCATCTTGGATTTTCATTTTGACCTCATTTTCATAACCAGCAACCCCAAAAACCATGAAAACGACACCCATGACGGAAAATCAAAAATTTTCCTCGGCGCCATCTTGGATTTTCATTTTTACTTCATTTTCGTAACCAGCAACCCCAAAAACTATGAAAACGACACCCATGACGGAAAATCAAAAATTTTCCTCGGCGCCATCTTGGATTTTCATTTTGACCTCATTTTCATAACCAGCAACCTCAAAAACCATGAAAACGACACCTATGACGGAAAATAAAAATAAAATTCCTCGGCGCCATCTTGGATTTTCATTTTGACCTCATTTTTGTAACCAGCAACCCCAAAAACCATGAAAACGACACCCATGACGGAAAATCAAAAATTTTCCTCGGCGCCATCTTGGATTTTCATTTCGACCTCATTTTCGTAACCCGCAACCCCAAAAACCATAAAAACGATACCCATGACGGAAAAACAACAATTTTCTCGGTGACATCTTGGATTTTCATTTTGACCTCATTTTCGTAACCAGCAACCCCAAAAACCATAAAAACGGCACCCATGACGGAAAATAAAAATTTTCCACGGCGCCATCTTGGATTTGCATTTTGACCTCATTTTCGTAACCAGCAACCCCAAAAACCATAAAAACGACACCCATGAAGGAAAATCAAAAATTTTCCACGGCGCCATCTTGGATTTGCATTTTGACCTCATTTTCGTAACCAGCAACCCCAAAAACCATGAAAACGACACCCATGACGGAAAATCAAAAATTTTCCTCGGCGCCATCTTGGATTTTCATTTTGACCTCATTTTCGTTACCACCAAGCCCAAAACCCACGAAATCGACACCTATGAAGAAAAATATCGCTCGCTCACTCGACCCCGCCATACCCTTCTTGTATACCTCCTACTATACACACACACACACACAACAACATACGGCATTTTCTTACGTGACGATTTCTACCAAATCGCACTTCCAAAATAGAAAATTATCTTTATTTTAAAATCAAATTGTAGGTAGGTACCATAGGTTACCATGAAAACCAATAATAATAATATGAAGTAGTGAAATCCCCTAAATGAAAGAATTTTCGGAATCGGATCAGTAGTTCCGCAGATTATTACCCTTACATACAACATATTAAGTACAAACAAAGAAACTTAACTTTAAATAATATGAAGACGAAATAAATCTTAATAAACAACCAACGTCAAAAAAAAACTCTTATCTTAATACAATCAAAAAGTTTAATAATTTTAATATAAATACTGGATCGAAATGTGGTAGTCTGCGTATATCTCGGAAATATATTCACGTAATAACTCGGGAGCGCTTGCGAAGCAAAGTGATACGTGCTCACGCTGGGAGAGCCCTTTCGTTACTGACGGGATCGAGTTTGCGCGGTCGATTATATAGTTCACTTTGCATTTAATTTACGAAATGAAGTTATTGTTTATTTATAAATTAAAATTCAGATTCTATTAAAAAGCTACCTTGAGATTAAGAATTATTTTTTTAATTTTCTTTAAAGTGTTTCTAAGGTATAGAAAAAAATACTTATTTGTCCCGACGTTTTCCACAAATTACGTTTTTTCAACATTTTTTTTCTGCTATTTTTCGTATTGAAATCAATAATGTTTCTTGCTATGTTACGAGTAGACCATATAATGATGTTATTCATATTTTTTAATGTTCAGAATATTTTGTAGTTCTTTGTTCAGCGAACCACAAACATCACTCGCTCGTTACTTTTGCGGAAAAGGGGTTTTGAATATGGGTGATTGCCATTAATATATACATTATTTTAAAAAATTGTTCAAGCAGTCGACAAGATGAAGAACCTGTCTCTTATAATAAAAATAAATAAGGTTCAAATTCTTCTTGCCTTTCCCACAAGTAGTGATCAAAAATGTTTAAAATGCCTTAATTTTGTGCACGGGCCCTTAAATCCCATTCACTCAATTCTGGATGTCAATTTTGACAAACCTACGTCCCATACCTTGTAGTACTGACTAGTGAAAAAAATGCTAAATTCATGTATAGTTCTTGCTGATATGAGGGAAAAATTGACTGCATTTGTTTCACTTTTCTTTCGATATCAGTGCTTATCTTAAAGCCAACAAAGTCAAGCCTTCTCCAAGCCAACAACTTTATTACTTGTCATCTCTTCAGACATCTCCTTTCGAGCCATATCATCCTTCACACGGTGCATCCATCGTTTCCTTGGTCTATCTCTACTCTTATAGTTGTCCTTATTCATACTCAAACAATGTTTTAAATTTTGACGTGGTTAGTGTAAATTAATCAGCGTTCATCTACACTAATGTTATAAAGAGGAAAGATTTGTATTTTCGAGTGTATGTTTGTAATGAATAAACTCAAAAACTACTGCGCCGATTTCAAAAATTCTTTCACCATTAGAAAGCTACTTTCACCCTGAGTAACATAGGCTATATTTTATTCCCGTACTTTTACGGGAACGGGAACTACGCGGGTGAAACCGCGTGACGTCCGCAAGTACATGAATATTTCCGCAAGGTAAAGGGGCGTGCTCCTTCCTCTGCCACTCTTATTTAGCCAACTTATTAATAACAATTAACTTTTTTCCCATAGGTACACAGTCTGGCTACAAACATTAACAGCCACTCCATACAAATCAGCACATTTTCTTTCGTTAATTACACAAGAGATCTTCCATTCATCTTCATTAGTGGCCTTTCACACAACACATTAGGTCTAATGTTTTAGCGGATGTGAGTGCCTATTCTGATCGTCGGTGCGGGTTCAACTATCGGATGAAATAAATGTTTGGGAAAATATACAGATTAATAGTGTTCTGATGAGAATTACCATGGGAATAGCCAGTAAGTAGTTCTTAAGTTTCTATCTGGCTTCTTCAGAAAATATATAAGTAATTTTATATTAGTCGCGATCGAATCAGAAATGAAGCAAAAGAACCAAGGTTACCGACGTAGCCCGAAGAATTGCCAAACTTAAGTGCCAGTGGGCAGGGCACATTGCTCGTAGAACGGATGGCCGATGGGGCCGAAAAGTTCTGGAGTGGCGACCGCGAACCGGAAGACGTTGCATTGGAAGGCCTCCCACTAGGTGGACCGATGACCTGGTGAAGGTTGCGGGAATCCGCTGGATGCGAGTCGCACGGGACCGTTCAATGTGGCGACACTTGGGGGAGGCCTATGTCCAGCAGTGGACATCTTTCGGCTGAAATGATGATGATATTAGTAGTCAAGATCATGGTTTAATTTACGACAAATGCGTTTTTACTGTTTTGCAATTTGCAAAGTCAAATAGCCGAAGCTTTGCAGAAAGTTCTGTAAAGTTTAGTTTTTTATCTTTCTCGATTCTTGTTTAACTAAGTGATTACTGTTCTCTAACTTTTCCCTATAAGGCCCTTCTAACCCTAAAATTAGCAACTCTATTTGTGGTGGTTCAAACTTCGTTTGAAATACTGTTAAAAAGGTTGTTACGTCAATCACTGCGGTTGAATAGTGCGAAATTAGTGTTTTTTTTTTATCTATCGAGTAAAGTTTATGGAATCGTGTTTTCGTCACACATAGTACTTATCATTAATCCTCAACCTTCTCATATATTTATTTCAAAATTAATGCTATAGTATTTTAGGCGTATCGGAGGATCATGCTAAGCCATTTGAGGGAGTATAGGCCCTTAAGTCGAAAAGTCTGGAGGGGGGACAAAACTCTAAACATGACCAGACAAATCTGTAACGTTGATAGATAGAAACTGCTGGACGCTCGGTACGTACCACGATCCTGACTAAGTTTTTTGGATGTCCTAAAAAGGAAACCCGTCTCCATTCACTTTTAAATAACAAAACATCATACCTGCTATCCTCCAAAGGTGTGACAGAATGACCAGTAAACTCACATTTCGCAAGGTATATTTTATGTCTCTTCTAGACGATCCTATAATTATGAATTATTTCTAACTCTGCAACTGCTCTCAAAACGGTGAAGGAAAACATCGTGAGGAAACCGGCATGTCCTAGAACCAAAAAAATTAAAGACATGTGATATCTACCAATCCGCAGTGGGCCCGCGTGCTGGATTACATATAGCCCATTCCCTCTCATAGAGAGGAGGCAAGTGTCCCAGCAGTGGGAACATTAATAGGCTGATGATGATGATGAACTCTGCAAATACATACATAAAGGCATGAGAATCTCAGAAACCAAAGACATTCAATATTTACCAACGACAGACTGGACATCACAAAGAAAATCTCGTAAAAAAAATCTCAATTCTTGTTACTACTTAGTAACAAATCGGTCTCTAATATCGTAAACTACGCTCGCTTGATATATATAATAAGACAGGAAATATTCTGAATGTCCACTTTATTAGTAGATTTTACAACAAGTGCACAAAACGAACCATTTTTATCCGAGACTAAGGCAAGGGCTGATAGTAATGTCGAGGATAAAATGGTTTTGTGGACGAGTTATAAACTCTGATTTTCACTTCGATTGCGAGGAAATAAAACAGTAGTAAAACATAACATTTCTTTAATTTAAATTGAAAGTAGAAGTATACAGTTTTGAATACTGAAGGAAATTGTTTTTCCCGGCATATCGCCGCTTTATTTTTTTTTTAATCTTACGATATTGATATTAGGCTTGGGCTGCAGCCTACTATTAAATGAATTTTGTAATAATAATTTTCTTAAATTGTACTTGAATTTAAATTTTAATATCTTTTATGTCTTAAAAAACACGTATGGCAAATAAATTAAAGTAAATATTATAAAATAACAAATTCTATCTATGAACTTCTTATTGCGTTTGGCTGTATGGCTCATTTTTTTTGCGTTAATATAGATTTATTAAGGCAAAGTTAACTCATTTATGAGTAGCTACGTTAATGCACTTGTCCACAAAATTTGATTTTGTGCAGCTGTGCTAAGAAGCACTTTCAGAGCATGAGAAGGGAAAAAGTCTTTTATACTACACTTGCTTAGTAAGTGTACCAATACTACCCCACTAAGAGGCTTGAAAGCTGCTCATTAAACCTTCTCAAAAATCTAGGCAGTTATGTTGAATAGAATTTCATTACTGCCCTGAAAACCAAGGTAGCATGTAATCCATTACTGCCCTGAAAATCAGGGTATACATTACTAACGCGTTTTGTTTTTTTTTTAAGTCTTGATGACGTTGGCAATCAAACTATTGAATTTTACCATAAAAAAGTACTGGCCGCTAGCACTTTTAAAGCAGGTAGCATACATTCCGATATGGCCGGCAAACTTCAAACCTCTATGCGGTAGAGCGAGAGATTTATAACACTCTCTCGCTTTAACACGCGCGTATGTTGCGTTTTTATCTTCTCTAACGTATTTTGGCGCGAAAACTGTTTGACGCGCTAAAATTAAAAACATTTAACAATGAGAGGTTTTCCTTTTGAGGTTTTAAAAAAAAACTTAGTTTCCAAGAACTCTATAGATGGCGTTGAAGTTACTATGCCAGAGCCAAAACGCTTGAAAAAAAACCATTGTGTCACGTCACATACTCTCGTTGACTGACACTTTCATTTGCTTAACCTTCCGAATATAACCAACATTTCTCGCGCTTTGTTAAAATCAGTTTTTTTAGGTTCCGTTCCGTGCATTATCATACTTACACCTAGCGCCATCTATCCAGCGACTAGGGAAGAGCTAAAAAGAAAATCCCTCATTGTAACAATGTCATTATAACTTTTTAATAAAATGCTTTTTTGCTATTTTGTCTTTTACTTCTTTGTGCAAGTGTAGTATAAAGCAGTATATATCACTCGAGGGTAAGTACAGATTACTAAACTCGTGTGGTTCACGGCCCTCCGCTTCGCGTCGGGCCTCAAATGCACACTCGAATAGTAATCTGTGCCTTACTACCCTTGGTGAATAAATAGCTATTAAATGTCTTTGTCAGAAACTTAGTAAACTAGTGTGTTCAGCTCCTTAGATCCTCCAATCCATCTTTATTCGCCACCCTTCACCCCACATAACATTATGACGTCACAGCCACACATTAACTCCGTGTTATTACTAATTACAATAACAAATACATCAACTAATTCACACAGCGACATAAGTAGAGATTGTAATCAGATAGACACAAGCTGAAACCAACTTTGTGACAAACGGAATACAGTTTAGTGTTGAGTGAAGTTTTTTAACGGGAAAATCATATTACTCGCCTGGACCTGAAATGTGATACAATCAATGTTAGTGCTTGTGAAATTCGGGAGTAATGGTCAGCTCTCATTATTTGTCATGCGATTTTGTGCCTTAAGTGAACCAATGTAAGTGTCACCTTGACCTGCCCTACACATAATTCTGGGGTAACGTCTTTGGACCCGTGAAACCAATATTGTCTGAAGATAATGTAACTTTTTCTTTCAATTTTATTACTTCTTTATCAAAGCGGTTTTTTTAAATGCTTATCGAAATCAACTATTACTTGGGTTCTCATTTTTATAACCTATTGGGGACCTGTGAAGATATGGAAGGCTATAATTTTTTTTTTTTTTGTTGACCGAGTTTAATTTTTGGGCATAAATACAAATGAACCGGCCCTAATTAACATTTATGAAGATTAATAGTGAGGGTAGTTGAATAAACACCTTCGCTTTGCTGTGGCGGTACCTCCAATACTTCAGACTTCCCGCGCCCACGGCTGGTGCAATCCGGTCGAAACGTCGGGGTTATTATTAAAAGTTAAATTCGCGATAAAAACTCGTCATATGTATTTTATAAATTCAAATACTCCAAACGGTTCCCTATCCATTTGCATAAAATTTTAAGACCTAATATAACTTGGCATACTTTTGTTACTACTAATTATATTTTCGCATAACATTTTTACGCATAACAGCTTACGCATAATTTTTTTAAGCATAATTTATCTAATCATAATAATGATTAAGCATAACATTGTTAGGCATAAATTGATTTACGCATAATGATACTAAAACATATTTTTTATAGGCATAACAAAGAAGCATAATCCTAAAATGTTAGACATACCCTAATTGGATATACCAATTTATTTTGACGATTGGAAAAAAACCATCTCTCCGAAGCAGGTAATACATAACATATTTGTTTTGAACATAGTTGATTGTGAACACATGTGAGTTTTTTCCCTGTAAGAAGCATGCAAAGAAGCATACACCATGCATGCAGCAAACATGCAGCTTGCAAACATTTATACAAGCATAAACCATGCATGCAGCAAGCATAAAGCAAGCATAAAGCAAGCAAGCATGCAGCAAGCAAGCATGCAGCAAGCAAGCATGCAGTATGTAACATGCAGCAGGCAAGGTTTCTGTCACGGCTCCGGCGCTGCGGGGCTCCGGCGGTCCCACGCGAGCTTATCGTCGCAGATGTGTTTTACGCTCTCCACCGCAGCTTCGGCTTGCTGCCCGGCTCCGCCGGCTAGCCTCAGCTACGGCGGCGAGCGTTAAAACCACCTGCTCCTCAACTCGCAGGCCGCCTCGCCCCTCCGCGCCTACGCGGGCTTAGATTACACTCTAGGGGTAGGGCAGACAAGACTACGTGGAGTCGGTTTTGCAGCGATTCGTTCCTGTCACTAACTTTTGTAGCACGACTTAATGAATTTTTAATTCAAAATAAATCGTGAAATTAACTCAAATTTGATTCCGGTATTTATATTATTTGTATGCCTAAATACTATTATGCTAATAGTCATTATGCCTAGTAACATTATGCAAAATTCAATTTATGCGAAAAAAAATTAGCCTTCAATATGATTATGCCAACATAAACAGTATGCCAAAAAAAAATTGGCAAAGTATTATTATGGCAAAACAAATTATGCCAAAAGAGTTATGCCAAAGTATATTAGGAAAAAGAAGATTATGCAAAAAAGGGATCCCAGTCCAAACGTATCTAATCACAATGTCATGTTTAAAAAAACAGCTATTTTTCACACCAGAAATGAAAATTTCATTTATTTATTTTATTTATTTATTTATATATCTAAAAAACTTAATCTATATACAGTTTGGTTTTAGCCACACATCGAAAACCTCTCAGGGCTTATCTGTGTGCTGGCGAGCCGTTCCTTTAAATTTTACAAAATGTTACAACAACATAGATAGGTACAATAAAACTGACTATTAATAAAAAAAAATCAGTAACAATACTAAAGTTAAGTGCGTAGATACGTCAACAACATTTGTCCAATAACATAAAGGCGATATTGATTAATCCTGCCTTCCAAAAATAGACTAGAGGCAGGCACTACATAATGGTGAAAATAATTTATTCGTACATACATACTTTAAGAGAAGTTTTGTGTAAGGAAACGTTTTGATTTATATTTATAACTTTTCGAACTCGTTTTGTATAGCGTTTGCAAGTCCTCTGGAAGTTTATTAAGAAAAAAAGGTACTAAGTATTCTGCAACCCTCATCCCGTACACATTATTGAACGTCGGTAGGATGTATTTATTTTTATGTGGTCTCGTTCTCAGAAAGTCAGGTCTTGTTCTTTCGGTTAACAGCTCAGGTCTATTGACTTCCGTTAGAGTAAAAAATTCAACTTTATTGAACACATTCATAACTTGACAATATTTAAAGAGGTCGCCGTCATTGTTTTTGTATTTCTTTTTTATATGTTTTGGCGTAATTACTTTGAGTATTCTCAGTTGTAACCTGTAAATATCCGTTAAGTATGTATGATAGGTTCTCCCGTAACTGCTGAGTCCGTAATTGATAACAGAGTCTGCAAGGGCCAAATATAACATTCTAAGCGTTTTGTAAGGTAGTTTATATTTAAGTATTCTGAGCTTACCTAGAATAGACCTCAGTTTGTTGCATACGTAATCTTTATGCGGTCCCCAACAAAATCGGCTATCGACCATTAGACCGATATACATGTGTTTATCGACTACTTCTACTGACGGACATTTGCAAGTCTGTGGCGAGCTATGCAGGCAAGTGTGTTCGTGTGCTATAATTGTAGGTATAGTGGAGCATTTGTTATGTGATGAGTGTACGTGAACAATTTTTGTTTTTGTTGAATTTATTACTAATCCCACGTCATGAGCCCATTTACACACTTGGTCGAAGTTACGTTGTAGGGATTCCTCAGCATCGTGAATGTTCTTATTAGCGACTAGTATACACGTGTCGTCTGCGAATTGGTATACAGAACCTGAATTTACAACGTTAACCATATCATTAACATAAAGTAAGTATTCTGTCGGACCTATAATTGAACCCTGGGCCGTTCCTTGCGTGGATGGAAGCTTTGTACTATACTCATTTTGTATTTTAACCGTGTTGTATCTATTGGTGTGATAGTTTTTTAATAGTTCCAATAGTGGCCCTTGTATTCCATTTTGCGACAACTTGTCAAAGAGTGTATCACAACGGAGCATGTCGAAAGCTTTGCTAAAATCAATAAAAAGTGTCAAGACATGTTTTTTATCATTTAAATGCTTATTGACTTCATCGGTAAATTCTAGCAATAATTGTGTAGTACTCTTATTTTTCTGGAATCCATATTGTTTATTGTTGATTATTCCGTGTGTGTGCAAGAAGTTATTTATTTCATTACCTATGTAACGTTCTAAGATCTTATCTATACAAGACAAAATAGTGATAGGACGATAATTATTGACGTCATCTCGAGGGCCCTTTTTGTGTATTGGACGTATCACCCCTATCTTTAAAATGTTAGGATACGTACCAGTCTGCAAACAGCAATTAATTAGGTGTGTAATGACTGGGATAAGTTTAGCTGATATATACTTGACATCTTTAGCACGTATCCCGTCGTAACCCGGGCTTTTTCTATCGTTAATTTGCTTGATAATTCGTTCAACCGTATCTTCTCGAGCTGGTTTTACTCTTATCGATCTATCAGGAATGATCTCGTACGAAGATTTGTCTATAAGAGGCACATTGCAAGGATTGCTTAGGTTCTTAATATTAGAATCAAATTCAGTCATAAAAGTGTTGGCCAATGTTGATGGATTTGTTCGAAAAGTTATAAGTAAAATGTGTTCAATACATTGCATGATTTTGCCAGTCAAACTATTCACAATGTTCCAAATCTTTTTGCTATTTTTGAAATTTTGAGAAACTTCCATCATTGTTTGTTTATTTCTAATGTAGTTTGTGTATTTGTTTGTTTTATTTCTGTATCTATTGTATAGCAGTCTTTTTTTTGGGTTATTTTCATCTTTGCGCCAAATATTAAATAACAAATCCCTCTTCAAACACATCTTTTTAAGTTTTTCATTGGCCCAAGGACATGTATTACGTTTACTGACACTCTTTTTACTAATTGTGAATTTACATTTATCATAAACACTATTAAATTCATTATGTATGTACTCAACTATTTTATTAGGGCACCCGAATTGGAGGGGTATACTCCAGTCGATGTTATTTAGTTCGCAGTGCACTCGGCGATTATCTATCTTAGTTATTAAATGACTAGACGAATGTGACTCATTCTTGTTGAGCGCGTTCATTATCGCGCAACCGGTTATGTAGTGGTCGGCCGGTGAAGTGTTGACAACAGATGTATAAATGCTATACGCCCTAGCATTGCGAATAAACACGTGATCTATACAAGACTTAGAGATTCTGTCACCATATTTCTCGATGCGTGTATAACAGTTAACGCCACTAATAAATCCTAAAGTGCACAGCGAGTCTAGATATTGTCTTACCACGGGGTTACACACTTTAAGATCTATGTTCATATCTCCCATTATTAAATAATCCTGTTTGATAGGATATTTCGCTATTAAGGACGACAATTCCTTCATAAATCGCAGTTTGGATGTGTCGGGCGGTCTGTAAACGGCACATAATCCGAACTTAACACTATTAATATGTAACTCGCCGGCCACACATTCAAACTCCTGTGTACACAAGTTACTATGTCTGATGAAAGATATGAATATACAATAGCACACCCCCACCTCTCTTATTAGTTCTTAATTCTGAGTATAAGTTGTAGTCAGGGAGTTCAAACATTTGTACCAATTCATTTTTAATGTTTACTTCAGTTAATATGAGAATGTGAATTGTATGTTTACTATTTAACACTATGTACTCAATTTGAGCAAAGTTTTTCTTGATCGATCGTATGTTTACATGCAGAAAGTACAAACAATTTTCGGGTATCGGTATACAGGAAGTAAAATCATCCCATGTCTGACAATTGGTTTCGACTATGTTATGTTCTGTTGTATCAAGCATGAGAAGTTTTACATTTATGTATTTTAAATGACAATATAGTCGTACTTACCTATTGTCTAACATGCGATGATTTTACCTTTTCGATATCGGCGATCGAGCGGATTGTGGTTATTTTTTTTTCTTGAACACTTTTACGCACTAATATATTTCCGTGTTTACACCATATAAAGTCAAACAATCCTTTGAGTTTTTCTTTTGTTTTCCATAACAGGAAGGCTGTCGACGGTGTCAGACACTCCCGTAGGTAGACTTTATCAGCACCGTCTTGTCCTATGCTGGCAGCAGATATCGTCGTGTTTTTGGCAGCATCTATCCATAGATCTCGGTTTCCCTCTCGAAGTATCACAGTGATCGGAGTCTGGTCTTTGTTTCTCGCCACTTTTGAAGGGTTTCTCGTTTTTCTATATGCTTTTACGACGTCATCCGGGTTTTGCGTAATAGTTACGGCAACTTTCTTAGCAATTTCTTCAGGATTGTCTTTCTCAGATGGGTTGATGCCACATATTTCAAGTTGGTTGCATAATTGTGCTTGCTCCATTTGATTTAAATGCAGTTGCATTTAAATCAAATGGAAAAATTCAGTTGCAGTTGCCAGCATTTTATATCAGTTGGAATCACGGAAGGGTTCCGAAGAGGCCCTAACAAATAGGGTTACCTAACAGATACACTCACATTTTGCCAGTTATGTTTTAAGTTCAATGTAATAAGGAATGAGCCTTTTTCCATCAACCGGGCACAAATTCAAACTCCGTGGTTGCTACTTCGAAATTCCTGATAAAAGACCCAATAAAATTTTTCCCAACCTGGGAATTTAATCCAGGACCTCATGTGCATGCTCAGCAGTCACGCTAGCGATCACTAAATATTCTATTCTATTTTTTGTTGATGGCAAGCAAAGCTGAAGTCGACCATTCTGCCAATGTCGAAAGTGAATTGGAACGGCAAGTGTGTATTTAAAAATAATGTAAAAACAAAAATCGGCCAAGTGCGAGTCGGACTCGCACACGAAGGGTTCCGTACCATTGACTATATTTAGTATTTGTTGTTATAGCGGCAACAGAAATACATCATCTGTGAAAATTTCAACTGTCTAGCTGTCACGGTTCATGAGATACAGCCTGGTGACAGACAGACGGACAGACGGACGGACAGACGGACAGACAGCGAAGTCTTAGTAATAGGGTTCCGTTTTCACCCTTTGGGTACGGAACCCTAAAAAACACTAAATATTAGTCATCCCCTTTCTCACACCTGTCAAAAAGCCCAATAAACTGCTCAGCTAAAAAGCAATATATTCTTCTAACGTTATTTAGTTATTATTAGCTGGGCGATATAAATCATGAAAGCTTCTGAGGCAATCTACTGCATGGAGTCTTAGCGTCGACAGACGAGAACCAGAGACGGCTCATAAATCTGTCGATGATGTATTACGGAGAATCGGTGTTCTTTTATCGTCTGGGAGGCTGGGAAACTGTGTCTGTATCTTTTTATAGTCTCGCCTTTATTGAAAAAAATTATCGGTTGACTTTTTAACTATGGAAAATGAGTGGTCTGTGCAATTATTTATTTGACTTTTGTCATCTATATCTGTTAAGTTTTTTCCCAGCTATGTTGAGGTTGAGTCTGACCGCATGCAGCTGAATACTAGTGTACTGTGTCTGAACTTCTCAAGTTACTAGGTATTCAAGTTACCCATTAGCAAGACTGGTGACTGGTTTTTTTTTGAGACATTTAATCATTTATTTAATAAACTTACATGCACATCACGACATTTAAAAGGAACTGTATTATGTTCGCCGTGTGGTATCCGGCAGAGTAGAATAGAACCAACCCATTACACTCACGGGTGTCGTATAAGGCGACTAATGTCTGAGGCAGAACACCTTGCGCCTCCGTAGACCAGAAAATGGGCAGCAGCGTTTTCTGTTAGTCTTTCATCACTGCGATCTCTAATCCGCCTGCCAAGCGTGGAGATTACGGCAAATTCCTCCCATCATGGGAGAGGCTTATGCCCAGCAGTGGACGTTGTGGGCTTTTGTAGTAGTAGTATTAGTATTATATTCCTACTGCAAAGCCTAATGTCGACGCAAAAACTTCACTTTCTAAAAGAAATTGCAAAAGTCAAACCACAATAGTGCATTGCCAGTCTCTTCAGCAATTCCATTATTTATTAAAAGAAACTGTGTTTCCAAGCCCTTAGTTCTACTTCTCTTTGCAATCGAAAATACTAGCATATGAATTAAAAAAAACATTTCAAATAAGTGAACCACTAACGTACCAAAGTTTGTGCAACCAAGAAAAGCGTCAGAAAACTTCAATTACTTGAGTTTTATTTGTACAAGAAGCAATTTAGCTTAGTTTGTAACTTTACTAGGAGGTAACATGCAATACTTAGCGTCAAACTTAAATCTTGAAAATGTGGAACTTATTCACACTAACACGAGGCGTCAGTTATATATGAATGTTTAACTAAGCTGTTGGATTTTGAAGGTTCGACTCACCGCTGAAAGTTGAAATTTCAACAAGGTAAATAAAATTAAGGCATTAATTTATGTGTAGCTTGGATGAATGCTCAACAAAGCTGTTGGATTTTGAAGGTTCAACTCGCCGCTGAAAGTTGAAATTTCAACAGGGTAACTAAAATCAAGGCATTCAACAAAGTGTTGGTGAAAATGTGCATTACTCTGTAGAACTGCAGTCGGTCTGAAAGAACCGACCGCGACTTTTGAAAGAGAGTTAATCAAGGAATGAAGCAAAACTCGACTGTCTTTGGTCGGAGGGAGAGCTTGGATGACAGGCGGAAAAACTTTGCGTGACTATATAATAGTTGGTGCCAGTTAAGATGAGAATAGCGGTCATTGCCCTTTCCCTAATATCTCTTCGTACGAACCAAAACAAATAAACCATGTATCGTTTTTCATTACAAAAAATGTTGAAGATCACAAAGATGACAAGACCAACCTAGACAAGCACGGCTTAACCTAAAGATCGACCCCAGCGGCTGTTATTATTTAGCCGCGAGCTCCTCCATTTAGTGCAAGCGTACATTATACTATTTTACATTTAGTGCGTATGTACTCACGAGTATGACGTCACAACTACCATTAGTATCCGCTATAACTATTATTTATTCTGCGCCTAATTCTGTGGAGTGCGGACACAGAGTAATGGCTACATAGGTTTTGTTTTACCAAGCCCCATATGTTTTGATTTTAGCATAAAAGTAAGTAGAAGTAATTCTGTTTGAGATAAATTGATACTAATGAGGGAGACGGGTGATTAATTATGTTAATTGATTAGTAGCTTTATTATTTAGTACCTATAGTGGTGGACCAAGGAAATAAAGTTAGTTTTAGTAAAAGAAGAAAAAATTGCTTTTTTCAAACATGCTTGGAAATTTGTGCATTATTTTGACAACCTTCTTCGAGATAAATCGAAATTGCTGTACTGGCCAGATACATGTAGGGTGGCAACCCTACATGTATCTGGTACCCGTACTATAATATATAGTATTGTACTATATTTTATAGAAAAATAATTTAGTACGTAAAATACTATATTTTTATCTCTAGTTCAACTGTCTCGCTTTTTTATATTAACTGTGACTGGAAGTCTGGAACGTACCCGCAGCGCTGCACGGGGAATTACAGAATGAAACGCATTCGCGACAGAAAAACGTCAACTGTCAAACTATCAATATTGTTTGATGAATGTAGCCCGATTTTTATATTAAAAGTGTTTATTTTCTGCTATTTTTGCACGCAACCCAAGAAAAAGCAAAAAAAGGTGAAATGATTAAAAAATTAAAGAGCAAATGTGAGTTCGACTACCAATGGTACAAAAGAAGATGTTTAGATCTTTGATTGCCAAAGCGGAGAGCAATACAAATTTATATGGAAAAATTTAATTTTTTTTTCTTGTGTTTCCCAAAAGTACATTTTTGCAGCTTTTTTGGGAAAAATACTATATTTGTTCAAAATAAAGGTGGCAACCCTAGATACATGCGACCAGCGGCCGGCAAAAGTTGTATGAAAATCCATATCTGTCGTGTTTAGCGGCCAAATAAATTACATAGTAAACTCGTCGTGTTATTTAAAAATGGAACGATCTTTTACTCTGAAACATGGCAACCAAGGAGGTAACTTATCAAATGTTTTATTTAAATTTCGAATTGGCTTGCAAATAGATAGCGGTTTATTGAAAAAAAAAAATACAAATGAACTCTTCAACGCTAGAGTTTTAATTTCCTCGCATTATTTGAGAAAAGTAGGTACTATACAAGCCTTGGCCACAACTAGGCATTAATGGATCAATGCCTCTGTTGCTGGCCGCTGCAGTAATCTATACTAATAATATTTTAAAGAGGTAACATTTGTTTGTATGTTTGTAAGTTTGTATGTAGGGTGTAGGGGAGCCGGGGGGAATGAGAGTCAGTGGGCAATGAGGGTCAATTCAAAAAGAAATGAACCTAAAGCATTACAGAATACGGCTTATGTCGCACGGGGTTTAGCTCGGCACCCCTCCCGCACTCCCCAATACGCCGACCCGCTAGTCAAGCTCGCGTCACCGGGAGCGACACACGTGTCACAGGTCAGGGACCGTTCGAAAATTTCCGAAATTTCGATCGAAAACGTGATTATCAATATTTGACATATTTTCGTATAAAATAATATCAAAGCGTAGTACTAGAACTAAACTTATATTTATTAATGCAAGTTATTAGATTTTCAGATATTTTTTGTGTAATAATTCAAATCTAGCAAACAAACCGTCATTGGGGTAATGAGAGTCAAGATAAGAAACGTTAGGAAAAAGAAAAGCATACAAGAGACAAATTGATCAGTCTGTGTGTACGATATGACTCGAAGAGGGAAAACACTGTGCTGGATGGGCCCATGAGGCATGTACATGATTTGATGATCCAAGTCACTATAGCTGTGATTTTTTCATTTAACTCGATTTATTTACTACTCTTTGTTATTCCATTGGATTATCAGTTCTAACTTTTCAATTTATTAATTCTTATCTTTTTGTTAAAAGATATTTTGTTAGTTTCTTCGTTTTATAATTTTGACTCGTACTGGACATGGACTGACTTTCATTTCCCTTACATGTGGGTAATTGGAGTCAAAACCATTTTTTTGTTTTTTAATTATAATTACGTTTATGGCAATGATAGCCAAAAAAGACTTTAATAAATCGATTCCTGATTAGTTTCTAAAGATAAGTCAATGTGAACAAATTATAAGACTGATCATTAGTGATTACAATAACGAGTTTCCCTTAAGTGACTCCCAATTCCCCCAACTCCCCTAATATCCGGAAGTAATGAACCAATTTTAAAAATTGTTTCACTGGTAGAAAGCTACATTATTGGTGAGTGCTATAGGCTGTATTTAATTCCCGTACTCCCACGGAAACGGGAACTACGCGGGAAGTCAGCTAGTATGCTATAACTATTATTCAAACTGAGCTTGGCCCGAGATATTTTCCATTTCCAAAAAAGGACTAATTTCATAACATATCATCACGCCTGTAATCCCCGAAGGGTTAGGCAAAGGTATATCTAATACTATACCCACATTTCATCAGTTATGTATAAGTCTGTTGTAATAGGGAGCGAGCCTATTGCCATCAACCGAGCATAAATCCAGAGTCCATGGCTCATGCTCCTTGAAATTGATGTAAATGAAAAATTCGTTTTTTTTCAGCTCAATCTATTAATTAGCCTTCTCCAATGATCGCTACTTTTACCACTACACTATTTCAAAATTAAGCAAATATTGTTAAAAATATCCATTGTTGCTTTAACATCTATTGGTGTTGTATATTCGTGGTTAATGTGAGGGTAGTTGCATCCACCCCTATATAAGTTGTGTCGCTTGTCAAATAAACGTAGTGTGCTTAACTTGCGATCTCAGATCAGTCGCCGGCAGTCGTAGTCTATAATTCCCTTTTTTTTTTTTTGTCATGCACACTTGTGTTTTTTCAATTCACTCGACATTGGCAGAATAGTTGACATCGGCTTTACTTGCCATTAAATAAAAAATAGAATACCAGCTATCTGTCATTTCACTTGTTTCCCGTTTGCACACATATCAATTATTGGCAATTACACAAAACAATACGCTAGCCCGTTTTTTTTTATTTATTACTATTAAACTCCATTTTATTTTTTCACAACTTGTATATCTTAACCAGTATAGGTCTACATTTAAATTTTAAATCTCTCTTAACATCGCTAATAATCCACCACTGACAAGACATAATTTTTCATTGAATCATTCCAAAAAAGCTCACAGCAATAATCTCTTTAAACCTGAAACAATATAAAACAAATTTCAAGTGAAAATAATGTAAATACTCCATATATCTTACAAACTTAAGTCCAGCTTATCCTGTCGGCATTCCACTCTTTTGTCCTCTGAAAAATAAACTCAAATTCAGAGAAAATATAATTGCTTATTCAAATACTTTTTACACGAAATGCCTGGATTTTTTCTGAGTGCTAAATGGAAATTCATTCCGACTTTATGGTTTAAGAGTTCATGATCACAAAAATTAAGATCTAAGATAGAACTTATGAAATAATGTCGATAAACTTAAGCTGCTTTGTTTTATTATAAAGATGGATCCAACCTTTTAGTTTAGTCCTCGTGGCAGTTGACTTGTATTTAATTGACATGATAACGACTATTATACCTTATTGAGTGAGTAAGATTATATCCAGTTGTCCGTATAAAAGTTGTCATCATCCATCACTGTAGCCAAAAACATCCACCTTTGAAAATATTCTGTCCCCAAGATGACTATTAAATGGCTATAGAGAAAATAGTTTATTAAATGACCTAAACACGTTACATATCAACTTTATTAAATCCGAATAAATTACCTATCTAAACTCTGACATCCCAGACTGTTTAGGTTGCGGTGGGTTAAATTGCTATTCTTATTGACCAATCCTGTGATTTTTGCATCCTCCTGATTCCCATGAGCTTCACCAGGTCATCGGTGCATCTGTGTGAAGCCTTCCAGCAATGGTAGTTATAATTTAAACAAAATTCGTCTGCATTTTTTTCCGATTCGCCAAAAATCTTATATCAAATTTTGTGCCCATCGAAAAAACCGATAACATGGCTTTTTCGTTGCTAGCTCTCCGACATTATTTAGTTTTTTCTTTTCCATCGTGCACCGTGTTTGTTCGCAAGCACAGAGTAACAGGAACTTCTTCTTTTTTTTCTTTTCAACATGGCTGGCGGACATAATTGTTGATGTTGCGCCAGCTCGAAATTCCATGGTTTGGTTCGTTAGCTAGAATCAGGTATACTATGATTGGAATATTTTGTGAAAGCGACGAAAGAAAGTGGCTATAATTTTCGGCTGGTGACATGAAAATTCTTCATCGCGTGCCGATGCTATGGCCATAATTCAATATTAGTTTTGCTTTGATATATATTGTGTTATGTTATCATTATTTTTATTGCAATCAATCGTTCAAATTGAAATGATAATATGTTGTGAAAACTATTAACTAATACGAAAATATATCAATAATTTAATGTAACAACTCGTTTTGTATCACATCATCATCATCATCATTTCAGCCGAAAGACGTCCACTGCTGGACATAGGCCTCCCCCAAGTGTCGCCACATTGACCGGTCCCATGCGACTCGCATCCAGCGGTTCGTTTTGAATATAACAATGTAAATAACACACACACACATTTAAAATGTTCAATATTTGTTCAATGCATGTCATAATAGTTATTTATGCAACTGTTGTATAATGAGGGGTATTAAAACACGAATGTGGGTTTATCACACGAGGCGAAGCCGAGTGTGATAATAGTATCACATGAGTGTTTTAATACCTAATTATGTACAGTTGCATACAAGACTTTATCTACATCCATGAAATGAATCCTCCATAAAAGGTTCTGAAACCTTTTGTAGTGTTGTAAGAAGTCTATGTAAATTCATGGAAAGTTTAATTGCTGAGTATTTATTACTAAGAAACCATGTAGGTATAGGTAATAATATAATAATTTACATGTTGGATTGTACTATTATTAAAATGCACAAAGCTTGTATCACTCATTTTTGTAAACAACAAAGTACATAATGCAATACTAATATCCAAATATCGAACAAAAATGGCGGGATACGACGTGAATTCGAATTATTTTAAGTTTTTTTTTTTAATTACGGCGCTGTGGTAGTGAATCGCACGTGCTAGACAATGTTCTTTTTTTAAAACGAGTTGCATAATGAAATTCAGTACAACATTATAACACCCGTTTGGGTGTTATAATGGTTATTATGACACTGGCTGTTTTAATGTTGGCCATAAGCTAACTGTTTCAGATATTTTTATAGAGGATTTATAGCATGGGTGTAGATAAAAGGCTTTTTTTATCTTTATTTATAACATTATGTTAGTTCGAGGATATTACCACCGCAGGTTATATTATAAAGAAATACATTATACTATTTCAGGTCATCTCTGGTGCAAACGCAGCCTATAAGTTCTGATATGTATACCCATTACAGGTATACGCAGCATTCACTATAGTGACAACAGCATAAAGTTCTCAATTCGCAGAAACAACTTGTTTATTTTTTTAAGAGATGTAACAAATAAATTAAAAAATAAATTGTAGATGTAACATTTTCAATTGTAAATGCAACCTTACTGAAATATTAAATACTTGTAACTTATCTAGACAGGTACTCCATCAGTTGATTGGGGACACTGGTCTAGAAATTAGAAACAAACAACGGTTGCCTAAAGTTTGCAGACCAATTAATAATTAATTACTGGTTTTCTAACTACGAGCTAGCGTAGTAATCAATGTTTATTTTTTCTCTATATATTTTAAAGACGGCTGCTTACGGGCTTGTTTGTTTTAACTAAAACTACGCGTTATTTAAATGCAATACTTACAAATTCAGTATTTAGTTAGCGCAAAAGAAAACTTTTCAGCAAACATTATGCGAGAAAGTCAAGACACCGATTCGCCACCTTTGCGGGTGGCCCAGGAACAGATTTCTTTCAGTATTGCAATGGAGGCTAAGGTAGTAAGGTCTTCTGAAATATCAGATGTCACACAGTGTTCGCGCGTTGCGTGCTTTTGTATCACGTATTTATACTAATACTCGCGATTGTGTTTTAGACTGAGCCATTCCTGATTAATTATGACAAGTAGCAACTTAAAAACTTATTTTGTTAGTACGAGTACTTGGAGGTAGATTGATTTTTAACTGTTTCATGCTTGGTAATGGAAGATGGGAATAAATTGTAAATATGTATCTGAAGTTTACACTATGTCGTTATACGTAATAAAATAAACTTTTTATGACGTTATTGGTACTTTAAAGTATAATATAAAATTATTGACAAGACCTTACTTAACAGTGACGCCATCTGGTGAGCTCAAAAACGATAGCCCCCATTGCCATCACTTGCTAGAGGACTATCTAATGCCAAAGATTTAAGTTTTGCAGGTTACGAGTTGCCTACTGAAACAAATATTTTAGCATTACCTACTAGTAACTACACGCAAGTTTGCTTGATGTTAAAACGAGTATACAATATTATTAAAATTAAAATTCATCTCACTCATACAAACTACCTACGGTAATTTTGAAAACCAACGGTATGGAACCCCACGTTAGCAAGCTGTTGTTCTCAGCTATACTAGTTTCGCGGTCGGCTGCACTCGCTACGCGATATAATAAGCACTCGACTGCTTCAACGTATAGCCCGGTAACGCTTAGTAATCCTGCACGGGGAATTTGCGGGCTTACAGCGTGGGGTGGAAATGTAGGGGTGTGAAATTGGGGCGGTGACGTAGAGTTATCCACAATTTTTTTCAGACACAATTTTATGTGAGAGAAGGTTAAAGTACTCAAGAATATAATTGTGGATATTATTTATTTCTGCCGAATCGGCGTGACGCCATTGTCTACTTTGCTAACAGATGAACTATTATGAAAACGTTTATATGCAATAGACAAGAATTTGAACGAAGTAAGAACCGTCAAAGAAAGAAAGGAATTCTATTTTTTTGAAAGTTCTAACTTTAAGCAATTACTAAATCCGTATATAATCCGTATGTAATCTATACTAATATTATAAAGAGGTAACATTTGTTTGTAAGTTTGTATGTTTGTAAGTTTGTATGTAGGGGGTAATCTCCGGAAGTAATGAACCAATTTTAAAAGTTTCACTGGTAGAAAGCTACATTATTCGTGAGTGCTATAGGCTATATTTTATTCCCGTACTCCCACGGGAACGGGAACTACGCGGGTGAAACCGCGGGACGTCAGCTAGTAGTTATTACTTTTACTCAAGTAACCACTTGAGTTGTCGTGGAAAAACGTGTTTTAATTTGACAAATAAAAACTTTAATCCGTGGATACCTATACTACAGGATGTAAGAGACCTCATCACGAAGCCGTCAACCAAGCATTCTGTACATCAAACTTATGTAACTTTACGCAAAAATTATTGCTGGGAAACGACTTTTTTTGAAAAATCATGTTTTGTGGTAGAACTAACAATGTAACGCACTCAAAACATTGTGTTGATGGATGAATTGAATAGTACGGGGGTGGTGGAGGTGTTTAAAGTTGAAAATCTTACATTAAAAACTTGTATTAAAAAAAAAACTTGTCAAAAAGTTGGAACTTTGACCCCCAATATCTCCGTAACTAGAAGGTTCCCAGGTATGGTGTAAAACAAAAAATGATCGCTATGATAAGGAGAATAAGTGCCTTTCAGCTTCGTTAAGAGGTGTTTTACACCCTTACTACAGATACGCTAGTATCAGAGACTAGCGTTTACTCATCACTTGCATAGCTATTTACCTGTGAGCTTGTGTGTAATAATAATATTATAATATGTACATATTTTGAAACTTCTAGAAACATTGCTTAGCCGTTAAGCATAATTACTTATGTACTTACCTAAATCATGTATCTTTTGATAAAGGGGTTGGCAGGACGTACAGAACTCCACCTTTTAAGTTAATATTTACTTTTCAATTCTTTAATTAAATAACCTTTCCATTTATTTCTACGAAAAAAAAATAGTCCCGTAGCTTCCAGACATGTCAGTTGCGACTACGCAAGCGAGTGCCCCCATCTTGTCCCGTGTATATCCTTGTGCGGTTCACCACAAACCCGCATTGCTAGTTAGGACACTACAAACCTCAATTGTGGAAACTGAATCTAGAGATACAGGGTTGCAGTACAAACACAAACAATAAAAAAACACAAACAAATATACAGAATGTAAACAGACTTTTACGAAACCGTCAACCAAGCATTCTGGATATCATATAAATAAATAAATAAATATTGCTGGACATTACACACAGCGCCATCTAGTGCCACACTAAGCAACGAGGCTTGTGTCGTAGACACCAGATAGTTGATATACTACATAGATACTTTTTGTTTGTAAATACATACTTATTATACATATAAACATCCATGACTCGGAAAAAAATGTCGCTCATCCCACAAACATTTGCTCCGACCGGGATTCGAACCCGGGACCCTAAGAACGTAAGGCAGTCTCACTACCGCTGCGCCATTCGGGTCGTCGACGACGATATTACAACGATATTATGTAACTTTACGCAAAAATTATTCCTGGGAAACGACTTTTTTTTTGGAGTGAAAAATCACTTTTTACGGTAAAACTCAATGTACCGCACTAGAGTTTAAGTTTCAGTTTTAATATTTATAAATAAGTTGGACCGTTGACCTTCCATGTCTCCGTAACCAGAAGGTTTTCAGGTATTTGATGAAAATAAAACATCCTAATTGGAGTCATTGAACTGAGCTACATTCTATAAAACAATCATTTTTTAATGCAAGGTGTAAGCAGACGCTTCACGACGCCTTCAATCAAGGATTTTGAACATCAAACTAACTATACGCAAACAATATTGTCGGGAAATGACTTTTTTTGGGGTTAAAAATCACGTCTTACGATAGTACTCAATGTAACGTACTCAAAACATTGTGCTGATGGATGCATTGAATAGTACGGGGGTCGTGGAGGTATTTAAAGAAAAGTTATACAATTCAAAACTTACATAAAAAAACCGGCCAAGAGCGTGTCGGACCACGCTCAGTGTAGGGTTCCGTAGTTTCCCGTCCGTCACAATAAGTGTTCCCACTTATGAGTTTAAAGGTGGATATCCATTATGTAAAAATGCTTGCATATACGAATATACTACAAACTTAGTCCAGAAATTATTTTGTACAACTTTTTGTCTTTTTTGTACAAAAACTGTTGTTTCCATCAAGTTCAAAATGATTTTCCTAGAAAGTCCTTATAAAGTTCTACTTTTCAGATTTTTTTCATATTTTCTAAACTTATGGTCCAAAAGTTAGAGGACACATTGTTTTTTACTTTTGGAGCGATTATTTTCGAAATTATTGACATTATCAAAAAAATATTTTAGGAAACGTATTCATTTTGAATTCCCTTTCCAACAATATATCACACGTTAGGGTTGAAATTAAAAAAAAAAACCACTTCCCACTTTACATATAGGGGGGCTACCCTAATAAAACATTTTTTTCCAATTTTTATTTTACCACTTTGTCGGCGTGATTGATATACACATTGGTACCAAATTTCAGCTTTCTAGTGCTAACGGTCACAGAGATTAAGGGCGGATGGACAGACATGGCCACAAGGGTTCCTAGTTCACTACGGAACCCTGAAAAGGACTTGTGAAAAAGTTGAAACCTTGACCTCCTGTTTCTCCGTAACTAGAAGGTTCCCGGGTATGGTTCAGGACATGAAAAATGAATGCAATGACGGGGAGAACAAGTGTCTTTTGGCTTCGTTAGAGTATTTTTGCACCCATTATTTCTATATTGTGCGTAGAAGTCACAAACGACTTTAAGTACATAATAATAAAACATATCGTATATAGGTACAAACTTCTGATTGCAAATGCATCCATAACATTATTCATACTACGCAATAAATACCTACGCTACGTAAATGTAAATACAAACATTCTACATTATTCTACACTTCACAGCATCCAGTTGCAAGCGACATAGGTTTTAATACACATAGCAGTAAAGCTTGCATTCATCCAGCAAGGAAAAAAGAGACCGATTGGAATTAAACTAGTTTTTCAGATTAAATTGCGGTTCACCCAGAGTTTTTGCATTTCTCTTTTACTAAAGTTTTTAAACCCAGTTGGTCTACGAATCGGTTTATAAAACTAAGTTCGATGTCCTACTTGCAGAATCCTATACAGTAACCAATGCAAAATGTTTTTTTTTTCGAGGAGCTCTTGGCTAAATAATAACAGCCGCTTGGGTTGATCTTCAGGTTAAGCCGCGCTTGCCTAGGTTGGTCCGTGGATGGGTGACCGCTAATTAAATACCGAGTTTCCTCCGTACCTCGGAAAGCATGTTAAGCCGTTGGTCCCGGCTGTCATTTGTAGATCTTTGACAGTCATTACATGTCGTCAATGGTCCGATGTGTAAGATATTTCTAATACCCTTTTCTTTTTTAGCTCTTTTTGAAAATCCGTGTCGTTGCCACACACTAAGGGGCCGCCTCCACGAGCGAGAGAATCGCGGCGATATTATCGTCCTTGCCACGTTTATCTACACACTCTCTTTTGGGCCGTCTCCACGAGCGAGAGAATCGCGGCGATATTATCGTCCTTGCCACGTTTATCTATACACTCTCTTTTGGGCCGTCTCCACGAGCGAGAGAATCGCGTCTATATTATCGTCCTTGCCACGTTTATCTATACACTCTCTTTTGGGCCGTCTCCACGAGCGAGAGAATCGCGTCTATATTATCGTCCTTGCCACGTTTATCTATACACTCTCTTTTGGGCCGTCTCCACGAGTGAGAGAATCGCGGCGATATTATCGTCCTTGCCACGTTTATCTATACACTCTCTTTTGGGCCGTCTCCACGAGCGAGAGAATCGCGGCTATATTATCGTCCTTGCCACGTTTATCTATACACTCTCTTTTGGGCCGTCTCCACGAGCGAGAGAATCGCGGCTATATTATCGTCCTTGCCACGTTTATCTATACACTCTCTTTTGGGCCGTCTCCACGAGCGAGAGAATCGCGGCGATATTTTAGTATAGAAATACGTTAAATTGCCGCGATTCTCTCGCTCGAGGAGGCGGCCCCTAAGCCCTCCCGTGTTATCCTCACATCAAGTTAATCTAAGCTTTGAACATAAATAACGTTAAATTAGACAAACCACGGCTTTGTAATAGAAAATTTAAGCGGATCTACACTCTAATACGTTTACATTTAATTTACGAAATAGATTGGTTTGGAAATTCATGCATTTTCTCGCTTGAAAATAAAATGGGTAACATAGAAGGAAAAAATATCATTCAGTTGTGGAATTATTGGGTTGGGTTAGGTATTTTAAAATACAAACAAAATTATGCTACATTTTCCTCAAGAGTAAAGGTAGAGTCATACTACTGTTGCTTTTTGCTTCGTTCACTATTACATTTAGTAGTATTTTATCGCTTTTTAGGGTTCCGTACCCAAAGGGTAAAAACGGAACCCTATTACTAAGACTTCGCTGTCTGTCCGTCTGTCTGACCGTCTGTCCGTCTGTCCGTCTGTCCGTCTGTCTGTCACCAGGCTGTATCTCATGAACCGTGACAGCTAGACAGTTGAAATTTTCACAGATGATGTATTTCTGTTGCCGCTATAACAACAAATACTAAAAACAGAATAAAATTAATATTTAAGGGGGGCTCCCATACAACAAACGTGATTTTTTTGCCGTTTTGTCTAATGTATAGATAATGGTACGGAACCCTTCGTGCGCGAGTCCGACTCGCACTTGGCCGGTTTTTTATATTAACTGTGACTGGAAGTCTGGAACGTACCTGCAGCGCTGCACGGGGAATTACAGAATGAAACGCATTAGCGACAGAAAAACGTCAACTGTCAAACTATCAATATTTTTCGATGAATGCAGCCCGATTTTTATATTAAAAGTGTTTATTTTCTGCTATTTTTGCACGCCACCCAAGAAAAAGCAAAAAAAAAGGTGAAAGGCTTAAAAAATTAAAGAGCAAATATGAGCAAATCTGTAAAAACAGAATTAAATCAATATTTAAGGGGGGCTTCCATACAACAAACGTGTTTTTTTTGCAGTTTTGTCTATTTTTTTAAAATAATGGTACGGAACCCCTTGTGCGCGAGTCCGACTCGCACTTGGCCGGTTTTTAACATAAATTAACTATGTACATTCTATAACGTGACAAGCCAACTCTAACTACTTGAGACCCGAATCCACCGAAGCGGATACGAGACGAGTGGAGAGTTGTGTTGTAAATCTACACTAATGTTATAAAGAGGAAAGATTTGTATATTTGTGTCTGTGTTTGTTTGTAATGAATAAACTCAAAAACTGCTGCGCCGATTTCTAAAATTATTTCACCATTAGAAAGCCACGTTTTTACTGAGTAACATAGGCTACATTTTATCCCCGTACTCCCACGGGAACGGAAACCACGCGGGTGAAACCGCGTGACATTCGCTAGTCACTAATATAACTTTGACTGGTTAGCCTTAGAGACAGCGGTGACAAGAACAGACGTGAGCAGCGTGCGGTTACTTGACCTTTGCGCATCTCCGCAGAGCTTTGGGGATACACTCTAGCTCCTAAGCATCCCTTCTTCTCTCAGCTTCGTTCATTTCCGCTTTAGTGGAGTCCGGCCCTGTTTCGCCGACTAAAATGCTGTAGGTTAATTTATTGTACTTTCGATTCAAAAATCGACGTATTTTACGTTACGAAAAACATCTATTTTTATTATTTTTTTATTAATATACGTATAGGTTCACCAACAGCTTCTGTGTCACAGCATTTAGGTACACAGGTTCTACAGTCTTGGACTTACACATACACAGTCGCCAACTACAGGTTAACTAGCATTCGCAAAAATAAGTGATAACATAGAAAAAAAAAAATAAAACGAGTGGCTCCAACCATGAAATACAAGACAATAATAAAAAACCAAATAATAAACCTAATAAATGATAATAGTAAACCTTACATTTAAGAGGGCCCTTCCCGGCCCGCCTTTCGTCAACGCGAGCATGGTCGAAAAGCTTGTTGTTTCATCCAGAGCCACAGCGGTGGTATTCTTTCAACTGGGGTGTCTTACCTAGCCCCGAACCCACACTACATGCCTCCCGCGCACCTCATACCGCCTAACGCGAGGACATTAAACGAAAAATATTGTTCGAAAATTTATAAAACTTGTTCCAGGAAATACGTGTTTTTGAATTAATCTTACAAGTATGTGAAATAAATATTTGTTATTTATAATCTCCACTACATTTGCAAGGCTTCTATCAGGATGCTTTCTTTACTTTTACAATTAATGAGTACATTATGAACAGCCAAAGTTGAGGTAAAAGTTGTGCAAAACAGCAATTTTTGGAGGCTTATACTGAATTTGTTTCTACAAATTTTTATTTTCTGCTTCGATAGAAGCCTAGATATAGTCCATAAGATAGCTATTAGTTCAAAAAATTCAAAGATATGTCTAACAACGGCGTAATCACGCAAATCAAATCAAATCAAATCAAAGCATTTATTTCAAGTAAGCCAGTTACAGGCACTTTTGAATTGTCGAAACAAAGATGAAAATTAAATGTAGCTACAGTCCCAGTCACAAGACATAAAAACTGTGAAAGTACTGTAGTTGTCCATTCCCTAGCGTAGATCTCTATGGAGAAGAACGGGCAAGAAACTCCATGGACACTCTTTTAAATCAGAATATTGTTACAAAATCTTGGTTACATCATTCACGTTGAGATGGTATATTATGTGAGAACAATGTAGCAAGATGTGCACGGTAAAAGTGTCCACAGCAAAAACACACAAACAAAAAAAAAATACAATTCAAAATAATTCATTCAAATAAGCCATAGCAACCAAGAGATGACCAGTCACAACTCACAGCGCCCGTTCACGGACATGACGCATGGATCAGCACCATTCAACTCAACCATTTTGAAGGGAACTAAATGATCCGACACATGCGCCACCATCAGCGAGACAATTGAGTGAGCATGACATACTCTAAACCGCCAGGGCACATTCAAGTCAAGAAAAGACGTAGGTTTCCAGTGAATGATAGCTTTCTAGTACATAGTACTCACACAATATGGGCTATGCATTTATATAATACTAAAGAGATTGAATCTATACAATGCAAAGATAGTTGTACAATCTTCAGCAGCTCCAACAATACAATTTAATGCTATCAATTTATGCGCCCCTGTCCTTGTGGAGCAGGACCACGAGCACGGCACGAGCTAATGTCAAAATTCTCGCGAAAAGTATGGCGGGTTGGCCGCTCTTAAGAGTTTACCTAACTTACATACAAAGAAAAATAAAAATTTAACATCAATCAAAACTCGTGCTAGGGCACTGCTCGATCATTCTCAGAAGATCCATTGGCCAGATCCATGATGGATCTAGTGAGAATTGTTTTTCTTGGGTCTCGTTTGACCACAGTAATTCAAACGCTTGTTACTCAACTCCTCCACAACTTATTCCCTCTCTACTGCACTAAAGAGCAACAATATTTTTTGCTCCGTAATTATATCAGCGCGAGCAAACTGTACAGTTTGTCCACCGTCCTGTCGGTTCGTTTGCACCCAGCCTTTGGGTACTTCTTCTTGTTATTGTTTGCTCGGAGTTATTTGTTTTTTTGCTGAGCGGTAGTTTTTGCTTTTGTTGCTTCATTGGCCCTGAGAGTTCTAGAGCCATAAAGTTCAGCAGCAATGTGTGGGAGTGGCACTGGATTAGATTCCAGAGTCAATAAAACAATTAGGGCTTTTCTTGAGAACATTTAATTTAGACGCAGTGGAAAGTAGGTCTCAAACGTCTAGAAGACTGCCTCGTTGGTCTATTGGTCGCAAGCACGACTGCTAAGCATGTGGTCCTGGATTCGATTCCCGGGTCGAGCATTGTTATTGGGATTTTCCATCAGATAATCCACCACGCCGGCCCAGTGCGGGTTGGTAGATGTCACATGTCTTCGAATGTTTTGGTTCTAGGACATGCCGGTTTCCTCACGATGTTTTCCTTCACCATTTTGAGAGCAGCGGTGATGAAATACATAATAAAAAAACCCATCTTGCTGTCTTAGGGATCCAGTCTCGCTATTCGGGCCCACGGCTGTGTGGGCCCGAACATATATATATATTACCGAATATAATAAACCACAAAGGTTAAGGTTTCTACAGTTTTTTTTTTTTTTTTTCGTTAGCCCGTAGGAATGTGGGATAACTCCTGGAAAAGCCTACCCCCATTCCTTCCACTTCTCACGATGTTGTGCTTCTTCTCGCCAATTCGCAAAGAAGCTATCCAAAGTCCCGCCATCCTTTCCTCAGTCTTGGCGACCCCGTCTTGCTGTCTCAGGGCTCCAGTCTTTCGATATTCGGGCCCACAGCTGTGTTCCGGCAGACATGGCCCGCCCAGTCCCATTTTAGTATCGCTGCTTTAAGGGCTAAATATCCCTCAAATGGCTTAGCATGATCCTCCGTTACGTCTAAAATACTGCAGCATTAATTTTGAAATAAATATATGGTAAAGTTATGGATTCATGCTAAGTCCTATGTGTGACGGAAACACGATTCCATAAACTTTCCTCGATAGAAAAAAATCCAAAGTTACCTCCAAATCGAACAATAAACCGCTGGTGTTCAAAACGTACTTCAAATTAGATCATGAAACTTTGCATTCTAACTGAACTAACTATAAAGCAGGCCTTATTGTTTTATTTTTTTAGTCCAATCAATAGATTTTTTGTAAATCGCAAAAAACCACTCATTTCGCACTATTCGGCCGCAGTGACTAACGTAACAACCGCTTTGTAGTGCAAGCTGATTAGAACTTTATTTGTAACAGTGTTTCAAACGAAGTTTGAACCACCACAAATAGAGTTGCTAATTTTAGGGTTAGAAGGGCCTTAAGCCACTTTGGCTATTTGCGTTCTGGAGCATACAGTACAATAAAGCGACTAATAATGCCTTCAAAACAAGCCTACATGAAGTAAAACGCGCTTACAACGCATTACGGAGCATTCACTCAACATTAAAATTTGTTGACCATTTACAAATAGTTTACAGTTGCCGTGTTGTTTGTTTACAATGAATACTGAACAGCGCCATGTGTGTATTGTTCCAAGCTTTTCATGTTGCTACGTTGCGGTAAAACGTGTTTCGCTGACTGTTTGTTTTGTATAAACTACACCGGTAGTGTAGTGTAGATATTTGTTAGGAGGTTTGTTTTTTTTTTTTAAGTAACCATTATTCCTTGACGGCTCTTTGCCATAGGACATAATCGTGGTCTTTTCTGCCTGACCAGTTTAATTTTTTTTCGCTTAAATCATGCGGAGGCGCCGAGCCACGCCGCCTTAAAGTTTGGGCCTATTAGGAAAGCGTCAACTTTGGCGCGCAAAATAACAATAACTCTCGTTTGGCGTCGTCAGTGCGCTCGGCCGATTCGGTATCTTTTCATTCATTATTTCTATACAAAGTCAACTGGGAGGGGCTAGAGAGCGTTTCTATGTTGCAAGTGCAAGCAAAAATTAGCTTATTGGTGGTCAGGCAGGAGTGTCCTCGATAGTACAGGCAGCTTCACGATGTGGGGTACCCCCTTTTTTTCGGATGGGAAATCATCAAATGACTCCTCCCGCTCTGGGCGAAGCAGGAGGGAGTGTCATACTTTTACTGACTAAAACCCATTCATGTTCCTTCATCGCCCTTTGTGTTCCGGGGCCACGGTATCTCTTTCGAACAGTCCTGCAGCCCCGATGTGGGTACCCCACTCACCTCACGTTGAACGCACCTACGTCCGAACCCTGGGGTACCCAATTGATGCAGCCCACTGTACCTACATAAATTAAATATTTTTTGAATACCTCGCTGATCTAGTGGTCGCAAGCACGACTGCTGATCAAGAGGGCCTGGGTTCGATTCCCGGGTCGGACAAAGCGTTATTGAGTTTTTTCTTCAGGAAGTTCTCAGTAGCAGCCACGAAGTCCGGAAGTGTGGCCGATTGATGGCAATAGGCTCGCCCCCTATCACATGGGACTTTAACATAACGGTCAAAATGTAGGTGAAATATAAGGTGCATCTCTGTCTATTCCTTCGGGGATTACAGGCGTGATGTTATGTTATGTATGAAGTACATTATAATACACATGTAAATGGGTATTTCTCGGGAATTTTACCTATATGGGCATTACATTGCCCAATGACCTTGAGCATGCTGCCCCGTACTAACTTACGACGAAACGACGAGAGAGAGAGGGACGAATGCGGGAGTGACGTAATGCTTTTCGCGAAATTTCGGATTTTTATAAAATATTTTAAAATATTAAAAGAAATAAGAGAAAAAAATCAATACACATTGTTAAATACGTCATTACGTATTTTTTGGTAAAAAATTCATGCCGAGTTATTGAGCCGTTATCAGAGAAAATTTTCAATTTAGGTTGAAAAAGGACCTATTTGTTACGATTTTTTGATAAAATTTGAGTAAGTTTATTAAAATTTTAAATAATACAATGTTTTTGTGATGACCTTTAGTTTAAAATTATTTTTTTATATTGAAAACGCACAAAAGGATTCATCTACAAACTTCTTTAAACCCACGGTATTTTCAGGATTTGAGCGGGGTAATCCCCTTAATATAAGCCCGACGTTTCGACCGGATTGCACCAGCCGTGGTCGCGGGAAGACTGAAGTATTGGAGGTAAAATTCGCGATAAATACCCATTTACATGTGTATTATAATGTGTTCTAATCGTGAAAGTTTAAAAAAGACATGTATGAAGTATTTTGAATAGAATTGATGACAGGTGAAAATATCGATAGCTTCCTACCTCTAGGTCGTTTAAAGTTTATTTGTTTCGTTAAAATTAAATAGCGTAAAGATTCACTAATTAGCAGTCCGGAAAAAAACCCTAGCTCTTCCTTTTGACGACGTTTTTGCAACAAGTTACAATGAAAACGGAAGCTTATTTGCTTGCGATCAGATATTATGTACTGTTATGTGTCGGGTAATAGTAATAAGCTCGTAGCTAAATAATAACAGCCATTCTAGTCGATCTTCAGGTTAAGCCGCGCTTACCTAGGTTGGTCCGTGGATGCGTGACCACCCTTGACATACCTAGTTTCCTCCATGTCTCTAAATTGGTCCTGGCTGTCATTTTTAGATGGTCAGTCGATACAGGTAGTCAGTTACCCGAAAGTTTAACAAGAAGTCTTACCAAGGGGTTTCGTATTACCCAGTACCAACTGTGTTGTGGAGGTCAGATAGGTAGTCTCTCAATGTAAAATACTAGCGGACGTCCCGCGGTTTGACCACGTAGTTCACGGTCCCGTGGGAGTACGGGGATAAAATATAGCTTATGTTACTCAGGGTGAATGTAGCTTTGTAATGGTGAAAGAATTTTTGAAATCGGTTCATTACTTCCGGAGATTACCCCCTATATACCTACAAACTTACAAACAAATGTTACCTCTTCTTTATAATATTAGTATAGATTGACACCAGACCTCCAACATAGTTGGAAAAAAGCCAGGCAGATGATGTGCTAGATAAAAGTAGTTGGCAATAATCAATAGTTTGGGTAGGAATATATTATTCTGCGTCAGATAAGAAGGAAATAAAGGTCATTAACCCGCCGCATACATTTGTTCAAATACATCATTCCGAAAACAAAAATAATGACATAAACTTCTCCCGAAACTACCTTTATCGTGATCCTTGACTTTTTCTAGTAATAAAAAAAACCGGCCAAGAGCGTGTCGGGCCACGCTCAGTGTAGGGTTCCGTAGTTTCCCGTCCGTCACAATAAGTGTTCCCACTTATGAGTTTAAAGGTGTACCCACCTTTAAACTCATAAGTGGGAACACCATCCATTATGTAAAAATGCTTGCATATACGAATATACTACAAACTTAGTCCAAAAATTATTTTGTAGAAATTTTTGTCTTTTTTGTACAAAAACTGTTGTTTCCATCAAGTTCAAAATGATTTTCCTAGAAAGTCCTTATAAAGTTCTACTTTTCAGATTTTTTTCATATTTTCTAAACTTATGGTTCAAAAGTTAGAGGGGGGGACACATTGTTTTTTACTTTTGGAGCGATTATTTCCGAAATTATTGACATTATCAAAAAATTATTTTAGGAAACCCCTATTCATTTTTAAATACCTTTCCAACAATATATCACACGTTAGGGTTGAAATTTAAAAAAAATCACTTCCCACTTTACATATAGGGGGGCTACCCTAATAAAACATTTTTTTCCAATTTTTATTTTACCACTTTGTCGGCGTGATTGATATACATATTGGTACCAAATTTCAGCTTTCTAGTGCTAACGGTCACAGAGATTAAGCGAGGACGGACAGACGGACGGACGGACGGACAGACATGGCGAAACTATAAGGGTTCCTAGTTGACTACGGAACCCTAAAAACGATTCATAATTTATTGTCGGGGTAGAGGAGCTCGTGGCTAAATAATAACAGCCGCTCGGGTCAATCGTTAGGTTAAGCCGTTCTTGCCTAGGTTGGTCTGTGGATGGGTGACCACCCATTACATACCGAGTTTCCTCCGTGCCTCGGAAAGCACGTTAAGCCGTTGGTCCTGGCTGTCATTTGTAGATCTTTGACAGTCGTTAGGTAGTCAGAAGCCCAAAAAGTCTGACAACCAGTCTTACTAAGGGGTATCGTATTACCCGGTACTAACTGGGTTGTGGAGGTCAGATAGGCAGTCGCTCCATGTAAAATACTGATATTCAGCTGCATCCGGTTAGACTGGAAGCCGACCCCAACATAGTTGGGAAAAGGCTAGGCAGATGAGATAAGTAGGAAATGGTCATTAACCCGCATACATAATTCAAATACATAATTCCGAAAACAGAAATAATGACATAAACTTGTCCCGAAACGACCTTTATCGTGATCCTTGACTTTTTCTAGTAAAGAAAACGATTCATAATGTATTGTCGGGGTACCTACGCAGAGAAATTAAGGAAAGAGCAATGACCTTTAATTCCTACTTATCTAGCGCAGACTATAGTTATTTCCTGAAGATAAGCCACAGCGTTGATTAGAGATTGGTTTAATCTCCTATCCACTAGAGAAACTGCCACGTTGCTCTACCGTTAGTTGCAAAGCGTTATTCATCCGTCTTAGGTTCAATTACGACAAAAAAAACTTACTGGGTTTTCGATCAGAAAATATCTCTGTAACATTTGGATTTTTTAATTTGGATTTGTTATGCGTTGTATGATTTTTTTCTATCATATTGTATGCACGTAATGTCCAGGGACATTACGTGCGACAATAAATTATATTTTTTTCTTTCTTTTATTTCTTCTTTTTAGGGTTCCGTACCCAAAGGGTAAAAACGGACCCTATTACTAAGACTTCGCTGTCTGTCCGTCTGTTCGTCTGTCTGTCACCAGGCTGTATCTCATGAACCGTGACAGCTAGACAGTTGAAATTTTCACAGATGATGTATTCTGTTGCCGCTATAACAACAAATACTAAATATAGTCAATGGTACGGAACCCTTCGTGTGCGAGTCCGACTCGCACTTGGCCGGTTTTTATTTAGCATTTTATTCATAGTCAGATGATACTAAAAATGAATAATCGTCATCAAAAATGTTATTTCAAGTCATCTGTTCCGTTTAGCTTCAGAATTTCTCCCCTACTTGGCAATATACCAATTGCTCGTAGCTTATCCTATTAACGCACTCAAGATGAATTCACAGATTATATCTATTATATTTTATCACAAAGAAAAATACAGAATAGAAATATAGAGGCGACGCGACGCGGACGGCATAAATATTTTATTGCGCATAAAGTAAAATGTCTGGGGATATTGTTTTATGGTAGGGATCAAATAATTTGTCTCATAAATATACTCTATTATCATTTTATTATCATAACTTCACGCTTGTAATTCCTGAAGAGTTAGGCAGAGGTTTACTAAAAGTCCACCAATATTCCACCAGTTATGTTAACTACACTACAACAGCCCATAACGTCCACTGCTGGACATAAGCCTCACCCATGATGGGAGAAATTTGCCGTAATCTCTACGCTTAGCAGGCGGATTGGAGATCGCAGTGATGAAAGACTAACAGAAAACGCTGCTGCCCATTCTCTGGTCTACGGAGGCGCAAGGTGTTCTGCCTCAGACATTAGTCGCCTTATACGACACCCGTGAGTGTAATGGGTTGGTTCTATTCTACTCTGCCGGATACCACACGGCTAGTTATGTTAAAGTCCCAAGTAATAGGGGGCGAGCCTAATACCATCAACCGGGCGCAAATCTAGACTCCATGACTGCTGCTGGGAAATTTCTGATGGAAAAACCCAATAACACTTTGCTCGACCTGGGAATCAAACCCTCATGCTTAGCAGTCGCTAACTAATGATGTATTCCAATTATACAAGAATGGAGTTTCCAAAAAATATTAAAACGTTTTTCTCTGGTAGATTATGTTTTAGTTGCGTCGCGCAAAAGAGCGAAATTACTGAGATATTCCCCACACATGTAGATTATACTCGTTGATAAATTACTGAGATAGTGACCCCCACACATGTAGATTATACTCGTTGATAAATTACTGAGATAGTGACCCCCACACATGTAGATTATTCCCGTTGATAAATTACTGAGATAGTGACCCCCACATATGTAGATTATTCCCGTTGATAAATTACTGAGATAGTGACCCCCACACATGTAGATTATTCCCGTTGATAAATTACTGAGATAGTGACCCCCACATATGTAGATTATACTCGTTGATAAATTACTGAGATAGTGACCCCCACACATGTAGATTATACTCGTTGATAAATTACTGAGATAGTGACCCTACACATGTAGATTATACTCGTTGATAAATTACTGAGATAGTTACCCCCACACATGTAGATTATACTCGTTGATAAATTACTGAGATAGTTACCCCCACACATGTAGATTATACTCGTTGATAAATTACTGAGATAGTGACCCTACACATGTAGATTATACTCGTTGATAAATTACTGAGATAGTGACCCCCACACATGTAGATTATTCCCGTTGATAAATTACTGAGATAGTGACCCCCACATATGTAGATTATACTCGTTGATAATTTACTGAGGTAGTGACCCCCACACATGTAGATTATAGTCGTTGATAAATTACTGAGATAGTGACCCCCACATATGTAGATTATACTCGTTGATAATTTACTGAGGTAGTGACCCCCACACATGTAGATTATAGTCGTTGATAAATTACTGAGATAGTGACCCCCACACATGTAGATTATACTCGTTGATAAATTACTGAGATAGTGACCCTACACATGTAGATTATACTCGTTGATAAATTACTGAGATAGTGACCCTACACATGTAGATTATACTCGTTGATAAATTACTGAGATAGTTACCCCCACACATGTAGATTATACTCGTTGATAAATTACTGAGATAGTTACCCCCACATATGTAGATTATACTCGTTGATAAATTACTGAGATAGTGACCCCCACACATGTAGATTATACTCGTTGATAAATTACTGAGATAGTGACCCCCACATATCGTCGCCCAGCAGTGAAAACCACGTAAGTGTTTATAACAAAATTTTACAGGAGGAAGAAAAAACTGTCTACTGAAAAAAAATGTATGAGTGGGGAAGATATTACCTTTTGTTTTTTTTTAGATTTTTTTATTGGCGCTTGGAGTAGCTGATTCGAAAGTTTCCTAGAGTAATCTGTGCTTACCGAGTTTATAAATCAAAAGATTTTTTTTTTTTTTGAGGAAATGGGACATCCGAGGTTTTCACTGCTGGGCGACGATATGTAGATTATACTCGTTGATAAATTACTGAGATAGTGACCCCCACATATGTAGATTATACTCGTTGATAAATTACTGAGATAGTGACCCCCACACATGTAGATTATACTCGTTGATAAATTACTGAGATAGTGACCCTACACATGTAGATTATACTCGTTGATAAATTACTGAGATAGTTACCCCCACACATGTAGATTATACTCGTTGATAAATTACTGAGATAGTTACCCCCACACATGTAGATTATACTCGTTGATAAATTACTGAGATAGTGACCCTACACATGTAGATTATACTCGTTGATAAATTACTGAGATAGTGACCCCCACACATGTAGATTATTCCCGTTGATAAATTACTGAGATAGTGACCCCCACATATGTAGATTATACTCGTTGATAATTTACTGAGGTAGTGACCCCCACACATGTAGATTATAGTCGTTGATAAATTACTGAGATAGTGACCCCCACATATGTAGATTATACTCGTTGATAATTTACTGAGGTAGTGACCCCCACACATGTAGATTATAGTCGTTGATAAATTACTGAGATAGTGACCCCCACACATGTAGATTATACTCGTTGATAAATTACTGAGATAGTGACCCTACACATGTAGATTATACTCGTTGATAAATTACTGAGATAGTGACCCTACACATGTAGATTATACTCGTTGATAAATTACTGAGATAGTTACCCCCACACATGTAGATTATACTCGTTGATAAATTACTGAGATAGTTACCCCCACATATGTAGATTATACTCGTTGATAAATTACTGAGATAGTGACCCCCACACATGTAGATTATACTCGTTGATAAATTACTGAGATAGTGACCCCCACATATCGTCGCCCAGCAGTGAAAACCACGTAAGTGTTTATAACAAAATTTTACAGGAGGAAGAAAAAACTGTCTACTGAAAAAAAATGTATGAGTGGGGAAGATATTACCTTTTGTTTTTTTTTAGATTTTTTTATTGGCGCTTGGAGTAGCTGATTCGAAAGTTTCCTAGAGTAATCTGTGCTTACCGAGTTTATAAATCAAAAGATTTTTTTTTTTTTTTGAGGAAATGGGACATCCGAGGTTTTCACTGCTGGGCGACGATATGTAGATTATACTCGTTGATAAATTACTGAGATAGTGACCCCCACATATGTAGATTATACTCGTTGATAAATTACTGAGATAGTGACCCCCACACATGTAGATTATACTCGTTGATAAATTACTGAGATAGTGACCCTACACATGTAGATTATACTCGTTGATAAATTACTGAGATAGTTACCCCCACACATGTAGATTATACTCGTTGATAAATTACTGAGATAGTTACCCCCACACATGTAGATTATACTCGTTGATAAATTACTGAGATAGTGACCCTACACATGTAGATTATACTCGTTGATAAATTACTGAGATAGTGACCCCCACACATGTAGATTATTCCCGTTGATAAATTACTGAGATAGTGACCCCCACATATGTAGATTATACTCGTTGATAATTTACTGAGGTAGTGACCCCCACACATGTAGATTATAGTCGTTGATAAATTACTGAGATAGTGACCCCCACATATGTAGATTATACTCGTTGATAATTTACTGAGGTAGTGACCCCCACACATGTAGATTATAGTCGTTGATAAATTACTGAGATAGTGACCCCCACACATGTAGATTATACTCGTTGATAAATTACTGAGATAGTGACCCTACACATGTAGATTATACTCGTTGATAAATTACTGAGATAGTGACCCTACACATGTAGATTATACTCGTTGATAAATTACTGAGATAGTTACCCCCACACATGTAGATTATACTCGTTGATAAATTACTGAGATAGTTACCCCCACATATGTAGATTATACTCGTTGATAAATTACTGAGATAGTGACCCCCACACATGTAGATTATACTCGTTGATAAATTACTGAGATAGTGACCCCCACATAATGTAGATTATACTCGTTGATAAATTACTGAGATAGTGACCCCCACATATGTAGATTATACTCGTTGATAAATTACTGAGATAGTGACCCCCACACATGTAGATTATACTCGTTGATAAATTACTGAGATAGTGACCCCCACACATGTAGATTATACTCGTTGATAAATTACTGAGATAGTTACCCCCACACATGTAGATTATAGTCGTTGATAAATTACTGAGATAGTGACCCCCACACATGTAGATTATACTCGTTGATAATTTACTGAGGTAGTGACCCCCACACATGTAGATTATACTCGTTGATAAATTACTGAGATAGTCACCCCCACACATGTAGATTATACTCTTTGATAAATTACTGAGATAGTGACCCCCACACATGTAGATTATACTCGTTGATATATTACTGAGATAGTGACACCCACACATGTAGATTATACTCGTTGATAAATTACTGAGATATTGACCCTCACACATGTAGATTATACTCGTTGATAAATTACTGAGATAGTGACCCCCACACCGCCGTTTAGCCGTGTGGTATCCGGCAGAGTAGAATAGAACCAACCCATTACACTCACGGGTGTCGTATAAGGCGACTAATGTCTGAGGCAGAACACCTTGCGCCTCCGTAGACCAGAGAATGAGCAGCAGCGTTTTCTGTTAGTCTTTCATCACTGCGATCTCCAATCCGCCTGCCAAGCGTGGAGATTACGGCAAATTCCTCCCATCATGGGAGAGGCTTATGTCCAGCAGTGGACGTTATGAGCTGTTGTTGTTGTTGTTGTTGTTGACCCCCACACATGTAGATTATACTCGTTGATAAATTCGATGATCAGTTTCGGTGTTCATTCGGTATTAAGGAGCTCGTGGCTAAATAATAACAGCCGCTCGGGTCGTTCTTTAGGTTAAGCCGTGTTTGCCTAGGTTGGTCTATGGATGGGTGACCACCCTTACATACCGAGTTTCCTCCATGCCTCGGAAAGCACATTAAGCTAGCAGTCGTTACAGGTAGTCAGTGGCCCAAAAAGTCTGACAACCAGTCTTTACTAAAGTGGTATCGTATTAACCAGTATGAACTGGTTTGTGGAGGTCAGATAGGCAGTCGCTTCATGTAAAATACTGGTACTCAGCTGCATCAGGTTAGACTGGAAGCCGACCCCAAAATAGTTGGAAAAAGCTAGCTAGATGATGATGATATTCGATGTTCAGTATGAACTTTCCCATCAAAGTCTACAAACAAAACTGCCACTAACTCGTTCGGGCAAAATTCAGGATTTCCAATTAATCAAATCCGTCAATTTAACTTCTAACTGTGTCACACAGCACACACATACCTACAAACACACTATCACAGAATCGAATCACAAAATTCAAAAAGGTTGGCAACCCCGGTGACTCGTGGAACGGTATTACGTGTTGCGCTGTGTGCCCTGAACCGCATCACCGCGATTGAGTGCACATGCGTTCAACCGGGGAATACAAGCCTATCGAAATTTTGTGATACAGCAATAGCTAGCTTTAATGAATTGTGTTCAATGGTATCATCGATCTAGGCGATGTACGGTAGTGTGTAAAGGAATAATAAGTTTGGTACTAAAACTCTTTTTAACAGACGTCCAAAAGGCGGAGGTTATTAATTCGTCAGTTTTTTTTTTATGTTCAGCGATATCTTCGTCAATTTGAACCGGTGTCGATGATTCTATTTTTATTTGGATGAATATTATTCCGCGGGTGGTTTCGTTTTGTTGTAACTCTGATCTGCGGGAGTGTTTCTGTGAAAAAGTTAGGTAAGGAAATGGCTTAAAATGGAAGTCATGTCGACATTTTGTTTTCACTAATGTACACCAACGGCGCCTGCCCTACTGACGATGTCATTAAAGCGTTAAAAGAACATGGATTGACAAGGTTGCTCATGGCATAACTGTAATAGAAGTCGCATTTGAATATCACGACATTTTTTGTATAAATCAATAATAAGTATGACGACAGTATCAAAAACCGGCCAAGTGCGAGTTGGACTCGCGGACGAAGGGTTCCGTACCTTATCTATACAAAATTAGACAAAACGTAAAAAATAACGTTTGTTGTATGGGAGCCCCCATTAAATATTAATTTTATTCTGTTTTTAGTATTTGTTGTTATAGCGGCAACAGAAATACATCATCTGTGAAAATTTCAACTGTCTAGCTGTCACGGTTCATGAGATACAGCCTGGTGACAGACAGACGGACAGACGGACAGACAGCGAAGTCTTAGTAATAGGGTTCCGTTTTTAACCTTTGGGTACGGAACCCTAAAAATTGCAAATCTATTTAGTCCGTCAGTTAGAGTATTGGAAATTAATGGACACGTATTTTTTGTTTTTGTAAATCAATGAATATTGACAAAGATAAAAACGCATCAAAACTTGGAAGTGGGGGTTCGTGACGTCAGAACTAGCTAAAAATTATACCAAGGCGTGACGTATTGAGAATTTTAAAAGCGTCATATCTTCGTCAATTTTGGTTTACGTAACAAAAGAAAAAGTACGTGTCAAATATTTTTTGATAATCTAACTGACGGACTAATTAGTTTTTTCAGGACACAAGCCTATTGCCAACCTGCTATTTGTTCATATTAAAATGTCCAGTCCGAAACGTTGAATAGGAAATAGCTATATCACTCTTCCCAGACGAATTGTTATTTCAGTGTAATCCGTTTCGCCAATCCCTACAAACAACCTCAGATCTCCTTCAGTAACAGATCTAGGTTTCTAATTTAGGAACCCACGGAGAGACCAACATCTAAACCACAAGACTTCTAACCGGACCGAATCCGGGGCAGTAATTAAACGAGTCAGTGCCACACAAAGCAACATTGTGCACACACAACGGTCACAAAGTCTTTGAACTTTGAATTAAGTTCAAAGACTTTGAAATATTGCAAGTCTTTAATTGATTTTCAGCAGCACTGACTGCTCAGTTTCAACTGGAAAGTTGTAGGCGATCGACTGTAGCTTGTTAGTTGGTGATTAAAGATCTCTTTCATTTCAATGGGCTTTTTGAATGTTTGAATGGAAATAATAGTTTTCATTACTCATACTCGGAAAGTAGGTCTGAAGTTGACTGAGGAGCGGGTTGAAAGTAATACTTTTCAGCCCTAGGGAGAATCGTTTTCAACTGGCAGCTGTCTAATTATTAAAAAAAAAATAGTTCATTTTTCCATTGAACCAACATACAGCCACTATGTAAAATTGAAATAACCTAAAGTATTCACGAATATATATTTTTTAAATAACTTTACTACAATTAAGTTTCAATTATTTTTCGACGCCCGGGTTACAGGGCGTCGAAAAATTTTTGATACTTGTAAATATTTTTATTTCTATTATAGAGTTAGTATGTAAATAATGTAAATATTACTGAAAATAAACATACCTTTTAGTTTCACCTATTTCTTTAAAATAACGTAGATTTGGGCAAAATATTAAAGAAAAAATCGATGATGAAAATGAAAAAAACTTTTTAACAAAAAATAAAACCGACTTCACTTCAAAAAACACAAAAAAGTGAAAAATAACTTTAGCTTCAGAAGTCGGTGACCTTTGTTTGATTGATTTACTTTTTTTGTCACCGACTTCTGAAGCTAAAGTTATTTTTCACTTTTTTGTGTTTTTTGAAGTGAAGTCGGTTTTATTTTTTGTTAAAAAGTTTTTTATTTTTTCATTTTTAGTTGTCCCCAAAAAAATATTTGCCACGAATTTATTGTCAAACTGTTAACAACACATGTCATGGTAATAGGCGTATCCCCAACATATGGAAGTTATGGAACTTCACATACTTACCTTCTTATTCGGATGGGAAATCATCAAATTACCCCTCCCGCTCTCGGCGGAGCGGAAGGTAGTGTCAGAATTTTACTGACTAAAACCCATCCATGTTCCTTCTTAGCCCTTTGCGTTTCAGGGCCGCAGTATCTCTTTAGAACAGTCCCTTTTGCTGGCATCGCTTTGAGGCGCGCGTGGAACACGAACGCGCTAACTTAAAATACCTAACTGTTGAAATCTGGGTGTATTGTACACATCTGCGTACCCCCTCAGAGGATACAGACGTGATGTTACGTCATTTGAGGCTCGCGCGGAACACGATCGCGCCAACTTAACATACTTAACTGTCGAAATCTGGGTGTATTGTACACATCTGTGTACCCCTTCAGAGCATACAGGCGTGAAGTTATGTCATGATGTTGTATAAACAGTAAACATTGAAGCGATTTCAGCAATCACGGCAGATTTGCCGTCTATTTTTGAAGAGTTCCATTGTATATCTCCGAAGATCAGCATCAGTTGTTCACAACATTTAAATGGGACCACACGGGAAGCACCAGCTTTCAAACAAAAAAAGAATCATCAAAATCGGTTCACCCAGTCGAAAGTTCTGAGGTAACAAACACAAAAAAAAAAAAAAAAAAAAAAAAAAAAAAAAAAAAAAACAGTCGAATTGAGAACCTCCTCTTTTTGGAAGTCGGTTGAAAATTAACCTATTTTTCATTTTGGCTGAATAGCCGGCCGGCCACAGAAAAAAAGCAAAATAGGCGGGAAAGCTCCAATCCGATCTTCATTTGTGTTTTCGAGTTGATTCATGTTTTTATTTTTACTTTCCTTGTATTCGTAATGAAAAGCACAGTGTTTACCTCGGGTTAAAGACTTATTTAGTCCCTCGAATTATTAGCGCCCTCGCTGCGCTCGGGCACCAAACCCCGTCTCGGGACTAAATAAGTTACTTTCACCCCTAGGGTAACAAGCTACTATTGAATTGATAATACTGTCACGCAGAATTTGGTGCATAGTTAACTTGCGTTCTTGTGCAGTTCAATTTCCAAATGGCGAATTTACAGGTAGTATAACATAATAAACGCAAGAACTTTTGTGACGTGTCACAGACCATGAAACTTAATTACTTTTATTCTATGACTTTTGGAAAAAAAATTTTTTCCTAGCCTGTACTGTCCCACTGCTGGGCAAAGGCCTCCCCCAATTCCTTCCATTTGCTCTTTTCCAGTGCCTCCTCGGACCAACCCTCGCGGTACGCGTCCAAATCGTCTCGCCACCTTTTTCTGGGTCGGCCTCGGAGGCGCCGTCCGTCTTCCGGCAACTTCCTTTGGAAATACATAACTTTTTTTCAGTTTTATCATACATGTTGATCGTGTCGATACCTATACAAAGTTCATTATTTTGCGTATTTCAAGAACTCGTAGAACAAAAGTTGTTCAGTTTCATGGTCCGAGAGACCACACGGGAGTTCTTGCGTTTATTATGTTACACACCTTGTATATGCGATATCACTAAGAATCCTCACTAAAACTGTTTGTTACGTTTTCCCAGCCAGGAAAAAATGGCAGAGACATTTCTGGTAAAAATAAATAAATAAAAACATTATTTATACGCAAAAACTTTAAAAGTATAATGTAGAAATTAGATAAGCTTGTTCAACAAAGACAAAGTTTAGACTTTACTTCTAAACTGGACAAGAAGCCAGTGTCTTAGAAGCCAATGTTCCCCATACTTAATACATTCAATTGATTTATTTATTATTCTTCAACAAATTTACATTTGTGTCGAACAGTGGGATAAAACAATAATAAATGTAACACAAAATTAACTAACTAATCATCTTAAGTCAGGATAAAAATTAAAATTTAATAATAATACATTCCACATTGGTCATAACATTATTAGTCGTAAATTAAAAAAATAATAAAAAATATTGTCAATATACAAATGTCAATATAAATTCAAAGAAATGTATGTCAATAAAATTCATTAAGATGTAATGTCATGATAGAATGCTGAAATATACCTATTACCTATCTAAAGTCAATAAAATATAATCAATATTAGTTCGAACTACTACTACACACACAAACACTCTACACTATTACTTCTAATTAGGTATCAATTAAGGATGACACTTCTTAGCGTGTCGATGGCAAATATTTATTAAATGTGTTTGGCCCAAAATTCAGCAATGCGAACTCCACTCGCTGATGCAGTCATAAGGTCGTCAAGTGTGCAGGTGTCAGGGCATGCGGCGCAAGATGGAAGATGGGCCATTGTCTGTGGAGACACGCCGCATACACATTTGAGGTCTGAGCCGTCCATAAACCCCCATTTGAGGAGATTGTCTTTGCTACGGCCGACCTGGGTTCGAAGTCTATTCAGAGATTTCCAAGTCGGAAACAAACAGATACACAGGATGACACTAAGAAATCTATACAATTAGCTTTGCTACTAATCTGCACTTGGTCCACGTGTAGGCTTGCTTCCTCCCACAAAGAGGAGGCCTGTGATCCAGCATTGTTAACAGCAATAGACTCATTATACTCAATACCATAATCGCTTATCTCAGTTGGTAAGCGATAATACCTAACCTACTCACCTATAATACAATAAGGCTTATCTACACTGGTAATACATGCCCAACAAGATAGGTCTCGCTATTAACTGTGAAGTCGCGTGGAAGCAATCTGATGCACATGCGTTGAGCCGCAAAGCACTATGCCGTGATATTGTGTGCCCAAAGTTTGATTTATCATCGTTTTTTCGTGTGGTTAGTGCCTAACCTGGTATGAAAGTTTTGTGCCGCCCAAGGGCCTTTGTCTTGGCTTAACATGCTATCGAGAAATATCTCTTAGGCATGCTGGGCAGTCTCGACATAGATAACGACACAATCGCTAACTTTCGATTGCTTATTACTAACGATGCTTGCGAGAAATACAAGTCTCTACATCCAAGATGCGATTCTCGCAAGCATTGCATGAATTTTTTCATTGTTATTTTAGCGATCCAATGTTAACGATAATGTCCTTAAAATGTCACTTACGGGATATCTTCCGTGATTATTGGTTATTTTTGAGCTCCCTTTTGCATATTTCCGGCCCGTACCGGTTATTCAAACAACTGTTAACTGTTTCACGGAAGATATCCCGTAAGTGACATTTTTTGTATAGTTATGAACAGTGAAAGCTTAAAACAGTGAACGATAATGTCGTTGTCTATGTCGAGACTGCCGGTTCCAGCACCCGTAGCCAAGTTACAAACGTTTCGTATCGATTCTCTTTCTACAATCGTAAACGCCTCGGCGTAAGCGATTGTAGAAAGCGCTAATTTGGTAGCCAAGTTGACACGACTGAGTCGATCGCTCGTTCTCTAATGTCTATTGAAAAAACCTACACTTTAGTCTATGGTGAGCGTTCCTACCAAAGAGTTTAGCGACCAACATTGTAGAAACGATAACATTATATTCTATCATTTTGAACGATGTAAACTTGTCTACGAATTTTCTATTCGTTTGTGTTGATCACGTGATTTAACGTTGAGATGATGTCATTCCCATTCATTTGAATAGTTTTCCACTAGCGTTAACGATTGTAGATTGTCAACTTGGCTAGGGGTGCAGTTTGGTTTCCTTGCGATGTTTTCCTTCACCCACCAACATGAATCCGAAAAATCAGACGTGTTTATCTTGGGGTTTAAGACGAAGACCTATGGCTTGGCAGTCTACACCACTCCCAGTCCCATCATTAGGCTATTACTGCTATCTTTATCATAGTTAAAAACTATGTACCCTGAGTAAACTATGTTGTGATACTATATTAACTGAGGAATTACAGGTTATTGACAGAAACAAAAGATTCGCCATACCATTAACCCAGTTTCTGTTTCCTATCTGCCTAGCCCTTTTTTATTATTTTAAATGGAAAGACTGCCTATCTGACCTCCAAAACCCAGTTAGCACTGAGTAAGACGACACCCCTTGGTAAGACTGGTTGTCAAACTTTCGGGCCATTGCTGTTGTCTGGCTGTAACTATTATCAAAGATCTACAAACTAAAGAATGGCAGGTAGCATTCTATCGGAATCTTTGGTTTCTGTTAGAATGCTACCTAGCATTCTAACAGAAACCAAAGATTCCGTACCGATGACCTCGTTTCTGTTTCCATTTAAATTGTACTGTCTTCTCAATTGTGTCTATCGTCGCGGGATCCGCAACCTGATTTTTCTCTTTGTAAACACTTTTCAAGCTACTTATTGTACGGTGAGATGAGGGTACATCTAACGATTAAAGTCTTCAGGAGAAACGCCAATGTAGTGTTTACCTACTACTTATGTATTTCGTTTGATTTAAAATTGTTTGTTTTTTTAAACACAGTTTGTTAGTAGGTACTTACTCATAAAGAATCGAAGCAGGGTTTCAATATAGTTAGAATGTTATAATCTTAGAATATCGCCTTTTACCGGCTCTTAAAACTTAAACTTTGTTAGATCGACAGCAAAAACTATCAATTAACACTGTTGTAAAAAACCAATTTTAAAACACTTCCAAAGTTTTTTTTTTATCAATCACTGTTTTTACGTCATCAAAATTTTACTAGCACTGTTGTTTAAAACTTTTGAACTCAACATTTTCGAAAGGTCAGATCCTCTGACGAAAATTTTCGCGTGGGCCTTTAATTAAAATTGTATGACAAAAAGTGGGAGTTTGGCCGAAACAATTAATTGCTCGATAAAGTTAAGTTTCAAGGAAGTTCATTGAGATAATGTCTTTTGTTGGAAAGGTTAGATTTTGGACAGCTACGCTTTATCTTTTATACTTTTTTTTTAACTTTGTAACGAATACTTTCAAAAATCAAATCAAGTAACAACTTACTATAAAACTGCTGTGAAGACAAAGATCGATGTTGGTATACATTTAATAAATATAATAATTATTAATAATTAATTAATTATTTGGTAATTATTATTATTTTCTCGCTATTTTATTTTTAATTTTTGGTATTTGATAGAATATCTATTAGTTTATTTTATGTGTATATGTGTATTAGTATCAATATAAGTAGGAATATACATTCTCGTTAACAAGAAGTTAGTTTTTTAGACATTATTTTGTACCCTATCACTATGTTTTCCTATTTAACCCAAAGGTTGACTGGTAGAGAATGCTTTGTGGCATTAAGTCTAAATAAATAAATAAATATACATTTGTGAAACGTATAGATAAAACAAGATATCGGCGTCAGTTCTAATTTTGGCCACGCGACAATATTCATCATCATCATCATCAACAGTCGGTGACTTTTGTTTGTTTGATTCAATTTTTTTTGCTACCGACTTCTGAAACTAAAGTTATTTTTCACTTTTTTTTGTGTTTTTGAAATCGGTTTTATTTTTTGCATTTTTTTTCTTTCAGTTCCATTTTTAGGGAACTCTTCAATATAATAGACATTGGCGTGATGTTACGTCATGATGTTGTATAAACAATAAACATCCAAGCGATTGCAGCAATCATGACCAATTTGCCGTATATTATTGAAGAGTTCCATGTATATCTCTAAAATTCAGCATCAAATCTTCACCAAACTTAAAGAGGACCACCGCGAAATAATATTCTTCCAAACAAAAAAAGAACCATAAAAATCTTTTCACAATTGGCGAAGATATCGCTGAAAACACACACCAAAAAAAACAGACTAATTGATAACCTCCTCCTTTTGGAAGACGGTTAAAAAAGGTATTTTGTTTCAAACATTTAAACGCGAACAAACCCACTGTTACAATAAAAAATAATTTACCCTTTAAAAATTCAAAATCTATTTACCTACCCTTAATGAATTTACCTTAATCCCGCCGCTCATTTCGCTGAAACATTACCGCTAACAATGCCCATATCGGGTCATATTCGGCCATTGTCCGCTATAGGGTCACATTGGGCGCCCGCCATATGCTGCGTTGGCTTTGTTTAGTAAACAGGGCCTGGATTTTCCTGGATTTAGAATTCTTGAATGAGGAACTTTCAATGAAAGGGAACGGTTTTTAATATAGATATTTTTAGGCTTATTGTTGGTAGAATTAAACTCTACCTCAGGAGAGATACCTAAGCATATACACAAAAGGAGGCGCGGGAACTTTCTTAGTTAACAACAATTACAAACTGAAATTTCCGATTTCAAGTTTTTCTAGGCCACCTTCAAGATATTGTTTTGAAGAAGAATAACTTTAATTGTAGTCTGTAAAATAAAAGAATTAAACAATTTTGACACACATAATAGAACACGTCCTAGGTTAGAATTATGGGAGAAGCCGTGGTCTTAATACGGCCACAAAATAATACATAATTGTATTTTATTGAGCCACGCGAAAATTTCTTAATTTTTTAATGAAAATTTCAAAAATAGTCTCTTAGAGGTAGGATTCAATTCAATATAAAAAGCATAATAAAAAATAAAATTGAAAAGCATTATATTTAACTTGTTCACTAAATAATCACCGTCTCCGTTTCCTATCAAAAGTCAAATACAAAACGAGGGAAAGCTAAAAATAGAATCTCAAAGCAATTACCATCACGGTGTCTTCTGTGTTCGGGTGTTAATTGAACAGCCAGGACCGGCAGTAAGTGCATTTAGACCCAAAGGTCGGGACAGAAAGGTCAACAGGTTAGTTAGGGAGAACCGTCGGAAAAGGGCCTTTATGTTGTAAATTGGAATACTTTGTACAGTAAATTGGAATATAATATATTGGAGTAGCAGGCTGAGGTTTTAGAGAAAATTGAGTATATGGAGTCCACTAGTCTTATCTATAAAGGGTGTAAAACACCTCTTAACGAAGCCGAAAGGCACTTGTTCTCCCCGTCATCGTTATTGCGATCATTTTCATGTTCTACACCATACCTGGGAACCTTCTAGTTACGGAGATATTGGGGGTCAAAGTTCTAACTTTTTGACAAGTTATTTTTTTTTTAATACAAGTTTTTAATGTAAGATTTTTACTTTAAACACCTCCACGACCCCCGTACTATTCAATCCATCCATCAGCACAATGTTTTGAGTGCGTTACATTGAGTTCTACCACAAAACATGATTTTTCACCCCAAAAAAAAAGTTGTTTCCCAGCAATATTTTTCGCGTAAAGTTACTCAGTTTAATGTATAAGGGCATCGTATCATCCGACTACTGTGTTATGAAGGTCAGATACGCAGTCTCTTCTTATAAAATACTTGTATTCAGCTCTATCAGTTGGAATGGACCCCAACATAGTTACTAATGAATGATGTTCTAAATGGGGTTGTGCTGTGTGGTTATCGATATTGATTTGGTCGATATTTAGTAATCTGTGGGAGGTGTAAATATGACCAAAGGATTAGTTTTTAAGTACTTACTTTCAACAAACAATCTAATCTTAATTACTGACTATCTCTAATTTTAATAACATGTAGTTTAAGTAGTACAAAAATAACTGAATAAAAATGTATTGTACCTATCATACCTATTGTTCCTAATATATTTGCACACCTTTCATATGATCATTATGACTTAATGTTTTAAATAGGTAGGTACATGGTTATAACAACCCAACATCATTCTGAGAACGTTGGCTGATAGGTGGGACTCTCCGATCTTGGGGCGGTGGATACGACTGCACGCAGTCAAGTAGACATTCCCCAGGATCGGCGTGCCTCACCCAGCTTAGAGTAAATATTACTAACATAGTTTATAAGTTTTCATTGTTACTAACAAATATATATATTTAAATTAAATTGTTCATTATTATTAAGATACTAACAATACTAACTTAGTACCTAAGCATCTTTGTTACTAATACTAAAATACTAACAAACTATGGTCTTCAGTCTGAAATAAAGTTTAATTTATTTATTTATTTATAACACAGTGTACCCTATGAACTTTTTGTAACATCAACTGAACCTGTGTTATGCAAATACATGATTTGTTTTTGTAATCTTCTCTAATCCAGACATCAACTCACAAATTACTCCAAAAGGAAATATAATAATTAACCAAAACAAGTTCAAACTCCGTCCTCGCCTCCCATTAACAACAAATTAAATCATAATCTGTCAATTACACTCCCAGAAGTCTCAGACATAACGGAAAGAAAGAAATCCAATCAAATCCCCACAAAAACTTGGGTCAAGTCCTTTGAAACACTTAGCGCGCGAAATTTCGGCGGCCATTTTGAAAACTTTTAAAGAAATTAACTTTTTAAGCGGCCTTACAATGTCTGAGAGGATGAAACGCATTTTATTAGATTTATAAGAAAGCCCGAAGGATTTACGAGTGTCCAATAAAATTGCAATTTGGAGTTTATCGCGTTTTTAGGAGAAGGCATAGGCGTTAACTAAACCGGGTGGCTTTATATATCCGGATGCAAATTCTGTCTTGGTATTAATTGGAATACCGGCCAGTTTGGAGATTTATTACGTTGTAAAAATGCTTTTATACTTAAATTCAAGATTACGATAAGACCGGCGTGGTACCCATAGAATTAGCAATATTGTAAAAGAGCAGTGTAGCAATTTTGGTGTTAAATAAAGTAAATTCTATGTAAGCTTTTATCTTGATTTTGCTCGCGTGGATTTTTACTTTTGTTTATGTAAACACACAAGCCCTCGTTATTGCTAATTCATGGTTAAGTAGGCACTAATTTGAATACCGACTTTTTAAATGAAATAAATGTATGATTTTTATTATTTTCAAAATTTACATTATTTACATACTAACTCTATAATAGAAATAAAAATATTTACAAGTATCAAAAAGTATAATAAATGTTAAAATAAAATATTATTTAACCTACAATACAGCTCTAGGGTTATTTAAACACAGGTTTGAATAAACCGGAGCGGATTTATTACTACTTAACATTCTAATTCCTAGGTATCATTACTTGCACCCGGTTTAAATAAGTACTAATACTATTAATCATCATTGTCAGGAAAATATGAGTACTGTGACTAAATTTACTCTTTTTGTAAACATAAATTTCATAAAAATAATGTTTGGTTGTATTTCCGCCAAGTTCAGCCGTTTCCATAACTTAAATAGGTTAAATAAATATATGCTTAGATAAATAAAAGTTCCACTTCTTCTGTTACCTTGTGGGTCAGGCCAGTCCATTTTGTAGCGCTCATAGTTCACCTTACCTCGTTTATTTTTTGCAATATGTCCGGCCCACCTCCATTTTAAGCTGTGTGCATGTCCCAAGAACTAAACTTATTATAACAGACACAACAAGATTCAGAAAAATTAAATGCAGCTGAATACAGCTTCATCCAGTTATGAAATATGATAAACCAGAAAACAAAACGAAAAACATCTTAATCTAAAACCCTTCGCCAAAGCTATCTTGAATAGGGTAAGTCGGGTAAAAAAGGCTCACTTATTAAGCTGTAAGGAAACCCAATTTTACTGAGATTACTTTCAACAGAAACGTCAAAAACTTAAGCTATTATCCTGTATTACGAAGTTCTCAAGTCTTAAGGAAAATTAATTTTTGCGAACTAAAATATTAAACGTTTATTTCGAAGGAGAAAAATACGAGTGCCTTCTTCCTAATTATTCCCTGCGAGTCGTTTTAATTCAATTTTGAGGGTAAATAAAAGTTTAACGGAGCTGTCTACGACCTTTTCAGTCTAAAATTGTTGATGTTTTCCTAAACGCTCATTTAATATTAAATAATACAGCAACAAAATAATTACAAATTCCACTCAAATTACAAACTCAGCACGAATACAGACTTTGATTTAAGTAAACAAAATCTTTGCAAGATGTTATTATTAAGTCATTATAACTAATAACTAAAGTTTTACTAATTGAAGTTTTGGACAAGTCACGTGGATTCAACGTTTGGTAGTGAAAATGATTGCCTACGGCCCTACGGGATAATTCTACAACGGGGTATAACTGCGTAACATAATCCCAATCCTCCCCGCTCGTTGACTGCTTGGTTGGTCGATTGGGTGGCGCGCTTGTCACGGTGATTTAACGGATGGGTGAAGGGTGCATTACAAGACTCTGCCATCTCAGTAGAACCGTTTCAGTCGGGGACATCTAAAATATAAAGAAATAAGTAGAAAGAAAATAGGTTTATTTACCACAAGCCACAAGTGCGCTCAACATTAAACAATAACACTTCCTTAGCAGTGTAAAAATTAACAATAACACTTAAACCTAAACTTTTAATTCATTGTTTTATTTAATTTGTAATTAATTTAATTTTGTTTTGTGCCATTGCCATTAATTGATTTGATCTGACATTTATTTGTTTCTAATGTTTTAATTATTTTTGTCATTGTTTTTTTTTTCTTTGCTTATTATTCAATCAGCTGACTAAAATTGACAAAAATTTGTTTGTGTTGTTTCTAATATGGGTCAATGACCTGAAATAAATGAATTTTATTTTATTTTTATTTTATTTATTTTATTTTAAACAGAAAAAGATCATTATTGTGTGTCTCACGGCTGCGCCAAATAGGCCCAGAGCTCCAAGTCTAAACTATAGTCTCCGCCAGATAAGTAAGAATTAAAGGTCATTGCTCTTTCCTTAATTTATCTGCGTAGGTACCCCGACAATACAATATTATGAATCGTTTTTTTATTACTAGAAAAAGTCAAGGATCACGACAAAGGTCGATTCGGGACAAGTTTATGTCATTATTTCTGTTTTCGGAATTATGTATTTGAATAAATGTATGCGGGTTAATGACCTTTATTTCTTACTTATCTGGGGGAGACTATAGTCTTTGGATACGTTAAATAATTACTTTTCAGAAGTCAATTGCTATCTCGTAAAGGTTAATTTGGCCGTATTACACTTAGTTGAAGAAGAAATGCATGATCGAGCTCTTATAATAAGGTAGAGATAAAAGATTCAAATGTCATACTCGTAAAAATCACTCAATTGAACAAAATCTCCCACAACGACTGACATTTAAATAAATCTCATTCTCCAAGAATACTTTAAGACGGTTCTCAATATTATAATAGAAGGTCGGTCGAGAATAAATCCGGTACGGAATACAGGGTGAACACTTTCGGCGAGACAGTAAGGGGAACTATTTTAACCGGTATAGCCACACGAAAATTGACTTTAGGAGACTATTGGGAGCACTAAAAAAACCATAAATCGCAAAAAAGACCCCTGTAAACCGCAAGATTTTTACTCCAACCTGGGTTGGTCCCATAGAAGTTTTTGATCAGTATTTAAAACAGGATCGATTGGTATCAATAAAATAGTAGTAGTATATTCTTGTATTGTATGTTATATTTAAATTCTATATTTACAATAAGTTTTTATGTATTCTATTTTCTTAACTTTTACACACTATGTCTACATCTCTTTGTATCTACTCTCCTGTCCCAGGTATGCTGGAAGAGATTTCTTTAGAAATAAGCATCACCTTTGTACCTATTTTTCTATTCCTTTCTTCTTTTCTGTATTTAGTGTGTACATAAACCGTTAAGTAAATAAATAAAATGTTTTTTGTAAAATGGCCATTTTCTTACTAACTGTACAGTTTTTTTTAAATCTGTGAATGGGGATCAAAATCTCACGAAAAATTATGGATAGTCTCCTAAGACCATTTTCGTCTAACTGCAACGGTAAAGGTAGTTCCCCTAACTGCCCCGCTGAAATTTTCTACCCTGTATAATCGTAAAAGTACATATCCTATGAAGGGTATGTGTGTGATGATCTTTTAATACCCCATCTTGTCATAAATCCACATTTGGTCCTAACGTTCGGACGTGAATTGTGTGCGATCTTAACCGGATGGTTGCTTTTGGATGGATGTCTGGGTTTTAAGAATGGAGATGGTTAATACGTTTTTAATATGGTTTATATTCAACTAAGCTTATACCGGATGACTTTTTTTATCACTTTCCAAAAAAAATGGGTATATTAGGTGAACGGCGGCGTAGAAGCTTATGGCATACCTAGTTTTTTTTTTTGTTCCGCAGCTTAGAAAAAAATTGATCCATCATCAAAAAACACTACAAACTTCAAGTAAACTTTTCATATTAGAACAAAGAAAGAGACATTTTGAAAAAAAAAAAAAAGAAAAATGTCGAATTTCAAATTTCGTTTTTTTCGCATAAAAAAAAAACCGGCCAAGTGCGAGTCGGACTCCCGCACGAAGGGTTCCGTACCATTATTTAAAAACATTAGACAAAACTGCAAAAAAATCACGTTTGTCGTATGGGAGCCCCCCTTAAATATTGATTTAATTCTGTTTTTAGTATTTGTTGTTATAGCGGCAACAGAAATACATCATCTGTGAAAATTTCAACTGTCTAGCTGTCACGGTTCATGAGATACAGCCTGGTGACAGACAGACGGACAGACGGACAGACGGACAGACAGACGGACAGACAGCGAAGTCTTAGTAATAGGGTTCCATTTTTACCCTTTGGGTACGGAACCCTAAAAACTAAGCCACCATACCATTTACTTCTACTCCGTTCACCTATTATACCCATTTTTTTGGAAAGTAATAAAAAAGTCATCCTTTATTAAGGTTTTTAATGGTCTTACATGGCAAGGCAATCTTGTGTGAAGGATGAAAGGAGATGTCTGACGAGATCACGAGTAATAGAGAAGTATGGAAGAAGATATGCTGCGCCGACCCCAAATGAATTGAGATAAGGGCAGAAGTATAATGAAACTACTGGAAACCAAAACATGATTGGGAAGAGGCTAGACAAATGCTGATACCAAGCTATGTAACTACTTGATGAAATTCAGATAAAACCTAAGGTTAACCAAAAAGGATGAACTTCTGATAAATCCTAAGGTTAACCAAAAAGGATGAACTTCTGATAAACCCTAAGATTAACCAAAACGGATGAACTTCTGATAAACCCTAAGGTTAACCAAAAAGGATGAACTTCTGATAAACCCTAAGGTTAACCAAAAAGGATGAACTTCTGATAAACCCTAAGGTTAACCAAAAAGGATGAACTTCTGATAAACTCTAAGGGTAACCAAAAATTATGACCTGATAAACTCTAAGGGTAACCAAAAAGGATGAACTTCTGATAAACTCTAATGTTAACCAAAAAGGATGAACTTCTGATAAACTCTAAGGATAACCAAAAATGATGACCTTCTGATAAACCCTAAGGTTAACCAAAAAGGATGAACTTCTGATAAACTCTAAGGATAACCAAAAATGATGACCTTCTGATAAACCCTAAGGTTAACCAAAAAGGATGAACTTCTGTTAAACCCTAAGGTTAACCAAAAAGGATGAACTTCTGATAAACTCTAAGGGTAACCAAAAAGGATGAACTTCTGATAAACTCTAATGTTAACCAAAAAGGATGAACTTCTGATAAACTCTAAGGATAACCAAAAATGATGACCTTCTGATAAACCCTAAGGTTAACCACAAAGGATGAACTTCTGATAAACTCTAAGGATAACCAAAAATGATGACCTTCTGATAAACCCTAAGGTTAACCAAAAAGGATGAACTTCTGATAAACCCTAAGGTAAACCAAAAAGGATGAACTTCTGATAAACTCTAAGGGTAACCAAAAATTATGACCTTCTGATAAACTCTAAGGGTAACCAAAAAGGATGAACTTCTGATAAACTCTAATGTTAACCAAAAAGGATGAACTTCTGATAAACCCTAAGGTTAACCAAAAAGGATAAACTTCTGATAAACCCTGAGGTTAACCAAAAAGGATGAACTTCTGAATACGTATCCAGAAGTTCATAAACAATATCATCATCATCATTCTTCTGCCCTTATCCCAATTTATTTGGGGCCGGCGCAGCATGTCTTTTCTTCGATACTTCTCTATTACGCGTAATTTCAGCATTCACCTCCTTTCTTACTATATCATCCTTCACAGAGTCCCTCCATCGTTTATTTGGTCTTCTTCTTCTCTTATACCCATCCACATTCATACTCTACACTTTCCTCACGACATTTTCGCCACAAAAAATGGTTTTATTATTTGCAAGTGATTTTACAGCTCTTGGCAAACAGTAAAATACCATTGGCACTTGAACTTAAAGTCTTATATCATAAACAATCTGTGGACACTTGCAGCAAATATCGGTTCCTGTTTTGATGACAAGATAGACCCTCCCCCCCCCCCCCATTCCCCATTATAAGACAAAAAAAAAACAAGCTCATTATAAAATCCGATTGCTCAACGTAATTACCCACAACAGCTTAATTCCATCGCATGATTTCAACTACGCGGTCACAGTTGACCTTTAAAGCGCTCGAGTACCAGATAAATGTCATAGGATCATGCAAGTGACCCGGTCGAGCTCTCGTACGCTTTGTGCTCCCTTTTAGTTTGATACTAGTTACTATAACTTGTTTTATCAGCTTTTGTCTAGGGTTGCCGCACTAATTTTTTCCAAATGTGGGAGGAATTCTAAAACGTCCGAAATTATTTAAATCCATGAGAATCAATAGAGCGGGTAGATTTTTTGATTTCAACCGGCAATAAATGTTTAAACTTTTTTATAGATTTGGCAACCCTACTTATGTGTCGTCATCATTCTTGTCATTTACTCAAATTATCTTGTGCACAATGATATTATATAGTAAAAAGAGGTAGATATCGCACTAGCACGCACAAATTGTTGAGGACAAAGTGATACAATTGTTGCACTTTGATAGCTAGCTATCTCTTTCTATCTTATACGTTCCGTATTATCTACCGCTGTCGTAGTTTTAAATTACTCGCAACGATATCTGAACGCCATTCAGTATGAGCATGGCGTATCTTCTTTATAATATCATTGCTTGTGCAGCATTTTTTCTATCTACATCATAATACCAGAAACGTGTGGTCATATTTACAGAACACCAACCGAACAGCTTTCTGTACGGGACCAACATTGTGGGTCCAATTGATGGGACAGATGATTATTTTTACGCGATTATTTGTTGGTTCCATAGAGGAAATGGTCAGTTTTGTGGTCTGTACCACACCCTTAAATAAGTATGATCCATTTTTGTAATTCTTCTTGGCAGCTTCAGCATTTGTCGTCAAAGCATTATCATTCTAACTTTTTCCCAACTATGTTGGGCTCGACTTCCAGTCTAAATGGTTGAAGCTGAATACCATTTTTTCAAAAGGAGCGACTGTCTGTTTTACCTACACAACCCAGTTACTATGTAATATCCCTAAAACTGGCTGTTAGATGTTCAGACTTGTAACCGTAAACGTAAGTCTACAAATCTCTCAAATATTAAGAAACAACTTAAACACACCATATTAAGAAACAAATTTACACAACATAATTATTATGAAACAAATTTACACATATTATGAAACAAATTTAGCCAACGGCTATTGTTTCACGAGGCATATCTTCAATAACTATGGCCTCTATTCAATTTACGCCAACATCGAAAAATACTTTTCAAATCCAATCTTTGAATTATAATCATTTTAGTTAGTCATAAATCAACTATTGTATCTTCTAAATATTTCAGTCAGCACAGACGAGACGTCCAAACGTAATCCATTGTGAATTTTATAAGAAGATTACAGCTACAAGGGTCAAATGTGAATCTTACGACGGCCATTACCTTTTGATGGATGCTCTTCGCTATGTATCTGTAATATTTTATCGCACTACAGTTCAGGACTATGTATTCGTAATGTCGTGAACGATTAGAGGGCCTTTGTGATTCTCGTCCGATTAAATCGCCAAATGGATGACACGATTAGTATTGCTTAAGCAATTAAGATGGGTTAAGCCTGCCGGATATATGGATAACCTATCTGAATGTTATTAACAAGGCATGTAATATCTCAGTAAGATGATTGTGAATGAAAATAACTTAAAGTAACCACCCACTTCAGTACTTCACTTGATGTCTTGACGTCCTCCGAATACTTACAAAATTACAAAGTTATAATTTATTCATCTTCCCGCTAATCACAACAACAGTAAAGTTTAACAGCCTTATTCATAAAAAAATCCTTAATGAGAGGTTTTCCTTTTGAGGTTTTAAAAAAAAACTTAGTTTCCGAGAACTCTATAGATGGCGTTGAACTTACTATGCCAAAGCCAAAACGCTTGAAAAAAAAACATTGTGTCACGTCACATACTCTCGTTGACTGACACTTTCATTTGCTTAACCTTCCGAATATAACTAACATTTCTCGCGCTTTGTTAAAATCAGTTTTTTTAGGTTCCGTTCCTTGCATTATCATACTTACTCCTAGCGCCATCTATCCAGCGACTAGGGAAGAGCTAAAAAGAAAATCCCTCATTGAGGTTTGATGGGTCTGCTAGCAGTCAGCTAGCAGACTGTTGATGGGTCGGACTGACCACAGAGCATCTATATAGAGACTTCAAAAGACAAAAAAGTTCCGTAGCAGCAAGTAACATAATATAAAAGTTCTTGTAGTTCGTTGTAACTTTGATCGATGTTTTAATAATAGTGTTTTTTTTTTCTTAATTAAGTTAAAACCAGTTTTCGGTGGAAGTTTACATGGTAATGTACATCATATATTTTTTTTTAGTTTTATCATTCTAATATTTTAGAAGTTACATGGGGGGGGGACACATTTTACCACTTTGGAGGTGTCTCTCGCGCAAACTATTCAGTTTAGAAAAAAATTATATCAGAAACTTCAATATCATTTTTGAAGACCTATCCATAGATACCTAGATACAAGGGTTCCGATTTTGCCATTTGGCTACGGAACTCTAAAAAAGGCCTCATCGACAATTTAAAAAAAATTGACAGCAGTGACAGCAAATTAGCGGGAAAACGCATTTTTTTACAAATACACACGAGAAAAAAGAAAACTTTTATAAAAAGCGAGATGTTTGTTTTCCCGCCATTTCCGATAAGTGCAAAAAGCTGTAACTATGTTAATCATCCTAATTTTATTTTTTTCATATTTATTGTTAGTACACGTATCATCTTAAAAACCTAATTAAAAGGATTTTTGAAAAAAAAATCCAGGAAAATTTCTTTTCAGGAATTTGTCCTGAAAATAATTTTTCCTGGATCTTTTTAAATCTGCGTAACCCTCCCTTCACTAAAATTATCTTCGGTATGGTTTTTTGCTCTTGTCAAAGTCAGCTGTTCAAATTTCCGGCGGCCATTTTGTGACTTAGCAGGGAGATAAAGGAGGGTCAACGGTCCTCTAACGTTAGCAGAGCTTTGATGGACTGATAGCGTTAACAGACGTTTATGAATCATGTTTTTTAGCATCGGGCCATCAAGGAGCCTTCAAGGAGGCTCTAACTTTTTATGAATAAGGCTGTCTAACTTTAGCAGAGCCTTGATGGACTGATTAGCGTTAACAGACGTTTATGAATCATGTTTTTTAGCATCGGGCCATCAAGGAGCCTTCAACGAGGCTCTAACTTTTTATGAATAAGGCTGTATATCTCGAACATCAGTAGTTGGCTTGAAGACGCAGACAAAAGGCCACAGATAATAAAATTACAAAATTCAAAAGAGTTTTCGCATTTTACATTCTGACGTGAGCAAACTTATTGGTTGTTCAACAAAGTTCGTTACTGTTCATTCAACAGGGTACGTGCTCTGTTTTTCTGAATAGTTGGTTTTTGTTTATTTTGTCAATGAGCTATTGGATTAAGAGGGAAAATGCTTCGTTTATTTTTCGTTTACTGAAACTGAGCGGTTTGGCGTAATTGATTAAACTGGTGAGAGGAAAAAGGACCAGTGTTTTTTAAATTTAAACTCGAATGTGGATGTGGCTAGCCCGATCGGACTGGACAGCGGACTAGAGATCAGAGAACGAACGATCGACTCAGTCATGTCAACTTGGCTACCAATTTAGCGCTTTCTATAATCGCTTACGCCGAGGCGTTTATGATTGTAGAAAGAGAATCGATACGAAACGTTTGTAACTTGGCTAGGCTTGCTGACTAGATACGGACATTGGACTAGCCGGACAAGATACGGAAATTGGCGTAGATGTGGCATCATGACATCGGACTTTTACACATTAAATTGTGGGAACCGCCAGTCTGTGAAATTCACTGCCGGGTTCTCTGTTTTCTGGCTTATTATAATCTGGATCTATTCAAAGTTCTAGACAAGCGTACTCGCAACCTCGAGGTCAAGCGTAAACTTTTTAAAACAGATGTCATTTGTTTCACGAGTTGACGTAGAGGCTTTCGGGACCAGGACCGCGGTCCCGGATTCCCCTTAAATATTTTTGAGTGGTATTTTGGGACCACAAGAAAACAAAAGTTAGAGTACAGTAAGCTGAAATAATATTGTGATCAACAATTACATGAATTGGCTGCATCATCGCTTCACATCAGACGATTTGCGACCAAACGTAAGCAATTAAAAAAACACACTAGCTAAACGAATAGCTCGTGGCTAAATAATAACAGCCGCTCGGGTCGATCGTCAGGTTAAGCCGTGCTTGCCTAGGTTGGTCTTTGGATGGGTGACCACCCATTACATACCGAGTTTCCTCCGTGCCTCGGAAAGCACGTTAAGCCGTTGGTCCCGGCTGTCATTTGTAGATCTTTGACAGTCGTTAGGTAGTCAGAGGCCCAAAAAAGTCTGACAACCAGTTTTACCAAGGGGTATCGTATTACCCGCTACTAACTGGGTTGTGGAGGTCAGATAGGCAGTCCCTCCATGTAAAATACTGGTATTCAGCTGCATCCGGTAAAACTGGAAGCCGACCCCAACATAGTTGGGAAAAGACTAGGCAGATGATGATGACTAAGCAAAACGAATGGGCAACAACAGTACTTTCTCAAGATATTATGCCTTGTGACTGTGACTGCAGCTTAGCTTTTTTTTTTTTCTTGACATTCAATGCCGTAATGGTCTAATTGAAATAAATGATTGAGTTTGAGTTTGACTTACAAAACTTCGATGAAATTCATGCTGTCAAAAAGACAAATCTACACACCGTATCGCTCCAAACACAAGATTACTCTAGTTTCCACCAACACGAGTAGATACCGTCTCGGGATCTACTCGTGTTGGTGGAAACCCGACCGTCTGACTGACTGCCCGACTCGATAAAAGGGATTGTTGCCAGTAAGTGCATCACTGAAATTGTCGGATTTGTCGAGAGCGTTAGATTCGGCCCGCATACCATAGACATGTCTCTTTTGATAGATTACGGACGAACATTCCAACTGCTTTTGGGGACAAAAAGATGGAGATAAAGCAGATTTCCACAGGGTTTTAGATAACATAGCTGATGGAAAGCTGTCTTTCAGAATTATGCGATCTGATTATCGGTTTCATGTTGAAATAGGTAGATGTGATAAAAAAGCATAGTGATTTAACATAACATTGCGCCTGTAATTCCTGAAGGGTAAGGCAGAAGTGTTCCTAATAGTACACCCACATTACGCCATTATGTTTAAGTCCCATTTAATAGGAGGGCGAGCCTATTGCCGACGTAGTTGGGAAAAGGCTACGCAGTTGGTGAAGGATGCAGTACCGTAAATAGGGCGGACCAGTACCCAGGCACAGGGCGTAGACTCTGGGGGGCGCAAGAAGACCAGGCAGGACTATTATTTTGTCGGTTTGCTCCTGATAAGTTCCCGCTGCGCCCCTAGTGCTCGATTCCAACACACACGTACGTACCATGCCAGTATCATCAAAAACGTCTGTTAAATTAGGCAAAACATCGCGCAAATTTTACGGTGAGCACGTTATTTGTGTAGTGGCACAAAAATTAAATCTTAAGAATCAGGGTGGGCAACGCATTTGCACTAGTGAACTTGCGTTTGAAATTTAGTGAGTGAGACACAGTGGGTGGTATACTCGTCTGCTTGTTGCTCACATCAGTTCTGGTTCTTTAAAAAAAATATTTTTTCTTCCAAAATATTAGACAATTAGTCCACCAAAGTCCTTGTGCTTTATTTTATCACCCTGAATGCCTGAGGCCTATTGTCATAAAGGTATTGGTCTAGAGTATCTATCATATCAAAAAAACACAAGGGCGCAGTTATAGAAGCTCGCACCCACTGGCGCAGAAAAGGCTATTTACGGCACTGGAAGGATTTAAAATTTCCCGTCTTGCAACATTCAACGTTCAATGTAACAAAGCACGTTGTAGAAACGTGGAACCTATTAAGTTGGTGCAGTAAGCCGAAGTGTCGCTAAACTAGAGCTTCCTACCGACACGTGCTAAACACCCACTCAACTATTTGTACTCTTGAGTATGAATTTAACGAACTACGGACGGAACAAGCAAGATGTAAAATAAATGACTGCGCTCTTTAATATCTTGGACACGAGCTACTCATGCCATTTGACATCGACTGCAGAGATCATCATCATCATAATCATCATCATCATCTGCCTAGCCTTTTCCCAACTGTGTTTGGGTCGGCTTCCAGCATAACCGAGTGCAGCTGAATACATGGAACGACTGTCTATAGATAGGCAGTCGCTCCACCTCCACAACCCAGTTAGTACTAGGTAATACGATACGCCTTAGTAAGACATTTGGGCCGGCCACTGACTACCTGTAACGACTGTCAAAGATACTGCAACTAACAGCCGCGGCTTAATGTACTTTTTGATTACTGACGCATAGAGAAAACTCGGAATATAAATGTATAATGTAGCTTTCAATACCGACGAGTGCTGAGACACCCACACAATCAATTATTTACACTCAAAGTATGAATTCGATGACCAACAAAGCTTATTCTACAAATGTAAGATGTCATGGACGCGTGTGGGTTATAGTAGGTAGATCTTACCACGTGTTTTTGTAATTTAAAGCCAAAACACGTGTTATTCGTATCTAAGTTAAGAAAGTTTGTGAGTATGAAAGGATGGATGTTTGATACTCTTTCACTCAAAATCTACTGAACGGATTTAGCTGAATTTGGCACACAAATATATATTTTATATTTATAACTTTAATAATAATTCTTAATATAACAATATTTATTTAATAATATATATTATATATATTCTAATAATATATAAAATAATAATTCAATAATAACAATTACTGAACTGTATGCGGTCCAAGCCGCGGACATGGGCTAGTTTATCATAAACCCGTGAAAAAGGTCGGCTTTGTTAGGTTCAGAAAGCAGGCTAAAAATATTTTGTTCAACCAAAAACTAACCCAAACTAAATCTAATTATGGGTTAACCTCACCTTTGTACATACACATATAAAAAAAATTGTGATCAGTTGATCACTGGCATAAGCTGATATTTTTTTTTTAAATTGAACTTTATCAAGAAAAAATCTTTGTTGTGTGTTTTCTTATAGATATACCATGTTAGAAATTAAAAAAATAAAATCTATATTTTTAAATAAAGAATCCAAAAAGAAGAAGAAATCATAATATAATCTATCGTAACAAAAAGATTTCGATTTTTCAAAGTGATTGCAAACTTTTTTTGATGTGTGTAAGCTGTAAGTACCTATTTTTGCAATATAATTGTGTTTTTTTTTAATTTATTTTTTATGTGTGTCATAAAAAATGTTCAATCCTGCCATAAGAACGTACACCCAAATAAAGCTTCAAACAATCAAGATACCTTTTCTTTTTCATTCATTACTAGTCTCTAGTTGATTGAGTCTGATTATATTTTATTTTATTGTAATGATGTTTTTATCTTTTACATTATTTTTTATTTGGCAATGGGTGAAATAAATGAATTTTATTACTCATCCCATCCTGCGCTCATCTTCAGTTCTATCCGCCGGCTTCACTGGCATTAGGTAGGGTATTTAATAATAAATTCTTCAAAATCAAAATCAAAATCAAAGCATTTATTTCAAGTAAGCCAGTTACAGGCACTTTTGAATTGTCGAAACAAAGATGAAAATTAAATGTAGCTACAGTCCCAGTCACAAGACATAAAAACTGTGAAAGTACTGTAGTTGCCCATTCCCTAGCGTAGATCTCTATGGAGAAGAACGGGCAAGAAACTCCATGGACACTCTTTTAAATCAGAATATGGTTACAAAATCTTGGTTACATCATTCACGTTGAGATGGTATATTATGTGAGAACAATGTAGCAAGATGTGCACGGTAAAAGTGTCCACAGCAAAAACACACAAACAAAAAAAAAAATACAATTCAAAATAATTCATTCAAATAAGCCATGGCAACCAAGAGATGACCAGTCACAACTGACAGCGCCCGTTCACGGACATGACGCATGGATCAGCACCATTCAACTCAACCATTTTGAAGGGAACAAAATGATCCGACACATGCGCCACCATCAGCGAGACAATTGAGTGAGCATGACATACTCCAAACCGCCAGGGCACATTCAAGTCAAGAAAAGACGTAGGTTTCCAGTGAATGATAGTTTTCTAGTACATAGTACTCACACAATATGGGCTATGCATTTATATAATACTAAAGGGATTGATTCTATACAATGCAAAGATAGTTGTACAATCTTCAGCAGCTCCAACAATACAATTTAGTGCTATCAATTTATGCGCCCCTGTCCATGCGGAGCAGGACCAGCATTGAGCCAAGCATTTTTATCAGCGATATAATCGCTCAACTTGTAATATGCTTGCTTACATAGTGTGCGTTTAATGCATGTTTTAAATTTTGTCTCATTCAGTTCAAGAATACTTTGTGGAATTTTATTATAGCATCTCAAACAGTACCCCATGAAAGATGAGTCTACTTTAGCGAGTCTGAAACCTGGCTGAACTAGTTGGTCCCTATTTCTAGTACTGTAATTATGTCTGTCACCCCTTTTACCAAAAAGGTGCAGATTTTTTCTGACGTACATTATATTTTCGTAGATGTATTGACAATGTACCGTCATCTTATAACTCGTCTCCTTGACTATTTCTTTTAACAGTGCTCCCCTCCAGACTGAAAGTTAGGTAGGTGAGTGCTCAGTGTGACCTTACAGTTTTCTGGATCCTACCGGGAAAATGTAACGTTACAGACTGGCGCCCAAGGCCATGGTTAGAGGCCTTGTAGATCCCTAGATGCTTGTTAACTTTAGGTTTTCTATCTTGTTTTACGTTTTTATGAAGTAAGCAACGACTTATTGTCGGGCCTACTCTATCCTTTGCTGTAATATAATAACTTTGTGAAACCAAATAATAATTGAAAAGTAACCATGGAGTTTCTTATCGGTCTTCTCCATAGGAAACGAACAACCCAAACCGTACACCTTTTCTCTACGTTTTATGATGATATTTTGATATTGGTGTCGATTCTGTTGTGCACAAACTTAATTTAGGCTATTGCTATCTTTTACTAAAAGGCAATGCGAGAAAAGGACGGCTATGACTATTGTTAGACGGAAGGAAACCGAAAACCTACTCAATCAATACAGCACAGCATTACGTGAGGTTGCTATGTGGGACATCACTAATCTCGCTGGCTTGACATTCAAGGATTTTGGCGGTAAAGGTGTCTCAAGTGTATTAAAGTGTTTAACTTCTTTTAATTTCTAATACTATGAACTAAGTTAGAGATGTCAAACTAATTAATGCCTTGCGCTTCACCGTGTTTTTAGTCGACATGTTTTTACGTGCACCCTTCATTTGTATATAAATATTAGTTCCAACTAAATTTGATAGCTCTAAATTACGTCCGTCTCTTTTTCAAATCATTAAATCAAATCAAATCATTTATTCGCAAAGAATGTAGGTATTTGTACAATAAAGTTGTTAGAAAATATAGTGAGCGGGGTACATTCTGCCTGACTTTTAGCATGCAAAATTTAAAAAAAAAAATCGTTAGTAAAAGATAGCAATAGCCTAAATTAAGTTTAGTTTGTGCACACAGCACAACAGAATCGACACCATTTTCGCTCTACAGCTTATTTCATTCATACCCCAGAATAAATCCGTCAATGAAAGCGCCCGTCATATCCAATTAACTACAATATTCTCCGTTATTACGGCGCGGTTCAATTCGTACAATAACAAAATACGGGACTGGATTAAAACAAAACACGGCACTGTATTGAATCTTGGTAACCAGGCCAGGCCGAATAGACCACAGAGTGTATTTGTACAGAAGGACCAATGACAATCATCATCATCTGCGTAGCTTTTTCCCAACTATGTTGGGGTCGGCTTCTAGTCTAACCGAATGCAATTTAATACCAGTATTTTACATGGAGCGACTGCCTATTTAGCCGTATGGTATCCGGCAGAGTAGAATAGAACCAACCCATTACACTCACGGGTGTCGTATGAGGCGACTAATGTCTGAGGCAGAACACCTTGCGCCTCCATAGACCAGAGAATGGGCAGCAGCGTTTTCTGTTAGTCTTTCATCACTGCGATCTCCAATCCGCCTGCCAAGCACGGAGATTACGGCAAATTCCTCCCATCATGGGAGAGGCTTATGTCCAGCAGTGGACGTTATGGGCTGTTGTTGTTGTTGTTGACTGCCTATCTGACCTCCACAACCTAGTTAGTACTGGGTAATACGACAGCCCTTGGTAAGATTTTTTAGGCCACTGACTACCTGTAATGACTGTCAAAGATCTACAAATGAAAGCCGGGACCAACTGCTTAACGTGCTTTCCGAGGCACGGAGGAAACTCGGTATTTAAGGGTAGTCGCCCATCCACAGACCAACCTAGGCAAGCACAGCTTAACCTAAAGATTGACCCGAGCGGCTGTTATTGTTTAGCAACGAGCTCCAATGACGTCTTTGACAGTGTGACAATTAATAACACAGAAAGTCAGGTCTTTCTTGAAAAAAAAAAAACTGGTCTTAAACCCGTGTGCACACTGTTCCAGTAACAATTACGAGGGTAATCAACCTTCTCTGTAATGGTGTTTAAGATACTGCTGTCAATGCCTCGCACGCGACGTATCAGAGAAGTTAAAATAATAATATTGAATTAAATTTATCGAATAGGGAATATGCATAAATTTTCTTTTTTTTATTTCGATACGGAATGCTAAAGTACAATAAAAATAATGTCAAAAAGCGAAAACAAGACATAAATCGGCCAAACAACCCAAAAGTTATAACCATTTAAACTTTTGTTTCTATCTCTTTCTAGATAAACGGAATTTAGTATGGATTTTGTACGTCGATGCAGCGAATGACATCATTCGCTGTATCGGATCTCTCTGTCTAATCAGCAGTTTCAAATGCTTATAACTCAGTATTTTTATAGATAATAAAAAAATAATTTCACTTTGCTATTTCTGATGTTAATACGCTTTGTTTACAGTGATAAAAAAAAATCATGCATATACTCTAGGGGCGTCGCGCGTCGGCCACAGGTGCCTCGACCACTGGGGGCCTAAGCCACGGACCCTGGGTCTGGTGGGTGGGTTTTTTTTGTGCTTTTTGTGCTTAGTACAGTAAACGAGAAAAGTGTTTCACCATAATAATAAAGTATTTTTCCTTGCTAAACAAAAGTTATCTATCAATATAGTTAAGCCGGCAGGTACAATACCTGCAACTCGTACGTCCAGACCTACTGGTCTGCCACACTGCTCTCTCTCGATCGGAGGAACGGTTCATGAAAATATGGAAAAAATATTTTCATGGACTTCCTTCCTTACATTGGTTATTAGCCATAGTTTCTTATACTTCATATTAGTATAAGTGTATTTACAACTAGAGTGCAACAGGTGAAGATCGAACTTAAGGGCCTATACTACCTCAAATGGTTTAGCATGATCCTCCGTTACGCATAAAATACTGCAGCATTAATTTTGAAATAAATATATGGTAAAGTTGAGGATTAATGTTAAGTCTTATGTTTGTCGAAAACACGATTCCATAAAATTCTCGATAGACAAAAATACCAAAGTTGCCTCTAAACTGAACAATAAACCGCTGGCAATCATAAAATACTCCAAATTAGATCATTAAACTTTTTATACTAACTGAACTAACTATAAAGCAGGTCTTATGTTATTTATTTTTTTACTCCAATCAATAGGTTCTTTGTAAATCGCAAAAAAACCACTCATTTCGCACTATTCGGCCCGGAATGACTGACGTAACAACCACTTTGTAGTGCAAGCTGACTAGAACTTTATTCTAACAGTACTTTAAACGAAGTTTGAACCACCACAAATAGAGTTGCTAATTTTGGGGTAAAATAAGTTCATTTGGAATGTCCTTTCTGAACATTAATATTTCCTGTGCATGTTCGCTTAACCCCATTCTCCCGTTGTGTTGTTTTTGAAGGACGGTTATATTGAGGGAATTTGATTGTTCCGTTTAATAGTGTTCCTATTATAAGCTGTGACAATCTAAATATATAAAAGAAGAAACTGACTGACTGACTGACTGACTGACTGACTGACTCATCTATCAACGCACAGCCCAAACCGCTGAGTCTAGAGATTCCAAATTTGGCACATTGGTTCCCTATGTGGTCTAGGGGTGCACTAAGAAAGGATTTTCCAAAATTTATCCTCTAGGGGGGTTAAACGGGGCTCCAAAGTTTGTATGGGGAAACAAGATTAGTTAGTCTATTTTATTCGAAACTTTACAGGAGTGCTCCTATTGATAAATGAGTAGAAACGGGTTTCAGGATTTTTCAGAATTTAACCCCTAAGAGGGGGAAAAGGGGTGACAAAGTCTAAAAATCAATGCACAGCCCAAACCGCTGAGTCTAGAGATTCCAAATTTGGCACATTGGTTCCTTATGTGGTCTAGGGGTGCACTAAGAAAGGATTTTCCAAAATTTATCCTCTAGGGGGGTTAAACGGGGCTCCAAAGTTTGTATGGGGAAACAAGATTAGTTAGTCTATTTTATTCGAAACTTTACAGGAGTGCTCTTATTGATAAATGAGTAGAAGCGGGTTTCAGGTTTTTTCAGAATTCAACCCCTAAGAGGGGAAAATGGGGTGGCAAAGTATAAAAATCAATGCACAGCCCAAACCACTGAGTCTGGAGGTTCCAAATTTGGCACATAGGTTCTTTATGGGGTTTAGGGGTGCATTAAGAAAGGATTTTTCAAAATTAACCCCTAAGGGGTTGAAAAGGGGGTTCAAAGATTACATGGGGAAATAAGATTAGTTAGGCTACTTTATTCGAAACTTAACAGGAGTACTCCTATTGATAAATGAGTTAACATTTGTGTTTCAGGTTTTTTCAGAATTCAACCCCTAAAGGGGGAAATGGGGTAACAAAGCCTGAGATTCACCATAGGTATTGTTTGTATGGTGAATTGGGTCGCGTGTATTACAAAAACAACGTAATGTGGCGGACCTGAATTACCATCATTCCCTGTTGGGGTGCAATGGGGTTGAAATGTCTAAAAATCAATATGGGTGTCGAAACTGAGATTATCAGGGGTGCTGATGTCGAAAATGGCATTTATTTTGAGATCCAGAAGATAGCGGATTCAACTATACATGGTTATTGTTGATTTATTGTGATGATTGTGATAACGATGAAGATGATTGTTATAATGATGATGTTGATTGTGATGATGATGATTATGATTAAGATGATAATGATTGTGATTACGATGATAGTGGTTGTGATTACGATAATAATGATTGTTAAAATGATGATAGTGATTGTGATTGTGATGATGATTGTGATAATGATTGTGATTACGATGATAATGATTGTTAAAATGATGATAGTGATTGTGACGATGATTGTGATGGTGATTGTGATGTTGATGGTGATAGTGATTGTGATGGTGATTGTGATTGTGATTGTGATGGTGATTGTGATTGTGATGGAGATTGTGATTGTAATAACGATGATAATGATTGTGATTACGATGATAATGATTGTGATTACGATGATGATGATTGTGATTACGATGATGATGATTGTGATAACGATGATGGTGAATGTGATAGTGATTTTGATGGTGATGGTGCTTGTGATAGTGACGGTGATTGTGATGGTGATAGCGATGGTTATGGTGATTGTGATTGTGACAGTGATGGTGATAATGATGAAGGCGATTGTGATTACGATGATAATGATTGTGATTGTGGTGGTGATTGTAATGGTGATGTGACGATGATTGTGATGGTGATTGTGATTGTGATTGTGATAGTGATAGTGATGGTGATTGTGATGGCGATGGTGAGGGTGATTGTGATAGTGATGGTGATTGTGATTACGATGATAATGATTGTGATAACGATGATGATGATTGTGATTACGATGATAATGATTGTGATAACGATGATGATGATTGTGATAGTGATTTTAATGGTTATTGTGATGGTGATGGTGATTGTGATAGTGACGGTGATTGTGATGGTGATAGCGATGGTGATGGGGATTGTGATGGTGATTGTGATGATGATTGTGATGGTGATTGCGATGATAATTGTGATAATGATTGTGATAATGAAAGTGATTGTGATAATGATGGTGACTGTGATAGTGATGGCTATTGTGATAATGATGGTGATAATGATGAAGGCGATTGTGATTACGGTGATAATGATTGTGATGGTGATTTTAATGGTGATGTGACGGTGATTGTGATTGTGATTGTGATTGTGATAGTGATAGTGATAGTGATGGTGATTTTGATTGTGATAGTGATAGTGATAGTGATGGTGATTGTGATAATGATTGTGGTTGTGATAGTGATGGCGATTGTGATCATGATGATTGTGATTTAGATGAAAATGATTGAGATTACGATGATAATGATTGTAATGACGAGGATGGGGATTGTGATGATGATGATTGTGATTATGATTATAATGATTGTTAAAATGATGATAGTGATTGTGATAGTGATTGTGATCGAGATTGTGATGGTGATTTTGATGGTGATGGTGATTGTGATGGTGATTGTGATGGTGATTGTGATGGTGATTGTGATGGTGATTGTGATGGTGATTGTGTTGGTGATCGTGATGGTTATTGTGATGGTGATTGTGATGGTGATTGTGATGGTGATTGTGATGGTGATTGTGATGGTGATTGTGATGGTGATTGTGATGGTGATTGTGATGGCGATGGTGAGGGTGATTGTGATAGTGATGGTGATTGTGGTTACGATGATAATGATTGTGATAACGATGATGGTGATTGTGATAGTGATTTTAATGGTTATTGTGATGGTGATGGTGATTGTGATAGTGGCGGTGATTGTGATGGTGATAGCGATGGTGATGGGGATTGTGATGGTGATTGTGATTGTGATGATGATTGTGATGGTGATTGCGATGATGATTGTGATAATGATTGTGATAATGAACCATCATTATCACAATCATTGGGTGATTGGTTGTGATAGTGATGGTGATTATGATGGTGATTGAGATAATGATGGTGACTGTGATAGTGATGGCGATTGTGATAATGATTGTGATAATGATGGTGGTTGTGATAGTGATGGTGATTGTGATAATGATTATGATAATGATGGTGGTTGTGATAGTGATGGTGATTGTGATGATAATAATAAATTGTGATGATTATGAAATTTGGCACATAGATAGTTTAAACCCTAAATTAACATGTAGGATACTATTTATCCCTTTATTATAATTCAGTGGAGCAGTTACCGAACTGCACGCGGGCGAAGCCGCGGGCAACAGCTAGTCTAAATATATAAAAGAAGAAACTGACTGACTGACTGACTGACTGACTGACTGACTGACTCATCTATCAACGCACAGCCCAAACCGCTGGGTGTACAGATTCCAAATTTGGCATGTAGATTCCTTATGTGGTCTAGGGGTGCACTAAGAAAGGATTTTACAAAATTCACCCCCTAAAGGGGTTAAACAGGGCTCCAAAGTTTGTATGGTGAAACAAGATTAGTTAGACTATTTTATTCGAAACTTCACAGGAGTGCTCCTATTAATAAATGAGTAGAAACGGGTTTCAGGATTTTTCAGAATTCAACCCCTAAGAGGGGGAAATGGGGTGGCAAACTATAAAAATCAATGCACAGCCCAAACCACTGAGTCTAGAGATTCCAAATTTGGCACATAGGTTCCTTATGGGGTTTAGGGGTGCATTAAGAAAGGATTTTTAAAAATTAACCCCCTAAAGGGTTGAAACGGGGGTCCAAAGATTACATGGGGAAATAAGATTAGTTAGACTACTTTATTCGAAACTCAACAGGAGTACTCCTATCGATAAATGAGTTAACATTTGTGTTTCAGGTTTTTTCAGAATTCAACCCCTAAAGGGGAAAATGGGGTAACAAAGCCTGAAATTCAACATATGTATTGTTTGTACGGTGAATTGGGTTGGGTGTATTACAAAAACAACGATTTTAAGATTTAATGTGGCGGACCTGAATTACCATCATTCCCTGTTGGGATGCGATGGGGTTGAAATGTCTAAAAATCAATATGGGTGTCGAAACCGAGATTGTCAGGGGTGCTGATGTCAAAAATGGCATTTATTTTGAGATCCAGAAGATGGCGGATTCAACTTCTATTCTGGGTTATTGTTGATTTATTGTAACGATGATGATGATTGTTATAATGATGATGATGATTGTGATGATGATGATTGTGATGATGATGATTGTGATTACGATGATAATGATTGTGATTACGATGATTGTAATTATGATGATAATGATTGTGATTACGATGATAATGATTGTGATAGGTAACGATGATGGTGATTGTGATAGTGATTTTGATGGTGATGGTGATTGTGATTGTGATAGTGACGGTGATAGCGATAGTGATCGTGATTGTGACAGTGATGGTGATTGTGATAATGATGAAGATGATTGTGATTACGATGATAATGATCACTAACCTCGTTATCACAACGAGGTTAGTGATTGTGATAATGATTGTGATGGTAATTGTGATGGTGATAGTGATTGTGATAGTGATATATTAATGGTGATTGTGATAGTGATAATGATGGTGATTGTGATAATGATCGTGGTTGTGATAGTGCTGGCGATTGTGATCATGATTATTGTGATTAAGATGATAATGATTGAGATTACGATGATAATGATTGAGATTACGATGATAACGATTGTGATTACGATGATAATGATTGTGATGACGAGGATGGAGATTGTGATTACGATGATAATGATTGTTAAAATGATGATAGTGATTGTGATCGTGATGGTGATTGTAATTGTGATGATGATTGTGATGGTGAATGTGATGGTGATTGTGATGGCGATGGTGAGGGTGATTGTGATAGTGATGGTGATTGTGGTTACGATGATAATGATTGTGATAACGATGATGGTGATTGTGATAGTGATTTTAATGGTTATTGTGATGGTGATGGTGATTGTGATAGTGGCGGTGATTGTGATGGTGATAGCGATGGTGATGGGGATTGTGATGGTGATTGTGATTGTGATGATGATTGTGATGGTGATTGCGATGATGATTGTGATAATGATTGTGATAATGAACCATCATTATCACAATCATTGGGTGATTGGTTGTGATAGTGATGGTGATTATGATGGTGATTGAGATAATGATGGTGACTGTGATAGTGATGGCGATTGTGATAATGATTGTGATAATGATGGTGGTTGTGATAGTGATGGTGATTGTGATAATGATTATGATAATGATGGTGGTTGTGATAGTGATGGTGATTGTGATGATAATAATAAATTGTGATGATTATGAAATTTGGCACATAGATAGTTTAAACCCTAAATTAACATGTAGGATACTATTTATCCCTTTATTATAATTCAGTGGAGCAGTTACCGAACTGCACGCGGGCGAAGCCGCGGGCAACAGCTAGTCTAAATATATAAAAGAAGAAACTGACTGACTGACTGACTGACTGACTGACTGACTGACTCATCTATCAACGCACAGCCCAAACCGCTGGGTGTACAGATTCCAAATTTGGCATGTAGATTCCTTATGTGGTCTAGGGGTGCACTAAGAAAGGATTTTACAAAATTCACCCCCTAAAGGGGTTAAACAGGGCTCCAAAGTTTGTATGGTGAAACAAGATTAGTTAGACTATTTTATTCGAAACTTCACAGGAGTGCTCCTATTAATAAATGAGTAGAAACGGGTTTCAGGATTTTTCAGAATTCAACCCCTAAGAGGGGGAAATGGGGTGGCAAACTATAAAAATCAATGCACAGCCCAAACCACTGAGTCTAGAGATTCCAAATTTGGCACATAGGTTCCTTATGGGGTTTAGGGGTGCATTAAGAAAGGATTTTTAAAAATTAACCCCCTAAAGGGTTGAAACGGGGGTCCAAAGATTACATGGGGAAATAAGATTAGTTAGACTACTTTATTCGAAACTCAACAGGAGTACTCCTATCGATAAATGAGTTAACATTTGTGTTTCAGGTTTTTTCAGAATTCAACCCCTAAAGGGGAAAATGGGGTAACAAAGCCTGAAATTCAACATATGTATTGTTTGTACGGTGAATTGGGTTGGGTGTATTACAAAAACAACGATTTTAAGATTTAATGTGGCGGACCTGAATTACCATCATTCCCTGTTGGGATGCGATGGGGTTGAAATGTCTAAAAATCAATATGGGTGTCGAAACCGAGATTGTCAGGGGTGCTGATGTCAAAAATGGCATTTATTTTGAGATCCAGAAGATGGCGGATTCAACTTCTATTCTGGGTTATTGTTGATTTATTGTAACGATGATGATGATTGTTATAATGATGATGATGATTGTGATGATGATGATTGTGATGATGATGATTGTGATTACGATGATAATGATTGTGATTACGATGATTGTAATTATGATGATAATGATTGTGATTACGATGATAATGATTGTGATAGGTAACGATGATGGTGATTGTGATAGTGATTTTGATGGTGATGGTGATTGTGATTGTGATAGTGACGGTGATAGCGATAGTGATCGTGATTGTGACAGTGATGGTGATTGTGATAATGATGAAGATGATTGTGATTACGATGATAATGATCACTAACCTCGTTATCACAACGAGGTTAGTGATTGTGATAATGATTGTGATGGTAATTGTGATGGTGATAGTGATTGTGATAGTGATATATTAATGGTGATTGTGATAGTGATAATGATGGTGATTGTGATAATGATCGTGGTTGTGATAGTGCTGGCGATTGTGATCATGATTATTGTGATTAAGATGATAATGATTGAGATTACGATGATAATGATTGAGATTACGATGATAACGATTGTGATTACGATGATAATGATTGTGATGACGAGGATGGAGATTGTGATTACGATGATAATGATTGTTAAAATGATGATAGTGATTGTGATCGTGATGGTGATTGTAATTGTGATGATGATTGTGATGGTGAATGTGATGGTGATTGTGATGGCGATGGTGAGGGTGATTGTGATAGTGATGGTGATTGTGGTTACGATGATAATGATTGTGATAACGATGATGGTGATTGTGATAGTGATTTTAATGGTTATTGTGATGGTGATGGTGATTGTGATAGTGGCGGTGATTGTGATGGTGATAGCGATGGTGATGGGGATTGTGATGGTGATTGTGATTGTGATGATGATTGTGATGGTGATTGCGATGATGATTGTGATAATGATTGTGATAATGAACCATCATTATCACAATCATTGGGTGATTGGTTGTGATAGTGATGGTGATTATGATGGTGATTGAGATAATGATGGTGACTGTGATAGTGATGGCGATTGTGATAATGATTGTGATAATGATGGTGGTTGTGATAGTGATGGTGATTGTGATAATGATTATGATAATGATGGTGGTTGTGATAGTGATGGTGATTGTGATGATAATAATAAATTGTGATGATTATGAAATTTGGCACATAGATAGTTTAAACCCTAAATTAACATGTAGGATACTATTTATCCCTTTATTATAATTCAGTGGAGCAGTTACCGAACTGCACGCGGGCGAAGCCGCGGGCAACAGCTAGTCTAAATATATAAAAGAAGAAACTGACTGACTGACTGACTGACTGACTGACTGACTGACTCATCTATCAACGCACAGCCCAAACCGCTGGGTGTACAGATTCCAAATTTGGCATGTAGATTCCTTATGTGGTCTAGGGGTGCACTAAGAAAGGATTTTACAAAATTCACCCCCTAAAGGGGTTAAACAGGGCTCCAAAGTTTGTATGGTGAAACAAGATTAGTTAGACTATTTTATTCGAAACTTCACAGGAGTGCTCCTATTAATAAATGAGTAGAAACGGGTTTCAGGATTTTTCAGAATTCAACCCCTAAGAGGGGGAAATGGGGTGGCAAACTATAAAAATCAATGCACAGCCCAAACCACTGAGTCTAGAGATTCCAAATTTGGCACATAGGTTCCTTATGGGGTTTAGGGGTGCATTAAGAAAGGATTTTTAAAAATTAACCCCCTAAAGGGTTGAAACGGGGGTCCAAAGATTACATGGGGAAATAAGATTAGTTAGACTACTTTATTCGAAACTCAACAGGAGTACTCCTATCGATAAATGAGTTAACATTTGTGTTTCAGGTTTTTTCAGAATTCAACCCCTAAAGGGGAAAATGGGGTAACAAAGCCTGAAATTCAACATATGTATTGTTTGTACGGTGAATTGGGTTGGGTGTATTACAAAAACAACGATTTTAAGATTTAATGTGGCGGACCTGAATTACCATCATTCCCTGTTGGGATGCGATGGGGTTGAAATGTCTAAAAATCAATATGGGTGTCGAAACCGAGATTGTCAGGGGTGCTGATGTCAAAAATGGCATTTATTTTGAGATCCAGAAGATGGCGGATTCAACTTCTATTCTGGGTTATTGTTGATTTATTGTAACGATGATGATGATTGTTATAATGATGATGATGATTGTGATGATGATGATTGTGATGATGATGATTGTGATTACGATGATAATGATTGTGATTACGATGATTGTAATTATGATGATAATGATTGTGATTACGATGATAATGATTGTGATAGGTAACGATGATGGTGATTGTGATAGTGATTTTGATGGTGATGGTGATTGTGATTGTGATAGTGACGGTGATAGCGATAGTGATCGTGATTGTGACAGTGATGGTGATTGTGATAATGATGAAGATGATTGTGATTACGATGATAATGATCACTAACCTCGTTATCACAACGAGGTTAGTGATTGTGATAATGATTGTGATGGTAATTGTGATGGTGATAGTGATTGTGATAGTGATATATTAATGGTGATTGTGATAGTGATAATGATGGTGATTGTGATAATGATCGTGGTTGTGATAGTGCTGGCGATTGTGATCATGATTATTGTGATTAAGATGATAATGATTGAGATTACGATGATAATGATTGAGATTACGATGATAACGATTGTGATTACGATGATAATGATTGTGATGACGAGGATGGAGATTGTGATTACGATGATAATGATTGTTAAAATGATGATAGTGATTGTGATCGTGATGGTGATTGTAATTGTGATGATGATTGTGATGGTGAATGTGATGGTGATTGTGATAACGATGATGGTGATTGTGATTTTGATGGTGATGGTGATTGTGATAGTGACGGTGATTGTGATGGTGATAGCGATGGTGATGGGGATTGTGATTGTGACAGTGATGGTGATAATGATGAAGGTGATTGTGATTACGATGATAATGATTGTGATAGTGATTGTGATTGTGATGGTGATTGTAATGGTGATGGTAAAGGTGATTGTGATGGTGATTGTGATTGTGATTGTGACTGTGATAGTGATAGGGATAGTGATGGTGATTGTGATTGTGATAGTGATAGTGATGGTGATTGTGATAATGATGTTTGTGATTATGAATATGATTGAGATTACGATGATAATGATTGTGATGACGAGGATAGAGATTGTGATGATGATGATTGTGATTACGATGATAATGATTGTTAAAATGATGATCATGCCGGATTGTGATTGTGATAGTGATTTTGATGGTGATTGTGATGGTGATTGTGATAGTGATGGTGATTGTGATGTTGATTGTGATTACGATGATAATGTCTGTGATAATGATGATGGTGATTGTGATAGTGACGGTGATTGTGATGGTGATAGCGATGGTGATGGGGATTATGATGGTGATGGTGATTGTGATGGTGATTGTGATGATGATTGTGATAATGATTGTGATAATGATGGTGGTAATGATAGTGGTAATGATGGTGGTAATGATAATGATAGTGATGGTGATTGTGATAATGTTGGTGACTGTGATAGTGATCGTGATTGTGAAAATGATGGTGGTTTTGATAGTGATGGTGATTGTGATAACGATTGTGATAATGATGGTGGTTGTGATAGTGATGGTGGTTGTGATAGTGATGGTGATGATAATAATAAATTATGATGATTATGAAATTTGGCAGATAGATAGTTTATAACCTGGATTAACATGTACGACACTATTTATCCCTTTAGTATGATTCAGTGGGACAGTTACCGAACTGCACGCGGGCGAAGCCGCGGGCAACAGCTAGTTATAATATAGTTATAGAAGCTAAGTTACTGTTCAAAATATAATCGATCTTGTTCATTTAATGAATTACACTCGGAATGTTTGGAAAATATGTAAAACCTACATATATCTAATGTACTAACGACTGAGTATTTGATATACGTATAGTTGGTGCCAGTTAAGATGAGAATAGTGGTCATTGACCCACCTACATTTAATAAACTTCTTAACTTTGAAAACCAAAAATAAGCCTGTTCAAGTCTTGAATCGTCATCTATCGTGATCTTCAACATTTTTGTAATGAAATACGAAACAAGGTTTTTTTTTGGTTCGTACGAAGAGATATTAGGGAAAGGGCAATGACCGCTATTCTCATCTTAACTGGCACCAACTATAGAGGCTCTTTAGTAAAGCAAGTTAGTGCTGAGATGGTCTGTTCACCTCGTTCGGTTGTCTTCCCAAAATCCTACGTCCTGCCCGTAGTTTCCACTTCAGCAATTTCTTCTCCCGTCTTCCATCTCATCGTCTTCCAAGAAGAAACTGGATAGTCATGACACTAAACTGTCCAAAGATGAGAGATTTAAAAGAGAGCTAAGTACACTCAGCATTGGGGAAGAGAAGTTAGTATGTAACAGGAACTGTCATGTAAAGTTTCAAGCAATCGGATCCACGTGCAGTGTCACTATCAGGCCACGACCTCGGGTGATGCAAGTTACGATAAGATTTACGCCAAACGAAACGCGCGCGTTCTACTTCGAATCTACGAGCCGTCAGTGGTACCTTGGGCTTGTTGTCTAACCTTGCCGGACGCAGTCATGCTGTGGTTGTGGTCGCTGTGATATTAACTATAGTTGGTGCCAGTTAAGATAGGAATAGTGGTCATCGACCCACCTACATTTATTTAACTTCTTAACTTTGAAAACCAAAATTAAGCCTGTTCAAGTCTGGAATCTATCGTCTATCGATCTATCGTGATCTTTAACATTTTTTGTAATGAAAAACGATACATGGTTTGTTTGTTTGATTCGTACGAAGAGATATTAGGGCAATGACCGCTATTCTCATCTTAACTGGCACCAACTATAGTCAATTGATTTACTCGCGTGCCAAATAGCTAGTCTCTCGATTACTAGTGACATGCTCCGAGCAACTTGTGTCATTTGTTTTTCCCGCAGTTGGTGTTCGAAGACGCTTGTCGCTTAAACGTTTAGGTTGTGTCCAAGGGGTTACTGACAAATTCGCCCTGTCCTGCACTTAAACTGCAAATGCGTATGATTGTGGCACAGAAATTAAAATGGTATGGGCTGTAGCAGAAAATACTTCATATGTTTACTTATTTCGAGTTGGGCATCAAATAAAAAAAAACAATATCTTTTGTATCGTGTCGGCACACAATTCATCACACAACATGTGGGCCCTACATATAATATTAGACATCTATGATATATGTTATGCCTCTATCTTTTACCCAAATATGATATACCCGTGTTAAGCCGACAATGGCGTCAGATGTTTGTCTTTTATTGTACTTGTGAACCCTTTTCGGTTCATTTTTAGGGTTCCGTTCTCACAGGGTGCCAAAAGGGTTATTGAGTGCACGATTTACTTGACAAGAGCAGTTTTTTTTGTGATGGTAGTCAATTGAAATCATTGTGAGGAAAATAGTTTAAATGACAAAAAAAAATCTAATTAGTCCGTCAGGTAGATTTCGAAAAAATATTTGACACATATTTTTTTCTTTTTACACATAAACAAAAATGAAGACGATACAGTGCGTGGAAAATTCGTGTGTCACATCACGTTTGAGTACATTTTTTACCGGAAAGTGACGTCACGAGCCCCCACTCAAGAACTTTGACGCGTTTTATCTTCGTCAATTTTTATTAATTTGATAAAAGAGAAAACACGTATCCAATATTTTTCGATAATTTAACTGACGGACTAAACAGAATCATATTTTTTTAAGTCAAGAATCCTCTTTATTGTCGTCAGGAAAGTTTTGAGCATGATTGTGGATGGATATTAAAGTAGGGGAAGGCCAGAGAAACAATGAATTGGCCGTCATGGCCGAAATTCGGTTTAGAGGATTATTGTTATTATATTATTCAAAACAGCCAGAAGGGATATAGTCCTGATTGTAATCATAGCGCCCGGAGACAGAGAGTCAGATAGCCGTAGTACCAACCGTATTATTTTATCATTAAACTGTGTTATTTTATCATTAACTGAAGCAAGGACACCGTTGCCCACACTCTTGACGTTATTCACTAATCCCCGGTCATAATAAGCGAATATATTTTTATTTGATTTGAACACCTCCGATTGATAGACATTCAATTCAATTTATTTATTCAGTAACAATTTACATTGCGTTCGCTTATATCAGCATGAAACATCGTACATATTGGATAGTACAAATAATTAATAAGAAATTAAATATAAAATTTTAGTTTTGTTAAGATTTAAAAATAAAAGTAATGAAATTAAAATAATGTAAAATACCATGCACGCAATTTAAAATAACATAATGTCAATAAATTAATAGCAATTTAAAACGAAAACAATAATCGAAAATAAAAGTCACAAATTAGAACAACTTGATTAAAAAATAACATGTCAGTTTTAGTTTTTGTTGTTTGATTATTAAAATCTCTGATCCCAGTAGGCACTAACATTTATACACTACACAACTTTTGAAAGTCATTTTCTTCTACTGAATTAATTGTAATTTTATGTTGTTACAAACAGATTTTTTTCCAATCCATACTAAAGGGTGTAAAACACCTCTTAACGAAGCCGAAAGGCACTTGTTCTTCTCGTCATTGAGATCATTTTTTTGTTCTACACTATACCTGGGAACCTTCTAGTTACGGAGATATTGGGGGTTAAACTTGCAACTTTTAAAAATTTTTTTTTTATAAATACAAGTTTTTATTGTAAGATTTTTACTTTAAACACCTCCACGACCCCCGTAGGTACTGTTCAATCCATCCATCAGCATAATGTTTTGAGTGCGTTACATTGAGTTCTACCACAAAACATGATTTTTCACCTCAAAAAAAAAGCTTAACTTCCCAGCAATAATTTTTGCGTAAAGTTACTTAGTTTGATGTACAGAATGCTTGGTTCACGGCTTCGTGATGAGGTTGTTTACACCCTGTATTATGATGAAATACCATATAACCCATAATATTATGAAATAGGTTTCTTACACTAATATTCCAAGACCTGTCTATGTCAATTGCTCAGCTCAGCTCGACTCGATTCAGTCGGCTTGATAACGGTTCAAAACTCCCACCAAATCATATTCTTAGCTGCAATTGGACGTAGACCTAGCGAGGAGTACGTTACCTCCTCAACAGGCCATCCTTATCAAACCCAAAGTTGCAATCAGCTTAAATCAATGCTAAATATATTTTAGGTCACTTTAATCAATGGTAAATAAAACATTAGTCAATGAACGGGCGTTTATGTCATGCTATATGCATTTTTAAACAAACTATAACTGTCAATGTGGCTGATGGGGCGAAGTATGTGTTGAGCTAAAAATTCAGCCTGTGGAAAGCGCAGGCCACACCATCGCCAGTTAGCGAGCAAGCGACTGAACCGGGCAAGCATCGTTTCATCTCTTTTTACCCGACTGCGCCAGAAGGAGGGTTATGTTTTTCGAGAGTATGTATGTATGTAAGTATGTATATATGTATAATTGTTTGGCACGCTCTGTGGCCTGAACGGCTCGATGGATTTTAGCTTGAGATGTGTCGTTAGGTTCGTATTTACTGTGAGAGTGATAGCCAGCTATATCAAAATAATAAAAACAAAATGGCTGATTTCTGGCGCCAAATTCAAATGTTTGGCACGCTCTGCAGCCTGAACGGCTTGATAAAGGGCTCATCACGAGGATTTTAAAATGGTATATCAAAGTAACTAAAAAGTGTAAAATAAAAAAATAAAAAAATTAAAAATTAAAAAACCCGACTGCGTAAAAAATAACTAATAGTTTTAAATAAAAACTGAAAATAATAAAACAAGTTCAGGAGACAGGACATATTGACTGCAACAAAACTATTAGTTATTTTTTACGCAGCCGGGTTTTTTTTATTTTTATATATTGTTTTACATCACGAACTACAGAGCTTAGCTACGTCTGCGATACAAACGATGCGAACGAAATATCCGGTGTGCCCACCCGCTCGCTCGCCCTTCCTCTCGCTTAGTTTATAAGTTTTTATTTTTTATTCTGTCAGACCTTCTACAAGTGCAGTTTATGGGCTAAATACACGCAGGGGACGTACTTACGCCCTGCGTGTACAGTACAATAACGTGTTCAGGGTGTTGATGGGGCGGCCGCGCTACTGTAGCGCGAGTGGCATGTTCGCAGAGGCGCACGTGGACGGCTTCCATGCCATCATGCGTAAGCGCTGTGCATCGGTGCTGGTGCGGGTGCGCGGCAGCCCCAGCGCCATTCTGGCCTATGTGCCGGCCGCTGGGACTCGGTACTGATAGCACATTGGATAGGTCTTCACGCAACAGCAGGCGCCTGACTACTTTGTTACCTTTACTATCACTAGGCTAAGAACATTGTTACTATAATTGGTACCAGTTAAGATTAGAATGGCGGTCATTGCCCTTTCCCTAATATCTCTTTGTACGAACCAACACAAATAAACCATGTATCGCTTTTCGTTACAAAAAATGTTGAAGATAGAATGATGGAAGATGGAATTGATGACGGTTCCAGACTTGAACAGGCTTATTTTTGGTTTTCGAAGTTAAGAAGTTTAATAAATGTAGGTGAGTCAATGACGGCTATTCTCATCTTAACTGGCACCAACTATAACCACTTTAGATTTGTATTGTTACTAACACTAGGTTAAGAACATTGTTACTAACAAATTTATGGACCAAGTCTGAAGTACATATTAAATAAAATTATTTACCTATTTAGTTTCCCTCGCCTCGATTCGCCCGCCAGCTCACTCACTCGGTCTCGAGGTGGCGGTGTGGCCTGCGCTTAAGGGCACTAATGGATGTCTCGATCCCCCAGACTAAGCATTCAATAATAGAACGTTCATGAATACTTCATGCAAACGCCACACATTGTATACGACGGCTGAAAGGCGGTCATTGCCCTTTCCCTAATATCTCTTCGTACGAATTAAAACAAATAAACCATTGTATTGTTTTTCTTTACAAAAAATTTTGAAGATCACGATAGTTGACGTTTTCAGACTTGAACAGGCTTATTTTTGGTTTTCAAAGTTAAGAAGTTTAATAAATGTAGGTGGGTCAATGACCGCTATTCTCATCTTAACTGGCACCAACTATACAATCGTTAGGAGAGCAGCGATTTTCTAAAATATCCGCGCCAAGTTGGTGCATTTTGTGAGTTAGCCAGTCATTGCAATTTAAACCATGGGACGTGTGAATAAAGGTCGTATGAAGCGCTATAAATTTGCAGCGAAAATATGATGGTATTATCGGCTGTTTCCTTAAAAAAATAAACATATGATAAAGGGAACGAAACGCAAGACTAAACTTTGTGTTCACACAAAGACTGCCTCGTTAATCTAGTGGGCGCCAGCGCAACTGCTGATCAATGAGGTCCTGGGTTCGATTCCCTGGTCGGCAAATTATTATTGGGTTTTTCCACCAGGAATAAGGAAGAAGGAAGAAGTTCTCAGTAGCGGCCACGGAGTCTCGATTTGCGCCCGGTTGATGGCAATAGGCTCGCCCCTTATTAAGTCATAAATAATTTATTTCAGAACAATATAGATTGTGTGGAAATTTTGTAAAATAAAACAGTACCATCCAAACATAATAAAAATAATAAATTATAAACGATAATAATCCATATAAAAAAATAAAAAATAAATTAAATTGTGTAAAAATGATTAAAAACATATCATCCAATTTTATGTGAATAATAATAATAGAATGTCAAATATAAATAAAAAATAAAATAAAAACAAATTATTTTATAAAGGTCCGTAATAATACAGGGGACTTAAACATAACTGGCGAAAGGTGGGTATCCTATTAGGTATACCTCTGCCGAACCCATCGCGGATTATCACCAGGTTAGGCACAAGAAAAAGACAGACTTCACTCGAACCGATTTTCCTTGCTTCGACCAACCTGTGTCTAAATGTACATTAAATCAAAACATTTCTTCCACAGATCTTCCAAAGCGCAAATCAAACCGCATCGTCTCCATCCTGGGCCTGTTCGAACTGTCAGTGGGAGACTCTCCAAGAGCTGATGGAGTATCGGAGCTAGCTGCTGCAAGGTTGGCAGTGGACCATGTCAACAAACGAGGACTGCTGCCAGGGTACAAGCTGCACCTCATCACTAATGATACTAAGGTATTTATTTTACTAGCTCAAAAGATGACCTAGAAATACAAACACAGAACTGATTGGTGAGGCTCTTCAGAAAGATCAGGTACGCAGTACTCGTAACCGGTGTGCGTGTAAGACCTTTTTTTCGGATGGGACATCATCAAATGACTCCTACCGCTCTGGGCGGAGCAGGAGGGAGTGTCAGACTTTTACTGACTAAAACCCATCCATGTCCATTCATCGCCCTTTGTGTTCTGGAGCCACGGTATCTCTTTCGAACAGTCCCGCAGCCCCGATGCGTGTATTACCAAAATGTATGAACGTGAACGGAGCTAACAGTGTATGCAAACATCGTAGCAAGTGGAGTTCTGGTGGTGTGTGTGGCTAAGTAATAACAGCCGCTCGGATCAATCTACAGGTTAAGCCGCGCTTGCCTAAGTTGGTCTGTGGATGGGTGACCACCCATTACATACCGAGTTTCTTCCGTGCCTCGGAAATCGCGCTAAGCCGTTGGTCCTGACTTTCTTTTGTAGATCTTTGACAGTCATTACAGGTAGTCAGTGACCTGAAAGTCTGATAACCAGTCTTAGCAAAAAGTATCGTATTACCCAGTACTAACCGAGTTGTGAAAACTGCCAACGAGGCAGTATAATCAAATTTTTTTATAAAAAAATGAGTCATTAACACTATTTCTGTTTGCTTACTTGCTAGCTTCCTATAACAAGTGAAAACAAATACAACTCTTTCTTCAACTCAGTTCTTTCAAAGAACTTTACCAGCAGTTTCCAAAAGTTAGATTCTTTATGCAACTACAAACTGCACATGACATACGTCATAGTACATTACCGTTCATATCCACTTGTTTCTGCTGCTTTAGGAGTTGCATTCCGAGTAACTTTAGTTCTTCGACTTACAGTTGTTTTCCATAAAGGCCTACGCAGACGACGGACTATCCGTAACGCACTTTTTAGTCTGTGAAAATAGAACCTAAGCAATTATATGCAGTAACGCATACGACGCGCAATCGTATCATTCTGGCAGATCTGGCTGCTCCGCACCGCACAAACAGTGCGCGAAGAAATAGAACGTTTGCTCCAACACGTGGTAATGCAGACGGCGCACTTTTAGTATCAAAGACTACAACATATAATTACTAGCAATTTAGCATGCAATCTGCGCTCGTTAGTGGGGGATGTAATGTACTATGAAGATGTGCGTCGTGTGCGTTGAGTCTGCGTAAAATCCGCGACGAACTTTTTGTATGCCATGCAGACATTTTATGCGCCACAGACTCGATCGCACAAAAAGTCTGTCGTTCGCTTAAAATATTACTGCCTCGTTGGTCGAGAGGTCGCAAGCGCGACTGCTAAGCGTGAGGTCCTGGGTTCGATTCCCGGGTCGGGCAGTGCTTTTGGTGTTTTTGGTAATTTATTCAAACACAAATTAAGGACATATTTATTGAGGATGGGCTTTTACAGTATTGAAGAGTTCAATTTAGTGAACAAGTGACAATCATGTCGCACCCCCCACCGAATAATATGGTAATGTGCTATTACGATAGTTTACGTTTTATTGCATATTCGATATTTATAGCATTGATTACACCTTGTAATTTTTTTTCGTAATTTTTCTATGCTTATTTGCAAAAGTACAATAATTACTATGGTCCCATAATGGACTTAACAATATTATTCCCGAAAAATCTTAACACACTTTTTGCACGAATAGTATCGTAACAAGTTGTTACAGATTATGCAATCTTTAACTTTTTCGGTAAGCGACGATTACCGTTTTATTCGCGTAAAAAACGCATATCTTGTTCCACGTAAAGTGTACTACAATTATATTCGTGTATTATTTTAATTCACAGGATTGGTAATGTTGTTTTACTCAACATGACAGAAACCTATTAAAATCGTAATGTCGTTCACTGTATCATAATAGTTAATATTTTTAAAGCAAGCGGTTTGTACAATAAAATATTACGATGGTGTCGGTACGTAATGAATGAATACAGTATTATTCATTTGTTATCCATTGTGATTGATGAGTAAATTTGTTTTTTTTTGTGAATGGCATCTCGCAGTTCAACCTAGGAGGTTGTCGTCTGGTTAACCCGACTATCCTGTGGTTGCCTTGAGTGTCAGGCCTCCAGCCAGGGCAATAGACTTACAAACTAAGCGACTACACTTAGAGCGTCGCTGGGGGAGAAAAGCAAGCGGTCCTTGATGGCGAGGACGGAATGACGGCTGTTTGCGTCTGTGCTTCTCGAGCGTGCTAGTTTCCCTACTGATCTCGTGGTGGTTGGGTGGTATAGCGTCATCGGGGGTGGCTCGTATCGGGTGGCCGATGCGATTAGAGGATTACGTTACCTTATAACAGAATCGAAGAAGAACTTAGAAAAGCGTTTCATAAACTGAAGGATAGTGGGCATTCTAAGCCTATGTGTAGGCCATTAGGTCATTGCGGATATAGTAAGGGGCACCCGTGACTTAGCGTGAGAAACGGTTCTGGAGTCCCTGGATCCTATAGATATATCTAGCTTTGGTATACAGTACAAACACGACACCAGCGTATGTCATGATGGGACGGATCACCGCGGCGTAGAGGCTCAACATGCACCTGAGAAACAACTTACTAACAGGAATTGGAGCCTACCTATAGCAAAGGCGACTCGGTCACGAGCTGCACTGATATGCGGCCCAAAGGACAGATGATCGTCGAGTATGACTCCTAGATATCTGGCTTGCTTCTCCCAAGGGATAGGCTTACCGTACAGAGTGATCGGGCTGGGGGAGGTGGAATTGATACGCGGTTTAAAATAAAGAACCGCCTGAGTCTTATCGGGGTTAGCCTTAATCCTCCACTTCCGGATCCAAGCACCTAAGACGTCGGCTGAGGTTTGTAGGTTTTTGGCAATAGCATTCTTATAACGACCAGTGTAATAGATGGCCGCGTCGTCCGCGAACAGGGCTAACTGAGCCTTTTTGCTTCGACAGCACGTAACAGCGTAGAAGCGTGAATATAAGCGGGGAGATGGTGGCTCGAATGGAGTGACTCCTCTCCCCATTCGAGGTGAGGAGAGAGCTTCCCCGCTATCGCAATAGTGGAAGGTGCGATCCGACTGAGAGTCTCGTAGGATGAGCACGAGAGGGTCTGGCACTCCTAGTTGGTACAGCTTGTTCAAGCCGTTGTGCCAGACTTTGTCGAAGGTTTTTGCTAACTCGAAGAAAAACCCGCCCGTCATCGCTCCAGCGCTCAAATGAGGATGCTGTGGACCTGTTGGATACACGAGTGTTTGGTCCTGAAACCGAATTGCTCGTTGGAAATGAGACTCTTAGCCTCGGCATAGTCTTTATGTCGCTTATAAATAAAGGCGAAAACCCACAGCTGCGCACGGAGAGGCAACGGAGCTTTGCTTTGCAAGAAAATGTATGTGAATGTGACCACCGTAAGCCACGGACACGCTGTGCATGACTTGACGTCATTAGTACATGCGTAGCTTGTTCAAATAAGGCACTCACATAGCTCATTGCTATCAATGGCGCTGTGCATGTGGTACACAGTATACACAAATACCCACGACCATACCGCAGTGGGCCACGCACGCTACAATTGTACATAGTCGTGGGCGTATAGTATATACTGCAGTTGATACGTAGACCCACGTTATCAAACAAATGAATCCACGCAGCTAAAATGTACCGCGTGCCCGTGCACAGCGTGCACCGCGGCGGGTTTGCGACACGCTCTGTAAGTTGTGCATGTGAGCTTGCTGCTTAGCTACAATTAGTACTACCTTGTCTAAAAGCTGCATTGTTTCTGATGAATTTGAATTGTGTTTGCTAGGCACCCAACCACAATAAAATAAAATAAATTAAATTATCCAGCATTATTATGAACTTTCTCTAATATTGCTAAGCTACTGGTAAATCAAATAATAAGTTTTTACTGTGTTATTTAATAAAACATGATATTTGCAACATTACATTACTGTTAATCTTTTGACACTACACATCGACGAATATTATTGTCATGTTATATTACTGTATACACTATCGCTTGGATAATATCGTAATATCATATTGCCGGCAGGCTTTTCGGTACCGAATTTCAACGAATAATACCGTAATGCATTAATACTTACAACGATATCTTTGAGGTTACACGCGAATAATATCGTAATGATGTGTTGCATACAATTGTTTTGTCCTACAATATCAGTAACATTATTTTCGTCAATAACTTTGTTTTGATATACTATTGCAAAAAAAATGCATACAGTAAAACAGACTGCAAAAAATTTGCTTTGTTTTGATGTATAAATGGCTATCGTAGGATTCACCCATGCTGAGATATATGCATAAAACAGTTTTTTATTTTTCCTGTAAAATTTAGAATTGTCGATTACCGGTTTATTCGGTGGGGGGTGCGATGTATTTGTGATATTTGCTATTATTTAATTTTATTATTATTTTTATTGCTCTCAATAAAATCTTGTAAATTAGTGACTATTAATTTTTTTTTTTTTTTCATCTTTTCTCATTTATTTTTTTATTAAACGACTATTCATTTTGTTATTGTAAAAAGGAGCTATGGTTATTTCATCTTTTGACATTTATATCTGTTTTATCTTTTTTTTATTATTGTAAAAAGAAGCTATTGTTATTGTAATTTGTTTTATTATTATTATTACGAACTATCTAATCCTAAATAATCTAATTTTAATTTATATTTTCTACACAATGTATTTTGTTCAGAAATAAATGACTTATGACTTATGGGTTTTTCTATCAGGAATTTCTCAATAGCAGCCAAAGAGTCAAGATTCGTGCCCGGTTGATGGCAATAGACTCACCCCCTATTATAAATAAATAAATATTGCTGGACATTACACACAGCGCCATCTAGTGCCACACTAAGCAACGAGGCTTGTGTCGTGGACACCAGATAGTTGATATACTACATAGATACTTTTTTTTTGTAAATACATACTTATTATACATATACATCCATGACTCGGAAATAAATGTCCATGCTCATCACACAAACATTTGCTCCGACCGGGATTCGAACCCGGGACCCTAAGAACGTAAGGCAGCCTCACTACCGCTGCGCCAATCGGGTCGTCAATCATTACATGGGACTTAAACATAACTTGCGAAATGTCGGTGTACTATTAAGGCCAACTCTGACTAACCCTTCTGGGACTACAGGCGTGTATTTGCTGGCATCCTAAACACAAGTTAAATCTTACATTGGGTGCCAGAGCTCATTGTAAACACTCTTTTGCTTAGTTGTAATGCTGCATAGTGCTTATATAAGTGTTTCTTGTACAATTATTGAAGGTTTTTGTATGTATGTAATTCCTAAACCTAATGTTTGTCTTGCAGTGCGACCCAGGAGTGGGTGTGGACCGGTTCTTCCACGCGCTGTACACGGAGCGGGACTCCCGCATGGTGATGTTACTGGGCACGGCTTGTTCCGAGGTGACCGAGAGCATAGCCAAGATCGTGCCCTACTGGAATATTGTGCAGGTAGGCAAGGATGTTTGAAGGATGGGTGAGGGTAGAAGCAGTGCTTTCATTGATACGTTTAGGCAATGGCTAGATCTCGTTTGGTAACTTTCATGATTTTCAAATACCTTTTCATATTATCTACACCTAATTCGGGAAAAGCGAAGCTGATTTATGAAATGGTTGGTGCATCGTTATCTCCCTCGCTTACGCAATAACATTTGTATTAATAATATTCCCTTTATTCATTTATAAACAAATTTGTTACATTTTTAAATATTAATTTTAAAAAATATAAAAAACATTTTAAAATATGTATAAAAAAATTGTAGCCCACCGGTATCGGGAACAGAGTCCAAGCTACCGGTGGTCAGGGCTCCAGAAAGAGGAACCTCCTAACAATACGAGCCGTGTCCAGGAGTACCGCTTTCTAAATCAAGCCCTTGATCCAGTTGCCTAACGAGAGCCTCCTCAGGTATTGATCGAGACTCTTGGCAATTAAGCCAATAATAATATTATTATTACGAGTAATAATTAGTTAGATTAGGATATGATGAGGCTGACGTACCTTTGTAGGGTAAAAGCCTCTAAATAAATAAAGATTAAAAAAAAAAATCCTTTTCAATTACTTTTGCCGATTGTACAAAAAAGTAAGTTTGGCCCATACAAAAAATATATGGACCGTAGAAGGAATGTAAAATAGGACGAAGCGGGAATAAAATAATAAAAAATATTTTGGGACGAAAGCGCAAGTAGCATTTTGTTTCGGACGAACCAGGATTTTGCTATGTGGGACGAAACTTAGTGGGCCGAACGAAAAATAAATCGATACCCCACTTAACATAGTTCGTTGACTTTCATTTATTTATTTTTCACAATATTGCGTTTGGTTATCGCTATATTGAATTTTGATTACTGACAATTGATATGATTGCCTTATTGTTTAAATTGATTGACGTAAGAATCATCAAAATTGACCCACGCTTTTGGTTTCTAGAGTGCCACAAAGGAACAAACATACATTTATATAGGTTGATAAACACATCACCCTCGCTCAGTCAGTTAAAAATGGTTTGCTTTACGAGTACTTATCAGTGCCTGTCTTAAACTCAACAGTAATTGATTTTATGATGATGAATAAGAAAGATCAATAGCAGCATTCGTTGCATTTAAAAAGAAATTACTTACAGACTTTAAGAGTGACTAAGGCAGTTACGCGCAGGAACTCAATAGAAACTTAATGAAGTAGCTGCTAGACCATCTGTTCAATGAATACCTAAGTACAGACTCAGTCTATCCGCAAATGCATGTTTCTGACAATTTCCAATTTCTCTCTGGATCTGGATATAATCAATTCCTTTTCAAAGCGTGGAGCGGACACACCAATTTTCACTGCTCATACATACGCCGTCAAACACATGGAGTTTGCAGTTCCCGCTATATTTTTGAGAGGAAAACAGGTTACCGTCCGAGTTTGGGGTGCTGTTCGACTTTTGGGAGTTCCATTTTTGATTTTGCTGAAATGGTCTCTACGAGTATGCGGTATTTTTTTTTGTCTCCCAGTTGGAAAACTTTGATATGCGTCGATTTAATGTGCTTAAACACGATTGCCAAAATCATCATCTGCCTAGCCTTTTTCCAACTATGTTGGGGTCGGCTCCCAGTCCCACCGGATTCAGCTGAATATGTATTTGACATGGAGCGACTGCCTATATAAACAAACAAGAATCACCTGTACAACAAACACTCAGATCATCACAAAGATATTCATTACCCGGGAATCGATACCACGACCCTTTACAGCAAAAATTACATCTCTGCAACAATACAAAAATACTAATATTTTCGCCAGCAAAAAAACAAAACACAGTTGGATTTTGTAGGTTACAAAAACCTTATTACTTCTTGAGATGTAATTCTTACAAGATTGACGAATCTTACCGGGGAATGATGCCCCGAGACTCGTTCACGTAATCCTTGAGACATCTCCGGACGCCTTTCTAAAGAATATCCTAAAACATTACCCTCCTTTTATTCCCTCCTGATATTCTTGGTGTCGTGGTCAGTTTATGTTGCAGCAAATTGGCAATATCAACCCCACTGTCAACGTATAGCGTCTTGTTTCGAGCTGGTAATATTCGGACTTTAATTTAGCGAATCTGGAAAAGAATGCTGCTATTAGGAAAGCCTTGCTCCCGTAAATAGTTTTTGTAAGGGGTTGTGAAACTTTTTTAATTAGTTTGTAAGGAAAAAACCACAAAGGACGCCTATCTGGGTTTATCTTGTTCAGTTGAGCGTAGACTTGTATAGGTATAAGTTGCAGTGTGCTCGATTAGAGTCCCGATCGCCAAAAAGGAAGAACTTTTAAAATTTCGTTATTTAAGTTTGTTTGAACCAACTTTCATCTCCCGTTAAACCTTCATTGTTTATAGAATTCTTGTGCAAACACGTTATAAAGACCCGTTTAGGCTTTGCTTTGACTAACGGCCTTATTACATTACACGATTTATCGGGCCCTGCCCGCAGGGACAGGGAAGTGTAATAAGAAACAGGGAGTCAGGGTCTTTAAATAATAAGCGGCACACGATCGACAGGGCCCGATAAATCGTGTAATAAGGCCTTAGCAGTGAAATTAAGATTTTTGATCAGATTTTGAAGTATTGCAAGAGTTCTTCAAATCGACGACTCAATGAACGGTTGAAACGCTTATAGCTATACACAATGATATTATAAGGAAGATACGCCATGTTCATACTGAATGGCGTTCAGATATCGTTGCGAGTAATTTAAAACTACGACAGCGATAGATAATACGGGACGTATAAGATAGAAAGAGATAGCTAGCTATCAAAGTGCAACAATTGTGTCACTTTGTCCTCAACAATTTGTGCGTGCTAGTGCGATATCTACCTCTTTTTACTATATAATATCATTGGCTATACAGGAGATTCAATACGTTTTGCCACCAAGTAGCAAGGCAAAAAATAACCAAAAAAAATTCTCGAAAATGTGATCAAAACACTGTAGGACAAATATTTTTTTTTTCTTGCCTAAAACTTACCACATTTTCGACAACTTCTACCAAAGTTTTGTACTATCTTATAACTGGTCATATAATAAGACACGAAAATACCCCCGTCAATTACCTCTCAAATCCAGTCATCAAAATCTCCAACTACCCTCAAATTAGTCACGAACTCACTGTAGCCACTTTAAACCAGTTTGAACCAGTTCTATCCGCTTCAATCCGGTACTTACCTGCTGCCGGCGTCGACGCCAACTCTAACAAACGAATCTAGCCTAGATAGACAACTCGATTTTCCTTCTCTACAGGGAACATCTGAGACCTGAGAGCTCTCCAATCAATTTTTAACTTTAGTTTGAGAAAAATAGGGATCAATTTCCAATGTGGTTGGCAAGAATTCTGTGTATAGAGAACATCTGAGACCTAACCACACTACAGTCAATTTTTAACTTTGGTGTGAGAGAAATAGAGATCAGTATCCTATGTGTTGGACAAATATTGGTGTGTAGATCAGAAAATCCAATATTTGAATTTTGGGGAGGTTTGTTTTGTTAGTAATCGTATTACTGGAGGAGTAAGAAGTGATTCCATTCAATCAAACGTTACAATGGATGGGAAATTCGTACCGAATTGATGTTTTGTGCTCAGGATATCGTTGACGGTAATACTTCATATTTGACTACCTTTGCTGGAGGACATTCTCGATTTAATTTAAATCCAAATGAAAATGGTTATAAATAATCACTTAACATTTTAAGGGAGTTTTTTTATCTTCCGTATTATGTGGGTAGGTACCCAATATTTTAAATCTATGAAGTGGAACACAACTATGATAGGAGCAAAAAGTTTTCTGCCGATACACATTCATAATGTCTATAAACTTTGTGATATTACGGAAAACTTTGTAATATTTGGAAATTACGGTTTTTTCCTACTCCTCCGCTATACTTTTCTGATTAATTTCGTTGCAGGATCCAAGACAGTTAAATTCATTCTCTGGGACTTCGTCGAGCTTCATTGTCTCAGCGCTTTTCTGGTGGTCGCCACTGTTGATTCTGGCTTTCAGGAGTTACAGTGGTTTGGGAATAGTGTGGCGGGCTTGTCCCAATAAAAAAAACTTTGTGATATAAAGTTTGTCTTAAATATACTTAAATATAAATCAGATTATAACAACAAATATAAATCATACGCAACATAAACATTTTCTAAATCAAATTCTGGCCAGCCAAGTGCTCAGAAATTAATATAAATATAATAATAACAAAGTAATTTCGGATCGCCTGGCCGTGAACTAATCAATCTCCAATCATGACCAGTTGTGGTCAAGCGTGACCTTAATACTATGTACCAATCTAGCTTCTATAGTACTGTGATGTAGGGCTGTCGCACCAGAGAAAAACATACAATTTTTAATACTTACATGGGTATGTTTTTTTTAATTTAAAAACGTACGTTTTTGTTTTAAATATTGTTGTAAAAATATACTGGCTTTTAAAGAAAAAGCAAATAGGGTTGGGTACATATAAAGTGCATCGTCAAGTGAGAAAAAAAAACCATTCACTGGTAATCTCAGCTTCTCTGTTCAGTCACGTAATCACGACGGTTACTGTTTCTATTGTGTTGTTTTTCTTTTTATTTTGTGGCATTAATAATTTCATGATTGCATTTTATTCATGTTTGTATTTCGTTTTACATCATCATCATCATTCATCATTTCAGCCGAAAGACGTCCACTGCTGGACACAGGCCTCCCCCAAGGGGGGGTTTTGGCATAATCGTCACGTTTGGCAGGCGGGTTGGCGATCGCAGTACGGTTGTTACAAAAACACAGAGAACGCTGCTGCCCATTCTCTGGTAATCCCTTAGTCGCCTCTTACGACACCCACGGGAAGATATGGGATGGTGCTATTCTTTACGTCCGACACCATACAGACGATTCGAGTCGTTTTACATAACACATTATATTGTCATCTGCGTATACTTATTTAGTTTAGTTTGTAATTAGTTTGTGTAGTAGGTACCTACACTACACACTGTGCTGCTTTAGGTTAAACTATTTTAATTTTGCAAGTGTTGTGCACTCCTATAATTGACAAGTTCACTGTAATATGAAAATTCTACTGTGTTTATTGTAAACGTATTAGTGAATAAGTTGTTGGAGAACTATAAATAAATAAGTAACTAAAGAATTAGCTATTCCTTCGTCTTAGCGAAATCTGCTATTTTACGAACACGATGTATTCAGTCTTACTAGAAGGGAGTGAGAGTGAGAATCGCATAATTTATCAAAAATCCCTTTCCTCGCGCCCAAACTCGTGACTGTTTCTGTGTCCACCAAGTAATCTTTCTTAAGAAAATGGTTACTAAATACGAGACAGCATCGCTACAAAGAGAGGGCCTAATGGTGGCTGTACACTCCCGACCGAGACCTTTTTCTATCTTTATCTCTCCCGTGACGCCTCAAAAAAACCGACACAGGACGGGGAGCATGCGAGAAACACCGAGCCTAGAGGAGCACTACCATACTACCTTGCACTCGCCCTGTCCTATCGAGAAAGTACAGCTACCATAAAAGTTGCCAGCGGCAACCTTAACCGAAGGATTATCAATCATTGTAATTAATTTCACACACCAGTTCATGTTAATTGCAGTTATCATAACAGAGTGATTATTAATGACAGCCGCTTAATTAGTTAGTTGATTCACATGCCTACATAACCTGTCTACAGGGTTATAACATAACCCCTGTTAGGCGTGGGTGGTTCAGTTAATTAGGGGCCCTAATGGAAAACACGAGGCAAACTAGGGTTAAAAGTTAATCTGTAATAATTTATACGGCCACTGTTTAATATGGAAATTGCTAAAATCTCGCTTAGCAGAGGACTTAGTGATCTCTGTTTATAAATGTGTTGACTAGACCAGCTTTTTTGACTTTTTTTAGGTAAGGTTTATGTCAGTCAAGTAAAAAACTGCAGACTAACTTTTTGACGCCCTTAAATTCTTTTCTGCTTTTTGATAAGTGCACATACCGGCTGTAAAAGACCTCATCACGAAGCCGTCAACCAAGCAATTTGTACATCAAAGTAAGTTACTTTACGCAAAAAATATTGCTGGGAAACGACTTTTTTTTTTGGGGTGAAATATCATGTTTTGTGGTAGAACTCAATGTAACGCACTCAAAACATTGTGCTGATGGATGGATTGAATAGTACCGTGGAGGTGTTTAAAGTAAAAATCTTGCATTAAAAACTTGTATTTAAATAAAAACTTGTCAAAAAGTTGGAACTTTGCCCCCAATATCTCCGTAACTAGAAGGTTCCCAGGTACGGTGTAGAACAAAAAAAATGATCGCAATGACGAGGAGAACAAGTGCCTTTCGGCTTCGTTAAGAGGTGTTTTACACCTTTTATGTATTTTTATTATTTTTTGGTGTCTATAGTAAATAATGTCTACACTCTATGAGAAAATTCATAAATAAAACTTTAGTATCTAGCTAAAAACAGGATTCAACATTTTTGCTATTACTTGACTCAATTACGAATTCCAAATTAGTATATTTAATCAGTTAAAAATAAACTATATTTAAATTATATGCATACTACAACTAGAACTCTATATAATTACAAAAATAAAACTATATAATAATAGTTTATTTCCAAACAACTTAATACTATTTTACAATGGCAATGTGGCACTAAACCTAAACGTAAGTACTTACATTTATACAACGACGTCAACATGTCACTTAGGCGTCAAAGTATTTCTCCGCATCGCTGTCATCCGAAAACTAAAACCTAGTGCCTAGAAGACTGGCAGCATTGCCACGTTGAATGGCAATTCTAATTCTTTAGCCAAAGAAAGAAATTAAATGTGATTTTACCGTTAGGCAGAAAATCATTTGGATATTAAAGGCGGTTATTTACGTATAGTAGCCTAAAAAAGTAATCACTAAATCATGACGACTTTGGCAAAATCTTGACTATTTTTATATCTTTCTCAGGTATCTTTCGGCTCCACATCGCCAGCCCTGAGTGACCGGACAGAGTTCCCTCTGTTCTGCCGCACCGTTGCACCTGACTCCTCACATAACCCTGCCAGAATTGCATTCATCAGGTAAGTAAATATTTGAATAAAGTTTAAAAGAAAATATCAAATGGTTCAAGGGTGTGGGGGGGGTATTCGGCAAAGAACGGATGGCAAATTCGAATATTTATGTTGCCGCCCGGCTTGTAGAACCATACCGTTCATAACAAGTGTGTAGCACGGCTTAAAAATATTAGTTGGGAAATGCTACGCGCTGCGTGACCGACCACGCGTTTGCTACGGCGTAGCACTATTCCGCTTGCTACGACGTAGCACTATTCCGCTTGCTATGAAAGCTACTTTCATAGCATGAATCTACAATCTCGTAGGCATATTTTTATTATTCCTTCATATTTTTGTTCCTCCTTTGAACCGAAACCTCCGCGTTTGGTGTAGAAACTTATCACTCATTCAGTGTCAATCTATTGTTATTCTAGTTGCAAATGAGTTTGTTGGAAACTAGCACCTGAACTAAGCCGAGGCATGTATTTCAATTTATTCCATTATTCAATTTTCAGACTAGATATTCACAAAGCCTGTTACACAGTGGCCAAATAGAATTATTTTTATGTTTGTGTTTGTGATCAAAAATGCTCGGGTCGATCTTTGCCTAGGTTGGTCCGTAGATGGGTGACCACACATTACATACCGAGTTTCTTCCGTGCCTCGGTAGGATGTTAGGCCGTTGGTCAGTGGCCTGAAAGTTTGACAACCAGTCTTACTTAAGAGGTACCGCAATACCCAGTACTAACTAGTTGTAGTTGTTGGATAGTTTGCCGCTCCATGTAAATTACTGAGTTGCTGATTTTCAGCTGCATCCGGTTAGACTGGTAGCCGACACAACTTAGTTAGGAAAAGGTATGGCAGATGAAATTAATATAGTAACAATTAAACTAAAACTTATAATTATTTCCCTGCTCCTAACGATGTCCGTAACCACATCGACTCAACGGTAACCATGTACCGCTCCGTGTTTCACGGCTCCGAACTTTATATAATTGGACTTATTAAGTTATTAAAGGAGCGCTTTCTAAGGGAAATAAGAGACCGCATGGGTAACCCACTTAAACAATAAGTGGGAATAGTTTTGGAAGAACGTCAAGAAATAGTTTTGATACTAATCAAACGTGTTATTGCACGTCATTTGCACTCAAAAGCGAAAAACGCTTAACTCAATACGTGGCTTAATTCTAAAGTATTTTTAAATGGATCTGTTAAGTAAGGTATTATGATATACTATATGGATCGGAATGCGGGGGGGGCTGTGAAGAAAATGGATGATGAAAGATTGCATGTAGCGGAGATGAGATTGTAGAGGTGAGATTGTGGATGTATGGTGTGACAAGAATGGATAAGGTAAGTAATGACTATATTAGAGGAAAATTGTAAATTGCACAAGTTACTGAAAAGTTGAAACGGAATTGTCTTGGTACGGATATATTGTGATGAGGAGGGATGAATCGCATGTGACTAAAAGAGTGATGAATATAAATGTGGATGGATGGAGAGGGAGAGGAAGACCAAAGACATGATGGATGGATTGTGAGAGGAATGATATGAATGAAAAAGGTGTAAATGATAGGGTGACGGTTGACAGGGGAGAATGGGAAATGGGAACCCATGTAACATGGGACAAGAGCAGGGAGATGATTATGAGGCACAATTTAAAACTACCAACCATAAAAAATAATACCTCAGCACAATCTTGCAACTCAACCACGACTACACTATCTAATAAGGTAGATGACAAACAAATCTAATTAGTCCGTCAGATAGATTTCCAAAAAATATTGGACACATATTTTTTTCTTTTTTCACGTAAACAAAAAACCGGCCAAGTGCGAGTCGGACTCGCGCACGAAGGGTTCCGAACCAATTATTATAAAAAATCACGTTTGTTGTATGGGAGCCCCCCTTAAATATTAATTTTATTCTGTTTTTAGTATTTGTTGTTATAGCGGCAACAGAAATACATCATCTGTGAAAATTTCAACTGTCTAGCTGTCACGGTTCATGAGATACAGCCTGGTGACAGACAGACGGACAGACGGACAGACGGACAGACGGACAGACGGACAGACGGACAGACAACGAAGTCTTAGTAATAGGGTTCCGTTTTTACCCTTTGGGTACGGAACCCTAAAAATGAAAACGAAACAGTGCGTCGAACACTTGTGTGACGTCACATTTGAGTACATTTTTTACTCAAATGTCAAATCAAAAGCCAAATCAAAAAAACAAAAATCATGTATTTCTTCAGCATAAGTATTTAACAACAGAATTAGTGATTGGAGCCTTTCTTTAAGCAAGTAATGCCGCCACAAGCTCCCACTTATTTGACACGTTTTATCTTCGTCAATTTTTATTAATTTGATGAAACAAAAAACAGGTATCCAATATTTTTCGATAATCTAACTGACGGACTAAACAGAATCATGTTTTTTTTAGTCAGTCATCATCCCTATTGAAGTATTGACCTCATAACAAAATAACCATAAATAAAAATCGTAAAAGTTACAAACTTAAAAATCTAATTTGTCCCGCAACGAAAGTTCGCAAAATACAAACTTTGCGTACTTTTTCCCGTTGCAAAAGTACGGACTTTGCAACGTTCTTATTTAGATTTGCACAAGAACTGGTATTTTGTTGAGGGTAGTTTTAATGAAATCACGTTGCTGTACCTGCTGCTGCAATGCAACGGTGACAGTGCAACTTGTTACAGTAACTCGAACAACTCGAGTTCATTTGATTAATTCTTCAGTGGCGGGAAGTGACGACGGGGGAGTTATTCAGTTATTAAATTTTTAGTGCCCCGAATATGTTAAATCATAAAGAACTTTATTGAATGATTCAAATTGAACTTTACGTTTTGAATTCGCATATTTTTCGGGCAAAAGAATCAGCATCCATGCCATCCATTGCCATCCAACGTGGCAGAACTGCCAGACTTCGGGGCACTTTTCGTATTGATAGCGACGAATTTTTTGACGCCCAATTTGATACTTGTAGGTACATTATTATTATTTCAAATCTATTTTAGTTTGTTAACAATCTAAGTACATAGTAATGAATAAAGATACTGAGCAACATTGTTGATATTACTTCCTCTAGTGTCGTAAAATTTAAGGTACAACACGTAGACCAACCTAGGCAAGGGCGGTTAAACCTGAAGATTGACCCGAGAGGCTGTTAATATTTAGTCACGAGCTCTCTTAAAAAACAACTACCTACCTACCTATATTATTTTCGTATCTTTTTCCGTCTACCTCTTTTGATACACATTATTTCGCGCCCTTCACTGAGAAAACCGAATTCTTTCAAGCAATATTTCAAAGTAACAAATAATTTCCTGTACATTGTCAAGATGTCGAGAGCAGGACAGTGTACAGACGTTTGAGAACAAAGCCTTTTTAACGTTGTATAAGTACATGGGTACAGTCAGATACGGAATGCAATGATCACTTTGGTTTTTTTAAACAACCTCATTTAAACCTTACAATACAGGAAAAACGCTTACAAAATGAACCATTGTCATTTTGTTCGTTTTTATAAAACACTAGCTGTTGCCCGCGGCTTCGCCCGCGTGAAGTTCGGTAACTGTCCCACTGGATCATACTAAAGGGATAATAGTGTCCTACATGTTAATCCAGGTTATAAAGTATCTATGTGCCACATTTCATAATCATCGCAATTATTATTATTACAATCACCATCACTATCACAACCGCCATCATTATCACAATCACCATCACTAACACTATCACAATCACAATCACCATCACAATCCCCATCACCATAACTATCACAGTCACCATCATTATCACCAATTATCATCATTAACACAACCACCTAAACTACCACAATCATTATCACAATCACCATCACAATCACCATAACAATCACAATCACCATCACTATCACAATCACCATCACAATCCCCATCACTATCGCTATCACTATCACAATCACCATCACCATCACAATCACCATCATCGTTATCACAATAATTATCATCGTAATCACAGTCATTATCACACTCACCATCACCATCACTATCTCAATCACCATCACAATCACCATAAGAATCACAATCACCATCACTATCACAATCACAATCACCATCACAATCCCCATCACTATCGCTATCACAATCACTATCATAATCACCATCACGATCACCATCAAAATAACTATCACAATCACCATCATCGTTATCACAATAATTATCATCGTAATCACAGTCATTATCACACTCACCATCACTATCTCAATCACCATCACAATCACCATCACAATCACCATCACAATCACCATCACAATCACCATCACAATCACAATCACCATCACAATCACAGTCACAGTCACCATCACAATCACCATCATCACGCAATCACCATCACAATCACCATCACAATCACCATCACAGTCACCATCATAATCACCATCACAATCACCATCACAATCACCATTACAATCACCATCACAATCACAATCACCATCATCATCACAATCACCATCACAATCACCATCACAATCACCATCACAATCACCATCACAATCACCATCATAATCACCATCACAATCACCATCACAATCACCATCATAATCACCATCGTAATCACCATCACAATCAACGTCACAATCACCATCACAATCACCATTACAATTACCATCACAATCACCATCACAATCACCATCACAATCACCATCGCTATCACCATCACAATCACCACCACTCTCAGAATAACTGTCACAATCATCATCACCATCACAATCACCATCTAAATCAGTATCACAATGACCATCATCGTTATCATAATCATTATCATCGTAATCACAATCGCTATCATCATTATCACAATCACTATCATCTATGTGCCACATTTCATAATCATCGCAATTATTATTATTACAATCACCATCACTATCACAACCGCCATCATTATCACAATCACCATCACTAACACTATCACAATCACAATCACCATCACAATCCCCATCACCATCACTATCACAGTCACCATCATTATCACCAATTATCATCATTAACACAACCACCTAAACTACCACAATCATTATCACAATCACCATCACAATCACCATAACAATCACAATCACCATCACTATCACAATCACCATCACAATCCCCATCACTATCGCTATCACTATCACAATCACCATCACCATCACAATCACCATCATCGTTATCACAATAATTATCATCGTAATCACAGTCATTATCACACTCACCATCACCATCACTATCTCAATCACCATCACAATCACCATAAGAATCACAATCACCATCACTATCACAATCACAATCACCATCACAATCCCCATCACTATCGCTATCACAATCACTATCATAATCACCATCACCATCACGATCACCATCAAAATAACTATCACAATCACCATCATCGTTATCACAATAATTATCATCGTAATCACAGTCATTATCACACTCACCATCACTATCTCAATCACCATCACAATCACCATCACAATCACCATCACAATCACAATCACCATCACAATCACAGTCACAGTCACCATCACAATCACCATCATCATCACAATCACCATCACAATCACCATCACAATCACCATCACAGTCACCATCATAATCACCATCACAATCACCATCACAATCACCATTACAATCACCATCACAATCACAATCACCATCATCATCACAATCACCATCACAATCACCATCACAATCACCATCACAATCACCATCACAATCACCATCACAATCACCATCATAATCACCATCACAATCACCATCACAATCACCATCATAATCACCATCGTAATCACCATCACAATCAACGTCACAATCACCATCACAATCACCATCACAATCACCATCACAATCACCATCACAATCACCATCACAATTACCATCACAATCACCATCACAATCACCATCACAATCACCATCGCTATCACCATCACAATCACCACCACTCTCAGAATAACTGTCACAATCATCATCACCATCACAATCACCATCAAAATCAGTATCACAATGACCATCATCGTTATCACAATCATTATCATCGTAATCACAATCGCTATCATCATTATCACAATCACTATCATCGTAATCTCAACCATTATCATCGTATTCACAATCATCATCATCACAATCTCCATCCTCGTCATCACAATCATTATAATCGTAATCACAATCATTATCATCGTAATCACAATCATCTTAATCACAATCATCATGATCACAATCGCCATCACTATCTCAACCACAATCATTATCACAATCACCATCACAATTACCATCACAATCACTACCCTCGTTATCACAATCATTATCATAGTAATCACAATAATCTACATCATTATTACAATCACCATCACTGTCACAATCACAATCACAATCTGGTGATTGTGATTGTGATTGTGACAAGTGTTACGATGATAGTGAACCATCACCATTGCTATCACCATCACAATCACCGACACTATCACAATCACCGTCACTGTCACAATCACCATTACAATCACAATCACCATCATCGTTATCACACTTATTATCATTGTAATCACAATCATTATCATCGTTATCACAATCATCATTATCACAATCATCATTATCACAATCATCATCATCGTAATCACAATCATTATCATCTGGATCTCAAAATAAATGCCATTTTCGTAATCAGCACCCCTGATAATCTCGGTATCGACACCCATATTGATTTTTAGACATTTCAACCCCATCGCACCCCAACAGGGAATGGTAGTATTTCAGGTCTGCCACATTAAATCTTAAAATAGTTGTTTTTGTAATACACCCGACCCAATTCACCATAAAAACAATACCTATGTTGAAGCTCAGGCTTTGTTACCCCATTTCCCCCTTTAGGGGTTGAATTCTGAAAAAAAACTGAAACACAAATGTTAACTCATTTATCGATAGGAGTACTCCTGTTAAGTTTCGAATAAAGTAGTCTAACTAATCTTATTTCCCCACGTAATCTTTGGACTCCCGTTCCAACCCCTAAGGGGGTGAATTTTGAAAAATACTTTCTTAGTGCACCCCTAGACCACATAAGGAACCTACTTGCCAAATTTGGAATCTCTAGACTCAGCCGTTTGGGCTGTGCATTGATTTTCATACTTTGCCACCCCATTTCCCTCTCTTAGGGGTTGAATTCTGAAAAAACCTGAAACCCGTTTCTACACATTTATCAATAGGAGCACTCCTGGGAAGTTTCTAATAAAATAGTATAACTAATCTTGTTTTACCCATACAAACTTTGGATTCCCTTTTAACCCCCTTAGGGGTTGAATTTTGAAAAATCCTTTCTTAGTGCACCTCTAGACCACATAAGGAACCTACTTGCCAAATTTGGAATCTCTAGACTCAGTGGTTTGGGCTGTGCATTGATTTTTATACTTTGCCACCCCATTTCCCCCTCTTAGGGGTTGAATTCTGAAAAAACCTGAAACCCGTTTCTACTCATTTATCAATAGGAGCACTCCTGTGAAGTTTCTAATAAAATAGTCTAACTAATCTTGTTTCCCCATACAAACTTTGGAGCCCCGTTTAACCCCTTTAGGGGATGCATTTTGAAAAATCCTTTCTTAGTGCACCCCTAGACCACATAAGGAACCTACTTGCCAAATTTGGAATCTGTAGACCCAGCGGTTTGGGCTGTGCGTTGATAGATGAGTCAGTCAGTCAGTCAGTCAGTCAGTCAGTCAGTCAGTCAGTCAGTCAGTTTCTTCTTTTATATATTTAGATTTCTTCTGATAGCAACCTTACTATTATTTGCCAACGTTGATTAAATTACACTAATTGAAAACAAGAGTTATGAAAAAAATAAGTTTTCTATAGAAATTTTAAATTCCTCATATCTCGTCTTTAAATCGCTGTCCTTTCAAAATATATATATTTGGGAACATAGATATTCTGTAATCCAATAGAAATAAATAAAAAAAATCCTCTTAAAATCATTTATTACTTTTGTTAGTAACAGTACCCATACAAGTAAATCTTATATGACTTTAGAATTGAGTCTTCAAGGAGTTCAACCATAAAGGGTGTGAAGTATGAACGATACTTCACAATACTTCACGAGTTCCACTTTCTTGCCCTTTTCAGAATTATAAACATTTCCTTTATCGGGATATCCTTTGTTACCAAGGGTTTTGACTCGGGAGTAGAGGTCCACTTGAATTTCGCATTCAGTGTATTAGGTTTGTTTGTTATGTTAATTTGGAGATGTTATTTTTATAAACTGGAATTTTAACATCCTTGCAAATGTATTCAACGTAAAAAATAGGGATATAGATGAATAGACAGACAGAGCAATTACAGGCTAGTTTCCACCAACAATAAATTGTTAATCTATTTAGTCCGTCAGTTAGAGTATTAGAAGATAATGGACATGTATTTTTTGGTTTTTGCAAATCAATGAATATTGACAAAGATAAAACGCATCAAAACTCAGGAGTGGTGGCTCGTGACGTCAGAACGCACTAAAAATGATACCACGGCGTGACGTATTGAGAATTTTAAAAGCGTCGTATCTTCGTTAATTTTGGTTTACGTAACAAAAGAAAAAATACGAGTCAAATATTTTTTGATAATCTAACTGACGGACTAATTAGATTTTTTCAGTTGACAAGCATATATTAGCCCATGATTAAACCTAGTTCGATAAGACTCCCAGAAGATATAAGTATACATAATTAGCCTCGTTATTAATAGGAGAACATGAAATGGCGATGCTGCCATACAAAAAACCAGGAGGCGTATTAGAAAAAGAAATAAATTGCGATTTCAAGTATGATAAGACTCCCAAGTTTCGTAAAATTATTTGTACGTCACCGTGCCACGCGTATTTAATCAGTACACATTGAAAGGAACCGGGTGATTGCTGACAAAACGCCGAATCCAGCTGCGCAAAGGGCGACTTTCAATCGCTGCAGCAACCACTTTCTCCACTGTTTGGAAGATGCAGCAGTTGTTTTTCTTACACAGAAATTGATGATCTTTCAGATGAGCGTTGGTTTTTTCAGGAGGTCGATCATACTAGATTGCCTAAAAATCTTTTTTTTTTAATAGCGCCGCCAGGTTTTTGCATTGCAGCATGCCCATTTCGTGTTCCCCCATTAATAATGAAGCTAATTATATTCTGGGAGTTTTATCGAACTAGTTTTAGTGTCGTCGGCTCTCTAACTATAAGTACCTAAAACACTTTTATACATTCAATAAAAAAACAAAAAGCTACTATTTTGAAATTACAAACAGACGCTTCTATTTCATTTATTTTTATACAGGGTGTAAACAACCTCATCACGAAGCCGACAACCAAGCATTCGGTACATCAAACTAAGTAACTTTACGCAAAAAATATTGCTGGGAAACGACTTTTTTTTTGGGTGAAAAATCATGTTTTGTGGTAGAACTCAATGTATTGTGCTGATGGATGGATTGAATAGTACGGGGGTCATGGAGGTGTTTAAAGTAAAAAATACATTAAAAAACCGGCCAAGTGCGAGTCGGACTCGCGCACGAAGGGTTCCGTACCATTATTTAAAAACATTAGACAAAACTGCAAAAAAATCACGTTTGTTGTATGGGAGCCCCCCTTAAATATTGATTTAATTCTGTTTTTAGTATTTGTTGTTATAGCGGCAACAGAAATACATCATCTGTGAAAATTTCAACTGTCTAGCTGTCACGGTTCATGAGATACAGCCTGGTGACAGACAGACGGACAGACAGCGAAGTCTTAGTAATAGGGTTCCGTTTTTACAATTTGGGTACGGAACCCTAAAAATGATCGCAATGACGGGGAGAATAAGTGCCATTCGGCTTCGTTAAGAGGTTTTTCACACCCTTTATATATAATGGATTTAAAATCAATACGAAAACAAGAAGAACCTATCCTGATAAAGTTTTTTGTCCACCAGACAATTCGGCTGGGACACAGTGACGGCCTTCTCCCAGAACGAGGAGATATACTCCCTCGCCGTCAACGAGCTGGTGACGCAGCTGGAAGCCGCCAACATCACCTGCGCGGCCTCCATCACCTTCGCGGAGTCAGACTTCAAGGAACAGCTGCAGCAGCTGAAGGTATGTGGCGATACTTTCAGATAATGTGTCATGGTTGGGGAAACTGCATGACCATAGCACTGATTCTCTGCACCTCTAGCCAAGTTACAAACGTAAACGGCTCGGCGTAAGCGATTGTAGAAAGCGCTAAATTGGTAGCCAAGTTGACACGACTGAGTCGATCGCTCGTTCTCTAATGTCTGTAGAAAAAAACCTACACTTTAGGTATGGTGAGCGTTCCTACCAAAGAGTTTAGCGATCAACATTGTAGAAACGATTACATTCTATTCTATCATTTTGAACGATGTAAACTTGTCTACGAATTTTCTATTCGTTTGTGTTGATCACGTAATTTAACGTTGAGATGATGTCATTCCCATTCATTTGAATAGTTTTCTACTAGCGTTAACGATTGTAGATTGTCAACTTGGCTAGGGGTGCAGGTCGGATAGAGAATAGAATTTATATCGAGATATACGACAGCAACGTACAGAATGGTATTTTACTTATTTTTTTTGTAAAAAATGTTGACTGGTAGAGAATGCCTTGTTGCATTAAGTCCGCCTATGTACCACTCTTGTACAGTCGAGGACTTTAATTGATGAGCCACTTGCCACTATTCGTATTTAGCCGTGTAATGCAAATCGGGTTTAGTCGGTAATAGATTTATTTATTTATTCATATAACAATTCGCATTGTGTTTGAATTGGTTTGTTTTTATAGCTCTAGCAACAAATTATGAATATGAAAAAACAGTAAAGTCTACTCAATTTAAAATCTAAAATAACATATGATAAATATTGTGTCAATAGAATGTAAATAGTAATTATATAAATTATTGTAAATATTATTATGTCAAATACTTATAAATCTATTCTCTAAAATGTAAAAAATCGAATAATGTCTTGAAAAAATATTTAATGTCAAAAGGTAAATTACTAAATATAAAAACTATTCACCATCATTTGTCACCAATTCAGTTAAAGAATATAAACATTTATTCAACAGGAACGCTTTACGTTTGGCTTTGAATAGAGTACCTTTGTAAATCAATGATCGTAGGTCAGTAGGCAACTTATTAAATAATTCTACTGCTTGGTATTTAGAGCAATGTTTAGTAATATTAAGTTTCGGTGCAATTTTATTTTTTATAACGTTTCTTCTAGTTTTCTCTCTAAGTTCACGTTCTTCTTGTGATTCGTGCTCGTGTATGTATTTCGCAAAGTGGCTGAGTATTACTAAAACATATAAACTTGGTACCGTCAAAATAGCAAATTTTTTAAAATATTCTTTACATGTCTCTTGTTGTGGGATTCTGACAATCGTTCTTAACGCACGTTTCTGTAGTATGAATGCTCTTTGGCAATTATACCCGTAACTGCTCCCCCAAAACATAATGCTGTATCGTAATCTGGATTCTACTAATGCTTATTATACAGATTTTAGCTGCTTTAAATCAATATCGTCCCTGAGGCTTCTTAGCGCGTAACAAGCTGAAGATATTGAGGAATCAATGGCGGTGAGCTCTTTTTAGGGTTCCGTACCCAAAGGGTAAAACCGGAACCCTATTACTAAGACTTCGCTGTCTGTCCGTCTGTCTGTCCGTCTGTCCGTGTGTCTGTCACCAGGCTGTATCTCATGAACCGTGACAGCTAGACAGTTGAAATTTTCACAGATGATGTATTTCTGTTGCCGCTATAACAACAAATACTAAAAACAGAATAAAATTAATATTTAAGGGGGGCTCCCATACAACAAACGTGATTTTTTTGCCCTTTTTTGATAATAATGGTACGGAACACCTTCGTGCGCGAGTCCGACTCGCACTTGGCCGGTTTTTTCCAATTTAATAGGGAATCTATAAAAACTCCTAAAAATTTTACTTCGTTCACCAGTCCAATATTTTCCTTTTTGAGCTTGACATCTATGCTATCTTTGTTACGTGACGTTGTTTTAAACAACATAACATTGGTTTTATTTGGGTTTATTATTAAATTATTTGCTGTAAACCAAACAGAAAGATTCTTTAAACACTTATTTACATTTTCTGTCAACTCATTTAAATTTGACGACCCGATTATGGCGTTCGTATCATCTGCAAACATTATAAGTCCTGCGTCGGGTTGGGTATTATTCATAAAATTTAGTAAATCATTTGTAAAAATTAAATATAATATTGGTCCTAAGATTGAGCCTTGAGGCACACCGCGGCTTATGTTGGTCATTTTAGACTTATATATTACTTCATTCACACACTTTACGTCACAATTGTTTGAGTTAATGTATTTTATTTCTACGTACATTCTCCGGTTTTTAGGGTTCCGTAGTCAACTAGGAACCCTTATAGTTTCGCCATGTCTGTCCGTCCGTCCTCGCTTAATCTCTGTGACCGTTAGCACTAGAAAGCTGAAATTTGGTACCAATATGTACAGTAAGCGTTTATAGGTGCTGAGGCACGCTAAGGATTGTATTGCTGTGAACGCACGGTCGAGCGTCCGTGCGTCTATATGTGTAAGTGGTCTCAATACAGTACGCACACCACAGCCACAGAGTTCGCCCAATCGCATGTCGCGCGTCACACTCCACGAAACATAAGAATATATTTCCGTTTCTTTTATTATACACGCAGCAAACCTTATTTGTGTAGCGACCTGTTCTTACCATTGGATAGTTAAAATTCACATCTATTGACCATGTGTTGATAGCTGTTGGGGTAATCAGTAGGATTCACGATCAAAGAGATCCGAGTTCAAATCCTGTTAACAACGTGTGGGGTTTCTGTTTCTTGGTAACATTAGTTATTGGTTCATTATTTATTTTTTTATAAGAATAAGTTAAATATTAGTAAAAAAAAAACATAGTATTATTATTCAACTATTTATTTATTATTTTAGCTGTTCGGTGTTGGAAGGTGGAAATAAAAAAGTCGTGGTGAATGATAACAAAAATGTTTATTCGTTTTATTTATTTATAAAATTAACAAACTTAAATGATAATTGTAACGTCACATTCCTACCTAGATGTAAAAAACCGGCCAAGTGCGAGTCGGACTCGCGCACGAAGGTTTCCGTACCAATTATTGAAAAAAATCACGTTTGTTGTATGGGAGCCCCCCTTAAATATTAATTTTATTCAGTTTTTAGTATTTGTTGTTATAGCGGCAACAGAAATACATCATCTGTGAAAATTTCAACTGTCTAGCTGTCACGGTTCATGATATACAGCCTGGTGACAGACAGACGGACAGACAGCGAAGTCTTAGTAATAGGGTTCCGTTTTTACCCTTTGGGTACGGAACCCTAAAAAGTTCTCTTGTAACCGATCATAAGATTTTTTATTGTATACGGTATACCCACTTACTTTCAATTCATAATAACATACTTAAGGCTGGGGTATCTGCTAAATTAGCAACTCTGTTTGCGGTGGTTCAAACTTCGTTTGAAATACTGTTAGAATAAAGTTCTAATCAGCTTGCACTACAAAGCGGTTGTTACGTCCGTCACTGCGGGCCTATTAGTGCGAAATGAGTGGTTTTTATTTAATTGTAGCCTAATAAATCATTAGATCAAAATTCCAATTGTACGCTTTGTGAAGAAAAACGTGACAAATATTTGTGTGAAAAAAAAATATTAAAACTTAATGCCGTTTAGGAGTAGTTACGAAATTTCAAAGAAAATATGTTTCACTTTGAAAATTTTTTTTATATAGTAATAATAAAGTTAGAATTATTTCAATTGTACCAATTAAAGTTTAGAGTCCAACAAGCAACATATATTTTTTTTGGACATTTATATTCACTCATCAAAGAGGAGTTACATGGAGAAAACCTCTCATTAGCAGGTACCACCCCCTTAAGTAACAAGGAAAGGATATTCTAATCACACAAATATAACATATAGTTGATACCCACTTATTATAGGTATCGGTAATCAGCAGAGTTTATTGAAAACTAATATAAATGATTTAGACTTTATGAATATATTTTTTTGTGACGTCACAATAAATGTAACTCGTATTGAGGTTATAGTTTAAGTGTTCATTTTCCCGAAGAAAAGAAGATTGAAACTAAACCTCAATTTAAGATCATTAATATAATTACGGATAAGTTAATATTCACTAAATATTTTGTCATCACAAATCTAATTAAAACTAAAGCATCTAGGGATTGATTTTGTAGCATGACATCTTCTAATACTTCTACATAATTAAGTAGAACTGTTGGCGCGTGGAGGATTGCGCCATAAATGAAGCCTAACCTTATGACTTTATTTAAAAAGTCAGTTTTTTGAGTCTTCTCATGGTAGTATTCCAGTAAAAAATCTAAAAAATCTAAATAATCCCGTGCGAAACGTAATCGTTCCTCTATAACTCTTTCTGTCAAGAAGGGCTTCTTAGCTGGTCTTCGTGATACAAGCCTTCAGCGTGGAGGGCACGGCGAACAGTTTGCGATGAGGTGTCAAATAATTCCACAAAGTGTCTCGTAGGTGTGAAACCATTTGTTTCTTATTCGCCAACCATATATTATGTCCTCGCTGTGCATCGATTATAAGCGACGGCTTTCCACTTCACAGTATTCCTCTAAAACAAAAAACAAAAAAAATATGTTAGGCAGCTATAATAAAATACTGAAGTTATCATTCACTCTGCGTTTATAAATCCAATAATTAACACTAATTATTTATCTTTTATGCCTCATGATGGATTTAAAATCAATTTATTAATCCCTAAGTCACCAAATAAATAAACAATAACAAAGTAGGCTTTAATTTTTAATAAAACTTTGTTACAATAATTCATAAATATAATACTCACATTAGTCCGGTTTCTTCAGATATTTGTGTTCTATTAAGACCACTTTTATTCAGCACGATAATATTAGTCGCCCTCGCCTCAATATCAATATTTGCCTACATTTTGAGAAATACCAACAACAATACCGCTATCTATTATACCACACGTCACTAACCAAATTTAACATAACCAAACGACAACGTTCATTTCGATCAAGTAAAATATTCATAAAACTCAGGTTTACCTCACAGAAATATAAATTCTTGACTTATTTTTCTATGATCTACCTTCTTCTAACTTTATGAAATGTGTGAACAAAGCGAGAATATTTTTCTGTCCCATTACTTCCAATCGAGTAAACACTTACAAAAAGTCTAAAAGTAACAACGTGAGATTTGAACTCACGACTTACTGATTCACTCTTAGATGTGGACGCGCCTAACCACTAGGCCATCTTGACTTATGTTTCCATGTTGAAATTTTGGACTACATTTACTTGTAGATGACAATGTCTATTTTCTTGAAAGTAGAAGGTCGTAAGTCAAACTAAACGTCAAGCTATTGCTTTGTGAGATTACCTATCGACTTTTGGTCGACACTGTATATCAATCACGCCGACAAAGTGGTAAAATAAAAATTGGAAAAAAATGTTTTATTAGACCAAAGCGCGAAAAAAAAAGAAAATTTAAATCATAGTTTCATAGTTCGTGACAAAAAAATATTATATAAAGTGGGAAGTGATTTTTTTTTTTAATTCAACCTTAACGTGTGATATATTGTTGAAAAGGTATTTAAAAATGAATAGGGGTTTCCTAAAATCATTTTTTGATAATGTCAATAATTTCGGAAATAATCGCTCCAAAAGTAAAAAACAATGTGTCCCCCCCCCTCTAACTTTTGAACCATAAGTTTAGAAAATATGAAAAATATCTGAAAAGTAGAACTTTATAAGGACTTTCTAGGAAAATCATTTTGAACTTGATGGAAACAACAGTTTTTGTACTAAAAAGACAAAAAGTTGTACAAAATAATTTTCAATACACTTCCTCGAAAACTGGTCCTTAACGCACTACGATTAGGTACAACATGCAATGTATTTCACACGCGTGCGATTTTTTTCACTTTCCCGCACGTGTGCAGGAATGAAAATTGCCACAGATAACTATACCTATACTTAGTCCAAATTGGTTCAATGCCTATAGTCTGAGGTGAATGTTTTTTTTTTTAATTTTTGCAAAGCACTACGCGTCTTTACGGCATAAATATTTTTTTTAATTTTCAAATTGTGTTTATAAATAGAATATCATAGATAAACATGATTATTTAAAACTAATAGTTTATTTTATACACAAATTAACATTTATTTGTGTTCTGAATTCAAAAATATAAAATCAATCTTTTTTTTATATTAGGCTGTCTAGCGACTTCATACCATTGCCTCTCTTTCAACCTGGCGAGACCAAAGCGCGAAAAAAAAAGAAAATTTAAATCATAGTTTCATAGTTCGTGACAAAAAAAATATTCGTTATTTTATTTTATTTCTTCAAAAGTGTATTGAAAAACGTCGTTTGATACACGTGGACATTTGTTATTGCAATTCTCGGCTCAAAAACACCCTCGCCTACGGCTCGGGAGTTATAATTCCGCCTCGATTGCAATAACAAACTTTCTCCACTTGTATCAAAATGTACTATTCTGGACTAAGTTTGTAGTATATTCGTATATGCAAGCATTTTTACATAATGGATCTTTAAACTCATAAGTGGGAACACTTATTGTGACGGACGGGAAACTACGGAACCCTACACTGAGCGTGGCCCGACACGCTCTTGGCCGGTTTTTTAAATAAAATGTCAAAAGTTGTAACGCTTTTCCTCTAATGCCATAATGCTCTAGTTTAGCCAGAAGTAGCTCGTGATCTACTGCATCAAACGCAGAACTTAAGTCAATAAATAAGCCAGCTACCTTCATTTTATTATTCAATTTACTAATAATGTCATTTACAAGATTATCTATCGCATCTGAGGTGCCTATCCCCTTTTGGTATCCAAATTGTCTAAAGTTAATTATTCTATTTAAATGTATGTGGGTCACTAATCTAGTTTTTAATATTTTCTCAAAAATTTTTGATAAAATTGGTAATAAGGATATTGGCCGGTAATTTTAAGGATCCGTTCTTGTACCGTAATATTCGTACTCGTGAATGTATAAAAGTGCAAAATTGGAAAGTAGTGAAAGTGGCTTATCAATTAGAGTCCTCGACTCTACATGAAGTTTAAAAGAAATAAATAAAAAAATAAATACGCATTTCAAGTTTTTTGTGTCCTTACTCGTAATTAAAAAATAAAACCACCGTAAGTGTACTAAAATAAGTATGACAGAAGCGAAAGTTTTTTTTAAAAAACTTTCGCTTGTCTCATACTTATTTTAGTGGTACACTTACGGCGGTTTTTTTTTTTCAATTATAGAGCAAGGATATTAATTGTAGTCGAGTGGGGTATTAATTAATAACCTAATATTTTTGTGGTATGACGGTTTTTTAGAGGACGAGCGATATTATGGGCTTTTTATATTTATCTGGAATTCTTAGTAGCAACCTGGAGTCTAAAATTAAGTTTTAAATTTAAGTACCTGGGTCACTGGGTCATGCATGACCTGAATGATGACCTGTACATAGAAAGGGAACGCAGTGCGATGGCTATCCGAGGTAATATGCTGATCCCCAGATTTGCACTTTGTACGACGCAAGTCAAAATAACCCTTTTCAGAGCATACAACAACAACAACAACAACAACAGCCCATAACGTCCACTGCTGGACATAAGCCTCTCCCATGATGGGAAGAATTTGCTGTAGTCTTCACGCTTGGCAGGCGGATTGGAGATCGCAGTGATGAAAGACTAACAGAAAACGCTGCTGCCCATTCTCAGGTCTACGGAGGCGCAAAGGTGTTCTGCCTCAGACATTAGTCGCCTTATACGACACCCGTGAGTGTAAGGGGTTGGTTCTATTCTACTCTGCCGGATACCACACGGCTAAACAGAGCATACTGCCAGTCTTTTTACACGTGCAGTCTGTGGGTCAGGTATACGCTGAGGGCATACAACGCCTTGCGTGTCCAGTATAATAATGTGTTCAGGATGCTGTTGGGTCTACCACGCTTTTGTAGCGCTTCCGGGATGTTCGCCGACGCCAGGGTTGATGGTTTCCATGCCATTATGTGGAAAAGGTGCGCGTCTATTCTCGGTAGAGTACGTGCTAGCTCCCACAGCATTCTGAATGTATTCGGTGAAAGGTAGGACAGCCCCATGCTTTCTCATTGGATACGGCTTAATAATACGCTGACTCACTGAATACGGCTTAATAATTAATAGAAACGACGATTTACACATACGACATTTGGTTAAGACTTACTAACAACTAATGGACTGTATTTGATCCGAAATAAAATTATATTATTATTATTATATCTAGCTTGGTTTACGGCATTCAGCTCGTCTCCTATTACGTGGGACTCAAATATAACAGGCGAAATGTAGGCATTCTATACGAACATCACTCTCCTTCGGGGATACATAGCAGGTATTTTGTTTGCCTACATTTGAGCATTACGACATACATTCGTTGAAACATCACAACACCTCCATTCCATTTACAACCAAACCGATAAAGGATAAGCGACAACCAAATTCCCAAAATTCAACCCAATATTCAAATGCAATTTGGCGTTCTCATGTTGTCACCGCTATTTTATGGATTGTTGTTCATCATCTGCCTAGCCTTTTCCCAACTATATTGGGGTCGGCTTCCAGTTTTACCGGCTGCAGCTGAATACCAGTATTTTACATGGAGCGACTGCCTATCTGACCTCCACAACCCAGTTAGTACCGGGTAATACGATACCCTTTGGTAAGACTGGTTGTCAGACTTTTTGGGCCTCTGACTACCTAACGACTGTCAAAGATCTACAAATGACAGCCGGGACCAACTGCTTAACGTGCTTTCCGAGGCACGGAGTAAACTCGGTATGTAATGGGTGGTCACCCATCCACAAACCAACCTAGGCAAGCACGGCTTAACCTAACGATCGACCCGAGCGGCTGTTATTATTTAGCCACGAGCTCCTCGGGATTGTTGTTGTTGTTGTTGTCGACTTTCAAGAACTTTGGCGTTCAAAAAATCCACTCAAACCATCAAAAAAGTCAAGCTAGGAGCTTAAACTGACACAGTAAAAGTCAGCCGTCATCAAATTCATTCTGAAACACCCTTTGGGACGTTATTCCCCTCAATCAATTAGGGCAGGTTTGCTCCAGTCCGGCATCGAATCACCCTCAACTGGCCATGTTGTCACTATCAATCAGACCTGATTGATTCAGCGGCGCTCCAGTTGTACCGTCACACAAGAATTGTGTGTTTGAGGACTGCAGTTTGTGAGTTGACATTGATTTGGTCGTTTGGGGCTTTTGATTACCTAATCAATAACTGAGTACCTACTCGGTTTGCATAATATTGTTTTACTTCTTAATACTATCTATACAAATAAATAAAGTTGAAGTGTCTTTAATTTCGAAATAATAGCATTTTACTGAATGCTTATGAAAGTAACGGTATTTTTTTTTGTCTGTCTGTTTTGGCTAATCTCCAAAATGGCTGTGCCGATTTTGATGAGACTTTCACTGGCAGATAGCTGATGTTATATGGAGTAAGTTAGGCTTCGATTCAAACAGGGATGTAATATTTTTATAATAGTTTCACGAGAAACACCTAGAGGTGCATACATATCGTTGGGATTCGTCAATTGTTATCAGCCGAATACTCAAACGGATCTCAATATCCTTTCATCTTCATAACTTTTGTTGTAAGCCTTATTTAACGACAGAAAGACTTTAAATAAAACATTCAAAAGTTAAGCGTCAATGAGTATTCACGACGCAAAAACACCTGCCAATTCACTTAACATAAAAAATCGCCTTTTCAATATCAGAGCAAAGTTTTTCTCTTACCACAAGGAACATACTACATAAACTGCTTATTATTCAACGATAGTCAAAACTTTAAGCATTACACTTACATCAGGCGACTTTAAAATTTTGTAGGAATAAGCAATTTTAAACTTGACTTCCAATGTTTAAGTAATATCGTCTTGAAGTCAACATAATTTGTCAAAGTTAGTTCGTTACTCGATCGAGAGGCTGTGGCGGGAATCAATCACTTGTGGGCTTTAATGGAGTTTCTATTATGTCTTGAATAAGCTTTCATCGTGTGTATTAACTTGCTGATATTGAGTGGTGATGAGCGATCGCTAAATTGCCTTGTTGGCTGTTTTGGGTGGGTAATTATTTTATCATATTAGCATGTTGTCGAGGTCAGATAGGCAGTGGCTCCACGTAAAATACTGGTATTCAGTTGCATGCGATTAGACTGGAAGCCGACCCCAATATATTTTATTTGGGTGGCTTACAGCTAACAATACAAACAACAAACACAATACAATCCAATACAACACAATACACACAGCAAACACACTAGTTGGGGAATGGTGGTGAATGGTTCTATTTTATACTGTAAAAAAATGATTATGATTATTATACGATTTTATTGGGTTATTATTTCGTAATCAATAACATTATTACGATTGGTTAATTAATTTTTTTCGCGTTTTACACCCAGGGTGGAATGTTTTGAAGAAGCCCCCTTTATGTGGAGGCTTTTGTAACCATCATTACATTCTACAGTTTAATGTTACGATATTTTAACCATGTCAAATAATACATTTTATCTTTCTAAATTCCCAGTTCAAAATAAACATGAATTCCAAAAGCGATTCAAAGTTCAACAAAATCCCAATATTGAAAGACGAAGAATTGTTTCAAGAATAATACGAAGGTGTTTCTGAAATATCTCACTTCTTTAAATGCAAATATACTTACGTACAATGCAATGAATCAAATGAAAACTCTCACAGTTATTCTTTGTCAAGCGTTCTTCAAAACAAAGGGGAAGTTCTTTTGTTTTGTGTTTGTCTATAGTCTATACCAGGGCTACTCAAAGTGGGGTTCGCGAACCCCTAGGGGTTCGCCATGCGACAAAATTTACGTAATGGCGGCTGGATGACAGCAGGCGCGTGCGCAAAGCATGAAGGCGCGCGCGCATAGATAGATTTTTGGGCAGCTAGACAGGAAGAATATCTTGAACTCTCACGCAAAGCGGTAAATTTCCTTTTACCCAAAGCCGCAAACAAAGTCTAAAATTTAATCTAGGTGACCAATGTTTTTAGATTACTCAAAACGACCCAGCATGCCTTCTGGTCTAAGTTATTCTAGGCATCTGATTTGATTTCCAGGCCACAACACCACCAAAACCACAGCATTGAAGTTAACATCACAGGAAAACTCATTCAAAAACCGACACCGAAATAGGATAAAGGATCCTGCATACTACACCGTACTATACCATGATCGTGCTATTACGGCATGCGGAAACCGGTTTCGGTCATGGGATTAAAACCGGATTCCGCAAGCTCTACGTGCTAAGAACGAATCAGGCAAAAAAAACCTTCGTAGTTAAGTAGTGCCGATACGCCACCATCCATCATTATAGCAACACCGTCGCGCGCATGTGGCGTATCGGCCATCGGCAGATTATTACGGTATAATAGGCATAGTTTCATACTTTTTAACCGACTTCAAAAAAGGCGGAGGTTATATGTTCGTGTGTATGTATTTTTTTTTTTTATGTATGTTACCTTTTTTTTTTTTTTTTTTCGGATGGGAAATCATCAAATAACTCCTCCCGCTCTGGGCGGAGCAGGAGGGAGTGTCAGACTTTTACTGACTAAAACCCATCCATGTTCCTTCATCGCCCTTTGTGTTCCGGGGCCACGGTATCTCTTTCGAACAGTCCCGCAACCCCGGCAGGCATCGGTCCCTACGGACCCCTTCCCTTTTGCTGACTCTCTTTGAGGCGCGCGTGGAACACGAACGCGCCGTCGACACGGCCTGTCGTCATGAGACGGATGGACGGCGGGCTAGCCCATAGCCCACCGTCCACAGGCCCGCGCCTACGGTGGCCGGGGGCCACGTGGTGGTGGCCCCCGACGCCCGGGGCGTCTCCCGCGGCGGCCGGGACGTTGAGAGGTTCGCTCCCTCTCACGTTCCGCCACCTCCTTCTCTAGCATTACTGCTTCGCAGAAGGAGGTGACGGCGTCCCATTCCGTCTCGCTCCGGACCATGGCTTGCACCAGGGCCGGACGCGAGAGGTCGCCGCCGCCAATCGCCGCTTCGAGGACACGGCGGTGCTCTGCCCACGCGGGGCACACCTCCACCGTGTGCTGCACCGTGTCCTCCGGTCAATCCTCACAGTGGAAGCACCCGGACGTTTCCTCCCGCCCGATTCGGTGCAGGAACCTCCCGAACACACCGTGTCCGGTGAGGACCTGCGTCAGGCGGAAGGTGAGGACGCCGTGGCGTCGCTCAAGCCACTCCTCAAAGAGGGGACTTATCGCCACTATCGTGGCGTGCCCTGCACGGGGTTGCGACAGTCGCTCTCTCCATGTCGCCATGAGATCCCGCCGGAAGTCTGTCCGTTGAGCGACAATTTGCCGCGGCAGCGGAGTTTCTCCCCGGCGTAGCGCCTCCGCTCGCCATTCATGTAGGCGCGCGAGGACTATTGCCTCCAGATCCCATGGCGGCAATCCGGCAAGGAGGCTCGCTGCCTCGCGGGAGATTGTGCGGTACGCCCGGGCCAGCCTTACGGCTACCACCTTTTGGGGCGCGTTCAGGTAGTGGGCGGCACGCCGCCTCAAAGAACGCGCCCACACCGGGGCCCCGTAAAGGGCCATGGACCGCACGACTCCCGCGTAGAGCCTCCGGCAGGAGGCGTTCGGCCCCCCCAGGTTGGGCAGGACCCGCCTGAAGGCAGCCCCAGTCCGTTCCAGTTTGGGGGCCAAACGTCGGAAGTGCTCCACGAAGTTCCACCGGTTGTCGAGGACGAGTCCTAGGTACTTCAAAGTCGACTCGACACCGATGGATACCCCTCCTACCGTGAGTAAGGATCCCGGAGGTGGCGCATTCCGAGGCCCATGAAAGCACATGGCCTCGGACTTGTGCAATGCCACCTCGAGACCCAATTGCCGGATCCTCACAACGACTGTCGCAACCCCGCGTGTCATCGCTTCGGCCGCCGCCTCGTGCGACCTCCCCTGGGCCAGCACCAGCGTGTCGTCGGCGTAGCAAACTACGCTGACACCACTAGGGAGGTCGGCGCGCAGCACCCAGTCGTAACCGATGTTCCACAAGGACGGCCCTAGGACCGAACCCTGCGGAATACCGCACGACATCTCTCGCCGGTTCCATTCTCCACTGCGACCGGGGTAGATGACGGCTCTGTCCGTCAGATAGTCCCCGACCACTCGACGGAGGTAGGTCGGCACCCGGTGATACCGGAGTGCCTCCCTAATGCAGCTCCAGGGCATGGAGTTGAAGGCGTTGGCGATGTCGAGAGACACCGCCAAGACAACCCCCCCCCCCTAGACACCACATCCCCCGTCGTGAGGGCTCTCACGCGCATGATGGCATCCACCGTAGAGCGCCCCTTGCGGAAACCATACTGGTGTTCCGCAAGGTCCGGCCCAGTCCCCGCAAGGTGCTCGGCGAGGCGGTTTGCAATGACTCTTTCAAAGAGCTTGCCCACCTCGTCGAGCAGCACCACGGGCCGGTATGCGGACGGAGAGTCCGCAGGGCGCCCCGGCTTCCGGATGAGGACTAGCTTCCCCGTCTTCCAACGAAGCGGGAAATGGCCTCTCTCCAAGCATGCGCTTAGGAGCCCCTCCAGTCGGGGCCCGAGAGCCTCCAAGGCCAGGACCCAGGCTTTGCCAGGCAAGCCATCGGGTCCCGGGGCGGTATTTTTGGCACTGAGCCTGCGTACCGCCACTCTCAGGTCTACCCCAGTCACCTCCGGAGTGTCGTCGTCGTCGTCCTGATGATCCGCTTCCAGCACCGCAGGCGGCGGAGCCATAGGCGGGGGTGGGTGTTCCCCTCGCGAAGGGAACAGAGTGCTCACCACGTCCTCCACGAGCTCAGGCCGGAGACTCTGCGTCAGTGGGGGGGCCCAGGGGCGGAGTTTGTCCCGCACCAACTTGTAAGGGCGCCCCCACGGATCTCTGTCGAGAGTCCCCAGCATCTCCTCGCGGGCCAGATCCCTGGCCCGCAGGACAGCCTCGCGGAGAGCGGTCTTCGCCGCTCTGTACCCCTCATATAGCTCCGCCTCAATGGCTGCCGCATCCGGTGGGCGGATGCGGAGCCTGCGATGCCTGGCGTACAGGTGCCAGACGTTTGCGCAGAGACGTTAGCTCTCGCGACCACCAGTACACCTGACGCCGGGCGCTTCTTGGCCGAACGCGGGGCATTGCCACGTCGCAGATGTCGGACATGGCCTCCTGGAACCACCCTGCCTCATTGTTTATGTCGGCAGGCCTGTCCGGTGATGTCACCAAGACCTGCACGATCGAGGCTTCCAGGAGGAGCTCCCGGTCCAGCTGCTTCAGCGCCCAACGCGGACCACTCGGGGCCTGTTGGACCGGCGCGCTTGAGGTCTGGGTGGAGACGTCGAACCGGATGTACCGGTGGTCGGAATAGGTCTCCACCCCCTCCATGACACGCCAGTCAACGACACGCGGCGACAGAGCGGGGCTAGCGAACGAAATGTCCACCACCGATTCGCCCCGCATCCGCACACACGTGGGGATATGTATGTTACCTGATTTCTCTCCCATTTGTGGACCGATTTTCAAAATTTTTTTTTCATTTGATAGAGTACACTCCTGAGGTGGTCCCATTTTAATTTGGTGAAGATCTGATGCTGACCTTCGGATATATACAATGGAACTCTTCAAAAAGAGACGGCAAATATGTTGTGATAGCTCCAATCGGTTGGATGTTCATTGTTTATACAATATCATGACGGAACATCACGCCTGTATGCTCTGAGGTGGTACGCAGATGTGTACAATTTACCTGATTTCTCTCCCATTTGTGGACCGATTTTCAAAATTCTTTTTTTACTTGAAAGAGTATACTCCTGAGGTGGTCCCATTTTAATTTGGTGAAGATCTGATGCTGATCTTCGGAGATATACAATGGAACTCTTCAAAAATAGACGGCAAATCTGTTGTGATAGCTCCAATCGGTTGGATGTTCATTGTTTAAAGAACATCATGACGTAACATTACACCTGTTTGCTCTGAGGGGTACATAGATGTGTACAGTACACCCAGGTTTCGACAGTTATGGCATGTTATGTTCCATTTATTGGGGATAAGCCTATTACCATGACATATATTGTTAACCATGTACAATGAATGCATAGCAAATATTTGTAAGTATAGGATATTACAACTAAAAATGGAAAAATAAAATAAAACTTTTTTGCTAAAAATAAAACCGACTTAAAAAAAAACAACAAAAACACAAAAAGAAAAGGACAAAAAAATACACTAAAAGAAAAACAAAAAAAAAACACTAAAACAAAACCACAAAAAAGTGTAAAATAACTTTAGCTTCAGAAGCCGGTGAGAAAAACACCAAATCAATCAAAGGTCAAGTTTCAAAAGTCGGTGACAAAAACACTAAATCAATTAAACAAGGTCACCGACTTCTGAAGCTTGACCTTTGATTGATTTGGTGTTTTTCTCACCGGCTTCTGAAGCTAAAGTTATTTTTCACTTTTTTGTGGTTTTGTTTTAGTGTTTTTTTTTTGTTTTTCTTTTAGTGTATTTTTTTTCCTTTTCTTTTTGTGTTTTTTTTGTTCGTTGTTTTTTTTTAAGTCGGTTTTATTTTTTAATACACCGAATATTGTGTTTATTCGCGTGTGATAACCGTTCTAAACCCGTTATAACCGCAAATGATGACCATTCTTAACGCTCTATTGGGCAAGTCCGCGTTATGTTTGTTTCCGTGCCTGATACGTTCATAGCTCGGTCATGGTATGCTACAGTGTAGTGGGTAGACTCCTTAATACAAAATTAATCTCGCAAAGGTCTTTGGAAAACCAACATTGTTTAAAGCTCAAAGCAAAAGTTGTTACAAGTTTACATAGCCATTGTTTCTACTAACCGCGACACAAATTACTCCTGAAAGCATTCCAAGGAATTAATAAATCAAAATTAATTAGTTAATTTATTGTTGTGGGTGTATAACTAAAGTTTACTCTGAGGAAGTATTTTACGAGTACTATTTTTATTTAAAGAAGTTTAACAAGTTTTGTTTAAAACGCGGTTTGAGTCCAAGAGCTAAACCGTCAAAAATGTTTGTAGTATTGTAGGATAAATTATAAAAAATAAGATCAGATAATATTATCTTATTTTTTCTCCCAGTGCGTGGGAGCGTCAGTGACATTCTGAAGGTCATTAGTGAAAACCCATGCTGTACCATTATGGCGTATTGGGTAGGTACATGTACTATCGTGGTATTTTCCGCCTGACCAGTTTAATTTTTTTTCGCTTAAATCATGCAGAGGGGCCGAGCCACGCCCCCCTAAAGTTTGGGCCTATTAGGAAAGCGTCAACTTTGGCGCGCAAAATAACAATAACTCTCGTTTGGCGTGCGTCGTCAGTGCGCTCGTCCGATTCGATATATTTTCATTCATTATCTATAAATAAAAACAAAAGGCCTGACTGACTGACTGACTCATCAACGCCCAGCCCAAACCCTTGGACCTAGAAAACTGAAATTTTGCACAGAGGTTCCCTTTATAATGTAGACAAGGAATAAGGACGGATTTTTAGAAATTCAACCCCTAAGGGAGTTAAATAGGGGATGGAAGTTTGTATGAAAGTCCGTCAGTTTTAAAGTTAATTTCTTCAAATTTTGTTTTTAGGCTGATGATTAAAAAATAATTGATACGTGTCTCAGCGTTTTTCACATTTCTACCCCCGAAGGGTTAAAAAGGGGGATGAAGTTGTTTGTGGAAAATCGACAGTTTTAAAGTTAGGATCTTCAAATTTTGTGTTTAGGCTGATGATTAAAAATTAATTGATACGTGTCTAAGCGTTTTTCATAGTTCTACCCCAAAAGGTTTAAAAAGGGGATGAAGCAGTTGTGTATAAAAGTCCGCCAGTTTTAAAGTTAGGATCTTCAAATTTTGTGTTTAGGCTGATGATTAAAAATTAATTGATACGTGTCTCAGCGTTTTTCACAATTACACCCCCAAAGGGTTAAAAAGGGGGATGAAGTTGTTTATGGAAAATTGACAGTTTTAAAGTTAGGATCTTCAAATTTTGTTTTTAGGCTGATGATTAAAAATTAATTGATACGGGTCTAAGCGTTTTTCATAATTCTACCACAAAAGAGTTAAAAAGGGGATGAAGCAGTTGTGTATGAAAGTCCGCCAGTTTTAAAGTTAGGATCTTCAAATTTTGTGTTTAGGCTGATGATTGAAAATTAATTGATACGTGTCTCAGCGTTTTTCACAATTCCACCTCCGAAGGGTTAAAAAGGGGGAGGAAGTTGTTTATGGAAAATTGACAGTTTTAAAGTTAGGATCTTCAAATTTTGTGTTTACGCTGATGATTAAAAATTAATTGATACGTGTCTCAGCGTTTTTCATAATACCACCCCCGAAGGATTAAAAAGGAAAATGAAGTTGTTTATGGAAAGTCCTTAATTTTCGAAGTAAAACTCACTAAATTTATTATCTAGGCTTATGGTTGGAAGCTAACGCAGTGTTTTTGAAAATTTCAACCTTAAGGGGGTGAAAGATGAAAAGGGGGCTTTATCTGTACAAATAAATAAAATTGAAGTGTCTGTTTGTAATATTAAAACAACCGCATTTTACTATATGCTTAACGAATGTATATAGGGTACTTAAACCAAAATAACTTTTTTTCAATTTTTGTCAGTTGTCTGTTTGTTCCGGCTAATCTCTGGAACTGCGCGAGTGATTTTGACGAGACTTTCACTGGCAGATGGCTGATGAAATAGGAGTAACTTAGGCTACTTCTATTTTAGATAAAATCTATACAGTAACCAAACCACTGGGTCTACCGATTTCAAATTTGGCAAGTAGATTCCTTATGTGGTCAAGGAGTGCACTAAGAAAGGATTTTTCAAAATTCACTCCCTAAGGGGGTGAAAAAGGGCTCCAAAGTTTGTATGGGGAAACAAGATTAGTTAAACTGTTTTATTCGAAACTTAACAGGAGTACTCCTATCGATAATTGAGTAAACATTTGTGTTTCAGGTTTTTTCAAAATTAATCAAAATTATGACGACCCGAATGGCGCAGCGGTGGTGAGGCTGCCTTACGTTCTTAGGGTCCCGGGTTCGAATCCCGGTTGGAGCAAATGTTTGTGTGATGAGCATGGACATTTGTTTCCAAGTCATGGATGTTTATATTGTTACGTCGTACCCATACCTACAATACAAGTAGCTTCTAATAGTAGGTACCTACAACTAAGTAGGTAGGTAGTAGTAGGTATGTATCGAATGATGTAGGTACAAATTCGCAAACTACCTATAAAATACATCAGGAAGTTGTCATTGTAATTTCGACCGTACGCCCAGGGCATAAAGTACCTATTTCTTTCCTTTGTACAAAAGTTGTGGAAGTTTCTCGTAGGACAATGACCTAGTATGAATTGACTAGAAGATTCTGGATCTTTCTCAAACGTTCGGTCGTCATATAAATAGTCGACGTGTTTGCGGGAGCAGGCAGTCTTATTTTGGCTACAGTACCAAGCGAATCGAAGTGAACTAGAAGTGCGATATCCAAGTGAATAGTGATCAGTAGTGTATTAGTGATTGAGTTTGAAGTGTTTTGTAATTATTAAAGTTGTTCAGTTGTTTCATCGGTAGTAATTAATTTATCCCATACCCAGCTCGTAACAATTTGGTGTCAGAAGTGAGGGATAAATTATGCCGATTCTACCAAAAGACGACACGGACGGTATCCGTACCAGGAGTCAGCGACAGCAGGAAATGGACCAAAGGCGGTTTGGAGATTCTCCAACACAGACACCGGGTGGCGTCCAGCCTCCGTCACAGCCTGTCGCTGGTCCATCCGGAGTTTCTCCAGCATCAGTGGCGCCAGACTTGTCAGCTTTAATGGCGCTGCTGCAGGAGCAGGCTCGCCGTCAAGAGGAGCAGGCTCGCCGGTTGGAAGAGCAGTTACAACGAGATAAGGAGGAGCAGGCTCGCCGTCAAGAGGAGCAGGCTCGCCGGTTGGAAGAGCAGTTGCAACGAGAAAAGGAGGAGCAGGCTCGCCGTCAGGAGGAGCAGGCTCGCCGTCAAGAGGAGCAGGCTCGCCGTCAAGAGGAGCAGGCTCGCCGGTTGGAAGAGCAGTTGCAACGAGATAAGGAGGAGCAGGCTCGTCGTCAAGAAGAACAGATGATCCTCATAAAGGATCTTCATTCAACTTTCGGCAAAGAGCTGAAGGTAATGAAGGATCAGGTTCGCCAGCATGAGGATCGCATCTCAGAAGCCGAAGTTCAGATCGCTGGGGTGAAGAAGGCTTTGGGGGAACTGAAGACTGGAGACGTGACTGTGGCTTCAGTGGTTGCTGCACCTTCAGCGCGGGGCTTTAAGGTGCCTCCATTCGATGGAACATCTTCGTGGTCGGCTTATAAAATTCAATTTGAGGCCGTTATGAAGGCGAATGGATGGACAAAACCGCAAGCCATGACCGCGCTCACCTTGGGTCTCCGAGGTCAGGCCCTCAACATTCTTGAGGCGCTTGGCAAGGATGTAACCTACGAGCAGCTGCTGAAGGCGTTAAGAGTCCAGATACGGCGACGCGCACCTGGAGCACGTATTTCGTGCTAAGTTGAAGGATCGTGTTCAACGTAGTGCCGAGAACCTGCAGCAGTGGGCCCTGGAAGTTGAAAAGCTGGTTCGGAAAGCATACCAGTCTGCCCCTGCACTTATCGATGGGAATCTGGTACAAGCGTTCGTTGATGGAATACGCGACTTAGAAGTTAGAGCCGCCGTGAGACTTGGGCATCATGAAACATTGAAGGACGCCTTAGCCCATGCTTTAGAAGTAGAGGCAGTGAGGCAAGACCACCGAACGTACCGCGTTAAGGTTGTAGCATCACCTGTACGCGAGCGCCCGCAAGGGTACAGTCCTAGGTGCTACACTTGTGGAGAAAGGGGTCACCTTAGGTCAAGCTGTCCAAAGCGCAACACCCCGCGAGAAGATCAGCAAGGAAGGGTGGCTGAAGCGACTGCCCAGCCTCAGCAGGGAAACGAGTAAATGCCAGGACTGGGGGGCGGGTGCTGGCTGGTATTGAAAGAGCCCCGAGAATCTTGATCTCGCAAACACATGACGGGAACAGCCTGGGCTGAAGCGACTGCCCAGCCTCAGCAGGGAAACGAGTAAATGCCAGGACTGGGGGGCGGGTGCTGGCTGGTATTGAAAGAGCCCCGAGAATCTTGATCTCGCAAACACATGACGGGAACAGCCTGACCATCAGAGGCGAAGTCAATGGAACACCATGCAAACTGACGTTGGATACTGGAGCTTCTTACACGGTCGTTAACTCTCACCTAGCAAGTCGGTTTCTTGGGGACTACTTTGATAACCACGACCGTATACGATTACTAACAGCTACCGGTCAGCACATAACCGTCCGAGGCAAGAAGGAGGTGGAGTTAAAATTGGGTGACAGATTTTACAAGCACAATGTCATCGTGGCCGACATAGTAGACGATTGCATCTTGGGCTTGGATTTTATGCGGAAATATCGTTGTGAGATCGACGTTGATCAAGGAGTATTGAAATGTGGTTCAGAGGAAGTCTTCATGGAAGGTGCACCATCAGGGAAAGTGTACTGCTTGAAGGAGATTGTTCTTCCTCGCAGATCAGAAACGATTGTGCCAATAAGTTTACCACGGAATTCTGGACAAAAAGATCGAAGTGTTCTGATAGAAAGGGTGAACAATGACTTTCCATGGAAGATGGCACGGACTCTGGTCAAGGCCAACAACGTCTCAGCAGTACGCATACTGAATCCAAGTGACAAGGAGCAAGTGATTAAGAAGGGCACCTTAATCGGCACTTGCGAGGAAGTAGCTTGGATGCGTCAATTGCAAAATCTGCCTACCGGAAATAAAATTCGTAGTACAAAGTTTGACGTGTCAACACTTTTGGAAAACTGCGATTTATCTAAAGAAGAAATGGACAAGGCTAAGAAGATGTTACTTCAGTACGCCGACATTTTCTCTTCAAATGATGCTGACATAGGGAGAACTGGACTAGTTCAGCGTAAGATTAATACGGGTAACGAGTTACCAATCCGTCAGCGACCAAGAAGACTGCCAGTTGCACGTGAAAAAGAGGTGGAAACCATGATGGAGGGAATGATGAAGGACGGTGTTATAGAGCCTTCATCGAGTCCATGGTGTTCTCCTGTGGTCCTAGTAAAGAAAAAGGACGGCAGTATGCGCTTCTGTGTGGACTATCGACGACTGAACGATGTCACGAAGAAGGACAGCTATCCGCTGCCTAGGATCGATGACACACTGGATACGCTGACTGGTATGAAGTGGTTTACCACACTTGACCTGAAAAGTGGCTACTGGCAACTAGAAATAGACCCCAAGGATAAGGAAAAAAACTGCATTCTCAACAGGGAAGGGATTGTGGCAGTTTAAAGTTATGCCATTCGGATTGTGCAATGCTCCTGCGACGTTTGAAAGGCTGATGGAGCAAGTACTCGCCGGATTGATTGGAGACGCATGTCTTGTCTATCTAGACGACATAATCATCTTGGGCCGTACATTTGAAGATCACCTTAAAAACCTCAACCAAGTGCTGTCGAAAATCCAAACAGCAAATCTTAAGTTAAGTCCGAAAAAGTGCTCGTTTTTCAGAAAACAAGTGAACTTCTTAGGACACATAGTTTCGGGGGAAGGTGTTCAAACAGACCCAGAAAAAGTAGTCGCCGTCAAGGATTGACCAGTTCCGAAAGACAAAACACAGGTCAGAGCATTTCTGGGTTTGTGCTCCTACTATCGAAGGTTTGTCAAGAATTTTGCCGACATTGCAAAACCTCTGCACAAACTCGCTGAGGAAAAGCGGCAATTCTGTTGGGACGAGAACTGCGACGTTGCATTTCAGGAATTAAAGAAACGTCTGTGCAATACGCCTATTTTGGGATATCCTGACACAGAAAATGACTTCATAGTTGACACAGATGCAAGTAATACTGGAATTGGGGGCGTGCTGTCTCAACGGAAAGGAAACCAAGAGGTTGTGATAGCTTACTTCAGCAAGTCTTTATCCAAACCAGAAATAAATTACTGCGTTACAAGACGGGAACTACTCGCCGTAGTAAAGACATTGCAGCACTTCAGTAAATATTTGTTGGGACGTAAATTCCAATTAAGAACTGACCATGCTGCATTGAAGTGGCTATTACAGTTCAAGAATCCAGAGGGGCAAGTGGCGAGATGGATTGAGCTATTGCAAGAGTTTGACTTCGTAACTGAACATCGCAGTGGAAGAACTCACGGTAACGCAGACGCCTTGTCGAGAAGACCTTGTCCTGAAGACTGTAAGCACTGTGCCAGGCAAGAGACTTAGGAAGTAGTGCCCTTGAGGATGCTTAGAATGGATCTCAGCGATGAATGGAAAGAAACCCTACAGCAGGCTCAGCAAAATGACTCGGACATCAAACCGATCTTCGAGTGGATCAAAGCTGGTGCTCCTAAACCCAAGTGGAGTGATGTGGCTGCGATGAGTTCCATCACGAAGAGTTATTGGGCGCAATGGAACAGCTTGGTGATCCAGGATGGAGTCTTGTGCCGTAAATGGGAAAACCCTCGATGGGACAGCTGTCATCTACAAATGGTTGTTCCTAAAGCTATGGTACCGGATGTTTTACGGCTGTACCATGATGGATGTTCGGGAGGACATATGGGGGTAAAAAGGACTTTACTAAAAATTCGAGAACGCTTTTACTGGATCCACTGTCGAGATGATGTGGAGGACTGGTGTCGCAAATGTACCAGTTGTGCGGCCGTGAAAGGACCCCAAACACGCAGCAGAGGAGCATTAAAAGTGTACAACGTTGGAGCCCCTTGGGAAAGGATAGCACTAGACGTTGCGGGACCATTTCCAGAAAGTGAGAGCGGAAACAAGTACTTCTTGGTGGTCATGGATTACTTCACAAAGTGGCCAGAAGTCTTCGCCATTCCTAATCAAGAAGCTACAACTGTCGCAGATAAATTGGTTCAGGAAGTCTTCTGTCGTTTTGGAGTACCCTTAGAAATACACAGCGATCAAGGAAGGAATTTCGAATCGCAAGTATTTCAGGAGACTTGTCGATTAATGGGTACCCACAAAACCAGAACCACCTCTTACCACCCACAATCTGATGGAATGGTGGAACGATTCAACCAAACGTTGGAAAGATATCTGGCAAAAGTCGTGGAAAGCAGACAAAGGGATTGGGACAAGCACATACAGCCGTTTCTTCTGTCCTACCGCAGCGCAGTCCACGAAAGTACGACTGTGACGCCCGCCTTCGCGAACTTTGGAAGGGAATTACGGTTGCCTGCAGATTTAATCACTGGAACTCCCCCTGATGCTCCACGCAGTGTAACAGATTACGCAAATGACTTGCGTAACAAGTTGAATGATGTTTATGAGCATATTAGACAATCCGGCCAACAGATGTCTGAGAAGATGAAGACCCGTTATGACCGGAAGGCAAATAGTAGGGGTTTCGACGAGAGTTCACTGGTGTGGTTGCATAACCCAGTACGGAGCAAAGGGAAGTCTCCGAAATTACAAGCAAACTGGGATGGATCATACCGAGTCGTGACTAGGATCAACGATGTCACCTACCGAATACAGAAGGGTCCACGAGGTGCGCCTAAGATTGTCCATGTAGACCGATTGGCGCGATACTACGGGCCTAATGATGCTCGGGACGAGCATGTCTAAGGAGGGGGCAGTGTTACGTCGTACCCATACCTACAATACAAGTAGCTTCTAATAGTAGGTACCTACAACTAAGTAGGTAGGTAGTAGTAGGTATGTATCGAATGATGTAGGTACAAATTCGCAAACTACCTATAAAATACATCAGGAAGTTGTCATTGTAATTTCGACCGTACGCCCAGGGCATAAAGTACCTATTTCTTTCCTTTGTACAAAAGTTGTGGAAGTTTCTCGTAGGACAATGACCTAGTATGAATTGACTAGAAGATTCTGGATCTTTCTCAAACGTTCGGTCGTCATATAAATAGTCGACGTGTTTGCGGGAGCAGGCAGTCTTATTTTGGCTACAGTACCAAGCGAATCGAAGTGAACTAGAAGTGCGATATCCAAGTGAATAGTGATCAGTAGTGTATTAGTGATTGAGTTTGAAGTGTTTTGTAATTATTAAAGTTGTTCAGTTGTTTCATCGGTAGTAATTAATTTATCCCATACCCAGCTCGTAACAATATGTATAATAAGTATGTATTTACAAACAAAAAAGTATATATGTAGTATATCAACTGTCTGGTGTCCACGACACAAGCCTCGTTGCTTAGTGTGGCACTAGATAGCGCTGTGTGTTAATGTCCAGCGATATTTATTTATTTATTTATTATTATAATCCCCCAAAATAGGGAAATGGGGTGACAAAGTATAAAAATCAATGCACAGCCCAAACCGCTGTTTCTAGAGATTCCAAATCTGTTATATAGGTTCCTTAAGAGGTTTAGGGGTGCACTAAGAAAGGGTTTTTCAAAATTCACCCCTAAGGGGCTGAAACGGGGATCCAAAATTTACATGGGGAATTAACATTAGTTAGACCATTTTATTCGAAACTTAACAGGAGTACTCCTATCGATAAATGTTAAACATTTGTGTTTCAGGTTTTTTCAGAATTCCTTTTTCTTTCTGTTTTTCTTAAGTTTTCAGAAATGAAAATCAACTCACAGCCCAAACCACTGGGTCTAGATATTTAAAATTTAGCTTGCGTAGGTTTCTTGAGGTCTAACGGTGCACTAAGAAAGGATTTTTCAAAATTTACTCCCTAAGGGGGTGAAACGGGAGTCGAATGTTTGTATGGGGAAACAAGATGAGTTAGACTGTTTTATTCGAAAATTCACAGGAGTACTCCTATCGATAAATGGGTAGAAATGGGTTTCAGGTTTTTTCAGAATTCAACCCCTAAAGGGAGAAATGGGTTTGGTATTGTTTGTATGGTGTATCGGGTCGGGTGTATTACAAAAACAAAGATTTTAAGATTTAATGTGGTGGACCTGAAATACCATCATCTCCTGTTGGGGTGCGATGGGGTCGAAATGTCTAAAAATCAATACGGGTGTCGATTCCAAAATTATCATTGGTGCTGATTACGAATATGGCATTTATTTTTTGATCCAAAAGATGGCGGATTCGACTTCTATACAGGATTATTGTTGCTTTATGTATGATTGTGATAACGATGATAGTGATTGTGATAATGATTGTGATAGTTATTGTGATTGGAATAGTGATCGTGATGATTGTTGTGATAACGATGATGGTGATTGTGATAATGATTGTGATAGTGATAGTGATTGGAATAGTGATGGTGATGATTGTTGTGATAACGATGATGGTGATGGTGATTGTGATTGTGACAGTGATAATGATGGTGATAGTGATGGTGATTGTGATAGAGATTGTGATGATTATGAAATTTGGCTCATAGATAGTTTGTAACCTGAATTAACATGTAAGATACTATTTATCCCTTTAGTATGATCCCGTGGGACAGTTACCGAACTTCACGCGGGCGAAGCCGCGGGCAACAGCTAGTTTCTATACAAAGTCAACGAGGCGGGGCTAGAGAGTGTTTCTATGTTGCGAGTGCAAGCAAAAATTAGCTTAGTGGTAGTCAGGTGGGAGTGTCCTCGATAGTACAGTCGTAGTCTTTTCCGCCTGACCAGTTAATTTTATTTTGCTTAAATCATGTGGACGCGCCGAGCCAAGGCACCTTAATGTTTGGGCCTATTATAAAATAATACTAATAATTAGTATGGATAAAAACCCCTTTAAGTTTTCAAAGAATAAAAAAAAAAGAAAAGCATCAACTTTGGCGCGCAAAATAACAATAACTCTCGTTTGGCGTGCGTTGTCAGTGCGCTCGGCCAATCGGTATCTTTTCATTCATTATTTTTATACAAAGTCAACGGGGCGGGGCTAGAGAGCGTTTCTATGTTGTAAGTGCAAACAAAATTAGCTTCGTGGTGATTAGGCGGAAGTGTTTTCGATAGTACATGTAACCGGCGAGTCAGTAAAGTGCAGCAGGCACATAAATTAAAATCGTTGTATTACGTTTATTACTAACATAGCTTAAAGGGGTGTGTATTACTAATATCATAAGGCTCAAGGTCTGAAATAAAGTTACTTTTATTTAAAAAACTTGTAGCTTTCGTTAAAGATTTATCCTCATGTCAATGCAATCCGGTACAAGCTACCTAGCCAACTCCACCTTATATAGTACTAGCTGATGCCCGCGGCTTCGCCCGCCCGCAAATTATATACTAAAACCTTCCTCTTGAATCACTCGATCTATTAAAAAAACGCGTATCAAAATCCGTTGCGTAGTTTTAAAGATCTAAGCATACATAGGGACAGACGCGGCGGGCGACTTTGTTTTATAATATGTACTATCGTGGTCTTTTCCGCCTGACCAGTTTAAATTTTTTTCGCTTAAATCATGCGGAGGCGCCGAGCCACGCCCCCTTAAAGTTTGGGCCTATTAGGAAAACGTCAACTTTGGAGCGCAAAATAACAATAACTCTCGTTTGGCGTGCGTCGTCAGTGCGCTCGGCCGATTCGGTATCTTTCCATTCATTATTTCTATACAAAGTCAACGGGGCGGGGCTAGAGAGCGTTTCTATGTTGCGAGTGCAAGCAAAAATAAGCCTAGTGGTGGTCAGGCGGGAGTGTCCTCGATAGTACCTAGTGATAGTGATTTAGTCAAGAAGTACAAATCCAATTGTCATGCATGTATCGTTAGCTTTGTTTACTATGAACATAACCGTGACTGTAATTCCTGAACAGCTTTGACACTTAATGTACACAGACATACGGACATGACTGTTTACTCTTCGCACTCCGTTAGATATGTCAACAAGAATACAACAAATAACATGCCATCTAACTACACTAATAGTACCTTTATAGAAACGTTTGTAAGTTTAGATGTAGATGGTAATCTTCCGAACCACTAATCCGATACCAATAATTCTGTTACTAATTGGAAGATCCTTTATTTTGGAGTGTCAGAGGCTAATTAAATAGTGAGGTCTGGTGTGGTTTTGGTGGTGGGTGACAGTGGCGAAGGTTCCATACAACCCGATTCCTACCGGGTTCCCTTTGAAAAATGGCACAGTCAGTATTCTTTAGACAAATAATATAATCACATTAAGAAGATATGTACTCCGGCTTACCTCTTCCAAAAATTGACTCTTCGCTACTGGTGGTGAGGAGGTATATTTCCCGCCTACACTATACCACTAAGGCCGAGGACATTGTGGAGTACGTGTGCCAAAGGTCCAAGTACAGGCCGAGAGTGCAGTTGCTTGAATCGCGCCGTAACGTCAACTTAAAGGCGTTCGTGGTGCGAGTACCTACATGCTACCTGCACCTCGTCATGGCAGAGGACTTTTAGCCGCAAGGTGTAATGTTCCGTGGCTTCCGCGGACAAGTGCCACACGATCGCACAAAGTCAGTGCTCGAGTGAAGTGTGTTTTACTAACATAGTTTTAACTATATACACTAACACACTTTGTACTGTTATGATATATATTATTATGTTAGTTTATAAGGTACTAGCTGACGTCCCGCGGTTTCACCCGCGTAGTTCCCGTTCCCGTGGAAGTACGGGAATAAAATATAGCCTATAGCCCTCACGAATAATGTAGCTTTCTACCAGTGAAACAATTTTTAAAATTGGTTCATTACTTCCGGAGATTACCCCCTACATACAAACTTACAAACAAATGTTACCTCTATAAAATATTAGTATAGATTTATCTATGGGCCAAAGTTGCCTGAAAATAAAGGATTTATTATTATATTATTATTTAAAACGGCAATAACGCAAGAGCCGCTTGCAAAAGCTTAGTAAACTACACTTGCAGTCGTTCTAAGTAATCAGAAGCATGGAAATCTGACAACCAGATTTCTAATGAGTATATCGTATTACCCACCAACTGGGTTTTGGAAGACAGAGAGGCAGTCGCTTCATGTACAATTTTGGTATCCAGCTTCTTCTTAATTTATGTTGTTAATATTATCGTCTAATGAAATTTTTTTTTTTTTTTAGGAGTTAGACACTCGCATCATCATCGGCAGTTTCTCGCAGGAGATGATCCCCAAGATATTCTGTGAGGTGAGTCGGCTTCAAGTTATTCACCATCTTTTGGAAATTAATGTGATTTGCTGCTCTAATTTTCTTTAAAGGCACTTCACAGATAAAGTTCTTTTATGAATCCCTCTTACAATACTTTGTCCATACTGAGAAAATCTTTTGCTTTTCATCCACAAAGAGATCGTATGAGAAATTGAAATTCAAAAAGTTTATTTAGTTGGTACGATGGTAGCTAGGAGTTAAATAAGAGTAGAGTTTGAAAATTGAACTTTATTTGTCTTCATTTGATAGGGCTACTTAAAATTATGCCATAATAGAGCTTTTGAAGTCAGTCTTGACTCCCTTATAGCCTTCTACCATGTTTAAGTAGTAAGTTTAGGTGTTTGTGAGATCGCAGGCGTTCAGACTGGGCATGTTCGGCGCGGAATACGCGTGGCTTGTGTCCGGCATGCCGCCGCGGATCCGCGGCGCCCCACCCTGTGCGCGGCCACAGTTGGCGCGTGCGCTGGAGGGCCTGGTCACCGTCACCGCGCATAGAGGCATCGTGGGGGATGCTACGAGTTTCTCTGGGCTGGTGAGTGTTGGCACACATTTTTATTAAGGCGACTACAGGAGCTTAACACGAGTTTTATATTGCAAAAAAGCATATGATTCACTGCAATAATCAAAACCAGAAAAATATGATGATATATGTATAGATAATTAAAAATCACGAACTTATCTCTAAAAATTTCTTTTAACGAGTAAAAACCATACTAAAATACATGCGATCATTCTGATTTTTTGGCAAATAATTCTACAAGCAACATATTAGCATCATAGTGTTTTACATTTTTAGTTCAATCAATACATTTTTTTACAAATCGCAAAAAACACTAATTTCGCACTATTCGGCCGCAGTGACTGACGTAACAACCACTTTGTGGTGCAAGCTGATAAGAACTTTATTCCAACAGCATTTCAAACGAAGTTTGAACCACCACAAATAGAGTTGCTAATTTAGCTCATGTAATCGCCTTAAACTTTAGCAACGAAAGAACTGGGCTGACGTATGCTCAATGAGCTATAGGCCAAAATAACCAGTCGGGCATGCCCCCGCAGCGTATCGTCATGCTTAGTGTTTTTTTTTTAGAAAAACTCCACTGATCAGCACCAAGTATTATTCTTTGGTGCTGGAATTATTACAATCAAAGGTAGTTAACAGATGATTTGCGTGATGAAATCCGTCCTCGTCTCCGTTCACTTTGAATTAAAATGAACGGAGACGAGCACGGATTTCATCACGCAAATAAAAACCGCACAGGATGACTTTTTTATCACTTTCCAAAAAAAATGGGTATAATATGTGAACGGAGTAGAAGCAAATGGCCATACATATTTTTTTTTTGCGAAAAAACAAATCGAAATTCCAATCATATTCATTCATCATTCAATATTTTAAGTTTTTTTTTTTTCAAAATTTCCCTTTCTTTGTTCTAATATGAAAAGTTTATTTGAAATTTGTAGCGTTTTTTGATGATAGAGCTTTTTTTTTCTAAGCTGTGGAAAAAATTTAAATAAAACTAGGTATGCCATAAGCAGCTTCTACTCCGTTCACCTAACAACAACAACAGCAGCCCATAACGTCCACTGCTGGACATAAGCCTCTCCCATGATGGGAGGAATTTGCCGTAATCTCCACGCTTGGCAGGCGGATTGGAGATCGCAGTGATGAAAGACTAACAGAAAACGCTGCTGCCCATTCTCTGGTCTACGGAGGCGCAAGGTGTTCTGCCTCAGACATTAGTCGCCTTATACGACACCCGTGACTGTAACGGGTTGGTTGGCACCTACTAGGTACCTATACCAATTTTATGTTTTGGGAAGTGATAAAAGAGTCAACCGGTATTTTGTTCCACACGTTTTAATATTATAAAATTCCGCAGCTGACATTTAAATTTCTACCTTGAATTCATTAATGATTCGGCCGGCCGAAATTTACTCCGTGAATTTTGTTGAAATAAAAGCTTAAGGCCGTCTACGCCAAGCAAAGTAGGTATTTAACGCTACCACCCTTTACGCGAAACGAGTCATGCACACGCGTCGCCGACTTGAACCCAAAGCTGAGCGAAATGTCACAGTATAGGTAAGCGTGTCGTGTAGGCAGTAGGTCAACTTATTTTATTAAATTGTCAGCTTGATTTATTATAATAGGTAGTAATTGCGAAAACTTAACATTTAAATGTAATAAATTAATTTGAATAGATATTGTAAATGCAAATTGCTGCAAGTCGTCATCATCATCTGCCTAGCCTTTTCCCAACTATGTTGGGGTCGGCTTCCAGTCTAACCGGATGCAGCTGAATACCAGTATTTTACATGGAGCGACTGCCTATCTGACCTCCACAACCCAGTTAGTACCGGGTAATACGATACCCCTTGGTAAGACTGGTTGTCAGACTTTTTGGGCCTCTGACTACCTAACGACTGTCAAAGATCTACATATGACAGCCGGGACCAACGGCTTAACGTGCTTTCCGAGGCACGGAGGAAACTCGGTATGTATGGGTGGTCACCCATCCACAGACCAACCTAGGCAAGCACAGCTTAACCTAACGATCGACCCGAGCGGCTGTTATTATTTAGCCACGAGCTCCTCAAATTGCTGCAAGTCGTAATTTATTGAATTATTTGTGTACCAGACGGGTGGACTCGTCTTTGGAAATTCAAAAACTATAACGGAACCAAATCTGAGCCACTAACCGCCCTGTACCGAAAGTTCCGGGTGTAAACGTTAGCTTCGTGGAACGGAGAGGTGGGTTTGGAAAATACTGCACTATTATTGTAGATGGAGAAGAAATGAAACACTATTTGACTATGGTAAGACACTACAAGCAGACAATACTGGAAAAACTGAGCTGAAACTATAATCGGAAAGAACTGTTAACTATTCGGATATCGAAACGAAACTGACTGCTTGAATATCGTAAACAAAACTGACTGTTCCAATGTCGAAAACAAAACTTACTATGCGGTGCCTGCGCTGTGCTTTCATACTATTAGCAGACACACAAAAAATATTCGCGAATCCTCTAGCGGTGTGTAGTATTTGTTCGCTAGACAATCTTTTAATTCATACAAAAAGCATGAACAAAAAACATTAACAAAAAAATACAAAGGAAACTATAAACAAAAGGATAATAAATAACTCGAACGGAAGAAGGAAGTAGGTACTTTACGCTCTCGGCGTACGGTCGAAATTAAATTAACATTTCTAGATGTTTTTTATAAGTAGTTTGCGTACGCGCACCTGTGACGAGACTATTCTCGAGGGAATTTGTACCTACTTACTTTTAAAACTAATAATAACAGAAAGTACTCGACAAAGAATCACAAACACGGCAATAGCGTACTTTCTCGAACGTTCTTTCTATAGACTATATAAAAACACTGTTTGAGACACTTGTCGCGAACAATTTGACTAGGTTTCTTACATTGTTTTTATCTCACGAAGAGACACATGCTTTATTTGTTGTATGTGTCACCGTCAAATTGTAAATACCGTTAGATTATAATCTATCTCGTGAGATTGTAAACTCGTTCGTTGAGGAATTCCCTCGACTGTCTATGGTCTCCATCATCAGACCAATGGCACTTACAACCCATATGTGTGCAAAGTTCTCATCAATAGAAATGAATTAAATCCAAACACAAGGTAGCTACTGTAAAACGTTGAGGAGTTCCTTTGACTGTCCTTCGTCTTTATCATCAGACCCATAAAGATGACCACAACCCATTTAGGTGTAAAGTTCTCATCAATACAAATTAATCAAGCCCAAACACCAGGTAATTATTGTGAATCGTTGAGGAGTGCCCTCGACTGTCTTCGGGTTCCATCATCAGATCGAGTCCAGACTTTCTTTAAATAGTAGTGCTCTAAAATACTCAATAAACAAAAAAACAAACGCACTAGTCGCACTACGATGTTCAAAGGTTCCCCTCGATTTCTCTGAGATGCCATCATCAGATCCCAGTTTCATGATCATGGTACTACTCTTGGAATATCTTCTTTCCAACAAAAAAAGAATTATCTAAATCGGTTCATAAACGACGAAGTTATCCTACGGTCAAATTGTGAAACCTCCTCCTTTTTTTAAGTCGGTTAAAAAAGACTGTACTGTTATAATTACACTACGTTCTTTAAATAAATCTTTCGATAAATCGACGGGACAGCCGTGCGCCAGCAAAAGGGACATAGGTCCTACCTCGTCAAGGCCTGGCGGGCGACTGAATCTACGTGCGCAAGCCGTTTTCTTATATAATAATTTATTATTAAAAGGATTAAATTGTTTTGAAAAAATTAACCACAAATAATTGTTCTATATGTTATTAACTTTGCTTAGATATTTTTTTTGGAAGTAAAACTTTCATATTCTCCAAGTAAAATAAGAAAAACATAAAAACATATTCGAATTAGGCTCCTGTTCGGATTTTTTTTTCATCGAGTGAAGTTTTTGATATCATGTTTTGAACCACAAATTATCTTAGTAAGTACAGTCAACTATAATATCTATTTTTTTTGGCTTTAAAAAATCACTATTTCTTTGATTACTATTGAATCAAAGTTATGTAAAATTGGGAAAATTGGGACTACCTGCCCTTAAAGGAATATTTCCAAATAAAAAGCACTTGTTGATTTTATGAACAAAAACGTGAAATCCATGTGCAAACGCGATTTTAATAGCACCACTGTTTAATATGCATTCGGTCGGAAAGTAGAAACTGAATCGAATAATGAATGTGAAATTCGAAATGGCTGGAGGCTGCATGGTAACCGAGTTTCATGCGCCTTGAACACTGTGTTTGTGTGTAATGACAATTTGCGGGCTGTCGTTTACTGTGTTTCAGTTAATTCGTTCGATGGTATATTGACTGGTAGATAATTTTGTGGGCAAACATTGTCAATTTGTCAGATAAAAAGTTCCATTAGCAGTGGCAACTGGCAGTTTTGCAAATAATCGAAATTGACATAAAATTATTCTATTAACTGGCTTTTAGGGTTCCGTATCCAAAGAGTAACGATGGGGCCTTATTAGTAAGCCTCCGCTGTCCGTCCGTCCGTCCGTCCGTCTGTTTGTCAGCGGGCTGTATCTCATGATCCATTAGGTTGAAATTTTCATAGAATGTGTATAAAATTTCGGTTGCCATCATAACAACAAAATAATAAATTAAAAATTAAACGGAAGTCCCTACTACGATGGTACGGAACCCTTTATGAGAGAGTCCGACTCACACTTGGCCGGTTTTTATTAGCTTAAAATAACTTACTCAACGTTGTGAATGCTTAAAATATTAAAAATGCTAAAGTGTTAATCGAGCTTTATAGCTAAATATAACGGGTATATGTACGGGTATACGTACGCCTTCAACTTTTATTCTCTCAGAGAAACTTCAAATTCCTACACCTCATTTAAAATTCAAACAAAAATATCGACTGCTGCTAAAATACAACGAAAACCGATTCCAAGTTTGAATAGATAGGTTTCCTAAAATAGCAGTCTAACTCCCTAAGCTTTGATCTTTTATTTATAGAGCTCGCGAAGTATGAGAGATAAATCTTGCAGTGACATTGAGATGGAGCTTGCGGATGGTTTGATGTCTTATTCATTGCTTTTAAACCTGATACCAACCAATCAAAATGTTCAGAAATCTATACTAATATTATAAAGAGGTAAAATTTGTTTGTAAGTTTGTATGTAGGGGATAATCTCCGGAAGTAATGAACCAATTTTAAAAATTGTTTCACTGGTAGAAAGCTACATTATTCGTGAGTGCTATAGGCTATATTTTATTCCCGTACTCCCAAAGGAACGGGAACTACGCCGGTGAAACCGCGAGACGTCAGATAGTATCCTATAACTGTGTGATAGAAAATGAAGTTCATTTCTTTGCCTAATAAACTTGGAAAAATATCCCAATACGAAACTTCAAAATCATGCATAATTTTACAGTTTCGGAATGTTTTGCTAGGTATCTGTTACCTACTAGTAAACTAGCTCTACTAATTAAGTAACCACCACACCGCCTGATAGACGTTTCTTAAAAATATTATACCAAAAAAACGTGGAGTGAAAACCTGGCTGCACATCCTGAACGCTGGCTCGGGTTAGGGGGGAGCATTTGTATGGCAATGGCTCATTTAAGAGTCCTATTACATTTTTTTTTGCAAATTTTAGATTTTTACTTCCTGGATCAAATTATTTCGATCGGCGTACACGAATCGATAATAATAGCGCTCTCCGGACGATTGTCGATTGTTATTGATGAAAATTAGAGACGAGACTGACATGAGACTGAGGAGCAAGCTGAATTGACACAGAATTGTAGTACTTCAATTTTATTTATTGTAATTTTGTCTTATTATATTGACAAATGAAAATGAATGAAGCGTATTCATTGTTGATCGAAGTTTTATATCATATTAATTTATTTGATTAAATTGAGTTTATTTGGAATATAATGGACGCTGAATCAAGACATTTATGGCTTAAATTACGCTTTCTTTACGATTTTTTCCGTGAAAACTCAAGGAATTCAAAGAAATTCTAGAACTCCAATAAACAAGTAAAACATTCAACGTATCTTTCAGTAATTTAAGGTTTTATAAGAATTGAATCTAACAATGTAAATTTGAGCGTCAAAATTCCATTTTTGGTGGTTGGTTGGATGGTTTTTCTTGCAAACTGAGTTCGTAAAATATTTATAGTAAATTACACGAAAAAAAAAATGAAAATGTGTAACTCCAACTTACAAGAAAGAGAATGGCACTATCGTTTTTCATAAGCAAATAATTAAAATATCTTACTGCTGCTGAAAACTACTGCGTCAAAAATCATGAATTTGCGTAAATAATGTTATTACATTATTTACGCAAATTCATAATTTTTCCTTAGGTTTAAGAGTCCTATTGGACTCTAGGAAAAATATAACATAAGTCACGCCCGTAATCCCCTAAGGGCAGAGACACAACTCTGCCTAAGAGTTGTACCTGTAGGCCTATTACCTATCTTTCTGATATCCAGTGACTATCAAGCTTTGGTTGTACACCGAACTTTGATGACAACCGAGAATGTCATAATATTGATATTACGTATCGCACTGAGTGGATATCACTTTACAGTGACTAACAGCCCGGGAACGGTAACGTTTTTCACGAAAGCCACTTCAAACTCAGTTGTCATCAATTTGTTGTCCACTATGCTTACATAATCGAAATAATATAAGTATTGATACGAAAGCGTCTGTCAAAATGAGTTACGGTGGCTATCAGCCACGATGACAACCAATGACGCCATATTTGATCGCGACTAGTCATACATAATACGAAACTAACCTTTTGACAGTTAATTGATGGACACTGAGCCCAATTACTATCATTTCAAGCTGTCTACAGAGTTACGTAATAGCCCTACTGATCATACATCCTAATACATCCACGTTTCGCTAGTTATGTTAAAGTCCCATGTAGTTGAGAGTGAGCCTATTGCTATATACTGGGCACAAATCCAGATTCCGAGGCTACTGAAAAATCCTTTATGGAAAACTTAATAACATTGTGAATCGAACGCAGGACCTCATGCCTCACCAAGACAAAAGAGAACTGTAATGTATCTATATAAGTACATACATATTTTGCGTCGGCTGCTAGTCAGTCGCAAATCTGTCAATATGTGTAGAGACTTCATGAATTAATTAGGACTAACCTCTGTCTATATGTCACGCACTAATTCGATCGATAGACCGCAGGCGCTAATTGTAGTGGTTTAGAATATGATCAGCTCGTCGGATTAATGACGTTCAGTGATGATAATGTAGGTACACTAATATTTGGGAAATAGGTAGGAAAAAATCATCATCATCATCATCATTTCAGCTGAAAGACGTCCACTGCTGGACATAGGCCTCCCCCAAGTGTCGCCACATTGACCGGTCCCGTGCGGGATGCGAGTCGCTGTCATCAAGTAGGAACAAATAGTTATTGAAAAAAAAAAACCCCGATTGCGAAAAATAAAAAATAACTATTAACTTTAAATACAAACTGAAAAGAATAAAACAAATTCAGGAGACAGGAAATATTGACTGCAACAGTCGGGCCCCTTAATGGATGTAATGATTTTAGTCTAGATTATGTAATGGGTCCCGACTGTTGCAGTCAATAATATGTCCTGTCTCTATTCAAGTCTCTCAATTATACATACTTACATACTGTATACATACTCTCGAAAAACATAACCCTCCTTCTGGCGCAGTCGGGTAAAAATACAAGGTGCTTATACTTATAATCATCCATCATAAATAAAATATGCTTCTTTCAGACAAACCAAATGTTCCACCGAGAGATGGAAGCAGCTGGCGTCGCCGTCTCTCCATACGCTCCTCAGACGTACGACGCAGTATGGGCTATAGCCCTAGCCCTGAGCAAGGCGGAACAGCTCTGGAGGTCCTTGGAGAACCGACGGAGTGATGGAACGAACAGCACGAAGCTTGGACTCAGCCATTTTGATTATGATAGACAGGATATGGCGAAGGAGTTCTTGGATCAACTTGCGAATCTTAGCTTTGTGGGGGTTTCGGTAAGTGCTTTAGTGTTATAAATACCTAAGAATTTATAATGAGCAACTTACAATACAAGGTTAGTTTTCAAAGACCAGCCAAAATTTAAAATTAAGATCTAGATATCAAACCAAAAGTGCATTTTAAATATTATTGTCGAAAAATATAAAATAAAATAATAGCATTCATTTGAAAATGTCCAAAAAATTTCCTAAATCATAAACCTAGTGGGAATCAATGCACTTGTGTGCGTGCATGCACCGCCAAATTTATGTGTGTGCTAACTGCTACCTATCTAGGCTGTTGAACTGAATTAAGCTGTTGTAATATCCACACTTGCTTTTTAATGGTGGGCAGGTATTTTTAGGGTTCCGTACCCAAAGGGTAAAAACGGAACCCTATTACTAAGACTTCGCTGTCTGTCCGTCTGTCCGTCTGTCTGTCTGTCCGTCTGTCCGTCTGTCCGTCACCAGGCTATATCTCATGAACCGTGACAGCTAGACAGTTGAAATGTTCACAGATGATGTATTTCTGTTGCCGCTATAACAGCAAATACTAAAAACAGAATAAAAATAATATTTAAGGGGGGCTCCCATACAACAAACGTGATTTTTTTGCCTTTTGTTTGATAATAATGGTACGGAACCCTTCGTGCGCGAGTCCGACTCGCACTTGGCCGGTTTTTTTTTGTTTTTTTTTTTTTCATTATATCGAAAATATTATCTGTTCTAAACCATTTCTGATAATTTGGCCGGTCATTGAAAATTAACCCTGTATCCTTTGACCATTCGTTATTCTGTGACCATACTCATGTAGCGGTATTGGCGCCCAACAAAGACATGTTGGGCGCCAATACCGCTATTTCACACACGCGCTTGGTTTGTGTAGAAATTGTTGACAATATCTAGCAGCTCTCTGTGACCTTTGATTTCTGTCATCTTTGTGCTACATAAAAAAACCGCATACATAAATAATAATTACCTATTAATTCAAAAGCTATTGCTGAAAACAGTGGACATAGAGCTGATATGAATATTAACCACAGCAAAGCCAGCCAATATTAAATTATAAAACAATTTGTATCATATTCTAAACTCGCAAACCCGCCTGCTTGTAGGCTGTTACCGCGTCAAACGAATTATTAACGTGTGTGGGTAGATTTAAATTATCATACGATTTGAATATTCAGCCACAGCCGTTCAAAACAGTTTGATAATTTAGTTTGATTATGATTAATTAAGTGTATTTTGCGTAAATTCTACGTATTATTGTGACAGTAAAATATAAAGTACCTGCCTGCCTACTCATACCTACCGACGAGTTCAAGTGGGCGGTCGAATTGAATATCTACTGCAAAACTATGTAGCTAAAACGGATTTATGCAGCAGGATTACAATCAGTAACTAAGGGGTCGTCCTTTTATTACGTGAGGTTCAAACTAGACTAGACTAAAGAAATATCCGGGGGTCAGACAAAAACACTATTGATCACAATGGGGGTCACGTGTATTTTTTGTGCGATGAAACACACGTATAAAATATTGTATACCAATATCGGATTGAAATGTGACCACGTAAGACCTGAGCTAGCGAATTTCAATAAAAAAATAAAATTAAAACTCTCTGATTTTTTTCAATAATAAAAAAATACACGTGATGCTTGGAGGGGCCTAAAACCTCAAGACGTGTCCACCCTTTCGGAGGGAGGGGTATAAAAAATGGCCTAAAAACCTCACGTGATTAAAGGATGGCCCCTAAGACAATTAATTTAGACGTCCATGGAAATTATGTAAAGACTAAACTCAAAAAAGCTTACTGCTATACAATCTTATTGTTATGCTTATTTTCAGGGTCCTGTTTCATTCAATGGAGCAGACAGAATAGGCACGTCGGCTTTCTATCAAATTCAAGGTGAGAAAAACATAACATCATCTCGTCTGTACTCCCTGGAGGGTTCGACAGAGATGTATCTGATAGTACACCCACATAATTATCTCCATTTCTGTTTAAACCTCTATAATATGTAAAAGGGGGCGAGAACGAGTTGTACTGGAACTGGATTTACATAACATGGCATCTGCATTCTTGAAGGGGTTGACGGGGGAAATAGGACTATACAGAATGTAAACAACCTCATCACGAAGACGTCAACCAAGCATTCTGTATAATATGGAAAGTAACTAAGTAACTTTACCCAAAAATTATTGCTGGAAAACGACTTCTTTTTTGGGGTGAAAAATCATGTTTTGTGGTAGAACTCAATATAACGCACTCAAAACATTGTGCTGATAGGTGGATTAAATAGTACGGGGGTCGTGGAGGTTTAAAGTAAAAATCTTACATTAAAAACTTGTATTAAAAAAAAACTTGTCTAAAAGTTGGAACTTTGACGCCCAATATCTCCGTAACTAGATGGTTCCTAGGTATGGTGTAGAACAAAAAAATGATCGCAATGACGGGGAGTACAAGTGCCTTTCGGCTTCGTTAAGAGGTTTTTACACCCTTTATTTCACCTATGTAAATGTTGTTTTCTCTACATCATAAGTCTTACTGAATTTATCATAGCTACAAAATTTGAAAATAAACCTAAGATCACGCCTATAAACCCAAAGTTTAGTCAGATGTAACACTTGCGTTTCGCTAGTTATCGTTTTAAGTCTCTAGTAATAGGGGGCGGGATTTGGACATCAAACGGGGATAAATCCAAACTTCTAGCTGCTACTGATAAGAATAAATATAAGAATAAGAATAAATTTATCGAATCATTGGTACAATAATTTATCTAACCTAACTTAGCATGACAAAATCGTAACGAGTAAAATTTTAACATTAATATTTAGAAAACAGAGGTCCCCAAATTAGGCTGCGCCTGCATCTTGGGGAGCGGAGTTGCGTTTACTTAAAATTAAAACACATGGGTATAACTTGTTGATGTGATACATGCGAGGGTAATTAAGTAGACAACTTTCGGATTTAATCAAACCGAAGACTACAAGCTCAGCTGTAGAGCTTGCGGCCACAAGACCAACGACGCAGTCAGAAGAAAATAAAGATTCCTAATATTCCTTCTTTCTAGGCGGCAGACCAAAGACAGTAGCCCTGTACACCCACGGGCGGGAGATGACGTGTACGGACTGCGCTCGTCCTCTATGGGCCGGTGGTGTGCCCGCGGCGCGGAGGGTGCTGGTGCTGAGGGTGGACTCCGTGTGGGCACCCGCGCGCCTGGCCGTGGCGGCGCTAGCGGCCTTGGGCGTCGCGTTGGCGCTCGCCTTCTTGGTGTTTAACTTGCATTATAGTAAACGGAGGTAATACTGTGTCTACTGTGGTGTGAACCCTAAACATGTCCCCTTCTTACTAAGGCTCAGCAGTCTTTCCGTCCGCCCGTCCGTTCGTCTCAGGGCTATATGTTTTGAACCATAATAGCTGTCTATACAACGTGTGTATGGTTCAAAACATACAGCCTACACTCTGGGAAAAGTTCGAGTGTCTGTACACTCGAACTTTTCCCAGAGTGTAGGGCGATGAAGGAACATGGATGGGTTTTAGTTAGTAAAAGTCTGACACTCCCTCCTGCTCCGCCCAGAACGGGAGGAGTCATTTGATGATTTCCCATCCGAAAAACATAAAAAAAGAGTGTGTATTACTATAGCCGTTATAACAACAAAACAACAAAGAATATTTCCAACGCCACTACATTACATTATTGAACAAAATTGAATTTGTTGTTAATAATTTCCAGATCCATTAAGTTGTCATCTCCTCGCTTGAACAATATGACGCTGATCGGCTGCGTGCTGGTCTACACGGCAGTCGCACTGTTGGGCGTGGACAACGCTACGCTACCGTCCTACGTGCCCTTTTCTGCTATGTGCACTGTGAGTGGACTTTTTACTTTAAAGTATAAAGTCTGGTAAAGAACTATGCACCTATGCATAGTTCTTGCAAAAGACGAGCGATGCGGACGAAATAAAAGGAGTATTTAAAGACCCCCACCCCCAACTCCCATTGGAAAAAGGCGTGAGTTCTCTAAGAAACATTAAAGACCCGTACTCCAATTTAAAAAGGATGTTCAAGTAGTGATACTGTAATGTGCTGTGCAGCTATTGCAGAACTGCTACCACCAAGCTAAATGTCATTTTTTAGTGATTGCCGGTTAGCATTTGTATCTTTTGGTTTAGATCCTAGAAATGAGACTCCTCATTGGATACTCCACGGTTTTGTAATAATATTCTGATTTAAAAGAGTGTCCATGGAGTTTCTTGCCCGTTCTTCTCCATAGAGATACGTAGAGAGACGCTTTGAAATGGGCAACTGCAGTATTTTCACAGTTATTATGCCTTGTGACTGGGACTGTAGTTAAATTTGATGATTGTCTTTGTTTCGACCGTTCAGAATTGCCTGCAACTTGCCTAATGGAAATAAATGCTTTGATTGATTTTGATAAAACAAGAGCTGTTACTAAGATTTCACGAACGTTTCTTGGTAATTTTTACAGGGCAGAGTATACATCTTATCAGCTGGATTCTCATTGGCTTTCGGATCAATGTTTGCGAAAACATATCGGGTGCACAGGATATTCATAAGGTGAGTCTTTCAAAATACGTCAAGTTCAAACAAAATAAGCAGTCAATAAAAACAAACAAAAAGTACACACGAAACATTCTACCTTATTATCATCTCATATTATATCTACCATATCATTCTCACTCGCTCGCTACTCTGTGCGAGTGAAACAGTAAGCTTCTATAATTGGCCAATAATAAATTGTGCCGTTTGTTACGCATATTTTTTTTTTGGTTGTCACACCGGCCGTCGCTGAAAACCAGTGCTGTGTTTAGTGTCACAGCAGAATGATGAATGATTCTAAGTGATGGCCGTTTTGCACATTTTCCCACTTTTTATTACATTTGTGATTTTTGATCTTAAGCGTCATGTTTAGAGGCAAAAAAAATGTTTCTTTCTTTTCTTTAAAAATTTGTTCGTTTTCAGCAACCGCAGTGGTGTCTGCAAAACCAAGTTATTACAAGACACGCCACTAATATCCCTTGTGTGCGCGCTACTGGTCATCGATGGGATGATAGTCACACTATGGACCATGCTGGACCCCATGGAGAGGCATCTCAAGAACCTGACCACGGAGATCAGCACTACTGATCGAAGTGTTATTTATCAGCCTCAGGTTTGAAGCTACTACGTTTCTAACTGAAAATATCCGATCTTTTGCGTTCTTTATTTGAATAATTCAAATGGCAACGTTGGAATGGAACTACATATTTTCGCCGGCCATGAACTATTGACCTAAAAGAATAGAGTCATTTACATGATATTTCAAAAATATTAAAACAAAAATAGGTTCTACGATTAGTTTTTTTTACTGTCCTTGCTCAGATGCATAACGTTCTATCGCCGCTCTCTATTTAAATCAAATTACTATTTAAAACGGTCATATAAAGCTATTAGCGCGTATTGCATGTTGAAGTTTCCTGAAGGGCGATACTGATTCCTTTACCCTGCAGTATTTCTATATGTGCGTTGACCATTACAACCAATCCAGTATGAAACTGCCATAAGATCCCATTATTGTGCAGTAAAATATCACAGCCGTGTGAACGGGGCCTCTAAATAAAACATTTTTTTCCAATCTCTCTTCCAGATAGAAGTCTGCAAGTCCCAAAACACGACGGGCTGGCTGTGCGCCCTCTACGCCTACAAGGGCTTACTCCTCATCGTCGGGGTCTACATGGCTTGGGAGACCAGAAACGTCAAGATCTCGGCCTTAAACGACTCCAAGTACATCGGCATCAGCGTCTACTCCGTAGTTATCACCAGCGCCAGTGTTGTGGTCATTGGGACAATCATTTCTGAAAGAGCTACGCTGGCATACATATCGATAACCAGTTTGATTTTGATTACGACTACGTCGACGCTGTGTTTGCTGTTCTTGCCGAAGATTGTTGCTATTAGGAGTAATGGTGAGTTGCTTTTGCCCGAAATCTTTTTGATTTCTCATCATGGACATGGTTCTACTACTGATAAAGAAGTTACGTGCAAGAAAACCTTTCGGCCGTCTACGAAACCGTAGTTTCGTAACTAGTTTCGATGAAGGAACCTTAAGAAAAACTCGAGGCTCTGACAATGAATTCAAACTTTTCCAGTACTTTGACGTTTTGTTTAATATTTTTTTCAGCTGAAGAAGACCCCGTAATCCAAAGCATGGGCCTAAGACTAGAATGTAAGACGCGACGATTCGTGACGGACGAGACTCAAGAGCTGCACTTCAGGATAGAGATCCAGAACAGAGTGTATAAGAGAGAAGTGGCAGCGCTGGACAAGGAGATAGGCAGGCTGGAGAAACTGTTGGCAGAGCCTCTGGACTCGGCGAGCGGGTCGAATGCGTCGCTGTCGCTGCATAAAAGAGTAAGTATACTTGCTGTGTGTGTTTTATTATTAAGAATGAGGCATCCACTGCAGGAAGACCTTGTAATTACTTGGGTAGGGTATTAAGTTAAAACTCACTAATTTGGATCAGTAGATAGGAACCTAGACTCGCACCGAAACATTGCAAAAAATACAGGTCGATTTTAAAAAGTATTTTTATTTTATTTATCTAATTCAACAAAAAGTTACATAGAAGTTATAACACCAATCTTCTGCTAACAAGTGGGTAACTGCTTGCTTCTGTGCAAATTACAAACACAGGAATAAAATAATACTTTTGTTAAACACTTTCATATCAAATAACGCTTATTTCAGTTTATCTAATTAATATATTTACTTCGCAGACGGAACTGAACACAGTAGAAGAGGAGGGTATGGCCCACGCAGAGAAAGACCGGCGCACCCCGAGCGTCAGCGGAGGCCTACCCATGCTTCTCCTCTCCGTCCTGCCTCCGGTCATCCCTCGCGCTAGCTGGCCATCCACCGACGCCTTCCGAGGACGCAACTCCGTCAGCTTCAGCTCTCAACCAAAGCTCAACTACAATCGGAAATCCCAACCAGCGATTGACCTATACAACCTCTGCCTAAACAGAAGAGAGGAAAACACCGGTCTACTCAGCAGGATAAAAAGTTTCTTCGGAAGCAGTAGACCGACCAGCAGAAAAGCATCAACCATGTCGATAGCAGACCCTACAGGAGGCAGCATAGCGGCAGCACTCAAAATGCATGTTGGTATGATAGCAGGACTGGTTCCTGGCAACAGGAAACACTCCATGGTCTTGTCCTGTAACACCCTCCACGTACCACATCCCGAATTGAAGTTGAGAAGAGAATCTTACGCAAAAAGTGGTCCTATTATACGAGTAACTGATGATGAGCCCTCATGTTCCTTTGACCCTGATCCTCCAAGGCCTTTACCGCAGAAGTATATCGCGGAACCTGAGACCAAGGTCAACTTTGTCTTACCGCCGACTCATCAAAGATCGATGTCCCATCAGAATTCTTGTGAAAAGATCAAAGGTTCTCCGAGGTTTCCTCACAGGATATCTCCTTCAGCTACCAATAGTATGACAACTCTTGATACTAGGAGGAAAACCAGTGCTGACAGTGTGTTTAACATAACTGCCAGGGTTTTTGAGGAGCAGAGGCGGTACAGCCATCAGAATGTGAACCAGGATACCAAAGGAAAGGCTGTTCTTGAGAGCAGGTGGAAGTCTACTGAAGACGCGAGGCCTGGTCCGTCTTCCCGGAATTAAAAGAAAATATTGTGCCAATAAATGTGCCAAAGATTTTCATTAAACAGATCTTAGTTGTAGGTTTTTGTTGTGATCACTGATTGACAATCAATATATCAGGCATTCTACTGATTAGTAGACCGTTAAAAACTAATTATAGATGGCGCGACTACAGCTAGGTGCCAATCTGACCAATGAGGTCAAGCGATTTTGAACAATAAAATGACATTACCAGATTTTCAATTAATAACGATGCTGCTTGGAACCAGCTAGGCGAGCGCCATTAGTTCATCATCTGTCACATAGACAAAAATACCGATTGACGTTTCATGGCCTGTTAGTGACAGACAACCTGATGTTCAGGGATTATACAGTCCCCGGCACGTAACTTGGCAAGAGTCGTTAGATGCGCAGAAGTCGTTTTTTAGGTCTCTTTGGTGGTGGCGCGGGACGCGGGGTATGACGTAGCGCCGATCCAAGCGCGCGATTGGTGCGTCAGTCGACCCCTGCCTCCCGCACCGCGTCTACATTCCGTTCGCTCCCGATTACACTTGCGTGCACGAAAGTTGTACCCTTTGTTTTTGTTGACTTTTAGTTACGAGTTCAGTTTTAGTTTTAAATTAAGTTTTTGTTACGAGTTATTGTTTTAAATTTAGTTTTTATTACGAGTTGTTGTTATTGTTTTAAATTTGGTTTTTGTTATGTTTATTACATAATATGCCAGCTCAAGTGGTAGTTCTAATTTGATGCCAGGGGTAACAGTATTATTAACCGATAGTGACGACGAGAACCTATAATTTTTAATAATAATAGTTTTTTTTCTTAATAAAAAAAATGCATATTATATTTTATTTATAACACTTATTAAATGTATTCCTCTGCTTTGTTTAACTACATGATTAAAAATAAATGATGGCAATAACCATAATGACAATCAATAAAAGTGACCAGTTTTTATTTCCACTAAGTGCACGATGCGCGAACTTGCCACCACTACGCCAAAACCTTGCCAACTTACGTGCCGGGAACTGTACAAGATTCTCTTGCCAAAATGTTTTTTTTTGTAAGTATGATAGTTTGTGTGCTCAAATGTTTAGAATTTAGATGGTATTTTTTTTTCTTTTTCTTGAATTCGAAAAATCTGTAGCGAATTCTGACTACTTACAACAGGGTGAAATACCTCTTAGATGTCAATTTAGACCAAACTCGCCCACCCACTAAAGAAAAAGGGCGCCGAAACAGCGCCATTTTGTATGGAAGGTCCAATTTTTTTTTTTTGACTCATGTTTCTTCGGAGTGTTCTCTAGTTTGAAGGTCTCCGTCTAAATCACCACCATAAAGGTATTGCGCTTATTCTATTACCCTGTATATTTTATTGGATAAGTTATTATTTAAAACTAGCGTAATTTACATTGTAAATGTGTAGATATCAGATCACGATAAATCGTGATGAAAAAAGGAATTTTGACACCAAAGAGTAGATTAGATTGTAAATACACAAAAGGCGGTAGTATCGTCTGAAACATTAGGCCGATTAGGCTCAAAATTGCGTGCCAAAATTGTTTAATGGTGTTTTCGGTGACTAAAAACCGCGAGAACATTTTAAATATATTATGTGACTAGAAACTAAGCGACATAGACGCGCAAAATGTTGTAAATATAACATAACATCACGCCTGTAATCCCTGAAGGGTTAGGCAGAGGTGTATCTAATAGTACACACCGTTTCAACGGTAATGTTTAAGTCCTTTAAAATAGGGAGCAATTGCCAATCGCAAACTGCGATGCCGCCACTGAGAAATTCCTGATGCAAGAATCCAACACCACTTTGTCCGACCCGGAAACCGAACCCTGGATCTCGAGTAAACTAACGAGGCAGTCCATAATGATGAATTCATGATTCATACCTGAAGAGGCTCTCGTTAGTCAGCTGGATCAAGGGCTTGATTCAGTGCGCGGTACTCCTGGACACGGCTGGTATTGTTCGGAGGTTCCTCTCTCTGGAGCCCTGACCGCCCGTCTATTTTTTAAATGTTTTTTTTTTGTCTAGGAATATTAAAAAAAAATTAAAACACATGTTTAGAAATGAATCAAACTCAAAGCATTTCATTAAAGTAGGCCAGTTTACAGGCACTTTTGAATAGTCGACACAAAGATGAAAATTAAATATAGCTAGTCACAAGACATCAAAACTGTGAAAGTACTGTAGTTGCCCATTCCCTAGCGTAGATCTATATGGAGAAGAACAGGCAAGAAACTACATGAATACACTAAAATCAAAAAATTGTTACAAGATCTTGGTTACATCATTCATGTTGAGATGGTATAGAATAAAGGAAATAATAAATTCATGATTATAGATCCAGTGTTGAAAATGTTGAATTTATGGCAACATTTCGCGCGTCTATGCCGTGCATGCCCGGTGAACGCAGACCTAGCCGCACCGCAGTCGCCGCATTCCAATTCTTCGTATAAAGTTCTATGCAATCTGTGTCTTGTGTGCAATCTGTGTCTATGTCTGTGTGCGAGATTGCAAACAAAATTTTTAATGCGGCGACTGCGGGTTCACCTTAAACCGTATATGAATAACAAAAAAAAAATTCAGCGCCAAAAAAAACTATAAAACTACAACTTTAATATTTTATCCGTAATGTAAATATTCAATTTTTATATGTGTGGAAAATCTGTGTTATTAATTATAGTCTATTTTGTAGAAATTATTAGAAAAAATATCTATTAAATATATTATTACCTATTTATTATAGTGATGATGATTGGAATTGCCAAAATATATACTAAAGAAACAAAAATAGTATTTAAGGTATGTATACAATTCACAAAATGATATTTAAGATTTTAATACAATGTCATATGAAAAAAATACAGTAAATATAAAACAGTCAATATAACCCGTAACTTGTCGATAAAAGGCATGGATTATCTTGATGTTACTGAGAATATAGCTCTCCTTTTCTGACAGGTAGAGTGAGCAAGAGACAGAAAACGTTTAGAACACTGTCATTCAGCATAATTATCTAACTAAGTACAAGTTTTCTAATGTCCAAAAACTTGCGTTATTTGGGAAAAACAAAATATACCGTAAATCTATTAAAATAAAGTTAATTTTGTATTAGCAAACTAACTGGTAAGTATAAAAGTAAAGCAAAAACTCGTTCTAGTATCTACTGTTCTGAAAAGACAGCAATGGTTTATGCTGAATCTGTGTACAACTAAATCAGCACCAATATCAAGCAGAATTTAGTCTTAATTCGTTATAAGAATATACTAATACAGGGTCAAATTATTTTAACTGGCAAAATTCATAGCTTTTTTGTCTGTGAAGTTTCGCTAGTTAGGTTAATTTGACCTTAACCAGAGTGTTTTTTTTAACTGGGACTTATGGGATTATGGGAAAATCTGAGTGAGCTGTAACATAATAAACGCAAGATTCAAATTGCAATAATATAGCTTATTATTTGAGAAAAGTACTAAACAAGCCTTGGCCACAACTAGGCATTGATGGACATACGTATGTGTGCCTCGGCTGCGCCTCGGCCCACATTTACACGTTCGCCCATCAATGCCTCTGTTGCTGGCCGCTGCAGTAATGTACTACGGTATTTATAGGTACAGTACTCCCAAATTAAAAATGCGCATGCAAATCTTCGCTAATTGTCGTATTCCTGGAAACACCCGAATCATTGAAACGGAGAGAGCCCTAAACAATGCACTTGCATTTTGCACCTTGTTCGAAACAAACAGGAGTCAATGTCATATGTCAAATCATGTGAAACAATTGAAAACAATTCGGGCGGTCGGCGGCTGTCGCCGGTCAGTCAAAGGTCCGTCAGTCGTCTTTATATACTGGTGGTGACTGCACGTGTTCTCTCTGTGTGGAATTATATAGAGCTGCTATTACACACCCTTCTTGGTTTTGTTTTCAAAGGTGAATTTAATTTCAACTTTAATTATCTTACTCAAATTGAAATAGTTTTTTTTTTTTTTGTAATTGTAATATTATTCTGGAATTATCAGTGCTGTAAATACTTTTGAACTGAGATTTTAATGATTAGATTTTAATGTAAACCTGAGTTTGAAAACCATTTTTTCTTCTTCTAATATAAACCTTGTGTTATTTAAACCTTCTTGTCTTCCATCAATACACCAGCTTCAGTATGAAGAAGTAAATCAATTCAACAAAGATTGTAGCATATTCGCAATCGTGTCGTTTTCCTCGCTATTTACTTACATCGAATTATCGAATCAATTTCGTTACTGATAAATCAATATTTATCTCTTTTAGCACAAAACACATAATTCTACTAAATTATGCATGAAGAAAATGCACTTAACCACTCTATATACATATCGTCTTCCGACGCTCGGGGAATACGACCGTTGCCGAACAGTGACGAAGATTTCTATGCGCATTATTAATTTGGGAGTACTGTACCTACTGACTAGATCAGCCGATCAAAATAATTATATGGTAAAACTAAAAAAAGTTATGAATAAGAGTCATAGAACAAAAGTTGTTCAATTTCATGGTACCACACGAGGGTTCTTGCGTTTAACACACACCTGTATAAAAAAACTTTCTTATGCAACATTACCTCTTTTTTATGAAAACGTCAATTAAAGCTGACTGTAGATGGCGCGATGGAATTATAACACACGAGCCGTAGGCGAGGGTGTTTTTGAGCCGAGAATTGCAATAACAAATGTCCATGTTATCAAACGACGTTTTTCAATACACTTTTGAAGAAATAAAATAAAATAACGTAAAATATTTTTGTCACGAACTAAGAAACTATGATTTTTTTTCTTTTTCGCGTGTTGATTTCGCCTGGTTGAAGGAGAGGCAATGGTATGAAGCCGCTAAACAGCCTAATATAAAAATAGATTTATTTTATATTTTTGAATTCAAAACACAAATAAATGTTCATTTGTGTATAAAAGTAACTATTCGTTTTTAATAATCATGTTTATCTATGATATTCTATTTATAAACACAATTTGAATATTCAAAAAATATTTATGCCGTCAAGACGCGTGGTACTTTGCCGAAATAAAAAAAAAACATTCACCTCAGACTATAGGCATTGAACCACTTTGGACTAAGTACAGGTATAGTTATCTGTGGCAATTTTCATTCCCGCACACGTGCGGGAAAATGGAAATAATCGCGTGAAATACATTGCATGTTGTACCTAATCGTAGTGCGTTATGGACCAGTTTTCGAGGAAGTGTATTGAAAAGTCTATTACAGCACTGACGAATTTCTGACTGACAAATTAATTTTACATGTATAATGACATCCTAATTTTTATTACTAATTGTTTAACATTTGATTTTTTTATTTGTATATGGATTTGTATTATTTGCTATGATGAGCTTAAGACACTATTTGATTGTATTTTATTTGTACCTTTTAGTTTAAGTATGGTCTAAATTGGATTGTTAACTGCTAGATTTGCTGTGTGTAATGGATGAATTTAAATTCACTTGATGCTGTGTAGCGTCCGACATATTATATTTGTACGCCGTTCAGGCAAAATATGACTGTCATAATTATAATTTTATGTAACATCTTGCATGCTATGTGTGTGTATACTCATGCTTTGGACAAATAAAAATTATCTTATCTTATCTTCTAGATTCCGATTTCCTCTTATGGTACAGTTAAAAAAAAACACTCTGTATACGAGGGTCATCGCCCTCACTAAACAAAAATACTACGTAGTCTTCATAATAAGCAATATTTTAGAACTTTATCATTAAAGACTTTCGTTTTAAGTCAGACATTTTATTTTTAGAGAAGCGTGTATCCTAGTATTCGACCTTGTTTTTAAGGACGGTCCCAAAAGTGTTCAATTGTGTAAAAAGGGATCTTATGTGTGTATAAGTAGAGTTTAGATTGAATATTGTGTGAATATTATGAATACAATTTTATTGGGTTTTAAACTAAAATGTGTTTTATTTCTTACTAGCTTATGCAAACTCAAACTCAAAGCATTTATTTCAATTAGACCATTACGGCACTTTGAATGTCAAAAATGCAAAAGAAAAAAACAAAACTACAGTCCCAGTCACAAGACATAATAACTTGAGAAAGTACTGTAGTTGCCCATTCCCTAGCGTAGATCTCTATGGAGAAGAACGGGCAAGAAACTCCATGGACACTCTTTTAAATCAAAATATTGTTACAAAATCTTGGTTACATCATTCATGTTGAGATTATACATATTATATGTGAGAACGATGTAGAAAGACGTGCACATTAAGAGCGTCCAGAGCAAAAGATTATGCCCGTGGCGATTTCGTTATTTGTCCCAAGGGATCATACTACTGGGATAAAAAATATCCTGTATGTTTATCCAGGTTATAAAGTATCTGTGTGCCAAATTTCACACAAATCTGTTCCACAGTTTTTGCGTGAAAGAGGAACAAACATGCACACATCCTCAAAAACTTTCGCATTTTTAATTGTAGTAAGAAGTAAGATATTGGTCTGTTGTGCACAAACTAAACTTAATTTAGGCTATTGCTATCTTTTACTAAAAGGCAGTGCGAGAAAAGGACGGCTATAGCTATGAACTAAGTTAGAGATGTCAAACTAGTTTATGCCTTGCGCTTCAGTGTTTTTAGTCGACATGTTTTTACGTGCACCGTTCATTTGTATAGAAATATTAGTTTCAACTAAATTTGACAGCTCTAAATTACGTCCGTCTCTTTCTCGTTTTATTAGAGAGAAAAAGATAGCAATAGCCTAAATTAAGTTTAGTTTGTGCACAACAGAATCGGCAATATTATTATTACGAGGTTTTAAAAATAAAATTGCTTATCTCGGTATATCATTAACAGTTTTTATTGTGACTTATAACTACATACTAAATACAGGTAATCCATACCACAAAGGTACTTAAAAGGCCAATTTAAACTTAACATTAAGATTTGGCTTACAACATTTAAACATGCTTTTACACTTCAAACTTCTGATACTGTTAGTTCCGAGCCTATTTTTAGATAGGGACGGTCTACTTACTAGATAAATAAAATGGAACAGAATATGTATAAAATAAAATATGCCATAAAATAGTAAAACTTTTTGCCGGCATAAAATTTGGCCATTCCTTGTTTCATCGACCAATAACTTCATATTTATAAATCTTAAGCAGCCCCCGCCATCTTAACAATCCTATCCTCAATGATCCTCCTAATATTGGCGTTAACACTAGGCAGTTCGCTATGTTTCCGTACTGACAGTTCGATCTTTTGCACCTGAAAAAGAAAATAGATATAGATAGATAATTCAAACACAGAACCACTTTTCATGGCTGTCGAATTTCATTACTTGAGAAAAATGTTGTACCACAGGAATTATTTGTCAGTTATTTTCAATTTCCATGTAATAGGGGTAATCATTCAAATCTTTTTCATATTACGGTGGCATAAGACTCACAATGGCTTTTTTTAGGAGATTATCCGTAGCTGCCGTAACCGTAGAGTTCGAGGATAGGGTAGATGAAACCATAAAACAATAATACCAAGACACCAATCTCTTAAAAAAACACTTTATTTTGGGCCTAAAAACCCGATTTATTTTCAATTAATTGCCAAATTCGATTTTTAGTTGCTATGACATCAATAAATAGTTGAGTCATTGAGTTGAATAAACAGTGACGTCACAGTTGGCTATTGCCATACAAAATCTATGAGAGAACCGCGTTTTGACAGCTCTTAAAAAGTATCTCAATTGATTGGTGTGTCATCTACCCCATTGCGGCCGGTGGACATCTACCGGCCGATCATTGCAATTTCTACCTTATTCCAATGACATAAGAGTGACACGTATATTACCTGCTGTACCTCCCGGGGCCAGGCCACAAAGTTGGTGACGGTGCAGTTGTGAGGGGAGCCGATGTGGTGGTTGTAGACCATTGCAATGTATACCTTATTCGAATGTCATAAGAGTGACACGTATATTACCTGCTGTACCTCCCGGGGCCAGGCCACAAAGTTGGTGACGGTGCGCTTGTAAGGGGATCCGATGTGGTGGATGTAGACCATTGCAATGTATACCTTATCACAATGACATAAGAGTGACACATATATTACCTGCTGTACCTCCCGGGGCCAGGCCACAAAGTTGGTGACGGTGCAGTTGTGAGGGGAGCCGATGTGGTGGTTGTAGACCATTGCAATGTATACCTTATTACAATGACATAAGAGTGACACGTATATTACCTGCTGTACCTCCCGGGGCCAGGCCAAAGTTGCTGATAGTATAGTTACGAGGGGAGTCTATGCGGTGGATGTAGACCCTTGCAATGTATACCTTATTCCAATGACATAGGAGTGACTCGTATATTACCTGCTGTACCTCCCAGGGCCAGGCCACAAAGTTGGTGACGGTGCACCTGTGAGGGGAGCCGATGTGGTGGATGTAGACCATTGCAATTATACCTTATTCGAATGACATAAGAGTGACACGTATATTACCTGCTGTACCTCCCGGGGCCAGGCCACAAAGTTGGTGACGGTGCAGTTGTGAGGGGAGCCGATGCGACCGGTGCGTCCGCAGCGGTGGATGTAGTCCGCCGTGTACAGGGGGAAGTCGTAGTTTATTATATGTTGTGTCTGAAAAAAAAAACATACTATACATTTAAGATCACGCTTGTAATCCCCGAAGTGTTAAGCACAGGTGTACCTAATAGTATTATATTTCGGCAGTAATATTTAAATTCCATAACTATCGGGGGCGAGCCGTGGTAGTGATAAATGAGCGTGTTCAAAGAAACAATCAAACCAGTCAGATTTCAAAAAATCTTTTTCAATACACTTCCTCGAAAACTGGTCCTCCATAACGCTCTACGATTAGATACAACATGCAATGTATTTCACACCCGTGCGATATTTTTTCATTTTCCAACACATGTGCGGGAATGAAAATTGCCACAGACCTATACCCATATAAAATTGCCTATACTGAGTCCAAATTGGTTCAATGCCTTATAGTCTGAGGTAAATGTATTTTTTTTTTAATTTCGGCTAATTCGAATTGTTTATAAATAGAATATCATAGGTAAACATGATTATTAAAAACGAATACGAAACTTTTATAAACTAATTAGCATTTATTTGTGTTCTAAATTTAAAAAATAAATAAAAAAACTATGTTTTATATTAGGCTGTTTAGCGGCTTCATACTTTTGCTTCTCCTTCAACCTGGCGAAAGCAAAGCGCGGAAAAGAAGAAAATTAAAATCATAGTTTCGTAGGTAATTCATGGCAAAAATATTTTTCGTTCTTATAATTTATTTCTTCAAAAGTGTATTGAAAAACGTCGTTTGATACACGTGGACATTTGTTATTGCAGTTCTCGGCTCAAAAACACCCTCGCCTACGGCTCGGGAGTGAACTCCGCCTCGTATGCAATAACAAACTTTCTCCATTTGTATCAAAATGTACTATTTACGTTTAATAGCTCAATTTTTGAAGAAGGTTTACCACCATTAAGAGTCGGACAAAAAGAATAAAAGTCAGAAAGAACGCGAAGGAAAAACGAAGTAAGAGGGGCGATGCAACGCCGTGAGCAGGTGAGAGCAGGTGGTACCGCGGGACACTGTTAGTATACAATATCAACATCATCTGCCTAGCCTTTTCCCAACTATGTTGGAGTCGGCTTCCAGTTTAACCAGATGCAGCTGAATAATAATAATAAACAAAGACACTAACAACCAAAAAGGAATCTTACATCTAATAACAAAGACACTAACAACCAAAGTCTAGAGACACCTACACCCGAAACACTACGAGAATTTTGGGCTAATATTTGGGAAAATCCAGTACACCATAATAACCACGCAGACTGGGTTAAAGAAGCTACACCAGAAATTCCAGATATGGAATTTGAGTTTATACCAATAGAAACATTTATAGACGTCATCAAACGCACACACAACTGGAAATCGCCTAGCACTGACAACATCCACAACTACTGGTATAAGAAATTCTCAAGCATACACCCTTTCCTATATAACCATTTAAATACATTCATCCAATCACCACATTTACTTCCTCAATACATAACACACAGAGTTACTTACATGATACCTAAAGACACCAATGACACCAAAAACCCTGCGAAATACCGGCCAATCACTTGCCTACAAACCTTGTACAAAATTCTAACAGCCTGTGTAAGCGAAATAATATATGAGCATTTAACTAAAAATAACATTCTAGCAGAACAGCAAAAGGGTTGTCGTTAGAATAGCCAAGGGTGTAAGGAGCAACTAACCATTGACGCCATTACTATGAACAGCGCTGTGAAAAGCAGAAAAGATATTCACACAATGTTTATAGACTATCAAAAAGCCTTTGATTCAGTTCCGCACAGCTGGTTGCTACACGTATTAAATCTTTATAAAATTCACCCTACACTTAAACAATTTTTAGGAACTTCCATGCAGAATTGACAAACTGTTCTTAAAATCAATTCCTCCTCCTCAACTGTAGCTACTGAACCAATCTGTATAAGACGTGGAATTTTTCAAGGAGATGCTCTAAGTCCTCTGTGGTTTTGCATGGCACTCAATCCACTCTCACACTTGTTAGACCAAACAGGCACAGGATTCACGCTTGACAGCAATAACACACAATACACGTTAACACACCTTATGTACATGGATGACATAAAGTTATATGCAGCTGACAAAGAAGCGCTTTATCAACTAGCTGATGCCACACAACAATTTTCTGATGATATTTGTATGTCATTCGGAGTAGATAAATGTAAAATTTTATCCATTGTAAAAGGAAAATTTCAAAATAATAGTTACCCACTTCTGTCTGGAGCATCGATCGAGCCAATGGATGAACAGAGTACATACAAATACCTAGGTTTCAAACAGTCCAGACAAATACAACAAAAGATTTCAAAACAAGAACTGCTCAAAAAATTCACACACCGCCTTAACCTTATCTTAAAAAGCAACCTTAATTCAAGGAATACAATTAAAGCCATCAACACCTTTGCAATACCCATTCTCACATACTCTTTCGGAATTATACGATGGTCAAAGACTGATATTAAAAAACTACAGCGCACTATCCATACACTCCTAACCAAACATAGAAAACACCATCCAAAATCATGCATTCAACGACTTACACTACCACGCCAAGAAGGAGGAAGAGGATTAATAGACATACACAATTTACACAATAAACAGATACTTTCACTCAGAGCATACTTCCATAACAAATCAGAAACCTCATCACTACACAAGCAAGTAACGGAAACAGATAACAAACTAACACCACTAAACCTACAAAACCGAAACACACAAATAAATGAACACATTGTAAGTACACAACAAAAAATAGCAGCATGGTCTGAAAAAGCCCTACACGGAAGACATCGAGCTTGCCTGAGCCAGCCACACGTCGATAAAATAAAGTCGAACGAATGGCTCAAACGGGGTGAGTTGTTTCCCCAGACCGAGGGTTTTATGCTGGCCATACACGATCAAATAATAGCTACCCGTAATTACAGAAAATACATCATAAAAGACCCAAACCAGCCGACTGATTTGTGTAGACATTGCAACAATGCCTCCGAAACTATACAACATATAACAGGAGCATGCAAATCACTTGCACAAACCGATTACAAACACCGCCATGACCAAGTCGCTGCAATCATACACCAACAGTTAGCATTTAAATATAAATTAGTTTCTGAAATGATACCGTATTATAAATATAAACCAGAAGTAGCATTAGAGAATAACGATCAAAAAATGTACTGGGACCGAACTATAATAACCGATAAAACCATTCATTATAATAGACCCGATATTACCGTTCACGACAAAATCAATAAAACATTTTATCTGATAGACATAGCAATACCTAACTCACATAATATTCAAGCTACAATATCCGAAAAACTCAGTAAATACCAAGATCTTGCCATTGAAATTAAAACTCAATGGAAAGTACAAACTGTTCATATAGTCCCCATAGTTCTCTCATCTACTGGTATTATACCAAAATCTCTTACACAAAGCCTCAACACTCTACAAATGCCTAATCACACACTTTACATGCTGCAAAAGCCACCATTCCTCAACACCTGTCGAATCACCCGAAAGTTTCTGACTTCAGCTACATTATCATCCACTTTCTCTATTTAAATTTCACCTTACATCCTTGGTTCCGACCCGCGTGTAAGGTTTCTTAGGCTCTCTTAAATGAGAAGAAACATAAAGAACAACAAAATAATAATAATAACTTTATTTAAAGAAATCTTAGACATAGGTTACAAAATGTTTAACAGGCTAATTTAGGTCAGTATATATGTGGTGTAGTCATCTGTAGCCGAACTAGGCAGAGCCTGTATTTCGACTATCAGCGCCAAACCCCTCGAGTATTAAACATATAAAATTGCCAGTAACATTTCATTTGTTTCTTTTACAATATAATTTTAACAATTTATAATATATTTACTTAAACTAAGTGTTCGAGTTTAAATCGAACACTAAGCGAAAATGCATAATTGCATCGAACGCAAGTATGCACATTCGCTCGTTCACCAAAATGTGGGCCAGTTCGTGTTCAGATCTCTTTAGAGACACCGCGTACTCAACAACCATTACCATTACCATTGTCTTGTAATTAAGTGTTGTAGTGATTTAATATATAGCTATTTCCCTTACAATTCGAGACTTTAACTTTAACCATAAACCATATCCTATTATTACGAGAAAGGAGTGTTAGGTCACCATAGCGCCAAGCACTACTTTTTACATGGTCCTTCGAGCATTTATTTACCAGTGACTACCAAGTGAAACAGTGGCACGCGAACCAGAAGATCGCCGCAATTTGAAGAACCACGGATTGCAGAGACGGTCGGTTGGAGCATACAAGGTCAGATCGAACCATTTATTTATACTAACCATTACCGAATATTTTCAAACCAACGTTAAATATGGATTCCGATTCGCTGTTCATCAACCAAACGGAACTTTATGAAATCCTGGACAAGTTTTTAACCAACATAAAGAAAGATGGGTCCGAGAGGAAAACCATCGATAATTACAAGCGCAAGGCTAGTATGTTGGAAGCATACTGGCGCGATTATCAAGAAAACCACAGGAAGTTAATCGAGTTTGCAGATTTAGAACATATTTACTTCAAAAAGGGTTGTTTCGAAACAGCCCAGGATATTTATGTGAAAACAAAGGAAATAATTAACAAAACCATTAGGCAGTTAGGCACGACGCAGCTGAGAGAAGAAAACCCTTATAGAACCAAGACGGAGGAGGTACAACCATTACCAGGTAACCGAGCTAGCCAACTATTAGGCGCAGACCATCGTCGACAGGAAGATGAGGCGGCGCAGCCACAACCAGGTACGTCGTCGCCGCGCTATGAGGAGTCGTCGCAGCGAGAGAGCTTACTATATGAAGATACAGGCTCCAGCAAGCTGAAAGGGTTGATAAAGAGGCAGAATATTAATTTCAAAGCGTTCATCAGAACCGTGAGTAGTATACAAGTCGATAGTTTAGAGAATCAATGGCAATTCGAGAACGCTCTAAAATCACTGGATAGCCGATGGGGTGGGATCGACAAGCTTCATTGGGAAATCGAAGGTGAGAATGGAGACGACGATATTACGTACCAAATGGAATTCTGCTAGCACGAGAAAAAGTACAGTGAGCTGACAAACGACATCAACAAAAAGATGTGGGCAGTGAAGCACCGTGAAAAGTCAGCTCCAAAAATGGACATCCCCGTGTTCAATGGGACTTATAACCAATGGGTTCCATTCAAAGACTTGTTTAGCGAAACGGTCGACAAAAACCCGTCGATGTCTAATGCACAGAAAATGCAGTTTTTGAAGAGCAAGGTGACTGGAGAAGCAGAGCGTCTGATTCACCATTTGCAGATTAGCTCTGACAATTATAATGTGTGTTGGGAGATCTTAAACCACAGGTATGGTAACAAGAAATTAATTTTCACGTCCCATATTAATATACTGCTCGGGCTTCCCAACATACAACAGCAGTCGCTAGCCACGATCAAAAAGCTGCATGACGTAACCAAAGAGACGTTGCACGCTATACAGAATCTGGGAGTTGATATAACAACTTGGGATCCACTTTTAGTGCACCTCCTATCGCAAAAGCTTGATGACGATACTTTCACCGAATACATAGAATCGGTCAAGAATCCTAGAGAGCTACCCGATCTACAGGAGTTCCTGGAATTCTTGGAAACGAAATTTACAGCGTTAGAAGCGTCTCGTCGCAAGCAGGAACCAGCTAACCAAAAAACCACGCCGCATCAATCTACCAAAAACTATAACCAAAACCAGAAGAAAAGTTTTCATCGCAATAACCATCAATCAGGCAACAAAGATAATTCCAAGTCTAACATGAACGCGTTACATGTGTCGCAATCGATAACCTGTGTATTGTGCAATTCAGAACACGGATTGTGGCGTTGCCCTACATTTTTGCAAATGACTCATGAGCAAAAGGCAAACAAAATTGAGCAATTAAATTACTGCCAAAACTGTCTATGCAGTCATAACAATAAACCATGTCAGTCGAGCAAACGCTTAGGTACGCACAACACTTTACTTCACGAAGCATTAGAAAATCAAAGTCCAACTGCGTCAGCAGAAGAAATCTCCAACAAGAGTGTTGCAACCAAAACACGCACATCTAGGTCTCTCACGTGTCTTGGGATGACATATCTGAAGTACTATTAGCCACCGCAATTATAAAAGTCAAGGGAGCTGATGGAACACTGCACAAGATGAGGGCATTAGTTGACCAAGGTTCTCAACTGTCGTTAATCACCGAAAACGCAGCGCAGATATTGGGATTAAAGAGGGATCGTTTTAAAGGTCAAATTTACGGTGTTGGTGAAAAAGAAAACAACGCGAAGGGAATGTTACAGGTAACACTACAGTCTACAAATAGTGATTTTACTTGTGACACGAACATTATTATAATGAACAATTTGATCAAACGACTGCCAAACAACACGTTTACTAAACCAACAACGTGGAACCATATCCAAGGAATACAATTGGCCGATCCGGAGTTCCATATAAGCAGACCCGTAGACATGCTTCTAGGTGCAGATGTGTATAGCAAGATAATGTTAGGAGGAATCTTAAGAGGAGACAAGGATAACCAACCAATCGCTCAACAGACGCAACTAGGATGGCTACTCTGTGGATCCATGAAACCACACTACCAATGCAACGTAATACTCAACAACACAGAAGACCTTCTGAAATACTGGGAAAACGAAGACATTAACCAGAAGATAGAGATGACCAACGATGACCATGAGTGTTTACAGTTCTTTATTAAAACCACAAAGAGACTTGAGGACGGAAGGTATGAAGTCCGACTACCGCTTAAGCCGGAACACAACAAGTTGGGACAAACCAAACCACAGGCTTTAGCTCAATTTAGGAACTTAGAGAAGAAATTTGAGAAGAATAGCGCGTTGAAAACAGATTACAAAAAATTCATGGACGAATATTTTGCATTAAACCACATGACACCATGCAGCATTAACCAGGCGCCTGAATGCTACTTACCACACCATGCAGTCATTCGGGCTGAATCTACCACTACCAAACTGAGAGTAGTTTTCAACGCCTCGGCAAAGTCATCATCAGGTTACAGTCTAAATGACGTCATGTACAGGGGTCCAAATATACAAAAGGATCTTCAAGAGCTAATCCTGAAATGGAGACAATTTCAATTTGTATATACTTCCGATATCGAGAAGATGTACAGAATGATCCGAGTGCACCAAGAAGATCAAGCTTACCAAAAAGTGCTATGGCGAGAATCAAAAAACCAACCTTTACAATCATATCAACTCGTCACACTTACATACGGAACCAAACCAGCGGGCTTCTTAGCAATGATGTGCTTAAAGCAACTAGCATCCGATGAGAGACAAAAATTTCCTGACGCTGCAAAGGAATTGGAAGAAAGTTTTTATATGGATGATTTTTGCGGAGGGCGTCATTCAATGGAAGCAGCGAACAAACTGAAATCCGATCTCATAAAATTATGCCGATTAGGTGGCTTTAATCTTAGAAAATGGACCTCGAACAAACCAGAGCTATTAACCGATTTGGAGAGAGAGCAATGTGACCAGTCAACATACGAGTTTAAGCAAACCGATTCTACCAAAACGTTGGGTCTCCGTTGGAACCCACAGAAGGATAATTTTACCTTCAACTCTAAAATAGAACCCGAATCACCTGCAACTAGTAAAACTACCAAAAGAGCTCTACTTTCGGACATTTCCAAGCTGTTCGACCCATTAGGGTGGTTAACCCCCTTGAGCACTACCATGAAACTCCTGTTTCAAAATGTCTGGTTGTCTAATATCAAATGGGATGACACCCTACCAGAGGAAATTAACTCGGAATGGAGAAAATTGAGGCAAGAACTTCCGGACATAAGCAACATAGAAGTCAACAGATGGTTAGGAATGGGAAAAAACCAAAACATAGAATTGTACGGATTCTGCGATGCCTCTAACAAGGCATACGCGTGTGTAATCTATTGCAAGGTAATAACCACAGAAGGGACAACCATCACATTAGTTGCCGGGAAGGCCAGGTTGGCACCCATAAGCAAAGTTTTATCTATTCCGAGACTGGAGTTAATGGGCGCTCATCTGCTAGCTCAGCTAATGCAAAAAGTCAGAAGCTGCTTATCAGATTACCCCACGGATGTCTACTGCTGGACTGATTCAACTGCAGTACTAGGATGGATACAAGGAAATCCAGCCCGATGGAAACCATTCGTAGCAAATCGGGTAACAACAATCACCAAAACCATACCATCAAAACATTGGCAATATGTGAAGACGACAGATAATCCAGCGGACTGTGCAAGTCGCGGTTTGACTGTCAAGCAACTCAAAGACCACAAGTTATGGTGGCAAGGGCCGTCATGGCTGCCATCATACACAAACCAAGAAAACCATCATACCAGTTATGAGACGTATTTAGAAATTAAGACGTCTGTTTCAAAACAAACCAACGCGGTAGTCATTGAACAACCAACCGAATCGCTGACTACCGCAATTATCAAACACTTGATAAACAAGCACAGCTCCATTTCAAAAATCATACGTATTTTTGCGTGGATACTGCGATTGCCTACTTCGAACAAACAAGGTCACCGGCCCTACCTCGAATTACACGAGCTTCGTCGCGCTAAACAGCTGATAATTAAAAATGTTCAGCAGGCAGAATTTGCAAACGACCTAGATTCGATAAACAAATACGGAAGAGTGCACCCCAAAAGCAGGATTTTGAGTTTGAACCCAACCATAGATGAAAGCGGAATTTTACGTGTGGGCGGGAGATTGGAAAACGCCAACATGAGCCCGGAGATGAAACATCCCATCATCTTACCACACGATCATCAGCTAACCACATTACTCATCGATCAAGCTCATAAACTGACCTTCCATGGCGGAGCGCGTTTGACATTAGCAAATCTACGACAACAGTACTGGATTATCGGCGGATATATGGCCACAAAAAAGTTTATAAGAAAATGTGTCATATGCCGAAAACAAAATCCCATACGGCAGCACCAGCTCATGGGAGATTTACCAGAACCAAGAGTGAATCCAGAACATGCATTTTACCACTGCGGCGTAGATTACACGGGCTTCGTAGAGGTCAAAGCAAATAAAGGACGGGGAATCAAAACCACAAAAGCATACATTACAGTTTTAGTATGTATGGTCACAAAAGCGGTTCACCTAGAACTCGTGTCAGACCTGAGCAGCTCCGCCTTTTTGGCAGCTCTAACCAGAATGGCAGCCAGAAAAGGGGCGCCACGACACATGTACAGTGATAACGGCACTAACTTCGTGGGAGCAAACAAGATGATACAGGAAGAATTTAACCAGCTTCACCAAGGATTCAGTGAAAGTTTTATGTCCGAGATAACAGAGATGGGCATAGAATGGCACTTTAATGTACCTAGCTGGCCTAATGCCGGCGGTCTATGGGAGCGATCAGTGCGCAGTCTGAAACATCATCTCAAGAGGGTTATCGGTCAACAAAGACTAACCTTTGAGGAGTACACCACGTTATTAGCTAGACTAGAAGCGTGCCTCAACTCGCGACCTCTTTGCGCAATATCCGAGGATCCTGACGCTGTAAACTTCCTTACACCTGCTCATTTCTTAACAGGAAGACCAGGAACAACTGTAATAGAAACAGAGCAAGATGCTAGAACCAGATGGCATCTAACCAGCAAATTATTCCATGATCTTTGGAAACGTTGGAAGACTGAATACTTGGTACAACTCTCATCAAGAAGCAAATGGATGGAACCACAAAAGAACATCGAAATTGGAGATCTAGTGGTAATTCATGATGAAAATCTGCCTCCAGGAAAATGGGCTCTTGGACGTGTAGTCGACACACACCCAGGGAATGATGGCCTTACCAGAGCGGTCTCATTAAAAACCAAAAATGGAGTCATGAAACGCCCAATTGTGAAACTCTCCGTTTTGCCCGTTAACCAAACATCAACAACATCAAAACCAGATATAAAGCCAACAACCAAATTGACAGAAAGGAAGAGAAAACCGAGATCAAAAATCTCAACTGTAGCAACTGCATTACTGAGTTTTTTCATGCTGATTTTTCCATCTTACGGCTTACACGATGTCAAACCATTCCCAAACAACCAGACGCTTTATTTTGACCCCATATCAAAGGTACAATTAATCAGGGATAAATGGACATTAGTCATGTACTACGACATGGGACCTTATTGGACAGGCATAACCACTTATAATAAAATGACAAATTATCAAGAACAATTATGCGCAACCATTGAAACACAAAGCCATTGTAATACGATCGTACAGCAAGCCCGACACGATTATCAGGAACTCGAATACTACAATGAACTTTTGCTAACACAGCATTTTGATGTCCACGCTAGACAGCGGCGCGCAGGGAAGACGGGTCGGCGCCGACGAAGTCTAATCGACGGTGTCGGGTATCTAGCTAATGACTTATTCGGTGTGTTGGACTCACGTTTTGCTGACCAGTATGAAAAGGACATTGAAACCATACATCGCAATGAGAAACACCTTTCTAATTTATGGAAAAACCAAACTTCCGTAATCGAAGCAGAGTTCAACCTTATGAAGAGGATGGAGAGCACTGTAAACAAGCAGCACAAATTAGTAACCAAGAAGCTTTTAAATTTGCAAGAAAACGCAAGCACTCTCCAACGCGAAATACAAAATATTTCGTACGTCAATGACTTTACATTGTCGGCGATATCTGGAAACAACTTGCTGCAAGGATTAAGACGACTTCAAGACACGTTGCTCGATACACTAACAGACATCTACCATGGCCAAATTAGCATACATTTACTGCCACCAACGCAACTTAAACGTGAGCTCCAAACCATATATGGCCAAATGCCAAGCGAACTCACACTACCAATCGCGAATTTAGACACTGATCTTCAGTATCTTTACAAACTACTGAAAGTCAAAGCCAGAGCAACTCAAAAATTTGTCATAATTGAAGTTACTTTTCCGCTAGTATCCAGAGAAAGTTTCAAATTGTACAAGATAATACCTATACCACACCAAACAAACACCATGAAGACCACAATCATACCAGTCTCCGAATACGTAGCCGTCAACCTGAAGAAGGATTCCTTCTTCAGTATGTCCACACAGGAACTAACGGCGTGTCTACACCATAGAACTACTTACATCTGTCAGCTGCTAAAACCAATAACAGACCTGCAGAATGACGAAAGTTTTTGCGACAAGAATCTAGCTACCAATAAATGTAAACAAGAAAAAACCAACTGTACTAACGTATGGCTTGAATTACATTTGACTTCTCAGCACTTTTACTTTTGTTGTGACACCTACACAATAAAAATAATATGCGGCGACCGTGTAACAGTTCGTCAGCTGAGCCAAGCCGGGGTCATTAGCATAGGTCAAGAGTGCGTCATCAAAGGAAAGGACTTCTCATTATATTCGATACGTCATCAGTCCAACCAAATGAACGTTACACCAACCATTTATATACCAGAATTCGATCAAATTAACCATTTGATTAACATCAAAATCCCTGACGAAAGACAGGCTGATGACGGAAACCTTACAATGCCCATGACCAATCTGGGGGAGGCGATAGAGAAACTGAAGAAAAGCGACTCAGAAATAGAAGAATATATATCGCCGCATGACATCCATCAATACGTAATATGTTACGTGCTGATGTCGATCGCTCTGTGCGTAGCAGCAGTCTGGTTGTGGCAGACCGGGCGATGTCGCCTGTGCCGTAAGGCCGCAGCTGGACACCGTGGCGGAGGATCCCACCGGCGGCAGACCACGGTAACCCCACCGCCTCCGAGACCTCAACGCCGCAGCGAGAGCTGCTGCCAACAGGAATTGGCAGCGGCTCCGCTAACACCGAAACCAACCAGAGGACACGAATCGTATAGTGAAGTGCTCAGTGCCAGTGATCTAAAGGACAAAAGTGAAATCGGTTTTCGTTTACACAATTATGCCAAACGCTGGCCTAGCGCGAATTATAGTGCGATCAAACGGGACAGAATTACGAAGACAGGCAATCACAATAGTGCTTTTACTGTGGAAGATTCAATAGTGTAACTTCTAATAATTTATAATAATTTAAGTAGACCATTATGCCATTATATTGTTTGATCATTATTTTTATACTTACCAGTTTTGATTACTAGAAACGAATGTGTTTTAAGTAGTTTTATAATTTTGTGTATACCATTTTTATTATAGCCTAGTTTTTAGCTATCATCCCGCATTTCTTCTCGCTCTCGGGAATATGTTCGAGTTTAAATCGAACACTAAGCGAAAATGCATAATTGCATCGAACGCAAGTATGCACATTCGCTCGTTCACCAAAATGTGGGCCAGTTCGTGTTCAGATGTCTTTAGAGACACCGCGTACTCAACAACCATTACCATTACCATTACCATTGTCTTGTAATTAAGTGTTGTAGTGATTTAATATATAGCTATTTCCCTTACAATTCGAGACTTTAACTTTAACCATAAACCATATCCTATTATTACGAGAAAGGAGTGTTAGGTCACCATAGCGCCAAGCACTACTTTTTACACTAAGTTTTTTTTTTTAAACAAAAAAATAAAGAGAAAAAGCGTTTGTGTAGTGTTTGCATGCAGGGCCTCTTATTTGTGTAAGATGGGAATGTACGTGTCTGATGTGTAAGAGGATGTGTGTGGTATTGTCTAGTGTTCTGTTGTGAGTTGTGGTGTGAGTGAGTGTGCGCGCGTTTGTGTGTATGTTATGAGAGATGTATGTTATATTGTACGTATTACTATGGTTTTTATGTTATGATGCTATGTACAAAAGAAGTTCTGTCTGTTCGTAGGTAAGGCTTTTCAGGTATTCGGTAAGTTTCTTCTTGCATTGAATTTTTGTTAACGGGTATATATTAAGAATTCTGTTTAACCTATTGTAAATTAATGGACCAATGGAGTGGGCAAAGCGTTGGCTAAATTTAGTTCTAGACTGCTTAGTTCTTTCGCATACAATGTCTTTTCTTCGTTTTTGGAGGAGTAGTGGGTTGTATTTTAATTTACTGTGTTGTAGGAGGGCAACGCTTAGTATGTATAATTGCCTCACGATCATGATCTCCCATTTCTCGTATAATGTTGTTGTAGAGAATCGGATAGGCTTGAACGATGCAACCTTCAGTATTGCACGCTGGGCTACCTCAACAGACTTCAAAGTTGTTTTTGATGTTCCTCCCCAGGAAGATATACAATATGTAAGAAGCGATTGACAGAGAGCGTAGTATATCTGCTTCAGCAACTTAAAATCAGCAATGTGTCTCAGGTTTTTAAAAATATATATGAGCTTTCGTATTCTTCCGCAGAGCAGCCTAACATGTTCCTTAAAATTGAGATTGCTGTCTATGTTTACTCCTAGATATTTCATTGTATGCACGCGTTTCAGTGAAGGACACTTGCAGTTTCTTCCGAAGTGACACTAGTGGGACACGATATTTCGCACAATGCCATCTCCAGTTTCATTTCTTATGCTAAAGCAGATGTACTTGGTTTTGTCTACATTTAATGTAAGTATATTACTCTGAAGCCAATTTCTCACGATATCGAAGCCCCGCTGTGCAGCACCGAAAGCCTCTTCCCATGTATCAGCAGCAAAAGAAAGGGCAGTATCGTCCGCAAAAGATAAGATTTCACCATGGGTAAGTTCCAGACTCGTGAGACCATTTATATACACAAGAAATAAACTGGGTCCCAGTATGCTACCTTGTGGTACGCCGTGAGTAATCTGGAGGTGAGAACTTTTACAATTTCCTACACGAACACACTGAGACCGGCCAGTCAGGTAACTATTAAAAAGTTGCAACTGTGTACCTCTCATTCCTAATCTTCGAGTTTGTCCAGTAAGAGGGTTACAGAAATCGTATCAAATGCCTTTGCGAGATCTAGAAAGATAGTGAGGCATTTTTTCTTTTTATCTAAATTGGAAGTAACAAAATCTATGAGTTTATTTACGGCTTGCTCAGTTGATTTACCTTGTCGAAAACCATATTGGTTAGCTGAAAGCAGTTTATTTTTTTCTAAATATTTAACTAGCCGTGAATTTATAATTTTTTCTAGTATTTTTGATATCGCTGGTAAGATAGATATTGGTCGATAGTTATTGATGCGATTTCTGTCCCCACTCTTAAAGATTGGACAAACTTCGACTTTTTTAAGGACGTCAGGGAACACTCCATTCTGCAGACAATCGTTTATGATCTTTGTAAGAGGTGGTACAATGATGTTTCTGTAGGTTTTTAGAAATTTATTACTGATATTATCTCCACCACTGGCACAGTCTGACTTTAGATCGAGGATGAGACGTTCTACCTCCTCTTCAGTTGTGTCTATGAGAGCAAATGAATGCGGACTACTGGTAGCTGTGTCTGCATTTGTTTGTCTATTGTTTACAGTATGCGAATTTCGCTGGTGTATTTTGTTTGCTAGTGAACTTCCTACGTTTATGAAGTAACTATTGACTTCACTCAATGAGTTTTCAGGAGAGGTCGATAGTGTCAGTAGTTCTTTCGGATGATTTGTTACTTTTGATGTATTTGTAATATCTTTTATGGCTTTCCATAGTTTTTTATTATCTTGTTGTGCATTTTGAAGTTGATTTTTTTCATACTCTATTTTAAGTTTTCTTAACAACGCATTGCAGAAATTTCTGTATCGCGTATATGTCACTTTTAAAATAAGATTTTCAGGAGCACGCTTTGATTTCAAGTGTAATTTATCCCTATTTCTAGTGCATCGTAGCAACCCCTGTGTCATCCATGGTTTTATGATTTTGTGACGTTTAGATAGAGTAATATGTTTAGTATTGTTTTTAATTGCGTGTTGAAGACAAAAGTAATTTAAAGATAAGTTTGGGTTTGGAAGGTGATAAATTGGGTCTAGGTTAATTTTTATAAGATCTTGCTCTAAGTTTGTAAAGTCAACTTTAGTTATTGTTGTTACTGCATATTGACGCATTTCCTTAGCTGTCAAACTCAGTAAAACAGGGTAGTGATCCGTTAGGGTAGTTTGAGGAACTAGAGTAGTAACTGCATAATTGGTCTTTACTAACGCATGATCCAAGCAAGAATTGCTTTCATAACGAGTTATCAGAGTGTGAGCTGGTAAGAGGCCATGAGAAGCCGCTAAAGTCAGGTAGCGTTCCCCGTTTAGGTTTATTTTGCTAGGATTAATATCTATGTTTATGTCACCTATTACCAAGATCTGTTTATAGTTTGACACTGTGAGTAGTAATGTATCTAGGGATAGAAGAAATTGGTCAATGTTTTTGAAAGATGGAGACCGATAAAAAGCTAGTATCGCTACGCGATTGTCTATTTTTGCGACCAGACAGTTACATTCTCGCATGTGAGGCTCTTCTATTGTTAAACTAAGGTTTTCCTCATAATAAATGACTACTCCATCATTTTGTTTGGGGTTTATTTTAGTCCCGACATGAGAATAACCCGCAAGAATTGGTATAACTGAACAACTTGAGAGCCAGCATTCGGTCAATACAATTATATCACATTTCAACTTCATTCTTGTCAATAGAACTTCAAGCCCTGGCATGTTACAGCTTATGCTGCGTATGTTTAGCGTGAAGATTAACAAGTGATTAGGGTGCAGTGGTATTAATTTATGACAGTTTTCAATGTTTGTTTCTTGTGATTGCGATACAGATAGTTTATCGAGATTGTCTGTTAAGTTAATTATGTTATTGAATTTGGCTTCAGTAAAAAGTATTGTAAGAAATGGTGGTCATGGTTACAGAATAGTATTAGCAATGCACTAAGGTAACTAAAAGATTTAGAATGGTTTGCGTGCACTATGTTTGTGATGTATGTATAAAGTAGTATACGTGTTGTGGAAAGCGTGTCATACATAAGAGTTATTGTAAAAGGTTCGAATGTGGCTAAATGTCCTTGTGATGGGAAATCAAGATGTATGTGTTGTTTTATAGTAGGTACTGTGAGTGTAATAGTGTTTAAATTTAGAGAAAAATGTGTTGTCTTTGAATTGTAGTGTATAATTTCTGCATACTGTGGTAGAATGTAAACAAAAATAACTTGCGTTTTAAACTGGAAAAATAAAAAAGCGATCTAAAGAGTAGCGTATAGTTTCTGTAAGATGTGTTTTTAACGTGTAAACAGAAATTACTTGCAATTCGAAATGAGAACAAAGCATGCAATATAAAATAAATCATAAACATACCGAAGATGAGAGTTACTACATGAAATAGTCACATTGAGTTTCTTAACTTATCCAGATCCGTGTCGTGATTTATGCGTATGTGAGTTGAGTCTTCGGTTTTTTTCAGGTAAACAAACCCGTTAGTCGTCCAGCAGAAGTCATATCCGTGGCTTTTTTTAAACTGCCTGGCCAGAAAATACAGTCTCTGAGTCTTATGAGTTAAAGTTTCAGTTACGTAAAGTGGTCTTGATTGGTATGAGTGGTTCAAATGAGTAGTGTTTAACTTTTCTCCCTTTGCCCGTGTTTTATTGAAGTTCTTGACAGCCTTGAGGATTTTGTCTTTTAGTAATACGGAAGTCAAGTCCACGACAACAGGATTTGATGCGTCTTTCGATTTTAGTCTATAGACGTCTCGAATATTAGAACAGTCAATGTTGACACTCAAGGTCTTGCCTAGTTTAATAATTTCGTTGCAAAGATTTTCTTTTGTTTCGCCACTTTGCTTTGGTATATTCCGAATTTCTATGCCTGCTCCACGGGTCTTTCGCTCAGCTACTTCCAATTTTTCCTCTAATTCCTTAATCAAGATTTTGTCCTCTTTTTTTTCTTTCTCGAGAGTGGATATTTTCTGCGAGAATTCGTCATATTTACTCGACATGACTTCTAAACTGGTTTTTAAATCTTGAAAACGTTTTTCCTGTTGTTTTGAGAAAGTCGAGAACATTTCCTTAATCAGTGCTGTGACATCCAAGTGTTCATCTTCAAGCTTTCTCTTCTTTCGCTCAGTGACATTGACTACGAGTGCATGAAGATTAGGTTCCGACTCGCAGTGCTGTAGCGGTGAGCCACTCGTAACCGTAGTAAACGAAGGGGCTTCGCTACGAAAGCTATCAGGCGCCACTGTCGGCGTCAGCGGGGCAGGTGAGGCGGGGGGTGTTCTTCTCAACGGCATAGCGGCGCGCGGCGGTGTACTGAGAGCGGTGTAAAGTACCAGGACAGCAGATAGAAGTGTAGCCGGTTGATTTTTCACAGTAAATGTAAGCACTAATGCGGGGGCCAAGTTATAATTGCTGACAGCGAGTAAAGCGAAGCTTTGTCGTTTCCGTCCAGTTTAAGAAGACCTTTGGGTTAGTGCGTACAATGGATGCGTAAGCGACGTATTTGTACGATGCTGTGAGGATCACTGCTGTCTCTTTTCTGCAGGTTAATGTCAGACGACTTGCTGTCTCCCTTATACGGGCGTCTCGTTGCCGCGTAGTTACTGCGATGTTGTTGTGTGTGAGAGTGTAGTACGTACTCACGTCACGCAGCAAGTTTGCAGAGAACTCTTCGTTCTTTATGCACTCCTAATTTTTAGCAAATATTTATTTCTGTGAAATTTGACTTTTTAATTAATTTAAAAATAAACTACGGCTTGTGGCACGTCTACTCTTTGCAGAGGTCCGAGGGGAAGGGAGGAGGAGAATACCAGTATTTTACATGGAGCGACTGCCTATCTGACCTCCACAACTCAGTTAGTACTGGCACAGAATAATAACTAGTAACTAGCGTTACAGAAGCTTTACTTCGCAATGGCTTTCAAAGAAATATGTACTCAATCTGATAAACAATATGATTTAATTTAGCTCGCGTTCCAGTCGAGCACGTGTTCATTTACATACCTACCAATTTTTTTTTGAGGGAATATGGGCCTTAATTCACTGGACTACGGTTCATAATAAGTTATACGTGGTTATACGTATTGAAAGAGCCGCGGACTAGGGTTGCTTACTTCGAGAAAAAAAAAATTCCAAGCAAGAAATTCGCAATAAGGATTCGCAAACTTCCTATAAGTACGTTGAAAAGAATTCCATAGGTATCACCTATAGTATCACCGTAAATATTTTGCGTTGGGCTCCTAGTCTAAGTTCGTAAATGAATACGACAAATGAAATGCAACTCGAATGAAACGACTAAAATGTATTTTTATTGTACTTTTAAATACTTTTAGGGTATTGGAATAGTACTTTGTTCAACAAGGGGAGAAAGGGTTTGTAGTTTGAATTAATTTCATTTCAAATAGGAACATAATGTAATCCAATCAAAGTAGATTTTACCTGTCAGCGTCTCTAGGCAACCAAAAAAAAGTTAAATTTCGATCACGATCCGTATTTAAACAATTAAATACTGCAAAGTATCTTTTTGCTTTTTTTCGTTTTGTGTCCATTTTGCAATTATCGAGAAAGTTGAACGTGGTCGAACAAATAGCGCGCGCGCGTGTCTTCTTTCGCTTGCGGCAGCCTACTAGATTGGCCCTTGCGCAAGGGCCGCCGCCTGTAGGTATGTTTTTAATACCTACACGCGGAGTGACACAGGCCTGGTACTGGGTAATACGATAACCCTTGGTAAGACTGGTTGTCAGACTTTTTGCGCCACTGACTATAAAGACTGTCAAAGATCTACAAATGACAGCCGGGACCAACGGCTTAACGTGCTTTCCGAGGCACGGAGGAAACCCAGTATGAAATGAGTGGTCACCCATGCACAGACCAACCTAAGCAAGCACGGCTTAACCTAAAGACCGACCCGAGCGGCTGTTATTATTTAGCTTATGTTTTTATTTTATATCATAAATAGCTATTACTCACCCTCAGTGTATCCAATCCTCTCGAAGCGATATCAGTACAAGACAAAGCATTAACCTTCCCGCTTTTATACATCTCGAACTTTCCCATCTTCAAAACGACGGCCATCTTGCCATTTATGTTCACACATTCGATATTGTTCTCGTTCAAGAACATAGACACGAAGTCACATGTCGAGGTCTGGTTGGAGAATATCATAACTGGTTTATTCTGGTTCATGTCGGCTTGGACTAGTTTCAGGAGTTCTAGTGGTTTCTGGGCTTTTCCTAGGCGCATGAATCTGGGGAAGATTAATATTATTTGCTTGTAATTCTTTATTTAAAAACCATGTACAGTTAAGTGGCCATAGGCCTACATAGACCAGACAATCATCGGCTTGTTCTTTTTAACCGACTTCCAAAAAGAGAAGGTTATCAATTCGTCTGTTTTTGTTTTGTGTAAGTTCAGCCTTTTTTTCGACAATTGTGAAGCGATTTCGATGATTCTTTTTTTGTTTGGAAGAAAATTACTTCGCAGTGGTCCCGTTTAAATTTGGTAAAGATCTGATGGTGATCTTCGGAGAAATAGAATGGAATTCTTCAATTATAGACAGCAAATCGGTCGTGATTGCTGCAATCGCTTGGATGTTTGTTGTTTTCACAACATCATAACATATCATCACGCCTGTATGATGTGTACAGTACACCCACATTTCGACAGTCAGGTATGTTAGATTCCATTTTATTGGGGATAAGATAAGCCTATTATAGTTGGTGCCAGTTAACATCGGAATAGAGGTCATTGCTCCGACTTTCATCCCGATATCTAAATATTAGCGATACTGTCGCTCCATCCGTACAAACCTGTCGCAAAACTGATATCGCTTGAGTCTCATAATACATCCACAGTGTCCCACATACATAAAACAGTGCACAACCCAAAAAAATAAGAAATCGAGCAAACGTACCCTACGAAATTAATTGATTTAAATACTTTATTTTCGTTTTTAACACTATTTTAACTTACTGAGACAATTTCAATAAAGTAAATATATTATTATACATCTTAAATATCATCTCAGCCGTGTGGTATCCGGCAGAGTAGAATAGAACCAACCCATTAGGTCATCGCGTCAGGTGTGCAGCACATTATGGTCACGGTGCGGGGGCGTTTACGTCACACGTAAATTTATAAGCATAAAATTAGTTTTCTAGCAAAAAATAATAATAAATTCGAATTGGAACAACACAAGATTCTCAACCCCTGTATGTCTAGCCGACTGGTATTATGATACTCTAGCGATGTAGCAAAGTATCGCTTATTGGTCGATTTAGGTAACTAGTAAGTGTCGTTATCGCTTTGTGATCAAAAACTTGGTAGGTAGGTGTTAATGACCTCTATTCCGATGTTAACTGGCACCAACTATACCATGACATGTACTGTTAACAATATGAAATAAATGACTGCCTCGTTGGTCTAGTGGCGGCGACTACTCAGAATGAGATCCTGGGTTCGATTGAATCAAACACACAGAAGTCACCGACTTCTGAAGTTATTTTTCACTTTGTTGTGTTTTTGAAATCGGTTTTATTTTTTTAATCGCCTTAAATAATAGGAGGAATACAGCCAGCACTTTTTTTTCATGTACCTATATACACTGGGTACTGGGTGGTCCCATATTAACTTTACGAATTTTACCCTTTAATACGATTTTTTTTCTTTACCTTCTTTAACCGCCATGAATTTGCGAGGGATCGGGATATCTCACATATAACCCCTCTTTAGATGATATAATATCCCTTAAAAATAAAACAAACAATTGCAAAAAACAAAAACCATGCCATTCCATATCAGAAAGCATCGATTTGAGAACCTCCTCTTTTTTTAGCTATTTATCATTTAAAAAGTGTTTAAAATTTCCAAAAAAGTCTGAAAGTTCAAACTTTGACCTTCAATATCTCCGTAACTAGAAGATTCCAACGAGTGTGGCTTTGTTTTGGGTATTTTAATACCAGTTAAAAAAAAAACAAATTAATGTACGTATTAAGACACAATGCCATCAATTAAAGTTAGTTAATTACAACAGTTCACATCGTAAAACTCATCTATTTAAGCAGAGTTTATTTTCTCATTGTTTAATCATAGATATATCCGTACTATTTAATAACGTTGTTTAAACTAGCTGTAAGTTTCCCGAATAAAATAAAATAAACAAATATTTTTACAATAAATACAAACTGCAACTAGCTCATATAATTACAATAATAAAACTAGAAGTAATATACCTTGTATATACATTGACGTCAATAGGACACATTTTCTCATTAAGTATAATTATTATTTAAATTGATTGGTTGAAAGGTTAAGATTGCGGTGTAACTGCTTGATTTATAGAAGCACGAAACTACTTTTATAAATCTCAGGCAGTTATACTGCAATCTTAAGCTTTATCAAACGCCTGTAACATCAGGAACAAATACTAAGTGAAAAATATATATATTACTACCATATATATATTTTTTTTTACTTTGAAAGGTGTTTTGGGGAATCCAGCCAGTGCCAGTAAATTTTGTTTTAAGATTTGAATCCAGGTATTTATTCTTATTGTTTCATTATCCTCAGTGGTTTTACGAAATGCAGGTTTCCTTAAGGTGCGTACAGACTATATAACATAACATTGTAACATAACATAACATTGTGAGAGACTCTCATTCGGTCCGTGTATGGTTCCGGGTGGACGTCGTATAAAACACAAGTTATATAATATGTTACATAGTCTGTACGCACCTTTACGATGTTTTTCTTGGTTTTAAATGCTTTGAATTTTAAGACTGATCTTTTTAATTGTGGCTGGGTCAGTCTGCATGGAGAAGCCTAGGCCTATTTCCAGCAGTGGACTGTGACAGGGTGAGGTGATTGACTGACTTACTTATGAGGCACATGCGGTAGTAGCCTATGAATGTTGCTGGTGGTTATTGACTTCAGTGATTCGGGGTCCACAAAGGCACTGACGGAAGCTGGTAGCTCATTAGGCAAGGTTGCACTGACCAACGTTATTTGGCAGCCTACTGGAGGGGTCTGGATTTCGACTTTGTGCTGCATCTGGAAACATTTTAAGTGAGAACTTTAGTAAAAATCTGGTATGTAGGATTGTAGGAAAGGGGAATTTCTGGATTAAGATTAATTTGTATGAACAAATTAGCTATTTCCCGCAGCTTTGTTTGCGTTATGGTAGACATCTTTTTCATCACGTTTAAAATTTAGCCTATAACACTCGGGGTATTCGGGGATTAATGAAACTTCCCATTCGTGAAAATATTGGATCAGTAGCTTTCGAAGATCCAAACTTACAAACTCTTTACATCAGAACTTATAAACTTACTAAGTTATTTTTCTTTTACCAGGAGTGAGTTGCTGTCAGTGTTTGAACCAACAACCGGTTTGTAATACAAAGAAACTCGTAGCAAGACCAGCCAAATGCCTCCTGTGACAGTCAACCGTACACAATCATTAAGGTAAGCTTATCTTTCAACTTTAAAAGTTTGATCAGAATGTTGGGCCACAAAAGGGATGAATGAAAGGCATTTGCATGTCGCGGAGATGAGGATGCTAAGGGGGATGTGTGGTGTTACGCGAATGGATAAAGTTAGAAATGAGTATATAAGAGGAAGTCTGAAAGTGGCGCCGGTGAATGAAAAGTTGTGTGGTAATCGGTTGTTGTGGTATGGGCATGTGATGCGGAGGGATGAGGAAAATGTCGTGAGGAAAGTTTTGAGTATGAATGTGGATGGGTATATGAGTAGAGGAAGACCAAAGAAACGATGGATGGACTGCATAAAGAATGATATGGCAAGAAAAGAAGTGTCTGATGAGATGACGAAAAATAGAGAAGTATGGAAGAAGAAGACATGCTGCGCCGACCAGAAATGAATTGGGATAAGGGCAAGAGAATGATGATATCTCTCAACTTTAAAAAGACATCACCTAGCTACAAAAATAAATTTTTGAGCGACTCTTAAAAAGGAGGAGGTATTGAATTCGGCCATTATCTTTTTTTCATGTGTTTACAACTATTTCTCTGTGATTTCTGGTCTGGTTTTCGTTATTATTTTTTCATTTGATAGAGGAAGGTCGGCCACGGTGTTCCCATATAAATTATATTAACTTAGGTTGGGTAGGTACTTTGTTGGTTTAGTTTCATTCGTTCTTCGTCTGATATCAATAATCTTTTAAAATAACTTCCAGTTAAAATAGAGAAATAATAATTGACAAGAATATGTGTGCGATACAAAAAACTCCACGAAGTAGACACATTAGCAATAGCCTTACACCATATGAGGCTCATGGGAGATAAAAAGGGTTAAATTTCATGATCATGCTGCGGATAATTTCTGACCATAGGGGAGCGAAACCTCAAGCAAATTCTATTGATAAATAAAACCATTTAGCAATAATTACTTACCGGGAATTTCTTCAACAAGTACGCCAACTTATCAATAAAACTGTCATCTAACAACGTATCTGCTTCATCCAACACAACATGGTGCACATGATTGATTTTGAAAATACCGGTTGTGACCAGTTTACTGTACGCTCCAAGCGTAGTCACTAGAACATCACAGTATTCTATTGGTGGGTTCAACATCTTTTGCTTGGTGCGTCCACCAACAAGAGTGGTTGCGTTCAAGTTGAGCCGTTGAGCTATGTTTTGGGCTACTTCTCCTACTTGGGTAGCTGGAAAATGTATTAGCATTTAGATTGTTAAGATGTACTGCTGGTTGCAAATTAGTGGTAACATTTGAGTTTGTCTAGTCTAGCATAGTATGGAACAGTAGTATCTTTTGTTATCATATCACTGAAGTGCATTCTAAACATATTGAACAGTGCATTTACTTATGATAAATGATAAATGATGTTTATTTTGCAAGTAGGTTTTTACAAACACTTTTACACGTCATTTTTTAAAACTAGATGGGGCCGGTGTTTCGTACCTGACTACTCTGAGAAGAAACAGCCGAAACAAACTCAGAGGTCATAGTCTCTTTTAAAGTCCAGACAATCTTGCTCAATTCACATGAGGACTATGCAGATTAGTGTCTGATATGGTCTTTTGAAGAAAGAACCATACAGTTTTGAGTGGACCTGTCCAGTCAGTGCAAGCATTTGTCAGTTAACGTGTAGCTCGACTTATAACTCAAGGAGCTCAACAAAACGACGAACAATACCAAAGAAAGGACATTTGGGTAGGTCGCTTAGAGTACTCAAACTGTCAGACAGTTGTAGGAAAAAATAAACAAAAAATATAAATGTGACCCACATGGTCCCCACATTCACAATAATCATATAAAATTCATAGCAAGTTCTATTCAAAAAGAATGTAAATAAAAATCACAAAAATCATTAAAAGGCACAATGATGATAAAAAAAAAAGTAATAAGTATTCATGTCAAATCAGTAAATGTCAAATAAAATAATAAAAAAATAATAAAGTAAAAAATAATAAAATACATACAATAATATCTTGTACATAATTTATTAATGTGTAGTTTTCGTTGTAAAGATATCACAGTATTGTGTCCTGCTCGTCCTGTTCTTTGCACATCACAGGAGCTGATGGACGATGATGAAAGTTCCAACTCATTGCCAAATTTTGGGCCGACTCAATTTGATTTTATTGTCATTGACACACTAAATAAAGTAGTAAAGATTTGAAATATTTCACTCTATAATTCTTAGGTAATAACTTACCTAGTTCTCTACTGGGAGTTATTATAACAGCCATAGGACTGTTAAATTCCTCCTTAACACTAGGCTTCCAGTCCAAGATATGCTGGAATATCGGCAGCAAATACGCCAACGTCTTCCCACAGCCAGTCTCCGCAGTTATGACAGTATTGTTGCCAGCCAGTATGGAAGGAATGCCCTTAGCTTGAATCAAAGTAGGCAAAGAATAACCTTGCTCAGACATAACCTCAATCAAACTTGGACATACGCCGATTTCTTCAAAACTCTTCTTATAAACCGGTTTTTCTTCCTTTTTGTTCGCATCTCCGTATATTATAAAGTAGTCCCCCTTAGATTTGTTACTCAACCAGCCTTTCGAAGCCAGCGGAATGCCATCAAACTTACTGTAACTCTGACCATCGAAATGATTGAATTCTGGACGTTTACAAGTTATTATCGGTAACTTTTTCTTTGCCTGTTTGACGCTGTAGTACCGACAATACGACAAATTTAATATGGGCCGTAATTTAGACATTTTTGCGGCTTTAATAGTAAAATTTCGTCAATTTTACAGAATTTACACAAACAACACATGAGACATGACTGAAGTTCCTTGCTGATGACACTAGTTTGACATTGACACTGACAGCTTCAACAACGACATGTGTAGTAGAATACGTTTAGTTCCAATCCGAAAAAAAGAATTAGTTTTTTTACCGAGAGGTTAAGTTTTAATTAAAATGTTAATATTATGGCCATTATTTACGAGTTATTTGGTTTCACTTCACACACTTAATACAATGTATAGTTATAGAACTTTTTCTGTGTTATGGATGTGTCTTTGTGTGTTCTTAAACTTGTCGTCGTAAGCCGCGTTCCCACTTTGTAGTGACGACAAATAATCGTGTAGCTTTAAGTGTCGTGGCTTGTGTATTTAAATGGAGGTGTTCACATATAGGACGTCGCGATTACTGTCGTCCACAACTTTTGCCAGCTAAAACCAACGATAAATTAATCGTCACGACATATTGGGAACGCGGCCCGGCTAGGGATGTGAGGTGGACACACATCAGTGATGCCAGAACCAATTTTTAAAAATCCGTAGGGCTGCTCTCAAAAATCCGTAGATTTCCGTAAATTGCCTCAAAAAATCCGTAGATCTACGGACAGATCTTTTTAAAGCTAAACCTGACTATTTACCTATAGGTGGACTTACCTTAAACCAAATTCCTTGCCGGTAAAAAAATCTGCGGGAAAATCGAAAAGACAAAGGAAAATACATTTTTTTAATAGTATTTTTTATTTTTTATTAATCAATTTCAATCATTATTATTGTCGGTCTCGCTCTCGCAATTCTCATTCTCAGTAACATTTGTAACTACCTATACTGTTGTTCCGAGTCGCAGGACTACCTTTTTTGGAGCTACGTTTCGTTTTATACAAAATTTTATTTAATTTGAATAAGTAAGTATACTATTGTTTGGATCAGATGGATGCAATCGATCAAAAATCCGTAGATTTGCGACTAAAATCCGTGTGTCCGTAGACAAGACCTAAAGTCCGTGACCTTGGTTTGATTCGTTTAGTTTTTTTTTGTCACCGACTTCTGAAGCTAAAGTTATTTTTCACTTTTTTGTGTTTTGTGTTTTTTGAAGTCGGTTTTATTTTTTTTGCAAAAAGTTTTTTTTTTCCATTTTTAGTTGTAATATCCTATCCAAAAATTTCCTATGTATTTATTTTACATTGTAAACAATACATGTCATGGTAATAAGCTTAACCCCAATAAATGGAACTTAACATACCTAAACTGTCGAAATTTGGGTGTATTGTACACATCTGCGTACCCCTCAGGGCATACAGGCGTGATGTTACGTCATGATGTTGTATAAACAATAAACATCCAAGCGATTGCAGCAATCACGACCGATTTACCGTCTAGTTTTGAAGAGTTCCATTGTATATATCTTCGAAGATCAGCATTAGATCTTCACCAAATTTAAATGCGACCATTTCACGAGTATACTCTTTTAAATAAAAAAAGAATTTTGAGAATCGCTCCACAAATGGAGGAGAAATCGGTGAACATACATACACGAAATTATACCACACGACTCAAGTAAAAATGTTCTTAGAATGAAAACTACTGGGCCAAACTATGTTAAATTTTTATGGGATCAAATGGCAACTATTTTGCAACAAACTAAAGAAGAATCACGTAAATCGGATCATAAATCTCGGCGTAATCGGTGTACATACATTAAAAAAAAAGATCGAATTGAGAACCTCCTCCTTTTTGAAGTCGCTCCAAACTATGTTCATTTTTTATGGACCAAATGGCAACTATTTTGCAACAAACTAAAGAAGAATCACGTAAATCGGATCATAAATCTCGGCGTAATCGGTGTACATACCTACATAAAAAAAAACCGATCGAATTGAGAACCTCCTCCTTTTTGAAGTCGGTTAAATAGACGTTTCCCAGCAATAATTTTTGCGTAAAGTTACTTAGTTTGATGTACATAATGCTTGGTTCACGGCTTCGTGATGAGGTCTTTTACACCCTGTAGGTATATACGTAATACACTAGCGAAGGTCACGCGGTTTCACCCGCGTAGTTCCCGTTTCCGTGGGAGTACGGGTATAAAATTATGTTACTCAGTAAAGACGTGGCTTTCTTATGGTGAAAGAATTTTTAAAATCGGTCGAGTTGTTTTAGAGTTATGCAAAGACACAAACAAACCAAAAAATCAAATCTTTCCTGTTTATAATATTAGTAAGTATAGAAGTATAGATATACCTACTTAATCAATATTGGATAAGTATAGGTATGGGTCTACCCACTTATACTGGCAGTAAATTGCTGATTTATACCAAGATTAACATAAGAACGAGCACCGGTTTGTCTAAAAGTTACCGGTGTTAATATTAGGAAGATATTTATAATAAAAAAATTCAATACACTTCCTCGAAAACTGGTTTTTATCGCACTACGATTAGGTTCAACATGCAATGTATTTCACACCCGTGCGGTTTTTTTTATTTTCCAACACGTGTGCGGGAATAAAAATTGCCACAGATAACTATAATTATGATTAGTCCAAATTGGTTCAATGCCTATAGTCAGAGGTGAATGTTTTTTTTTTCGACAAAGCAATAGGTAAGGTAATGCGTCTCGTAAATATTTTTTGAATATTCAAATTGTGTATATAAATAGAATATCATAGATTTCATGATTATTTCAAACTTATATTTACTTTTAAACAAATTAACATTTATTTGTGTTGTTTGTGTTTGTGCTTCTCAAAAAAAAACATAATCTATTTTTATATTAGGCTGTATAGCGGCTTCATACCTTTGCTTCTCATTCAACCTGGCGAAAGCAAAGCGCGGAAAAATAGAAAATTAAAATCATAGTTTCCTACTAACTCATGACAAAAATATTTTTCGTTCTTTTATTTTATTTCTTCAAAAGTGTATTGAAAAACGTCGTTTGATAGGTACACGTGGACATTTTTGTTATTGAAGTACTCGGCTCAAAAACACCCTCGCCTACGGAGTTAATTCCGCCTCGGATGCAATAACAAACTTTCTGCACTTGTATCAAAATGTACATTCAAGCGTTTACCTGTTGCTGTTATCAATATCGAGCTAAAATCTGCAAAATATCACGTTTGTTGTATGGAAGCCTCCATTAAATATTAATTTTATTCTGTTTTTAGTACCTATTTGTTGTTATAGTGGCAACCAAAATATTAAAATTTTACCTTCAAATAAAATTTGTATTATGTTTCCTAAGACGTCCGAAGTCCATTATGAGAGAGTACACGCTTCGTTCCATGAACAGCTGCTAGATGTCCTTTCTTTTCCGCCTCGTAATCGCGCCACTAGCGCCCCCCAACGTCATATCTGTGAACTACTTTCAAAAACCGCATACAAGCCGCCATGATGAAGTGTTAGGCCATTGTTCGGCTCATAATGATGCAAAAGTAGGTAGGTATGCACCAGGAAGACCTTACTTGGACTTCGGACGTCTTAGGAAACATAATACAAATTTTATTTGAAGGTAAAATTTTAATATTATGTGTTCCGTTTGACGTCCGAAGTCCATTATGAGAGATATGTTTGTTATCTCCTGGTGGATTGTATAAAGGAAAGGCAACAATGTGAATTATAAACCAATATTATTTTAATCACATTTTCATAACATAAGTAACCTCTAATTATATAGGTTTTAAAATATGAACAAAAATCTAGCCATTTAGGCACTGGCAGTAATATTTATATTAAGAGAAAACATAAAAATGCAAGAATCGTACAATATCTTCATGAGTAATTTAACCGGAATCAATTTGATTGTAAAAATCGGTTACATATAATCAATTGGGGACTTGAAATAATCTTGATAACGAATGCGCCGAGGATATTTCGTTACTAGATCTGATTTCTTTACGGTAAAATTTTCTGAAAGTTGATTCATGCCTCCAGTTCGCCTTAGATAATATGTCATTTATAGGATAATTTTCTAGCCAATTTAATGATGAGACAGCTGATCTAAAACTACCTGGAGAGGCTTGTATTCCAGCATCACATAGAACACGTTTTACCCAACCACCGATTATAGTTGGTGTGGCTGCTCTAACGGGATCTCTAGTGGTTATGAACAAATTTGTTATTGAACCCCGTCTTTCCTTTGATGCATTTTTTAATGTGCGGAGCCAATATAATGGATTTGTATTTTGATCTTGGGATGCCAACAAAACCCAACTGGATTGCTGGAAAGTCGCGCTATCTGTCTTTGACCCGAAAACTGGGTGTAAAGTTATGGAATCCCCATTATCTACAAACTGATCAATATTCAAAAGGGATAGGTCGTGTACACGACGTCCTGAACATAATAACAAAATAGTCGCTGTTCGCTTAGACACCTCATATAAACTACTGATGCAAGGAGTGTTATCTTTTAAATAAGTAATTAATTCCCTAGCGTCCCATGTGGGCACCTTAGGTGGTAACGGCTTTGCAATTGAAATTGCTTTCAAAATGTGCTTAACAATATGACTAGAAGAAATTCTAATATTTGAAGCAGTTTCACAAATAGATGCGATAACTGACTTGTGCACAAGAATAGTTCTGTAAGCTAACTTTTGATTAAGATATAGATATGCTAGATATTTCGCAACATCTGTCGGATTTGGTGTACGGAAATTTACATTATTTTGACTACACCACAAAGACCACTTACCCCAAATAGGTGTGTAAGTTTTAAGAGTTGAAGGTCGCCAGCAAGATAAAAGAAGATCTTTCTCTTGTGGAGACCAATCGCTTGTCATGGTGTCCCAGCCAAAATGAGCCAGGCTTCCAACTGAAGATCGTTGACATGAGCTGGTGGTAGGCCGGTCACCGTGTCCACCAAGGTCTTCTTCAGGTCTCTGATCTTCAGCGGCCGTGCCAAGGATCGATTCTTCAGGTCTGGCCGCCAAAAGGGTTTCTTCCACTTGGGTGCTACTATTATGTACCGACCTGATGCCGAGTTGAGGTGGTGAAGAACTCGTGGAAGCAACGCCGGCGGTGGGAACACCCATGCGAGGTCGTATCGCCAGTATCTGCTGAACGCGTCGTGATAACAGGCGTTGGAGTCTGAGGAATCTAGAGAAACATAATTTATCACGACGTGTGCGGTTTGTGACGCGAACAAGTCTATGTTTGGTTTTCCCCAAGTCTGAAATATCTTTGAAGTTGCTGCCACCTGCAGGTGCCACTCGCTGCCGGCGCGATTTCTTGACAAGTGGTCTGCTTCGGTGTTGTAGACCCCTGGTAGGTGGTGAGGGATCAGTACAACATTGAGGTCGTCTACCAGAGTTAACAGTTCCCGCGTCAATTCCATCAATCGGCGTGATTTGGTGCCGCCTTCCTTCTGAATGTACGAGACCACTGTCTTGTTGTCGGTCTGTAGAATGATTCTGGAGTCCTGGAGAGCTCTGGATTCCTTCGACAACACAGCAATCACAGCAAACATCTCTTTGAGATTGCAATGCCATTTTTTCTGGTCGGGTTTCCATGCACCTTGTACCCTTTTGTTGTTGACCAGGGCACCCCACATAATGTCGGAAGCGTCCGTGATGACAAAGTTTGTGGGTAGCACATCTGTGTGAATTGCTGTCTTTTGACTCACATTCTCCATCCACCACTCGAGTTCTAGGCGAACGTCTTGTGTCAGCTGTACTGCTCTGAGAGGATTTTGACGCAGTACTTTGATGTGACATTGCAGCGCACGGCAATGCATCCTTCCCCGGTGGGTGATGAAAGACGCAAAGTTGAGAAACCCTAAGAGGCATTGCGCCTGCTTGAGGGTCCAACTGCCCGCTGCGAGTCTGGTCGAGAGGATCTGTCGAGTTTTTCTTACCTTCTCTGGTGGTAGGGACTTGCGGTTTGTTTCGGTGTCCCAATTGATTCCGAGATATTCGATCGACCTTGTTGGCCTGGTGATCGATTTCTCGAGATTCACACACCAGCCCAGACTGGACAGGAAGCGTACAGCTATGTTTAGGTGCGTGCTGAGTACTTCCTTGTTCTGGTGGACTAATAAATAGTCGTCTAGATACACGACAAGACGCAGACCTTTTCTGCGAAGGTATTCTGCCGTCCAGTTTGTTATAGTGGCAAACATTCTGGGAGCAGCAGCCAGGCCGAATGGTAGACATGTCATCTGCAGAAGTTGACCACCGTAGCTGATGCGCAAAAAGCGCCTGTGTTCTGTACGTATTGGGAGGTGATAATAGGCCTGGCTGAGGTCCAGTTTGATCATCCAGTCGCCTTGTTGTAGAAATGAAGGCATTCGTTGATGATGGAAAAGATGGAAATGCTTTGGCTCCATGTATACATTTAGTGCTTTCAAGTTGAATATCACTCGAGTTTTGCCAGTGTTCTTTGTGATCATGAAAAGGGGGCAAATGAACGATGGGCTCGAAGGAGCAGGCTCTAACACTCGTTCTTGAATCATCTTGTGGATTTCTAGTGTCATTTTTTCCGAAACAGGGGTTTGAAATTTTGACAGGTTGTCCGAAGTGGGTAGAATTAAGGGCGGTGTCTGATTGAAGGGGATACGAGCTCCCGATATCATTTTTAAAATAGTTTTTGGGGGGTCGTAAAGATTCCATATTTCTAAATAATGTTGAAGACAGCCGCCCCAAAAACTCGGTATTAAATAGTCATTTATGCTTCTGTCCTGCTCGCCTCCCGTTCTTATCTTTTCGCCCCCCCTTCTTTTTTGAAGAGAAATCGTGATTTCGTCTGTTATCTTTTTTGTCGTTTCGCTTCGGTTTGTTTTGTCGCGAACGAAAAGTATTATCTTGAAAAGACGTCGAAGGCTCTAAAGATATCGGACGACTAGTTCCCGCACTATTATTCTGTTTTTCTAAGTTTTCGATACCCCCAATTTTTTGAAGGTAGTGCGATAAATTTTCAGGATTGAATATGTATTCGATTGAGGGCGGAATTTTTCTATGTCGTCGCGTATGTATTTACTTTTAACATTCTTTAATAACGATCGGCGCCGAGTTTCTATGACCTCAGCTCGTTTACCGCAAATAATTTGGAGAATATCATGAGATACCGTTTTATAAGATGACTCAGCACCAAACAACTCTTTGAGTTTCTCAAAGAGTGTAGTTGAAGATAATTGGGCGTTCGAATTAGCAGACCAATCAATTAGTTTCTGTAATGCCGCGTTTACGTGCTCGTTTTGAGTTAGGAAAGCATTAGATAACGCCGCTAAACTGCGTTCCATTTGAAACCATCTTAATGGTGAAAATGGATCTTCAAAACGCCGCAATTCTTCGTTCACTTTCAATTCAACAAAACTAGGAAAAGCTACATATTTTTTCTGTACTTCCGTGTATCGTACAGCATTCCAATCCGGGGAGTCGAACCTCTGCATTTCTGCTATTTTCGTGACACGTTCTGGATTTGCTTTAGGTACACTAGGTTCCTTAACGGAAACGTCTAAATTTGCAATATTTTCCCAACAAGGGGTAAGCTGCGGCGGACGTAAGAAATTTTCTTGTAAATTGAGGGTAGGAACAGTCGATGTTGAAGGTAACGCGGTGCCAACATTATTTTGCGTGGTGGGTAGGCTTTGTGCTAATGGAGCACTATTTGCTATCATGTAATTTGTTAAAACATTATTGACATGACTCACCAACTGCTGGGATAGTACATCAAACCTGCGATCCAGTTCGGAATCTTGCGAGAGGGAGCGTTCGCGTACCTGACGAGGGCGTTTGCGCGGCGCTGGATCAGGTACATCGCTTTCCGTTGACACCGTATCTCCTCCTTTCGATGACGATGAAGAACTCGAACGCGGCGTCCGCGTCCTTTTCCGCGAAGTATTGTTTGGCGCGATAGTTTCACCGTCCATTGTTTTTTAAATAAACACAGCTCACGAGACGGAAAATTTAAATTTTAGTTATTTTTTATACTAAACGAATGAACTTTCTACTTTAGTCTTGAAAGTTCTAAAAATAAAAAATAAAATATCGCTAATTCGATATATCTGACAATCTAACAGTGCGCACAGTTCGGAAAACGACGCAACAATGGCCTAACACTTCATCATGGCGGCTTGTATGCGGTTTTTGAAAGTAGTTCACAGATATGACGTTGGGGGGCGCTAGTGGCGCGATTACGAGGCGGAAAAGAAAGGACATCTAGCAGCTGTTCATGGAACGAAGCGTGTACTCTCTCATAATGGACTTCGGACGTCAAACGGAACACATAATACATCATCTGTGATAATTTCAACTGTTTAGCTATCACGGGTCATGAGATACAGCCTGGTGACAGACAGACGGACAGTGGAGTCTTAGTAATAGGGTCCCGTTTTTTTCTTTTGGGTAAGAAAACCTAAAAATGGACAGATGGGAGATAGGACTGTATAGAAAACTGAAACCATTTCTATTATGAATGTGGCCGTACTAGGTATAATTGCAAGTGTAGATACCTACTCGAAATTCGAGGACACTTGCTATTATTATACGAAGAGGCCCCAATCACCTCCTGTATAAGGAGACTCCTTCAACGCGCCCATAAGTAACAGTAATAGTTTATATGGTGTCCAAAGCACATTACCACGTCTTGAATTGCTGCCACACTGCCACTTTTGTCCTGGTAAAAATAAATGGCCTATTGCCTAAACTTAAAACACTGTGGGTACATATTCTAAAACAGGAAAACCATTAGCCACAATAGATAATACTTAATGCCAACTCTGTACTAAGTAAGCTCCTATTAGTGATGAAACATAAAGGACAAATAAATATGTTTTGTTATTCACCATTCCGTCGCTTTTAAACCCAGTACAAAAAACGCCATTAATATTTAGCAGTTTATCTTGTCACCCAGACATACACGGGCCACGGAACAACTCACATCTTGCGACAGATAGGCTGAATGAATACATTCGTCGCCATAAAATAAAAAATTAAAAGTAAAAAATAAAACAAAATGAAAATTTATTTTCCGCGGGTTAAATTGAATGTGATTGGTGTTGTTTGTGGAATTGTGATTTTAATTGTTGGACATCAGCTAAAGTAAGTACTTACTAATTTAATCAGTCTATTTATAACTACTTAACGACTAATTAGACACAATTGTTAAATAATTGACATAAATCTCCTGGAGATTTATTAACGGACGGTTAAATGAAAAATAGAAGAAAAATGAGACGAAATATTCGCATGAAAAAGTTTTTTTTTGTTTACTACTCGTAATCTACTACCCGGTTAATAATAACTACCCGGGTCCCCCACTCCTGACTCATGTGATGCAGTGAAGGTAGTACTAGACGATGGGTAGGTAGAAACTCAGTTTTTAATAAAGTCCAACCGATTTCGGTTTTTGGCACAAAAATTCGGAATTTCGTTTGCTATAAGTAACTCTAGTTTTGAATCGGTAGGGGGCCAAGACTAACCGACATATTTGAATGCTCTGCTTTCTTCATATAGGCAGAGAGTAGAACGGCTATTCATGACGATTTACCCACAGAAAAAAACCTATCTGATGATGGGGATGATTTTGCAGGAATAAATATAAATATCACTGAACATGCCACACTAAGCAACGAGGCTTGTATCGTGGACACCAGACAGTTGATATACCTACTACATAGATACTTTTCGTTTGTAAATACATACTTATTATACATATAAACATCCATGACTCGGAAACAAATGTCCATGTTCATCACACAAGCATTTGATCCAACCGGGGTTCGAACCCGGGACCCTAAGAACGCAAGGCAGCCTCACCACCGCTGCGCCATTCAGGTCGTCAAGGAATGGTGTTATAATCATTGACATTATTTACTACTAGTACATACTTTCCTAGATATAATTATTAAGGAAGTAAACAACTTAGCTCTGTAACTTGTTATTTACGAAAATGGTATGACTGTCAAGCTTTAATTGATTTTACCTTGGAACAGTTTGTAAACACTACGTACGACATGCAAGGCAACCTATCCTAAATGCTTATTATCATTATCTTATACCTATCTGCTTATTTTGTACCTGCCTATCTGACTAACTTGAGATGAAGGACAACAACTGGTCCAAATGTTTATTCCCTTCTACTTGGTTAAAAAATAATTTAAAAAAAAATACTTTGTAAAAAGAAAATAAAAACTGAAAGCAAAAAAAATCTGAGACGGAACATACAGGGTGTAAAAGACCTCATCACGAAGCCGTCAACCAAGCATTCTGTACATCAAACTAAGTAACTTTACGCAAAAATTATTGCTGGGAAACGACTTTTTTATTGGGGTTAAAAATCATGTTTTGTGGTAGAACTCAATTTAACGCACTCAAAACATTGTGCTGATGGATGGGTGAACAAGACCCTTTAATATTGACTGCAACAGTCGCGACCGTTATTGGATGCTGATTTTCGTGTAGTCAATGTTCCGTATTAGAATTTATTATTTGTTCTTGTTTTTAGGGTTCCGTAGTCAACTAGGAACCCTTATAGTTTCGCCATGTCTGTCCGTCCGTCTGTCCGTCCTATCTCTGTGACCGTTAGCACTAGAAAGCTGAAAGTTGGTACCAATATGTAGGTATATCAATCACGCCGACAAAGTGGTAAAATAAAAATTGGAAAAAAAATGTTTTAATAGGGTAGCCCCCCTATATGTAAAGTGGGAAGTGATATTTTTTTTTTTCAACCCTAACGTGTGATATATTGTTGGAAAGGTATTAAATGAATAGGGGTTTCCTAAAATCATTTTTTGATAATGTCAATAATTTCGGAAATAATCGCTCCAAAAGTAAAAAACAATGTGTCCCCCCCCCCTCTAACTTTTGAACCATAAGTTTAGAAAATATGAAAAAAATCTGAAAAGTAGAACTTTATAAGGACTTTCTAGGAAACATTGAGTTATTATAATAGCTCAATGCTAGGAAAATCATTTTGAACTTGATGGAAACAACAGTTTTTGTACAAAAAAGACAAAAAGTTGTACAAAATAATTTCTGGACTAAGTTTGTAGTATATTCGTATATGCAAGCATTTTTACATAATGGATACCCACCTTTAAACTCATAAGTGGGAACACTTATTGTGACGGACGGGAAACTACGGAACCCTACACTGAGCGTGGCCCGACACGCTCTTGGCCGGTTTTTTCTTTTCAGTTCGCTAGTCTATACCAATATTATAAAGAGGAAAGATTTGTATTTTTGTATGTAACGAATAAACTGAAAAACTACTGGACCGATTTGAAAAAATATTTCAGCACTGGATAGCTACATTATCAGCGAGTAACATTGGCTATATTTTATCCCCGTACTCCCACGGGAACGGGAACTACGCGGGTGAAACCACGTGACGTCCGCTAGTGTATAAAATTGCAACCATTGTATTCGCGATATAGGAGGATATGCATAATAATAATTTAGAAAAAAAACGCAAATCCTTGACACGCAATACCTAGATAGGTACCTACTTACATCATATGTAGGTACTTAAAACCAGAGCGGATTTTTTTATCTATTTTCCATTGTCTTTCTTTGCTGACTGTAGGTACCTACGAGAACTCAAGTGCAAATGGCATTCCAAAGTCGCCAACTCCGACTATCATTTTGAATTGAAAACAACTTCCGAGACATTTTAGGATAATCCCATGGAATTAATAGAATTATTCTAAGGACCAAACTCATGCTGTTTACATTTGTGAATAAAAGGGAATTAAAACTTTTTTGCAAAATAAGTAGAATATTATAAATAATAAAAACCCGTATCGGAAATACCAATCTATTCGCCGAGTTTTCACCGACTTCCGAAACTAAGGTTATATAAATAAGGGCAATTCGGATGGTATTCGGTACCTATCTAGTTTATGGAACTAGTATAACATACATGTATACGGGTCGAAAACCTCCTCGTTTAATTTAAAATTCCCACGAAACCTGTTAAAAAATAGAAGTATTAAGTATATAATTAATGATTAAACGAACTTACCTGTACGTGAAGTTCGATCATAATTATACGAAGTGCTTCGTCCGAAGAGATTAGTAAGATAGAATAATATTGAACACAATGTAGTAACGCTTATGTGTTACCACTTCAGCATACCCATTATGGCATCACAATTTATTACCATAATACTTCCCTGCCTGCATGAACATCCAGTCGGTCGAGCTTCATTGGTTTAGAGACATAACATATTTCCGGAACTCCTGGGATAACCAGGGCGGGCGGGACTTACTAATCTCTTCGGACGAAGCACTTCGTATAATTATGATCGAACTTCACGTACAGGTAAGTTCGTTTAATCATTAATTATACTCGTGCTTCGTCCTCAAGATTAGTAAGATAGAATAATATTGAACACAATGTAGATGTTGAGATAAAGAAGGTGGAGGAAATATGAAATTAAAATAAATCTTATCTTCTGAAACATTTATTTCAATTCCCATTATACAACCAAACAGATAACAACAAACAATGAGATAGGTACATAACTCAAACTCAAACTCAAAGCATTTATTTCAATTAGACCATTACGGCACTTTTGAAAGTCAAAAATACAAAAAAGAAAATCAAAGCTACAGTCCCAGTCACAAGGCATAATAACTTGAGAAAGTACTGTAGTTGCCCATTCCCTAGCGTAGATCTCTATGGAGAAGAATGGGCAAGAAACTCCATGGACACTCTTTTAAAATCAAAATATTGTTACAAAATCTTGGTTACATCATTAATTTTGAGATTATACATAAATGTGAGAACGATGTAGAAAGACGTGCACACTAAGAGCGTCCAGAGTGAAAGATTAGATTAAAAATGTATGAATAAAGTAATTAAAATGAACCTTGGCAGCTAAGAGATGACCAGTCCCAACTGCCAGCGCCCGTTCACAGACATGACGCATGTACCGGCGCCATTCAACTCGACCATATTGAAGGGAACTAAATGACCCGACACACCCGCCACCATCAGCGAGACATTTAAGTGAGCATGACATTCTCTCAGTCACCAAGGCATATTCAAGTCAATGAAAGATAAATAAATGTAAATGGTGGCTGAACAGTACAAAGTACTCACACATGTGCTATGCAATTATATAATACTAAGAACTGGAATCTATACAATGCAAGTATATTTTTACAATCTTCTGCAGCTTCCACAATACATTAACATGGGAATCAATTCTTCATCTTCTTCTTTACGTGTCGATGGACTCAAATAATGCCCGTCCAGTACAAACAATTAGTTTGCCCCCCTCCCCCCCACCTATGGTTGTGGAGCAGGACCAGCATTTAGCCAAGCATTTTTATCATCAATGTAATCCCCCAACTTATAATATGCTTGCCTACATAGTGTGCGTTTTATACAAGATTTAAATTTCGTCTCATTCAGTTGAAGAATGTGGGGAGGTATTTTATTGTAACATTTCAAACAGTACCCCATGAAAGATGAATCCACTTTAGCAAGCCTGAAACCTGGCTGAACTAGTTGGTCCCTATTTCTAGTGTTATAGTGGTGTCTGTCCCCTCTCTTACTGAATAAATGCCGATTTTTTCTAACGTACATGATGTTTTCATAGATGTATTGACAAGGTACTGTCATGATATTAATTTCCTTAAACAGTTCTCTTAGAGAATCGCGTCTACGTAATTCATAAATGGCTCTGATGGCTCTTTTCTGCAGAATAAATATAGACTCGATGTCTGCAGCCCGTCCCCATAGTAAAATACCGTATGACATAATACTATGAAAATAACTAAAATAGACCAGCCTCGCGGTATTAACATCAGTAAATTGACGGATTTTTCTAACAGCATATGCTGCTGAGCTTAGCCGTCCTGCAAGAGATGTTAGATGAGGACCCCATTGTAACCTTGAGTCGAGCGTGATTCCCAAGAAAACCGTTTTATCGACAAATTCTAGTTTCTCTTGATTCAATATTATGTCACAATCACTACTTTTGACATTTGGTAGAGCAAATCTAATGCATTTAGTTTTTTTCCCATTTAGTACTAAATTATTAGCGGTAAACCAATCGTGGACCTGCAGTAGGGCGTTATTTACGTCATCAAGATTAGTGGCACGTCTGTTTATTTTAAATATTAAAGAAGTATCGTCAGCAAACAACACCATATGCGGATGGTTGTTAAATAGATGGGGTAGGTCATTAATATATACTAAAAAGAGGAAGGGACCCAATATCGAACCTTGTGGTACACCCATTTTTACTTTTAAACCCATTGAGTTTACTCCATTTATTTGTACCTGCTGCTGTCTATCATTCAAATACGATTTTATTAAACTGAGCGCAAGTTTACCTAAACCGTAATGCTGAAGTTTCAAGATCAGGGTTTCGTGATTTACGCAATCAAATGCCTTCGAAAGGTCACAAAAGATTCCTATGGCATCTTGTGCCTCTTCCCACGCAGTAAATATGTGTTTTAATAAAGTGACACCGGCGTCAGTTGTACAACGTCCTTTGGTGAAACCATACTGTTGCTCGTGTAATATTTTATTAGTGTTAAAATGGTTAAGCATTTGATTGAGCATTATCTTTTCAAACACCTTGCTGAAAACCGGCAACACGGATACGGGCCTATAGTTATTGGTGTCTTTACTGTCCTCGGATTTAAAAAGCGGTATTACCTTACTGAATTTCATTAGATCCGGATAACAAAACTGAAACTTCTATAATAATTTACGCAAGTACCATTTATATGTACTGATTAATCATTTAGAGGAGCATACTGCCTTTGCTACAGCCACATTATCTTCTTTGCCAATGATTGGTCTGTTATAGAATTTTGCGAAGGTAGTGGAATTGACTTGTTCAAAAAAAAAAAAAACATCATTTTTTAAATATAATTTAAATCTTTATCATAAATGATAGTAATGATAGAAGCGAAAAACTCTCAATTCTTTTTTATTTATTTATTATAGACAATTTAAAATTGATAAAATTTTGAAATTAGTCACGTGACTAGAAACGCGCCAAAATCGGTTGCCATGTTGGCTACGTCACAATGTTAAAGGACTTGCTCAACAATACAGTGTGAATTTTCGTGAACTTTCAGCATTAAATTTTATATATGTCACGGCAGCTGTTTCATACAATAAGTTTGTAGTTAATATCTACAATAACGTGTTGAGGTCGGTAAAACGACAGCGACATCAGTTTATTGCCAAATATGTGTAAAATACTTTGTACTACACCCTTCCTAGAATAGGTAACATGCACTGAAAATATTGTACATAAAGAAGCTTCTCGTTTGCTAATAAAACTCGAAAGGTCAAAATGAAAACAGTAACATTCTATCTGCGTTCTTATTTTCGTCATTATTCATACATAATTTTCATACACAAGCACAACACAATCAAAGTCTTGACAATGTTACTAAAAAAAAACCATGTTGCAACATAACACTTCTCTTAGTAGTGCTGACCGCAAACCCAAGTTTCGCAATCACGATTAAAAAGTTGCATTCAGCCTAATCGATACTCGCAATGAAATGAAGTTTGGAAAAAAAGAGTTGATACTGAATACTGAAAGCTCCTTGGTATAATTTTTATTAATTATTATAAACTATCATTTTTAATAATGTAATTTAGTAATTATTCGATGCTTTTGATTGATTTCACGAGAAGGAGATTATATTAATGAGAAACAAGGCTACGGCTAAATTCGCGTCGATTTTTTAGTTTCTAAATTTAAACTTGGAATGCGCTCGCAATTCACATTTATGAGTATTTTTATTTACTACATCATTTATTTATTGTGAATTTTGTTTTGTAATAACTGAAGGTTGGATATAGTGCGCCAAGGATCTTGGTAGGCATAGTTTTGATTGATCCACCAAAGATAGATAAATATTATCAACTCTAAAACCTCAACAGATTTTTACAATACCTACCAAGATCCTTGGCGCACTATTTCCAACTAACGGGACGCTAGACTGAAGTGATAACTTAAATTAAACTAATTTATGTTGAACTACCTATTTGATATTGAAATTGATTAAAAATAAATAAATAAGTGGCGTTAGTTCAGATTTTGTCCACGCGCCAAAAGATCCTTGTACAGTCAGTTTTTTTAATACAATCGGATTGGGTTTTTAGACATTCACATGTGTCAAAATAAAAAGTAATTTAAATCAAAAGCACTAATATAGGGTAGAATTTCGGAAAACGCTTTCTTATCGGATGCCTACGTCATAAAAAGAACACACCCTCTAAGTGTCAGGTCTCTATGATCAGCGGTTTGGCTGTGCATTGATCCATCAGTCATCATCAGTCAGTCATTCAGGAACTACTTCGTTCCCGAACTCCTTCGTTACCGTTCCGAATCGAGTCACCCTCCCAGAAGAAGATATCACTTCAAAAAATAGTAAATTTAAATACAATAACCATATTAAAATAAATACCATATTTCAGGCAAATAAATAAATCTATCTATCTATCTAATGTAATTTTGAACAGCAACTGCATTTCTAATTTAAATTTTGATTTCGAAAAAATCGGCGCGAATTTAGCCATGGATCAATCTGTACTGTTTATTATTGGGTTGGTTTGAATACCTACGTATACAATATACTATTAAGATTACCTAAAAAAAAACACAATAATATAATATTTTTTTATTGTTTTTACGCTTAAAACAAGATTATTTTAATTTCCATTCGTCGATTATTACAATCCTTAATTAAATTACTCGAGTTAATCCAAATTTACAAAAAAAAATCGATTGGAATAATCGCTTTCACACATCACAAAGATTTAAAAAAAAAAATATCGGCATGTCATGTCGTCAACGTCAATAACAAATACAAATTGAGTACTGGTAATAAATATTACATGTTATTGGTCCTGTGTTAGTAAATTACGCTAAGATCTGGGTATTTTCATGTTGTATAAAATATTTGGAATGATATTTGTCATATTTGTTTTCGATGTGTCCTCTGTGTGATACAATGTGAAAAATAAAAATGTAAACACGCAAGATTGCCGCGAAACTTCGACTTTAGATTTCAAAATCATCATTACCATTAATTATTTAAATGGAACTATGGATGAATTCGTCACATAATTAAATGACGAGTCAATTATTTTCAACATAGTGGAGCTTGGATGTCCGAAAACTATTTTTTATGATTTCAAGCCTCGGCTCACAATATAGCGATGACCGTATTTACGCACTTGGATTTTATAAGAGTAAATTAAGAATCTTGCGTGCTAAATATATAACTTTTAATGGTGTTGACATATGATCCTTTTAACCAACTCTCTTAATTAACTCACACTCATAGTATTTGAGGAACAGAATTTTAATAATAACAAGAAATCATCGATGCTAGGTCAAAACACTGTATCAGCTGTATGGTACGATGAGTAAGTATTAACATTGTGACGTCACATACGCGCTCGGGTTTATTCGGGAACTGTCGGCGTGTTTTCGGTACGGGGTTCGAGAATGTATTTTTAATCTAATATAACTTTCTAATTAGAGCGAAAAAAAATAAAATAAAAATTGTTTGTTATAAAACATATATATGATCTTTCCATTTATGACAAAAAAAAAATCTAGTATAATACTCAATTGCCGCTCCATCCTGCGGTTTGTCGTATGGCGTCAAGGCTTACCCCTTGTCTATATGCCATAGATGTTGCAGCATGTCGTGTGCTATGGGAGGAAAACACAGTTACGTCAATTCCACTATCTTTCAAGGTAGACTTAATCCATCGACTAAGAGTTTGACTCGTAACACGATTGAAAGGTTTACGATGGCTAATAAACAGTTGATTGGAATTTCTTAGATTTATAGTCTTATCTAAATAAGCTAAGAGAGTTCTTGCGGGACATATTTCGGGTCGCTCGCTAAAGAATGGCAAATAAAGCGTCGGTTGAGTTGTACCTGCTTTTGATGTTTTAATAAGATCTTTAATTTTTATTATAATTTTATCATCGAAGGTAATTATTTGATCAATATTAATTTTAGACAGTGTCTGTGCCCGATGGGCTGTAACAAGAGCTAGAAGGGTAGAACACTTCTTTGAAAGCCGCTGTAGTGTTAGGCTTTCGTTAGGGAACAATGTGGTTATATAATTTAAAACGACATTTGCATCCCATGTTACGTTATACCGCGGTAACGGCGGTCTTAATTTATATACACCTTTACAAAATCTTATGATTCGATCATCGTCAGAAATGTCTCCAATAATTAAGGAAAGTGCAGATTTATGGCTATTAATTGTCCCATACTGGGCACCATCATTAAATATCTGTGTAAGAAAATCTAAAATCATTGGAATCGATGGTTGGTACATATCAATTGCATTTGCAGAACAAAAATTATACCAACGTTTGAGGCAAACGTCGTATTGTTTGAAAGTGTTGTCCGATAGAGAAGCGAGCACGATGTCTAAGGCTGAGGCTGGGATACATCGCTGCTGCATGGCCGTCCGGACAACACTCCGGCAACCAGGGTAACGTGAGCTTGGATGTTTCGGTTGCTGGAATTGGGAATAATGACGTCATTAGAGTCTAATTTAATCATTTTAGAAATAAGTAATCGCTGAAATAATGGATACCATGGTTGTGTAGGCCAATCGGGAACAACCATGATACCTTCAGCATTATCTGCTATAACTTTCCTTAGGGCCTTAAGAATGATTGCTACTGGTGGGAAAGCATAAAACAGATGGTTGGACCAATTTAAGGTGAAAGCATCAATCGCAGATGCCTCTGGATCTTTGTGCCAAGAGACATACGTTTCACATTTTTTGTTAATGCGAGTAGCAAATAAGTCAACTTGTGGAACTACCAATAAACGATCTAGTAATTTTTGATAACCGGTGTGAGACAGTACCCACTCTGTGTCTGGATGGGTTCGTCGGGATTCCCTATCAGCAATAACATTTTCTGATGATTTAATATAAGAAGCAAAAATGATAATTTTACGGTCCTCACACCAATGCCATATATCTTTTGTGATTTTGGTAAGATGAGGATATTGGATACCTCCCATGCGATTAATATAGCTCACAGCAGTGGTGTTGTCAATTCTTAGTAATATTTGGCAATTCTCATAATTCTTAGCAAATATTTTGAGTGCAAAATATGCTGCTAAAAGCTCAAGGTTATTTATATGCAGCTTAACCTCATTGTTAGACCAACTACCACTAGCCGTTTGTCCATTACATGCGGCACCCCACCCCGTTGTTGAGGCGTCAGAGTAAATTTCTAACACGTAACTATCGTTCCTAATCCTATGTACGGAATGATCTATGACCTTACACCACCAGTTAATATCTGGTAACAATGACTGCGGTATTGTCATGAGTCTTTCATAATTATCGTCATTTCGTAAGTTAAAAAACTTGCAGCGTTCAAGTTCTTTTGTATGTAACCACCCGTACTCTATGGCAGGGCAGGCAGACACTAACAAACCTATTAGCTGAGCGAATTTCCTAATCTTACAACGTTTTAATATTTTAAAATGTTGTAGCTCGGTTTTGATTTTAATTCTTTTCTCAGAAGGTAGGCTTAATTCCCATTTATGAGTGTCTATTACGTAACCTAAATATTTGCATGACCTTGAGGGTATTTTATTACTCTTTTCCTCGTTAATAACAAAACCTAGTGCTTGTAATAACGTCTGAGTGGTCTCAATGTTTTGCAAACATTCATGGTGGGTATATCCAACAAGAAATAGATCGTCTAAATAAATTGATGATATATAACCACACGATCGTAATAACTTAATGACAGGTTTCATCAATTTCGTAAATATGAATGGAGCCGTACAGATACCGAAGGGCAGGACGTTAAATTCATATAATTTTTCATCAATATTGAACCGAAGGTATCTCCTTGAATCGGGATGAATATTGATGAGAAAATATGCATCTTTTAAATCTAAAGTTGCGATGTAACACTCTCGTGATACAAGTTTCAATGCAGTACGTATGTCCTCTAATTTAAAATGTTCTGAATTAATGAAAATGTTTAAGTTTTTCAAGTTAAGAATTAATCTCATCTTGCCATTCGGTTTCGGTACTAAAAACACACGTGACACATATTGATCGGAACATGGTTTAGCTTCGGATATGGCGACCATGGTTAACAAGTTATCAATTATGATTTTCAACTGAGCCTTTTCAGAGTCAGAAAATGTATTTGGTGTTGAAACACTAACTTGATGTACCGGATGGTTAAACTTAATTTTATAACCGTTTATCCACGACAATACAGTACGGTCTTTAGTTAATAACTAGCGGACTTCCCGCGGTTTCACCCGCGTAGTTCCCGTTCCCGTAAGAGTACGGGAATAAAATATAGCCTATGTTACTCGTGGATAATGTAGCTTTCGAATGGTGAAAGAATTTTTTAAATCGGTCCAGTAGTTTTTGAGCCTATTCATTACAAACAAACAAACAAACAAACAAAGTTTTCCTCTTTATAATATTAGTATAGATGACCATTGTTTATAAAAGTGGCCAAGTCGGCCCGCATAACGTACCGGATCTATTGGGGGCGGTTGCGCTTGGGTCGCTGCGAGAATGCTTGCGACCAATTCCTGGGCGGCTGCGCGTTCCGAGTAGCAGGTGGAAGTTGCTGCGGCGGCGGACCCCTCACCTGCCTGCGAGCCGGGATCCTCGCCTTCCCGTTTAAAGGCCTGTGGTTGTAAGTTTTATTCGCCGAAGTCGAAGCTTTTGGTTTATTTGCTTCCGGTTTCATTTCAGAGCTGGATTTTGAGACGGCCTTCGCTGTTTTGAGGGTATCGGCGAGATCGTTTCCAAAGAGGAACTTGTCGATCTTTGTGGTATCCAGCTGGTCCTTCAACTCTTTTTTGAGTGAATACAGTGCAAAATTACGCCTAGCTTGAGATTCTGAGTGTTGAATATCACATAATATTCGACCAACGTCCATGAGATCTTTTAGTAGAGCATGGTTTCTCTCCCTGGCGTCAAGCTGCTCGGATATAATCCTGCCCAAACATGAAATCCCTGCTGCCAATTGCTTCTGTCTCGATTCTATGGCTTTGTCTCTTTTACGTACTTGATCGGTTGTGGCGGCTTTAATTTCTGCATTCAGGAGTGGTGCAGCTATCGTAGTGCAGTTTCCTGGTACTAAAAACTTACTGAGAAGATCTTTACGAACATCCTTGTCCAGACCGGACGTTGCGATATGAGCAAATCTGGATGCAACATCTTTGTTTATATCCGGGCCGTAATCAACCGTTATTGACGGATCTGCTCCCAATATGTCCAGGATTTCAGTATTGCAGTCTGCGTGGTCGTTTGGAATGATTACATCTTCTGTCGGGGTAGACACGGCTATCATTGGTGATACATCGTCATCCGCCACTGTGACTGGTGGGTCTACAGTGATGGTGTCTGCATGTTCGTCAGGGTTTGTCGTTGCTTCCTGATCTGTGAAGAGAGGATAGCAATCAGACTATTTGACAAACACGAATATGCATACCTACATAGAAATGCAAAATCGGCAGAATGTAACATTCGGAAAATCACAGTATAGTGATTATCAAATGCGGCGATATAGTCCCATAGACTAATCTGATGCATAAAACTAAGATACCTACAAACAATTAAGTTACACATTATGCGGCGATGTAGTCCCATAGACTAATCTGAAGCATAATAGTAGGTCAATTACGAACAAAGACTCCATGGTTATTATTTTAAGCGGCGATATAGTCCCTCAGACTAAACTGATGCATAAAAAGTGGGTAGTCTTTCAACAGTTTACTCCATTTAATTAGGTACGTTTAAGTATATGCGGCGACATAGTCCTGCAGACTAGTCTGTTGCATTAGACGTGATCGTTAGTGATCAGGGTAATTGGTTTGGTGTAATATAACCGTTGTTATATATTACCAATATCCACTTTATAATTTGCAAATGTGGGTACTTACTGTCTGGGTTCTCAGGTGGCGCCGGCGCGGGTGTAGAACTCCTCGATGAGCATGAGGACGAACTCGAAGACTGGCTCGAAGATGAGGACGAACTTAACCGAAAACAATTACGTCTATCGCGGCGCGAACGTTCCATTTCTTTTTCTAATTTTCTTATTTTTTTCCTTATGAACTTTAAATTATTTTCGTTAGCGCGTTATGGCATTTTTACTTTTATTATTATGTGCGAAGTGGTTGAGCACTAAAAAGCGAATGAATGGAGCTCGACCGACTGGATGTTCATGCAGGCAGGGAAGTATTAGGGTAATAAATTGTGTTGCCATAATGGGTATAACGAATACCCTCTAAACTATAGTGCTGAAGTGGTAACACCTAAGCGTTACTACATTGTGTTCAATATTATTCTATCTTACTAATCTTGAGGACGAAGCACGAGTTTAATTTGGGCTATAAACTTACAGAAAAAAATTCCGCAGTCGGAATGAATAAAAAAGTTTGATAGAGAAAAATTATAAATATATACTTACTAGTATTATAAAGAGGTAACATTTGTTTGTAAGTTTGTATGTTTGTAAGTTTGTATGTCGGGGGTAATCTCCGGAAGTAATGAACCGATTTAAATTCTTTCACCATTAGAAAGCTACATTCGCCCTGAGTAACATAGGCTATATTTTATCCCCGTACTCCCACGGGAACGGGAACTACGCGGGTGAAACCGCGGGACGTCCGCTAGTCTATACTAATATTATAAAGAGGAAAACTTTGTTTGTTTGTTTGTAATGAATAGGCTCAAAAACTACTGGTCCGATTTAAAAAATTCTTTCACCATTCGAAAGCTACATTATCCACGAGTAACATAGGCTATATTTTATTACCATACTCCAACGGGAACGGGAACTACGCGGGTGAAACCGCGGGAAGTCCGCTAGTTACTTATAAAGAAGCCGAAAGGCACTTGTTCTCCTCGTCATAGCGATCATTTTTTTTTTCTACACCATACCTACCTGGGAACCTTCTAGTTACGGAGATATTGGGGGTCAAAGTTCCAACTTTTTGACAAGTTTTTTTTTTTAATTCATTTTTATGTAAGATTTTTACTTTAAACACCTCCACGACCCCCGTACTATTCAATCCATCCATCAGCACAATGTTTTGAGTGCGTTACATTGAGTTCTACCACAAAACATGATTTTTCACCCCAAAAAAGAAAAGTCGTTTCCCAGCAATCATTTTTACGTTACGTTACTTAGTTTGATGTACAGAATGCTTGGTTGACGGCTTCGTGATGAGGTCTTTTACACCCTGTATACTTATTATAATATAATATAATGAAAAAAAAAATGCAAAATAGTCAGTTCATCTAGATTCTAGCTTGACCAACCAAACACAAAAACTCAACAGAAAATCTTCGAACGCAATTTTTTTTAACTCTAAAATCGTCGATGTGCTTTCTTTGAATTTTCTCTATGTTGTACCTTTTCAGGTACCTAATTGTAGCTTCGTCTTTTAAAAAATTGGTTTGATCCTTGCAATTACCCTTTGATTCACTACCAATCTCCGTGTCAGTGGCTTTTAGATGATTATAGCGCAAAACAAACTCACTACCTAATCAAAAAGAACTAAAAGAAAAAGAAAAGAAAGAAAGATTCTGTTGTTCTTTATTCTAGATTTGGTACAAAATTTTCGAACACCCTAGTTCAACGACTATTACTGCTAAACTAATAAAGTTATCTTAACCGCTATAATCATTTTCCTTTAAAGTTCATGAAATGCACTATCATCATTTGTTCATTTGTTGCTGTAAATTGTTATTTACCTAAGTGGATAAAACGAAACTTATTAATTTATTTATTTGTATAACTCTTGTACAGTAGCTACTGATCCAGTTCAGATGCTGTTCCAATTTTTAATTTAAATACACAATTTTTATATAATAACCCGCCAATTCAGGGGACCGGCACTGTCTCTCCTTAACACAGGCTAAATTTTAGCCTATCTAGGAGAACAGTACTTCACCCGTCTTTATTGTATAGTTGAACCTAAAAATTGTGTAAATCCAACATTTGTAAACTTTGCAATCCCATTTTGAAATAAACTATTATTATTATCATGAATTTTTCCAGATTTTTCAAGACCGCAGTTTAGCTTTTATAGGGAGGGGACAAAAATTTTCACTTTAAAGTATAATATTTCGTAAATAGAGCATTAAATCGGAAAATTGTATTAGCAACCCCTATGTCATTTTAATAGACATATTTAACGATACCCCACGCAATGGGGCAGACGGCGAATTCATCCTCAATCCACAGGTAGGGGAGCTACCCTAAAAAAAAAATTACCAAAATTTTATTTTACTACTTTGTCAGTGTAACTGATATTTATTTATTTATTTATTTATTTATTATTAAACATTTGTAAACTTAACAGGTAAACCCAAGACGTCTACAAACTAGTTATATCTAAGTACTAAATATACGCTTACCTACAGTTACAATATTTTGTTGTTGGCTTAGCTTATTATTATGGTTATAGAAACATACACATAACACACCCCTACAAAATTACAGCTTTCTAGTACTAACGGTCTCTTAGCAAAACCTCGGACAGACGGACATGACGAAACTAATAAGGGTTCCTTGTCAGGACTACGGAACCCTAAAAAAATCCCAGCAATCTTTGAGGACTGCCGATAGAAGTGAAAACAAAAAGTACACAGGCCCCGCCCCAGTCGTAGCACTGGTAATGCCCCGCGCATGCCTGTGGTGCTACGCCGTAGCGGGTGCTACGAGTGCTACAAACGGCTACGAAGCGTGACCGCACTTTACGTGACGATGAGTTCAATGTTTTTCCTTCATCCAAACAGTGCTCAACGCGCCTAAACAAGTTTTCACTTCAAAAATACACTCATTTAATGCATTCAAAACTCTATTAGCTGAACATTTGATCACAAATAACACCCATCCTAAAACCTGAATGCATTGGATGGGTGTATCTAATATAAATATGTTATTTGTTACCGTGACGTCTGTGACGATTTTTAATTATAATTTATTTATAGCTTTATTCTCATGTAAGACTTTTTGGCTTTTTTTTTAGATGAAACCTAACTAGTCATTCGGTGACAAGTTCTAGATCCAAACCATGCATAAACATTTACGAGTTCCTACATGATATCACGCCTATCTGCTGCTGTAGGTTATTCTCGTTGAACATTACCAATTACTCTAATTTGAAATACATACAACTAAGTATTTCAAGTATTCCATACAAATTAAGAGTGCACGTAAAAACATGTCAACTAAAAACACTGTGATGCGCAAGGCTAAAAACTAGTTTGACATCTCTATAACTTAGTTCATAGCTATAGCCGTACTTTTCTTGCACTGCCTTTTAGATTGATGCACAACAGAATTGACACCTATCATTGAAAACTGCGAAAACACGGTATTTTTACGTATCATCATCAGCCTATTAATGTTCCCACTGCTGGGACACAGGCCTCCTCTCTATGAGAGGGAATGGGCTATAATCCACCACGCGGGCCCAGTGCGGATTGGTAGATGTCACATGTCTTCAAATTTTTTGGTTCTAGGACATGCCGGTTTCCACACGCTGTTTTGCTTCACCGTTTTGAGAGCAGTGGTGATTAAATAAATTACACAAAGTAATGCGCCTGTCTGTATTCGAACCCACAACTTACTGTTCGTAAGTTGGGGCCGCCACCACTAGGCCACCGCTGCTCTCCGCTTTTTACGTATGATTGACTGCGTCAGCGAGTGGAGTTCTCTTAAAGCTAAATTTTGGGCCAAATATAATTTAGTGAAAATTTGCCATCGACACGCTAAGAAGTACAGAAAAGTACAAGACTGGGCGAAGTTGTGACGTTTGGGGAGGCCTTTGACTAGCATTGGACGTCATTCGGCTGATACGATCATTCGTCATTCGGCATGCGACAGTCACGGACGTTTGAACTGTCGCGTCGTAGAAAATTGTAGAGAGTTAATTTTTTTTTTAACGACATGCAGTCGTTGAACTTAACTTTTAATTATTTTCTTGGGTTGGTAGTAGGTACTTCTTCGTCTTTGTTGATTTTAGTTAAGAAAAAAATACATGCATATTATTCCCTATTCAAGGTAACCGTTTGCACGTATGATGTCCCTTCTTCCATCCTGATGCTCCCACAGTCTGGTTGTTCTGTTTAATCTTTTGTCAATCTACTTACCACCTCAATCTTTGATCATTACAGAAACATCTTGCATGCTGCTTCCGTAGCAGAGGTAAAGGTGCTGTTACCATTGATCAAGTTGGTACAGGTAGCTGTTGTGAGTCTGTATTCGCTGGACTCAAGTGCGTCGCCGTATCCACCACATGCAAATGTTCAGGGTAAGAAATGGTCACACAGTTACACATCATTTCATCATTCTCCTTATCCCAATTCACTTGGGGTCGGCGCAGCCGTGTATTCCCGTTCGTCCCACTAACTTCGTCCCCGTAGTGGGACGAACGGGAATTCGTGTTTTTTTTTTCCCGATCGTCCCACTAATTTTGTTGATAGGACGAACGGAAATAATTTATTAATTATTTTTTAGTCCTCTTGGTCCCACCAAATAATTTCAGACTGGTTGTTTCTAATAAAATAAAAATCAGTCATTTATTAAGGAATAAAAATCAACGTTAAAATCACAGAATCAACTTATATTAAAATACACATACAAAAAAACAAAACACACAAAACAAAACAAAATAAAATTCTCCATAAAACTAAAAATTATGATTAAAAAATCAGTCAGCTTCTTCAATCAGCTTCTTTTTTGGCGCTAATCTAAAAACATATTCCCGTTCGTCCCCCTAAAATCATAAATGGGACGATCGGGAACAAATTTAATATTATTTTTGTAAATTCCCGTTCGTCCCACTACGGGGACGAAGTCAGTGGGACAAACGGGAGTGTATTCCCGTTAGAGGCGGATAGATCCGAATATACGGACGAAGCGTTAGAGAGTAGGGTCCCTGCCACGTGAGTGACGTGCGATAGCATGCCTGCCTTTCGCCGGTTGTGTTTGAATTCCATGTAAGTAATAAGAGTCGAGCCAGAGCACATTCCTACAGGGTGTAAACAACCTCATCACGAAGCCGTCAACCAAGCGTTCTGGTACTATCGGGGTCTTTTCCGCCTCACCATTTTATTTATTTTTCGCTTAAATCATGCGGAGGAGCCGAGCCACGCCCCCTTAAAGTTTGGACCTATTAGGAAAGCGTCAACTTTGGCGCGCAAAGTAACAATAACACTCGTTTGGCGTGCGTCGTCAAAGCGCTCGGCCGATTCGGTATCTTTTCATTCATTTTTTTTACACAAAGTCAACGGGGCGAGGCTAGAGAGCGTTTTTATGTTGCGAGTGCAAGCAAAAATGAGCTTAGTGGTGGTCAGGCGGGAGTATCCTCGATAGTACATCAAACTAAGTAACTTCACGCAAAAATTATTGCTAAGAAACGACTTTTTTTTTTGGGGTGAAAAATTATGTTTTGTGGTACTCAATGTAACGCACTCAAAACATTGTGCTGATGGATGGATTAAATAGTACGGGGGCCGTGGAGGTGTATCTTACAGTAAATGTCAAAAAGTTGGAACTTTGACCCCAAATATCTCTCGTAACTAGAAGGTTCCCACTTTCCCAGGTATGGTGTAGAACAAAAAAAATATCGCAATGATGACAGGTCAAGGACAAGTGCCTTTCGGCTTCATTAAGAGGTTTTTTACACCCTTTAGGTAGGTACCAGACTCCGTGGCCGTTACTGAGAAATGCTTGATTAAATACTAGTACCTATAAGTTGACAACACTAATAGGCAAAAGTGACACCCAAAGCAAAGCAAAGTGGCACTCGTAGATTATAATTAGGTACTTCACAAAACAATGAAATTATCTACATCTACGAGTGCCTACTTGATATTTTTATTGAAATTTAAATACCTTGTGCAACAAATAAGTACCTAGTACCTACAGATATATAGGATTTAGCATACTTTACATAATTTAAGTATGTTTTCCAGCGCGGCAGAGTTGAATTTGTTAAGAATCTGAGCAAAGGAAGTGCTTAGTGCCACCTTTGACTTGCAGCATTGTTATTGTAATGTATTGACGACAATTCTATAGACAACTGTTCAACATAGTCCATGGAAATCGTACCATACGCGTTAGGTCGAATTCATCATCTGTTGGTGGGTCATCGGTAAATGGTTCCTCAATCTTTTATGTAAGTATATAGGTACACAGCGGTCCGGTATTTTTTTTGGAAATTTTAAACAGCTGTATCTTAGAAGCTATTTGATCTAACATAACCAAATTGCTTTCATAGTGTTGCTTTAGTCTTCTTAAAAACTGTTATAGTAACTTTTAACCGTAGCAAAGGTCCTTCCCAAGTAACACAGGAAGCATTTTAACAAACGAATAGTAAACTTATTTAGAACTTAAGGCCCGTATAAACTCTTATTTGAGTTCACCGAGCATCTTGACGCTTTATATTGGTATTTCAAAACCATTATGATGCTTTACGATGTATAACGGTTGCATAATGGCATATGAAAATGCTTTTGTAAAGCCTTTAGTTTGAGTGCAGCAAATCATAAGGCAGCTGTATAGCTTTCAGCTGTTTTTAGTGCGTTTGGATCTACAATAGCATTTTTAAGTAGTACGATAATGCTTATTGCCGCTTAATAGCATAAACTTGTGCCATTATAATGCGCCGTAAATCCGTCATACAGCTTTGAGCTGTTTTTAGTGCCCTTTGTTGTGTAATAGCACTTTTAAGTGGGAAGTAACAGCCTAGTACCGCTGAACAGCATCAACGTGAATCAATGTAATGCTTGCATTAATAGAGGTCAACTGAGTTCTGTTGTACAGCTTACAGGTATTTAATCAAATACACGTGAGTTATTGTAATGCGTAAAGCTGTATATACATTCATTTCACTGTATTCGTAAAACCATTTGTCGGCCATATTGGGGAAAAGCACATCATCAACAAAACAACAGCCATTTTTAGGGAGGATTTTTTATTTTCATTTCTTCTTGATTTACTAAACTACGGTCGTCTGGGGTCCAACCATGCCTATGTCATTCGAATCTGTGTCTGATTTTTCTCCATTATGAATAATTCAAGTCTACTGGTATACCGGTGAACCCATAAAGAGCTACTTTATAGACAATGGTATTACAGTGGCACATCAAAAGTCTTTTTTCTGGCCTCTAGCTTAATAATTGTTCACGTGTGAGTATTGATACTACCGGTGGCATTAATTACCCTTTTTAAGGGCTCATCTGGCTGCTATAGATCGACACCATTTTGTAAATATTTTATAACCAAAAAATATTGTCATTTGGACCTATTTATAAAAGCAATAGACCTATATCATAATAATATAACTTTTTTAATACTGCTCAACCAATACTATTATGTTAATTATGTAAAATTCGTTCTATACTAGGAATACACAATTGTTTTGGGCATTTCACACATATTTTTATGTCACATTTTATATGAAAACCACAAAATAACGAAGGCGCGTGAAAATTTTCAATGAAACTTATATAGACATTTACAGTAAACTACATTGCGAATAATATTTACAGGCATAAAATAAGGAAAGAGTCAAAAACGTTTCCAGTATTATAATTTTTGTTTTGATGCAAACAAATATGGTGTCATTCACTCAGTTTTGACAGTCTTCGTCCATAATATTATATTGCTAGACAAAGTTAATTGTATTATAACATTTGTACCGTAGTATTAGAGATGTTTTTGCAATGATGTAGGGTTTATTTAAGTTCTAACTGTGAACACTTAAATAGCCTCAATCATTCTTTTAGAACAATCTAATGCTAGTCTAATGCTTTTGTAATGCAATTAACATCTTCATTATCAATAATATTGCTAATATAATGTTTCTGTAATGCGATTGGCAACTTCATTGTCCGTAATAATGTTTCTGTAATGCGATTGGCAACTTCATTGACCGTAATAATGTTTCTATAATGCAATTCGCATCTTATTTGGTCACATTAATGCTAATGTAATGCGCCTGTAATGCAAATAAACAACTAATTGTGAACTTATTTATGATCTAAAGCCGTATAATTTGTGCCCAAATAAGCATTACAGTAGCCGTATAAACGTTTGTAATGCTATCATAGAACTAATTCAAAATGCGAAAACGATACAGAAATGCTGTAAGTCGGCTGATATACTGCTTTGATGTGTTACTTGGGTTGGTGGTAAGAATTTATATTTGTTTTTCAAAAATTTAACGATGATCCGGAGGGTTTTGGAGGTCGAAAAATTGGATTTGACATAACTACTTCATCACCACATATTAAAAAAAATCAGAACTACCTTTTATTTGATGCAAGGCAAAATGTACCAATTCCATGAACTAACATATTAAAATACCATAACATCATGGATGTAATCCCCGAAGAGGTACGCAGAGTTCAAATAGTAGGTACTTACACCACATTTCGCCAGATGTAATAGGGGACAAGCCTAATGCCATCAACCGGGCACAAATCCAGACGCCCACCCCGTGGCTGCTACTGATAAATTCCTGAGGGAATAACCCAATATCACTTTGCACGACCCGGGATCGGGGATCGAACCCACGACCTCATGCTCAGTAGTCGTCGCGCTTGCGAGCAATAGAACAACAACAACAAGGCAATTAGTATATATTTAAATACCGGTATAAGTAATAAAATCATGAGGAATATTTTAATTTTTCAATTAACATAATATATACGTGTAGACGTGTACACGTGACAACTAGTTGAGAATAAGGCGTAAAAATAAGAAAAACCAAAACCACTCTATGCAATACTAGCTGCGCCCCGCGGTTTCACCCGCGTAAGTTTCGATCTTTTAATAATTTGTAGCCTATGTTAATTCCTGATAATTAAGCTTTCTATTCGTGGTTAAAATTGGTCAAGTAGTTTCGGAGTTTATTCGGTACAAACAAACACACAATTAAATATTTTTACGGACGTCACACGGTTTCACCCGCGTAGTTCTCCTTCCCGTGGGAGTACAGGGATAAAATATAGCCTATGCTACTCGCCAATAATGTAACTATCCATTGCTGAAATAATTTTTCAAATTTGTCCAGTAGTTTTTAAGATTATTCGTTACATACAAAAATATAAAAATACAAATCTTTCCTCTTTATAATAATTAGTATAGATTAGTGTTGTTATTGTCGTAATAAAAGGGCTCTGTGGAATTTCATCGTTCGGCTCAAGCCCGAAAGTTAAAAATCCAACATCATCATCTTCCTACCCTTGTTCGCAACGTCTTTTATTTCCATCCTCCCCTGTCAACCATCATGCTATCATTTACTTATTTCTCCTTCATATCATTCCTCACACAATCCATCCATCGTTTCCTTGGTCTTCCTCTCGCTCTCCATCCATCAACATTTATATTCATCACTCTTTTAGTCACATGCGATTCTTCCCTCCTCATCACATGCCCATACCAAGACAGTCGATTCTCTTTCAACTTTTCTGTAACTGGCGCAATTTTCGAAACTTCCTCTAATTAGTAGTGTAACGGGCTGGTGTCCGCAACTCCACGTCAAAGCGCGTATTTTCCTCTAATATACTCTTCTTACCCTAACCATTCTGGAAATCCAGTTGAAAAATCAATTTTGCGTTAATATAAAAGGTAATAAGTATATCGGGTATATCACCCTTATCGAAGCCGACAGACTCTTGTTCTTCCCGTCATCACTGCAATCATTTTTTGTCATTTATTATATTGTACTGGACCATATCATACTTATGAACCTTCTAGTTGCAGGCCAAAGATACAACTAGGTACTTAATTATATCATAGGTATAAAAAACCGGTTTTGATAATGTTTTGAGCGCGTGAGTCCACACCAAAAAAAACGCTGTCTGACTTAATTTGTTGATGTACCTATGTTTGGTTAACGGCTTTGTGTTGGGTGGGTCCCCTTTTACATCTTGAGTACCTACTGGCGTGCTTGTCCTTTTTAAACTTTCACGATCAGAACACATTATAAAACATATGTAAACGGGTATTTTCAAATTCAAATTCAAAATTGTTTATTTGTGACACATAGGTAAAAATAAAAGGTACATGGTGTTATCAAATAAAAATATGTCTCACTATGTGTTGCCTTGCAAGGCGTACAAATAATGTTTACACTTATGTAGTGTAAGGTAGTTTTTATGTGTATAAAAACTGAAATTTAAAAGCTAGGTAAAACTAACGTTCTTACAGCTAATTACCTACTTTATATCTTTAATAAAATATACATAGAACAAACAAAAACAATTTTAAACTATACAACATTAAAAAATAAAATAAAACAATCGAACTAAAGCTACTAAAAGTAATATAAACATAAAATAAAAACAGTAATTATTATTTTTCTTCCAGGTATTCATTGACCGAATAATAGGCTTTTTGAATTAAGAATTTATAGTGTTTTTTTGAATGTATTTAAATCTCTTGATGCTCTTATTGATTTAGGTATTTTATTAAATATTTTTGGTGCCATTCCTAGGATTTTTTTTGAGTAAAGGGCTGTTTGATGGGATTTAGACTTTCGCGAATTTTACCTTTATTATAAGCCCGACGTTTCGACCGGATTGCACCAGCCGTGGTCGCGGGAAGACTGAAGTATTGGAGGTACCGCCACAGCAAAGCGAAGGTGTTTATTCCTTTTTGGCCTCGCACAGGTTTTCTTTTTAAGATTTAGTTTTAGATTATTTTTATTGTTTAGTTTTAGATTCTTTTTTTTTTAATATTCTTTTTGTATTTCCTGTGCTTGTCCCAAATAAATATTTTTTCTTTCTTTATCCAACTACCCTCACTTGATGTTCATAAATGTTAATTAAGGCCGGTTCACACTAGGACAGCACCAATGATATTTAATTAAACAGATATGTTCTGAGCGCGCAATCGTGAAGACTCGAAAACGTGTCAATTGGCCTGTTTTTCCCTTATTCTGCGTCACTGCGTGTATGTGAGCTGGCTCTCCCCCGCGGCACACTTTTTTCGGTGGTTTTGTAGGTGTATAACATATCTGTTTGTTAGAATATCATTGGACAGCACACTACACTAACAGTGTCCGTATACTGAGTTGATTTCACTTGACGAGTACACTTAGTGATCACTGGATTCCAAGCGGAAGAGTCTGAAGCCGTCTTCGCGATTGAAATTAGGATACTTCTTGATCTCAATCAACCATTCTCTTATAATAGTGCCTCTCATTGGCAAACGTCGGGCTTATAATATTAAAGGTAAAACTCGCGAAAATACCCGTTTACATATGTTTTATAATGTCTACTGGCGTGCTGTTATTTTATTCGGACGACTACCTATTTCCTACCCACTGGTTGCTTAGCCCAGCAATCGGTCCTATATACGCTTTCAAAGAAATATAAATCTAAGAACGTTTCTATTTTCTGTTTCAGATGGTCAAACTTTTGACTTCATAATAGTTGGTGCTGGGTCAGCAGGATGTGTGTTGGCTAACAGACTGACAGAGATATCCAGCTGGAATGTTCTGCTCATTGAGGCTGGAGACGACCCGCCTGGAGCTTCTAACGTAAGCACTCATTCATTAAGCTTTTAGGAGTATAAGGTACAAAGTTCCTCGTCCGCCATTGAAAACGGAGGATCCTCCGACCAGACGGGTGTTGATTCTGGTGACTAAATATCTGATGCTCTGTGGTCTAGTAGGCTCCTGTCCGAAGGTTGTTGTCGGGATTTTGTGAATAGTCTTTGTGCTCGGCCAGAGTGGGAGCGCGGTGCGAGGTGCGGTGCGGGTGCGGCAACGCGCGCGGTTTTCCTGGCCAGACTGGCCGCGCGGTGCGGCGAGCGGCGCGGGTTGGGAGATCCCCGCTCCCGCCAGGGTTACCAACATAAGGGTTTTCCCCCCAAATTTAGGGGTAAAAAAGAGGGATGTGTTTTTTTAAGGGCGTTCTATTTTTAGGGGTACTTTTAGTGCTGGGATAGACTGAAAACGCGGGCGCGGAGCGGGCGCGGGGCGGCGTACTCAAACATTATGAACTTGAACACGCAAAGACGCCATAGTTGCATAGCTCGTTCATACAAGTAGCCGCAGTGAGTAAGTGGGCGGCAAGCGACAACCGCGCGTGACCACTGGGGTTCTCAAACTACATAGTTCGAGCCGTGCTATGGCAACTAGGAGTAAAACAAAAATTCACGTTTTTAATTGAAAACAGCGGTATCTTTAAAAAAAATATTGTTGCTATTGCTAAATATATTATTGTTGTGAATTAAAATATATAAAAAAAGGATTTTCTAGTAATTGTGGGAATTTTGACTTAGCTTGAGGGGTAAATATTTTTGGGAGTTGGTAACCCTAGCGCCCGCACTTGCCACCCGCGCCCTCACTGCGGCCACTTGTATGAACGAGCTATGGTTTGAGCTGCCCACACGCGATTCGCGTGCGGCCCGCGCCAACTAGCTCGCGCCGCAGCCCGCACCCGCGTGCCCACTATGGACACTACAATGAAGTTCATATGTTTGAGCTCGTCGCACCGCGCCCGCACCGCACCCGCGTTTCCACTCTGGCCGAGCACTTTACCTACTTGCGAATAACTCCGACAGCGCAATGCAGGATTTTAGTTCTTAATTTGCCACCATAGATGTCGCTAGCGTTCTTTTTGTGAATTTGATTATGTTCGCTACAAGCGCTGTTAAATGTGGACGAACCATCAATTGGATATGAACAAGAAACCTTCCTGGAAGCAAAAAAAGCCGAAGCCCTTTTTAGCCGCTAACCTTTTGGGGTTAGTTTGATAATAAATTAATAGATTACCTTTCATTACTTTCAGATACCAGGCGTATCAGTATTAGTATCAGCTGCCCTCCCCGACTGGAATTATTTTACAGAAGACGATGGCTTCTCCAGCCAAGGGCTCAAGACGAAGAGCATCCAAAACCGCAGAGGTAAAATGCTTGGAGGATCCAGTGGAGTCAACTTTATGTTCTATGTCAGAGGGAATAAGGTTGACTACGACAATTGGGCCCAACAGGGCAACGAGGGCTGGGATTGGGACAATGTGACCACATATTTCAAGAAAAGTGAAAGACTGAACGATAAATTAATTATGAACAGTGAATCAGCAGATTTGCACAGTACTAAAGGGTATTTAGGCATCACACAACCAAATTGGGATCATAAAACCAAGGAATTCTTCAATGCTTTCAAAGAAAACGGCCATCAAATTCTTCAGGATTGCAATGGACACCAGCAGTTAGGATACGGGCCCTCCAGTTTTACAGCAGATAAGAATATTCGACAGAATACAGCCAATGCTTTTCTGATCCCGATAAAGGACAGAAAAAATCTGCATGTCCTCAAAAATACTTTTGTCAGAAGAATTATATTGAATAAGGGCAAAAGAGCAATAGGTGTCGAAGTGAAACTTCCTAAAGGAGAAATTGTAAAACTTAAAGCGAAAAACGAGGTCGTGTTATCTGCTGGGGCCATCAACACTCCACAATTACTAATGCTATCTGGCATCGGCCCTAAAGAACATTTAAAAGAAATGAACATAAATGTAGTATTGGATTCACCAAACGTCGGACAAAATATGCAAGATCACCCTCTGGTTCCTCTCATTTTTTCTGGAAAGAAGAGCATGTCTTCGATCTTAGACAACATTGAGCCTTTGGGGAGCCTTGATCGTTTCCCAATGCCAACGATTTTAGGATTTGTAGCTTTGAACAAATCTCAGAAGTATCCAGACTATCAGATCACTGCAGTCCCTACACCAACAGCCGCTATCCTTCCTCCTTTACTATGTTCTGATACTTTTACACTAAACGATGCATCTTGTATTGCTTTAGCTGATGCTACACAGCAGAGAGGAACCTTATTTACTCTCATAACTCAATTACACCCAGAATCAAGAGGTAAAATCAGGCTCAAAAGTTCAGACCCTGATGACAGTCCTCTTATCTATTCTGGGTACTTCAGCCAAAAAGAAGATTTAGATAAGTTCGCTAAATATATAGAGGATTACGTGAGTGTGTTAAACACGACATATTTTAAGGAAATTGAGTCAGAAATCGTAGATTTAAAAGTAAGTCAATGTGAAGGTTTAGAATTAGGTAGCCATGAATATTGGAAATGCTATGTGTTGAACTTGGCAAGTACGCAGTACCATGCGATAGGTACATGCGCGATGGGGGTGGAAGGTGAAGGCGTAGTGGATGAGAGGTTGAGACTTAGAGGGGTGACCGGACTAAGAGTTGTGGATGCCAGTGTAATGCCATCCCTCCCTAGTGGTAATACTAATGCACCAGTCATTATGATAGCGGAGAAAGTCGCAGATATAATCAAAGTTGATTATGGAATACATAAGTAACATAACATCACTCCTGTAATTCCCGAAGGGATAGTCAGAGCTGTACCTGATAGTACACATACATTTTGCCAGTTACAGTAATTAAGACACGCTTATTTAACGGTGAGCTGAACGTTCCGCCAAATTGTAGGTAATTCGTCTCAGAATCAACCATAAGGTAAAGTACAAGAGGATAATCTGTGATTGTTGTGTGACATGATGAATAAATATAATATAATACAATGTTGTTTTTTTTAATATCCTATCCTATTAAATGAGCAATATTTGTAATCACGTTCTCGAAAACGGCTCCTACGATTTCGATGTAAGTTGCAATAAGGGGTTTACGGGAGCGAAACATCTCTCTAGCTAGGTCTCATTATCTGGGTAAATTCGTTTCCTATATTTTCAGCCGAGCATAGCTTGGTCACCCAGGTACTGAAATTCTATCCCCCACAGATGTATCCCACAACAAAATGTTTTTAGCGATTACTAGAAATTCCATGGTAGGTGTAGTCGATTTCGTATTCGCTTTGCCAATTTTGACAATTACTACCAGTAAACTATCACTGTCACTTACGGTTTATCTTCCGTCTCGAACGCAGTTTAAAATAGCTGTAATCAGTTTCTTTGGTGTAATCCGCTTTAAACAAAAAAGCAGTAGTAAATAAGAACTGTCAAATAAGTGTCAACTATAGTCTGCGCCAGATAAGTAGAAATTAAAGGTCATTGCTCTATCTGGCGCAGACTATAATACTTCTATCAAGGGGAGTGGCCACCGCCCGGCAGTGGGATGCTATACAGGCTAAGAAAAGACTAGAATACTTCCAAAAGAACACGCTAAATGTTAACAACACTTGTTTCACAGTTTTCGAGTCTTCACGATTGCGCGCTCAACATATCTGTTTACTAGAATATCATTGATAGTAATCTATCAAAGCCCTTTATTACGGCATTATCAATACTAATGTATTGATAATGCCGTAATAAAAGGGCTCTGTGGAATTTCATCGTTCGGCTCAAGCCCGAAAGTTAAAAATCCAACATCATCAACTTCATGCCCTTATCCGCAAGTCCACAACATGTTTTTTTCTTCCATTCTCTCCTGTCAACTGTCACGCTATCATTTACTCCTTTTTCCCTCATATCATTCCTCACACAATCCGTCCATCGTTTCCTTAGTCTTCCTCTCTCTCTCTATCCATCAACATTTATATTCATTCATCACTCTTTTAGTCACATGCGATTCTTCCCTCCTCATCACATGTCCACACTAAGACAGTCGGTTCCCTTTCAACTTTTCTGTAACTGACGCAACTTTTAAGCGGCTTTCAGACTACGTTATACTACCTATTGTGCTATATAGTATAGCAAAAAAGGACCTAATGCTATACTATATAGCTTGGCGTTCACATTATGCGATATTATCGCAAGCATTTATAGTATATAGCAAGCACATACGTGTTGTGTCGCTCGTTTCGCTTGCGGGGCGGCCGGGGTGAGGGATGAGGAAGAGCGCGGCGCGTGATATAGCACAGCATGAATTCAGCGCATCGCACAATTTTATAGCGTATAGTAAGCCAATAATATATAGTACAGTACAGTGTGAACGTGTCCACTTGTTCTTCCCGTCACTGCAATCATTTTTTGTCATTTATTATATTGTACTGGACCATAATCATACTTATGAACCTTCTAGTTGCAGGCCAAAGATACAACTAGGTACTTAATTATATCATAGGTATAAAAAAAACCGGTTTTGATAATGTTTTGAGCGCGTGAGTCCACACCAAAAAAAACGCTGTCTGACTTAGTTTGTTGATGTACCTATGTTTGGTTAACGGCTTTGTGTTGGGTCCCCTTTTACATTTTGAGTACCTACTGGCGTGCTTGTCCTTTTTAAACTTTCACGATCAGATCACATTATAAAACATATGTAAACGGGTATTTTCGCGAATTTTATTTTACCTTTATTATAAGCCCGACGTTTCGACCGGATTGCACCAGCCGTGGTCGCGAGAAGACTGAAGTATTGGAGGTACCGCCACAGCAAAGCGAAGGTGTTTATTCAACTACCCTCACTTGATGTTCATAAATGTTAATCAAGGCCGGTTCACACTAGGACAGCACACTACACGAACAGTGTCCGTATACTGAGATGATTTCACTTGACGAGTACACTTAGTGATCACTGGATTCCAAGCGGAAGAGTCTGAAGCCGTCTTCGCGATTGAAATTAGGATACTTCTTGATCTCAATCAACATTCTCTTATAATAGTGCCTCTCATTGGCAAACGTCGGGCTTATAATATTAAAGGTAAAATTCGCGAAAGTACCCGTTTACATATGTTTTATAATGTCTACTGCCGTGCTGTTATTTTATTCGGACGACTACAATTATATTATAAAGAAGATACGCCATGTTCATACTGAATGGCGTTCAGATATCGTTACGAGTAATTTAAAACTACGACAGCGATAGATAATACGGAACGTATAAGATAGAAAGAGATAGCTAGCTATCAAAGTGCAACAATTGTATCACTTTGTCCTCAACAATTTGTGCGTCCTAGTGCGATATCTACCTCTTTTTAGGGTTCCGTAGTCAACTAGGAACCCTTATAGTTTCGCCATGTCTGTCCGTCCGTCCGTCTGTCCGTCCTCGCTTAATCTCTGTGACCGTTAGCACTAGAAAGCTGAAATTTGGTACCAATATGTATATCAATCACGCCGACAAAGTGGTAAAATAAAAATTGGAAAAAATGTTTTATTAGGGTAGCCCCCCTATATGTAAAGTGGGAAGTGATTTTTTTTTTTAATTTCAACCCTAACGTGTAATATATTGTTGGAAAGGTATTTAAAAATGAATAGGGGTTTTCTAAAATCATTTTTTGATAATGTCAATAATTTCGGAAATAATCGCTCCAAAAGTAAAAAACAATGTGTCCAAACTTATGGTTCAAAAGTTAGAGGGCCTCTAACTTTTGAACCATAAGTTTAGAAAATATGAAAAAAATCTGAAAAGTAGAACTTTATAAGGACTTTCTAGGAAAATCATTTTGAACTTGATGGAAACAACAGTTTTTGTACAAAAAAGCCAAAAAGCTGTACAAAATAATTTCTGGACTAAGTTTGTAGTACATTCGTATATGCAAGCATTTTTACATAATGGATACCCACCTAGGGTTACCAGATGAAAAAATCAAAAGTCCGGAGAAAAAGCCGGATTTCCATTGAAAAATCCTGAGATTTTTTACAGTTTCAAAAATTCTCAAACTTTTTTAAATTGTTAAGTTTATCAATTTTAAAAAGTCGTAATATTATTGTTTATATAATTACCTACACTGTGGACCTCACTCACGCGTTGCACATCGCACTCGATTCGCGGGGGGGCGGGGTATGCAATATAATTTGAAGAGCTTAACATGTGGGGCATTTTATAAATCCATAATTAAAGAAAAAACCTTACTCAAAAATGTAACATCACATATTAAGTACGATAAAACTGATTACCTACTTGGATAAATAAGTACCTACTTACTGATTTTAATTGTGCAATTATTATTACCAAAGGAAGAAAGTATTTTTAGTTTGTTTAACTTTTTATTAAACAGAACTTTAAAATGTAAGCTGTATTTTATTGAAAATTCAAAAAATCCTGAGATTTCATGAGATATGCAAAATCCAGCCGCAATCCTGAGAAGAGTCCAAAAATCCTGAAAACTCAGGACAAATCCTGAGATATGGTAACCCTATACCCACCTTTAAACTCATAAGTGGGAACACTTATTGTGACGGACGGGAAACTACACTGAGCGTGGCCCGACACGCTCTTGGCCGGTTTTTACTATATAATATCATTGGACGACTACCTATTTCCTACCCACTGGTTGCTTAGCCGAGCAATCGGTATCTACGCTTTCAAAGAAATATAAATCTTAGAACGTTTCTATATTCTGTTCCAGATGGTCAAACGTTTGACTTCATAATAGTGGGTGCTGGATCAGCAGGATGTGTGTTGGCTAACAGACTGACAGAGATATCCAACTGGAATGTTCTGCTCATTGAGGCTGGAGACGACCCGCCTGGAGCATCAAACGTAAGCACTCATTCATTAAGCTTTTAGGAGGTTAGAGTAAAGTTCCTCGTCAGCCATTGAAAACGGAGGATCCTCCGACCAGACGGGTGTTGATTCTGGTGATTAAATATCTGATGCTCTGTGGTTTAGTAGGCTCCTGTCCGAAGGTTGTTGTCGGGATTTTGTTAATAGTCTTTACCTACTTGCGAATAACTCCGACAGCGCAATGCAGGATTTTAGTTCTTAATTTGCCACCATAGATGTCACTAGCGTTCTTTTTGTGAATTTGATTATGTTCGCTACAAGCGCTGTTAAATGTGGACGAACCATCAATTGGATATGAACAAGAAACCTTCCTGGAAGCAAAAAAAGCCGAAGCCCTTTTTAGCCGCTAACCTTTTGGGGTTAGTTTGATAATAAATTAATAGATTACCTTTCATTACTTTCAGATACCAGGCGTATCAGTATTAGTATCAGCTGCCCTCCCCGACTGGAATTATTTTACAGAAGACGATGGCTTCTCCAGCCAAGGGCTCAAGACGAAGAGCATCCAAAACCGCAGAGGTAAAATGCTTGGAGGATCCAGTGGAGTCAACTTTATGTTCTATGTCAGAGGGAATAAGGTTGACTACGACAATTGGGCCCAACAGGGCAACGAGGGCTGGGATTGGGACAATGTGACCACATATTTCAAGAAAAGTGAAAGACTGAACGATAAATTAATTATGAACAGTGAATCAGCAGATTTGCACAGTACTAAAGGGTATTTAGGCATCACACAACCAAATTGGGATCATAAAACCAAGGAATTCTTCAATGATTTCAAAGAAAACGGCCATCAAATTCTTCAGGATTGCAATGGACACCAGCAGTTAGGATACGGGCCCTCCAGTTTTACAGCAGATAAGAATATTCGACAGAATACAGCCAATGCTTTTCTGATCCCGATAAAGGACAGAAAAAATCTGCATGTCCTCAAAAATACTTTTGCCAGAAGAATTATATTGAATAAGGGCAAAAGAGCAATAGGTGTCGAAGTGAAACTTCCTAAAGGAGAAATTGTAAAACTTAAAACGAAAAATGAGGTTGTGTTATCTGCTGGGGCCATCAACACTCCACAATTACTAATGCTATCTGGCATCGGCCCTAAAGAACATTTAAAAGAAATGAACATAAATGTAGTATTGGATTCACCAAACGTCGGACAAAATATGCAAGATCACCCTCTGGTTCCTCTCATTTTTTCTGGAAAGAAGAGCATGTCTTCGATCTTAGACAACATTGAGCCTTTGGGGAGCCTTGATCGTTTCCCAATGCCAACGATTTTAGGATTTGTAGCTTTAAACAAATCTCAGAAGTATCCAGACTATCAGATCACTGCAGTCCCTACACCAACAGCCGCTATCCTTCCTCCTTTACTATGTTCTGATACTTTTACACTAAACGATGCATCTTGTATTGCTTTAGCTGATGCTACACAGCAGAGAGGAACCTTATTTACTCTCATAACTCAATTACACCCAGAATCAAGAGGTAAAATCAGGCTCAAAAGTTCAGACCCTGATGACAGTCCTCTCATCTATTCTGGGTACTTCAGCCAAAAAGAAGATTTAGATAAGTTCGCTAAATATATAGAGGATTACGTGAGTGTGTTAAACACGACATATTTTAAGGAAATGGAGTCTGACATAATAGATTTAAAAGTAAGTCAATGTGAAGGTTTAGAATTCGGGAGCCATGAATATTGGAAATGCTATGTGTTGAACTTGGCAAGTACGCAGTACCATGCGATAGGTACATGCGCGATGGGGGTGGAAGGTGAAGGCGTAGTGGATGAGAGGTTGAGACTTAGAGGGGTGGCCGGATTAAGGGTTGTGGATGCCAGTGTAATGCCATCCCTCCCTAGTGGTAATACTAATGCACCAGTCATTATGATTGCGGAGAAAGTCGCAGATATAATCAAAGTTGATTATGGAATACATAAGTAACATAACATCACTCCTGTAATTCCCGAAGGGATAGTCAGAGCTGTACCTGATAGTACACATACATTTTGCCAGTTACAGTAATTAAGACACGCTTATTTAACGGTGAGCTGAACGTTCCGCCAAATTGTAGGTAATTCGTCTCAGAATCAACCATAAGGTAAAGTACAAGAGGATAATCTGTGATTGTTGTGTGACATGATGAATAAATATAATATAATACAATGTTGTTTTTTTTAATATCCTATCCTATTAAATGAGCAATATTTGTAATCACGTTCTCGAAAACGGCTCCTACGATTTCGATGTAAGTTGCAATAAGGGGTTTACGGGAGCGAAACATCTCTCTAGCTAGGTCTCATTATCTGGGTAAATTCGTTTCCTCTATTTTCAGCCGAGCATAGCTTGGTCACCCAGGTACTGAAATTCTATCCCCCACAGATGTATCCCACAACAAAATGTTTTTAGCGATTACTAGAAATTCCATGGTAGGTGTAGTCGATTTCGTATTCGCTTTACCAATTTTGACAATTACTACCAGTAAACTTACACTGTCACGGTTTATCTTCCGTGATTTTCAATTATTCTGATGAGCTCCCGATATTTCGACGCTGTTGCAAATGCCCATGATCGCGGGACTGGAGAATGCGGGGATGGTAAATAAATTGTTAGGTGCAGACAAATCTGTCTTTCCTCTTTTTTAGTCTTTTGCTAGGCGCACTACTGGAACTCGATACAAAGTCACGGCAAAACACACTCACGGTATCACAAGGTTTTGTGGAGCCCTTATTACGACGCCGGCTGTAAGTGACAGTGTAAGTTTAGTTATAAACTGTGAAAGCTTGAAAAGTACCTACTTGTAAATTAAAATTTCAGTATATAGGTTAATACTACCTATGACATAGACAAAAATAGAATAGGCTTGTGTCCTGAACAAATCTACTTCACCCCTTAAATATATATATGTCGCCGCAAGAGGCTCTATCTGCTAAGATTTAATCTAATTAATAGCACTCATAATTCTATTCCATGATAAAACTGGTGAACCTGCCATCTCTGCTTGGCAGTACAATTATTACATAGAACTTAATTAATTGACAGATGAATTAAGCGCCATCTATTGGCTTACCTAGTACTTAGATAGTTCGTGGTTTCAAATAGTAATTTATTAAACAAAAGTCTAGCTAAAGACTCAGTAAGTCTTTAGCTAAATCTATAGTTAAAATTATGTTAAGCAAGTATTTTATGACATTGGATTTGTAATTATTATTGTTCATTTTGACACAAGATTTTTATGAGGCAGCACCACAGGCCGAATACGATTTGATCAATAAATCAATTAATAATTTGAAACTACAATTAAATCAGATTATCTAACTAAATTACAAACTAAAAAGTAACAAGATTATTTTACAGAACAATTTATTAGTGAAAGACTTCGTAGGTGTTCTTTGTCTATACTAATATTATAAAGAGGAAAACTTTGTTTGTTTGGTTGTTTGTTTGGTTGTAATGAATAGGCTCAAAAACTACTGGACCGATTTAAAAAATTCTTTCACCATTTGAAAGCTACATTATCCACGAGTAACATAGGCTATATTTTATCCCCGTACTCCCACTGGAACGGGAACTACGCGGGTGAAACCGCGGGACGTCCGCTAGTACTAAATACTTTGATTTGCCGGAAATGGTTTTAAAAGATTGAATATTGTTGTAAAAAGTATTGAAGCGACTAGCTAGCTAGCTTTAACTTGATAAAACCTTTGCATTTGTGAATATTGGTATTGTTTAATTATTAAAATGATTAATTATGAATTACTCTAGTATTGTTTGTAAGTTTTAATGAACTTATTATGTAATGAGTTACCTGTACTGTGTGGAGGACTTCCGCCCTCTCAGAATAATGGACGCGTGAGCAACGAGCAGTCACGTTATCCTACGATTAGCAAAAACAATTGAAATACTGTGTAATTATAAGTGTTTAATGAAGTGAACGTTAAAAGTTAATCAGTTTCTGTACCTAAATGGTTTCATAGAAATAAACGTTTGGAATTTGAGTCAAGTGCTGTGTGTGATAGTGATTTCAAATACCCACCCTATCTACCAACAATGAAAAATTGTAGGTGTCGCACCGCGATATGATGGCTAGAGAAGTAGAGACTGAAAGACAAAGGCGGATTGGCGGCGGATGGCACCAATATTTGGGCAGAGTGCTCCTCTAGGCTTTCCCTGCCGTGATATATTTCACACCTTAAATGTTAAAAAGACCGCCGATCTATGGGGTCATTCTGTGGAAGTTGCTAAATCCATTATAAACATTGTAGCTCCTTCATTAGCTGTAATATTTAACGATTGTATTGACCGTGGTGAGTTTCCTGATCTAATGAAATATAGTAAAATAATACAATTGTTTAAATCGGGTAGTACATCAGACCCCACTAATTATAGACCCATTTCAGTACTACCCACCTTTAGTAAAATTTTTGAAAAATTATTTTTGGCACAAATGCAAAGTTTTCAATAAACATAAGTTATTGCATAAAAACAGTTCGGTTTCACAAGGGGTCGTTCAACTACTGATGGTGTTGAACTTTTAGGACACATTTATAATGCCTGGGAGGACAAATGCGATGCTTTGGGCATTTTTTGCGATTTATCTAAAGCTTTCGATTGCGTTCTTCTTGAAACATTAATCAGGAAACTACACCACTACGGTTGATTAACAAACACAAAAAACACGTGTCCATTATTTTCCAATACTCTTAACTGACGGACTAAATAGATTTGCAATTGCATTAGAAGTATTAAAGGCTGAAACTCAAAATCTTTTGAGAGCAAGTGAGGTTTCCATGGGAGCTATAGTCACAAGCCATCTACTACACGACTTTAAAGATTTACAGAACGCTTTATTGGATACAATTACAGACATCTATCATGGGCGACTTAATCCACATTTATTAACCGCCGAACAATTACAGGATCAGCTGAGCACTATAGCAACTCATTTGTCTACTGACGTCACCTTACCTGTAGAAAATATTCATACGGATCTTGCACAACTTTTTAAACTTCTACGAGTCAAAGCAAGAATGCTTAAGAATTACTCAATATTTGAGGTACAAATACCTTTGATGAGCAGGGACACCTATGAAATATTCAAGCTTATACCAATCCCTGCGAAGAAAAACAACAACACAATGTTATCAATATGCTCAGTCTGTTCTAGGGTATTGCCTAACCGTCTGGGGTGGTGCCGGTAAAACTGTGATGCTACGTGTCGAACGAGCGCAGAGAGCTGTCCTTAAGGTGCTGGCAAGGAAACCGATCCGATTCTCGACATGCTCTCTGTATACCCTCTTCCAGGTCCTTACCGTCAGACAGCTTTTTATTCTCCAAACTATTCTTCGCAAACACTGCCAACTTACCCTTGATCCTAAATGCTGTGCTACACGCCGCGCGAATAGGGTTTGTACCACTGAGTCTCGTAGAACCGTAGCTGCAAGTCGTCATTACAAACAAAACATATAAGTTCAAAAATTTACAATAAATTAAACAAAACCTTAAATATCTACCCACTAACCAAGATCAAATGCAAAATGAAACTTGACTCCTGGCTGAAATCACAAAATTACGATGACACAGAGAAACTCGTGCAAGTGTAAAACACTCATCACTCTCTCACACACCCCTCGCACACCTCACTAACACTCACCCACACACCCATTCACCCCCTCAACACATTACCTCAACGTCAAAATATATCCCAATCCATAATTATTATTATTGTCCTGTACTGTTAATAATGTTTTTCTCTTTTTTATCTTTTATTCTTGTTTTTATTGTTAATTAAGTACCTAAACCTAAATTAATTATAACCTCTTTTTGTATGGAACATCATTCCATTCTAATCTGAAGGGCGTTGATAGCTGCGCTACAGTTTATACTTTTGCAGCTACCATCGTTTTACCTGTTTACCTTGTCTTGTGTTATTGTTCCGAAATAAACTTTTTATATATATATTTTTTTTATATATAATTTATTGATGGTGGAAACTAGCCTATTGTAATAAAAGATAATATTTACTCCCATCATTCTCCTCCACATTTATTTCTTTATTTGAATGCCTTACAACAATAATTATAGCTTTAACTAACATTTAACGTAAAAATATTTAACATCGTTTATACAGGATATTTACAAAAGTTGTACAAATAAACTTATAGAAAATAATCACGAAGACTTACATATAATCACGTTATCCAAATACATATAACCGTGGATCAGAATCTAAGCTCAATTCGGCAATATGCAGACGACAGGAAATCTCGCGTACTTTTTGGACCAAAAGAATGGGCACGACGACGTAGTCTCCAGTACAACAAGCTACTAAAATCTGTCAAATTTCTTTAATAGATTTACAACCTAATCGCTAAAGCATTAGGTTCAAGGTTGATTTGGAAAAAATGAGAATTTCGGGTAGCTTGATTTGCTAGTCTGCTGTACAACAAACTGCTAAACCAAAATTAACGATTTGTTTTTTTTTTTGTCCACCGGCCCTTATGTGCGTTAATGCGACGAACATATGAGCAGTATAAAATTCAGCTCTGTATAGGATATAAGAGACAGATTAAATCCGTTTTCACTAACACAAAGCGCAATGTTTGATTTTCAAAGCTCGGCTCAACGCCTACATTTGAAATTCTAACAGTAAATTAACATATAGGTGTCGCTAATGTTAGAGAAAACTGGTTTGTCCTGTTCCGCCACTAATAAATTTAGTTTTAAGAGCAACACCGTTATGGTAGTTCAATATTTTTTTTTGAAATAGGATAATCTTCTAACATAAAATGGTTGACAATTTTTTTCCCCAAGTCCAAGCTTTAAATTGAGGAATTAAATAAGATTTTGTAGTGTCGTATAAACACGATCAGATAATTTACATCCATTTGCACCACAAATGACTAAGTCTCTCATCCTATAAAGAGCTATCAGTGTCATCATTTTTACTGAATATTAACCCTGACAGTTTTTAGAAGCGTTTTGATATGGTAAACGCATTCGCATTCAATTTCAATGATGAAATAATAATAATGATAAACACCATTGAAACCATCACTTTGTCCGACAAAAATTGTCAGAAAGATAACGATATTTTTGACGCGAAATGTATTTAGTCATTTGAGGCGCAAGCGCACATAGTCTGTATTTCATTTGTAGCATGTGGAATTCGTACTGATTCCACATGCTATAAATGAAATACAGACTAGGATTTACGGTTAATCATTCGAAAAAGTATTTTCTTTTTCATTGGTGTCGATTCTGTTGTGCACAAACTTAATTTAGGCTATTGCTATCTTTTACTAAAAGGCAGTGCGAGAAAAGGACGACTATGGCTATGAACTAATTTAGAGATGTCAAACTAGTTTAAGCCTTGCGCTTCACCGTGTTTTTAGCCGACATGTTTTTACGTGCACCCTTCATTTGTATAGAAATATTAGTTCCAAATAAATTTGACAGCTCTAAATTACGTCCATCTCTTTCTCGTTTTATTAGAGAGAAAAAGGTAGCAATAGCCTAAATTACGTTTAGTTTGTGCACAACAGAATCGACACCACTGAGTCATAAAGCTCGAAAATCAATGAGGGATTTTCTTTTTAGCTCTTCCTTAGTCGCTGGATAGATGGCGCTAGGAGTAAGTATGATAATGCAAGGAACGGAACCTAAAAAAACTGATTTTACAAAGCGCGAGAAATGTAGGTTATATTGGGAAGGTTAAGCAAATGAAAGTGTCAATCAACGAGAGTATGTGACGTGACACAATGTTTTTTTTCAAGCGTTTTGGCTTTGGCACCAACTATCATAGTAAGTTCAACGCCATCTATAGAGTTCTTGGAAACTAAGTTTTTTTTTAAAACCTCAAAAGGAAAACCTCTCATTGAAAAAACTTTCCAGAATAACTCAACTGCTCTCAGCCCGCTTGAATTACACATCATTAAATTAACACGTTTAGCTTTAATCTTATTCAAAAACCATAGTTAGCATTGCCGCAGTCAATAATTTGAAGACGTAAAAGCCGGAATATTTTTTAATAATTGTGTTTAAGTGGGTTTAAACATACAATTAACACTAACGAAGTGATTTGTGGTGCAAGCGCGCCTTTAGGACATGCAAACGTTCAAAAAGTGCTGATTTTCAGCCTAATAAGAACGACTTTTAATTTAACTTTTATTTTTATTTGGAACGTGATTGTCTACGTTTTATATTTTTCCATTAATATTTGCATGACCCATACACATCTAAACCATAATACTTGCCATCACAATTAATTGATAGTCATACATTAATTTTAAAAAGTAAAAAAAAACTGAGGATAATCGACTAAAAACTTAATTCTAAGGTTCTTAAATGAAAAGTGAAATTAAAAATCAATAAGTTAGGGACTTAAACTAAAATAAACTAATACTAGTAAGTATCTGAATTAGATTGACGTTACTAAACTAATAAACCAAAAATATAGGAGGGTAGTTTTAAAAAATATAGGAGGGTAGTTTTAAGTAAGTGCAATCGGTAACTTTCGGCCTTCTTCGAGATTCAAAATGGCGTCTATATAACTTTTTAGATATTCGCAAATAAGACAAAATCGTGATTATGTGGAAGGCACATTTTAAAGACAAAATGTCATTTGTGTAATTTCATGATAAAGAATGACATGTAACGATCTTCAAGAAAATTACAAAAATAATACATTTATATAAATATTAGCTTATGTATATGAATAATCAAAGAAAGTTCATAAAAGAATCAACTGCTAACTATATTGGAAATGCTAATATTTTATTCTTATACTAATTTTCTAAAGGCTTAACAATAAAAATAAATAAACTTGTTTCAATTATATTTGTGTTAATAGAATCAACTTTGCTGGTCACATAAAGTTAAATTACAAAGAATATTAACAGTTTACTTTGAGAATTGATTTAAATAACTTTAAGATAAAATTACATTACATCAGCAGTAAAGTTAGTTTAATTCGTCCCTTCTTGCAATTATTATGGGACTAATATACCGCAACGTTATCTCCTTGTAAATAGGAGGAAAATGTGAGCTTTTCTTAGGTTAAAGCGCGCGTTACACCAAAGGCGAGAAGCTCAGCTATTAACTATAAATGTATGGGGGTTTATTGGACCGTTTTGATCCTGCAATGATTGCTACCTAATGAACTACTGGCTGCCTTTTGTATAAGGTGCGCTTTAGACCACTTGTTGGGAGTTTTGGGGTTAATGGTTTTATGATACATTGTAAACATGACAAAAATGGGAAGACGCGGCAGAGCCGGGACGCTTTCAATTTGGGAGAGGCGAATACTCGCTTCAAAAATTACAAGATTACTCTCCAATTTCCCATGCAAAAATTACAACCTATCGTCCAAATTCAAAGCGCTATTATAGATTATTGTTTCATACGAATAACAATATGCATAACCATTCAAAAATTACCTAAAGCTCAACTGAAACATATATGTATGTATGATACAATTCGATAAAACAGAGCAGTAGTTAATTCTAAACGAATTCTAACAGTGTAATGTTTTAATGACTTAATAATTGGAAGGAGGACACGCGGGTTCGCGGGAAATGGAAGGAGAGAAGGGAGGCCTTTGCCCAGGAGTGGGACAGAGTGGGCTAGAAAAAAAGTTATAGGAATATAAGGTGTCGCTTAGTAACCTAGTCAAATTCCAGGAGGTATCTATGCTTTATTATATATTATTGAAGTGAAAACTTCTTTAGGCGCGTTGAGCACTTTTTGGGTGAAGGAAAAATATTGAACTCATCGTCACTTGATGTAACGTGCGGTCACGCTTCGTAGCACTCGTAGGCATGCGCGGGGCATAACCAGTGCTACGACTGGGGCAGGGCCTGTGTACTTTTCACTTCCATCGGCAGTCCCCAAAAACTGCACCGTTTTTTTTTTTTTGTAAAGTTTAGAGTTACTTAATTATAAAATTAGAAATAGGTATCCTACAGTAATTATTGTTTGTGTTTATTAATATTTGCATGCTACTTTCATGGCGAAATGTGTCATCGCACTACGAGTTTTTTTACCACCTTTTGTACCAGATTTACTGCAAATGAATCATTTTGACTTTGACTAAATGATTCTCGACCCGAATCGATAGTATAGGATAGTTACTTTTTTTTTCTTATTTTACGGAATTCGGTAAGTGTAAATCACCCGTATTTAAAAAACGCAGCCCGTCTGTAACTAGCCCTATAACCGTGCCTTCACACACACAAATAAACGCACACAGAGACATGGCGCGCGATAGGTGATTTTGTTTATTACTTTGGTGTTAATCTGAAATACTGTCAAAATTAAACAATTTAAAATAGCAGCTTTATTAATTATTGACCGGTATCGTAATTAATATTGATTATTTATGTCTTTTGTGACAAGCTCCTGAATTTTGACCAGGATGCAAAACTACCTACATAACTTAGCAATTTGCCTTGAAACAAACAAATTTTACAGTCACAAGCATATATGCCTCACGCGTAGGCAACATTCAAAAGAAATTTTTGGATGAAATGACAAATGCGACTTCAATAAAAGACCTATTTCATAATGAATAGTATGGATTCGAAAAGACTATATCCAGAAAATCACATTTGAATTTTGCGTAATTGTAAGATTTTTACTCTCGTGAGTAGTCAGGAAAAAGAATTAAAAGTCATTAAAGCCATTTATTTATTTATTTAAACTTCAATGTACAAAGGCGGTCATTTTATGCAATTGTCAAAAAATTACAGTTGTGATTTGAATATTCGGACAATTTAAGTGAGTAGTTCATTTGCTTTACAATTAATTTTCCTGACTTTACATTAGTATTGAAAAACATTTTGTTGATTTCTTGAACTCTTTTGTGTGCACAGTAAATTTAGAAAAGGTATATTGCGAACAAAATAAGAATAGGACTTTCCTTAGACAATTCAGCTTAAATTTGTTTGAAACCTGCATATATACAGGATGGTCCAAATAGTGACGTCATAGAATAGTAGTGGAGAAAGTTTGTTATTGCATTCGAGGCGGAATTTACACACGAGCCGCAGGGCAGGGTGTTTTTGAGCCGAGAACTGCAATAACAAATGTCCACGTGTATCAAACGACGTTTTTGAATACACTTTTGAAGAAATAAAATAAAAGAATGAAAAATATTTTTGTCATGAATTTTAAGATATTATTTTAATTTTCTTTTATTTTTCCGCGCTTTGCTTTCGCCAGGTTGAAGAAGAAGCAAAGGTACAAAGCCGTTAAACAGCCTAATATAAAAATAGTTTTTTTTTGTATTTTTGATACAACACATATACTAGTTTGTCTAAAAAAGTAAATATTAGTTTTAAATAATCAGGTTTATCTATATTCTATTTAAAAACACAATTTAAACATTTAAAAAATATTTACGCCCTAAAGACGGATTTAATGCTTTGCTGAAATTAAAAAAAAAACATACACCTCCGACTATAGGCATTGAACCGATTTAAACTTCGATAAGTATAACATACATGTACTTACTCGAAAACTATGTAGAATCGCGGAACAATACATGGGGTATTTTCAAATACCCTTGGGCATTAGGAATCTTTTTTTGAAGACGTCACTATTTGGATCACCCTGTATAGTTAGGGGTGCTATCCACAAGTTCGGGTAGGCCCCCGCAGGCCTTTTTTTTCGGATGGGAAATCATCAAATGACTCCTCCCGCTCTGGGCGGAGCAGGAGGGAGTGTCAGACTTTTACTGACTAAAACCCATCCATGTTCCTTCATCGCCCTTTGTGTTCCGGGGCCACGGTATCTATTTCGAATAGTCCCTCAACCCCGGCAGGCATCGGCCCCCGTAGGACTCATTTGGCAAAGCCGTGAAACAATATACATTAAATTTTGCCGTACGCGTCATACTAGTCAGTAATAATAATTACGTTAAGTTATTACTAACTTGTAAAACAGTCTTAACTAGAGTACCAATAGAGGTCATATTCTTATTTTTATTGCACATGAAATATTTAGGTAGACTAGTTACACGCGCGTGATATAAGATGTAATGTCACAAAATCAAAATATCGTTAGTTATTTATACCAAGTTTAGTTATTTCTATTGCTAAGATTTAATATACAGTTTCTACCATAGAGATAATAAGTAGGCAAGGAACAGCTACAAGTAGCTCCGTTACGATATTAGAAAGAGATAGAAAATTGCACGGTACTAATAATATGACCTATAACAAACTATCTTCCATCTCTTTCTATTACCGTGACAGTGACTGTGATTCTGTTGTTCATCAAATAATCTTAAATTGAAATGTGTATTGCTATTTCTTCTTTGAACATTAAGGACAAATTTCACCAATAATCTAAACCTCAAGAGCTCTCAGTGTAACAGCAAAGATGACGTTGACAGCTCTTGAACGCAGTTTAGCATTTTGAACGCCAGAGCATAAAAGCACGCGCGTGCCCTCGACGCCAAACCACAATGTCACCTACCATTGCGTCACATATTTGTATCGTTTGGCGTACAGGGCACGCCTACTTGTCACGTATATGTGACTATGGCGATGGATGGCGGTCAAAAGGTGAAGGACGAATTTCACCAATACATCTAAACCGAGTTCAAGAGCTGCCAGTGTAACAACAAAGATGACGTTGACAGCTCTCGAACGCAGTTTAAAATAGCTGTAATCAGTTTCTTTGGTGTAATCCGCTTTAACCAAAAAAACGGTAGTAAATAAGAACTGTCAAATAAGTGTCAACTATAGTCTGCGCCAGATAAGTAGAAATTAAAGGTCATTGCTCTATCTGACGCAGACTATAATACTTCTATCAAGGGGAGTGGCCACCGCCCGGCAGTGGGATGCTATACAGGCTAAGAAAAGACTAGAATACTTCCAAAAGAACACGCTAAATGTTAACAACACTTGTTTCACAGGACTGAGTTACCACTGATTTTTTCTCATTTCGTATGGACCAAAATCCTGTGACCGCCAGATAAGATAGACCGCCAGATCTACGTCATTATGTAAAAACTGAAACTTTTACTGCTGAAGTACCTTACTACAGGGCCGGGGCCTGGTCGTCATCATCATCATCATCAGCCTATAATGTTCCCACTGCTGGGACACGGCCTCCTCTCAATGAGAGGGAATGGGCTATAATCCACCACGCGGCGCGGGCCCAGTGCGGATTGGTAGATGTCATATGTCTTCGAATTTTTTGTTCTAGTACATGCCGGTTTCCTCACGATGTTTTCCTTCACCGTTTTGAGAGCAGTGGTGATGAAATAAATTACACAAAGTAATGCGCCTGTCTGGGTTCGAACCCACGACTTACTGTTCGTAAGTCGGGGCCACCACCACTGGTCCTGGTCATAGGGCGACATAATTGGTATTGCACGCGGGCGACAAAACAGCTAGCGGCGGGCCTGATTACTCGTCATCATCAGACACGTCCTTTCGTGCCATATCATCCTTCACACAGTCCATCCAGACATACTCTAAACTTTCCTCACAACATTTTTCTCATTCCTCCGCATCACATGCCCATACCACGACAACCGATTACCACAGGTATATGTACTATCGAGGACACTCCCGCCTGACCACCACTAAGCTCATTTTTGCTTGCACTCGCAATATAAAAACGCTCTCTAGCCCCGCCCCGTTGACTTTGTGTAGTAAAAATGAATGAAAAGATACCGAATCGGCCGAGCGCGTTGACGACGCACGCCTAACGAGAGTTATTGTTATTTTGCGCGCCAAAGTTGACGCTTTCCTAATAGGCCCAAACTTCAAGGAAGCGTGGCTCGGCGCCTCCGCATGATTTAAGCGAAAAAAAATTAAAATGGTCAGGCGGAAAAGACCCCCATAGTACCTACAGAAAAAACACACGTATAGTATGACGTAACTTGGCAGCTATTCAGCACATATTTGTTACTTGATACCTGCCAAAGCCTCCACGACTGACTTTTCAGAATAGCCAATACATAGTTCTTCCCTATAGTAAGGTACTTTTGCAGACAAATTATAAAATGACGTATGTCTGTTGTCTGGCGGTCACGAGATCTCCCTATTTTAGGTGGATGCTCCAGGGTAGCCCGCGAAAATTACATTTTCTTACGGTTTTTTTTTGCAATTTGCAGGCCAGTGCTAGGTTGTATATTGATTAAAATATTGTTCGCGACTGTAAGACGTATGTAGTTACAGAATTATAATCGTCAAAATCATCAAGACAAGTGCGGCCTGAAAATTGCAAAAAAAACGTAAGACAATTTGATTTTTTGGGCTACCCTGGACCATCCTTACCTTAAAGAGATAGCAATAGTTTAACTTATGTATAGAAAGTAATACTAGAACCATCGCCAATTATACACGGTGTGAAGGATATCGTAACAAACTCTTGCCAAGGATTCAGTATATAATTCTAGGTGCTGCCACAATATCCCTTACACCGTGTCTACATCTTGCCTACTCTATTTCTCTATGCACATCTGCCTCCCATATCAAAACGTCAAACGGCATTGACAGATGACATTTGAAAACGTCAACTAGTGTACACAGATAATATATTTACAAATGTAACTACACAGATACCCGTAACACTGAAAGTATTTTTTTTTTAAACAAATCGAAGGAAATGTAAGGAAGAAATGCTCAATCAGAGGCAAGTGTTTTATTAAGAAACTTGTGATGAGTGTAAACGTTAGAAGTTGTTTCACTGAAGATACAAAACAAAGAATAAAACAAAGTGAAATCACCACATATATCTACATATACATCATCATATAATCACTAAAATACATGCCCAACTCACTTTTTTGTACCTCAATCTAATTCTGTCTCTAACATTCGCATGGAAAATACATAGTTCTATGTACGAATTCTCTAACTTTCTATACATATAATATTATACAATGTATTGCACTTCAGAGTAACGGAATCTGGCATATTAATATGATTTCAGCCTTATAACGAGCATCATAAAGATGAAATTGCAAGACGCAAGTTACTCGTAGACAACAAATTAGCTGGATTGTAATATAAAAATATCATTCTAACATTTACACTGACCACAAATACTTCAATAAATTCTTCCTACACAGATGAACACAGAAGAATTGCACAACATCTAGATATGTTACTTTTATACCATCAATGATTTGAATACCATTAATATAATAATGAAAAGTTTTAAAAACATCAACGAGGTTCATATTGCGGGAAAAAATAGGGAGAAAAGAAAAAAAAAAACACATTTTAAAAATGTTCAAAATATAACGATTAATCAGTCTTGGAAGACACTGAAGTCCCTTTATGCACGAACGAAGAAAATATTGCAACCAATTCTGTATGGTTATTGAATATGTTTAGTACATGACCGAGGGCGAATTTAACCCATGAAATAGAACGCGATAAACACATTTAAAACACGTTTCAGAGCTGTCACTATCCATATGCCATAACAATGATGATACTGACAGCTTCTAAACGCAGTTCAGATGTGCTGATCGCGTTTTAATGGTGAAGTTGGACCTGAAGTTCATAATGATAATAAAGTTTTCTGTACATATATAAATTTCGTAGTTAATTGTTGACTACAAACACTTCTGATGATGCTATGTGATAACTTCATTCTAGGCGCCCCGTAAGTCCGTTACTAGTCGGGACATTTTGGATTATGGTTTTTATTTTATTTTATTTTATTAATCTCGACCTTCATACCAAAAAATCAAAACAAAAATTCAAATGCTCAAATATTACGTGAAGTACATTAATTTGAACCGGCATTACAAAAACTTTAATTTATAATGGGACAATTTTCTTACATCATAGAAAATCTTAATAGCAAAGATTTTAATCACATCTAGAGTCCAATACACGGAAAACAATTTTTATGAAAGGAACTTCTTCATAAAATTTAAGGAAATATATTTTTTTTTATCTAATTGGTACACTTTTGTACAGTACAGACTAGATTGTACAGTCGTGGTCAAAAGCGTTAACTATTTTTTTACAAGATGTTTTTACTCGATTTAAATACATTTACGGTCGTTTTAAATAACTTACTTACGTATAACTGTTGGTTAATGTGCCTTCTTCCGTAGCTATCGGTGTTTGTATAAACAAAGAATATACTATCCATGTCACCTACTTATCACTTGATTCATAGAAAAATCAAAGAAAGCTTTTTTGTGACGTTTTGTTTCTAACCGTTCAATAAGCAAAATGTCAAACAAACAGACAGAGATAGAGAACCTACCTAAACCGGCTAATAAGTTTTTGAAAATGCTGTTAGAGTCTTAAAGAAAGATAATAGTGTGCCTATATTCAAATGATAAATGGTTATATATAATAATTTTAGGTACATTTAGGGTTGTATTTGATCTGACACTATGACTATACACATTTAGACTATTAACACATTACAAGGCTTATGACCGCGACTGTACGCTGAATATACATTTATTGTTGATCAAGAGTGTTTTTACATATTTCGATTAGTTCCATTAGTTGTGAGAATTTCGTGTACGCCTCCTGAAGCATGTTTCTGGAAAGAATTATGATCATTAAGTCCTATAATATACTAAATATAATTACTATATACAGGGTGTTAAAGTAGTCGCGTGCTATAGCTTAGGGGTAGGTTCAGTATCGTTAAAGGAACCCAGGAAAAATAAAAAATAAAATCCAAAAAAATTAAAGGTATTTTATTTTTATTTTTTACGGGTTCCTTTATCGATACTGAATTCACCCCTAAGCTATGGCCCGCGACTACTTTAACACCCTGTATACTACTATATATAATATCAAAACTTGGCGCCTCGGAACTTTAGTCTGCGTTTCGTCAAGAAAAAAAAAAACAAATTAGGCTGCTGCACGGCCGTGAAGTCTTTGATTTTTTAAATATTGTTTAGTTTGATTAAAGAATAAATGAAATTTCAACATATTTAATTGCTTGTTTTTGCTATTAGCTTTGACAGCAGATTTAAAGCAATCGTTTTACAAACGTGTTACAGTGAGTGAATTATAAGTTTGAAGGCTTTGTTGTGATGTCTGCCCCGAACGGATTGTTCAATTTCAAATTAGTTTTGTTCTTCATTAGGAGGCTGGTTTAGCTATATGTTTCATGAAAATCGGTACGTTATTATTAAAGTACACACCTGCACTTGGTACAGAAGACGGCCAGCCGACTCTTGTTGATATACTCGTTGTCCATACAGATGAGCGACAGACTGTCCCGGAACGCTCGCTCCAGGTCCTCGACGCACGCGTCCGGAGTATCTGAACTTAACACCCTGTAAGAAAAATAGTTTTTGTTAGAAAATAAACTCATTATTGCAGTAATGGAGCAGTACTGCAGTAGCAAGCGGCACCATCACCACAAGCATTCAACAGAACACCAATAGGCTAGTTTCCACCATCAATAAATTGCTAATCTATTTAGTCCGTCAGTTAGAGTATTGGAAAATAATGGACTCGTATTTTTTGTTTTTATAAATCAATGAATATTAACAAAGATAAAACGCATCAAAACTCGGGAATGGGGGCTCGTGACGTCTGAACACACTAAAAATTATACCACGGCGTGACGTATTGACATATTGTCGTATACGTGTCAATTTTGGTTTACTTAACAATCTAACTGACGGACTAATTGGATTTTTTTATCTCGACCCGTTTCTCAGCTGGCGCACTGAGAAACGGGTCGTGAGTGTGCGTGCGGCGACGCAAAGATACTATGGCGCACACATACAAGCCGCGCGTGGTGCGTTTGTATGAAGATATCCTACTTCCCCTTTTTATACAATGCTCGTGTGGTTAGTGCGAAAGCAACTCACCCTTTGATAGCGAGTGTGAAGGCAGTGATCTGGTTGGTGAAGAGCATCAGCTTGCTGGTGAGCGCGTCGAGCGGCTCGTCGCCCGGCCACTTGTCTTCTATGTTGTGCGGCACGCCGATGCGAGACGATAGTTTGGCACTGGAAACGAGAATTTTACAACATTAAAAATAAGTAAGTACACTATCGTAGTAGGTACTAAACAATTGGTGGTGACACACGGACAGACAGACGGACAAGAGAGTGATCTTATAAAGGTTCTTTTTTTTACCTTTTGAGATACAGAACCCTAGAAACCCTGCAAAATGATAAATAAATAAATTTAATAAAAAATAAAACATTTTATTTTATTTTATTTAATTCAACAACTTATTTTGATGTACCTACATTCTAAGCAAATAAATATTCTATTCTATTCTAAACGTTTTCATAAATTGTACTGAACCGATAAGGTGGGATAGTTTGTAGAACGGACGAACGGAATTGAGGTGTAAACTACGAATAGTAGTTTCATCCGAATAAATTGGGAGGCCAACCTCAACATAGGAAAAGCTGCATACGGTTAGACTAGAAGTCGGCCCCAACATTGGTCGGAGAAAGTTGTTGATGTATCTGAAGAATATGAAACAGATGATGATGACTAGAGACCGGATTGTGGTGTTTTTAAGATAATGCATATTTTAGCTATATCAGGATATCTTGCATATTTGGGAATGTTTCCTTTAATTTTATCTGCTCCTAACTGGAAAAATTCAAAACGACACCTAAATTCAAATAGTGCCCATTGAAGTAGATCAATTGGTTTCAAGTTATAAAATTATTTTAATTTAATAGAAGGCTCAATCGTACTACAATTAATAATAGGAACCGAATTCGGTTTTCATATGTCTTCTCTCTTTTCGTATCTCTCTTTCTCCTTTCGTATTCATGTAGTCGAAAATGCAGTACAAGTAAATTAAATAAATAAAAAATACTGTAGCAGGTAATTACACACATCAACACGGTCTAGGGATATTTTTAAAAAAGCGAATTACTATCAATGTGTTAATTATTTATATGACATGTATATATTTAAAAGATACGTTATTTAATATTCTACCATTTTTTAATAATGGTTAAGGTATAGATTAAAATTTCAGGATTTTATGGAAAAAAAAATGAAGCATAGACGGAAACCGTATATGAATGAACTTTTAATTTGTGGGTAAAAACTGAAAAAAATAGAAAAATCATTTAATTTGTGTTTATAAACTTGAAGTTAGTAGTCTGAGAAAGCGCCCATGATGTTCATAACACATCGGCAACGATTCGGCATGCTCAGAACAAGGTTGTCAATGTCTTGCTGCGGAATATTGTCCCATGTCCTTCTGAGGTGCGCAAAAAGTTGATCTTCTGTAGCCAGATTTTCAGGAACTTCCTTCAGAGCTCTTCTTTGCAGCATATCCCACGCATGCTCAATGGGATTTAGATCTGGCGATTGAGCAGGCCAGTCTAAGGCCCTAACATTATGTGTATGTAACCAAGCTGCTACCGTTCTCGCCGTGTGTGCCCGGGCATTGTCGTGCATGAGCAGGAAATCTTGCCCCATTTGTGTTCTGTGGGGCAAGATTACGGGCCCCAGCACCTGTTGGACGTATCGTTCTGCCGACATATTGCCCCGCACCCAAACGAGATCCGTCCGTCCTCCAAGACGAATTCCTGCCCAAACCATAATTGTTCCTCCTTGGTATGGGTGAACTTCCTGAGGGTTCTGGAGACGGCTCCATCGTCCAGGAACTCGCCAAACACGCGTCCTTCGTGAATCTGGATGGAAGCCGAACCTGGATTCATCCGTGAACAGCACATTGGACCATTGGTCACGGCCCCAGTCCACGTGGTTCCGAACCCATTCTAATCGTCGTCCACGATTGCCTCTCCGTAAAGGTGGGACCCGGAGTGGTCTACGAGAGCGTAGATTGCTTTCATGCAGTCGCCTTCTTACAGTTTGGTCACTCACAAGCACTTGGTGTTCCACTCGCAGCCTTTGGATCAATTGAGTCGCCGTTGCATTTGTTTGTGCTTGCGCAGTAATTTGCAAAAATCGGTCTTGTCTGGGGGTAGTGATGCGACTTGGCCCCCGGTGCCTCTCCGCTACTTCACCTGTGGCACGATAGCGTGTCCACAATCTTGAAATTACATTTTGATGGGTCCCTATGGCCTCAGCAACATTACGCTGAACAGATCCAGCTTCCAGCATTCCCACAGCTCGTAACATCTCTGCCCTCGTCAAATGTCGGCGTTGCATGGCTACAATACCTCAATTTTAACTTTATCTTTCGTTTAAAAATGAAAAAAAAACTGTAACTAAACGTAATTCGTATTGTTTTCTAAATTTCGCACAAATGAAAATTCCCTCTCCTATACATCAAGACATTTTTATGCCACCGAAACAAAAGAATTTTCAAAAATTTGAATTTGGAATTAGTCTGAGATAAATTACAAACAAATCGGTGAATAAAAGATTCCAATGCGGCCAGTACTTTTCGAGTTATTTAATTGAGTATGAAATATCCCTAGACCGTGTTGATGTGTGTATTTCAATTTTATGTTGCATATTTTGAGCATTTATGGTGCATATTTGCATGCATATTTCGACGATGTTATGTTGCATATAATTCGGTCTCTAATGATGACTCACCAAAAACTGGACATGACAGTCCACACATTCTCGAAGGCGTCGATGACCATCAGTTCGCCATGCTTCTCGTCCTCCGCGTCAACGGAGCGATCGTTCAGCAGACGGTCTACCGTGATTTTGGCTAGCTCCATGTATTCCGGAATTATCTGGCACTTCTTCGCCACATCTAAGCATAAATCTTTGAAGTTTGATACCTCTGATTCTGTTAGAGATTTTGAATCTAGAAAGAAATAGAACTATTAAATAACAGTTATCAAGTTCGTAGCAGAATCCAGAATTCCATACATATTGTTCTCTCCGTCATTGCGATTTTTTTTTTGCACCATACCTGGTTACAGTCGTGGTCTTTTCCGCTTGATCAGTTAATTTTTTTTTTCGCTTAAATCATGCGGAGGCGCCGAGCCACGCCCCCTTAAAGTTGAGGCCTATTAGGAAAACGTCAATCTGGCGCGCAAAATAACAATAACTCTCGTTTGGCGTGCGTCGTCAGTGTGCTCAGCCGAACGGTACTGTCTTTCATTCATTATTTACATACAAAGTCAACGAGGCGGGGCTAGAGAGCGTTTCTATGTTGCGAGTGCAAGCAAAAATGAGCTTAGTGGTGATCAGGCGGGAGTGTCCACGATAGTACCTTCTAGCTACCGAGATATTGGGGGTCAAAGTTCCAACTTTGTAAAAGTTTTTTTTTTCCAATAAAAGTTAGTTAGAAAGTTAGTTATAAATTTACTTTAGATACGTCCCCCGTAATTTTAAATGCATCCATCAGCACAATGCTCTGAGTGTGTTACATTAAGTCCTACCATAAAACGTGAATCAGAGAAACAAAAAAACACGCTGCGTCGACCACAAATAAATAATTGTTATAAGGGCAATAGAATGATGACTGAATAACCTCAAAAAAGGATTCATCATCATCATCATCAGACTATTAATGTTCCCACTACTGGGACACAGGCCTCCTCTCTATGAGAAGGAATGGTCTAAATTCACCACGCGGGCCCAGTGCGGGTTGGTAGATGTTTTCTCACGATGTTTTCCTTCACCGTTTCGAGAGCAGTGGTGACGAAATAAATTACACAAAGTAATGCGCCTGTCTGGGTTCGAACCCACGACTTACTGTTCGTAAGTCGGTGCCGCCACCACTGGGCCACATTGGGCCAAATTGTCTCATTACTTTAATTATGTCCCCCGTGAATAGTATCAATGCATCCATTAGCACAATGTTCTGAGTGTGTTACATTGAGTTCTACCGTAAAACGTGAATCAGAGAAAGAAAAAAAACATGCTTCACCAACCCCAAATAAGGGCAGTAGAATGATGACTGAATAACCTCAAAAACAACAGCCAAGTGCGAGTCGGACTCGCGCACGAAGGGTTCCGTACCATTATCTATACAACATTAGGAGGAAAAGGACCGCATCTTTATTAGGCAGAATGAGGGCTAGCCACAACAGTATTTTGAAAACCCTAGCTGAACAGCACGTTGCACCGATAGTAAGGCACTTTGTCCGGTTGCTTGTGTGGCAGGGATGAAAAATAATAGAAATAATTGTGTACTTAGTTAATAAATACTATAACACTGAGTTGATAAGTTTGTTTGTGTACTAACCAGTGGACCAATGTTGTCAAATTAAATAAATATATTATTATTAGACAAAACGGCAAAAAAATCACGTTTGTTGTATGGGAGCCCCCCTTAAATATTTATTTTATTGTTTTTATTGTTTATTGTAGATTGTTTATTGTTATAGTGGCAACAGAAATACATCATCTGTGAAAATTTCCACTGTCTAGCTATCACGGTTCATGAGATACAGCCTGGTGACAGACACACGGACAGTGGAGTCTTAGTAATAGGGTCCCGTTTTTACCCTTTGGGTACGGAACCCTAAAAAGGATGACACAACAGTTAAAGGTTACCTTTACTATCAACAGAAGTGAGCGCACTCTTCAAGTCGGTGATGAGATGCTCTATCCTGGGGAACACCTCGTTGAAGACGGCGATCCAATGTTTGAGCAAGCACTGCAGCACATCCGCCAGCGTCCAGGGGGGGGCCTTGAACAGTACGTGCTCCCATAACTGGTTGTATTTCGCGCGCATTTCATTCTGAAAAATAAAAAGGATTCTTAGAAATATCGCATTTAGCCATACAGCCATGTATCACACTAATATTGTAAAGGCGAAAGTTTTTATATGTTTGTGTGTATGTTTGTTACTCCTTCGCGCACAAATGGCTTAACGGATTTGGATCAAATTTGGTATCAAGATATAAAAGTGTAAAAGTGTAAAACACCTCTTTACGAAGCCGAAAGGCACTTGTTCTCCCCGTCATTACGATCATTTTTTTTGTTCTACACCATACATGGGAACCTTCTAGTTACGGACATATTGGGGGTCAAAGTTTTAACCTTTTCACAAGTTTTTTTTTTTATACATGTTTTAATGTAAGATTTTTACTTTAAACACCTCCACGACCCCCATACTAGTCAATCCATTCATCAGCACAATGTTTGAAGTGCGTTACATTCTAGTCCTACCGAAAGTTTCGGTTATTTAATAATTCACAGTTCACACATGTATATTCAACACAATGTAAATTGTTTACGAATGAATGAAATGAAATTTTCACCCCAAAAAACAAAGTCATTTCTCAGCAAAAATTTTGCGTGGGGTTACTTAGTTTCATGTATGGCTGCTACTGAGAACTTCCTGATGGAAAAACCCAACAACACTTTTCCCACTCGAGAATCGAACCCAGGACACCTCATGCTAAGCAATCGCCACTACACCAACGACGCAGTCGAGGCACTCTGTCAAACACTGTTTTAAGCTTTCACGGTTTATAACTAAACTTATGTCACTTACGGGTAGGGTTACCATTTGATCGGATAAATCCGATCTTCTCTGACCGGATTTATAATGCCAATACCGGACTTCGCCCGGATTTTGTTCCACACCGGATATTTCGACTCATGCCGGACGAAGAAAGAAACAGACTATCAGTGGAGTCCATTACAGCCATCGTACTTACGAAGATCATATCATCAGATCATACGATAAAAACCAAATTTTAAAAGCTATTTCTAATAATAAAAAATATAATTAACACTTTTACGTTTAACTTTTGATTACTGAACATGATTTATTGTTTTATTTTCTTAATTTTGAAAGAATCGCATGTGACTAAAAGAGTGATGAATATAAATGTTGATGGATGGAGGGGGAGAGGAAGACTAAAGAAACGATAGATGGATTGTGTAAGTAATGATATGAATGAAAACCGGCCAAGTGCGAGTCGGACTCGCGCACGAAGGGTTCCGTACCATTATCTATACATTAGACAAAACGGCAAAAAAATCACGTTTGTTGTATGGGAGTAATTTTATTCTGTTTTTAGTATTTGTTGTTATAGCGGCAACAGAAATACATCATCTGTGAAAATTTCAACTGTCTAGCTGTCACGGCTCATGAGATACAGCCTGGTGACAGACAGACGGACAGACAGCGAAGTCTTAGTAATAGGGTTCCGTTTTTACCCTTTGGATACGGAACCCTAAAAAAGGTGTAAATGACTGTGTGACGGTTGACAGGGGAGAATGGAAGAAAAAAAACATGTTGCGCCGACCACAAGTAACATGGGATAAGGGCAGGAAGATGATGATGATGATTTTCTTAACTTTGAAAGAAAAGGACAATGGCAAGATCTTAGCTGAATTTTATTTGAGCGTCTAAAAGTGACTTAAATACGAAGGCAGTTCCATTATTTTTCTACGTTTTTTCAAAGTTTCACATTAACTAGTTAAGGCCGGATAAAAAAGTTAATATAATTGAAAAGTTATTTGATTTTTTCTTTGAGGTTTAGTGTTGCCATTTTATATTTATTCTGCCAAGTAACAGTAAGTACAGCATTATTGTAATAGGATCAGTTTTAGTTTGTTATTGTAATTAAGCGGAGAAGTGTTACATAGGGGAGGTAAAAATATTGTAGTGTAAAAATAAATGAAAGACTTTCAATTAATGACGGGCAAAAAGATTATTATTCCAAATCTGAAAAAAATATAACTTGGTTTGACAACAGTTGTCAAACCGAGTTGTTTTTTTTTAGATTTGGATAATAGTCTTTTTGCCCTGTTGGTTGGTTATTAGTCATAAAAATGTCGCAGACGCTTGCGCAGTGTGCTGAAAGAAGTAAAACAAATGAATCCACGTAGCTAAAATGCACCGCGTGCCCGCACAGTATGCGCCGAGGTGGGTTTGCACCTTATCTTCCTCGAATGGGGATGGCAACTCTGAAACGAATGGCGCTAGCATAGTTTGTTCCAAGCATCGTCATTGGTAGAAAATCTGCTAATGTCATTTTATATTTCAAAATGGCTTGACCTCATTGGTCAGATTGGGAACTAACTATGCTAGCGCCATCTGCTTTCAGCTTTCACCGGCCAACCCCATTGGAGGAATTACCATAGACATAACCTACAAAAGGTCATGACTGAATTTCTATTTATCTCGGCCTTCTCGGACAAAAATTCTTGCATAAACTAATTCAGAAGTTGACACCGAGTTAAACAAGATATTTTTTATTTAAAGACGCAATAATTGACTCTCAGCTAAATTAATGTATGGGCGGCTGCCATTGTCCTTTCTGTTTTTTGTTTGATCGTAGGTAAACTTTAGGCTTTTTTGTTGAAAATCAGGATTTTTCATCCTCCAAGACCGGATTTCCGATTTTAGGCCCTGGTAACCCTACTTACGGGATATCTTCCGTGAGCCGTTTTTTTCCCATTAAAATAATATAACTCGCATTCTCCAGTCAACCCGCGATCATGGCTGTGCAACAGCGTCGAAATATCGGGATCTCAAAATCAATAATAATCACGGAAAATATCCCGTAAGTGACATTTCAAGTCTAGCATACTGCGGTATTTTGTTAAAATTTCCATCATAATTAACAAACAATTTACAGGAATCCAAGCCTAGACTGGATAGGGTAAAACTTTCCATTATGGGCCGTCGATTTATGGGTCGGGGAGGGGTGGGGGGGAGGGGGGGAGGGGGGGAGGGGGGGGAGGGGGCAACCCCCTGTCCCATCCCCGCACCGCGCAGCCCCATAGTAATGGAGATATCCATGGTCAAAGTTTAGAGGTTAGAATAGCGCTATTTAGTTATTAGAATGAAAAGAGGTAAAAAATTAGTATTGTTTGGCAGAAGGTGGGAGGAGGGAGGTGCCCCCTGTGCCCTGGCACCACTCCCATGTACTGGCGACGCACCGTTCTTGAGAAAAAACAATTATGGTAATCTAACCTAAAAACACTTTATATTCGCCAAAAAAAGCGTAGTCGACGGAGCCCCGCTGCGCGGGGCTCCTATTTCTGTCTGCAGGGTTTAAAGGAACCTAACTAACCTAACATCGGGGTGCCCTAAGTTCCGAGTTCGCTTCTCTCGCTTTTGCATCCAAATTCTCCTAGTAGCAGTAGTAACATTGCCTATAATATTGGTATACACATACAATCAGTGACACAACATACACTTTTTTTGTTTACTTTTTTTATAGTTATGTACACTTCTACCGTTAACGGAACGTGAAATGTCAACTTTGACGTCTACCATGATAATATAACCAACCTAAAGTGCAAATGTCGTGATATTTTCCAATCTGTATAGAATTAAATCTCGTAAACCGTGAGTATCTGCAACTTAAAAATTTGTAAAAAGCCTTCTGTTTATGAGTGCTATCTACAAAAAAAAAAATGAACTTCCAACTCGACGGCCCATAAAGGAAAGTTTATCCCTGGATAGTCCTGGTCTGCAATTATACACCATTCCACTCAAATCTCGGTCACTCTCATCCAGTCGTTTTTAACCGACTTCAAAAAGGAGGAGGTTCTCAATTTGTCAGAACCTTTTTTTTATTATTTATGTTCCCCAATTACTCGAAGATGGCTGGACCGATTTGGATTTTTTTGTTTTGTTTGAAAGGGATTGTTTGAAGGGAGGATTATACTTCCCAGGTGGTCCCATATTATCAAATCAGGATCTGATGATGGGATCCTGGAGAAATAGAGAGAACTCTTCAAATTTTGTAGGCACACTTAAAGCGATTTGGGTAGTTTTTGGAAGAGTACTTTCTCGGAGTGGTCATTTCAATTTAGTGAAGATCCGATGAAGAACTTTAGAGATAGGCAACGGAACTCCTCAATAAATGATAGCAAATGGACTGGGATTGCTGAAATTTCATGTCTTTCTATTGTTTACACCAGTTCATAACATAACATCACGCCGGTATGCTGTGAAGGGGTAAGCACTAAGCACATGGAACCACTAAAAAGTAAAAAATAAAAACTTTTTTGCAAAAACTAAAACCTACTTTAAAAAAACACAAAACAGTGAAAAATACCTTTAGCTTCAGAAGTCGGTGACCTTTGTTTGATTGATTTAGTTTTTTTGTCACCGACTTCTGAAGCTAGTTATTTTTCACTTTTTTGTGTTTTTAACTAAAAAGAATGAAACCACATACCTCTAAGATATTAGCCAGCAGTTGATAAATAGTGGCCTGGTAATGTTTCAGGTTATCAAAGGCGTCAGGGTCCGACTCTTGAGGAGTAGTCTCCAGTAAACCCTTCAGCTCAGACAGACCTAAGCTCTTGATGTTATTAATGGCCGCCTTGCTGCAGAGGTTCTTGTCGTTTGATAGAAGGATCTGGGGAAGATGGGTTGCTAAATTAGAAGTTTCTGGTTAGGGGGGAATCGTGGACTTTTAAAGGTTAAGGGAATGTTAAAAATTGTTCTTTAAAGCGTCAGGGTAGCCCGAGAAATTCAAATTTTCTTACGTTTTTTGCAATTTGCAGGCCAGTGCTAGGTTGTTTGTTGATTAAAATATGATTCGAGGCTGTAAGACGTATGTAGTTACTGAATTATAATCATCAATACAACCCTCCAAGTTCATAAAGGTCGATTGAATGACTTTTTTTATGAAATAGTCATTCAATCGGTAACTACCTAGCACAACATACAACCTAGCTCTGGCCTGCAAATTGCAATAAACGTAAGAAAATTTTAATTTCACGGGCTACCCTGGATCCACCTTAAACAATTTGATGCTCCTGAGTCACCCATTAAACCGAACCTAAGGCTGTGTTTCCACCAGAGGATACGTAGCGAGAGACGTGTGTGAAACTAACGAGTCACATAGCTAAAATACCTCAAGCTGTGAAAAAGAAGAGATAATATTAGTTAGTTGCACACAGTGCCGTAAATAGGGCGGTGCCACCGGTGCCCAGGCACAGGGCGTAGACTCTGGGAGGCGCAAGAATGGCCAGACTAGGCAGGACTTTTATTTTTTCGGTTTGTTCCTGCTGCGCCTCTAGTGCTCGATTCCAACACACTTTGCAGGGTGTTATTTTATTATAGAAGTATGAAGACCAAAGTGGCCCAAAAATTAAATCTTAAGCATCAGGCACTAGTGAACTTCCGTTTGAGTTTTAGTGAGTGAGACACAGTGGGTAGTATAACAAGCGAAGGGTCTACTTAAATAGCTCGTCTGCTTGTTAGCCCACATCAGTTCTAGTTCTTTAAAAACAATCGGAGCAGTCTTTGGGGACTGCCGATAGAAGTGAAAACAAAACGTACACAGGCCCCGCCCCAGTCGTAGCACTGGTTATGCCCCGCGCATGCTTATGTGGTGCTACGCCGAAGCGGATGCTACGAGTGCTACGAACGGCTATGAAGCGTCACCGCACGTTACGTTACGTGACGATGAGTTCAATGTTTTTCCTTCACCCAAAAAGTGCTCAACGCGCCTAAAGAAGTTTTCACTTCAAAAATAGATTTTTCTTCCAAAATATTAGATAATTGGTCCACCAACACCAAGGTCCTTGTGCTTTATTTTAGGTATCACCTTGAATGAAATAAAGTAGGCCTATACATAGCATTGCCCTAAAATATCCAAAAAACAAAAGAGCGCAGTTACAAAGCTCGCACAGGGCGCAGTAAAGGCTATCTAGGCAATGGTTGCACACACATCCCTCGCTTCGCATCCTCGCTGATCTGGTGCAAACTCAGCCTAAGACAGGGTATAGATAAGCACCGGTCTGTTCGAACTCCAAATGAATAGGACAGGCTGGCATTGTGAGAGTGACATCAAAATTACTACTCATTTTACTTTACCGTTTAACTGGAATGCATTCGAACACTGCATATGTTTAAAATCACAAGGGTTTAATGTTCTAACAATTAATTATGCCGTATAATGTACCTAATTTTCATTTTCTGTTCATTATTCCGGCTTGTCACAAAGAAGACATCAATATATTGTCCGAGAATTTTCTTCGCTGTCTTCCCAGGCTGGGCCCTATGGTGACATCGAGTGTGACGACATCAGAGTATGATAGGAGCATCTTACCACTGACTTGCCCCTATCGGCCTGCTGAAGCGCGCAGTTCAGGATCTCATCGTCCGGAGACTCGCAAGGGTATATGTGCGAGTTTGCATCGCGGAGTGGTTGACCTGCGTATAACGTCGTACGATTTTACATATTGTTACGTTAAAAAATTAAATAGAACAGCCACTTAATGTATAAAGATCGTAAAATAAAAACTACTATTTTTGTTGGTATGAGAGAAATTATGATAAAACAGAAAAAAAAACCGGCCAAGTGCGAGTCGGACTCGCGCACGAAGGGTTCCATACAATTATTATCAAAAAAGGGCAAAAAAATCACGTTTGTTGTATGGGAGCCCCCCTTAAATATTAATTTTATTCTGTTTTTAGGGTTCCGTACCCAAAGGGTAAAAACGGAACCCTATTACTAAGACTTCGCTGTCTGTCCGTCTGTCCGTCTGTCCGTCTGTCCGTCTGTCTGTCACCAGGCTGTATCTCATGAACCGTGACAGCTAGACAGTTGAAATTTTCACAGATGATGTATTTCTGTTGCCGCTATAACAACAAATACTAAAAACATAATAAAATTAATATTTAAGGGGGGCTCCCATACAACAAACGTGATTTTTTTATAATAATTGGTACGGAACCCTTCGTGCGCGAGTCCGACTCGCACTTGGCCGGCTTTTTTTAGTATTTGTTGTTAAAGCGGCAACAGAAATACATCATCTGTGAAAATTTCAACTGTCTAGCTGTCACGGTTCATGAGATACAGCCTGGTGACAGACAGACGGACAGACGGACAGACAGCGAAGTCTTAGTAATAGGGTTCCGTTTTTACCCTTTGGGTACGGAACCCTAAAAATCAAAGAAACCATGAGTTTGATTTTGAAAAAGCTTTTTTAGCCAGAATTCTATTTTTTTTGTTTCATTGATTCCATAAAAATGTTGATTCAGCTACACCATTTTGTTAGGAGCAAATACTGGGATCCTACATATCCTGTCTAATAGAAAGAAAATTTGGATTTTTTACACACACAAGATTTTAACTCACCTCGTATCCTGCTATTCTCTGGCAAGGACTTGTATAGATACTCCATGGCAGCCTTAGCCCGCTTCCATATCGCGCCGTTGCGGTTATTGTTGTCCTTCAGTCGATCCAACTCGTTGACTACCCGCCAGGGGACCAGCAGGGTTGGCTGTTCCGCGTATCCTGAGGAAACAAGAGAATTAGGAGTCGTGAGAGGGTAAGGCACACCGCTATTGCGGCGGTAAGACCCGGGAGGAAGGAGTAGCTGGAGAGACGGCATGGCGCCCTCGCTTTCCGGCTGACACAGGTGCTCACAGGTGTATGAGAGCTTCGGAAAGTGCCTGTGCCGTATAGGACGGGAACCGTCGCCCAGTTGTCACCACTGCGGAGACTGCCCCGAGGACACGGCGCAGCACACTGGAGAAGTGCCTCTCGCTACCGGCCGTGGTACAGTCCATGGTTAGAAGCAAGAGCGCGTGAGACGCCGTCGCCTCTTTTTGCGGGGAAGTGATGGTCGCAAAGGAAGCGGGAGAACAGAACCTCTCTCTCTATCCGCAGCACCGGACACCGAAGAGCGCCAAAAGATCTCCAGCTGTCATAGGGTGTGGCCTGCGGGTGACAGATTTCCGAAGATTTCAGAATAGATTTGGGGAGACCGTCTCTTGAACAGACACAGGCCCGAGATGGCGGCGAACCGTATTCGCGCCTTTCATAAGAACCGTGTTCCGCATGTTTATGTGGGTCAAAACCTGGCCAGGGGAGAGTGACGAACTGAGCAAGTACTCCAGCACCTCGGCCCAAGGTAGTCGAAGAACACCGAGAGGTTTTAGTCAGTACGATTCCGATCCAATCGGATCCATGAGGTTACACGCAAAAAAAAAAACAGATTTGTCAGACTTTTCAATATGCGGCATTATGACCTACAATCTTAAAATAAAGTCACCATACATGATTAAAACGACAGCAATGCGCCCACGATCGACCTTGAAGCGTAGACTTGGGTGTTTATTACTTATTCAGCACGTCGATCGATGTAATATCGATCAGAGTTCTAGCGACTAAGGGCTATTGCGTGATTGCGGTTCAGGGTCGAGAGACAGTATTCTTTTCTATGAAGATGATTTCATGGGGCCCTTGGGGTTGGGTGGGACTTTCAAGTATTTCAAGGAACAATGTTATGTGTGTCTTCAAGAAATGGACAAATTGCCAGTTTTACTGTAATTTCTAGGAAGGTTGCCAAAAAGGTGTCAGTAATAATAATATTAAAGCTCAGCGGATGTTTGTCATAGGCGCGATAGATGTTGAAGTGCACAATGGTGTGCACAGACACAGATGGGACGGCAATCCGGGCGACCGGAGAGATCAGGCACAGTACCAACAGCGACACCAACGTCAACACGTTTCTGGGCCTCTACTCTCTAACGTCCGTCGGTCCATCCGTCTTTCTCACTCGCACTCATCTGCAGACGTGCGCGAGAGAGACGGATAGAGACGGACGGACGGACGGACGTTAGAGAGCCTCTGAAGTACGTGGTAATCATACCGCCAACTTTCAAATCCGGGCTGCTATTGAGAGATTCCTAATGTAAAAATCCAATAACACTTTGCCCGACCCAGGAATCGAACCCAGAACCTCACACTCAGCAGCCGCGCTTGCAATCACGAAACCAATAGAGCAAATTTCATTAATCCGAAGCCGAGCCGATCTGCATTGGTTGATTTTATAAAAGCACCATTAATAGAGCAATTTTTAAATTTGTTCTTATCGAGATGTTAATAACCCTCTAGAACATGACAGTTTGACATGTTGACAGTTTTTCCAAAATCTATGCCAACATGTAGTAAAAAAATAAATTATATTTACCTTTAATATTAGAATTGAGCACATTCTTGATCATGTCCAACTCATGTATAAAAATATTAGTATCCACTACTAAAACCAGTTCGCTACTTATGTTATCTTTTGTACAATTCACTAGAGGTGCTACTTGCTTTATCTGAAAGAAAAAAGATGAAAGATTTTATACATAAGCTTGTAAGGATATATATTTGTAAAAATAGTTTTAATCTACGGGTGGTACATCAATAAAAACATAAACAAGTCAGACATAGACCCATAACCCTTACCGATACCCGTCAAAGTATTTGTAATATGGGAAACAAACGATAAATAGCACTGAACCTGCGCTAACTACGTGGATCATTCCCACCAGTTCTACTACACATTTTCTTTTCCCACTTGTCCTACGATTTCAGGTAGTACTAAATTGTAGAACTAGTGGGAACAAAAAATCCCATTAGTTCTACTGTTCTTTTACTACTGGGAAAAAAAAATCCCAGTAGTTCTACCGTAGAACTGTGTAGTAGAACTAGTGGGAATGATCCAACTACGTTACCTAATATTAAGAGAGAGGATATCTTTTTAATCTAGCATCATCATCTGTCCAAAGATTTCTAGTGAATCTTTTCTAATGAATTGTCAACAAGTACCATGAGCTCCACATCTGTTTACCACCCTTAACGAATCATCGACACGAAGAAGAAGAACTTTTATTGGTCTTATTTTTTTTTTCTTTCGACCCTTTTTTTCATTATCAAAAACAATTCGGCCGCTATTGAAGCACTTATTTAAGCTCATAAGCGCTTCAATAGCGGCCGAATGCGAGCTCATGGTACATACAGAAGTAAAATCTTAAATGAAAAATAGGCATTAGAAGCTGGATATCTACAATAGTAGATCCAAATAGTAAGTCAGCCATTTAAATTCATACTACCCACCACAGAAATGTAAAAAAACAGGAGAAGTGGTAAGGGGGCGTGCCGGTGTCCGCGCGACATGTCCAGTCGGCCATGTCAAAGGCAAATGGCCGTCTCCGCGAACTAGTGTACTTTCGACCGCGATCGTGACAAATTATAGTAATTCCGTGTTGTTCAGTGGTTTTTTGTAAAAACCGAAGCATAAACCTAAACTTTGTTGATCACGGAATTACTTATTATATGTAAGTACAAGTATTTTACTATATTTGTCTTTAAAATCATGAAAAACAACAAATCGTAAAATAATTCTTGCTTTTACTATGTTATGTTTGTTTTCAAATATCACAACGACTGTACTATTATTGCAATAAATACATTACTACTTAACCACTACCTAAGTTTGTCGCTAAGTGACTGAACAAGCAATGTAAAAATCACAAAACGATATTTCACTAAGCGGATGAATCACGTAGTACGGCCGCTGGTTCTTGCGACGAGTTAATGATGGGCTTGTGCAGATCCACTAATGTAGGCTATCGACAATGTCGATTGACGAATTAAATGTTGCTATTTTAGTTTTATTTTTCAATTTGTCAACCGTTTTAACCCGGTTGTAAGATCGATGTCAAATAATGGTTTTTATGTATTTTGACTATTTTACAGCATAGTAGAGAAATGCGTAACCAACTTTCGTAAAGTAAGTTAATTAAATTTCAGGTTAAATCGGTGGAGTGTTTTTGGCTATGAATTATCGTATAATATGCCTTATCTTCGTTCTACTAACTACTGTTTCAATAGACCATGCCAGCCTAAACCAACGAAAGCGGATATTTTATTGTTTTAATTTACTTAATATTATATTTTTTAGCTACTCGTTTATTTTTATTTTAATAATTATATTCTGGACATTATTTTTGTTTGATTATTTTCAGGTCTCCAAAAAAAATGTACAATAATAAATGAAAGATTCGATAACTTTCCGATTTAGTCAATCACTAGCGTACTTATGCTTTTGTACAACACAACGATAGCGAGTGATGTTTTTGTGTGGGTAAGTTGTACGGTGCATGGTAAATACACGATGTGTTTGATGTCATAAGGTTTATAATGGATTGTGTAGTACGTTCAGTTTTAAGAAATGCGGGTGTGTGCGCAACTGCGTATCTATTACTTTTACTGAACTGCATGTGTAGTAGTTGCCGTGTGGTAGGGGCAAAGTGAAGACACAGGGTTCCGATACATTTTCGTCCTGCGTAGCATATCTCCTTCTTTATTAAATCAGTGCTACCCACACTTGGTCTATATTTAGTGTTAAGGTTATAGGTCAGTTCTGCCTGTTCACTATTCTTTTGTATTGTTGAATATAACACTGAGAGATTCTTTGAGGATATTACTGCATAATAAATAAAGAATTCTTGTGAGTGAGTACAAACAAAGTGTTCGGTTATATGTACTCGTAGCCTCAATATCATGACTAACACCCAGTTTCTGATAGGATAATGAACTACTGAACGGCACTTGAGATAATCTCAATCAACGAACGAGAATGAGGATTCAAGTACAAATTACATTTCATCATCATCATCTGCCTAGCCTTTTCCCAACTATATTGGGGTCGGCTTCCAGTTTTACCGGATGCAGCTGAATACCAGTATTTTACATGGAGCGACTGCCTATCTGACCTCCACAACCCAGTTATTACCGGGTAATACGATACGATATTGGTAAGACTGGTTGTCAGACTTTTTGGGCCTCTGACTACCTAACGACTGTCAAAGATCTACAAATGACAGCCGGGACCAACGGCTTAACGTGCTTTCCGAGGCACGGAGGAAACTCGGAAAAATTACATTTCATAGTCTTTAAATCCAGGGTACAGTTACTTTATTAGAATTCAACAGGAATTTATTGTATCTAGCACTAGCTTTTGCTCTGCTTTCATTTATAGGAAAATTAACCCATGGGAACATTTTAAGTATAGCCTATGGCACTCGGGGTAGCTTCCTGTTAGTGAAACAATTTTCGGAATTAGATTAATAGTTCTGAAGATTACCCCCCTACATACAAACTTAGAAACCTCTCTCTAAAAAAATTTCTCTCTATGATAATTAGTATCTAAACTATGGATATAAAAAAATATAAATGACAAACCTCCTTACAATCCACATCCATGGCTTCAGTTGTACACTTCATCATAATTTCTTTGCTTACACTATTACTTAATAATACTGTATTACTCAATAATACAGGTTCATTCTCAGTTTCCATCAAATCTTGCTGCAAACTAGTCCTTAACGCCTCCATTCTATCATTTGCGGACACAAAAGTCTTTAAATTCCCATCCTTAATGGCCACTTTAGTCAACTTAGACTTAATAGCGGACACAAGTTTACTAGCTTCAGAAAATTGAGGCGGTGTTGCAGGATGCTTCATGTATGGATATTCAGAAGTCTGATTGCATATTCCATGCTCGATGTCCGCAAACGTGTCTTTTGGTTTTGTTTTATCACAGTATTCAGGCAGTTGAGCCTTCATTGAGGAGATTATTTTGTTTGCTGCAAAGAACTGGGACGGTGAAGGTATAGATTGTAGGCTGTCACTGCTCGGTGACTGCGTTGTGGCACATCTGTTTTCGTTCACCGTTGGACTTTTACTTTCTGTCCTATTAGTCTTTGTCTCTGTGGCGGAAGGTTTGGGGCTAATCTTCTGTTTTGGTTTAACTGGGGAACCCATTCTGTCATTACTGTTGTTGCTGTCATCGTGAGCCTCAGTTGATAACTGTGATCTGAGCTGTGAAAGTCTTTGATTTGCTGCATTTTTAACTGGCGTCTGCTTCTCCGGGGTTTCTTTTGGTAGTGGGGTGGGTTTCTGCGGCGATTCGGTTTTAGGTTTCTGCTTTGATGGTGTGGTTGTGACGATTTCTGTATAGGTATTGGAAGGATTAATTGGATTTTATTCTTCTTATAAAACTGCCAAATGGTTTGGTTTATCAAACAGAAGGTCTTTACAATATGGGGCATGAATATTGTTGTATGTTAGAGCTTCTGCTAGAGCTGCGGGCCTAAAATGGCCGCTTTAGCAAATCATGTTAAAAATTTGAAATTCTTGAAATGGACTTTATAAGCATGACTATAAAGTCCATTTTAAGTTTTTTTTTTATTGCGAATTATATTATGAGCGGCCATTTTAGGCCCTCTGATCTTTGGGGGATCATGATTTTGTAACAGCATAGCAATCTAATACACTCTAATCTAATATACTGATAGCAGATACTTCTTCCCAACTTAAGGAAATAATTTTTTTATCTCAGATCAAATAAGAAGGAGAGGCTATGTAGCACACCACAGCAATGGTTGAATATTAAATAGATAGTAACAGGCATAAACCTACAGTTCTACCTTAGGTAGACTGGTAGAAAATGTCAAAGGTACAGATTATTTTATGCCTACAAGAAGTATTCATAACTAGCGGAAGTCACGCGGTTTCACCCGCGTAGTTCCTGTTCCCGTGGGAGTACGGGGATAAAATATAGCCTATGTTACTCAGGGTGAATGTAGCTTTCTAATGGTGAAAGAATTTATAAAATCGGTTCATTACTTCCGGAGATTACTCCCTACATACAAACTTAGAAACTTAATGTTACCTCTTTATAATATTAGTATAGATAAAAGTAATTTGCAGTGCACACAAAATGTCCAGGACCTCAGATTTCATACTAAATACATAATACATATTATGTTAGAAAACTGAAATATTGTACTTGAACAGCCTATTGTGTATCTTTATACATTATGTAGGGGTCATCATTAATTCATGACACTTTTTTACCATGAAATTAATAAACATAACATAGCATCATGCCTGTTATCTCCGAAGGTTTAAGCAGAGGTGCCACTAATATACAGGGTGTAAAGGACTTTACACAAAAAATATTTCTGGAAAACGACTAAGGTTCCCAGGTATGGTGCAGATCAAAAAAATGATCACAATGACGGGGAGAACAAGTGCCTTTCGGCTTCGTTAAGAGGTGTTTTACACCCTTTATACACCCACATTTTGCTATGTATTAGGGGACGAGCCTATTGCCATATACCGGGCACAAATCCAAACTCCATGGCCGCTACTGAGAAACTCTTTTGAAAAACTCAATAACACTTTGCCCAACCTGGGACCTCATGCTCAGAAGTCGTGCTTGCAAACCAATGAGGTAGTATGCAGCAGCACAAACATTCCATGTACTGTATTTATGAAGCTGAACATAAATTGTGGTGCCACTATCTATTTGTGAACGGTACATGGTTTTAGGCTGTTTCGATGAAAATGGTAGGACAAATAAGTCTAAACGAAATTAGCAATTGTTTTACCATATTGCATGCTTTGACATTTGACTGTGCAGTAACTACTCTTATTCATCATACTCTTCACATATTTCTAGAAAATATTGCATTTTTCAAGTATATATGGCATTACATGCCTAAAAAGTAGTCGTTCAACAATTGCCTTCATTGCAACATTGAACTATACTCATTCATGAAAATTTTGGAGATGTATTTGTTTACACAGGAAACTCGCGTACCCTTTATGTTTTTAATGTTCTGGAATAACGTAAAACGATTTACATCTTTTATTTATGTTGTTTGCTAGAAGAAATATGTAAATATCAGGACATACCCTTTCTAAGCTTCTTCTTAGCCGAGTCTTGAGCCTCATTGCTGTCGCTTTTCCTCTTCGAAGTAGTCTTCTGTGTGTCTTCTTTTCTGCTCTTTTCTCTGTTTACTTTCTCTTTCTTGTTTTTGAGTTTTCTATCCGACTTTTCTGTAGCCTTGAAATTTAAGAAATAAAAAGCTAAGATTAACTCCGAAATATGCTCTCAGTTGTCAATGGAGGCAGCCTAAATTTACCCATATTAGATTTAGAAACCAGTTTTGTATTATTAATGTAGGAATGGTAGAAAAAAATACGAAATTCACCTGTGGTTGGGTCCATGACGATTTCCCTGTCCTCTTATTAAAATAATACTTTCTTCCGGGATTTGATTTAGATGTGCAAAGCACCCAGCCGTCAGATAATTTGACGACTCCCTTTTTATCAGAACTCATGACGAATTACTGAAGAAATTAAATAAATATTTTAACACATCACAAAACGAAAATATAGATATTTATTTGACAAATCAATTGAGTTTTCTCTATGATTTTACTTGAAAACCAAACCTTACATCAACCAAACCAATATGCACTGTATTTCGTAGCAATATAGTTTATTTTTACTGATTGAAAATGTAAACAAGAATTTACCACAGACACCAATTTTTTACTTTTAAAAACCAGAATTGTTTGTTTTACCCAATTTGCTAAAAACAGCTGGAACACACCAACAAAATAAAAACTGGTTTGAAAATGAGAAGAATAATAGATAAATAAATAAAATACCTGCACTCATTGCACTGTCATAGAAACAGCCCTACTGGGTCATCTTCCAAAATCGATATGACACCCGAGCTCATCTAAGTATTTTCTTTTCACGAGGATAGGGAGTCTTTCTTTCTTCTTTTTTATCCGTCACGAGGATAAGGATAGGGACTCCAATCGCGAATGTAAAAAAGGATAAGTAGAAAATTTCCAAGCTCTGTTGGAATTAGAACACGACAGATGAGTTCTAATGAATGACAGCTGACATTTTTAATCCTGTGACACAATCTATTTACTTCTCGACTGTCAGCTGCAACAGCTGACTAACCTTAAATTTATAAAACCCATCTAAAAATCTACAAAATATGGAAAAAATTATAAAATTACAAACAATTATACGAACTAATTGGAAAAAGTCAATTGTGGGAGCCATCGCCTTTTATTATGGCTCTATTAAAGCAAAAGAAAAATACGAGTAAGTAATTATCAACTTTGAGGTTTTTATTTTGTTTGTTATTTTATTTTCTGTTAAAAAAGTAACGTGTTTATTTAGAAACTTACAATATTTGAAAATTTCATTCAGTCAAAAATTTATAAAAAAACACGATTTCAAATTACTTACCTTATTTTCAGCATTAACTTACTAATGCGGGCAGCATGCAAGGAGGCATCAAAATATGGTGATGGAACGATTGATATGATGCAAAACCCTACCCATGTAACCGTCATACTTAACCCAGTAGCCAATAAGAGGGGTGCTAAGCAGGACTTTGAGAAGTACTGTGAACCATTGCTGCACTTGGCTGGGTTGCAGGTAGATGTTATACAGACAACCAGCGAAGGGAATGCTAAGGAAGTGGTGGAAACCTTGAAGGGAACGCAGGCTATTGTCGTCGCTGGAGGAGATGGCACTGTTTCTGAAAGTGTCACAGGTAACTTTAATTTAACTTATCGCTGGACATTAACAGTAACACACAGTGCCATCTAGTGCCACACTAAGCAACGAGGCTTGTGTCGTGGACACCAGACAGTTGATATACTACATAAATGTCCATGGTCATCACACAAACATTTGCCCCAACTGGGATTCGAACCCGAGACCCTAAGAACTTAAGGCAGCCTCACTACCACTGCGCCATTCGGGTCACCAAAACTTCGCACACTAAAAATCTGATAGCTCATCTATTTAATATACATGATATAAATATAATTTATAGCCTAATGCACCTTAATGTAGCTTTCTGCCAGGGAAATGCCAGAATTTTTAGAATTTGATCATTAGTTCCGGAGATTACCCCCTTCAAAACAAACTTACAAACAGATACTTTGTAATGTTAATATAGACCTCAGATCAAAGAAACTGTTGTAAATTAGTGTACTAAAGGGAGCTAAACAACAGAGTTAACACACAGTTGTTTAAATAAGATCATTGTATTAAAGTAAGACATTCACAGTTAGAAATTATCTATCTGACACACACAAAATTATAAACAAGTTGTTACCTAGTAACAGTCACAAAGACTACATAATATAAACTCTATGGGACGCATGACGATTCCAACCTATTTTCAACACCCCCATTGAATTCCCATGCGCTCCATGCAATACTTTAGCTTAATGGAAGCCAGGCTTTTAGTGAGACAGTCAGCAGGCATCTGGTTCGTTTCACAATATTCTATACGAATCACACCGGTTTCAGCCAACTCTCTTATGAAGTGGTAGCGTATGTTGATGTGCTTCGACCTTCTACCAATCGCAGAAGAGTACACTAATTTACTTGCACTCTGACTGTCGCTGAACACTGTAACGCAGTCGTTGAATCCAGCTAGCTCTTCTAATAAGCCTTTAACGCAGACTAGTTCTTTTGAGGTTTCGCAGATGGCTATATATTCAGCCTCAGCTGTGCTTAAGGCTACGCATCGCTGTTTGCGAGCTTGCCAGGACACAGCACCTCCACCGAAAATAAGGGCATAAACAGTAAATGAGTGCCCATCGGCGTTGGCTCCCCAATCGGCGTCCGAGTACGCAATCAGGGGTTGGCCTGTTTTTTCATAGACTAGTTTATAGTCCACGGTGCCCTTTAAGTACCTGAGCACCCGCTTGAGCGCAGTCATGTGCTGTTCATTCCAGCATGTATTAAACTGGCTCAAATAGCTGACCGCAAACGTCAAATCAGGCCTTGTGCCACAGGATAAATACATGAGCGATCCTATTACTTCTTGGAAAGAAAAAACCTCACACCTTTCCCCCTTTGCAAGTCGTAGATTCAATTCCATTGGAGTAGCTACAGGCTTGCAGTCTTGCATTCCATATTTTTCTAGAATCTTTTTGGCGAAGCTTGCCTGTGATAGGGATATCTGCCCATTGGATCGCGTGATATGCATTCCTAGACAATCCTTGGCCTCACCTAAATCTTTAATTTTGAACGCTTTAGCGATTGTCTGTTTGACTCTTTCTATGTCCCCCACTGAACTTCCAAAAATATAGAAGTCGTCGACATAAAGTGCTATTGCAATCAGGGTATTATCTTTCCCCCTTTTAATGTACATGCACGGATCATACTTCGATCTTGTAAAACCATTTTTAATGATGTGATCATGTACTTTGACGTTCCAGCAACGTGCAGCTTGTTTGAGGCCATAGATGGCTCTCTTCAGCTTGCACACTTTCTTTTCATTTCCCTTCTTTATGAAAGATTCAGGTTGCTCCATATACAGATCCTCATTTAGATCACCATTTAAAAATGCTGTGGTGACGTCAATATGGTGTACATTTAAATCTAATTCTGCTGATAATCCCAACAGAAGCCTAATGGAAGAAAGTTTGACTACAGGAGCAAAGGTCTCGGTATAATCTTCTCCAAACTTTTGAGAGTAACCTTTGGCAACAAGGCGAGCCTTATGCCGTTGAACCTTTCCATCTAAAATCCATTTATTTTTGACAACATTAGCGTCTCTGGGACGATCGACAAGCTCCCAAGTCTGATTTTCCACAAGTGAGTCGTATTCCTCCTTCATAGCTTTCTTCCACAGGTCTTTATCAGAACGCTCCATAGCATCCATAACTGAAATCGGGTCAGGAGCATTCATGACATGGAAATTGTATATCATGTCCTCATCTATTCTTTGCACTCTATTTCTTAGAGGATAACGCCGTTCCTCAGGCACCTCTACAGCTTGAACCGGCTCTGTTGACGGTTCTTCGAAAGAGTCGTGAAAATCTTCTTCAGCAATAGTGGGCGATGAACTTGGTGACATAACCATATTACTCTGGCTTGGGCCATCCTCAGGCGCCACAGTCCTAGAAGTGCCTTGAGCAGTATCTGGCTCACTATAAATGGGTACCTCTACATATGCTCGCCTCGGTTTCTCCCTCGAAACCTGTGCACTGCGCTCAGGGGGTTTAATCTCCTCGATTACTTTTGACCGCTCGTCAAACACGGCGTCGCGAGCAACTATAATGCGGCGCGGATTGACCCGGTCGACAAATCTGTACCCCTTTTGTACTTCACTGTACCCAACGAAGACAAGCTCTCGGGTCTTGGAGTCGAATTTCTTTCGGCTATTATCTTTCACAAGTACCTGAGCTGTGGACCCAAAAACTTTTAAATTGGTAAGATCCACCTCATGATTTAACCAAACTTCTTCGGGAACTTTCCCGGCGATTGCTAATGTGGGTGAGCGATTTTTTAAATATATCGCAGTCCCCACCGCTCCTCCCCAGTACCGTTTACTTAGGTTACTGTCATGGAGCATGCATCTCGCCTTTTCGGTAATGGTGCGGATCGTCCTTTCCGCAACTCCATTCTGTTGAGGAGTATGAGTTACACTCGTCTGGTGTGTAATTCCACAGTTGACCAAATAAGCCTGGAACTCCTTATTGGTATACTCAGTACCATTATCACTTCTAAACCGTTTAATTTTGAACTTGAACTCCTTGAACTTTTCTAACACCTCAGTCTTTGTCTTCATGACGTAACCAAAAACCTTTCGGCTGAAGTCGTCAATGAACAAGAGGATATATCTGTTTCCTCCCCAAGTCTCCACATCTATTGGACCAGCTACGTCGCTATGTATTAGGTCCAGCATGCCGGAGGCTCTAAAAGACTTCTTTCGTTAGGAAACTTTTTAACGCACTGCTTTCCTTGACTACAAGGAACACAAGGGGCTATACACCCTTTTTGCCGTAATCTAGGCCCTTGACAATTCTTTTCAAAATGTGCATTTGCGCGGGAGACAAATGGCCCAATCTCCGGTGCCATAATTCAAACTTGTCCTGATTGTCTTCCCCTAAAAGAGCAGTCGCCTGAATACAACCGGAACCTAAAACATAAAGTCCGTTTTGGCGCGGTGCGGTAAACAATGCCTTACCGTCTATTTTTACATTATTGTTAAAAACACTACATTTGGTTTTATCAAAAACAATAATATTGCCTGCATCTGCAAATTTTCCTACAGACATTAAATTTGTAATCAGTTCAGGAATATGAAGAACATCATTCATCTTCACTACAGTATCACGTTCCCCATGACGCAGGTTTAACTCCACAGAACCTTGCAAAGTTGAAACAATTTTCTCGCTATTCGCGCAAGTTATCGTTTTGGAGCAAGATTTCGTGGGGTTCAAGAGGGATTTCATCGGTGTCATGTGGGACGTGGCTCCTGAATCCAACACCCAGTTATCACTGCTGCCTACAGATGACAACAAGGTCAAAAAGTCTGAGTTCGCGTTCACACTGGTCATCATGGCCGAATTCGCATTTGATTTCTTCTTATCCGGCTTCTTGGCCTTGAACTGCTTGCATTGCCACTTGAAATGGCCCTTTCGTTTGCAGAAGTGACAAACAATCTCTTTAGTGTGGTCTCTTCCTCCACTACCACCAGCGCTAGATGCTAGCGCCGAATCATCTTTTGGGGCCTCATTCGACTCTTGACGTTGACCCTCCTTCAGAAGTGCTGATATGACCAGTTCTGAGGTAATTGTCGAGCGGGAATGCTCTATGGCCATTACTAACGGATTGTAGTTGTCCGTCAATCCCGCCAGCATTATTATTCCAACAAACTCATCGTCAAGTCCATTGTATTAGTCCACTGTGTATTGACGCATTTAATGCGTCAATACACCTGCGCAGTCGTAATGACACGAGGTCACTAGTTAGTTCCGTCCGGATCGCAAAGACTTCGGGTCTCGGGAGGGCACCCCCGCGCGCGTTGCTGTATTCGTATTTTTGCGTGAGAAAGAGGGACGGAGAGCATGCCTTTAAACTATTTGGTACTTGTAAGGATATGCCGCGCTCGCGCCGCTGGATTATTTTATTATTTGATGTACGTTTACTTTTCGTTCCGCGCGCGGTGTACTGCGCTTTAAAAGTTTAATATTTCAAGACTTATTGGGGTTTATGAAGTATTTTATTATTACTTTTAGTGTTTAATTGCAACAATTAGCCTTTGCCATGTGACATACTACAAGCAAAATCGCGTTTCCAATTTAAAAAAATAGTAGTACAATATTTGGGAACAATTTAACTGAACAAAAATATGGGAGTATTTCTCAATATCTGGCAACCGTAAACGCACACAGATGCGCGTGTCCCTACACGGCGCCTCTTGTCTGCCGCGCCGCGCACACATAAATAAAAACCGGCGTCACCTTGTTTGTCGCGCATGTTCTATCTGCCTATTTCTTTGATCCGAGATATAGACTATCTCGTTTCAGCGTGTAAGATAGATACATACATTATTCCATGGGAAATTACTAAGAATGTTAAAAAGTATACCTACCTTCTTCCAGGTCATGACTTTCCTGTTTGCATTTAATTCAAATCAATTCGGCTATAAGGCAAGGCAAGGCACCAGTCAGACAGACTGGCTTTCGCATTTATGATGTTGGTCTAGGTTAAGATCAACGAAATGAAAAAAAAAAATTTAAACTCATTATTTGACTCAAATGGCGCAGCATTAGTGAGGCTGCCTTACGTTCTTAGGGTCCTGGGTTTGAATCCCGGTAGAAGCAAATGTTTGTGTAATGTGCATGGATATTTGTTTCAGTCATGGATGTATAATTGTCTAATATGTATGTATTTACAAACAAAAAAGTATATAATGTAGTATATCAACTATCTGGTGTCCACAATGCAAGCCACATTGTTTATTGTGGCACTAGATGGTGTGTCTAATGTCCAGCAATATTTATTTGATATTTTATTTATCCAGATTTTTCAATTAGGTCTAACTAAAAATAAAACCTTTATTGAATAGGAGTAGACAGCAACAACTTTTGTGTTTCAAAATAAAATACTTACAGAAAAATAATTAATATTACAGGTCTACTACGCAGAAATGACGAAGCAAACCGTTTCCCACTAGGCATTCTACCACTCGGTCGCACCAACACTATTGGAAACACCCTCTTTCCTAAAGGGGAAGGTGTGTTCCGAGTCAAACAACTTATTGAAGCATCCATGGCTATAATCCAGGGTAATACTGTGTGGAAAGATGCCATGAAAATAGAACCATTAGAAGATTCAGAGGATTCAGTTTTTGGTAAGCCAATATTTGCACTCTGCTCTCTAGAATGGGGAGCCTTCCGAGATGTCCAGTCAAAACAACACAAATACTGGATATATGGATCATTAAAAGAATATGCAGCTTTCATCTTCAATGGCTACAGGGAATCTCTGAACTGGCATTGTAAAGGCACACTGAAATATAGCCCCCCGTGTGATGGATGCAGCAACTGCCTCCAAAAACGTAACGAAGTTAAGAGGAAATGGTCCTTTTTCATGCCCTCTACTTCTTACGCACAAACGAAGGACCCTGCGACAAACATAAACAGCAATTGTGACACGACTCAGGAAATTTGCTTCCAAACTAGTGACTTTAGGATTGTTACACCAAACATACAGAATACACATAGCACCCCAGCTTTGAGTATAGGTATAGGGAAATATAATTACAAATACACTGAATTTGTGAGTGAGGGCTGGAATAGAGTGCGTGAAAATAATATAAGCAATGCTATATTTGCTCGAAGTGTGATGCTGATACCGCAGGAACACATGGAGCACATCGGAGTGATTGATATTGACAGGGAGGAGTATGAAGCCAAACCTATCAAAATAACACTATTGCCGAAAGTAATAAAACTATTTTGTAAACACTACGACAAATAAACTATAAGCTTGTTGACATAGTGGTTACTCTGACATGCCATTTGATTTTGATTAACTCTTCCTGCTGCATGCCTCATAGATAAGCGGCGTAAGGTTAGTCACATCTGTCGGCAAAAGTTAAGGAGTCAAGGAAAACAATTGTGTTGTATTTTATTTTTAGTAAATTTTATTTAATAATAAAAAAAATATGTTGTAAATTTATTGTTAAACTTGAGTTTTACTCTCATTTCATCACGTTCATTTAAAAAATGAATGATCTTCTTCGAAGATGCTTATGTGGCCCAATTATAGCAGTATTACTTAAAGGGTTATGAAAAAACATGAACACTGCGTGAAGGCTGTGTTTCCACCGGATGAGTGAAAGTAGTGAAAGTAACCAAAATATCGCTTCTTTTACGCACATCCTCGAATAATGTCAACCACCTACCAGCACGAAATCCCTATCCTTTTCTGTCGCTCAGAACCGTCATTTGCTAGAGCGAGAAACTGAGCGGGAGTGCTATGGCACGCGGCAGCATCGACGATGCGATGTTTCGACCAATCAAATGGCTTAAATCTTAAGTATTGCTTGAGTGTCGTTCTATATTCCGGGCCCAGTCTCGTGAAGTATTTTCAAATCAAGTCATTGACATAAGGTTTGAATTACAACACATTTTGTCTGGCATACTCCCAAACAAAGATGGCGGCTGTGACGTGTACATTCAGTGATCTGACGTAGCCTTGCTGGGGGATTTCGACGCAGTGGTCCATCAAGGGTAGCAAGTCGCATGGGATGCCTTCTTTCTCGTGGCTGAAATTGAATGGTAATTAATCATGTTAGCATCTAAACCCACTTTATTGGTTAACTGGATGGATATGAAAGATATTTGCAAAAGGTTCTTTCCACAGAGCACGACAACCGGCCTTACCAAGGAGAATCGCATTACCGAGTACTAATTGGGTTTTGCAGGACACACCGGCAGTCCCCCCTTTTAAAATAATGGTATTCAGCTGCATCCGGTTAGACTGCAAACCGATCCCAACACAGTTGGGAAAAGGCTACGCAGATGACGACAAATATAAAGACTGCGCCACTTAAAATAAATGAACCTTTGACTGTTCGTCCCCAGTAACCCAGTTACTACTGAGTAAACGATACCCCTTGGTAAGACTGGTTGTCAGACTTTTTGGGCTTCTGACTACCTGTAACGACTGTCAAAGAACTACAAAAGACAACCAGGTCCAACTTCGTACCGTGCTTTCCGAGGCACGGAGGAAACTCGGTATGTAATGGGTGATCACCCATCCACAGGCCAACCTAGGCAAGCATGGCGTCACACGTCGTTTAACAGAGTATCAGTCTCATTTCAAGATTTATTAAATTCAAAATTTTCTTACCCAAGTAATAGCAGGGTTTTCTTAGGAAACCTGAAGCCCTGAAGCTTGGAGCTCGTGGAGGTCTGTTCTGCAGCCACAACGGCGTAGCCCTCTTCCTTCTTCCTCATCAGGTACTCCTTGAGAGGGCGGCCTGGACGGACTTCCTCTACGTTGATCCATCTTTCTGCCGAGACGCTGAAAATATAAAAATAGAGTAAGTCCCCGTGTGGAAACCCGTAGGTCGTAAATTAGGTAGGTACTTGTAAGAACTGTTCGGGTAGATAGGGACTATTGGTAGACAGTATAGTCTGTATACAGTCATACATCATCGTCATCATTTCAGCCGCAAGACGTCCACTGCTGGACATAGGCCTCCCCGAGTGACCAGTGTCCCAAGTGACGCCACATTGACTGGTCTCGTTTGACTCGCATACAGCGGACCCTCGTTACCTTCACCAGGTCGTACTACCAAGCGTCTAGCAAATAGTTAAGAGCCTATACTACCTCAGATTAGCAACTCTATTTGTGGTGGTTCAAACTTCGTTTGTAATACTGTTAGAATAACGTTCTAATCAGCTTGCACTACAAAGCGGTTGTTACGTCAGTCACTGCGGCCGAATAGTGCGAAATGGGTGGTTTTTATTCTTTTTAAAATCAATTTTTCGTCTTTTGGAATAATATAACATAAGACCTGCTTTATAGTTAGTTCAGTTAGTATGCAAAGTTTCATTATCTAATTTGAAGTACTTTTTAAATACCAGCGGTTTATTGTTCGATTTGGAGGTAACTTTGGGATTTTTTTCTATCGAGAAAATTTTATGAAATCGTGTTTTCGCCAAACATAATCCTCAACTTTACCATATATTTATTTCAAAATTAATGCTGCAGTATTTTAGGCGTAACGGAGGATCATGCTAAGCCATTTGAGGTAGTATAGGCCCTTAGAGGCCTTTTTTATACGGCGGCAGTATAAAATGCAAACGAAATGCAAAACGGTTGGCCGATGGGGCCTCAACCTTCTAGAGTAGCGGCCACGCAAGGCGTAGCGTTGGAAAGTCTCCTATAAACGAGGCGGTCAGATCTGGTAAAGGCTGGGCTGTGTGCGAGAAGCACGGGACTGGTGGACATAGCGATGCTTGGGGGAGGCCTGTACCAAGGCGTGGACGTCATTCAGCTGGTATGATGACGATAAAATACAGTTTACAAAACAAACCTGTGTCCTGTAGAAGTCATTATCATGCAATTTCCTGATTAGGAGATTTTAAGAGTCCTGCACTGCAAGTACGTAGCAATCGACAACGATCGAATCGATACGATTCGATAAATCCGACTTTTCGATTGGTTAAAAACTCATTTTATCCAGAATAACTGTCAGATTTATCGAATCGAGTGCTACGTATACTTGCACTGCTGTTGCGTTGAATTTGGTATCGGTACTCATAATACAGAGTGTAAACGGACCCTACGAAGCAGTCAACTAAGCATTTTGTACATCAAAATAAGTAACTTTACGCAAAAATTATTGCTGGGAAACGACTTTTTTTTGGGGGTGAAAAATCACGTTTTACGGTAGAACTCAATGTTACGGACTCATAACTTTGTGCTGATGGATGGATTGAATAGTACGGAGGTCGTGGAGGTGTTTAATTTTTTTTTTCTTAAACCCTTGTGAAAGCTTTGACCTCCAATATCTCCGTAACTAGATGGTTCCCAGGTTCCTTCTAGAACAAAAAAATGATCGCAATGATGGGGAGAACAAGGGGCTTTCGACTTCGTTAAGGGGCTTTTTACACCCTTTATAAAATACCCTTCACCTTGAAAAGGTAGTTCTGCTATCATATACACACCCAAAATAATATCTTATTACCTGAGCCCCTGGAACTGCTTATCTTGCAAATGCCTCAAACTATCCACCACGTAGGTCTGGACTCCGAACACTTCGCTGGTTCGCGCCATCCCGCCCAAATTCGGTAGCTTGTCGATTAGTGATGCTACCACGATCAGCTGACTTGGGGTTTTCCTCTGGATGAAAAGAGAAACTGATAAGTCATGCGCCTGAGAAATTTAGATCCTACTAATATTATAAATTTTGATTTTAATTGTATTTCAATTTTAATACAACTTTGTGAGTATAATATGGATGTTTGTTACTCTTTCACGCAAAAACTACTGAACGAATTTGGATGAAATTTTGCACACAGATAGTTTATAACCTGGATAAACACATAAGATACTTTTTATCCCGGTAGTAAGAACCCATGGGACAATTATCAAACTTCACGCGGGCGAAGCCGCTGGCAGAAGCTAGTCTTAAATAACAGCAGACCTTGACTCGCTAGTGAGTGAACTTGGGACTTCGAGTTTCACTAGTTTGCTGTTAGCTTATTACGGAAGACTCTCCTCCGATCCCAAACTTACTGCCCGTTTAACAGCCTCCAAAAAAGACCCGGTCTTGTTTTAATTTTGACGACCCGAAAGGCGCAGCGGTAGTGAACTAGTGAGGCTGCTTTTGATTGCCAAAATTAGTAAATGATCACCAAAATTAATCCCCATTTTATCGTGAAATTTGAACCAATAATTTATTTTTTTAGTTAATGGCCACCAGAAATTTAACGGTTATGCTCTTGCAGCCAAGTCGAGGGAGACCGGTCGACGGAACCCCGCGGGGCTCCTACTTCTGAATTGATATAAAAAAAACCACGAAGGGTATGACGGGATTTATTCGCTTGCTTCGCTCGCTCATTCAACCCTACCATACCCTTCTAACCTAATCTATCCGTGTCGGGGTGCCCCAAGTCGGCTTAGGCAAAACTAGTTTGTCATCAACCACCTCATTAAAATTTGGTGCTCAATTTACTAAATTTGGTGATCAATTGACATTTTAGGTGATAGATGTTAGTGGTCACAAAGTAATTTTTGGTGGTCATTATATTTTTGCCCAAATTAAAGCATGACTGTAGGTAAATAATATGGTACATACCTTCTTCCCAATTTCATAAACATTGACATCACTCATATTTCTCCAAGGAATGTATTTCTTCTGTATTGTCCCCATCGGCTCTGAATCTTCAGTAACTTTGCTATCAACACCTTTATTCGTTTGCAATTCAATAAACTCATCATCTGGCTTCCTACAAGCCTTCCATTCGCGTTTAAAGTCTACATTACCATCTCTGCGTATACTCTCATTTATTTCCTTCACTATACTTTTAATGAAAAACAAATCTATATTTTCGTTGTTATCAATCTCACACAATTTTGGCAACAAATAATAAACAAAATATGGTGTGAGATTGGCGACTATGTCAAATTGGTTGGTGAAATAATCGCACTTCAGTTTCAAAAAAATTTTGTCACTGTTACTTTCAGCGAACGTTTGTTCAATAATGCCAATCGTGTATTGGTATTTTGTTGTTTTATTTGCTAGTTTATATAAAGTTGTTGCTAAATATTGCGCGTTTAACCTAACATTGAATAACTGGCCCATGGTATGAGAAAGTAAGAAGTCCATGACGAAGTTATATTCGTTTTCAGTGTAAGTATTGTTGGATATCTTATGTTTTAGCAGCCAATATAAGATTATGAACTGTGACGTCATTGGCAAATTCTTTGATTTCAATATTTGTAGCATTTCTTCGTTTATTTCGGCTTTCTGAAAATGTAGAATAAATGTTATAGGTAGTCTTGATTATTTAGTTCTGCTCCTCTGTTATAAATCAATCTATTGTTATTAGAATGCAGATTGGACATCAGTATTTTCTAATATGAGCCCTAATTCGTGTGGGCTATGCCAATCGCTGTAATATAACCATATAGGGTGTGAAAACCGATATGGCTAGAAAGGGGCCCGGCGACTACCTACTAAATAAAGAAAATATACCTACAAATAAATATTCAAACTAACCTGAATATAGAAATACAGCGAAACAAACCACTCAAGGCATACCCTCACACTCGGCTGATGAGGTAACTTCACCAGCATGTCCAAACACCAGACAAATAAATTTTCCAAGTCACCATTCAACACCAGTATCAAAATGTGTTGTAGGGCAGTTTGCAATGTTCTGTGTAGCGCTGAGTTACCGTGGTACCTGTTGGAGTATAACAAGTTTTTATTGAAATGAACTTCGTTCAATCGTAGTTCTTTTCTGGGTACACTGTTGTAGTCACAAACACATACGTATATACTAACATAGACGCGACTAGCGGACGTCACGTGGTTTCACCTGCATAGTTCCCGTTCCCGTGGTAGTACTATCGGGGTCTTTTCCGCCTGACCATTTTAATTTTTTTTCGCTTAAATCATGCGGAGGCGCCGGAGCCACGCCCCCTTAAAGTTTGAGCCTATTAGGAAAGCGTCAATTTTGGCGCGCAAAATAACAATAACTCTCGTTTGGCGTGCGTGGTCAATGCGCTCGGCCGATTCGGTATCTTTTCATTCATTTTTTCTACACAAAGTCAACGGGGCAGGGCTAGAAAGCGGTCGGCTTAGTGGTGGTCAGGCGGGAGTGTCCTCGATAGTACGTTGATAAATATACCTACTAATATTATAAAGAGGTAACATTTGTTTGTAAGTTTGTATGTAGCCCCTACATATATTAAAAAGTAAATTCCGGAAGTAATGAACCAATTTTAAAAATTGTTTCACTGGTAAAAAGCTACATTATTCGTGAGTGCTATAGGCTATATTTTATTCCCTTACTCTCACAGGAACGGGAACTACGCGGGTGAAACCGCGGGACGTCAGCTAGTAGGCAATAAAATGAATAGGTACTAAATAGTACCTTTGTTTTAAAGTTTGACTTTCTAAAGTGCCTTTTAATGGCCTATATCCATTGAAATTAATGTTTATACTGTACCTTTGCTTGTTCTTAAATATATTATCTATGCGAATCGTGATGAAATTGGTGATCATTCGAAGGGTCTCTGTATCATTGATGCTGCATAGAGTAGATGTTGATATGTACTGGATTTCGTAGTTGAAATGGGTGTCGAACCTGAAAAAGAAGGAAAGAGCTGCATGATTTTTAAATGCCAAAGAAATATTAACTTTCCTTACATTGCAATAGAGTAAAAAATAAGTAAACTTAACCTTTTGTGTGCCGGAACGTAGATCTACACGAGACACAATGACTTTTTAATTGTTTCTATAATTAGTAATTTTTTTATATGAGTGGTTAACCAGATTACGATTTTATAGTTTTTTTCAATGGCATCTCGCAGGTCAACCTATGAGGCTGGCTTCTGCTTAACTGGAATATCCTTGAGAGTAAGACCTCCAACCAGGGGCATAAAACGTATTAGCGTGCGAACGCACGCTAAGGGCACCCCTTGTCTCATGGCGACATGAAGAGAGCAAGTGTCGCAACCCCGTGCAGGGCACGCCACCATAGTGGCGATAAGTCCCCTCTTTGAGGAGTGGCTTTAGAGACGCCACGGCGTCCTCACCTTCCGCCTGACGCAGGTCCTCACCGGACACGATGTTTCGGGAGGTTCCTGCACCGAATCGGGCGGGAGGAAACGCCCCGGGTGTTTCCATTGCGAGGATCGACCGGAGGACACGGTGGAGCACACGGTGGAGGTGTGCCCCCCGTGGGTGGAGCACCGCCGTGTCCTCGAAGCGGCGATTGGCAGCGGCGACCTCTCGCGTCCGGCCCTGGTTCAAGCCATGGTCTTGAGCGAGACGGAATGGGACGCCGTCACCTGCTTCTGTGAAGCAGTAATGCTAGAGGAGGTGGCGGAACGTGAGAGGGAGAGAACCTCTCGTCCCGGCCGCCGCGGGAGACGCCCCGGGCGTCGGGAGCCACGTGGTGGCCCCCGGCCACGGTAGGCGCAGGCCTGTGCACGGAGAACTATTGGGCTAGCTCGCCGTCCGTCCGTCTCATGACGACAGGCCGTGTCTACGGCGCATTCGTATTCTACGCGCCCTTTAAAGAGAGCCAGCAAAAAGAAGGGGTCCGCAAGGGCCGATGCCTGCCGGGGCTGCGGGACTGTTCGAAAGAGATACCGTGACCCCGGAACACAAAGGGCGATGAAGGAACATGGATTGGTTTTAGTCAGTAAAAGTCTGACACTCCTGCTCCGCCCAGAGCATCATTCATCATTTGATGATTTCCCATCCGAAAAAAAAGGGGCACCACCTGTGGGGTACGCAAGCAAGTTTAGCTGTGAGCTTCGTCGTGAAATAAAAAGGTATAGAAAATGTATCTCATGTCATACCTTTCTTTAGTAATTCCATATTTTGAGTTTTGCAGTACTTCTAGAGTCACATTATCAACTATCCTGAAAGAAGAGAATAATAAAAATAGTTTGATTATTTCCAGAATAAAACATGATTGAATGAAGAGAGTGACAAAGAATCTTATATAAAAAGTTCATAGTTCAATGAAATAGAAAATATAAGGGTAAGCTCGCACCACGGTAAAAAAGCGCGCGATTAAAATTCGCACAACCAAAAAACTGTCGTTTGATACAAATTAGATGCGAATTTAAAATCGCGAGTGCGTTGTATCTAACATATTATGATACCTTTACCTGCCATGTGTAATGCGAATTTTTTACGCAGTGTGGGCTTAGCCTTATTTTAGTTCTGCCTAAGAATATAATTTATACTCAGGTACCTCTGATCTTTCCTAGGCACTGGACAATAAAGTAATATCTCACATAAGACATAAACCAAATGCCCGTAATCTTTAAAATCCTTGCTATTCAGATTCCTGATCAAATAATACAAAGGGTTGGTTTTAACAGGCCCATATTCTATAATTTTGTTGCAGTATGAAATCACTATGTTGTTATACATTGCGTTCTTTAGGACAGCATCTTGAGTAATGAGGTCCACAAACTGTTCAATACAAGGTGAATATTGGTTGTTTGACTTTAGCTCCTCAATTTCTGTCCATACTCTGTTTATAAATTGAATCACGTTGAAGTTGGTTTCTTCTTTAGTAAGAGGTTTTATAATTTTGATCACTATCTTTAGGATCCATTTTAGGCAGCCGTATCCACCACATTCTAACACATTTTCAATGTAATTTATTACTTTGCTTATACATGAATCTACATCTTTCTCTTTATTGATTAAAAGGTAGATAATTTCACAAGATTTTTCGTAAAATACATTTTTCGATCTACCCACACTTTCATTTTGAGCATCTTTGAATTCTAATGTAGAAAGTATTTTTAAATATTTTTTCAAATTGAGCATTTCATGCTCATAATTGGTCAACAAGACAGGGTTTTTTAGCAACATTTTTAGGATAAATATGCTTAGAATTGCTTTATCTAAGTCTGGGTTATCAGTAAGAAATAATAAAGATGTTTTATAAAGCTGAAGTAATATATCTCCCAAGTCCCCATCAAATTCAAAATTATGCTTTTCACACAAGGCAACAGCATCCTTTATGGTCAAATTGAACTCATTTGAAAACAAACTTAGAATATACTGCAGTACAGTTCTATTTTGTCTAGAGATCAGTTCATTAATATTATGCAGAAAAGAGTCCTCATCGCTTGTTTTGCTTAATAATTCTATTAAAAATACCACATCATTTAGATAAACCCTCTTATCCGAATATTGTCTATTTATGCCTTCTTGCAATTTTTTTAGTTTTTCATTTACTATATCAATGAATACATTTATATCTTCTTCGTAATTATACAAGTATAGTATAATTAAATCTATATTATTGTAATGATCAGACATTGTTTTTAGATTCAATATTTTATCTTCGTCTCTTATTGAAACTTGTTTGATAATCGAAGCAAAAGGGTTTTCATGAAGCTTTGTTTCTGTTAAGTTTAATTTGTAATAAATATTTGTCATATCTTTCCAACTCAGGTCCCTACAACAATTCTTCATGAAATATATCATATTTAACTGAACAGCTTTTCTCAATACAACATTGTTACAAGGTATTTTCAAAATATCTTGAATCATTTTTGATATATCATCATCATGAATTGATGATAGTTCTATTTTCAAATTGGCTAGGATATCAGTTACATGATACAATGGTACTGGTGACCATTTAATATTAGTTAAAGTTTTAAATATTGCCATAAATGAGTGACTATCAGCAAAGAGTTCTGCTGTTTGTCTTTTAAGTTCTTCAAAATTTGAATTTTCATCATAAATGTTTATGTCATTTAGGGCTTCTAGTAATATTTGAGCTTCTGTTTGGTTTTTAATTTTAGTTTTCAGTTTGTACTCAATACATTTGAGTCTCACTTGAGTATTTTCATGTTTCAGTCCCATATTAAAGGCAGCGGTCATCCAACAGTCTTGAATGTTTATACTTTCAAATAATTTTAGTGATGGCAACACTATATTCGCTTGTTTCTCTTCCAAGCTGTCTATGAGAACAAAGTAATTATCCCACATGCTTTTTAAAATACTTGCATTATTTTTCCTCCATTGAAATAAGGTTTGGTTGTTTGATTTTACATTGATATCCTTTTTAGTAGCCATAACACAGTCTATAGCTTTCTTAGTAAGATAAACTGATATTTTTCGTATTGCTGTATCATCAGATGTTATGCCAAAAATGATTATGGCCCAGAAGTTGCTTTGAAATATGATGTCTGAGACAAATTTGCTGTCACCTTTTCCATCAGGGGTGGGTAGGTAGTAGTCTGAGAGGCAGCTGAGTACTTTTAAAGCATTCTCTTGTTTGTCTGCTTTTAGAGATTGGATATAGATCCATATTCTATCAAGGATGTTGTACCCAACAACTCCATCAACTAATCTTGGAACAGTTTTTGTTAAAAAATATATCTTGAGTGCTTCTTCTGTAGAATCAAGTATCTTTTCTAATGGTGTTTCTAGGCACAGTAAAGACACCTTTTCTGCTAAAAATATTGTAGCATTTAAGATACTGTCTGCAATTTTTAAGAATAATAGAGTGTTTCTGCTTGTGTCTTTGTCTATTAAGCTTGATGTTGACGGTTCTGCTCCAAATTCAATGTTAGACAGTATTTGTTGCAGCAAATGTTCCGCTTTACTCACAATTTTACTTGGTTGAAGTCGAAGTATAATGTCGATTATTTTACATACATTATCAACGTTTTCGCTGCTTATATCTTTCAGCAATTTAGCTGCGAACTCAAATTCTTCATCATTTTCACATTCAGTATTTTCTTGAGCATTTACAAGCAGTTTATATTGCAATAATTGTATCGCGTTCCTGAGATGTTTATTTGAATGTTTACCTCTTTCCATCAAATGTTTCAAGGGTTTATCTATGTCTTCCTCATTTAAATCCAATAGGTCGAGGAAAGATAGTAACTCTTCTTGTGTATCCATATTGTAAACTGTCACTTTATCAGAAGTTGCTGCTAAATAAAGTTTATATACAATCTAAAGTAAAGTTTGAACCAACATTTAAAATTCACAGTCGGCATGTGCTATGTGCAAGAATGACAGCAGCTGACAGCTGTGTAATGTCATGCGTATAACAGTCAGTGAGAGAAACTTGACGTTTTGACAATAACAAACAACAGCAGGCTGTGTTGCGTTCAATATATTTCAGCCAATGGAACTATTAAGTACTTACTTATTTCAGTCTCAATAATCATTGAAAATGCTTACCATAACGGGGCTCGAGACTCCTCCTTAGCTTGAAACAACTCCGAAACTTTGAAAGCGAAAATGATTTAATTTTTTTTTTTTAATCTATCGTATTTCCATTGACTTATTATTTCACATAAATTTACTGTCAGCTGCAATAGGGGCCCTAGTAGTAGTAGGGCATACAGTGCGACTTATAAGAGTAGAAATTAAATATTAGACAACTAAAATTTTTCGTTTTCTGGCAACATCTAAAATGAGTACTTGAGCTTTCAATGAGGGATTTTCTTTTTAGCTCTTCCCTAGTCGCTGGATAGATGGCGCTAGGAGTAAGTATGATAATGCAAGGAACGGAACCTAAAAAAACTGACTTTAACAAAGCGTGAGAAATGTTGGTTATATTCGGAAGGTTAAGCAAATGAAAGTGTCAGTCAACGAGAGTATGTGACGTGACACAATGATTTTTTTTCAAGCGTTTTGGCTTTGGCATAGTAAGTTCAATGCCATCTATAGAGTTCTTGGAAACTAACTTTTTTTTTAAAACCTTTAAAGGAAAACCTCTCATTCTACTCGTTCGGTTTCGTTTTTCATTAGAATTTTGGTTTTTGTGTGTTATTTCTGAGTGTGGACAGAAAAACAGCGACATATCATGAATAAGGTAATTCGTGGAGGTGCCCGTGAAATAATGTTTAAGTTTTCATGCGGTGTTTGACCGAAATACAAGCTGGGAAGCTGCTATCCTACTTCGAAGATGTTTGCCATCGTACAGCAGATTTTACTGGTAAGTAACTATTGAAAGTTGCAGTAAACGTTAATTACAAACGATTATTACATTCAGGGACCAAAATTTTCGATAGTATTTACAAATTAGTTGTCTACCATTTTTGAGGTTATGCTAAGATAAACAAATACTGTTGTAGTTATAGCGCGACTTAACAACGTTGATAGTAAGGCAAAAACATTTAATGAAATTTAATTGCGTATTACCAAATACGTTTTTGCCATACCATATTTGTTGAAGCAACCGACTAGTGGAAAGAAACAATTTTAAAATATTTTCACGTTATGAACATATATGCGCGGGACATTTTTCGTCGGACTGACAGCAAATATATTATAAAGATAAAAGCACTAGTTCAAAGTTGTATTATAAGTTTATGTTAATACCATGCTTTGTTTGTTTTAGGTGTTTCTGTAAGCGCAGAATTGTGCAAAACGGCGGGTAATTCTCGACACCAGCTAAACACAGAAAGGGTCGTCTCTCGAAGTCCTTCTTATTATATTTGTGTGAACTTGTAGTTTTCTTACTATTACGTACCAAATCTATGATCTACGCGGAACTTATTGAAAGCAATGAATTAATAAACATATTTATTTAAAATAATTTTTTACTCATTATTCATAGCCAATAAACCAATAATACTATTCAAGTATCAAAATCAGCTAGGTCGTACCATAGTATAAAGAGGGGAAGTAGGTTATCTCCGGCCCAATCCGCCATATAATTGCCTACTGTCTTAGGGTTGTCACTTTTAGCTAAATTTTAATTCAGTACCTATAAATTGGCAAGGGTCGGGAAGTTGTATTTTTTACTTTTATTGTCTGGGTACAGGGTTTGTCAGGCCTCACTAATGTTTTAGTTTAAAGCCCGGCCCTTGCCAAAGATAACACATCTCTTATTAGTCAATCAACAACAATGGTTTTCCTATCAAATATAGAAATGTATTCAAGATACAGAGCAGCATTATTTATAATAAAAAAAGATAAAATAAACCGAGTGGCGTTCGCAACCACAGCGGCAACGTCGCGGTCCCGAGTCTTCATGTCACTGCTAGGTGGCACAGGTAGTAACATAGACTAAGAGCTTGTGTTTAAATTATTTGCGCAGTACTTTATACATATACTAGTCAGCTTTGTATATTTTAATAGGCATAATGTTAACCTTTCCTATTCAATAGGTAATCTGAACGGAGACAATTCTGGAATTGATGAATTATTAAGACACCCAAACACACAGCAATACTTTTACCCGCGATTATCAGACATTTTTTAGCGGTGCCGAAAAGCCGTGACGCGTGAAACTCGTGCAGTGTTAGCCCCGACTGGCACAACTCGAAATGAGTCGAGATTTTGTTAAGTGTGCGTGCGGCGACGCATAGATACTACGGCGCACACATACAAGCCGCGCGCAGTGCGTTTGTATGAAGATAACCTACTTCCCTCTTTTTTATACTATGGTCGTACTAACAGGGTTGCCACCTGACCGATTGTGGCGCCCTCATTTATTTTCTACTCTTGTATGTCGCACTGTACACTGCAGTCACTGCATGTTCTTTGGTGACTGATAACCTGCAGCATGACTCACTACTTTTGAATGAGGTTGCATCATATTTTTAAAGTCCCCACGCTTAGTAGCTTCCCGCTTACTTCTTTCCTCTGGTGTTTAGAAATTTTGCAGCTTTTTCATTAGATCAGTAAAAAGAACTAAAATATGCAAACAAGGGATCGTTAGTATCTGAAGTTCTAGTATTTGCGTTGTACGCGAGCTGCACGCAGCTCGCGGTTTCGGTTACGTGTTTTTGAGTATTCATTACCCTTAAAAAAAAAAAAAACATAAATATCCTTAAATTAATTGGAAAATCTGATAGGAGTCCTTAAAGAATTTTGTAAACTATCTATAAAATGTAGCTAATCGTAGTTAAAAAAAATTGAGAATTCATTAGAATCGTTAAAAGAATTTTAAAGCTATTCTTGTTATAAATATTTCAGAATATAACGGTTTTACATAAAAATAAAACCGATATTATGTGCCGAGAGGGAAAACATACAGCATTGTTTATGAAGAAGCAGTGTATACTTGGCCTTTTGCGCGGTCAATCGTACGGATAATTTAGTTTAACTTAATAATAATAGATGGCGTAACTATCGCCGATGTTGTATTTAGTCTGTGCCAGCTAGGACGCGGGAACCGCTGTCACTTTTCGAATTCATAGTCTTCACCAGGAAGAACTTCCTACAATGCTGTATGTTTTCCCTCTCGGCACATAATATCGGTTTTATTTTTATGTAAAACCGTTATATTGATGTGCCTCCGGAAAACATACAGCATTGTTTATGAAGACGTGTTTGTTATCTGCTGGTGAAATATTATAGGTTAAACACAACGCTATGATGATAATCAAATGTTTATCCTAAGAATTAAATAGTTACAGTAATAATAATTTATCAAAAACAGAATGTGAGCTTATCAGCTATGGGTATCAATAATCACGGTTTAGGTGTTCTAGGAATAAATCATATTCTAGTTATATATGTAGAAGTAAATGTATTGAACAATGAATTACGACAATATCTAGGGAGTTCTATTTCGCGTCAGTAATGATTGAAGAAGATATTGGATGATTTCCAAATTACTCCATGATGAAATATCAATTGGTTGATTATCTAACCAATTTAAGGACGTACTGCTGATCTACAGCTTCCCGGAGATGCATGAATGCCACTATCTCTGAGAACTGTACGTACCCAGTTCCTAATTACAGTGCGTGAGGCAGCTTTTGTGTTACTAATTAAAGTGATAAAAGGATTGTCTAAATTGATAACTTCAGAGTTTAATCTATTAGAGTCCTAACTAAAGTTACAGGTCATATGTTTTTATCATTATGTTGTAAAAGTTTCTACGCGGACTGATGATAATAATGTGTATTGGTCTTCGACCCAAATGCAGGTATTAATTAGATATTGTCACCGTCATCCAAAAAAACTGTCATTTAAAATTTTCGGCAAGGTCATGAACCCTACAGCCTGATGCTAGCAATAAAATTGTGGCTGTTCGACGTGCTAAATCGAACAGTGTGTCTTTAGGTACAGTTGATGAGCCAATTTAGTACGATACGAGGATCTCGCGTGAACGAAGGCCATGTTTCTTTTTGGTTTAGCCACTCCTATTGCCTTAGGGGTTTGTTACTTTGTTTAATAAAAAAAAAACTATAAAAATTTTTGTTGCTCGACATGAGGTCCGCAAAAAGTTAAACTGCCGATTTGTGGACAAGGATAGTACTGCACGTAGGAGTAATTTTCTTTGAGAAAGAGAAACGTCAAGAATTAAGCGATTTTAGCAGGTTTTTGACATTTTGGGTTTAATTGAGAGTAAGAGCACAATCTCAACCCCCGCGTAAGTGGCGGCAAATAGGTCGACAAAGTTGTGCGTTGCCAGCTCTTCTTTAGTAGATATTTTTCTTGTGTGGACCAATCTATTATTTGGGCACCCCCCCCCCCCCCCCCCTTACATGATCATAACATCTATCATGGTCTCCGACAGGTTCAAAAGATCGTGTGAGTGGATGGCTCTGGATTTCAGGTCCTGGTGGAGGGTGGAGGTGGAAACACCCACACTAGTCTATGGGTCCATGGTCTGCTGAAGGCATCTATACATATAGCTTTTCAATTGAATACGTAGTTTTTTACTACCGCAATTGCTTGTGTCGCTATACGTATATATATATGTCGATTTGTGGAAGACTAACACTTCCGAAAGACTGCCGCTGTTGCTCGAGATAGAAGATGCCATTCCGCGATGATGCCATTCCGCGAGATGTAACAGTTTGAAGGTTAGGGCCAGTAACCCCAATGATCTGGTGCCTTCCTCCTTCCGGAAGTATGCAATCAAGGTCCGGTTGTCTGATTGAATCAGCATGTGGGAGTTCTGCAACGTCTGCGCATTCATTCCGATTGCCACTATTACTGCATAAAGCTAGCTCCCTTTTTGTTGCAGTGCCATCGTTTTTGGAGAGTTGCCCACGACCTGGCAACCGATTTCCGTCCATGTGGGCAACCCAACCCCAATCCGAAGCGTCCGTCGCAAGGAAATGGGTAGCAGGCTTTTTGTATATAGGCAATGTGTGACTTGTGGCTCCGCGCCATTAGACATTATCTCTTGATACACAACTTGAGGCAATAGCCCTTTTTATTGGCAGGGACAATGTATTTACGGCTGTTTGCCAACGTATGCCAAGGTACTCCAAATCTTGAGTTGGCACCAAAACAGATTTGGTAGTTGATTTGCCGGCCCAGGTGTTCCAAGTGCCTCACGGCTTCCGCAGCCTGAAGACATAACTTGGATTGGTCTTGGTTGACCAAAAGGAAGTCGTCTAGGTAGACTAGCACTCGACATCCCTTCGCTCGCAAGGTCTCCGCGACCCAGTAAAACAGATTTTTGGTAGTTAATTTGCCAGCCCGGTGTTCCAAGTGCCTCACGGCTTCCGCAGCCTGAAGACATAACTTGGATTGGTCTTGGTTGACCAAAAGGAAGTCGTCTAGGTAGACTAGCACTCGACATCCCTTCGCTCGCAAGGTCTCCGCGACCCAGTAAAACAGATTTTTGGTAGTTAATTTGCCAGCCCGGTGTTCCAAGTGCCTCACGGCTTCCGCAGCCTGAAGACATAACTTGGATTGGTCTTGGTTGACCAAAAGGAAGTAGTGTAGGTAGACTAGCACTCAACATCCCTTCGCTCGCAAGGTCTCCGCGACCCAGCAAGTTACGGAGGACAATAGGTGTGGCGCTGAAGCCAGCCCGAACGGTACACATGTGTCATCTCGTATTCGTTCTCGTTTCGTCTTTGTAGCTGATTCTTAAGAACGGCCGGTGAGATTTTGCTGCCCGTAGGTAAAAGTAAGCGTGGGAAATATCTATTTTTATCATCCAGTCTCCAGGTTGGAGAAAATCTGGGACTGACGCGTGAGAAATCAGACAAAAACATTTCATTCTGTTAAATTTGTTCAATTTTTTAAGATCGAAAATTGGGCGCATCGATCCGTCGCTTTTCTTCCGTAGAAAAAGCTTGGAGATAAAACTGGGCGTTTTTTCAGAAACTAGTTGCAAAACACATTATAATACACATGTAAAACACGGGAAACACGGGTATTTCCGCGAATTTGCAAAACATCTTGATCCGAAAGATCTTTGGTTATCCGAGACATTCCAGGGGATGGTTTGGTTGCATATTGCGTCATGATCCTTCTTGTTAGCAACAGAGCAGGTTTTATTTAAAGGGGCATGCGGAACCCCGAAACTTCTGAGATTATGAATTTGTTTGCACCCAGTGCTTGCCAACGGTTCTTGAACATAGTAAATTACCTCCCCTGAAACGTATCGGGTAGTCACTTTTTTCCATCTTTGTTTCGAAATGAATGTTGTTTTTTTTTTTGTGGGTATCACGAAAATTTTTTTTTTTTCCTCAGTTTTTTGAGCCTGTGGTGGTGATAACCAGAAGATAAGCCCTCCGAGGGACTGGATAAGAGACTTACGTTACGTGAAATAGAAATTCTTCACTAAGAGGTACTTACTGGGGCTGCCTCAATTTATGTATGATAATAAGTTTGAGAAGTAATAAATATTTTTGTATTTTTTACACACTTTTATACGGAATTTCGTTTTCAATACATTCGGCTCTTTTACCGCAAATTATTTGTAAGGTTTGTTCAGACAATTTATAAGAGGACGACTCATTACCGAATGTTTCAATAATGTTGTTCAAATGGTTATCTGATTTTAACTCGGCAGGGTTATAGTGAGCCCAATCAATAATACCCTTTATACGGGTTGTAAAAGCTCTCTTCAATGTAACAAGGCGTTAGTAGTAGCACCCATGATTTCGTCCCATGGGGCCAGGAAATATTTTCCTTTGTTTAAACAACACAGTTCGTTGTTAATTTTTAAGTTGTAAAAGCCCGGGTAAGCCAGCATTTCTACTAATGCCTTCATAGAACGGATATGTTGCCACGTGTCGGTGTTAAAATGCTACAAACTTATTAACTGACATAAGCGTTATTCATTAGCCGATTTGAATCCAACGACCTACGCATTTGTATAGATGGATTAGTCACGAAATCATCAAGCAGATGTTGCTTGTTCTATAACGTCACTTAATGTGTTCACATCAGGATTCGGCACGTAATTTTGGTGCATTAAAAAGTTTAAAAACTGACCTGGTTGCATAACGCGTCGATCCGAGGATCGACCGTTACCTGTGAATCCCGCTTTTGTTTCTTGCGTAGAGGTTCCTCTGGTTTGGCTACGCTGTCCGATGAACTGCTAGCGCACGAGGAGTCCTCCTTTTCTTGATCCCTCTCGGAAGTCGGCGAGTTCGAAACGGTCGACCGATGGCCCCGGCGGCGATGGCCTCTTCGGGTGCGTAACTCGGCCCGGGATTCATAACGATAAAACCGTTATTTTAATGTTAGAATTAAAAATACAACCAACAATTAATGCACTATTAAAATGTCTGACACAATGTTCAATAAGTATTTTAAAAGGTTAAACGATTAACCGAATATTTTTGGATTTCGACCGCTCCTGGTCTGTGGACCGCTCGCGGCGAAAGTACACAACGCTATGAATTCGAAAAGTGACAGCGGTTCCCGCGTCCTAGCTGGCACAGACTAAATACAACATCGGCGATAGTTACGCCATCTATTATTATTAAGTTAAACTAAATTATCCGTACGATTGACCGCGCAAAAGGCCAAGTATACACTGCTTCTTCATAAACAATGCTGTATGTTTTCCGGAGGCACATCAATATTATATATTTTTATTTTCTTTACGCTAGTTAAATTCAAAAATTAGAAAACACACAAACAAGTATTAAAGCTACTCTTGTTATGGGTTGGTTAAAAACTATTATCTTTTACAATTATAATAGTGATACATAGTGCCCATCTGATGGGCATAGTGATGGCATCACTAGTCATGACCAACTGACAGACGTCAGGAACGCATTCTCTCAGCGGCCAAACTGTAGTCTGATTTATATTTTAATAAATAAAAAATTCCGTGACGTAAATTGTATCGAAAACGGTCAAAGTGTCGTTCTTCGACAGCTTCACAATTTTGACATTTGAGGCGCTAGTTAGAATCTTTGCGTCGCCATTCGCCAATAATAAGGCTCAGTGCTGTTCGAGTATAAAGCACTTATTACTTCCATAGTCTCGTCTCTGATTGAAAGGAATAGGTCGTTGTTTTTCCGGCTAGCAACTTCAATATTTTTGTCCTTGTTCTTGTTGCCAAAATCGCTAAAATTTAGGAAAAAAAATCCTCCATTGAGTTACCTAGTACTGTATCCGTTTTACTTTATTTCTAAAAAATAACTCTTTAAATTAGCTGGAATTCTATTGCGTTGCAATTTTCCTTTTCAAGTTTTCCCTTATTTCATTGTAGAATAAAATTTCAACGTAAGCAGCGATGGATGCTTTGGAAGAGAGCTCTTCGTCTGATGACGAAATCGAAATCGAAGTTCCTTACTCTCCTTCAAGTCCTCATTTTGGTGGAAAAAAACTAAAACTGAATGATGGAAGTTCGCAGGATAGTTTCAGAGCAGCAGGTAAAAGTTCGCCTTCATAACGACTACAAATAAAATGTGACGTAAAAACTTCGTGTCCATTTTGATGTTTTTTTTTAGTTGAGGCTTCGAATAAAGACGAAAATGTAGACAGTGGAGTGTCTGCAGATAAGTCTGAGAGTACCAGTAGCGAGGACCGTGGTCAGGCAGCCGGAGAGGGGCCTTCCAACGAGGTGGTGAACGCGGCTCCTTCGGGTAGCAACGTTCGTGCGATCCTGCTGAACCTCAGGCGTCCTAGATGGGGCAGAAACTACAGGAAACGAAAGACTCCTGATAGAGACACAGACAGTAATGGCTCCTCGAGGGACTCCGACGATTTTTCTCCAGATGAGGCTACTCCACCTCCGCAAGCAAATGAAACTCATTCTGCTTCTGAAACAGAGAGTGATGATTTGAGGAGGTTAGCTGATTTCCTTAATCCTGAGACAGATAGTACATGTAGTGGAGGGTGAGTATCCTAGCTTTATCATTCTATACCGCTACTATGATATACAGGAGGACTACACTATCAGATTTTTTTACCTGGGGGCCTAAAATGGTCGCTTTAGCAGAATCATAATAAGATAATAATGAACAACATTATAATTCGTAAAATGGTGACAATTCATGATATAATCTGTGTCTGTGACCATTTTTAGAATTTTAACATGATTTGAATATTATTGTCCTACAATGATTCTGCTAAAGCAACCAGTTTAGGCCACCAGCACCTCAATTTTCTAGTGTTCGAGATTTCAAACACAGCTCCTGACTTGGTTGATAACCTACTGGTTGATAAAGATGACCTGAGCAATTTTAAATATGGTTTATTATTGATTAATGTCAGAGAATCCCACATAAGATTATGGATTTAATTTCTGCCTACTTAGCTCAAGTTTTCTAAATTCTTTGTGTAATTATTCATAATAAAATTTAATGAGTCTCTGAACAAACAATGAGGAATACAGGAACACATAATATCATGTCATATATAACTAACGGGCAGGTATTTTACAACTGCAAGGCAAAAGACTCTCTTTTTCATATGATTCCGCCTTCTAGTGCAGACCAGTTACTCTACAATGCAAATTTGCCCAGCCATGTCATCCTCGATCTGCCACAATGACATGGTAATGTTGAGACCAATATTTAATGTTATTTTATCCCATAAACATTCTCTGACATGCAACAGACAATCATGTCCAGACCATTTCAAATAATGATGATCAGAGTTAACTAAAGTACATCTATGTATTTAAATTGATGTAAAAAAACTACATTTATGTTTTGCCATACTTATAAAATATTATATGACAATAAAAAAAAAATTAAGGCAAAAACCCTAAATAAAATATGACCATCTGTCATGTTGCACCATGTTTTTATAAATGTGTTAATAACAAGTAATATTTTGAGAGAGGAAAAAAAATGCATTGAAAATTATTTGTCAAAACTCGAATAATGCACTTTGAAGAAAGGAAACCATGATGGTTGTAATTATCTTTTGAATTTAAATGTACTGAATTTAAACTCATAATAAATTGAAGATTTTAATCAATTTATGTTTTGTATGCATGATTGTATGTGCAAGATAAAGCATGAAACTTAAACAATACTGTTTCTTACTCAATTTGGCAAATGACTTTATTTTCCTTTTCAAGGAATACTGTGACTTCTCCACCACCATCAACTAAATGTTACTCCTCATTAAAAATCCCCTATTTTGCGTCGGCTAAGTCCCATGCTTACTGAGCCTATAATCATCAACTGGGCAGAAATTCAGACACCAAGGTCCTTTTTTATTTTGTTTTTTTTTTTTTTCTTCATAATAACATTAATTCAACAGTACATCAGGAAGTATGTCCAGCAGCAATGACAACAGTTATGAGTCTGATGACAACTTGCTGGACATCAACGTAGACTCGGACTCTGACGATGAGGTGGTGCCAAGGCCGCCCGCCGAACCAAATAGTGATGAAACGGAGGGAAAAGACAATATGCCTGCAGTGCTGCTCAAGACAAGGCCTAAGCAGAGCTATTTGTTGCTTAGAGGTAATTATTGTCAACTAGTTTTTTACTGCGGCTTTGCTCGCATTAATTTAGAATTTATTCTAATAATATAATTAAATCTGATTCGAAAGGCACGTGGCGCCATCTATTATTATAGGAACGTTAGTGTTGTTTTCCTCTGGAACAGTACTTTTTTCGGGTTGAAAGAGATACCCTATGTCCATTTCGGTACACCTGACAAAGAATTATGCAAAACTTCAGGATGATCGGTTCACTGGTTTAGGCGTGAATAGGTAACAAACAAACTTACTTTCGTAATTTATAATATTAGCTAGGATACTCATCACAGAAGCAATCGTAGCTCAAAAAAAAATTGCGGCTGTCCGCTTTTCTCCACAACCGAATGAAATTCACATTGATTACTTTCCGTTTCACGATTTACCTACATGCTTCGCTCCAAAACAAAATTTGACTGCATTCAAACATAAATATTTTGATTAAACTTTATTGTAAAAATATAATTGTGATGGTATATAAAGATGCTTACTGTTTTTGGTATATTTAGATATTGTTTATTTAGTTATCAATGGCAAAAAAATAAATATTGGTAACAAGATTTGTAATTCTGGAAAAGAGACGTACCAGGGGACTGTTTTTTGAGGTTCATTTATTGAAATACTACATTATTAAATTACTAACTTAGCTGTGGCGTGGCAAGAATACGTAATACTTTGTCGGTATTGATACAAAAAACAGAAATATTAAGATATAAAATTAGCTTGGGACAGCGATTTCCCATTTAGTGGAGAATTGCCCAAAAAAGAAAAACATAAGTAACCAACCGTAACATTTGGGACAGGATGTATGGGTAGACCTAGCTAATGACCTCCCAAACCTTGGGACAGGATGTATGGGTAGACCTAGCTAATGACCTCCCAAACCCCTAGAAAAATTGTGTCGGTCCATAAGCCAAACACCCTGTATAATTACATATTATTTTTTGGTAATAATTAAGGTCGATATTAAAGTTTTTAGAATTGAGTTATCGGGACATTTAGTGTCCCGATCGGGTGAAAATCGGGACGCGTCCTCAGACCCCTGAAAATCGGGACGTCCCGCGCTAATCGGGACACCTGGCAATACTAGGTGCAACTCATGTATTATATGTTTGTGCCGGTCGGCACATTTCGATTCAGCAGTACCAATATGTTGAAAAACAAACCCGACCCGCACTTTAACATATATTCGGCATTCTGTTCGGCTTCTACCATCGCTAAATTATAGACCGCCCCGTCTAGCCGAATCAAGACAATCCGTACATGTGTGTAGCATACCTAACACTTAACAACACCCCATCCTGTTCAATATTTAACGCTAGGCTCAGCGCCAAAACGAAGATCCGAAAGCACTCTATCTTCATTTTTAGACATTAGTTTAGCTTGGTGTTACGGTTTGCGCAGCACTGGGGAATTTTCCAGTGACGTTTGTCACAACGCTTCAGTATATATCAATAGATGGCGCTGATCAGTCTTAGGAATATTTTTTAAGCGGCATTCTAGTAAAATCCAATGAAAAAAGTACTTATTACGTACTAGCTGACCCGCGCAACTTCGTCTGCGTCACGCGAGAGAGAGGGTTAGAGAGAGTGTGAACCTTAAAAGATATACATTATGTTGTCACGGATATTTTTTTAAACTTTTTAAGAGAAACAATTGTCCCTCAAACATGATTGTTGCGCAAAAGTTATAAATTTTCCCTGTTTTTGCAACATTTATCATTGATACTCCGCTCCTACATCAGTGTATATCGGACTTCTCTCACTCGTGGACAAACAAAAAAAAATACGCGTCGAATTGTGAACTTCCTCCTGTTGTTTCGTTGGCTAAAAAACTAAACTTGAGGCAACTAACACGTGCGAGGGGTCGGAAAATCTTATCACCGCGATTCAGAAAATGGAGTAAAATGAACAACGCCATCTATCGACCAATAAATTAAACTGCTAAAATATAATGCATGAAAATCATGCTATGTAAATTTTAACACATTTTTAGTCATTAATACCATTTTAGTGCAATAGATGTCGTTGCATCTTACATTTGATGATTAGTTCTTCTTGAACACTTTAAATTCATATATCTTTTGATAGAATTAACCGCTTACGATGAAACAAAGACTAAGTTATACCTCAAGATACGCACAATTTGTATGTATAAAAGTTATCTATATTGGTTTCGTATATTTAACGTGATGCTTGATCATCGAAACAGACAAACAGATAAACAGACAAAAATTCCAAAAATGCTGGAAATGGGTTCTGTTGGTTATCCTTTAACACCCTGGCATTTTTTTTTTTTTTATATTTTCGGTACAAAAACGATTTTTCTACAGATTTATTATATGTATAGATTACAATATAGGTCAATGGTAAAATCTTTTAGCAGGGCAAAAAAAACTCTCCTACACACATGTCAAACTCATTGTATAGTAAAATTTCTTAATTATTCATTGCTAAAAGTGAGAACTATAAAGAACCTTTTTTCTGTCATTCTGTCAAACATTTACACCTTTACACCTAAAAAGTCTACTGTTTTTTTGCATCACTGAACTGAACTACAAGTTTTTGCATGGTTTTTGCTATTGTTCTTCTGAGTGTTTTTGCGTTACGTCTAAACCTCTGGTGCGTCGAGTCGAGCTTAGGTTCCTACGTACTTCAGTTAAGGCTTTGTGGACATAAAAACGAGCCATTTTATTATTCCCAAAAGTTGATCAGCGCCATCTAGCTCGTTTATAAAAAGCACTGGAAAATTCCCCATTGGCTGCTGCGTTGCGTGTCGCGGGTCGGTTCGCGACAAATATTTGTATGGACTACAGGATAAAGTCCGGGTCTGGCTATTTGTGTATATGAGTTTTAATGTAACGCACCCACGATACAGGAGAAATTCCTAGTGCGATGCTGAAAGGTAAAACAAAATAAACAGAAAACATGCATAACTGCTTAAAATAAAATAAAACTTGCCTTTTGTTTTTTCGGATGGGAAATCATCAAAATAATGACTCCTCCCGCTCTGGGCGGAGCAGGAGGGAGTTTCAGACTTTTACTGACTAAAACCCATCCATGTTCCTTCATCGCCCTTTGTGTTCCGGGGCCACGGTATCTCTTTCGAATAAACTTGCCTTAGGGGGCGGTTTCGGCCGTTTTACGAAAGATACTCACGTATCACTACTGATTGAAACTACCGGTTCGAGCGAACACGCTGGAATGAGGGCGTATACTACGCGCGTTCGGTTTTTTGAAGCGTAAAATGTGCCGCACCTGTAAACGAAACCGATACAAGCTTATTCGCCTAAAAATATACGCTCTTCTGAAACCGCACTTACAAAAAGTAATTCCGAATAGCATGATTATAATTAAATGCCTACAGGAAGAAATTTTTCACAGATTATTTTTGAAGTGAAAACTTCTTTAGGCGCGTTGAGCACTTTTTGTGTGAAGGAAAAACATTGAACTCATCGTCACGTAACGTAACGTGCGGTCACGCTTCGTAGCCGTTCGTAGCACTCGTAGCATCCGCTACAGTGTAGCACCACATATGCATGCGCGGGGCATTACCAGTGCTACGACTGGGGCGGGGCCTGTGTACTTTTTGTTTTCACTTCTATCGGCAGTCCCCAAAGACTGCTCCGATTTTTTTAATTAAGTGGGTTGATTTTTTGTCAACAGAAATAATAAATCGCGAGATGGGGCTGACATTTCCCTGCGGCAAGACCACGCAAGATGAGCTCATGTTCGAAAGAAGGTTCTACGGATCCCTACACGCGATCTACAGAATGAAGAAGCTACATAATCTCAACAAACACAAAGGCTGCGTCAATTCCATAAATTTTCATCCGGAAGGTAAGCAATACTAATTCATCATCATCAACCTATTAATGTTCCCACTGCTGGGACACAGGCCTCCTCTCAATGAGTGGGAATGAGCTATAATCCACCACGCGGGCCCAGTGCGGATTGGTAGATGTCACATGTCTTTGAATTTTGTGGTTCTAGGACATGCCGGTTTTCTCACGATGTTTTCCTTCACCGTTTTGAGAGCAGTGGTGATGAAATAAATTACACAAAGTAATGCGCCTGACTGGGTTCGAACCCACGACTTACTGTCCGTAAGTCGCGGCCGCCACCACTGGGCCACCGCTGCTCTCATGACGGTACTAATTAAAAACAAGGAAAGACAGGTCTAGCTATCGACTATTTCCTTCCTCAAGAAATGTGCAATAGAGCTGTCGCATCTCAGTAAGAGCGATACATAATTAAGTTAATACACCATTATTTTTAGGTCATTTTGGAACCGAAAGCCATAAACTCGATCATCAAACTCAAAACGATTGGAACTATTTTTTTTTCAAAAAAAAATAAAATTTATTATAAAGTAAATGTTTAAAAAATATCAATAAAAAAATAAAATTTATATTTTTTTTGTTATTTTTTTAGGAAAATTGATGAATGTTTTATCACTTTCCAAAAAAAATGGGTATATTAGGTGAACTGAGTAGAAGCTTATGGCATATCTAGTTTGATGAGATTGAGAAAAAAATTGATCTATCATCAAAGAATGCCAAGTAAAGTTTTCATATTAGAACAAAGAAAGAGTAATTATCAAAAAAAAATGAAAAATATCTAAAATCAAATCGATTCAAATCAAACTTAATTTTTTTTTTTGTCGCAAAAAAAAAAGCTATGTATGCCATTTGCTTCTACTCCGTTCACCTATTATACCCATTTTTTTGGAAAGTGATAAAAAATTCATCCTGTAGTTCCAATCGTTTTGAATTCGATTAAATTAACTGTGTATTCATTGATCGCTGACTGATTCCCACTGCCGATGCCGGCGAGAGTTCTCTCCAGTTCTCCTCTCTTGTCACAACGACAAGAGCTATTAAAGAAAACACTCGCTCATAGCTTTTCGAAAAAACTATCCCAACTAAACATTCGCTGCTTGCCAACTCGTTTCTATTTGCTATTTCTATACCAAAATACAACCACAGCTTTGGTTGGTGGGACTGGTGCATTTAAGACCAAAGCACTTTATGAGAGATTTACATCGGAAAAGTAACATAAACCAGGCTCTGCCGAAAATGGAGCTACCAGGCACAGCCATTTTGGCTGTCTTTGATGGCATGTGGGGGGTTATGCCGTCTTAAAGCAGTACTGTTTTAATGTCAGTCCAGTGTTGGAAAGAGACGGAGTTATAAAGGACGTCTAGCGCCATCTCTTTCCCACTCTGAAATAAGATTAAAACAGTACCTCTTTACGACGTCATGCATAACAGGCCACCTGGAATCAAACACGCTCTCATTTGTAGCTCTTTGTCAGTCGTTACGGGTAGTCAGGAGTCTGAATGTTTGGGAATAGGCCTACGCTCATACGCTGATGTTGGCATAGCGTGTTACGTGAGTAGTACTACATTAGGCGTTCGTTTGACCTATGCGCTGGATAAAAAAACTCGTCAAAGTGACGTTAGTTTCTCAATCATTTTCGGTTTACGCCTCGTCATTGCTTCTGCCCCTATCTCAATTTATTAGCGGTCGGCGCAGCATCCTTCTTCACTTCTCTATTACTCGTTAGAGAGAAGAAGGTCACAGCTGGACTTAAAGCGTGATGACCCTAAAGCTAGACCACCTACAGCTATACCCTACAATTTTGTCAATGGTGTTCATGTCCGCTTTGTGATCGGAGTTTTTCGGCCAAAGTTGGATATGCTAGCCACTTGAGAGCACACTAAAGAGCAGTACACCAAAGCTCTCGACAACCATACTAGAAATCCATCGAATGCAGTCGCTGTGGCTAGATGGCATCATCATCATTACTCTTATCTTAGCAGTCCCCTCTTTTCTTGCCAAATCATCCTTCACACAGTCCATCCATCGTATCTTTGAACTTCGCTTTCAAATTCGCAGTTTGTAATGTGGTTTGTAATGGTTTAGTTTCGTCATGTCACAGAACAAAACTCGAAGATATGTGTCATTTCACGTCGTGCTGGCCCGTTTCTTATCTGATCCGCTTCTTACGCTAGCAAGTACCAATGTGACTTTTTTTAAAGTTACATGTGCGTTCTAAGTAGCAGAGGCGTCTCTAGCCCTTGTAGCGCCCGTGTGCAAACAGCCCCCTAGTAAGCGCGTGGTCAAAATGGAATGGGTACAAAGTACAAGTAACCACAAACTGTCAATTTTCCCCAATAGATAATAAACTCTATTGTTTGGAGATGAAGAAGAAATTTGTCGGTTTTGGATACCATGATGTGTTGTTGACTGTATTTAGAATTATAAAGGGTGTTCTGGTGTTTATTTACCCTAACAAGCCAAAACCTAACCATGTTAACATGTAATAATAGATGTTACATCATCAATGTCCAAATTTTGAAATTTCTTCATTCTAATTACGACCTCTTATAAACATACAAAATTCAATAGGTATCAATTGGAATCATTTGACAAATTTGGGAAGGTAAGCTCACTGCGAGCGAAGCCCACTGTATACAGGAAACACATTTTTGAGAAGGCGCCGAGTGGGGCTCCGTAGCGAGTGGCGCTCGGCGCCCCCTAGGACCGCTGCGCCCGTGTGCAACGCACACCCTACACACTAGGTAAAGACGGCCCTGCTAAGTAGTTTCTTCACTACACCACTGAATCACGGTAATAGGACACATCCTGAGTAAACCCTGAACTTCGGTCTGAAATCGCCAACCCGCATTGAGCAAGCGTGGCGATGAAGCTCATTTCTTCTTTCTGTGTGAGAAGTGGCCTTTGCCCTATATTCGGGACATTACGGGAAGTTTCCACCGAAGAGAGGACATGCAAGATTCGACCCAACACAAGAACCTCGATGTAGATTTGAACTAATGTGATTGTTCAATTCCCTCACGTCGTCAATTCTTCACTCCACTTGATGGAGACCGATGTTAATGACAACATTTCCTCACAGGGCACCTCCTAGCATCGGGTTCGGACGACACGAACGTAGTGGTGTGGGACTGGGCCCGCAATGCAGCCATACAGACGATCAAGACGGGCCACAAGTCCAATGTGTTCCAGAGCAAGTTCCTATTCCTAAACGCTGAGAGCCAGTTGAATATTGTCACCTGTGCGCGAGATGGACAGGTGAGGAACATAATACAATTAAAAAAATAATATATTTTTAATACCACCAACTTCCAAAAAATCAAAAAAGTGCAAAACAAGCTTTGGAAGTTGGTGACTTTGTTTGTATGATTCACTGTCTTTGCCATCTGGGTTCGAATCCCCAGTCAGGCGAAGTGTTTTTGGGTTTTCCATCAGGAATTTCTTTGAAGCAGCCTGCAGTCAGCATTTATTTGCGCCCGTCTGATGGCAATAAGGTCGCCCTTACCGACCAATAACCAATGGTTAAGACCCATGAGGAACAGGGTGGGGAAAGTTTCTCATCCTCCATAGAGAAGGGATGATCATTCGACTAGACGGGTGTTGTTTGTCGGGCTACTGCCCTGTTAGGTTTCTGTATTCACACATCAATAGATTACATGACACCATAAAACAATAATTCCAAGACACCAATCTTCTAAATATATAAAAGAAGAAACTGACTGACTCACATATCAACGCACAGCCCAAACCGCTGGGTCTACAGATTCCAAATTTGGCAAGTAGGTTCCTTATGTGCTCTAGGGGTGCACTAAGAATGGATTTTTCAAAATTCACCCCGTAAGGGGGTTAAATGGGGCTCCAAAGTTTGTATGGGGAAACAAGATTAGTTAGACTATTTTATTCGAAACTTCACGGGAGTGCTCCTATTGATAAAGGAGTAGAAACGGATTTCAGGTTTTTCAGAATTCAACCCCTAAGAGGGGGAAATGGTGTGACAAAGTCTAAAAATCAATTCACAGCCCAAACCGCTGGGTCTACAGATTCCAAATTTGGCAAGTAGGTTCCTTATGTGGTCTAGGGGTGCCCTAAGAAAGGGATTTCAAAATTCACCCCCTAAGGGGTTGAAACGGTACGGTCAGTGTAGTTCTTATGTGGCGGTATTAATAGATGTCGCTACATCGGGCTCTGGATGTTAAAGAAAGCAAGTTGACTTCTGAGTCATCGTCATCAGCTTACCGCAGTAACATTAAACTCTGTTCTCGGCAACTCTTATCCAGCTACCAGCCACCACACTGCCTTTGACTATGCTTGGTTCTTAGCCCGATCTCTCATCCCTAGGTCCGTCTCCTGCAATGCCACCCAAGTGGCGGGTCCACAGTATCCCGCCGCAGGCTCGCGTCCCACTCCCGCGCGGCGCACAAGCTGCACGTGTGCGCGTCAGAGCCGCACGTCGTTATCTCTGCGGGAGAGGACGGGCTGGTGATGCAGTGTGACGTCAGAGCTGAGCATGCCTCCAGGTAATGTTGCTGTTAACAATCGCCACAATAGGCCAGTCATATTAGAGGTTTCACCTCAGAATGAGAGATAATAAGCTGTAAACTCATATACACCTCTATTTTGGTGTTCTAAAAGTGGTCTCAAAAGTCTCTAGGTTAAGGTCAAGTTCATAAAGGTGGAAAAATTACTTTTTCAAGGTCAAAGTCATTCCTGCACCTTTATGAACTTGGAGGGTTGAATTGATTATTTTGATAAATATAATTCTATAACTACATACGTCTTACAGCCGCGTATAATATTCTAATCAACATACAACCTAGCACTGGCCTGCAAATTGCAAAAAAACGAAAGAAAATATGAATTTCGCGGGCTGGTTGGAGCATTCACCTTAAGTGACTGGGCTACAAGCTGCACGTGTACCGTGTGCGTATCAGAAACACCCAGTAAACAGGTACTAACAGAGAAGATGAAGAGGCGAAACAAAGTCCACTGCAACCTATATGTCTGATAGCTGTTCTGCCACAACTAATATCACGGAAAGCCCAACATTTTGGCTATTTTTTGTCATCTACAAAATGAGTCAGTGTAGTCGTGTTGGAGACCGCAAAACCGCTTCTTATCAACGATATTGTTGCCTATCACTACTAGCCTAGAATATTTATGCGAAACCAACCATTAGAAATTCGTCTGACGCCCGTTCTAATAATCTAGCCTACTAATATTATAAATGCGAATATATGTGAGGATGTATGGATGTCTGGTTACTCTTTCACTCAAAACCTAGTGACCGGATTTTGATAAAATTTGGCATACAGATAGTTTATAACCTCACGGTAGTACGATCCCGTGGGACAATTACCCAACTCAACGCGGACGAAGCCGCGGGCATAAGCTAGTAATAAATAGAAAGTTCTAGTCCATGTTTCGTCAGAATAGGCATGACGACAGTACTTATCAAAAAATTGCAAATCTATTTAGTCCGGCCGTCAGTATTGGAAAATAATGGACACATTTTTTTTTTTTTTTTAAATCAATGAATATTGCCGTATTTAGCCGTGTGGTATCCGGCAGAGTAGAATAGAACCAACCCATTACACTCACGAGTGTCGTATAAGGCGACTAATGTCTGAGGCAGAACACCTTGCGCCTCCGTAGACTAGAGAATGGGCAGCAACGTTTTCTGTTAGTCTTTCATCACTGCGATCTCCAATCCGCCTGCCAAGCATGGAGATTACGGCAAATTCCTCCCATCATGGGAGAGGCTTATGTCCAGCAGTGGACGTTATGGGCGGTTGTTGTTTGTTTGTTGTTTGAATATTGACAAAGATAAAACGCATCAAAACTCGGAAGTGGGGGCTCGTGACGTCAGAACTAGCTAAAAATTATACCAAGGCGTGACGTATTGAGAATTTTAAAAGCGTCATATCTTCGTCAATTTTGGTTTATGTAACAAAAGAAAAAATATGTGTCCAATATTTTTTGGAAATCTATCTGACGGACTAATTAGATTTTTTCAGGACACAAGCCTATTGATCTTCCGTGGTACACCTTGAATATTTCCACAAATTTCTTGCAGCTATAAACTGGACCATCTTAATTTTTCAACACAAATTGCCGCAGACAAATTAAAAATGTTTACCAACAGGATTTCAAAGCCCCTTTTGTCTTTCCGGCGCCAAAAGAACCATAATTCACAATTTCTATGAATTTAGATTTTTAATTGAGGTTTATCTGTGGTTCCAGAGCACAGTAAAGAAGAAAGTGCGGTTGTCTATGATGCACTTAACTTGCGCGGTGTATAACCACGACGGCACAGAGATCTTCGTCTCGCCTATTCTCTATACCCCATCTCAATTTCCAGATTGTTCCAAGTAAAAGACCGCAACGTGATTGTTCCGTTGTACAGCGTGAGCGGCAACCCGCGGGAGTCGCGTGAACTCATCGTGGCGGGTCGCGACAAGTACGTGCGGATGTACGACCGACGCAAGTCTACCAAGCCGGTCAGCATGTACTGTCCCACCACATTCCACGACAATAGTTCGGTAAGATATTTATTGATTTTAACGTATATTAATTGTCGTTTATGACATTGTAACCGGGGTGTGTTTGACCAGTTGTATGAACGTGTATGTATACAGGGTGTAAAAGACCTCATCACAAAGCCGTCAACCAAGCATTCTGTACATCAAACTAAGTAACTTTATGCAAAAATTATTGCTGGGGAACGACTTTTTTTTTTGGGGTGGAAAATCATGTTTTGTGGTAGAACTCAATGTAACGCACTCAAAACATTGTGCTGATGGATGGATTGAATAGTACGGGGGTCGTGGAGGTGTTTAAAGTAATAATCTTACATTCAAAACTTGTATTTAAAAAAAAAAACTTGTCAAAAAGTTGGAACTTTGACCCCCCATATCTCCGTAACTAGAAGGTTCCCAGTTCCCGGATATAGTGTAGAACAAAAAAATGATCGCAATGACGAAGAAAACAAGTGCCTTTCGGTTTCGTTAAGAGGTGTTTTACACCCTTTAGAAGCTGGTGGCTTTTTACCAGACTACGGCGAAGCAATAAGGAGGGTTTTGATTTTGACTGGTTTGTATGTATGTATTTATAGTTATTGCTAACCCCCATGGGGACATAACAGCACACCCCATCAAAAAGCCGTCAGTTTATGTAAGCATGTATGTTGATTGTGTTGTTAGGTGTATTAACAGAGTCTCGGCTAAATGGTGAAGGAAAACATCGTGAGGAAACTGGCATGTCTTAGAACCAAAAATTGGAAGTCATGTTACTACACTGCAACCACTTAGTGGGCTACACCGCACTCCGTTTCGTTTGTGCGATTGGAAAGGCCAATATCCAGCAGTGAATTATCCTGCTAAAGGCTAATGATGAAATAGTAGATTGTATCATAAGGGAGCAAAATAATATTTTTACGGCGAGGGCGCTTTTTTGAATCCAGAGCGAAGTGAGGGATTCTAGAGTAGAATCCCGAGCGTAGCGAGGGATTCTTTAATAGAATCCTGAACGTAGCGAGGGATTCAAAGTACGTCGCCCGAGCCAAAAATATATTTTGCGCCCGAGTGATACACTCTACTTTTCATCACCCACTATGAGAAAATAAAAGGCGCCTAATAATTTTAACCGACTTCAAAAAAGAGGAGGTAATTCGACTGTTTTTTTATGTATTTACACCGATTACGCTGATATTTATGAGCCGATTGACGTGATTATTCTTTAGTTTGATGCGGAATAGTTGCCATTTGGTCCTATAAAAATGTAACATAGTTTGGCCCAGTAGTTTTCATTTTATGAACATTTTTACTTCAGTCGTGTGGTCTAATTTCAACATCTAAAATAAATGCATATCTAATATTTGAATAGATTATTAGATTATTTGAATAAAGACTGACTGGTACGACGGCCCAGTCGCGCCGCCGGCGGCCGCGCTAACTGAATAAAAAAAAAAATCAAATTAAATCAAATTAAAAACGCGCGAACTACAGACCGCGTTTTCGTAATTTTCACAATAAAGTGAAAAATAACTTTAGATCTTCAGAAGTCGGTGACCTTTGTTTGATTCATTTAGTTTTTTTTGTCACCGACTTCTGAAGCTAAAGTTATTTTTAACGTTTTTGTGTTTTGTGAAGTCGGTTTTATTTTTTGCAAAAAAGTTTTTTTATTTTTCCATTTTTAGTTGTAATATCCTTTCCAAATATTAGATATGCATTTATTTTACATGTTGAAATTAGACCACACGACTGAAGTAAAAATGTTCATAAAATGAAAACTACTGGGCCAAACTATGTTACATTTTTATAGGACCAAATGGCAACTATTCCGCATCAAACTAAAGAATAATCACGTCAATCGGCTCATAAATATCAGCGTAATCGGTGTAAATACATAAAAAAACAGTCGAATTACCTCCTCCTTTTTGAAGTCGGTTAAAATTATGAGGCGCCTTTTATTTTCTCATAGTGGGTGATGAAAAGTAGAGTGTATCACTCGGGAGCAAAATATATTTTTGGCTCGGGCGACGTACTTTGAATCCCTCGCTACGTTCAGGATTCTATTAAAGAATCCCTCGCTACGCTCGGGATTCTACTCTAGAATCCCTCACTTCGCTCTGGATTCAAAAAAGCGCCCTCGCCGTAAAAATATTATTTTGCTCCCTTATGATACAATCTACTATTTGGCTTGATTAATTTTAACCAAGTTACTAAAAATGGTAGCAAAGCCTTACCATGCCCTTTTCACTGATACTATAGGCTCTAGTTTCCACCATCAATAAATCAATGGGGATGGCAACTGTGAAACTAATGGCGCTAGCTTAGTTTGTTCCAAGCATCGTCATTGGTAGAAAATATGGTAATGTCATTTTATATTTCAAAATGGCTTGACCTCATTGGTCAGATTGGGAACAAACTATGCTAGCGCCATCTGCTTTCAGCTTTCACCGGTCAACCCCATTTAGTCCGACAGTTAGAGTATTGTAAAATAATGGACACGTATTTTTTGTTTTTGTAAATCAATGAATATTGACAAAGATAAAACGCATCAAAACTCGGTAGTGGAGGCACGTGACGTTACAACTAGGGCATACAAACCGGTTTGGTCGTTTAAAAACCCGGGTTTTCGGGTTTTTCGGTCTTTTTCGTAATAGATCATTATTGATCTGTGAACTTCGCAGGTGACTCAAAACGTCGTAGGTCGTTAATTAAAAGTTAAATTTTATATCCCCCGAGTTATTCATCTAATTTATAATTTATTCTCAAAAATACGCTACAGGGTTTCTTGGGTTGTGGAATTGGTAAAATACTTATTCGAAAGTACCCGTTGTATATATTTTTTTCTTAAATTAATTGTGTATTTATTCTTCTGAGATACTTAATTTGACATTTGTATTTTTATTAACAAATGTTTTTGATCACCTCGTTCTCGATGCGATCCCTCAGGAAGACTTCAAGCATAGTCCGCTCCATAGCTCGCTAAGCGGCCTTGAATTTATTGACCAGCCGTACCGTGAGTGTCCACGTTGCGGCCGGCCCCGTAAGTCATAACAGGCAAAACGCACTCGTTGAATACTTAGTCTAGTCTTTAGGCTCTGTAGAATACGCAATAAGATCCGAAGAAGTTTTCCAAATGCTGCCCAACCCAGCTGGATTCTTCTGGTAGCCTACCTCTCAAAGTTGTGCTTACCAAACTGTACAGTTTGCCTGAGGTAAATATGTTCTCCAACAACCTCGAAAGAACCACAACAACAAATTCTGGGGTGACGTGCTCGTAGAATATAATCTGGGTTTTGTCTAAGTTCACACATTGGTGTATTGAAGAATCTACTAGGCCATCCAGCATTTGCTTCAAGTCGTGCAGTGATACAACCAGTATGACGATATCATCTACAAATCTCAAGTGTGAGATGTAGTCGCCGTTGAAGTTAATGCCACGTCCTTCCCAGTTCAGCGTCTTAAATACATCCTCCAGTGTGTTGGTGAACAATTTCGGGGGAACTACGTACCCTTGCCTCAGCCCCCGACGCAATGGGATGTGCCATATTTGCTGGTTCTCAGCACTTAGATGTATCGCTAGTCTACTTGGCACCGCTGCAGAGACTCCATGACTGACCAGGTTTCGATAGAATCAATAGCCTTCTCATAGTCCAAAAATGCAAGACAAAGATACCAATTTTACTCTTCGGACTGTATAATCTGCCGCACGGGGTGTGGATGTGGGATAGGGTGCTGTATCCTGCTTGAAACTCGGCTTGCTCCGTTGGCTGAAAGTCGACGAGTATTCGCGCTAGACGATTCGTGACGTCTCTTGAAACCAGCTTGAACACGTGGTTAAAGAGCGAAATGGATATTTATTTATTTATTTACCACTAATTATAGCATCATTACAGATTTTTCCAATACGATGCTATAATACTTACATACAATATAGAAAACATACAATAACAACACATAAAATAGAAAAACACACAATTACCCAGTAAAATTAAATAATATTATTATAATTGTTCACGACAATATGTTCATAGTTGAACACCTTTTTCAATAATTATTTGTGCCCTCTGGATAAATCTCGACAGGTTTTGACCAAATATATCTTCCGATACCGTTATAATATTAATAATACGTGCAGCTCGCGACATAGGGGCAAACTTGAGTAGGTTGGTCCTAGCCGCTGGCACGTCTAACAGTGCGGGGCGACGATGCGCTCCCACGCACCCATCCGGCGCGCGCAACCGCAGCGCAGCCAGCACCTCGGGGTGCTGCAGCAGCCCTAGCAGTAAGCTCGCCACGTACTTGACTAGCGCCACGTCCCTTCTTACTGCCAGCCTGGTGTACCCAGCCATGCCCAGGACGAACAGACTTGGGTAAATCAGGGGATAAAAGGGATAAACTCCAAATTGTTTGAGGTAGAGGAACCTACATAATTTATTTTGCATTTTTTCCAACATGAGGCTGTATTTTTTTTCATGTGGATTCCAAATTAATGCACTGGTTTTCAGGTGACTTCTCACAAGTGCTTTATATAAAATCTTAACAGTAGCGGCACTGCAAGTACGTAGCAATCGATAACGATCGAATCGATACGATTCGATAAATCCGACTTTTCGATTGGTTAAAAACTCATTTTATCGAGAATAACTGTCAAATTTATCGATTCGATCGTTATCGATTGCTACGTACTTGCAGGGCAGTATCGGTAAAATCCTTACACTAGTCGAGTGCAATTAGACAATAAGGTGGAACACAGTTTATAGTGGTCGGATTTTCGTGGGACTTTTTTTATTGAGTTCCTAGAGGGGTGGAGAACAAAGTTAAAAAAAAAAATTCGACGCTCGCGACTTTTTTTTTTTGAATTTTCATTGAAATATTTTTTTTTTCGTTTATGAATAACTTCGTTATTTAAATAAGTTGGTCATAAGCGAAACAAAAATATTCCAAAGAAAATTAAAAAAGAAAAAGTCGCGAGTGGCGAAATTTTTTTTTTAACTTTCTTCTCCACTCGTCTAGAAACTCAATAAAAAAAGTCCCATGAAAATCCGACCACTATAAACTTCGTTCCACCTTTTGAGTATTTCATGTCTAATTGCACTCGGCTACACTGTCTTATGATGAAACCAAGATTTCTGAAAGCCCTACCGCACACCTCCACTATGTGTTTGCGGAACGTCAGCTCAGATACCATCTGCACACTTAGATCTCGTACGGTCGTACCTGCCTGACACGCGGTATGACTACACCGTCCATGTCGTAGTGATGCTGCAAAGGAGCCCGCGCGCGTGTGTAGCTCATTAGACAACACTTATCAACATTAAAATGCAGTTTGTTTGACTTACTCCATTGTACCACATTGTCGATATCAGACTGGAGCCGATTACAGTCCCAGTCTCCTTCACATTTAGGTACAACTTCAAGTTATCTGCAAACAGTAGACAATTTGCATCTTTCACGACTGTAGGCAGGTCATTAACAAATAATATAAATTCCAATGGCCCAATATTACTGCCTTGACTCACCCCGGAAAACGTGTAATAAGGACTTGATTCGTGTCCCTCATACTCGACGTACTGTCGGCGCTCGCCAAGGTAGCTCGCGAAAAACTTAAGTGATTGCGGTGTGAATCCCATCGCAGAGAGTTTGCACAAAAGCACATCGTTATCCACGGTATCAAAAGCTTTCCGGAAGTCAAAATACGCCACATCCACCTGTCCCCCAGCGTCAATGGCAGGCGACAGGTAGTTAACAAATGACAGCAAGTTGCCTCCCGTACTGTGACCCGGTCGAAAGCCATGTTGAGCGTCAGAGAGTTGTGAGCTCACTTGCGTATAAATACTTTTGTGCAACACCGATTCAAATACCTTCGCGAACGCAGACAGCACCGCCACCGGTCGGTATCCACTCACGTCGGTGCCTACTCCCCCCTTAGGGACTGGGATAACGCGAGTGAGTTTCCACCGGTCCGGGTAGTGATTCCCGCAAACACAAATTAAAAATGTGCAATAAGGGCGCTTCAAAAACCATGCGACAATCTTTGACAATGTAAGGTGGTATGCCGTCCGGACCCACTGAGCGTTTGGGCGTCGTTGATATGTAATTCTTTAAATGGTCTTGTTCCCATTTTTTAAATAAAAGAACGACCAGGCTCCTTCTCCACGCTTCTGCAGTTTTCCCAGAGAACAGGACTGAGTTGAAAAGCTCTCTTAATAGAGGATTTCCTCCCGCTTTCAGAAGCTCCGTCATTATCCCATCGTCATCAGGGGCTTTTCGGTTCTTCAGCTGTCTAAGAGACGCCTCAATTTCATCTTGGCTGATTCCCGGCAGGTCTTGTGTGAAATGGCGGGTTAAGGTTGCTCTGGAATTCTCATTTTCGGGATCAGGTCCAGATGCATACGATGCGTACAACTGGCCGTATAAGTTTTTTACTTCCAAAAGAATCTCCTCCGGCTTCGAAACGACGATATCCCTATTCCCCACTAGATTTAGTCAACTTCGTCAGGTGGTCTCCCAAGTAATTAGACGGACACGTTCGACCCCCATTGCTCAATTGTTTTTTCTATTGAGCGTTGGTGGAGCATCGAACTAATTTTCTCATTATTTTGTTGAGCGCCTGTAGTTCTGTTGAAGTGATGAGTGGGCTTTCACGTCGTTCCGTCATAAGCTCCAGAGTCTACTCCCGAAAGTTTGGACCTACCCGTACGCCGCATTTTGCAAAAACGCGTCTAGAGCTTCCTCCCAAAAGATTTCCGCCACTCGGTCGAGCGCATGGTCAATATTATAACCTTTGTAATTGTTCATTAATAAATAGAGCAAGAGCATTTTCTATTAATAAAAAAACCCGAAAAACCCGGGTACCCGGTTTTGGAACAAAATCCCGAAACCGAAATACCGATTCCGAAAAATGGCCCGTTTTCGATGCCCTAGTTACAACGCACTAAAAATTGTAGCACTACGTGACGTATTGAGAATTTTAAAAGCGTCGTATCTTCGTCAATTTTGGTTTACGTAACAAAAGAAAAAATACGTGTCAAATATTTTTTGATAATCTAACTGACGGACTAATTAGATTATTTCAGGCCTATTGATCTTCCGTGGTACACCTTGAATATTTTCACAAATTTCTTGCAGCTATAAACTGAATCATCTTAATTTTTCAACACAAATTGCCACAGACAAATTAAAAAATGTTAACCAACAGGATTACAAAGCCCCTTTTGTCTTTCCGGTGCCAAAAGAACCATAATTCACAATAATTTGTTTTCTATGAATTTAGATTTTGAATTGAGGTTTCTCTGTGGTTCCAGAGCACAGTAAAGAAGAAAGTGCGGTTGTCTATGATGCACTTAACTTGCGCGGTGTATAACCACGACGGCACAGAGATCCTCGGCTCATACAACGACGAGGATATCTACCTGTTTGATGCTAAGAACGATGTCCATGTGAAGTAAGTAAAAATGTAACTTTTTTAATATGTTGAATTGCACGACCCAGGGTGGGTCGTGCAATTCAATCTATCAATGTGCGTACAGACGAACACACGTTATTTTTTATAGATACATAGATAGATACCCTCGTAGTCTATAGACCCCTAAACTACTGAACCGATTGTGATGAAACTTTGCTCAGTTATTCTACATCCGCCAGGAAAGGTTTCTGAAGTGTAGGTAGGTAGTTGGGTCGAGTAGTAAAAGCATGAAGAGGGTAGTACCTAGGTAGGAAAAAGTGCTTTGCAACGCATGCCGGATACAGTGTTAAACTTAGTTTTAAACCGTGAAAGTATAAAACAGTGTTTGGATACAGTGTTATTCAACAGTGTCTAGCTTTACATATTCTGGTTGTGTGTGTGAGCTCCAATAATGGTCAACATGGAACACGCTGACAGCTCGTTGGCGATCGGGCCTACCAGGGCCCTGTTTCAGCTTCGACGTTTATGGATCAACGTCAGTTATCTGTGTTTTTGGGCACCGTGTGGTGTTGCACATAACAGGACACCTATAGTACTGCACTCCATTGTCAACTATTTCTCATAGTTGCTAGTTTTTGCTGCTCTATAAACCAGTGGAGGGAAACGTGAGGAAACACACATATCCTAGAAACAAATTGGAAGACCCGTGACATCCTGCGTGGAGGATAACATTCCACTCCTTCACCCAGGAATTTCTATATCCCAGAAGTGGGAAAATTGTAGACCGATTATGTGTGCTTATTTTTAAATCCTTGTAACCTTAGATTAAAAAATGTCCAGATTCCGTGTTCGAAACAAAACGGAACGTTTTTAGTGATGCCACTTTTTTATAAATGTGTGAGTGAGCGCCGCGCTCGGGAGTGTATTACGTATCGAATTTGCGTTTGTGTGCAATGTGCGTGTATTACCAGTGGCGGAGACTTACCCATAAATGTGGGAGATTTTCAGTATTTTACGTTCAGCGTAAAATATATCATCAACAGTAATGACATGATTTTTTATCATTACGGTTGGTGATTTTCAACGTTATTTCTTTAATTTGTGTAATTTAAAAGTCAGTAAAAAAGAAAAAAGGAACTGTAAATATGCCTGAAATACGAGCTCTCATAAAATACTTTCGAACTACAAAAAACGCGATTCTGACCGAATCTGACCAAGTCTGAACGTGTCTGACCGAGTCTGACTGAATCTCACCAAGTCTGAACGTGTCTTACCGAGTCTGTCCGATTCGAGTACGACTGATTCTGAACGTGTCTGACCAAATCTGATCGAGTCTGACCGAACCTGACAGAGTCCGACCGTTAAGCCGGGTCCAGACTAGCGTAATGTAACGCGAATCCACCGTGTAATGTAACGCGAATTCTAGGTGTGGACGGCACCGCGAGCATTACATGTAACGCTCGCGGTTGATCCATCGGCTGTCGGTTTTTGCGCGAACACAAAGGCGCACGCAGTATTCGCGTTTTCAATTCGCTTTGAGTTCGTGTGCCGTCCACATTGTTGACATGAATTAAACGTAATCGTTACATTCGCGTTACACCAGTCTGGACCCGGATTAGTTAGTTTGACTCTTAATCTGACTCTGACTCTAAATGAGACTTTGAGGCAATGGACAAAGCGTTTCGAATTCAGTAATTGAGCCAAAGCTTTTACATTTATAAAAAAAAAACATCGTTTAAGTAAATAAAACTTGTAATTTCTCGTTCTGAAAAGATTTTTAAAAGTTACAAATAATGGGTAAAAAAAATTATGCCCCTGGCAACACAACAAAAATGGCGTGACAGTAATGTCAAAATATACTTTTTGTTTACATAAGTTTAAAATGCGGTAACAAAGAAATACAAAGTGAAATTGAATACTTACCTACTTGTGAAATGATATATAGTGGCACATTCCTTTTTTTATTGTGATTTCTACACCATTTCACAACACAAACCTTCATTTTAAAATATCAAAAGACGGACTCGTGACGTAGTTTACGCAGGGAACGTTCCTAGGAGACTGACGTATGGATCGTACGACGCGGGATATATGTCCTGCGTGTTTTTGGCTTCAATTGTCAGTGGCCTACTATCAATCTGGACATTTTTTAATCTAAGCTTGTAACGTACCGAGTTTACTCAGTGCCTCGGAAAACAAGTAAGCCGTTAGTCCCGGCTATCAATTTGTAGATCTTTGACAGTCGTTACAGATAGTCAGTGGCCCGAAAGTTTGACAACCAGTCTTACAAAGGGATATCGTATACCCAGCATGAACAGAGTTGGAGAAGTCAGATAGGCAGCCACTCCATGTAAAATACTGGTACTCAGCTGCATCTAGTTAGACTGGAAGCCAACCCCAACGAGTTGGGAAAAGGCTAGGCAGGTGATGATTTTTAAATCCTTGCTTTTCTTTTCAGAGACGACACCAGTGATAAACACGGCTACACGTACCGGTATAGCGGTCATCGCAACAGTGCTACGTTTAAAGGTGTAGCGTTCTTCGGCCCTAAGAGCGAGTTCGTAGTATCGGGCTCGGATTGTTCCTACATCTATATGTGGGAAAAGAAAACGGAATCTATCGTGCAGTGGCTGCAGGGTGACTTGAATGGCGTTGTGAGTATTATATATACTAATATTATAAAGAGGTAACATTTGTTTGTAAGTTTGTATGTAGGAGGTAATCTCCGAAAGTAATGAACCGATTTCAAAAATTCTTTCACCATTAGAAAGCTACATTCACCCTGAGTAACATAGGCTATATTTTATCCCCGTACTCCCACGGGAATGGGAACTACGCGGGTGAAACCGCGGGACGTCCGCTAGTTGGAAATATTTACCTTACCATAACCCGTCTGGCAGTTCCAGTACTATAAGCGACCTACCCAAATGTCTTATCTTTGGTATTGTTCGTCGTTTCGTTGAGCTCCTTGAGTTATAAGTCGAGCTACACGTTAACTGACAAAAGCTTGCACTGACTGGACAGGTCCACTCAAATCTGTGTGGTTCTTTCTTCAAAAGACAATCTCAGACACTAATCTGCATAGCCCTCATGTGAGTTGAGCAAGATTGTCTGGACTTTAAAAGAGACTATGACCTCTGAGTTTGTTTTGGCTGTTTCTTCTCAGAGTAGTCAGGTACGAAACACCGGCCCCATCTAGTTTTAAAAAATGACTTGTATAAGTGTTTGTAAAAACTTACTTTAAAAATAAACATCATTTATCATTTACCCAAAGAGCAGCGGTGACGTGACGGCCCAGCAGCGGTGGGTTCGAATCGAACCTAGGCAGACGCAGTACTTTGTGTAATTTTTTTCATCACCACTGCTCTCAAAACGGTGAAGGAAAACATCGTGAGGAAACCGGTATGTCCTAGAACGAAAAATTCGAAGACATGTGACATCTACCAACCAGCACTGGGCTTGCGTGGTGGATTATAGACCATTCCTTCTCATAGAGAGGAGACCTGTGTCCGATTATAGACCATCCCCTCTCATAGAGAGGAGACCTCTGTCCCAGCAGTGGGAACATTATAGGCTGATTATTCTTATGTATAACCTAAATGATTGTCATACTTTAGTGGTACTGGAGAGCACATTTGCTGGCAGAACGAGTAGAAACAAGTACTACAGTAAAGCATTGGTATGCTTCCCACAAGATGAACCAATTACCTGATAATGGTTGTGGGGTTCTACTAAATTCGATAAACATGTTACTTGTCGATAGGCGAGGCGCTCGTGTCAGCCTTTATATGGTTGAAGTTCCATGAACCAGAACAAACCGCTACACTTCTACATTCTACATTTATTGTGCGAATCGCCAGTCTGTGGAATTCACTGCCAGATTCTGTTTCCCAATCATCTGTACTAATTTTATAGAGCTGAGAAGTTTGTTTGTTTGTTTGAATGCGCTAATCTCAGAAACTACTGGTTGGAATTAACAAAATATTTTTGTGTTGGATAGTCCATTTATCGAGGACGGTTATAGGCTTTATAACATCACGCTACGACTAATAGGAGCGGTGCATAATTGAAAAATGTTGCAAAAACGGGGAAAATTTATTCCTTGAGTGAACTTTTTCTCTCTTATGTGACAGATAGTAGAAAAGTTGCGTGAGTCAGCTAGTTATATTATAATCTGGATCTCTTCAGAGTTATAGGCAAGCGTGTCAGTCGTGTCACCACTTCACATCAGGCGAGTTGAGGCTGCTAAGTATAAAAAATAAAATATTTGGCCAGCCGTGGAAGACGGCTGAAATTATGAAAATTTGATACTATCACATCTTTTTCCCCCAATGAGCAGACAAAGTTGTAAAGAACACTCAATAGAGCTCTGCTCCGCTCTGCTCAAGCCAGCTCAATGCTCCGCACATCCCTCCGCTCAGGTGTAAACCGGTCCTCAAGTTCCTATATTCTCAGCAATATTTATCTTTTTGGTTGACGGTGGTGCTGCGAAGATCTATGATTGGTCCATTAGCAATAGGGAATATGCACGAATTTTCTTTTTTTTTTTCATTTCAATACGGAATGGTAAAGTACTATAAAAATAATTATAAAAAGCGAAAACAAGACAAATCGGCCAACACAAAAGTTATAACGATTTAAACTTTTGTTTCTATCTCTTTCTAGATAAACGGAATTTAGTATGGAATTTGTACGTCGATGCAGCGAATGAAATGACGGCATTCGCTGTATCGGATCTCTCTGTCTTATCAGCTGTTTCACTTTGCTATTTCTGATGTTTAGAGTGATAAAAAAAATCATGCATATACCCTATTTACACAAGGAAGACAGTAGTCTAATAACTCGCCTTCATTTAGAGTGTTTCCTCATAAATGTCATAATGTTTCCAGGTCAATTGTATAGAGGCTCATCCGCGGTGTCCAGTACTGGCTACCAGCGGACTAGACAAAGATATCAAGATCTGGCTTCCGAAGAGTCAATCCGACCCCACTTACGACGGTTTAGAAAGGGTAAGAAAATATTGAGTACTTTAAACACACAAATGGCGTGCACTACATAATTATCATTTGGATGGGTTTAGTTAATCTGATCATTTAAAACAACATTCTGTCCCTGTCATCTTCAAATAATTGACAGAAACAGAATGATGTGTTTATATTTGTTTAACTTATTCAGTGATTTGTAGTGCAATAGGCTAGTTTCCACCATCAATCCGTCAGTTAGAGTATTGGAAAATAATGGACACGTATTTTATGTTTTTGTAAATCAATGAATATTGATAAAGATAAAACGCATCAAAACTCGGGAGTGGGGGCTTGTGACATCACAACGCACACTAAAAATTATACCACGGTGTGACGTATTGAAAATTTTAAAAGCAACGTATCTTCGTCAATTTTGGTTTACTTAACAAAAGAAAAAATACGTGTCAAATATTTTTTGATAATCTAACTGACGGACTAATAGATTTTTTCAGGACTCAAACCTGTTGTGCCACAGAAATTGTAAGAATATTCAGAAAATACTTGCTCTAAATAAACAGATAACTTTTAAATGCTTCAAGCAAAACATGGAAGACAACTTCTAATATTTTAAATTAAATTCCTAAACGAATCAAAATTATGTCGGATTCACAGGGCCACCTAGTAATCGTGTAGAAAACCTCTATCGATAGATAGATGAGCGGCAACAGGACTTACCGTAATCAGTAAATTCTAGATAACCCTTCATCAAGATTACAAGAGTGCTATAATACTATGAAATTCAGCACGTTATCATTTAACAACAATTGTAAGAGTTAACTGTAAGATAAGATACAACGGTGCTCCTGATAAATGTTATCTAGCGAATAGGAGTGACTTGTCATTGTTTGCCGGTTATCTGTAGTCTGTACCACTTTATACATTCTCAGGGTGTGTTCTGCACATTGCTTAGTTACGCAGCTTTAGTTGATAATAATCAGTATTATTTGTATGTGGAGTGATAAAAAGCACATGTCTGCTTTCATGAAATGGTGTAACAATTCAGTATTGCATAACAAAAATATTATTTATTTATAGTTGACTAGCTGACGTACCGCGGTTTCACCCGCGTAGTTTCCGTTCCCGTGGGAGTACGGGAATAAAATTTAGCCTATAGCACTCACGTACTTTCTCTCACAGAACATCAGACTTATTCGCATAACCTTACTCCATTTATCCGCAAACACATCACATTCAGGGTTGGCAATCAGAAAAGCGTTGAGCGTCTTAAGAGTCAACTCAAGATTCAGCTCTGGCGACAGTTTTAGATGACGGTTATAATAATAGTACTCCTGTTTTTCGGGCAGTCGTGTTAAAAACGGCACGACACTGATGTTTTTGTACCTTCGCTCTGCGAAAAAAGGCTACTTTCTATTTTTAAGCTCCATTTACTGCACCACAAATAAAAGCATGTAACGCTGAAACGTTTTTAAAGCATAATTTTGTCTCTGTCATCTTAAAATGGTTGTAAAAAATAGAGCATTTAGTAATGTGTGCTGTAAATGGGCCGTACTAAAGAGATTTAATGTTAAATATCATTTTCATTTAATTTCTGAGCAGATGATAGACCTCGTCCGCCTATAGAAATGACCGCTAATGCAATAATGAAAAATGAATTCTGTCTATTGATTACGCGTTGTTTTTTCGTCCATTGTTTGCTGCAAATTAGAGGAGCTCGTGGCTAAATAATAACAGCCGCTCGGGTCGATCTTTAGGTTAAGCTGTGCTTGCCTAGGTTGGTCTGTGGATGGGTGACCACGCTTACATACCGAGTTTCCTCCGTGCCTCGGAAAGCACGTTAAGCTGTTGGTCCCGACTGTCATTTGTAGATCTTTGACAGTCGTTACAGGTAGTCTGTGGCCCAAAAAGTCTGACAACTAGTCTTACCAAGGGGTATCGTATTACCCAGTACTAACTGGGTTGTGGAGGTCAGATGCATCTGGTTAGACTAGAAGCCGACCCCAACATGGTTGGGAAAAGGCTAAGCAGATGATGATGTTAGCTGCAAATTGTCCGGCGGACGAATAGTCCGTCGTTTACTCAGCGCCTAAACAAAAGTAAATTTAAACACCTGAAACTAACTCACACATTCCAAAATTCCAGGTAGTACGAGAAAACGGCGTAACACAACTCAGGAGTCCCTTATTCAACGATTTTTTACCTACACTATATAGTGCATGGCGGGGAGAGAATCGAGTGTTTACGGACGATGACTCCGTGGCACCTCTAGGCGGGAACATCGAATTCGACGGCAATGTATGCACGACCTTCTAGACTGTTCTAAAGGTTACTATCCCTTGCTAGGACCTAGATTTAAACGCAGCTTTAAGGCTGATGCTCAAGGGTAGCCCGCGAAATTCAAATTTTCTCACGTTTTTTGCAATTTGCAGGCCAGTGCCAGGTTGTATGTTGATTAAAATATTGTTTGCGACTGAATGATCAAAATCATCAATACAACCCTCCAAGTTCAAAAAGGTGCAGGAATGATTTTGACTTTGATAAAGTCATTTTTACACCTTTATGAACTCTCTTTTGAGGGTTGTATTGATGATTTTGATGAATATAAATCTGTAACTACATACGTCTTACAACCGCGAATAATATTTTAATCAACATACAACCTAGCACTGGCCTGTAACTTGCAAAAGACGTAAGAAAATTTGAATTTCGCGGGTTACCCTGGAGCATTCACCTTAAGATCGACGCATACTTATAAACACTGCACGCATCTTAGCTTATTAATTTCCTAGTGTAGCGGATGCCGTTACCGTGTGTATAAGTGTGCGTTGCAGTATGGTTTCATAAAAGAATCCTGAGTGGCGCGAGTCGAGGAAATGCTGATTCTGCAGTGTTTCTAATTGCGTGTTGACCTTTACGTTGATTTTATTTTCGTTGTTATTGTTTTGTTAAATTGGTTGGTTAGTGACGTAAGTGTTAGTATAATAAACTTCGAAGGGGCGCGGTTATACGTAAAATTGTTTTTGTCTAGCGATTTTGGAATGTAATTGTGGGATCGTGCGTTTCATGCATACAGTTTTACCCTAAATGGGTATGATTTAGTACATCTTAATCATTGTACTATCGAGGACACTCTCGCCTGGTCACCACTAAGCTAATTTTTGCTTGCACTTACAACATAGAAACGCTCTCTATAGCCCCGCCCCGTTGACTTTTTATATAAATAATGAATGAAAAGATACCGATCGGCCGAGCGCACTGACGACGCACGCCAAACGAGAGTTTTTTTATTTTGCGCGCCAAAGTTGATGCTTTCCTAATAGGCCTAAACTTTAAGCGGGAGTGGCCTCCGCATGATTTAAGCGAAAAAAAAATTAACTGATCAGGCAGAAAAGACTACGACTGTACTTGATACAAATGTCACTGTTGTATTATTTGTGAACTTTCATAATACTAATTGTATTCAAAATCACAATGATGCAAAGACGGGGAAAAAAAATAAACTGAGGTACTGATTTTAAATTTCTTAAAGTATGAACACCGATGTTACCTACTACAGTTATCTGATCCAGCATTGGTTGGTCCAGTTGAGCGAATATAGGCAATGGGAAAGTAAGGAGTTTCTAGATAATTATCTAAATTACAATAATTATACAGGTTGAAATTGAAATCATTGGCATCCGTCCAAAGATTAAAAGTACTCACACAAATAACTTTTAGTATGGGAACAAATCTCCAATATTATACAAACTTCGGTCTCTTACTTTCTCTTTCAAATGTGTGAAAGAAAATTATTGTGTATTTCAGACTTGTTGTCATCCTTTGGAAGATGAAATGAGATCAAAATCAATCAGTATAATATCGGGTGCGGTTATTAGCCAGGAAATCTTACCATTTTTTTTGTTTCACTACATTTGAAGACGGAAACAGTATTTTAAAATAAGACAACGTACTGCGTACTGCGATATGTATTTGCATTCAGCCATAAGGCTACTAACGCCGTTAATGGTCTATTTCCGCCTTTAGTTTTTTTTTGTTGTATAAAATATTATGAACGAGAATGATACACGCTGCATTTAAATCTAGACTTAACAAACTATTTAACTAGGAGTTAAAGTTTTTGTCTTCTAACTTTTTCATTAAATATTGTAAAATGTAATGCCAAACATACACGTCAGATTAATATTAGTTGTTTTTTTTAGTTGGAGGGACACTTGTGGTTTTTGCAATATAAATGGAATAGATAAAAAGAGTTATTTTTGTATAATCTGTTATCTTTAATTTTCAATGTTGACCTAGCACCAATTCGTTTTTTTAATATAAAAATGGCCGCCGATTCATAGCTGCATCCTGCCATTTAAAGGCAGCAGTAGCGAAGGGTCAAGTTTTGTAAGAGGTAAGCCGGAGTACATATCTTTATTGTGATTGTATTATTTGTCCATAGAATACTGACTGTGCCATTTTTCAAAGGGAATCTGGTAGGAATTGAGTTGTAAGGAAGCTTCGCCACTGAAAGGCAGAGTATTTGCCTATAATTAGCACAACTAATGACTGTATCGCCTACAGAGATTAATTTTAGTCCCGATCTTTGCACACACATGAAATAATTCATGGTGTGTGCAAATATAGAGAATTATTCACATAACAGCGTGGAAAAATTCTAAAATAGTTGAACCGGACCATAAACGCCAAGTATTTTGAATTTCGCTCCTAACAAAAGCTTGCCAGTAACAATATTTCAAAAACTGGCAACATTGCAACAAAATGATCGGTGTGAATGATTGAATAAAGGTCATGTGTAATCTCCGCACGTATTACAGAGCGCTTCGCTGACGCAACTATGACCGGCGTCTTAGTCATGATGTATTTAAAATATCTATTTACAAATGACCTGTACTATGTACTAGATTTAGTCAGTGTATGCGTGTCTGCTTGCTTTCCGCTAGAGATACACTCCGTTACGTTTTTGCCTGTTCTATCTCAAGGCTAAAGTGTTGTAGTAACTATCTGAGTATGTGTAATGTTAGAAAATGTTCTTCTGGTTATTGATGTCGTGCACTTACTACTGCGTTTACTATATTTAGGGCAGATTTTTCGATATTCTATAGGTACCTTTTATTTGAGGAATAGAAGTTTGACGGGTTTTTATTACATACCGCCATAATTCTTCAATAAAAGTTATTAGACGATTGAAAAATCGGGCTGTGAATAAAATTTTATAGATTGTATATTTGTGGAGTTCATATCAATTACAATTAGGAGATGTACGTTACATACCGACAATTATTTGAAATACGCGCTCAAAAGTGAAATTGTCGCTAAACCTAAAAAGCTAATTTAATTACAAAAAGGCAATTTTAAGGAAAAGCTGTACATATTTCCTGGTAATTAATCAAATTTTAACCATTTTATAGGCTATTTCGAAAGAAATAACAAAAAATGTATGCGTAATATTTGTAATAATGTTGATTACTTTTCAAAAAAGAATAGCTACCTGAAGTCAACAAATAGTATGAAAACCACAAGTGACCCATAGTTTGATAGTTTTGAAATTGTAAACGGTAAAACAATTTAATATTATATAAATAATATGTATATGCCTGTGATATACTGATTTGATGGATATTTTGATTCATGAATTAGAAAATACTTTGTTTATAATTATTAGTTTCGAAAAAATATATAAGGTGGATGTAATGCTATTTAATAGAAAATCACATATTATGTGAATAACTATCTGATCAATATCTCAACATTCTAAGCGTACGCAAAGCTGATTTTCTTCTTTCTGTACATTAACACTTATTAATACCACAGATAAGTTCGTTTAAGGAATGTTCTAGAAATATCCGGATTCTCTAAATCCAATATGGCCGAAAGTACGCTAGGGCCTGTATCTGATATCTTCTATTTATATTATTTTCTAGAAATGTATAGATATTTGCATACGCAACAGAATTCCCGCTTATTCATCTATATTTGCCCTGTAATCAAATTTTAGTGTAATTTCTCATCTCTTTAGGGTAGTTAGAAGGACGTATAGTGATTTAAATAGTCGAGTTCATAGTTTGTAAACAGGGTAATTCCCGGTCTTTATAAATCAGCTGTATCATCGTGCTTTGTGCTAGACTTAGCATGAAAATGATTCAAAACGAAGTTGAGGAAAGATCAAACACTGCAATGTGTCATTATTAACTGAAAACAAAAGTAGAGCCTTATTTGAAGGCAATAGCAAAATATGATAGTTAATTTTTAAAGCTTAGTCTAGCACAAGGCATGAAATCAACTTCACCTGTTTAATTAATAAAAAAATAACACTTCATTTTTATTACTTATTGTAATTTTAACACTATTTCAATATCTATTTTAGACGTGATGTGTTGAAGTTTGCCATAGACAAATCGCATTGTCGAATATATTTATACAAAACAACTTGTTCTAATTTGTAACAAGTTGTTGTTTGTTTACATAACGAATTGGGTTACAGATAAATGTAAATAAAAACTTCACGTCTAAAATAAGTATTTTTCGGGATTTTTAAGAATTCCTTTTTTTTCTATATACTGCGTTTGCCACCGCTCATCTAGGTCATACGATTATATTTTAGTTCGAGTGTATTTAATTTATCGTTTACTATCGCCTCCCAATGTGTGTGGAGTAAAACATGTAAGGTTAGTCCCAATGTGTAAATAAATGATGATTTTGAATACGTTTCCTCTTTATTTTTCATCAATTGGCAAAATAATGCGTTCTGAAATAAATTAGGTACCTACCTATGCAATGTATTTCCGACAATGGTTGAAAAAGTATCGTAATCAACTTTCATTATGGCGGCAAATATAAAGCACGGAAGCTACTAACAGCAAACGTAGGTTTAAAATAATTAGACACAGTAAAGGGACATAAAAAAATGAAGGGTCATTAATAGTTATCCTATAAAAATTGGTTGTTTTCAGTACAAAATCATGCTAGTTTCGGGAGGAAACGATAAAATCAATAATCATAACACGCAACGTGCTAATGTCGAAAGGAAAGCCTGTGTTTTCTTTCATCACCGATGAAAACTTGCAGTCGAAGTGACGCATTTTATTTTTAACAATGGCCGATTAGATTTTTGCTAGCAAAACAAATTCAATGCAGAGCTACGCTACGCTTTTGTTTGACTTTATTATTTTAAAACACAATGAACTTTTTAGTTTCCCGCTTTTCAATGATTGATAGCAGCGCCTAGTTGCGTCGAAATTTGGAACTAACTGAAGCCGACGCGATCTTATTTTTAACCATTTCTCCGAATTAAAACCTACAAGATCAAAAATAGTTTTGAATACTAGATTAAAATTAGTTTTAACACCGATTTAACTCCTCACTTGGCAGCTGAATGGTAAAATAACGAAAATATAATTCAACATTTTTACCCACATGCTAGTCATAGCTTGTAAATGGCGGACGATTTGAACCAATCAGCGTCGAGGCGTGCAGAAGCCCGCGCCATCTTCGTTTTCAAACTCATCTGGCCGCTCGCTCACTCGCTCAGTCAGTCGCGCGTCGGATCCGGGCAGCCGTACAACTTAACTTACTAATTCTAGTAATTAACACCAAAATCAGAACAATCATGAGCACCAATGAAAATAACAGTGAAGTGGCCGTCGACAAGGTCGGTGATGAGAAGAAGGGTGACGCCAAAAGTGACCTAAAAGGAGCCAAAAGGGCAGCAGAGGTGAGTGCACATGTCAAATAAATGTATTCGTTATAATCGCTCGCCATTTTATTCAACGCTATTCTAACGCTACTCCACACTGATTTTATTTATTTATATTGCACTGGTAACATAATTCCACGTGGTAAATAGAGATTTAGGTGTCTCAAGTACCGAAATGATGCTGACTCTTACCGGCGTATTTTTGGACGTTATTTCTGTCGAGTTAAGCATTTTAGCGTGTGGGGGAAATCGATGGGTCAATAACTTGATGCCTTCTGAAGAAACGACAAATTTAATTTATCCGAGGCGTGATACATTCGCGGGGCACTAATTTTTTAGCTTTTGTTTACTCGTTTTCGATACGGAGGCATGACCTTGGCGGAAAAAAAACATGGCGCGGAAACGTACGCTGTCCTCATTGATGTGGTTATAATGTCGATAAAAGTGTCGTAAGCACTAGCCGTAGTTTACTATCGATTATAATACGTGGAAATAGTTATTTTCGACTTTCTCATGGCTTGGAGTTCATCGTAGCGTGACGCTAGGTGGATGGGTAACATGGCCGGCGCGAATGTCAGTGTTTGAGTCGGATGGACTGTCACAACCGCCGCGCTATTGTACACCGCGTTATCTACTCGGAATACCTATATTGTTATTATTATCCTATGCAATATTCAAGCCTGCCATGACTCTATAGGCATAAGCTGTTTTCACAATTGTTATTTTATTTCGGCGCTTACACTAAAAGTAGTCAATGACCCGGCATTATTTGCATGTAGGTGTAGGTACGTAATGTAATAAGTATCCTTTGTTCTAGTAGCACTTGTTCATAACACGCAGTCATGTGAACATTCATCTACTGCACAAATTGAGCGGGAATCTTGAATATTCTATAATTTCTCTAAAAATGGGAATGTTTTGTATCTTCCGTCCTGTTCTCTCTTTAATATCAAACTTACACGAGGACGCATGGCGTGTACGGCTTGATTCAAGACAAGCGTTTGTATAGGTTAGATATGCCGTAACTTAACCATTAAAACGTGTATGTTAATGAACGACGCTACGAAGCTCTGTATCATTATTATTTTGACGGTTTTTAGTTGCTTCTTGTGTATACGGCGTCGCTTTGCGAACGGTTAGGTAGGTATGCGCGGTGACCGCGTTCCGATCAACTTTGCCACAGGAAAAAGGGCCGTATGACGCCGGCCCCGCTCTACAGCGCTCTTTCCCCCACACAACAACTAATGACCCACGCTTCTTTATCGTTACGAATCTTTGTCACCTGCGTCTCATTATTATGCAGGTAACTTGTATCGTTTTCCCACAAAATCGACCATAAACAGATCTCTCGTTGCATTCAAAAATGAAATAATATTGGCTAATGGCCAGTTATTACTTGTTTGATCTTGAGTAAGTCAAGGTACACCGCATACTGTCGTATACGGTACATAAACAATTGAAAAATACGGGTTCCCGGCAATAATTTGTTACCGTTTTTAGGAGAAAACGACAGATGCGAAAAAGGCGCGAAAGGAGGAAAATGGCGGAGGCGGTGACGACGAGCCCCACAGTGAAGAGGAAGACTTAGATGGAGAGGGCGAGGGCGAAGAAGATGACGACGAGGAAGTGGAAGGAGAGGATGATGACGAAATCATCGGAGAGGGAGAGGACGACGATCTCGAAGGCGACGGTGAGTAGAGCCAGCACATTATTCTCATTCGATTAAACGTGATTATCACTGCAATTTCGCTTCTTGGGTCGCATTATGTTTAAGCGTGTAATCATAAGCTAAACACTACATGTGCATAAACATACACGAGCCAGTGAGGTTATCAATTACCTATGCGATCATCTTTGCATTCAATGTAAAGATAGTAGAGGTGATTTGCCGAAATGGTGGTTTGCGTTTTCGAAAATATGCTCTTTACCATGTAAAGAGCATATTTTCGAAAACGCAAACCACATAGTAAAGGCTTCGAATATTTAATAAATTAAATTGAGAAGCTGTCTGTGTTGTTAGGTGTATAAAAAGCTGCATAAGGCATGTTGTGGCGCGTGCGTGTGACGCTAATATCACGTGTTTGGTTGTTACAGACGAGGAGGTGGAGGAGGAGCTGCTAGGTGAAGAGGAGGAGGAGGATGCGTAATACGCCTCGTGCCTCTTTATGGACAATGTCACAGTGATGTGTTAGTGCTCGTGACGCCCTGGACTGGCGCGGCCTCGCCTCGCCTCAACTGTCCACACACAGCTACAGCCCCAACTACAGGACAAACAACAGTTGGGAACACGCGGGGCCGACAACGCTCCCACCTAAAACGGGTGCAGTTCTATTTAAATGACAAATGTAATTAATTAAGTCAAATTCAATGCAGATTTTCATTTTTTTACATTGTTTAAGTTCGGTACTGAAAGCTGTATCTTTTACTTTTTCGGCTCGTTATCGAGCATGTAATTAATTAAGACTTAGTAAAATGCTGTTGAATTTTGTCATGAAATGTACAAATGTTTTTTCGGAAGTAAACTTTATTTTAAGTGAAATCCGCTCTGTATTCTAGGTCTACCTGTGAGCCCGTTAAATGGTGAAGTTGTGATATTTTTCTATGCTGTAGGAACCTATCCGTTACTAAAATATAGAAGTAAGCCAGTTTTGGCGTGTTATAGTAAATAAGCTACAAGTCACAAAGCTCAATTCCTCATTTTCTTGTTGTTGATGAGAGTTTGTGTGTACATATTTAGCATAAGTGAAGCCTGTGATTTTATAATCATTAATAATGTAACATAGTGTGAACGTTGCATTCAGGTTAATAGTTTTCGTTTTTACAGTAATATCCACAGTCGCGTTCAGATTACACAATCGTTTCCTCGTTCGACTCGATCGCGCATTGGAGCGAGTGATAAAGTATGATAACGAAATAAAACATAGAAAATTAGTCATTTAGCGATAGAATCGGTACGAATGGGTACCGTCCAGGGCTACCGAGTCAGGCCGAGGAAACGCTACCTTATGCCGGCGTCCGCCGCTGCCGGTCGAGACGCGGCCGTATTCCACACGTCAGTTTACTAGAAAAACATCACAATTTTGCCATTATCTTGCGCCCATCGCGCGCCGGCTGCCCGCTCTCTACACGACCGATAAAGAGAGCGCGACGGTCGCCGCGGTACGATAGCGAATAACAAAATATATCAAACCGGCCTGTAATTTTTGTCCATAACTGTTAATTAGGATAGAACCTTCAGCTCGGTACTCCAGTGTCTCACGGTGTGGAATAAGATATTCCTAGGTTAAAGTGATTTAGTATGTAGGATGAACGTCATTTTTTATGAAAGGACGCCACGGGCGGGGCGGGGCGGCGGCGGCGCGTGGCCTCGTTCGATTTGCCGGCGGGCTCCGCAGCTCTGCGCCGCTCGCCGCACGCCTCGCACCAAGACGCGGCGACGCGCTCTGTCGCGTGGAAAATCACCCATTGTGCGCTATACATTGCTGTGCGGGCTCGCCACTGATCCGCTAGCGATGTATCCGCACCGCCCGCCTAGGCGCCGCCGATCGTCACATGAGCGTTTTTGATACTTCTTGTTAAATCCGTTTTCACTCCGTTGCCGTTCAGTCTTTCGCGGGGCGTCGGTCTGCCGACACCTAGTTGAGATTTTTCATGCAGCCGGCCCCGGCCGGCGAAGGCGGCGATATGTTTTGAGAAGCATTTAGCTAAGTAATAAATAATAAATTGTTCCATTCGCGATTGAATACCAAAGGGAGCAAAGATGTTTTCATTACTTAGAGAAAATTGACATGGAAATCAATAAAATATCTTATGAGTAAATCTTATTGTCCCGCCTTTTCATTTTTTGTGGTAAGAATGAGCTGTCGCATATTTGTACTATGTACGACCTATGTGAATACCTTAGTACGATTTTATTTATTTGTGATGTTGAACACTATTGATTTTCTACAATGGACGAAATGTAAATACAACCGATTTTAAGTAAAAAGTTATTTTGTTTTTAAGCTTATTTATTTGTCCCACAGTATCGGATTAAATATTCCTGAAAGTAAAATTCTCAATTTCGTGAACCGATTATGATGACGTTAAAGATAGCGTTATAAAAATAAATATGGCGCATGTCTTGAGCAGCGCAATTTACTGGGCAGTGTTCATACTGCTGCAAATACATTTAGTTCAGGATTTCAATTTTGTTCTTTCGAAGCACATAAAATAAAATGAGGGGTGACTGTATATCCCTTTACTCCCCTTTCAAAAAGTAACCCTAACCCACGAAAGGTCGCCTATTGAACTTCCGGCGGCTGGTTGTGGAATAGAGCTATCGGTGTTGAAATAAACGTATCGTTAGTCCGCAGACAAAAATCAAAATTCCCCCTATGTCGAAATTGCTTTGAGTTTTAAATGTGGAAATAAGTAAGTTTGTAAACGTAGCTGCGTAGGTATCCGGCATAGAGATAACGGTAAGCTATCGTGTGAATACAGCCTTGGAACTGTGGGAACATTCTACTAGCGACATCTATCGCGAGGTATTTCAAACGAGTTTCTTAGAATTCGTGATAGATGGCGACACTAGGTGCATAAATTATTAAGGTTACCATTATTAGTACCGGTCAAGAAAACAGATGGCACTAGCAAACTTAATTTGGCGCCAGTTTTCAACTTCGTGTATTCATAGTTTCTGATAACGTATGCATGCCTACATGAACTACAAAAATATTGTTTTCCGAATCTTTTATGGACACAATTCTAGAAGATAACATTACCGTAAAAATAACATGACTAGTTACAATCATTTCAAACTGAAGATTCAAAAAGGTACTCATTAAATAACAGGAAATAGGTATAAGTAGGTAATCCATTTCTTACCTTGAAAGTTACGAAGTTCAAGGATTTTTTAATTTCTTAGCACTGACTTAGGTTGCTGATGAGCCTACACTCACCAAATACCTCGACAAGAAATCACGAAAACTTCATACTAGATATGGAAACAACTGAAAAACTTGACATTTGAAAATAGAAACAAACTTTTCCGTAACACTTCTCCATTTTGATTAAACTGACATAATGACATTTCAGAAAATCATAAAGTAATCAGGGTTTATTTGTCGACAAGGACAGGCAAAGGAAATGACCACCAAGCCAAAGTTATTTAATTTTAGACTCCTTTGTACTTGTTCCTGAACGTTTCTTTTGGCCAACTTGGATTATTTATTTTATGATTAAAATATGTAGTCGAATAACAATATTTTACAACTACACTAACGTAGTGAAAAAAATAATACCTAGTTTTAGTAGTTATGTACTATTATTACTTAGATTTCAAGGTAAAATAAAAAGCTACTAACAAAAGACTGATTTTTACATGAAAAAAGACAAATATTCTTGTTTTATTTAAATCTTTTAATGAGTTTATTTGTGAATTGCGCAAAATAATATAATACCTACATTTTGCAGCTAACTGTACCACTTTGTCATCATAATTTATACAATATAGTGCTGTCCCCAAATTAGGTTCACCCGCCCGCCGTAAACAACAAAGGATATTATTACTTGGTTAAATTGAGAAACTTTTCCACTGTTGGAAGTGCTTACTGAAAGCTGACATCTGTAACAAGCCGATTAACAAGTTGGGCCAAACGTTTGTGACAGATACGTGTGGACGGATTTGGCTTTGATTCAGCGCAGTACAATAATTTAGTGCGTTTTACGCCGCGAGAGAGGGCTTACGTCTATTCAATTCGTCCTTGTGAGGTGCATTCACTTTTCGTGTGTACATTTTTAAATGAAACTGACCTTTGTGCAAAAAGTTTTATTTTTTTCTCAACAAAATTATATAAGTTTTGCGTTTTCGAACGCGACCCTTGAAGGTCTATGATTTTTGTTAGCGGCAAAATGTGATAAACGGATGTGCAAAAATTAATACAGTTTTTGTTTATAGGTGCTGTTAAAAAGGTAACGATAAATCGTTTTAATTAAATACTTAATTTTACAAACATTTCTATAAGTACATTTTTAATGCATTTATTATTTATTTTTTCCCAAAATAATGAGGTGAAAAAATTACTAACCGGCAATGAAATTTAAACGTCACTTTTTCATGATCAATTGATCAGTATTCCGTTTCTAAACATAGTTATTTCGATTTCTGAAGAAGTGGAATGTGTGAAATAACCCGCCCTTTGAACTCTTATTTATTTATTTATAACTCTTGCTTGAGATATTACAGGAGAACACAGTCCCCAGTAATTACTCAATCCTATGGTGGATTGGTGGTAGCGCCAGGGTAGCCCGCAAAATTCAAATTTTCTTACGTTTTATGCAATTTGCAGGTTAGTGTCAGGTTGTTGGAAAATATGATTGCGTCCGCAACACGCATGTATTCACAGAATTACAATCGCAATACAACGGACAACCAATAATCCATTATAAAATGAACTTAGTTGTATTGATGAATTTGAATTTCGCGGGCTATCTTTAGCGCATCCTCCTAGAAATAGCTAGATTTTACTCATGAAACTAGTTATCAGCTGTTTCACAACACCTGTTTGAATGATGGTGTATCATTCAGAATACTTCAAGAGGAAAGTCGCATAAACACAATAGAACAAATATTGCAATAGACCCTGAATAACTAAAGACACTGAGATGAGTCAATCCACGCAGGTGATTGAAGCTTCGGCTTCCTTAATAAACTGGAATAGGTAGCATAAGTACCTACCTAAGTTGTTTTCGTGAACGCAGTACCTATTTCTTTCTGACTCACCCCTCAACTAGTGCTGCCAGGTCCGATTGGATTAAAATCGGGGCAGATGGTAAAATAAATCGGGATTTAGGGTTCTAGATCGGGACAAACAAAAAATACTTTTTTTTTTCAAATAACTCAAAGAACAAAAGTCTTAATTTATAGCTTTTCTACTACTATTACTCTATTTGCTGCCACTACGATGACATAACGGTCATTGACCCACCTACATTATTAAAGTTCTTAAATTTGAAAACCAAAAATAAGCCTGTTCAAGTGAATCTTTCCTTCTTGAAATCTATCGTAATCTTCAACATTTTTTTTTTGTGAAATCGATACATGGTAAGTACATTGTACATTTGTTTTGGTTCGTACGAAGAGATATTATGGAAAGAGTAATGTCCGCTAACTAGGTATTAAATAATATTACTATTAATTTAGTAAATATTATTTCAATTGTACAATAACTTGCTGGACGAATATACAGAAGAATAAATAGGTAACAAAATACTACAATATAAAATCGTAGTTATGTAAGTATTATTATTGACGCTCATTTAAATGTTTAAATAACTTATTTTTTATTAAAATTATATTTTTCTTCACATTTTGCTGCCTTCGGATTGCATTGTTTTATACGTAGTTATAAAATTCGCTGCACGTCATGCTAAAGATAGTTTTAGGTAGGTACTTAATTTGAATTTCCGTTTTGACATGTTGGAGTGTCGATGTTGGTTCGGTTTATTAGTGATGCGATTTTGTACGCATTGTCGCTCTCGACATGGTGATTTGAATGCGACTGATGTAATGCCTACCTAATTACATGTTATTTTTGTTAATAATTATGGTTTTTATTAAAATTATTGATTTATCGGGACATTTAGCGTCCCTATCATGTGCAAATCGGGACGCGTCCTCAGACCCTTGAAAATCGGGACACCTGGCAACACTATTTTCAACCCATTTAGCACAATGCTCATCATCATCACTGATCGGGCTATTGGGCTTTTGACGTATGGCATTGGCTCTTTTAGAAGAAGCACATTCGAGCAGAATCGTTTTATCACGGTCCTGCTGAAAGAGCTGAAGTTTCTTTTACGGATTATCGCAAAGTAAAGACTTGTTATGGTCAATATAAGTAAGCAGTTTTATACATTATTGAACACCAAATTGAGTTTTGAGCATTACGTTACAAATACCAAGATTCGATTTTGTATAGAAACAGGTGATTGTTACAAGTTGTATCGTTACAGGTTGCGCAGTGTAGGTAATCCTCGGTTCTCATCAGCTACTGATGTAATGCTCGAATCCTGAACTGTTTTGCAGGTGAATGCTCACGGTGAGGGAGCGCCTTTTCCCAAACAATGGGACACTTGATGTTTTGTTCTACGTGCCTTGATTCCTGCACGCTACAGGAATTAATGGACGCTAGTATTATACCTACCTAATGGCGCAAACGAACAGTTCTATCTAGGCCAATACAATAAATATTAACATCAATACAAATCACAGAGGATCCACGGCAATATTATTATTAGACAGAAGAGCTCTTCAGACTGTTAGTCTCCGAACAGACAAACAAGACCACAGCAACAATAAGTAGTAACACACTAGTATTTCACCTTCTCAGTAGCATACCTATTAGCAGCATTATTATTATTGACACGTCTTTGTTTCCAGCTTATCGAATTAATAACGTTATCGGATATTGACTAGATATCTGATACAATGACAAAGGAAAGCAAGTTTTATCATCGGTCTAACATCATCAAATATGTACGGAATGATTAGCTTTGATTATGTTGAATATTCTTTTCTTCACGATTTCGTATAAATGATTCAATTACAAACTTCGCGAAAGCAAATAGATTGTAGGTATCTGTAGCTATAGACCCTAGGTACCTAAAGACTAGATTATGAGGTCATATTCAGAAGTTCTACAACCTACAAACTACAAGTAAAACAACCTACTTTGTTTCTAAGTATTTTTCCACTACGTAAACGACAGCTTTCTCCAAGTCTACTCAACACCGTAACAACACGTAATTTTACAGTGAATCTACTATGGGAACCATAGGAGACGACAAACACGCACGATCGGACGTTTTTTTCTAAAATGTAAGCTAATAATTCCTATTGTTTGACATCCTTTTGCCTTCCAATATCTGGAGTATGGTCCATCGTACTATACTTACATCAATATTTGGTCCTATTTTCATCTCTACTTCATCTTGCACCTTCTTGAGTCATCAGAATGGTGACTAGTGGGAGGATTGGTGTCAGTCAGGCGGTCGAAAGAAACCTCAGCCAAAACTTTAGTAACATGTGAATGTGATGAAGAATTTTTTATCTCAATTCGGTGAATTTAGATTCATTTTTGTTGAGAAGACTAATACCAAACATCACGTGAATAGATAGAGCAATATGATATAAATGTTCTCACGAAATTTCATGTAAGTATTTTATGTGTGTGTCATTTATGATGAATTTTCCGATATTTTTCCTACCTCGCTTTTGAAACTGCTGCATGCTGCAATCAAATCAGTTTGGACAGAACACGATCTTTATAATGTTGTTTTACCTAGTATTTTTATAGTTGGTGGATGAATTTTTTGATCTTAGTATCCTGACTAAAAAAATCAGCTCGTTAATTCGGTTTTATCACATTGCAATTGCCTTATGGAAAGAATTCAAGTCCAATTTTTTGTACCATACCTAGCTACTATTGTTATCATTAAAGCTAGCCTATAGGTACTGTCCCACTGCTGGGTAAAGTTCCTCCACTCCCTCCATTTCTTTTATCGGTCCCGGATCTGCGTCACTTTTTAACAATTCCTAAAAAAAGGCATATAGGTATGTCCGCCTGTGCATGCCGCCATGTCCAATATCGCGTAGCTTCTAGTTCTTTTTTAACTAGACTTAGATATACATAAGTCACACTCTAGCATTGCTCACATTTATATTTTTCGCTATATACTTGGTCTACGACCATTTTACACCTTAATGAAATGAAATGAAATTTATTTGCTAGAATTGTAGTATATACATAGGTGGTCGAATTTTATTACAGTTTCTCACACAATTCGCTAAAACTAGCGTGCAAAATTTAAGAACATTTATGAATTTAACGTAATAATTGGAAAGTAATAAGTAATTATGTATGTCAACAAGAAAATGTCAATAATAATAATGCCAATAATAAGAATGTCAATAATAAGTATTTCAGTTGTATAAATGTCCATAATTTTTCACTTAATTCATAATATTCATAATAGGAGAATGTCAACCCGAATCTTTAAAGTTAAGATACTCATTTACAGAATAAAATGTCTTGTCTATAAGCCATCTGAATAACGCTGTTTTATTTAAATCGATTGATTGGCAGTTCCCTATATGATTTTGGTAGTTTGTTAAATATCCTTATAACCATTGGAAAGCAACTTCTGTGATATAATTGACTTTTCATTGGCGGAATAATCAGTCTATCAGGATATCTCGTATTAAACGTAACAACGTTAAAATCCTTGATTCAGATTTGTTTAACGCTATTTCGCAATTATGGCTTACTAATGGTAACATCACGGCTCTTATTTTACGCTGAGCGAACAAAATGTCAAGAACTGGCCTTGTCGCTTCGATTGTGGATTGCCACAGTGTGTCTCCTAATTTTCGAAATATCGATGGGTTGAATGCCATTGATAAGAAAAAAGATATGCCGTTAATTTGGATGAAATGTCACGAATTTTGTAATTTTAGGCCTTTCTAGCCTCGCAGCTTCAACGATTAATTATTCCAATGATTTGATCTCTTCTTAATTAATTAGGAAGCAAGATAGACGTAGACGTATCTATGGTAGGTCGTTTTCTATAACTTACTAACGTATAACTATCAGTTAATATGCGTACGTCCGTAGAGCTATCGGTGTTTCTATAAAACAAAGTTAGCTTGAAATATGCTCACCTACCTGTCACTTGATTCATAGAAAAATCAAAGAAAGCTTTTCTATCGGTCCGTAAGCTAAAAATGTCAAACAGACAGTGACAGCTACCTACCGATACCTGTCAGTAAGTTATTGAAAATGTCCGTTAGAGAGGCACTTGCTTACTTTAAATTTTCAATTCATAAACATATTCTTACACACAGAACAAATATTTTTTTTTCAAAAACCCTCCCCAAATTCATGCTCTGAAAATTTGTCTACTTTAAAAAAATAAAATTCTAGGTCTTCATTCATTGTCTATAATTAGTATGCAAACACTTATAAAAATAAACAAATGCATAATGTTTCTATATGTTAATAAACGCTCGTGTTATGGACAACTTGACAAGATGCATACAAGGTGTATCTGGGTCAAAGTCATCTTGCACAATTTTGCATAGCTGTCGTTTTTCGTCTCATATTCTTCCTCCAATATTGTTTATATTTTTGGTTACCTGTAGATACTTTAAACATTTCTACTGATTTTCCCCGCTTCAAATATTATTATTTACGAAGCATTTAAACAGTTCCTAGAAAGAAAATTTTATTGTTTTTAGGGTTCCGTACCTCAAAAGGAAAAAATTGAACCCTTATAAGATCACTTTCTTGTCCGTCTGTCTGTCACCACCGATTTTCTCAGGAACGAGTGCAAGAAAGTTGAAATTTATAATATTAGGTGTATAAAAATCAGTCCTGATTCAACACGATAAAAATATATTATGGGCAAATTTAGATTTTCGCGAAAACTGTAAGTCCCAATATTTACCTTAATTTACAACTTTTAATTTTTTTTGGAATTATACATTTACTTGCGCTGTAAGACCTTGCTTTTAACCAAAATTGACAATTCTAGGTCAATCGGAAGTCCCTATAGGTTTTGCGTCGAAAACCTATAGGGTAGTTCCCGTTGACCTAGAATAAACAAACAAACTGATTAATTGAATCACAAAATTTGACGAGAAGCAATGTCTTACAGCAAATTTAAAGGGAAAAATTTAAAAACCATTATGTAGTAGATATGAGCGCCGATAGCCAATTCCGCGGCGGCGGCGTGGCCTGCAAATTTGCACGGCGGCGGCGGCGTCGCGGCGGCGCGGCATGGCCGGCCTTGGGCCTTAGTTTTTTTTTTTATCAGGGAGAGATTTCTTAAAAATAACAAAGAAAACCATATTTTTGTTACAAAAAAAAAGTTTAGTCTTCTAAATAATAATTGGAGATCATGTTTACTGAAAAATAATCATTTCAGCATTTTGAGTTGAAGTGAAACCGAGTTTTTTTTATTAGAGCACTATCTATATAATAAAAATTATATAAAAAACTGAAAATATAAGCATTTTAAGTAGTATCATATATTTTGCTTGTTGTTAACACCACACAAAGTTGCACGTTTACTGGGTAAAATATTCGACTCGACTGCGTTAGCGACCAGTGTGGCGAAGCGACTAGGCTTACTAATTACGGAGACGCGGCGCGTCGCGCGGTGCGTTGTGCGGCGCGGCTCGCTATCAATTCAAACATAATATGACGATTGACTATGTATGAGAGTGTTTACGGAGAAGCGATTTTACGCGCGTTTGCTGAAATGCAGCGTTGCGTTGGCCGCGGCGGTACAAGCGGCTACACGCGCAAATACAAATATATCGCAGATGACACCGCCTCTCCGTAAATGAGAAAACGTGCAACACGCCGCATGATGCGCCGCACGACGCGCCGGGTCTCCGTAAATGAGCACTTATGCGGTAAGGCCACGCGTGCGAGTGAGAAAGCAAGTTGCGACTCATCGCGACGGCGGCGCGCCGCACGCTTTACTCGGCGACGACGCGTCGACATGAATTCACGGCGACGGCGGCGCGCCGGCGCGGCGCTCATATCTATTATGTAGGTACCTACTTAGTTTAATAACAAAATAAAAGCGATTTTACTATTACAAACTAATTATTTGCGGTTGGTGCAACTGTGCAATAGCTGCATTTCATGGGATCGAACACAAAAGTTAACTTTGTCCTTTATAAAGTTTGTACGGAACCCTCGGTGCGCGAGTCCGACTCGCTCTTGGCCGGTTTTATTTTTCATAACAAGGTAAAAGTTATCGCATTTTTTTGCTTTATTCATTTGATAAAGATGCTATTGGGACTATTAATTAGTGATAAGGATCAAGAAAAAAAAATTGTAGGTAACTCGAACTTGGGAGTATTTATTTTATGGTACCTACTAGAGATGCAACGAATATTCGGCAACTATTCGGTATTCAGCCTATTCGGCCAGTTCGGCCAGTTTTTTTAGTATTCGGTATTCGGCCGAATAGTAAGTAGTATTCGGCCGAATACCGAATACATAAAAAAGTAGCAAATATATTATAAAAGGAAATAAAAAAAGCAATTAAATCGAAACATTTAATTATCCAACAATCATTAATTGTGAAAACAAGAATAGAACATCAGTATTTTTAATAATTAAAATTAAGTAAAGGCAAATTGTGGTGAATAAAGATAAGTTTTTCGGCATTTGTTGGTAAGAGACGATTGCGCTTTTCTTCATATACAATACCTGCTTCTGAGAATAGTCTCTCACTGTAAACACTACTGCACGATGACGACAGGTATTGTAACTTGGAATCTTCACTGAAAACTTCAAAATATTTCCAAATAGGAGACTTTTTATTCATAACTAAAGCCATTTTAGACAAAGTACATTTAAAACACTGCACGTTGTAACACGATTTGCCGGCTACTGAGCCAAATACTTCCCGCCCCGTCACCGCCGCACGCACCGTATCAAAACGTGTCGTTATTTGTTAGCGTCGACGTCAATTGTACTGGATCACTCGCCGAATATTCGGCGGCCGAATATTCGGTATTCGGCTGAGAGCGCCGCCGAATATTCGGTATTCGGCCAAATCACTAATCGTTGCATCTCTAGTCTAGTACCTACCATCAGTAGGTACACCTGTGTCACGGTAATGTGTGCAACCCTTTGGGGAATTTTGGCGTGAAGTCATGTTATGTGTTGTTTTACCTAATTGGTAGTGGGAGCACAGAAGTGTGAAGGTCACGGTCTTGAAACAAAAGGTCAAATTAGAATTATTTGCACAGTTATGTTAATTTCGGTATGCAAATTATCTTGTCTCTATGTTGAAGTGTTTTATTGGCTTCCGTTTCGTTGGTCATTTGTGGCCAATATTGGACCAACATTTACGTCCTCCTTGCTTAATGAATTACCTACTCATTTTTGTATCGAATTTATTGATCAACAACATAATTGCGTGAAATACCGCCATACCTAATCGTAAATCTCCATGAGCATCGTTAAAATTTAAATGTCTGATTTTTGATTAGTTTAAGTAAAAAAGATTCAAAAACTTTTTTGAAAAAAATAAAATCGACTTCGAAAACACAAAAAAGTGAAAAATAACTTTAGCTTCAGAAGTCGGTGACTTTTGTTAGTTTGATAAAAAAATATACGTACGTATTTCCTTTTTTGGAGTCGGTTAAGGTAGCCGTGTGGTATCCGGCAGAGTAGAATAGAACCAACCCATTACACTCACGGGTGTCGTATAAGGCGACTAATGTCTGGGGCAGAACACCTTGCGCCTCCGTAGACTTGAGAATGGGCAGCAGCGTTTTCTGTTAGTCTTTCATCACTGCGATCTCCAATCCGCCTGCCAAGCGTGGAGATTACGGCAAATTCCTCCCATCATGGGAGAGGCTTTCGTCCAGCAGTGGACGTTATGGGCTGTTGTTGTTGTTGTTTGTTTTTTTTTTCTTAAAAAAAAAAAAAACTTGCTACAGTTACACCAGAAAACGTATGCGCTTCGGAAAAAACTAAACGCTATCGTCGAACTACAGACAGAGACAACCAACTTAATTTGTGATTTGCGCTGCCACACTTTGTAGTAGTGCATCTATTAGGTAATATGCGTTTCGAAGAAGGTAGGTAGGAACTTAGGAAGGGAGAATTACCACATAGACTGACAGTCATACCTACTTATTATTGGGAAGCCGTAAAAAGTTTCAGGCACGAGTTAGGATTAAAGAGATTAACAATGACTAGGAAATTCTGTTATCCAGTTCTACGTTACAGAGTTTTAAGAAAGGAAACGTTGCTGTATAGCTTCAACAGTAAGCAGAGCACCCAGTTGTTGCTCCGCTGTTGACGGAATTTCCACACATCATATTTCCACGCGGTGCGGGCAACAATATTCTGAAACCAACTTCGTTAGTAGAACCATAACCGTTTCTATGATCTTTGCATAACCTAATGGGTGTAAAAACACCCTTGACGTAGCCGAAAGGCACTCTGGTTGCGTTTTTGTTCTGGCCCATATCTGGCAAGGGCAACCTTATTACATGTGACGGAGATATTCGGGGTCACAGATCCAACTTTTACAAGTTATTTTTTTTTTCTTGGCTTTAATGTTAAGTATACCTAACCTCCATGACCCCTGTGCTATTTAATGCATCAATCAGCACAATGTTTTGGGTGCGTCATTGAGTATTCAAGTCCTACCACTCCTACCGTAAACTGATATTTCATCCCAAAACCAAGTCGTTTCCCAGCAATATTTTTTGCAGAATGCAAAAACAACTGCTGCTCAGCTGAATATCCTGCCAATATGATATTACTGCAGGTTTCTCGTGTTGCAGACATCTGTTCCGATTTTCCAAGTAACTCTAATAACTGTAAATGCTAGTGATGTTCTTGCATTACAGGCAATCTATCGATATTCCGTTGTGAATATTAGCCAATTATGTCCTTACACATATTGGTGTCGGTTCTGTTGTACACAAACTAAACTTAATTTAGGCTATATTTTTTTTTAAAGGAAGTGCAAGAAAAGGACGGCTATGGCTATGAACTAAGTTAGAGATGTCAAACTAGTTTATGCCTTGCGTTTCGCCGTGTTTTTAGTCGACATGTTTTTACGTGCACCTTTAATTTGTATGGAATTATTAGTTCCAACATAGTTTGTGCACAAAAGAAACGACATCATTGTCTATCAGTATTTAATTTAGTTTAAGCATATTTTTTAGATTTGAAATGAACGACAGTTGACGAAACAGACAATGAAATTATAAAATTACTTAACCTATTTATAAAGAAAAAATAAACGTATGAAAATCAGATAGTATTTAATTAACAAAATCCTTGAGATTTGGAAGATAAGTAGCTCAAGCAGGCATTAAAACATTTTTTGTCTTGCTTAACATTTAATTATTTAAATGAGAAAGGGAAGGTTACTCTTACTTCATAATGGTTAATTTATTACTAATGTAGGAGGTGTTGGCAGGTGGTTTTTCGATCACCCATCGTCACTTGACTAACCGTGGGTTGCTGAACCTTGTCGTAATTTAATGAGTTTAATGATGGGCCTGAGAAAGCACTTTTATGGGAAAAGTGGTCGACCGTCAGTGAACGCGGTAACTTTCAACCGACTTGTATAATTATGTACTTATATTAGGCATAAACTGATAATTCTACTTACTAAAGTCGATTTAACGAGCATTTGACTGTACTTCATCTGCCTAACCTTTTCCCAACTATATTGGAGTCGGCTTCCAGTTTAACCGGATGCAGCTGAATACCAGTATTTTACATGGAGCGACTGCCTATCTGATCTCCACAACTCTTCTTATATTTTCATCAAAATTTTAGGCTTGGTTGTTTGGAAGATCAGTCTGGGGAGGGGAGATCAACTTTTTTCTTCTTTCATGAATGAAACATCAAAACATCAAACCAAACACAAAACTATGACATCAAAACTATTATACCCTTATTTAAAAAAATATTGATTTACTTTGCATAATATAGGATTATACCATCCTACCAAATTTCACCTGATTTGGTCCAGTAGATTCAGAGCAAATTGGCTGTGACAGACGGACGGGCAGACAGACAGACGCACGAGTGATCCTATAAAGGTTCTGTTTTTTTCATTTTTTGTACGGAATCCTTACTTAGGCATAATTAGGTAACTACTGTCCCAATCTTAAGCTCCTGCCCACAATTATATTTAAATAGGCTTCAATAAATTACTTACATTAATCACGCATTAGACACATCATTTCTGGAAAAGCTGCTGTAGGTGTCATGTTGTGCACTTAAATTTATAAATGAATGGCTTTTATGATAGACCTACCAAATTGATAAAACTTTCTCTTACGATACTTGTGTAGAACAGCACTAGTTACGCACTTGCGGTGTAGGCAATGGCTGTTATTATGAAAGTGCACTAAAGTGCATTATCTAGACGTCGACGTCTGATTGCTAGTGTTTTCTTTGTTTCTCGTTTTCGCAACAAGATAGGCACAGGACTAGGCTCCTTAGCAATCGTGCATGGAGACGACTTGTCTGTGGATTCCGTATGGATCAATCGGTTTCCCAGATGAATATGAGTCTCCTTATTCCCTAAAATCTGGTTTAAAATTCGCTTCCCCTTATTTAATTAGGTAGTCAGGTGGCCCGAAAGTCGGACAACCAGTCTTACCAAGGGGTTTCGTATTACCCGGTGCTAACTGGGTTGTGGAGGTCAGATAGGCAATCACTTCAGGTAATAAAATACTGGTATTCAGCTCTATCCAGTTAGACTGGAAGCCGACCCCAACATAATTGGGAAAAGGCTAGGCAGATGATCAAATGTTTAAGTATACCTATCTCGTCTGCGGGCTTCGCTAGCTAATTTTTTTGACCCTGTAGCAGTATTTCTTAAATTTATCCCAAACGTAGGTAAGTAGTTGCTCGTTAATTCGAGATCATTAAGAGAAAAAACTCATGGACTTGTCTCTGCAAATCAGATACTGTATTGCAAAAATCTCGTTTGGTCTACCTTGAAAAATATTCAAGATTGCATGCAAATTGCAAGTATGTCAGTTGCAGTTTGGAGTACCAACATATTCAAATAATTTTACCTCTCTGCTTACGACCCTGAACACCTATAACTTGTTATGTAGGTAAAATTGCAAACTGCAACTTATTATTACCTATTCGTTTTTAGTATCTGACAAAGTATCTAAGCAATATACAAATTAATAGGTATCGTAGTACGTACTAAAATTATATTTGCACATAATATTATTGCCATTGCAAATTCAATGATCTAACTACATTATGTTCTCCCGAAGCCTGACTATAGTAGATAGGTACGGTCGAACAAGCTATTTGGTTTACATGTTGCAATGTAATTTGTGCGATAAACTATAAACCAAATAGCTTATTCGACCGTAGTACATTACATACATTACATTAGGTTTTATCTGGCTTCGCTCGCGTGGATTTCCGAAATTATCTAAGGTGAACTCACCACTACCGGCATAAAAAAAATATTTCCTAACCCAGCTAAAGTTCTACAGTTATTCCATATTGCATAGTAATACGTTTACTCGCTAAGGCGTAGAAAGGCAGACAGACAGAAACATATAGAGTTGTAGTGGCACTACAAAAATAACTGCAGCAACATAGTACAAAAAGAACTGCAGCAACTTAGTACAAAAATAACTGCAGCAACGTAGTACAAAAAGAACTGCAGCAACATAGTACAAAAGGAACTGCAGTAACATAGTACAAACAGAACTGCAGCAACATAGTACAAAAATAACTGCAGCAACATATAACAAAAAGAACTGCAGCAACATACTTAGTACAAAAAGAACTGCAGCAACATAGTACAAAAAGAACTGCACCAACGTAGTACAAAAATAACTGCAGCAACATAGTACAAAAAGAACTGCAGCAACATAGTACAAAAAGAACTGCAGCAACATAGTACAAAAAGAACTGCAGCAATGTAGTACTAAAAGAACTGCAGCAACATAGTACAAAAATTACTACAGCGCCATATATGACACAAATCAAGTACACTAACATTTCTTAATTCTAAATCGCGCTATTAAAGTTATCCGCGAATTATAACCATTTAGAAATACCCGACATCACTGGTACAACACCCACCAGACATAACACCCGTCTGGTCGGAGGATCCTCCCTTATCTATTCTCCCTTTTCTATTTCTATTATTCTCTAGGGGATGAAGAACTATACGCCCTGTTTTTCATAGGTACCTCCCTAGAGTTATGGATCTACCAGCCATACCAGCGATAGTAACCGTATATTGCGAAATTCCTTATATTTTCTGACAAAGAAATGTTCTCTCTTCCCGAAGGACATCTAGGTACGTATCCTCAAATGACTCAAACAAAACAGGGTTACCTCATCCACAAAGGGGAGTCCCCACAGAAATCTTAATTAAGATTTCTGTAGGAGTCCCCCTGACGGCTAGTGTAACCACTAATGCTAGTATATGGCAATTAAGGCGAGGCATCGTTCTAAAACCGGGCACGCGCGCATAGGGACTGAGCGGGGGACTGGGCGTCTGAGCGGGGCGAAGATTGCTAGCTTATAACTTAAAGGACGTAAACGACAAAATGGTTTTTGTTATTTAATTCAGTTGGGAACGATAATTTTAGAAATTCCTTCTATAATTTTAAAGAGTATGTATAGGCTCATCTACGGAGAAAGTTAAGAGGCTTAAATTGGTCCCGTTTGCCCATTAAATGTGAATCTCTTTTTAAAAAGAGGTATGTTTGATATTTTTTTCTCTGTTACAAAAGTTACTTAATCATGTATTGAAAACTAACAAAATAAGGGTTTTATCATGAATTATCAGGTCACCAACTTATATTTTCATTTGTTTTGTAATTACTGACAAAAATTGAGATCATTGACTACATGATTTCCAATGCGTCCTCTTAAATTGACAAATTGTGAAATAAGCAAGGAATATTGCAAGATGCCTAGTAGGTAAGAGTGTACCCACGTCAAATCCTCAACTATAAACATGTTAATAACAATGTTAAATATTACCTACATACTTACTTGCGGTCAGAGTCATCAGCGTATTGCACTAAAGCAGATATTCCCTTTTTGTACATTTCTTTGTCTTTCACTCGAAGTGAAACATTTGAAAATAAAATTAATCAAAACCGACAATCAACAAACCATACTCGGTCATCTTTCAACCCCTACAGAATGATTGAAAATGAAAATATATATAGTATAAGATCCCTTTAAGAACGACCTTCACCGAGCTGGTTATTGGATGAAAAGTGTTTTATTTCAAATTAAATATGTCAAAAAATATATTGCAAACGGGCTAAAAAATTTCAGTCCAGAATATATTTTTTTTTTTTTTCAACATTTCACTGGTTTGGCTAATAGACGAATTCCATACCAATCGAAAGTATGAAACCTGTAACTCAAACTCAAACTCAAACTCAAAGCATTTATTTCAATTAGACCATTACGGCACTTTTGAAAGTCAAAAATACAAAAAAGAAAATCAAAGCTACAGTCCCAGTCACAAGGCATAATAACTTGAGAAAGTACTGTAGTTGCCCATTCCCTAGCGTAGATCTCTATGGAGAAGAATGGGCAAGAAACTCCATGGACACTCTTTTAAAATCAAAATATTGTTACAAAATCTTGGTTACATCATTAATTTTGAGATTATACATAAATGTGAGAACGATGTAGAAAGACGTGCACACTAAGAGCATCCAGAGTGAAAGATTAGATTAAAAATGTATGAATAAAGTAATTAAAATGAACCTTGGCAGCTAAGAGATGACCAGTCCCAACTGACAGCGCCCGTTCACAGACATGAGTTGGGTAGACATGGTTGAGTTGAATGGCGCCGGTACATGTACCGGCGCCATTCAACTCAACCATATTGAAGGGAACTAAATGACCCGACACACCCGCCACCATCAGCGAGACATTTAAGTGAGCATGACATTCTCTCAGTCACCAAGGCATATTCAAGTCAATGAAAGATAAATAAATGTAAATGGTGGCTGAACAGTACAAAGTACTCACACATGTGCTATGCAATTATATAATACTAAGAACTGGAATCTATACAATGCAAGTATATTTTTACAATCTTCTGCAGCTTCCACAATACATTAACATGGGAATCAATTCTTCATCTTCTTCTTTACGTGTCGATGGACTCAAATAATGCCCGTCCAGTACAAACAATTAGTTTGCCCCCCTCCCCCCCACCTATGGTTGTGGAGCAGGACCAGCATTTAGCCAAGCATTTTTATCATCAATGTAATCCCCCAACTTATAATATGCTTGCCTACATAGTGTGCGTTTTATACAAGATTTAAATTTCGTCTCATTCAGTTGAAGAATGTGGGGAGGTATTTTATTGTAACATTTCAAACAGTACCCCATGAAAGATGAATCCACTTTAGCAAGCCTGAAACCTGGCTGAACTAGTTGGTCCCTATTTCTAGTGTTATAGTGGTGTCTGTCCCCTCTCTTACTGAATAAATGCCGATTTTTTCTAACGTACATGATGTTTTCATAGATGTATTGACAAGGTACTGTCATGATATTAATTTCCTTAACCAGTTCTCTTAGAGAATCGCGTCTACGTAATTCATAAATGGCTCTGATGGCTCTTTTCTGCAGAATAAATATAGACTCGATGTCTGCAGCCCGTCCCCATAGTAAAATACCGTATGACATAATACTATGAAAATAACTAAAATAGACCAGCCTCGCGGTATCAACATCAGTAAATTGACGGATTTTTCTAACAGCATATGCTGCTGAGCTTAGCCGTCCTGCAAGAGATGTTAGATGAGGACCCCATTGTAACCTTGAGTCGAGCGTGATTCCCAAGAAAACCGTTTTATCGACAAATTCTAGTTTCTCTTGATTCAATATTATGTCACAATCACTACTTTTGACATTTGGTAGAGCAAATCTAATGCATTTAGTTTTTTTCCCATTTAGTACTAAATTATTAGCGGTAAACCAATCGTGGACCTGCAGTAGGGCGTTATTTACGTCATCAAGATTAGTGGCACGTCTGTTTATTTTAAATATTAAAGAAGTATCGTCAGCAAACAACACCATATGCGGATGGTTGTTAAATAGATGGGGTAGGTCATTAATATATACTAAAAAGAGGAAGGGACCCAATATCGAACCTTGTGGTACACCCATTTTTACTTTTAAACCCATTGAGTTTACTCCATTTATTTGTACCTGCTGCTGTCTATCATTCAAATACGATTTTATTAAACTGAGCGCAAGTTTACCTAAACCGTAATGCTGAAGTTTCAAGATCAGGGTTTCGTGATTTACGCAATCAAATGCCTTCGAAAGGTCACAAAAGATTCCTATGGCATCTTGTGCCTCTTCCCACGCAGTAAATATGTGTTTTAATAAAGTGACACCGGCGTCAGTTGTACAACGTCCTTTGGTGAAACCATACTGTTGCTCATGTAATATTTTATTAGTGTTAAAATGGTTAAGCATTTGATTGAGCATTATCTTTTCAAACACCTTGCTGAAAACCGGCAACACGGATACGGGCCTATAGTTATTGGTGTCTTTACTGTCCCCGGATTTAAAAAGCGGTATTACCTTACTGAATTTCATTAGATCCGGGAAGACCCCTTGATCCACGCACAAATTAAATATTGAGGCTAAATACGGCGCTACGGTCTCAATAATTGAGGTACAAGCTTTGATAGACATACCCCATAGATCTTCCGTTAATTTGATCTTGATTTGCTTAAAACCTTTTATGACTGTTATGGGGTTTATATGCTGAAATTTAAATTCATTCGGACAGGCTGAAACGTTCGCTTTCAATAAATCAATAGAGAGCAAGGGAGAGGAATTTAAGGTTTCTGTAGTTTTAAGTGGGATACTGGTAAAGAAATTTACAAATTCTTGAGCAACTTCATTGTTGGAGCTCACAAGGCCACGCGATGTCTCTAGTGTGAAGTCATTGCCTTGTTTTTTATTTCTATTTGTTTCACTGTTGATGATTTTCCAAACCGTTTTTATTTTGTTGTCGGCTGATTTAATCTTGTTGCTAATGAATAAGGATTTGGCTACCTTGCAAGTGTTTTTAAAAATTTTCGAGTAAGTAGCAACATATTTATTAAAAGCTTCAGTGTTGATGTAAGGCATAAGGCCGTACAGCTCAAACAATCGTTCCCTACTTTTCCGAATACCCTGTGTTGCCCAGTCACTGAAAATAAACTTTGGGCCAATAGTTTTAGATTTCTTTTTTAAAGTATTATTAAATTCGGTGTGCACTACCGAAAAGAATTCCTCATAAAATACATTTGCATTGTTTCTAATATGACCCGGTATACCTAACTTGCTAATTAAATTATTATTAAATTTGTCTAGATTGCTGGGTGTTATTTGTCTAGTTTGTATCTGAATTCTTTGTAATTGTCTATTGTACGCGAAAGTAACCGTCTGACCACTATGATCTGAAGGCAGGTAATTTACGATGGATTTATTTATGTAATCGCAGCAACAAAAAACATTATCGATACATGTAGCAGTATTTGTCGTAATTCGAGTTGGTTCTGAAAACACATTTGACAAGTTAAATGATTTAAAGAGACTTAAGAATCTACTGCTATTCACATTATTCTCTATGATATTGACATTAAAGTCACCACAGATAATTATTGGTTTATTACCAGTTACAAGTTTTGCCAAAGCATCTTCCATTACTGACTCAAAGATAGAATAGTTCAGGTAATTAGGGGGTCTGTAAACGCACACTATTACATGCTTATCTAGCTCAACACAAGACAATTCAATGCTATGTTCAACCGATAGATCGACTATATCATTACGAGACTTAGATTTAATACAATTTTTTACTAGGATTAATGAACCCCCACGCATCTTAGATTTTCGGTTAAAGCAACTGCTCACATTGTAATTCTCATAATTTATTTGCATTACTTCATAATCTTTCATCCAATGTTCAGTAAAACAGATAATATCAAACTTAGTTTTTTCTAAAAATAGTTCTATTTCTAGTTCTTTGGAAGAAAGTCCCTGAATATTCTGGTGAAACAATTTTAAGGAATTCTGCTCAGCCCCTTTTTTACAGTTATTTGATTGAGAGCTAGAAGATACCTTGAAGTTGACGAGATTAACTAAATTGTCACTCGTACCTTCTATTGTCTTAGTGACTAGTTTAAATCTAAGCTAATACTATTTGTATAATTACAATTAGTATAATTACTAATTTCCGTAGACCTATTTACAAAAAACTGCGACATACCACATATGTCTGAGTTTATATTAAAAGCTAATAGCCGAGCTATTTGACGTCTAAAACTAATAGGCAAGTACGCATGGTTTCTGGTTGACTTCAATTTCTGAACGAAACTGTTAGTGTTGAAAAATGTCAACCTGTCACTATAGTGACTAACTAGAAAATGCAAATGATTATTTAAGGCATGGATATTATGGTTTTGCTTGCTAGACAATTTCGTAAAGTACGGGAACGAGCACAGAATTACTCTCTTACAATTTAGTTTTAATAGTTGAGTGACATTGTCCGTGATATCATCAAGTTTAACGTTAGAACTGTTACCTACAAGTACAGTTATAATGGTATTAGGATCAAATTCCTTCCGAGTTATTGATGTTATTATCTGGTTGTAAGAAGCCTGAGGAGTACAATAATTTAGAGAAGAATGACTCAGATTGTTACTAATTAACTTGCCTAACCCTTTTCCTATACTATCTGAAAACAAAATGGAGCAACAACTGTGTGTATTACAAGAAGGGGGAGAACTACTATCTATTTGACCTACCTGTGATGAACCTTGTACAATATCTGGTGAATTTTGAATGGAGATACAGTCCGGAACACTGCTCAGCCGGGTCGGGTTCTCCGTTACCTCGGGTAGGAGAGTGTCCGGGCTGGATTCACTTTGTGATGTACATTGAGTGTTGTTGAAGGTCATCGTGTCTACACAGTATGCATTACTATTACCGCTATCAACTAATTCGTTTGCAGCAAGGATATGTTCCTTAATTTGTTTTTGAGAATTTACATACATAGAATAACATGACTTTAGTTGACGCTCTAAAACTTGAATTTCAGACTGTAAGTTTTCAGTGTCTATTTCATAAAACTTCTTACTATCCTCTAATTTAATTTGATAATTATTCAACTTTTTTATGAGGAAAACACGTTCTTTTATTAGTTGAATATTTTTGGAACTGTGTTTTTGTTGTTTTTTAAATTTCTTGCATTTTTTTATAATTCTATTTAGTTTTGCATATTTCTTTATTTTATTTTGGCTTACTTTATAACTACTACAATTATATTTCAGAATAGAATCTTCAGTAAGATCTATTGTTGTTAAGAAATGTGGGTTGCAATTTGAATTCAATAATTGATTATATAGGTGATCTGTTTCCCTAACCTGAGTACATTCTCTTTCTTTCTGAAACTCAATAATTTGTTTGTTGGCATGAAGCAGTTCAACTTCTAAGTCCCTAACCTTACATAAAGCCATTTCATAATGGTTACTGCAGTCGTTGAAACCATCTGTGACCACCCGCAGATTGTCCCGTTCCTGAACAACATCCATGTATTGTTGGTGCAGGTCCACTAGCTCCCGTTTCAGGCTTGTGTTTTTGTGAACGACCTTCTCGATTTCAACCTCATGTTCCTCTCTATCCAATAACAGCTGTTGACATTAATTTGCTGTTTGCTTCCTTAAGTTCATCAAGGGCCGTTCTCAACTTAGCCTGTAACTCCTGGGTAGTTGCCTTACGGGTCATCACAGGCATGGTTTCAGGGAATAGAACTGAAAGTAGAAGTACAAAGAATGGTGAGAACTAATTGAATGGACAAAATTAGGAAAGCTAGAAATGAAAGAAGAAAATGAGAATAGACTGGAATATGTGATTAATAAATTGGTAACTGTGGTAGGCTTATGAGTCTTACACAAAATACTTTAATAAGATTATTAAATTAAATTAAGCTTTAAATTGATTTCATGTCTATAACTTTTTTATGAAGTGGGTAGGACTCTTGGTTTAAAATTATTGGACTTATTTGAATAATAATGCCAAAAATTATTAAAGAATAACCAACTTACTTTTTTGTTGTGTATTTAGTTAATTAAATATATAGATAGCAAGTACATTTACTTATTACAAACTACACAACTAGATAACTAACAAGTGCTAACTGACATAGAACCTAACTTCAACTACAAAAGAGTGCCAGATTAGTCAGAATAATGAACTTAGTGCTACAGAGCTTTTAATTGGTTAATAAGAGCTACTTATTAGACATTAAAAGGAAACAATTATACTCCCCAGATAGATCCGCAGGTACATCAGCTGTTCGTGTAATAGGTTACCGGTCGAGTTAGGAAACCAATCACTACGTGTTACAGTGTATTTTTCCGTGAAAACAATAATCTTGGGTATTAATACACTTAATAGACATTTAATTATAATAATACAAGTTTTTTACACTAAAATAATAATTAAAACTAATTTAAAATTACGGAGCTAAATTTTGACATCCATAAAATATGCAAACGTTAGGTTAACCTAACATTTGCACATTCTATAGGCTGCATAACTTTTGCATATTCTATAGCCTATAGAATATGCAAACGTTAGGTTAACCGGTCAACCTAACGTTTGTATATATTCTATAGGCTTCATACTTTCAATTGGTATGGAATTTGTCTATTAAGCAAACCAGAGAAAAGTTAAAAAATATATTTAAAAAATAAATTGATAATTAATCATATTCTGGACTGAAATTTTTTAGACAACCCATTTGCAATATATTTTTTGACATATTTAATTTGAAATAAAACACTTTTCATCCAATAACCAGCTCGGTGAAGGTCGTTCTTCAAGGGATCTTAGACTAATATGAGCTAATAGTTCTAATCTTAGCTCAACTCTTGGGAGCAGTGACTTCTCTTACGACACGATTACCTACTATAATAGAGGAGTTGGTAATTCTTGGGTACTGGAAGCTATGACAAAACTTTCATATCTTACTAGATTAGTCTTATAAAGATCCTATAAATCTCTTCTCTTCTTCTTAGTCGTTCACTCTTGACAGAGTGGTCGTGGCCATGAGGGATCGCCCACAACAGCGGTCGCTGCCTTCGCGATCCTTTTCCACCGGTCTCGTATTGGTCGCATGGCGAGCACATTCTGCCAGAGGGATCTTGGTGACAGATATAATGGAGTCTGTCCATCGGGTTGGTGATCGACCACGTGGTCTCGTGCCTTCGACTCTACCCTGAATTACCAAACGCTCCATGGAATCATTGTTGCGGGTAACGTGTCCAAAGAATCTGAGGATTCGTAATTGCACAAGCGACGACAGTCTTTGTTTAAAATTGAGTTCTTTGAGTATTGACACGTTAGTCCGATGAGCGGTCCAGGGAATCTTTAGCATGCGCCTCCAACACCTATCTATATCCTATAAATAGGACAGGGAAATCAAAGAAGCCATCTATCAGCATTTGTTCTTTGTGGTTTTAGTTGACGTCGAATTTTGATTGTGATCTACTCATCATCAGTATCATCTGTATTGGTAAGCTCTACTGATCTCTACTTGAAATTATCTTCTTCTGTATTTTGTTAAATTCACAAACGTTGATTTCTGGAATCGGAAGACAACCTAGATACGTGTATGATCTTCATTTTCTCCGATGTTTCAATGTTCCTCTGGTTTCTTTTTCGAAATCATTGTCTTACAGATCGTCAAACCAGATTTTTCCTAGCCTGTGTCGGTTATCAAATCCTTAGGTACTAAATAAGTATGGATGTATGGATCTATCAGTCACTATTTTCGGTTACCTGGCTTTTTAACAAAACCTTTGTATGATGTAGTTTAATCTTGTAAAAAATACTTTCTCATCATTTTAATGAAGTACTTAGCAAGTATTACGCAGACTAGCATTTCACTTCAGGAAACAGAAACATACAATTAGTTGTCACTGTCTACACTTGTTGGGAAACCAAATGAATGAGCCACACTCAAGCAAGTGCGTTTGTGAAACATTGCCATCTTGCACGATACTCGAAAAAAATGAGATTCTTTATTTTTTACAATTTCCGCGACGAGGACGGTAAAAACGTTTAGGAAGAAGTGCCTTTACTTCTTTTCCTTATAGCGTCCTACACACAAAAGCCGGGCGGTAAAATTTAATGTACGGTGGGCTGCATCAATTGGGTACTCCAGTACCCCGGGTAGGTGCTTTCAAGGGAGTAGAGGTGTAACTAATATATTCATAATAGGTACAGGTATTATAATACAAGCCACTTATATTCATATTAGGATACGCGAATGTAAAGTAATAGGTTACCAGGTATTAGTCAAATATTAGGGACGCGTAATAGCGAGGCTATAATCTGTGTGTGCCTGTGCGACTCACCTCGCTCGCTAGTCTATTACCTACTATTTGCCAACCGCCGCCGCCGTCATCTCACTCACTCGCTCGCCAACGAGTGAGCGAGATGACAAGACTCACCTAAACCGACTCTAGGCGGGCGAGTGAGCGAGATGAATATTGTATTGTATGAATAGTATCTGGCCGCTTGCTTGTCGAATTATGCACGTAATGTGTGTATTGTAAAGATATAGTTATACACGTCGGGCTTCGTATGAAAGCTGCACGAGTTGGGAACAAAGTAAGTAAGCAATGAAAACCGTTTTTCAAATTTGGTCACTTGTTTCTGTCGCAATGTGTATTCGCTAATCTAACTAATACGAATATTAGCGGTGACCGAAGCTCACAGCGACTCCATATTATATTCAGAGCACCGTGCACGCAGTGTCGCAGTGGTTGATAATATTTACGTAATACGTATTAAGTTAGTAGCTATTTTGTATTTATTTTTAGTGGAGGTTTTGGTTTGGTGATGGTTTTTCATTTTCATCATCATTCATCATTTTCATTATTATCATTGGTAATAGGCATATTTCATATTCAGAGAATAAAAGCAGGTATCAATATTAGAATGAGTAGCTAATAATGAATATGTTCACTAATATTTGACTAATACCCAGTAATAGGTATGGTATCATAATATGCGTTAACTAATATATTCAATAATATGATTACCTAAAAATGACCCTAATATAACATCTCTACAAGGGAGGTACCACATCGTGAAGGTGACTGTACCTATGACCTATATTTTAAGAATGGATTTGCCGAACAAGGCCAAGCCGGACATGTGACTGTAGTATAAATCACCCTTTGTTATACACCCAGTATACGCCATCACTCCATCCTTGATGGTGTTCGTGAAATAGCATGAAGAGCGCCAAATTTCTCTGACATTCTGGAAGCCAAATAAGTATTTGAAGCTGTATAACATCTACAATCAAAAGTTCTTAACAGTAAGCAAAACAATATGCAGTGTGAAATAGAAATATTTCTATAATTATGTGTGCAATGTACGTAGGTATGTAACTCTGAGTTGTTTCTACACAATATCGTTTATTTACAATAAAGCGTCCTCGTGTCATCCATCCATATGCGGTGTTATGGAAGATGAAAACCCGTTGTAAAGATACTAACTGATTTGAAGATTTTCAAGCAGTGTAACCGATGCCAAAAGAATCTCATGCATTAACCAAGGTCAGAATATCAGCAAAGCAGTAAAAACTCAGATTTAAACTGAGGACAAACGAGAGTTGATCTATAAACTGGTCTTAAAGGAAAAGACCCTGAATCTTGACCAGTAGCTTTAAATACTATTGAAGCAATCAATTTAAACATTCACAGCACATTATCCGTGGTTTTAATGTGTACTTCGTTAAAGTACCGTATAATGTTGTGTTGATTGTCGCCTTTGAGTTCAAGTTCAAGGTCACCAGCGTTACGTGAAGCAGAATACACGCTGCTTTTGTTCGCTTTGTTTTGGTTGTTCTATTAATTGTACTTTCATAGACGTAATAGACCTTACATACCGAGTTTCCTCCGTGCCTCGGGAAGCACGTTAAGCTGTTGGTCCCGGCTGTCATTTGTCCATCTATCTTTGACAGTCGTTACATGTAGTCAGTGGTCCAAAAAGTCTGACAACCAGTCTTACCAAGGGGTATCGTATTACCCAGTATTAACTATGGGTTGTGGAGGTGGCTGCATCCGGTTAGACTGGAAGCCGACCCCAACATAGTTGGGAAAAGGCTAGGCAGATAGATAGTAGACGTAATAGCTTAGAGGAGCCTAGCCCGTTGCTAAATATTAACAGACGCTCGGTTCGATTTTAGGTTATGCCGTGGTTGCCTAGGTTGGTCTGTGGATGGGTGACCACCCATTACGTACCGAGTTTCCTCATTGCTATCTATGACAGTCGTTACAGACAGCCTTCGACAGCCCAGCATAGTTAGGAAAAGGCTAGGCAGATGATGAGACGTAGAAGCCTACAGAGGAGTAAAATTCCGCATCCTCCGTAGAAAACGGTGGTCTACTATCAGTCTTGCGTTCTAGCTGGAGGGCTACTGCGGTTGATTGTATGATGACTGCAGCCCTAACATCGATACATAATCCTATATTACATAGGTTAATTTTTCGTCTTTGGTACTTTGATCTCTCTCTATAAGTACAAGATATTTTCTTACGGAAACGCTCACTGACTTCGTATTTAATAACCCGCTTTCGTAGAAACGGTTTATGTAGATACTTAAATATTTGCATGAATAAACTTACTTGGTGAATCATGTTGCTCCAAAATGTACTTTTACCATCTGTTTATACCGTATTTAACCAACCCTTTACACTCACGGGTGTCGTATAAGGCGACTAATGTCTGAGGCAGAACACCTTGCGCCTCCGTAGACCAGAGAAAGGGCAGCAGCGTTTTCTGTTAGTCTTTCATCACTGCGATCTCCAATCCGCCTGCCAAGCGTGGAGATTACGGCAAATTCCTCCCATCATGGGAGAGGCTTATGTCCAGCAGTGGACGTTATGGGCTGTTGTAGTAGTAGTATACCGTATTTTAAGCGAATAAATATATTTTTATTTTTAACCAATCTCTGTAGTTGAAAATTCTATATATAGGTACATAAGGAAATAACGAATATGCGTCAGAGTCAGGAAGTAAATTTTCCTTTTCGTTCTACTATGGATGAAGCTGGAAAATACTGGTGCCGATTCCCTTGTTCACAAACTAAACTAAATTTAAGTTGAATGCATCTTTTTCTTTCTATTTCATTACGAAAAGGACAGAAGATAAATATTAGTTTAATCCTGTCAAATTAGTCATTAGAACTTAAATTTGATTTAGTTTGTAAACAAGGGAATCGGCACCACTGACTCTGTCCATTGTGGAACAGTTCTATGTAAATGGCTTTGCTACTGACTGTTCCTACTATGCATTTAGGTGTTTACTTTGTTGGCCACATAGTCACATTTGATGCGGTAATATCTTGTAACCCATGATAGGTTTATAGGTTTCGAGTTTGAACCCAAGACACACACCCTGATTTTTCGGATTCATGTGCGTACTGACTACTGTATAACTAACACTTGCTTTGGTGAAAGAAAACATTGTGAGGAAACCAGCATGCCTGAAAGATATTTCTGGACAGCATGTTAAGCCAAGTCAGAGGGTCATGGGCGGCATAAAAACTGTGACACCAGGTTAGACACTAACTACACGAATCACGATAAAGAAGAAGAAGTTCATCCCTAAATTTGATCATAGGTGATGGTATGTAGACCGTTTATACTACAACAGCCCATAACGTCCACTGCTGGACATAAGCCTCTCCCATGATGGGAGGAATTTGCCGTAATCTCCACGCTTGGCAGGCGGATTGGAGATCGCAGTGATGAAAGACTAACAGAAAACGCTGCTGCCCATTCTCTGGTCTACGGAGGCGCAAGGTGTTCTGCCTCAGACATTAGTCGCCTTATACGACACCCGTGAGTGTAATGGGTTGGTTCTATTCTACTCTGCCGGATACCACACGGCCACCGTTAAACCACGTTAAGCCACGGAGACCGTTTATAGGGAATGGTCAAGTACCTAGAGAATCGTGGTGTTTGAAAGTATACTTGCCGGTCGGATCAGACAGGAATGAGATCAATGAGTCGGTTCAGGGAATAGGTAATTGTGGGTTTTATTTCCTAACGGTAATGATGGTTGGCATGCGATGGTCTAGCTAATCTTGTACAGTAGATGTAGTAGCTTGTTATGTGCCTACACATACCTTTAGTAATCGTAGATTTAACTAATTCTATGAAATAAAGTCTTTAAATCATAATTATATTGTCTCAAATTTGCATGTTGCCAAAAGCACCGTCAAGGTGCTATTAACATAAAATTCGGGAACACACAAAAAGTTGCGCGTCATAGAGCGCCAATTATTTTTAATTTAGCAAATATTACTTGCTTTAAGTGAATGGCACTTATTAATTATATACTAAAAGCCTCATTGATCTGTCCTTTTAAAGTTCGTCGACATGGTGTTGAGGACAACTATAAATCTCCCTTTAACTAGAGCATGTAAGCACTTAAACTAATTGTTTTGGGGTTACGTGCTACCGAACATACCTTGTCGAACCTATACGGGTCTCTCTAGTTGAAAGGTATTTCTAGGATTTCGCCATTTAGACAGTTTCTCTTCTACATCCATCTCCAATTTTTCAGTAATGGTGTTATTAAAGATCCTTTTCAGACAACCAGTTTTTGCGCTGCGTTTTGCTCCAAGACCAATATGACGAACTTCCTCATTTATGAACAGTGTAAATAGTTTTCGATTTTCAGAATATTCTCCAAGTTTTTGAACCTTCTTTTCTTCAATTAGTATGATGAGCCAGGAATCATCCACTGCTGGGAATAGGCTTCCCCATTCTTCTGCTACACTTAACAGTTCCGTGCGTCCCTGAACCTGTAGAGAGTATTTTATATAATTTCTTTAATGCCATAAAAATAGGTTACAGAAAAATTTGAGACCTTCGCTTGCTCCAGATAAGAGTACCTGTATTTCAGGGGCACAATATGGCATAGGGGTATGAAGAACAGGGTGTAAAGTTGTTCATCCCCCAAAGAAAAAGGAGGATCCTCCGACCAGTCTGATGTTGTATATGGTGGGCTACTGCCCTTTTCTATGGGGATGAAGAACTTACCATTCTGTTCTTCATCAAGAAAGACTAAAATAACTAACTACCTTTACCGACTGTTTGTAATGAACTCTCCAATTGTATTTCACTCTCAGAAGATCTTGCTATATAAACAGCTGATTGAATAGCATTGTATCGTAATAATTATGAGAATTTGCGAAAAAAACATTGTTTTCGTCAAGTATTCAATGGGTGGTGTTGCCATACACTTGGTTTGAAAGGTAATCGTAAAATTGTTATGGCCGAGTTAAGTAATTGGCTACCTTGAAGTTTGAGCCTTAAAACGAAGCGAATGGCTATGGATGTAACTAAGTAGCGTGCAAAAGTATGAGAAAATTAAGTAAGAACTAAAAGTTTCAAAAGCTGGTCTTGGGATACCAAAATTTTTGATAACTCCATCGGCCACTTACTTATCCACTGAAAAATAGAATTGACTATCCGAGTTGGGTATTTCTCGCTACAGAAATAAACACATCAATAATACCGTCTCCAGAATCCAAGGATTCAATTCAGCAGATGGACATTACTCTTAATTAAGATACACAAACAGTATCCAATCCATTTCACAAAACGTAATGCGAATGTATTCGGTCAGTAACCTTAGATGAATCATAATTATCTATTCAAGTCTTAACAAGAGCGACTTCTAGAACGTTCTAAGGAATTAAGGTTCTCTAATTTAATCCACATTTTACCTGTACACAGTTCCGTATCTGAAAGGTCAATGCTTCCAATGGGAATTGCGTTGTACTACTACATTAGTACATTTGCGTGACACTTTTCCTCATTGTTTTCAACAACATAATCATCAAGCTGATAATGAGTATGTTCGTTTTCATTTTCATTAGAATAGTGTTGTGGTGTGGTGCGTAATCATTTTGTTGGGACGATAACAATGATGGCATATTCAACTGTTTTTGCAACTAACGGAAAATTTTCTTGTGTTTGGCAAACGTCTCAACCATGGCGATTGCGTTCTCTCATTTCTTTTCTCTTTATGTAATAGTGGTGTCTATTTATAAAGGCCACTAATAAACATAGACCATGTTCAATACGAGAATCTGAAATATTAGTACCTCACCGAAAAGAGATTCGATGATGTATTGGAAAAGTTTTTGCTCTTGTCCTTATCCCGGTATATTTGGGGTCCGTGCAGCACGTCTTATGCTTCCATACTTTTGGTCTCTTAGTAGTGATTAAAGAAGTACCTAACTTTTCTCAAATCTTGTTGTAAATCTCTTGCAAGACTATTTTCACCCATCCAACGTTCTCGTTTGTTTACAAGACTTACGTTGCTGCCTCGTGTTTTTGCGATGTCAACAAACTCAATGTTTTACTACTGTTCAGTTCACTGTGAGCCCCGGCCCCCGCTATCGTATGTAAATCATCATTCATTTATCGTTCGAGATAAATGCCGGTTGTTTTTCTTGTGTGTTGTTATGGAAACAAATTTCTCATAGTGCGGGTCGGATTATTTATATTTTTATAAAGAAAGTACCCGAGTGTTCTTAGTTTCTTTGCATCAATATCAGTCTTTTTAGACTGTTTTTGTTTTTTTTTTAATGAAAACTTCATCCTTTGCTCAAAAGGTTCTTAATCGTTCTTGTGGGTCCAAAGGAGCAACCACCGTTTGACCTCCATTGTCAATCACATGAAAAACGGGATTTCTGATAGCGTTGACACTTTGACAGTGACCTTATGTGTGTTTATAGTGACGGAAAATCGGAAATATAATATGTGCGCGATGTTTTCTACGTAAAAGTGAAATTAGTGGTAGAGCAGAATTCTGCTACATATGCTTCTTTATGTGTTGCTGGAGGCCAGTTCTGTTTAGTAACTGTTGGTGTTGAAAACGGTTCGTTACATAGATCTATTGCTTTGTTTTAGACTTTCACGGTTTTTCACTACACTTAAAGTACTTACGGAATAATATCCGTGATTTTCTATAGTAATGAGGTCCCGATATTTCGATGCTAAGTACTTTAAATCTGTTGCTTTATCTTCTTTTTAAAAGTGTATTCTAAAACGCGGTTGCTTTTCCCATAAACACATCAAAGAGTAAACAATTAAGTCCAAGTTGATCGGTATCCATACCACTAGCCGACACAAATCACGTCGTACGGAAGATCCGATTGTCACTGACATTGATCTGCGTGACCATGCGCGTGAGTTGAATCCTGATTGATTTTAGACCAACATACCTACTCAACCTTTGAATTAACTGGTCATACAATTACTGAGATTTATTATGTAAAGGCTCAATTTAACAATTATAAGCTTGTACAGTATTTGGGATTCTGTCAGTGGTACCTACTAAATCTTTCAAAACCGTAGCTTATTGTGAAAGTGAAATTTAAAGAGTTTTATACATTGATTTAAATAGTAGTAATATATATGTCAATGGTTTTATACTACGGTTTTTAAAACTTGTATCATTTGGTACCTACGTGCCTGACGAGATAAGGCTGAAACGAGCTCTACTTTAAATGGTTCTGACTCCTAAAATCTTGTCTCTAAAACTACTTATTCATTGTTGTTCTTGTACTTAGGTACCTATTCTTTTTTTTTCTTCTTCAACAACAACAAAGCGTGTAAGAATTTCGCATAACGTTTTAATTTCATATTATTTATTGGCATCTTCTCATATACTTAATGACGCTGTGACCATGATTTTAAGAATAGCAAATAAGTGTGTAAGGAATCCTGACGCATTATCGCAATAACGCATGCGACATATCGACCGATAATAACGCGCCTGATGTGGTAGAGCCTTTACGTTACAATTTGTCTATAATGGCACGGTAATATTATGATATTACCGTGATAATGGTCACAAAGTGATAGTGACTCATGATATTAACTACGTCTATGACCATTTTAAGAATTTTAATTCATATTATTATGATTCTGCTAAAGCGGTCATTTTAGGTCCCCAGTTCTTCAGACCTAGACAAAGTGCATTGCTATTGCATTAACTTGTCTTACCAAACTCGCTTTGACCGACTCAGGCCGATTCTGCGTCAAAGTAATTGTTGTAACTCATGTGTAACTCCCTAACTCATCAAATAACTACTGTTAATGAAGACGGGCACGTAGTTCATTGCTGTTCGGTTATGTCAATGGAGAATATGGAAATGGATGTAATAAATCTTCAATTGTTTGCCATTGACCGCTAGCTAGCCTGTTTGACGTAGTATACTACTCATACGTGCCGTAATCGATTTTCCACCTAATGCTACTGTTATATAATATTTAACATTCTGAATTGGAAACGAATGCTTTCTCACTATTTTCATAATCATTAAAACCGAAATCAGACGCTTCAGCTTCTACATATTTTCGCCTTTCATTCACGATCTTTTGCTCGAAGTCAAACGTAATTACAAAAAATTAAGTAACAAAAAGTCAGAAATGAATTCATCAAAAGTTGAATCACATGAAAAAAAACCATGAGTGTGAAATGGACTGTATTCTGAACCTAATAGAAGTGCAATTGGAGCCAATTTTTTGGAGGAAGTGAATTGATATAGATTGAACGTAACGTAACGTAGCTAAGTGAAACGTCTGCTGTCGGCTTAGGGTACTAGTAAGATAAAAATATTTTCCATACCAAATTCAATCAAATTGATTGCTGGAATGGAATGTGTGAAAGATGATATGGCTAGAGGGATGCTGACTTCGCTTAAGACAGCTAATAGAGATGTGCAGAAGAATAAAACCTGCCGCACTGACCCCAATTAAATTGGATGGGTTGAATAAGGGCAGGACGTGATGAATGTAAATTTTGATGGGTGGAGAGGGAGAGGAAGATCAAGGAAACAATAGATGGATTGCGTGAGGAATGACATGAAAGAAAAAGATATTGCCGATCCCAAGTAACATGATAAAGGTAGGACAATATCAGTTGATGACATTGAACGAAAGGAAAGGACCTGGTTGACGTCCACGCAGACTCAATATCGACGTTTGTCAAACGTAATTAGTATTTGTAAGTAATATAATTTAATATAGTTTTCTAGAATCTAAGTACATCAAGCCTTTAAAATTAAATTTATAATTACAAATAGCATCTTGCATGTGGTGTTTGCCTCTAATTGGTTGTGCAGCTAGATTTAAGACACAATTACTTGTATGTTCCTATCTGTATAATATCTGTAACAACTGTTGGTGAACCTTAATAAAATAAATAAATAAAAAGCACCAGACATTTTCGCAACACCTAATTCTCATCATCTTCCTGTCCTTGTTACAATATTATGTTACTTGGTCGACGCAATACGTTTTTTTCTTCAATTCTCCCCTGTTAGTCGTCACTCTATCACTCCTTTCTCTTCCATATCTACAATATAATCTATTTCTTCTTTACAACTGGGGCAGGTGGTCCCAATCTGACCAAAGAGGTCAAGCTACTTTGAAATATAAAATGTCATTGACAGATTTTCATCTGATCACGATGTTGGGAGCTTGCTGTGCCAACGCCATTCGTTCTACATTTAAACCCGTTCTTAGACTAGCCTATACCCGCGGCTTCACACCCGTGGAGTTTGGTAATTGTCCTACGGGATCATACTACGGGGATAAAAAGTATCCTATGTGTTCATCCAGGTTATAAACTATCTGTGTGCCAAATTTCATCCAAATCTGGTCAGTACTTTTTGCGTGAAAGAGTTAAAAACATTCATCCATCCATCCTCAACCCTTTGCATTTGTAATATTATAGTAGGATTTCCTACCGTATTGTTCATTACGCTTTCATAATGTTCAATGTCATTCACTTTCAGCTCAGCATGTTGGGCGCATGGTTGGTGCTCGCGTGCGCGACCACTGCGCACGCGCTGCGCGTCGGCGTCGGCATCGCTGACGTCACTGGTCCTCCTGCTGAGATTGCGTTTGTAAGTAGCTTCCGTTTTTATATGACCTTAAGGGACTCGCTCTCTCCAAGTGGAGCCCAAAGACTGGGAAAAGAAGTCTTGGTTGTCCGCAAGCGAGATGGGAAAAAAAGAGGCCTAGCTGTGGATGATGATGATGAAGGGACTTCCTCTTCCTCTAATCTCTGGTGTGAATATTACCTGCAATGTAAAACAGGCTATCGGAGAGTATGTAAAATGTAAGTTGACCTTAGGACAAAAATGTCTATTGACTATTGTCGAGCAAAGGGTCGATAGATATTTCTATAGATTTAACTTTAGGGTAGCAAATTAAGTACTCCTGGGTATCAACCAGATCCTGATTTCTTTTGTATCTACCTTGATATCAAGCGGTAGTAGAAGTTGCCTCGCCTTGGGTCTTGATGCATTGGAATTGACATTAGTTCTCCCCAGGTCTACCTGATTTCCAATCCTGTCTACTTATATAGCCAAACAGTATTGTTTCCTTTAATACGCTAACTTAAAAAAGAAAATAAGAATGAAGTAAATTACATAAGCGTGCATAATGCTGTTGATCATTCCGTTTAGACTGTTGAAGAGATTATTGCGCAAAACAAATAAGTTTACACTTTCACGTTCATGGCTTTTACGAATTTCCCATAAACATCAACTAATCGTAACAACGTCCTTAAATACGTCGTTAATCTTATTGTTATTCAGATGGTCAGGAATTTCGCAAATTGGGTAATAACATTAATCTATCAGAGATTAATGTTATTACCCAATTTGCGAATTTACACAAACCACATAATTATCTCTGTGAGTTCATAATATTTTTGGATCGTTTCTGGAGCAGAGCTTATGCTTTCTATTCTTCTAAATTACGTTTTTTTATATCGGTCTAGTGGTCGGTCAGTTTCATCTTTTGCATCTTATCGCCTTTTGTACGAATTTATTATTTTACCTTTTACTGCTGAGTTTGTGTTGTTGTTGTACATTATAGAATGTTCTATCTTTCTAACAGCTTGAATCGAACTAAATCTTTTGTTATTTCTTGCAGGATATTTCAAAGCAATTATTTATGCATAAAATTGCACCGTAAGTAGATTAACAAGTTTAAATTACAAATAGGTGTATGAAATCGTGTATAGTGTAGACCAATTGCAATAATTGCAATTAAAGATCGGAATGAAGTCGTATTGGCGAAGAGAGCCTTGAGTGCAATAGGTACCGTTACAATATTGCGTTTGATACAATGTAATATGGCAGTAAGTTTAACAAAAGCTCATTATCCAAATCTGTGGTGTTTTGAGAAATAAGTCTATGTTTCTAGAAGGTAGAAAGTAGTTCAAGGTGTTCATCTTTCGCCTCTCGATTGCAGATTTGTGATTTCCGAAGTGATTTTGATTTCGAAATAATTATTATAAATGGCATTTTGGCATCTCGGTAGTTGCCAGTAACTGTGGTCTGATCTTGTGAAGCTTGCGGGAAACCGCTGGATGGAAACGCCGTACCAGTCATTATGGCCTGATGGTGATGCTTAGGGGCGGATTGTGTCCTTCAGTGGACGTCCTACCTACACGTTCACCCTCATTTTCATGACGGCACTACAGTATTGCTGGCCCAAATCTTCGCTACGTCCATAACTAGTCGATGGCAGAGCAGAGGTCAGTCTGGCTGCAAATTTAGGGGCTCAGAGGCTGCCCTCTGAGCCCCTAAATTTGCAGCCAGACTTGAGATTGTTTCTCGAGATTGTTTTGTCACAAACAATTTTTCATCCTTACCCTGCGGTAAGGATGAAAAATTGTTTGTGACACACCACTCTGCTGTGTCTTTTGACTGAATGGTGATCATGAGATATCACCTAACAACTCTGTTAATTCTATTGAAGTATAATTATCTATCTGTTATGAAAGAAACGATAACATTAAGCGTAATAATCATAAAAACAACTAGTCTACGGCCAAGCACCCGGCAATCACCGACACGTAGGTGCACTCGCTCGTTTGAACCGACTTATCGAGCATTGCGCCATGTAGAGCGAAGGTCGGAAGCGTGCAATGCAGGCACACGTGGTCTTCAACTTATAGGTATTTGTTAGAAGTGGAAGCAAGTATCTAGGCTAGTTGTCCTTCGTTAAACTCGAGGATTTTTGTTGACTTTTCATTCTAGCAGAGTAAATCAGCTATAGTGCAAAAAGCGGGTGGGATGTTATCGACTGTTTTTTGTTGAGACACGTTGAGACACAGACCTCCTCTTCCTCCACTCTCTCCTTTGTTTATATCGTAATCCAATCCACGGGCCCACTGCTGGTTGGTGTGTCATGAACTCACGAGTGATGTATCGTGAGTCTGCTGTGTCTTTTTGCTTCCAAAGCCTGCTAATTTTAATTTTGCATGTGCATTTAAATAGCTAGAATTCGCCAGGTATCTCCACTTCCACAAACCTCTCTACAGGTCAAGTGGCCTGGCTATCTATCGAATAAAATTCGAATCGACGCGACGCTTATAATTTTTTATTAGATGATTATCCTTCAACTGTTTCGATCACCTGTCGCTTGAAGTCTTAAACAGAATAACATAATAATTAAAAATAAAGATTAAATTTCATAAATTATTAATTAAAAACAAACCGTCAATTATTATAACAGTACAATCATTGTGTAATAAACAAAAACATCCTGCAAAAGCTGCAAATAGAGATAAAAAAAAACGACGTGGACCACCTATCTGGGGCAGTGATCTCTATGCGGCGCAAGGTCAACCGTGACTGTGTGACTCATACTGGCTGGAGAGGAAGTGCGAGCATTAAGCATTGGTATTTTATTATTATTTTTGTCGTAGATAGCGATAATTTATGGCTGATTGTCAGATTAATGTCTTGTTTAGTTAAGAATTGAATTAAATGGGTTGATAATTCATTTGATGAAATAGCAGACTTTGCATGAATTGAATTAAAATTGATTCATTATAAAAGCACGGCTTGAGCTTCATTCCTTTTATAAAGTATTATAACAACCCAATTACCCAACCTGCATTTGACCTGCGTGGCGCAGCCCTGTCATAGAGATTATAATAGGCCTGTGTCCCAGCAGTGGGTAGGTATATGATAGCCTGATTAATTTCTGTTGCTTGTTCTATGTTCTATGCCAAGCAAATAATAGAAGGTGCTGGGCTTGAGCATTGATTTAAATAGTAAAGATACGGTCGTCCGAAACGTTCGCCAAACGCGGTCGCCATACAGAAACACTAACGCCATCTATTAGAACTACCATGAACTACGATGTCAATCGGCGTGGTCTGCCCCTAGACGTAACCTTGTAAGAGCGGGTATTTTTAACCGACTTGAAAAAAAGGAGGAGGTTCTCAATTCGTCGGGATATTTTCCCCGATTACTCACTCGAAGACGGCTGGACCAATTTGATTTTATACTGAGATTTTATACTTCAAAGTTGGTCCCATTGTCATTTGGTCACGATCTGATGATGAAATCTTGGAGATCGAGGGAACTCTTCAAATATTATAGGCACATCTATAGCGATTTAGGTATTTTTGATGAGCAGTTGACAATAAACTATTGTAACTTAGATAGATAGACAAACCAACCCACTAAAAACTGAAAAATAATAATTCTTACAAAAAACACAACCGACTTCCCAACGTGAAAACTACTCAAGAACACTTTCCAACTACGTGAAAAATAACTTTAATTTCGGAAGTCGGTGTCAAAAAACTAAAATACTGATCCAGAGACACTGACTTCCGAAATTAAAGTTATTAAATTCTTTTCATTTCATCGGCTAAAACGCGCGCCGCTGCAAAGTTATGTCTAACTTTTACTCGGCTTCGCGTCGTCTTTGCCAAACGTTGAGACAAATACGAAAGAAAATTGTTTTACGAAAGAAAATTGTTTTAAATAATGTTAGAAGTTGATATAATATTTTTTCTTAACTTACCGGTGATAAGAAATGATATCATTTATTTTATTGTGCTTTTTGTCGTAGTTCACGCATCCCTTCACGACACAACTTGGCATTTTTGCTTGTAAAATTTACGACCGCTCCCGAAGACAGCCGAACGCGTTCTAGTTTAGTTCGCTATAGGGAAGACCATTTTGGGACCACGTTCGAGGCGTCATTGTAACATGCGGTCCACCCAGTCCTTACGCAGTAATATATATGTCAATGGGCTTGAGACTCTGTTACTTCTGGGACGGTAACACAGCTAACGAAGAGCGATGCTTTGTCACAGAAGATGACGAGGTTATCGACACTAATAAAAAAAACGTGTATGATTAAAATTATTTAATGGCACCATACGCGAGTGATGAGAACCAATTAACCTAACAAGTCATCGCCCGAATATATTCAATTTGGGACATGATTGTACAGACAGAATTAGTTTGTTCCCCAAATTCAGCCCAAAGGGTGTGTCTCTATGCCACACACAACACCACAATGCCAAACAACATAATAAAGGGTTTCATTGGCGGTGCATCAATGGAAAGCAAATTAAAAATATGTTATAAGTAGGTAGCTACCAGCAACCATTCAATACAAACATAAAAAATACAAGATACAACAAAGGACCCAACCCACGGACCGTAAAACACAAATACACAATAGAACGCAACGGCCCAAAGAAATTTCTGGAACAGTTTTTTGAATATTACAACGGCTTGCATTCACGGTATTATTTGGATTGTTCGAGAATTTGGAGGTCAAGGCAAGCGTGTCGATCGTTCGCCGGTCGTTTATGTTGATGTTCTGTTACCGGCCACGGCGGCCACCGGTCGGGTGCGCCAAAGTTCACCTAAATTTTCAACTCCGATAATTGGAAATCCGAAAATTTTCTTCCTAAAATTTTTCATCCTAACAATCACAATTCCTAATTACTCTGTCTCTAATGTTCATAATTCCGAAGCATTCAACTTTATAATGTTAGTAGCAATAAACATCTATTATACTTTTATTTGTTTTCCTATATTTTCTCAACATAACCATCTTTTACACTATTATTCAAAGTCATATATTTTTTGTGTAGATTTATTTTAATTCATAATAATCAGTATTATATAGGTACATTAATTTTGCGTAACTTTATTTTACATAATATAAAAATAATAGTAGATACCATTCAAAATAATAAAAAAATATAATGACCACCAAAATTAACTTTGTGACCACTAACATCTATCACCTAAAATATCAATTGATCACCAAATTTAGTAAATTGAGCACCAAATTTTAATCAGGTGGTTGATGACAAACTAGTTTTGCCTAGGCCGACTTGGGGCACCCCGACACGGATAGATTAGGTTAGAAGGGTATGGCGGGGTCGAATGAGCGAGCGAAGCGAGCGAATAGACCCCGCCATACCCTTCGTGGCTATTTTTTTATAAACCATTCAGAAGTAGGAGCCCCGCGGGGCGGGGCTCCGTCGACCGGATCTCCCTCGACTCGGATGCTAGAGCATAACAGTTCAATTTCTGGTGGTCAAAAATAAATTTTTGGTTCTAATTTCACGATAAAATGGGGATTAATTTTGGTGATCAATTACTGATTTTGGCAACCAAAAGTGATTTTTTTGCCGTTACATTTTCCAGTTTACTAAATCTGGTGGTTCGTTAATTGTACCTATGCCAAATAATAGTACGGTACAAGTTGTTAAATACATGTTTTCATATATATTCATAGCGGTGTGTACCTGCAAAGATATCCATATAGGTTAGGTTAGAACTGTGACCAACTACGCTACCTCGAAATTTGTCGCGAAACTTTTTTAAGTATTTTTTTCATAGTGCCCCCAAGACGACACTCTGACCTGAATTTCATTCATTTAAGACAAAAATCAGTGAAACGACCTTTAATCATTCTAAACAGTTGGTTTTTTAGACATAATTATCTTAGGTATAGTTATAGTAATAAGTACGTTATGTAAAGCATACCCCCAAATAATAATCACACCCTCAAATTAAAACTATACCTAAATATCATCTTCTACCCACATATATTTTTTTATTACACTTGGTAAATGTTTCTTTCTGAGTATGAGTGAAAATATTATGGTAATTATGTTTAGGGATAAAAGCGTTATGATAAAAAACAGTAGGAGTTTAAATATATTCACATGAATGATATTAGTAAATAAAATTTTCGGAAACATGAGTTTTATGAACATCGCCGGTAGCACTACAAATAGTATGAATGAAAACTTTAGGATGAAAAGTTTTAGGAAGAGTGATCATTCGGATTACAAATCATTAGGAAGAACAATTTCGGGTAAAGAACTTTAGGTGAGCCAATATGGACCCCCACCGGTCACATAATGCGGTCATTGTTAGCGTGTGTAAGTGTTATAGTTATTATTTTATTATCATTGTCTTTGGGGAATTTGACCGGAGATACGCTCGTGTGCACTCCTGCTTTTAGATCTCTTGATTAATTAAAGAAATCACTCTCCATGTAACCTCATAGTTAAGAGTATCTTTCCATCAGCTGTTTTATTTGTCTTTTCTTCTTCCAAGTTCCAGTCAAGACACAAAAAACAATCAAACGTTGATTGTATTTCAATGATTCCTCGCCGTCTTTAGTTGCCTCGTTAGCCTTTCTCGCATCAACATCGTCGTGAGTGTTGAATGCACTTCCACTTATAATTTTATGAGCTCATCTTTTTTCAATGTCTATTTTTTTACTATTATGTGTATGTCTTCAATGTCTGGTGTGGATGTGTCTGCATATGTTTTGCATAATTATGCATCATTCAAGTCCATTGGGAGTTTATACTTGACCATGACTAGAATGTGCGGATGCTGAATTCTAATGTTTAGATTCATTATTTACAGTACCTACCGATTTATAAAATATAAATTAGGTGCGATTTTGGCTTGAAATTGACTATTGGCAAGATTTTATACCTGACAATAATAAGAATATTGAATTTGGAATAATACCTAATATGAGGGTTTAATGGAGAGAAAAATAATATGGTAAGTATTTATTTTGCGGAAATATTCTGATGATATTGAGACAAGTTTCCGTCTAACATACATACATGATATGGCTTATTTTGATGAACGGCTTTATAAAATAAATAAATATAAATATAAATATTGCTGGACATTATACACAGCGCCATCTAGTGCCACACTAAGCAACGAGGCTTGTGTCGTGGACACCAGATAGTTGATATATATACTACATAGATACTTTTTTGTTTGTAAATACATACTTATTATACATATATACATCCATGACTCGGAAACAAATGTCCATGCTCATCACACAAACATTTGCTCCGACCGGGATTCGAACCCGGGACCCTAAGAACGTAAGGCAGCCTCACTACCGGTGCGCCATTCGGGTCGTCAAATGATGCTTTAAACTACTAAAGTTGTAATCGTTCCTTTCAAATAAACTATTAGAGCATGGTCAATACTTCTAGCTTCAAAGCGACAAAATGTAAAGCAAAAACATGCACTATGTCGCCAGCTGAAGGCCGACTACTGTCCACAATTAACCGACAGTAGGCAATGAACGTTTCATTGCGGAAATTGTCTCCAAACTTCTCATTGTGTGTCCCTTTCGACCGTTACTTCAATACCAGACCTTAGAAATTTGGTGGACTTGTTTACTGGATTGGTCTGCTTTGTGGTATGACATTGACAGAAATCCCGCTACGATCGGAGGTTTTCCAAAAGACATGGCAGGCACAGAATTGAAAATTGAAGGAAAGTTTAGATTATGATTGTGCATAGCGATAAGAGTAGAAGACCAAAGCAACGAAGGATGCACTGTGTAGAAGATGACATAACTAGAAGAGAAGGGAAATAGAGGAGTAGACTCTAAAAATTTACTTATTACAAAGTCCTCCCTCCCCTTCTTCCACTTATCCCTATCCATTGCTGTTATTTACCAATCCTTTTGAAAAGAATCGAGTTCATCTCCTTCTGGCCATGTTCTGTCTATTGAGTCAATGGTTGTTGACAATATAATACCGTACATGAACTTCGCTCTACGTTGTTTGTTAAGTAATAATATCCTACTCGTGTTGACACCTTTGTTCTGTAAATATGGTCATGTTTATGTCTATCTAGTCTGTATCGTGATAGATCCGTCTAAGGACATTCCTGACTATTTTTTTTTCATTCATTTGTGACGGTTTTACTTTGTTAAAAATTACAATATCCATATTATCCCTTAAAATATTTTGTTATTTATTTTTGGCTACAGATTTTCAGAATCTAATTATGACTGGGCTTGTATCTCGTTAATTAATTTCGATAAATGGAAATTAAAGTAGGTAGGTACTAGGTAGTAATATCATTTCACTATTACGAACGTGAAGTACCTACCTACTTAGATAGTTTTCAAAATTAATTTATTTAGATAAATTATTAGCCAAAACTTTCCATATTTCCGTTTTAAACTACGAAGTACCATCACGCACGCTCGTTATCCCCGAAGGATACGGCAATATGTAAGAGGTACCCAAATTGTTGCATTTGGATCTAAAAAAGTGAAAAACCTATGAGCTACAGCTACAGGGCTAGAGATAGGATTAGTAAGGAACACATTATTAAATTCATGGTCATACGAGTTCTGCCATTGTTATTCATCTCTCTCGCACACACCTGTAAACGAAAGGCGAATAGGTAGGCCTATTCTTTCATAAGGTGTAAGCGCCAGGGTAGTCCGCGAAATTCAAATTCTTTTACGCTTTTTGCAATTTGGTGGTCAGGCTACATCATCACCTGCCTAGCCTTTTCCTAACTATGTTGGGGTCGGCTTCCAGTTTTACCGGATGCAGCTGAATACCAGTATTTTACATGGAGCTACTGCCTATCTGACCTCCACGACCCAGTTAGTAGGTACGGGTAATATGATACCCCTTGGTAAGACTGGTTGTCAGACTTTTTGGGCCTCTGACTACCTAACGACTGTCAAAGATCTACAAATGATAGCCGGGACCAACGGCTTTAAGGGGCTCCCCCATGCACACTAGCGCCACTTTAGTAAAAAAATCAGAACTCGTTAAATACACAATTAATATAAAATCTGATTGACAAAATCAGTCTTTTGGTCTTCTAAATTATTTTGAAACATAGCTCGATGTCGTTACAGATACAAAATGGGAAAAAACGGCCGTTTTTAGCAATTTCCTAACTGTAATTACAGTGAGATACTTCACTGTTTATTTTCACATTATTGTTCACCCCTATTTTAATGAACTAAATAGACGTCAATAATCTAGAACTCTAAAGCATTGATTTTGTCAATCAGATTTTATAATAATTGTGTATTTAACGAGTTCTGATTTTTTTACTAAAGTGGCGCTAGTGTACCTTACCTAGTGGCGGCCCCTAACGTTCCGAGGCACGGAGGAAACTCGATATGTAATGGGTGCTCACCCATCCACAAACCAACCTAGGCAAGCACGGCTTAACCTAACGATCGAACCGAGCGGCTGTTATTATTTAGCCGCGAGCTCCTCTCCGGTGTCTGGCAGGCTACATGCTGATCTTAAAACCTGTTTCACTTTTGCAGATGGGCTACGCACAACTGGAGCAGACAGGTCATGGTATCCACCTGAGGCAGTTCTCCAGGGCCTTCGTGCTAGAAGATGGCGGTGGAGGCAGCAGTCAGAGGCTGGTCTTTGTCTCCGTTGACGCCGCCATGATGGGTCATGGTGTGAGGAAAGAGGTAAGATAGCTGATTTAAGCATTTGAAATTAAAGGAATGTTCAAGAAAAATGTAGGTACCTATTATATTGGTGATTTTATCATAAAGTTTAAAGAGCAGCGGATCTAAAATATCATGTGTGAAGTGAGTGCAAGCATAGGTACTGAAACCAATTAGGTAATAGGTACATTATCCTCATATTCTGATTACGGTAAAGATTTTGCGTTCGCAATGGAAGGTAGTACCTACGTTGGTTTTCCTCTAACAATTTTTTGCTTACAATGGGCAAAAAATAACCGGATAATCTTAAAAATATGACCAAGGTTAGTGTTGGTGCAGCTTGACCGCCTAATTAGTCCCACCACCGTCGAGTGGTGTGATTGTCGGACTGCCAAGTCTTCAAGTCTCAAGTCAAGTCTCAAGTTCGAATCCAAGGCACACACCTCTGATTTTAAGATTAATGTGGGTATTGTATTGGTTTGTGTTCACTTGTTTCGGTGAAGGAAAAAACATCGTGAGGAGACCAGCATGCCTGAGAGATATTTCTTTGACAGCATGTAAAGCTAAGTCAGAGCCCCATAAAAACCCTAACACCAGGTTAGACACTAACCACACGAAAAAGACAGACCGAGTCACTGACGATACTTACGCTGTTTTAAATGTGAAACAAACCCTCTAAATTCCCAGGTCATCAAACGTCTCCAGAAGCGCTACGGAAGCCTGTACGGCGAGGATAACGTCATCATCAGCGGCACCCACACGCACTCCACGCCCGGAGGGTTTCTGATGGACTTCCTCTTCGACCTCCCGATCCTCGGGTTTGTCAGGGAGACTTATACCGCTTATATCGTTGGGATTTATAAGGTGAGTTTGGTAGAGTGGTACAAAGTATCAGAAAACTTCGACTGCTTCGTTCGCGTGGTCGTATATAAAGGCTATTGGGTTTTTCCATCAGGAATTTCTCAAAAGCAGCCACGGAGTCTGGATTTGTGCCCGATTGATGGCAATAGGCTCGCCCTTATAAGTTATAAGGGACGTGGATGTACTTTTATGTAGGTACACTTCTGCCAAGCCCTTCGGGGATTACAGGCGTGATGTTATTTTTATGTGTGTGTATCAGAAAAGTGTGGTCCACAATATAAGGGTTGAGTAGGGTTGAAATGTAGGTATGAGACAGCTGAATATTTTTTCGCGGTTCTGACGATGATCATAATTAATAATAATTTGGTTCGATGGTCTCTAACACATTCTTAATTATGACCACAATTTTAAGAGTTATGCTATCATAGACAAGGGACCTAGAACATAATATAATTTCTTCCAAATTATCGTCGTCATTGACAGGAATTAATAAGAAATACAATAACGTTAGAGTGCTCAAATGAGATTGCTAATTTGCTATGCAGATGAGGGCTGTAGAATACATAATTAGTAAACTTTTGAAAGTTCATTGCCCTGGAATTATACGAATTGAAGTTATGAAAGGTAGAGAAGAAACTATGTAAAAGGGGCAAGCGGAAGAATTATTGTATAAAAAATATTCTCATAAATGAATTCCACATTGTAATCTACATCGATTCCTATTTATTATTATTTACAGAGTATAGTAATAGCACATAACAAGCTGACGGAAGCACGTGTGTTGTATGGAGAGGCGGAACTTTTGGATGCCAACATCAACCGATCTCCTACGTCTTACTTGAGGAATCCTCCGGAAGAAAGAGCCAGGTAATGTTCGATATATAGTCATACAGAATATTTGATGTAATATCGCAAACTAAGATCATTCATATCAAAACTTTATACAATCCGTATTTGTTCACGGCGCGCGGCGACGCGGACGAGCGACAAACATAGAGTTTAGTTCCGACCAACGCGCTAGATGGCTCTTTACAAATACGTCACGTTTCTGAATCGCGGTGTTAAGATTCTCCGGCGTCGAACGACCCTCGCGCGGTACTGTAGAGAATTCATACTTACCTGGCATAGGGGAAACCGTGATCAAATAGGCGGTTCCCCCAGGGCGAGGCCTTCCCATTGCACTGCGGTTAGGTTGACCCTTGCGATTATCCCTAATGTGGATAACTCGGATGCGTAATTTTTGGTAGTGGGGACTGCGTTCGCGCCGTCCCCCTTATAATTCATGTCATTATCGTATTGCGCTTTTATCGTCTGAGACGATGTGTTGTTTGTGATTATTATTATCTATCATCGCAAACTATATACCTACACAGGAGATATTGTAGCGACCTTGTGTTGTCATTCAGTCGCCAGCGCCACTCACTCCGGTGCTGATATTGTATGTGTTGAGTAATTGTCAAACAAATAATATCGCCGAACTCCACCATGATAAGCATGCATGTAACGAAATAAATCCAGATATCCATGATGATTTCTTTTACTTACAACCTAGGACTTATTTTTGACGTGGTGGTAGGTAACGTCTTATAAATCGATGAACACCGGCTGCACGCACGAAAAAGTGTCACGCCGTTACGCGCGCCAGTCGATCAACGCCCAGCACAAACCCTTGGACCTAGAAAACTGCACAGTGGTTCCCTTTATAATGTAGACAAGGAATAAGGAAAAAAAAATCGAAATTCATCCCCTTTGGGACTTAAATAGGGGATGAAAGTTTGTATAAAGTCCGTCAGTTTTAAAGTTAGGATCTTAAAATTTTGTGTTTAGGCTGACGATTGAAAATTAATTTATACGTGTCTGAGCGTTTTTGATAATTCCACCCTTAAGGGTGTAAATAGGGGATGAAACTGTCATGAAAGTTTGTATGAAAGTCCGTCAGGTTTAAAGTTAGGATCTTAAAATTCTGTGTTTAGGCTGACGGATACAAAATTTATTATCTAGCTAGGCGTATATGGTTGGAAGCTAACGCAACGGTGTTGTAAGAATTTCATTCTGTATGGGGGTGAAAAGGGGAATGAAATTTTGTTTTTTTAAGTTAAAATCATTTATATCATGAAATATTATTACCGACTTTACAGACAGTCGATTTTTTTTGTTGTTAAATTAAGTCCCAGGGCACCATTTATTATTTGCCGACTAATATTTATATTTTTAAACAGATACAAATACGACACGGACAAGACATTATCGCAGATTCGCTTCGTGTCTCCTGAAAACAAGATCATTGGTGTCATCAACTGGTTTGCAGTTCATCCGACTAGTATGAACAATACCAATAAACTGATTTCATCAGACAATGTCGGGTATGCTTCAATTTTGATGGAAAAGGCGCTCAATGGGAATTCTACACTGCCGGGGAAGGTAAGGATCAATTTTAGTATTACAGTTTCGACCAATTAACCTTAATTTAGGCTATTGCTATCTTCTAATAAAAGTTAATGCGAGAAAAGGACGGCTATAGCTATGAACTACGTTAGAGATGTCAAACTAGTTTATGCCTGGCGCTTCACCGTGTTTTTAGTTGACATGTTTTTACATGCACCCTTCATTTGTATAGAAATATTAGTTCCAACTAAATTTGACGGCTCTAAATTACGTCCGTCTCTTTCTCGTTTTATTAGAGAGAAAAAGATAGCAATAGCTTAAATTAAGTTTAGTTTGTGCACAACAGAATCGTCACAATTATCTGTTACTGTACCTAACCTGCTACAGTAGCAGAATTTGGTAACTATAACACTGCTAAACACCAAACCGTCTTCATTTCCATCAAAGTCGTTCATCTGTTACTGCCGTATCCTACTGTTAATAAAATATTACAGACATTTTTTTATTTGTGACAAGCCCGCCACACCATTTTCAAACAAAATTTTCACTTCCCTTCATAATATCAGTAGGAGACCGAACAAAACAAGGCCAATAGGCACAGAGGGACGTTTACAACTGGGATAAGCTCAGTTATATATAAATATTAACACAAATATTAATGGGTCTTATGTTGTGAGCTGTTATATTTGATTTCAATAAAGGTACTGCAAAAACGTTTGAACGCACGGAAATTTGTTCTAGTTTGTTCAAGGTCCGTACAGTAAATAACTCCGGGTATCTATCTATAATCCCTACACTTACTCTTATTTGCATCGTCCTTTGATTACAAAAAGGAAATCACCAGATTCTCATAGCAACCCCATTCTCCTTCTAGGGCAACATAGTCTGTGCCTTCGCATCCACGAACCTGGGCGATGTGTCTCCGAACACCAAAGGTCCTCACTGCGAGTTCTCCGGCAAGGTCTGTGACCAGGAGAAGCTACTGTGCAAGCTGCCCAAGGAGAAGTGCTTCGCTTCAGGACCTGGAAGAGATATGTTTGATAGCACCAGGATTATTGCTACCAAGCTGTTTCAAACTGCGATGGTGAGATGAGGTTTTTGAATTTCTTCAAATTAGGGTCGATTTTTTATTAGAAATTGAATGATTAAAGTCCGGACCGCACAAACGTTGCAATAATCCTCCTGCAATAATTTCGTACATTTTACTTTTTTGTATAATTACGATATATGCTACTGGTCAATAAATTTATAAATATAAAATATAAATATCGCTGGACATTAACACACAGCGCTATCTAGCGCCACACTAAGCACCGAGGCTTGTGTCGTGGACACTAGATTGTTGATATACTACATAGATACTTTTTGTTTGTAAATACATACTTATTATACATATAAACATCCATGACTTGGAAACAAATGTCCATGCTCATCACACAAACATTTGCTCCAACCGGGATTCGAACCCGGGACCCTAAGAACGTAAGGCAGTCTCACTACCACTGCGCCATTCGGGTCGTCAATGCGTATGTATAGTGCGCCTAGCTATTATTAAAAGACTTAAATGACTTGATTGTTAGATGTTCTTTTCAACCGACTTCCAAAAAAAGGAGGTTCTCAATTCGACTGTATTTTCAGAACTTTCGATTGGGTGAACCGACTTTGGTGATTCTTTTTTTATTTTAAAACTAGTGCTTTCCATGTAGTCCTTCTGCGTAGCAGTAATGCTAGAGAAGGAGGTGGCGGAACGTGAGAGGGAGAGAACCTCTCAACGTCCCGGCCGCCGCGGGAGACGCCCCGGGCGTCGGGGGCCACCACCACGTGGCCCCCGGCCACCGTAGGCGCGGGCCTGTGGACGGTGGGCTATGGGCTAGCTCGCCGTCCGTCCGTCTCATGACGACAGGCCGTGTCGACAAGCAGGAGTGTTCCACGCGCGCCTCAAAGAGTCAGCAATAGGAAGGGGTCCACAAGGGCTGATGCCTGCCGGGGTTGCGGGACTGTTCGAAAGAGATACCGTGGCCCCGGAACACAAAGGGCGATGAAGGAACATGGATGGGTTTTAGTCAGTAAAAGTCTGACACTCCCTCCTGCTCCGCCCAGAGCGGGAGGAGTTATTTGATGATTTCCCATCCGAAAAAAAAAAAAAAAAAAGGGTACGCAGATGTCTACAGTACAACCAGATTTTGACAGTTATGTTAGTTTCCATTTGATTGGGGGTAAGCCTATTACCATGATGTGTATTGTTAACAATGTAAAATAAATGTATAGCAAATATTTATAGGATAATACAACTAAAAATTGAAAAATAATAAAAAAAAAAGCAAAAAATAAAACCGATTTCAAAAAACAAAAAAGTGGCACAAAAACTGAATCAAACAAACAATTAAGTCACCGGCTTCTGAAACTAAAGTTATATTTCACTTTTTTTGTTTTTTGTTTCTGTAGGTACCTAAAAACTTGACGATCATAAATGCTCCAGTAACCAAACAAACCGAAACAAACTTTAAATGACTGAGTAGTGTAATAATAGTTTTATGAATAGAAATCAAAACTTTCTTTCTGTACAAACCTACTTACGAGTACTTACATAAGAGACTTTCCTTAGAAACCACTAAATAAGTAGGTATTTCATGAAAATCATTCCAGAATGTTCTGTTCGAGCCGGGCGAGGACATGACAGGTCCCCTGGGCATCAAACACCAGTACGTCAAGATGGCTGAAGAGGAGGTGTCACCCTTCGACCCGGTCACTGAGACCTTCAACACTGTAAGTACTAAGATATTAATTAGCTCCAAAGCTGAAGATCATAATAGTGATCATGGCTAACAATGGTGTCGATTCTGTTGTGCACTAACTAAACTTAATTTAGGCTATTGCTATCAGTGCGAGAAAAGGACGGCTATAGTTATGAACTAAGTTAGAGATGTCAAACTAGTTTATGCCTTGCGCTTCTCCGTGTTTTTAGTCGACATGTTTTTACGTGCACCCTTCATTTGTATGGAAATATTAGTTTCGACTAAATTTGACAGCTCTAAATTACGACCGTCTCTTTCTCGTTTTATTAGAGAGAAAAAGATAGTAATAGCCTAAATTAAGTTTAGTTTGTGCACAACAGAATCGACACCATTAGCTAACAATAGCCTTGACCAACATCTGAGGAGGCTCTCGCTTGGCAGCTGGATCAAGAGAGGAGGATCTGATTCAGTGCGCAGTACTTCTGGACACGGCACGTATCGTTAGGAGGTTCCTCTCTCAAGAGCTCTGACCACCGGCTGCTCGGACCCTGTTCCCAGCGCTGGTTGGCTGAATATTTTTTGCGGAATATTTTATATTTATATATATATATTTCACTTCTCATGCTCTGAAAGTGCTTGTTTGTGCAGGGTATAGGCTGCACAAAATCGAATTTTGTGCACAAGGGCATTAATGTATCTACTCATAAATGTATCTATATTAAGGCAAAGAAAATGAGCCATACAGCCAAACGCAATAAGAAGTTCATAGATAGAATTTGTTATTTTATAATATTTACTTTAATTTATTTGCCATAAGTGTTTTTCAAGACATAAAAGATATAAAAAATTAAATTCAAGTACCTACGGTAGGTTATTTAATTAATTAAAAATTATTATTAAAAAAAAAAATTAATAGTAGGCTGTATAGGTCTGCAGCCCAAGTCTAATATCAATGTCGTAAGATTTCAAAAAAGAAAGCGGCGGGAAGCATCTCTTGTTTTTTCGTGCGTTTATTAATTTCTTCAATTTATACTACTGTTTTATTTCCTCGCAATCGAAGTGAAAAGCAGAGTTTATAACTCGTTCCCAAAACCATTTTTATCCTCGACATTACTATCAGCCCTCGCCTTCGGCTCGGGCTGCTAAAAATCTCGGATAAAAATGGATCGTTTTGTGCACTTGTTGTAAAATCTACTATTTTTTATAGTTTTATATTTAAAAATGTAATTAATATGTAAGAAAATGAATAGGAGTATCGTAACCAGTCTGACAACCAGTCTTACCAAGGGGTTTCGTATAAACCGGTATACACTGGGTTGTAGAGGTCGGATAGGCGCAGTCGCTCCATGTAAAATACTGGTATTCAGCTGTATTCGGTTAGACTGGAAGCCGACCCCAACATAGTTGGGAAAAGGCTAGGCAGATGATGATGATGTAAGAAAATGAATAAACGGAAATAATCATGGCATCAAAACAGCACACAGTTGGGATAATGGCTTGGTTGGGTAAATCATCTGCCTAGCTTTTTCAAATGTATCTATGTTGAGTTCGTTTGGCAGTTAACCGAATTAGTATAGTCCTTAAGGGTAACACGAATACCCCTTGGTAAGACTGGTTGTAAGATGTTCGGGCTACTAACGATTGCCAAAGAATCTACAAACGATATCCTAGACTAACGTCACACTAGGCCCACAAGACAGTTATGTACACCTATGAACGACTTCTTCTTTCGTATCGATGATGGTATGATCGTAGGTTCTAAGCAGTAGCGGCGTTAGGGGGGGGGGGGCAAGGGTGTGCGACCGCCCAGGGCGCCGGATATGAAGGGGCGCCGCAGGCCACATAAAGCGATTGTACTATTCATCATCAACCTATAATGTTCCCACTGCTGGGACACGGCTGCTCACTGATTTTATTTGCGATTGGTGCAGTAGCCGTTTCATGGGATCGAACAGCAAACTTAAGTTTGTCCTTAAAAAAGTTTGTACAGAACCCTCGGTGCGCGAGTCCGACTCGTTCTTGGCCGGTTTTTTTTCGTATGGGTTTAAAATTGCAGTTAGGGGGCGCGCTAGAAATCTCGCCCAAGGCGCTGGTACTGCTAAAACTGGCACTGATTCTAAGACCCAGTACGAATAGAGTAAAATTTCGCTTGTAACTTCGTTCCAGAGCACCAAAGTGTACGGCTGCGTGCCGGCCATGGGCTACAGCTTCGCGGCCGGCACCACGGACGGGCCCGGCGCCTTCGACTTCAAGCAGGGCACCACCACGTCCAACCCGCTGTGGAACGCCGTCAGGGACTTCATCGCGGAGCCCTCCAGGGAGGACATCCTGTGCCAGGCGCCCAAGCCCATTCTGCTGGCTACGGGACGGGTAAGAAACAGGCTCATGTTAAAGTAAAGAGTGAAACGTTACGTCAGTGAAGTTTCTCAATTTTATTTGAATGTGTACAGGAATTAGCTTCGCTTTGTGCTTTTTAAAGGTAAGCGTCCACATATCCACATCGTACGCATCGGACGCAAACGCATCGCATCAAACGGATCGTAGTATTATTGAACAGATTCGAACGATCCGTACGGTGTCGATCAGTGGACGCACTTGTGTGACTTTCTATACAAAGAATACTACGATCCGTTTGATGCGAATCGTCCGATGCGGAAATGTGAGTCCTTACCATAAAGGAGAGTAGAATGATTTATGTGTGGTGAAAGATGGCTTGAGCATGTGCAATTTTTTGAGCTTGTTCCTTCTTACGTCCAAGACTGCTAGAGTTGTAGGTGCTGCTGATACTGCGTACGGGTGAGGGGGTCCGGAAGTCCGGGGTTGCGGGACTGTTTGAAAGAGATACCGTGGCCCCGGAACACAAAGGGCAATGAAGGAACATGGATGGGTTTTAGTCAGTAAAAGTCTGACACTCCCTCCTGCTCCGCCCAGAGCGGGGGGAGTCATTTGATGATTTCCCATCCGAAAAAAAAAGGGCAAAGTCATACTGTACAGACCTTTCACAGTTATTGAGCTCTGAGAGCTGCAACCCAAGAACAACCTTACTGCACCAACAATAAAGACCACAAGTAAAATAGCTGAGCAAAAAATGTAAATTTTTATTAAAACCTTTAACGAGTTTATGGTATTACGTGAAAATCTAGTTTTATCTTCCTGTACATAGCAATCTATCTTCCAGGCGAGGTTCCCTTACGAATGGCAGCCAAAGGTCGTGTCCTGTTCAGTCGCAAGGATCGGAAGCCTGTTCCTAGCAGCAGTCCCGGGAGAGTTCACCACCATGTCGGGCAGGAGGCTGAGGAACATCATCGCGAAGACTGCTCCCGAAGCCAAGAAAGTGGTGATCGCTGGACTGTCGAACATTTATTCGGATTATATTGCGACGCCTGAAGAATATCAGGTTAATAACATTTTCCTGATTTGTATGGTGGTTCTGTATGGTGTCGGTCGTAAAGAATAGCACCATCATATATCTTCCCGTGGGTGTCGTAAGAGGCGACTAAGGGACTTACCAGAGAATGGGCAGCAGCGTTCTCTGTGCTTTTGTAACAACCGTACTGCGATCGCCAACCCGCCTGCCAAGCGTGGCGATTATAGCAAAAATCACCCTTTGGGTGAGGCCTATGTCCAGCAGTGGACGTCTTTCGGCTGAAATGATGAATGATGATGATGATTTGTTTTTGCATACATCCAGAAGCATACGCCTCATGCTATGAATGTAGGCAAAACTATAGAACGCTACATGCTACAATCCTTACGTAGGTACTTCTTTCGCGTCGTCCACGTTCACACATCGTCATACACGAACTCCGGCTGCGAGTACTTCGCACCTGACCCCTCTAAAGCCTCCTCTACACGTCTGCAGATGCATCTGCAGATATCGTCGTCGGATGCGCCCGCCGACGTATAGAAGGGGTAATTTGTGCATCTGTTGTAGGTATTTAACGTCCGCAGACGCGTCGAATCCGATTGTTGTCGGTTTTTTTGACACAGATCAAAGGGTTTCGGCGCGGACGTCCGTCGTCTGTCCACACGTGTACGGACGCATCAGTTTGATCGGAGTTGCGATTGTGAGTGCACGCGTCCTTCTTGCAGTTTATTTATTTTAATAACTACACTGCGATGCACACATAAGTAGTAGTTAAAAGTACTAAATAAATTAATAGCTGCGGCAGCTACGGTCTTAATATCAATTTTTAAACGTGCGTGTTGCGTTTGTCGAGAATGAACGTAGACTGATCGACCTACAGACGTGCGGACGGCTCGTGGTGATCCATCTGCGGATACATGTGTCAGCGTCCGCGGACGCATCTGCCGACGTGTAGAGGAGGCTTAAAGAACATCGCCAATCATGATCGGTGTACGTCCCACTAGGACGTCCTCTTCCTACGTTTTCCTGAATCCCCTTTTAATTCCATAAAATAATGAAGAAAGTTTAAATTAAAGTTGTAAGCAATATTGGCGAGTTTTACGATTTTGCTATCATTGGTTTACAGGCGCAGAGATACGAAGCAGCTTCGACTATCTACGGACCTCATACTTTAGACATCTATCTGAACAAGTACGTGGAACTGACCGATGCTCTGATTTCGGTAAGTTAAAATATAATAAGTAGCAAGATCTTTCGTAAAAGCACTAAGTTAAGTTCAAAATGAAATTAATCAGTGCTGCTGACGTACTATTAGACCGTTTTTTTTTTCGGATGGGAAATCATCAAATGACTCCTCCCGCTCTGGGCGGAGCAGGAGGGAGTGTCAGACTTTTACTGACTAAAACCCATCTATATATTCCTTCATCGCCCTTTGTGTTCCGGGGTCACGGTATCTCTTTCGAACAGCCCCGCAGCCCCGGACGTACTATTAAACCTCGGTTTTTGAACTCCCGAAAATTGCTTTGTTGGAATTCCGCTAGAGGAAACTCAACACTGATCGTAATTGCAGTCTTTTGGAGCTCATATCGGGTAATGGCCGTCTTTTGGCCAATTCCTGTTCAATATTCCCAACTTTTGTCTTAGAAATCGTTCGGTGCGAGCGACTGCGGAGACAAAATAAGAAAGAAATTGCTAAGATACTAACGCGATGGTATCAATTGACGTGCGCTTGTGATGCTTGTGGTCTCGAAGGAGGCGTAAAGACCACATCATAATTAAGGGTGTAAAACACCTCTTAAAGAAGCCGAAAGGCACTTGTTCTCCTCGTTATTACGATCATTTTTTTGTTCTTGGGGGACAAAGTTTCAACTTTTTGACAACTTTTGTAAATACCAGTCTTTAATGTATATAAGATTTTTACTTTAAACATCTCCACGACCCCCGTACTATTCAATCCACCCATCAGCATAATGTTTTCAGTGCGTTACATTGAGTTCTACCACAAAACATGTTTTTTTAACCCAAAAAAAAGTCGTTTCCCAGCAATAATTTTTGCGTAAAGTTACTTAGTTTGATGTACATAATGCTTGGTTGACGGCTTCGTGATACATGAAATATTCCAGAGTAAAAGCATCTCACAAGGGCCGGAGCCCCCCGACCTGAGCAGTCAGCTGATCTCGCTGGTGCCGCCCGTGCTGTGGGACTCCGCCCCCTGGGGACACGAGTTCGGGGACTGTCTCAAGCAGCCCTACAAGCACTACAGCTACGGAGACGTCGTTATGACGCAGTTTGTGAGTATAATAATAATAAAGCCTTTTTATTCGGACAACAGATATACAATTATGTTTTCAATACACTTCCTCGAAAACTGATCCTTAACGCACTACGATTAGGTACAACATGCAATGTATTTCACACGCGTGCGATTTTTTTCACTTTCCCGCACGTGTGCGGGAATGAAAATTACCACAGATAAATATACCTATACTTAGTCCAAATTGGTTCAATGCCTATAGTCTGAGGTGAATGTTTTTTTTTTAATTTTTGCAAAGCACTACGCGTCTTTACGGCATAAATATTTTTTGAATATTCAAATTGTGTTTATAAATAGAATATCATAGACAAACATGATTATTTAAAACTAATAGTTACTTTTATACACAAATTAACATTTATTTGTGTTCTGAATTCAAAAATATAAAATAAATCTATTTTTTATATTAGGCTGTTTAACGGCTTCATACCATTGCCTCTCTTTCAACCTGGCGAGACCAAAGCGCGAAAAAAAAGAAAATTTAAATCATAGTTTCATAGTTCGTGACAAAAATATTATTCGTTATTTTATTTTATTTCTTCAAAAGTGTATTGAAAAACGTCGTTTGATACACATGGACATTTGTTATTGCAATTCTCGCCTCAAAAACACTATAATATTATAATTCCGCCTCGCTTGCAATAACAAACTTTCTCCACTTGTATCAAAATGTACTATTCTTATACTACTGCACTATTATAATTAATGTATTTTACACAATTAAAATTATTCGCGTATTTGGTGCTTCTTTACTTTTTGTAAGTATAGTTTGTGAGTATACTTGCTACTTTAATAATGATAGACCTTGTGTTAGACAATCTAGCAGTTGCTCTAAAGTTCTAAATGATAGGGGAATGCTGAAAATGCTGTAACATAACAACACGCCTGTTGTACCTGAAGGCTTAGGCTGACATGTCGCCAGTCATGTTTAACGTCCTTGAAACTGCTAACAACTCATGATTTCGTGTTGCTACTTAAAAATTCAAGATGTAATAAATTGCCCTATAATACTTTGTCCGAGCTGGTAGTCGATTCCAAGCCCTTGTTTTGCCAAGCAGTAGCGATTGTGAACATTACATTTCAAATGCTTGTCATCCTCAGGTATCAGGTCACCCTCGCAACAGTATCCGACATGGCCGCTGGTACGCCACCGTGGAGCGCCTGGAGTCAGAGGACGATGACGCCTGGGTCACGGTCTTCACTGATGCTGATTGGGAGACCAAGTAAGTATCAGAAGATTTTAAGGAATCCGTAATATACTGTTTTAGGATTTTCCAAGTCCTACTCCAGATATTAAGAAAACCTGAGATCAAAAGTTTTGTAGTAACTAAATCGACTTAGAAACAAGCGATATTTTAAATACTGCTTTGAAACTGGATGATCACAATCATGTGAAGGTATGCTGCAATAAGAATACAAAAAAAGAATAACATATCAGTTCTGTTTTGTTTCGGACGTTACTAACTTGTGTATAGAGAGTGTTATAGAGAGTTATACACGGGTAAGCAAGATATTGTGATAAATGAATAATTTATCAGAATATCTTGCTTACCCGTGTATAACTGTATACTTAACTAGCACTGTCATCAGGTCTCAAACCTCTCATTTACATCTTCATCTGTATTATCTCTAACTTATTCTTCGTCTTCAGGTTCATCTGGATCCGCGACTCCAAGGTGATGGGCACTAGTCGCGCGGAAATTGAATGGGAGATCCCTGTTGGGGTTCCTAAGGGTACCTACAGGATCCATCACTTCGGGAACTACAAGTATGTGCTGGGAGGCATATACCCTTACCATGGCTTCACAGATGCCTTCGAAGTGTCTTAAGACCTGAGTTCTTAGACTATGATCGTTAACCAAGACCCCCTAATATGAAAGAAAAAAGAAAATAATACTCTGAGATCCAGTTTAATAAAATAACACATCTGCCATTGTCTTAAAGGTCTTTTTAGGTCGTAGAGACTAAGGGGTTCGCAGGGTCTTATACTTGGACCTACCCTGATCCTGGGATGTAGATATGTAGGTACGTCCAAGTTTGCACCATCTATAATCCATGTCGAAGATGTTGTGAGGCCTTTTTAGTATTTTAAGTATTACAGCAGTGATGTTTGGGACCAAAATAAAAGGAGTGTTTTTAAGTGACGGTAGTAAAGAAATTATTGTGACATGACAGTGCAGTGACAATATAATTTTAAGATTTTTATTAACTTTCAATCATTTTCAATAACATCAAGTAACATTATAAAAGAGTGAGGATTTTCAAAGCTAGGATCAGCAGAGCTGAATCAGAAATTGGGCGTTCATTTAAGTGTTTCTTAGTTTCTGTGAAAAAGGCTTTATATTTCTTTAACCGTCGAGTTATTGCCGCTATTAATTATGTTGTAAATATGGTATTCCTTATTATATCTACTTATTTCTATGTATGTACGCTATAGACCTACAGACATTGTAAAGGTCTTGTAATTTTTTTTAAATATTGGGACGCAGAAACTTGCGCGGGCGCTTTAGCTTTTCCTTGATGGATATTATTGTGAGATTAAAAAAAACAGGTTATGTACGGTCGCCCAAGCTATTTGGTTTCCATTTTACAAAGTAATTTGCATGTTAAAATGTAAGCCAAATAGTTTGGTCGACCGTACATAAGTTGAAACCGTGACGCCAGTATAATTGTATGTATAACTTGATATTTAGTTTAATAAGAAAAGAATATCCCTGTAAAAAGTATTACTGAAACTAGACGTCACCATCATGATACGTCAGATATATAGCAAGGATAGGTAAATAATATCAGTAGTAACTTAAATGTTCGTTATTCGTCTTGTTTCATTTTTTTACGGCATTTACACGGCCATAAGTAAAATACGTATTATTTCTAAGTCTAGGAAGGTTAAGATTACCTAGTTACTTTTCTTTAAAGATTACTTAAGGTGAATGCTCCAACCAGGCCGCGAAATTCAAATTTTCTTACGTTTTTTTGCAATTTGCAGGCCAGTGTTTTGACTATTTTGATGATTGTAATAGGGTATTTTACTCTTTATGAGAAAAAATCTAAAAATATATTATTGAGATAGCTTAGGCAAAAAGCAGTCGGAAATCGTTAGTTTTAGTTTATAAAATAGCGAACTAAATTTTAAAATTCAATTCAAAGGTTTCAGCTTTTTTAATCTGTTTCATATCACTATTATAGTAGTTGCCATGTTATTACGTCATACGGCTATGTAAACATAGAAGTGTCAACTGTCAACTTCAAGCATCACTGCATTTGTTTACACAGCCAACTGACGTCATGACCACAGACCAATATGGCGTCCACTGCGTCCCGCGTTTTCGTCAAGTTACGAGCGAAATTTGAAAATACAAAATTTAAATGCATTTTTAGGACACTTAACGATTGAATAAAATTTTTGTGATTTTTTCAGTGGTTCATTAGCACTATAGAATCTAATTGAGACACTTTTCAATAATGGGTGTAATACCCTATTCTGTAACTAAGTACATACGTCTTACAGTCGCGAATTATATTCTAATCGCTATGCAACCTAGCACTGCCCTGCAAATTGCAAAAAAACGTAAGAAAATTTGATATTCGCGGGCTACCCTGGAGCATTCACCTTAAAGGAAATTTATATTATTAAAAAAAAACATGTACGTATTAAAATAAACAAGTAGGCATGAAGTTTCGCCTATCAATTTAGTTAGACCTTGGTGTTATTAAGGTCAGACCGTGCGCTAATTTGCTCGCTGAATAAAAGCCTGAGAGGCAATTTCTCTACGAGTAGCGATCTATACAGGGTGTAAAAGACCTCATTACGAAGCCGTCAACCAAGCATTTATTTCTGTACGTCAAGCTAAGTAACTTTACGCAAAAATGATTGCTGGGAAACGACTTTTTCTTTGGGGTGACAAATCATGTTTTGTGGTAGAACTCAATGTAACGCACTCAAAACATTGTGCTGATGGATGAATTGAATAGTACGGGGGTCGTGGAGGTTTAAAGATTTAAAAAGAAAGAGTTAAAAATCTTACATTCAAAACTTGTATTAAAAAAAAAAAAACAGTTTTGACCCCCAAGTTCCCAGGTATGGTGTAGAACAAAAAAATGATCGCAATGATTAGGAGAACAAGTGCCTTTCGGCTTCGTTAAGAGGTTTTTTACACCCTCTATACAGGTTGAATGGCCAAATCCGATACTACGAGGAATATCGAAAAATACTCAAAGAAGTCTCAAGCCCGAATTTTATGAAATCTAACACTGCGTCCATAGATTATATGAAAATAAATCTTCATAGCCAGGAATCAAACTTTTGTTTTGAAAACAAAAATAAAACACACTGTATTTCTCGTGTTACCTGGACCTAAACCTTTACCCTGCTTACCTAACTTTTTAAGATAAGCTTGATGATAATTATTTAAGATGTAAACCAAAGTGAAATTGTAAGTGGTACCTACATAAATCATAATATTATCTTCTATAGTGATTAATGTTTTATAAATTAAATATAGGTACTTAGATATTAATTGTAAGTCTAGTCGCTAGTTCTATGTAAATTTCCATAAACTTAAACCTACACAATTTCTCTAGTTGAAACTTATACTATGGGATATCAACCCCAAGTATTTGAAAGAAATTTAAAAATCTACTTCTCCATACATTTATGTTCACATATCTCCACAAAATACATAAAGTAGCCGTTTTTATTTTTGCGATTTTTAGAGTTTATGAGAGAAAGCGCCTCAATAATGTTGCAGTTGATAAGGAACCACATTGTTTGTGTTGTCATAGGTATATATTAATCTAAAAAGTTTAAAATCATGGATTATCCTATCTCTGGTGTTAATAGGGCTTATTTATAGATAACACAATCATACAAATAACCATGTAAATTTTGTACTGGTACATACCTACCATGTGAATAATGATGTACCTACCTACTTATTTTTATTTATCATAAGTAGGTAGGTACATTATTATATTTACACATACTTTCTTAACTAAAAAAACGGAGCAGTCTTTGGGGACTGCCGATAGAAGTGAAAACAAAACGTACACAGGCCCCGCCCCAGTCGTAGCACTGGTTATGCCCCGCGCATGCTTATGTGGTGCTACGCCGTAGCGGATGCTACGAGTGCTACGATCGGCTACGAAGCGTGACCGCACGTTACGTTACGTGACGATGAGTTCAATGTTTTTCCTTCACCCAAAAAGTGCGCCTAAAGAAGCTTCAACGCGCCTAAAGAAGTTTTCACTTCAAAAATATCATACATACATATAGCTATGTATCATTGTTTTATATTGGATAAAAAGGAAATTATAAAATACCGCTAAAATTGTGGATGTTTGTTTATAAATTAGACCTATACACGTATAACGTATTTTTAAAATACTAACTACCTAGCTAAATAAAATATAATATTTATGTGTACCTAAATCTAGAACTGATTTAAAAATCTGGGCCATGTAGGTATCTACGTAGATTTATATATGAAGTGCCAATTGTAGGTAATTATAAATATTTATAAAACATTATAACTGTGTTTTTTTTTTCTCATGAATAAATAAAAGGCTGCCCAACATAAATGGGACTGGACAGGACATGTCTGTCGCATGCCGAACGAACTGAGGGCCCGTAAGACTCAGGAATGGTGCCCTGAAACAGTGACACGGGGTCGCGGCAGACCATGACGGAGATGGCGGGACGAACTGAATGGCCCAGCGCACACCGCTGGAGGCGCAGCGGAGCGCATTTGAAGACGACTATTTAATATAAACCTTAACTACCTTGATATACGGTCAATATAAGAATAAATTCGCACGCGGTACTCGGAGCGCTCTCAAGCTAGAGCTTGCGCGCGACCGTATATCAAGGTAGTTAAGGCTTATATCAAATTGTTGTCTTCAAATGCGCTCCGCTGCGCCTGCAGCAGTGTGCGCTGGGCCGATGTCTTCCTTGAGAATTGGAAAGAAATAGCACAGAATCGTGACCGTTGGAAGGAATGGAGGGAGGCCTTTGTCCAGCAGTGGGATAATACAGGCTAGATATAATATAATAATGAATAAATAAGAAAAGCCGGTTAGTATGGTCGTTTTTTGCTAAAAATAAAAAAAAAAACCCGGTAAGTCGTTTCCTAGTTTGAGGTTCAGAATGCTTGCTTGACGGCCGTGAAGGATTCGTTTACATCCTGTATATCTCTGGCTATTCCATTGAGCAATATAGGCGTGATGTCATGTCAGGTTGCTCGAAACAAAGCAATCTTATTATTCTGATCATAATGAAATAATAATTTATTACCCTCACTCTGTAACGTACAAAACTGATATCTAAACGAAATGATTGGGCAAGGACGAATTAGATAAAACATCGAATAGATACGTACGTCATAAATATAATTTACTAATATTTAATTAACATAAATGGATAACAAGATTAATACTTACTGATTATTTTGATAGCAAAGTTTCTATGAAAATGTCGACGATGCCTTTTAGTTTAGACGAGGTTTTTAATGCGTATGTCTGTATGTACGCCTGATTTACCTGCCATCGAAGACAAGGGGGTCGAATGCTTCGACCAGCCCGCGAAATTCAAATTTTCTTACGTTTTTGGCAAATTGCAGGCCAGTGCTAGGTTTTATGTTGATTAAAATATTGGACGCGATTGTAAGACGTATGTAGTTACAGAATTATAATCATCAAAACGATCAATACAACCCTCCAAGTTCATAAAGGTCGAGAAACGATTTTTTCAAGGTCAAAGTCATTGCTAGACCTTTATGAACTTGGAGGGTTGTATTGATGGTTTTGATGATTATAATTCTGTATTCTACATACGTCTTACAATCGCGTCCAATATTTTAATCAACATACAACCTTGCACTGGCTTGAAATTTGCCAAAAACGTAAGAAAATTTGAATTTCGCGGGCTACCCTGGAACATCAGCCTCATGTTAAAAATTCTTAAATTGGACTTAATTGTTATAAATAAATAAATTAATTAATTAACCTTTATTTTCAGACTACAGTCCATAACTTTGTTAGTATTTTAGTGTTAGTAACAATGGTGCTTATGTAATTAGGTTAGTATTGTTAGTGTTTACAACTTAAATATTTATTTAGTTAGACCTAAGACAGTCCCCACCCAGTGTCTCTGGAAGGGGCAGTCCGGTCTAGCAGCAATCATCTTCAAAATGCTGTTGTCACTACCATGCAGGCGCTGCAGTAAGGAAGCCGCTTTCTTTCGCATGATAGCGTGAAAGCCATCTGTGCGAGCCTCTGCGAACATTCCCGATGCACTACAACGCCACGGCAGTCCCAACAGCATCCTGAAGGCGTTATTAAATTGGACGCGCAGGACATTATAGGCTCGACGCGTGTATGACACCCACAGGCCGCTCGTGTAGAACGATTGACAGAACGCCTTAAAGAGGGTTACTTTTACGTTCTTGGTACAACTAGCGAACCTGCGGGCAAGCATATTGCTCCTCACAGACAACGCCCTGCCCTCCCTCTCAATATCTCCGTCGTCCCTTAAAGGTCGCTCGTAATAATGTGACCGAGATACCTAAAACTATTGACAATTTTAAGTGCTACGCCGTTGAGACCTATGGACGGAACACAGCGTGACTGCTGCTTAGGGGCTTTAAAAACCAGAAGCTCACTTTTTTTAGAGTTGTATATCAAGCCATGTTCCCCCGCATAGGCCTCACGGATCGAAAGCTGCTTCTTCAACCCACCTATCGATGGACTGAGCAGCACCATATCGTCTGCATAGCTTATGTTATTTACACATATTCCATCAATGTGGCAACCGACATGTGTACTGCTGAGCCGCTCGATAAGCAGGTTGATGTACAAATTAAATAGCAAAGCTTTATGAACATAAAGTCCATTTTAAGAATTTAAATTATTTAACGTAATTCATAGGTACTAAGATTCTGCGTGGATTTGTAATGTGTATGTTTTTTTACATGGTTTTTTACTTACATTTTTGGATATTATTAACCTGAAAATTTAAGCATTCGTCCTCCCTAGGTAGCTTCATGGTCATTTCTTGGAGGCTTAGCAACGGCTTTGGCCTTTTTACCTTGTAATTCATGTTATTTAAGTTTTTATCTTTATTAAAATCTTTGTCTTACTTTTGTGATGTCAGTTAGTGGCAACCCTAGTTTTATTTTTAATTTATTGCTGGAGCTATTTGTAGGTTGTATAGGTAAATCACATCGACCTCATTCGATTTTCTTTTTAATAATTTTCTAATTTTAAAATGTAAATTATGTGGAGTTGACAGGAGCCTGGTGGTGGAATGGAAATGGCAGTCTACGTTCAGAGCTGAGAGCAGGAACACCTCTGAGAAGCTCCATATAAAAGTATTTGTAAAAGGGCAGTTCCCTTATTCTTTGGTTTTAAGTCGGCCTCTCTCCGTGCCGCACCCTCACCAAGAACACCTGGAAACCTTGATGCTTGAGCTACACAAGCCTGATGAAGATTTGATGCTCCTCGGCCCTCCTCCTACGGCCTGAGGATTGACGGTCCTCGGCCGTCCACCACCGTCTGAAGACGGATGACCTCGGCCCTCCTCCTACGGCCTGAGGATTGACGGTCCTCGGCCGTCCACCACCGTCTGAAGACAGATGCCCTCGGCCCTTCTCTACGGCCTGAGAGTTGATGGTTCCTCGGTCCTCCTCCACAGTCTGAAGACGGACGTTCTTCAGTTATCTATTCCATTCTGCATTTCATCTTCAGTACTTTCCGCCAGCTTCACTGGCATTAGTAATTAAGTAGCTCCAGCCTTTAGATTATCTTTGTTAATAAATTCTTATAACTCGTCCCCTTTATTTCTTTTAATAGTGCTCCCCTCCAGACTGAAAGTTAGGTAGGTGAGTGCTCAGTGACTTTACAGTTTTGTGGATCCTATCCAGGAAAACGTAACGTTACAGACTGGCGCCCAAATATTTACTAACCCACCCCTCTTAAATTATTTCTAGGCATTCTGCACTTCTCAAAATTCGAAAATAACACTTCCCCAAGTGAGTATATTTGGTAAGCATTTTATTATTTTCATCTTTTCACTCATCTCAACTCTTACTCAACTATTCTACAACTAAACATCATCTAGGTATTCCTCACCTCACACACATTCTATTATCGAAAGATAATTGGCACCCTTTCGGCCTCTTGGTTGTGTTAACCCACTTGTGGGCATTGCCAAGGTTGGAGATTGGTTACTCTACGACGGTTATTGGACAATATCCCGTAATCGTTCATCTCATATTATACTTACTCTCTACCAAAACATCGCTATACTGCATCCCACAGACTTGCACACCACTACGTTTACCCTCTGGTATTCGTACCCAATGGTCGCTTGATGTGTTAATCCATTCGTGGACACTCCCAAGTGGGTCGTTGGGACACTTCACGACTGAAACAGGAGAATATCCTGTGGATGTTTATACAACCCTAAAATACTACGTTACACCCACTACAAATACTTTACTAATATATTCTGAACTATTAACACTTTAAAGATTACTTCATTTTATTTTGATCTGATAACACGGCTAGTGCAATCTATAAATTTTCACTGAAAAAATACTTGATCCTAGACTATAAATTTGCCATACGCGAATTTTGCGTAAAATTGAATCCTTGGGCTATAATAAAATAACTAAATCTAGATTTTCCTAAGAAATTCTTACGAATTAAATCTAGACTGAGCTATGATAATTTTGGGTGAAATTCTTATTCAATAACACCAAAATCTTATAAACATACTAGTTTAAAAATTCTTCATTTTTTGATAAAAAATGGACTTATATACATACAAATAATATACATAACCTCCTTTTTGAGTTTCGCCCTAGTCGGGTAAAATTGCATAAAATAATTTTTGGGTTGACTTGTTATTTGTCACGCGTTGCTAGGTAACAGGCCCATAGAGATCTAATCCTTTTGCAGTAGCAAAAAGTTTTTAACCAAACTTTGCGGTGGCCAAAATAGGTACTAAAGTTTAGCAAACTTTTTATGCATTAGTTCCAAATTTTACCACCATACAGTTTTTATTGGTTTACGATATTTTTTTATCGAACCTCTTTGGACCCTCTGTGTCTTATAAATTTTTAAACATTCTTGGGCTCAAGTACTCAGACCCTCATGTTTTATTTGGAGCTTACCCGACTACTGTATTACGGGAGCTGCCCTGACGTTTACTCAGTTTACTAAATACGGTGTTACGGTCCTGACCTGATCCCTCTTTCCCTCCTTCTTCTCTTAAACACGAGTCCACACTCTCAAGTGTGGGTCCTAAACACGAGTCCACACTCTTAAGGGCGAGTCCTAAACACTCTTAATCTTGAGTGCTCTCTTGGATTTGAGTTCCCTCTTAAACACTCTTAATCTTGAGTACTCTCTTGGACTTGAGTTCCCTCTCAAATGCTTTCTTGGAGTCCCCTCTCAAACGCTCTCTTGGACTTGAGTACTAACTCAAACGCTCTCTTGGACTTGAGTCCTAACTCAAACACTCTCGGCCTCCGTAGACTTTTTAAATTTCTTTTATCACTTTCATAATATTTTATTTATTTATATTTTTTTTCGATACCTTTTACTTTTGAATTTGCTATCGCCTTATTTTCTGTCTGGAGTTTCTTTACGGTTTTTATTATTTTATAACTTCAATGCCTAGCCTCTTTAACTCATTCCTTGTAAAAACCATTTACATTTTAAGTTTTGTAAATACTCCACAAGGTCTACCTTCCCTAAAACTATTGGCTTATTTTTATCCCTCTTTTTATTTTGTAGAGCGGTGCACAACTCTTTAAATAAGCCATTGTGTTGAGCGGTGCACAACTCATTAAATAAGCCGTTGTGTCGAGCGGTCGCATTAACTCGTAAAATAAGCCTTAGTGTACTTTTTTTAAACTTAGATAATCATTTTTATATCCTTGACCCTCCTTGACCCTTGACTTAAAGCTTGAAGGCTTCTCTTAAGCACTTTATGCTCTTAAACCTTGGCTGCTTTTCTCAAGCAGAAAAACTTTGTAAATATATTCTTTTAATTTTAACGGGTTTTAGAACAGGTGCGGATTACGACACCTAAATTAAATAAATAAGCCTTCGTAAACCTTAAAAATAATTCCTTGTGGAGTATGCGTCATTGAATGTGAACCATATCCCCTAAGTATGCTGGTGATGTATGATTGAGGAAGTGTGTAGGGTAGGTTGATGAAAGGTGTATAAAAGAGCAAGGTCTTATTTACAACCTCGAAATTTTTTCTAGTTAGTAATTTTCTGGGGTTATGGGGAATCTTAGTTTTAATTGTTTTTAAACTTACTTTATCACTGTATATACTCATTTAGCTTAATTTTTTTTGTTGATTAACGCTCTCTTAATGCTAAATAAGAAATTTTTTTCATTGTATTCAAAAATTTTCCGGGGTTTTCGGGGTAATGTAATGTGTATGTTTTTTTACATGGTTTTTTACTTACATTTTTGGATATTATTAACCTGAAAATTTAAGCATTCGTCCTCCCTAGGTAGCTTCATGGTCATTTCTTGGAGGCTTAGCAACGGCTTTGGCCTTTTTACCTTGTAATTCATGTTATTTAAGTTTTTATCTTTATTAAAATCTTTGTCTTACTTTTGTGATGTCAGTTAGTGGCAACCCTAGTTTTATTTTTAATTTATTGCTGGAGCTATTTGTAGGTTGTATAGGTAAATCACATCGACCTCATTCGATTTTCTTTTTAATAATTTTCTAATTTTAAAATGTAAATTATGTGGAGTTGACAGGAGCCTGGTGGTGGAATGGAAATGGCAGTCTACGTTCAGAGCTGAGAGCAGGAACACCTCTGAGAAGCTCCATATAAAAGTATTTGTAAAAGGGCAGTTCCCTTATTCTTTGGTTTTAAGTCGGCCTCTCTCCGTGCCGCACCCTCACCAAGAACACCTGGAAACCTTGATGCTTGAGCTACACAAGCCTGATGAAGATTTGATGCTCCTCGGCCCTCCTCCTACGGCCTGAGGATTGACGGTCCTCGGCCGTCCACCACCGTCTGAAGACGGATGACCTCGGCCCTCCTCCTACGGCCTGAGGATTGACGGTCCTCGGCCGTCCACCACCGTCTGAAGACAGATGCCCTCGGCCCTTCTCTACGGCCTGAGAGTTGATGGTTCCTCGGTCCTCCTCCACAGTCTGAAGACGGACGTTCTTCAGTTATCTATTCCATTCTGCATTTCATCTTCAGTACTTTCCGCCAGCTTCACTGGCATTAGTAATTAAGTAGCTCCAGCCTTTAGATTATCTTTGTTAATAAATTCTTATAACTCGTCCCCTTTATTTCTTTTAATAGTGCTCCCCTCCAGACTGAAAGTTAGGTAGGTGAGTGCTCAGTGACCTTACAGTTTTGTGGATCCTATCCAGGAAAACGTAACGTTACAGATTCTGCTAAAGCGGATATTTTAGACCCGAAGATCTTAGAATCATTTACCGGCCAAAATCCTATACCTATACCAAAATCAAAATCCATAAAATGGAATCTCTGTTTTTGTCACCTTCTGGAGCAGCTGACTTGCAGATGCCTGCTGTGCTTTGGTCAAACTATTATTTCATAATTATGGTTTTCAGCGTAAAAAATGACTTTGATCAGATTAACGATACCTCCCGTACTATTTAACTTAACTGTAATAAATTACAGATCGATATAGTATAATTATATTGCTGCAAACAATTTAAGAACGAAGAAACATAGGTAGGTAACAAAAAAAAGTTACACCCTAATCTTGTAATTAAAACAAATCTTTCGAATAGACGAAATTTTGGTTAAAATTGAATATTGCCCTTCTAATCTGGCCTATGGTCAAACTTGGCGGATTAGAACAGAGATTATAGTAAATATCGGTTTGCACATGATACCTTATCATAGGCAACAACTGGTAGAGAAAGGGATAAAAACATTCCAATAATTATCATGTCTTCTGATGATTATTGAATTTGGAGCTTCATGGGAGGGCAAATTGTGTCAAGGAGATTAATTTTGCCCCTTCGATCAACAATTTCGAAGTTTTGCCCACTCTGTTTTAATTTCAGTATTTCTCGGATCGGGCCATGCCTGCCACACTTCCCCTAAAGAGACAACAGGTCGCGGCACGTAACTCTAGGGTCCCCGAAGGGTAAAAACGGAATCCTATTACTAAGACTCTTTCGTCTGTCCGTCTGTCTGTCACCAGGCTGTATCTCATGAACCGTGACAGCTAGACAGTTGAAAATTTCACAGATGATGTATTTCTGTTGCCGCTATAACAACAAATACTAAAAACAGAATAAAATTAATATTTAAGGGGGGCTCCCATACAACAAACGTGGTAGTGGCAGTGGTAAGAGTTTTTTTGCCGTTTTGTCTAATGTATAGATAATGGTACGGAACCCTTCGTGCGCGAGTCCGACTCACACTTGGCCGGTTTTTTGAATTCTTATTTTTTCCTGCCCCTTGTGACGAACAGACGAAATATGTTTAATCACGAATAGAAATATTTTAGGTAGATAATTTTCTTGAACCGATAATTGTTTATCGGCTTATTTTGATCGATTAATTACTTAAACATTATTATAATGTATCTGTTATCCATTATTAAGTACTTTTTGTTTGATTGAGATGGTGCGTGTTTCTGTTATGAATTTTAAATAAAAACATTAATTATTTTGTAAAAATTCTAAGTGTTGTGGTTTTTGAAGAATTATTCTAGTGTGGTCTGGTGTACCTACCTCGCGTCCTATGTGAGTATTTTTAAAAGTTTTTCAATCGGTACTGTATAATAAAGAATTACCTATTTAGTTGTATGCAAAAGTATAGAACACTGCTTGAGTCCTCCTCCTCCTCTTTCCTCCTTACGATCCTTACGTACCTACTCCTTTTACTTTGTCCACGTTCATATAGAGAGAGAGAGAGATCTGGACCTCAGGATTTTCCTACTCCAGACACCTTTCTCTATTTAAGATTGTGCATATATATCAGCGCCTTAATTTCTGATGTCGAGATTAATAAAAATATAAGATTATTATCTATCTGGTCATAAATGCACGCCTATTGCGAGTACTACGCACTGACCTTACCGAAGTAGGTTCATTAGCAAAACGGTCAGTGTATTTCGTTCCAGAGCTTCCTGTTACGGCATTTCCACTACCGTCTGCTAAGCCCCATAGGAAAGAGGCTAATGAAAGGTTGCAAGTCTAGACTTCCGCCTTCTAAGAATTTCATGTTGTGAAGAGCGAATATCAGTTTGTCTGACTCGAAAATTTAACCTAGCATTCGCACTCACTAGACCAATGTAGTCTGGGGTCTAACATAGCCGCTTTAGCAGAATAGCGTTACAATTCGTATAATTGGTCCTAAAAGACAATTCATAATATTACCTGTGTCTGTGACCATTTTAAAAATTGTAATGCGAATTGTGTTACAATTTTTAAAATTTTCTTAAAATTTGATTTTCTTAACTTAAAATATGACCCTTTGACTCTTTCATGCATCCTTTAAACAAACTGTTTTGCTTTCGTTATTGCGTGCGACGGTAACCGTGATTTATCACACATATAATAAAAGTCGTTTCCTCCCAGCAATAACTTTTATTTCGTTTTCAATCGTAGGATTTTACATCGTTGTAATAAACCGTCAAACGGAAACTGGACAGTCCTCGTTATTTTTATTTTGCTGTGTCCTTACACCTATGATGTCGCCAACTGGAACTTAGGTAGGCCTTTCCAATCACACCACGTCTTCCGCTTCTCTCCATTGCACCTAACTCTATCTGGCCTGAGAGCACATGCTCTTTGATTTGAGGTCTTACCTTATTCCTTGACTATCATTATTATTATTATTATATGCCTATATTGTCCCACTGCAGGGCAAAGGCCTCCCTTCCCTCCTTCCACATTTCGCGATCTAGTGCGATTGTAGGCCAATCCTTTGCGAAAGAGTCTAGCTCGTCCCGCCATCTCCATTGACCATCATACATAGAAAAAATCTGCTCTTTCGTTCTTCCTAGGGGATGACATAATGTGTAGGTACTCTTTAGAAGGTCAATCTTTGTTGCTTTCCAAAAAGTGTCAAAAGTCGGGTTTATCTTTTCTAGCGATTTTGATCTGAAACTGTCTTTAAAATGCGATGGTTCGGTGCTTGTTGCTATCCCGGATGGCATGTGGCTTTATCGACATCAACTTCACATTATCTTATTCATAATATTTAAATGAGCTTAGCAGTATCAACATAATTAAGCAAATGATTAATGATATCCGTGCAAACACGAGTGGTATAATACCAACTAGACACTTATTTAGAACTTTCACTGATGTGGTTATTCCACCTATCATCATCTGCCTAGCCTTTTCCCAACTATGTTGGGGTCGACTTCCAGTCTAACCGAATGCAGCTGAATAGCAGTATTTTACATGGAGCGACTGCCTATCTGACCTCCACACAGAGGCGTCTCTAGCCCTTGTGGCGCCCGTGTGCAACCAGTACCCTGGCGCCCTTTAGTCTAGTAGGAGCGGCCCGGGGTCAAAATGGAATACTAACAGTTATATTTTCAAACGGAAATTCGGATGCAAATGGTGCAATTTTAAATGATGTCGGGAAGCAAAAAGTCTTTTTTAGGAAGGAAGGGGTTATAAGAATAAAAAAATCACAACTTTCTAGTTTTTTCAAAAATATTTTTTTTCATGAATTTCGCTAGCTGTTTTTGATGACCTCCGACCTCGAGGCATGTCGCAATAATTGTGCAAGCAAATAACCAATTCTTACCTTTTATATATTTTTTATCAAAAGAAAAGCCGATTTACTTACTCCATATTTACATGTTTATTCAAAGATGATACTTAATCCAATTGCATCAAGGCTTATTTCACAAAACTACGGTGTAGCGGTAAAACAAAAATTGCGGCACGCGTACACAAGCCTTTGAAAATGACCGCCGCACGTCCCTGGGAATTTTCATTTGAACTTTATAGCATTCTAATACAGCCGAGTTAGCAATGATTGTCGGCGTACGGCGTGTTGTCAAACGAATCAAAACAAACACGAGCCGGCACGCGCCTTTGGTAGCGATGCGACATTACGCCAATTTAATCTTTAATTATCTGTTTTAAGGCTGATTTCACGTTGAAACAAAGTTATTGTGTAAATTTAAATAGAGTAGGAAAAGGAGTAGCCCTGCTTTGCTACCGCGCGCTCGGCGTCGACGGGGTGCGGCGACGGGTGTGCGGCGCACACGAGCGCAGGGTCTTTGATAGAGCGCCGGCATCGACGCATCTTTGGAGGTGTCGCATTAGAGGGCGCAGGGCGCTCGGCGCCCCCTTAGACCCGGCGCCCGTGTGCGCCGCACACCCTGCACTATAGGCTATAGGTAAAGACGCCTCTGCCTCCACAACACAATTAGTACCTACTGGGTAATACGATACCCCTTGGTAAGACTGGTTGTAAGACTTTTTGGGCCACTACTGTAACCTCTGTCAAGGATCTACAACTAATAGTCGAGACCAATGGCTTAACGTGCTTTCCGAGGCACGGAGGAAACTCGGTACGTTATGGGTACCCATCCACAGACCAACCTAGGCAATCACGGCTTAACCTAAAGATCGACTCTACCAACAGGCTCTTACGGCCTGCGGTCATCGGTCCACCTTATTTCTAACATCTTCTGCTGCAGTTATATTTTTATTTTGGGGACAGCATGTCGTATTTTTTCATACTTTCTCTATTAGTGTCGTTATGTCGCTTTATGTCTAACATAGCTTAATGAAAACTTGCAGAAACAATGCCGCTCACACTGACGGCTAAGCTGGTGATCGGTGTAGTGGTTCTCGGTGTCATAGGAGGCCTGACAGCCACTATAGTTCTTCTAGTCAACGATGGTGACGACTATGAGGGTACCACGGCTAGCCCGACTACGACTCCTGGAACTGCACCGACGACTGAAGAAAGCGACTTGCCGTACCGAGTGGGGGTCGGGATTGCTGATATGACGGGGCCGTGTGTGGAAATTACTTTTGTAAGTATCTATCAACTGGTTGCTTTGATGATTAGGTAGAGGAACACTGGATTTGAAGAAAAGGCAAAACTGTGCCTCCCAGTACCCTGGTTCTGAAACATCATCGGTCTAAGAAAACACGTTACGATACGCCTTTATAAAAAGATCAAATTGTTTTGCTTAGTTGAACGAGAGTTGTTACTTGTTAGACAAGAAACAAATTCATGAATATGTTGATGATTACAGATGGGTTACGCGGAAGTGGGTCAAAGTGGTCGTGGTCTTCACCTGCGCCAGTTCGCCAGGTCTTTCATCTTCGTGAAGGGAGACACCAGGATAGTGCTAGTCACCGCTGAGGTGCAGGCTGTCGGCATTGCCGTTAGGCGACAGGTAAGATTACTTTGAGGCATAACAATTGCACCCGGATTGACAAATAAAACAAATATCTGAATCACTTACCTACTGATTGACTTATTGATGCCCAACCCAAACCAAGAATATAGAGCACACAAAGCAAATTACACGAACTCATGGAAGCGAAGTCCTTGTCCTCTCCAAGACAGGACGTTGCAATTGCTATATATTTTTCTTTTTACCCAACCATAAATTCAATCTCAAAAATTCTCCAGGTGGTGCGGAATCTACAGGAGCGGTACGGTGACATGTACTCGCTGAGGAATGTGATCCTCACCGGTACCCACACGCATAGCGGTCCAGGAGGACACATGGTGGACTTCATCTTGGACATTAGTATCCTCGGCTTCTCAAGGGAGACCTTCAATGCGTATGTTGATGGAATAACCAGGGTAAGAATCAGCTATAATAATGACTTCAGGCCGTAAATATTAGGTACCTAGTTGAGATGTGACTCTCCATGACCACAACTTCCCAAAACAGTCTTAGGAAACACGGCTTTTTGCCTGAAAAACGGTGCACGGTTGTCAGCGTAGAAAGAATCACTATGGAAGTTTGTCCTGTATCTACCCTAAACAAATAGTGTCGTGACCGCCAGCCGTTGGATGCTGCTGCCCATCCTTTAGGTGCCTTTTATAGGTAATTCCACAACAGTTGGGAATAGGCATCCTATTCTGGTTTTAGTACGACAAGCACACTTACAAATACAGTGTTTCGCCTTCCTTTGAGATATCCGTAACATTAAATAATGACCTTCAATAACTTCGGAAGTATTTAAAGCATTGTTATAAAATTCCAGAGTATAGTCCGTGCGCACGAGAACATGGCACCAGCCCGATTGTTCTTCGCTCAGGCACGAGTGACAGACGCTCACAAGAACAGGTCTCCCTTCTCTTACGAACAGAATCCTGAAGAGGAGAGGCTTCGGTAAGTAGCAAAATGAGAAGTCGGGTTTTAGGTGAAATTTATACATTCTTCTTTATCGTGTTAATGGTGGATGGCAATCTATGTTGAGTCGACTTAAAGTTTCACGAGTGGACGATCATTTTTCTAAGGCATCTCCTAAAGCGTCCTCGACCGCTTACTGCGGCGGCAGAACCGTTGACTGCGGGTCCAATCGACTAAAGAAAACAAAAATAATTTGGGTAATCATCCCGCGGGTCCCAAATGAGTGAGACCAGTTGACTAAAGAGCCCTAATCGCTATAATAGACCGCAGTGACACGATAGGTTTCTAATAAAAACGGCTACAAGTGCCAATGCTGTCATCTAATTCTACGGAAACGTCTTCATTTTAGAGAGTTTAAGTAGCCAGTCGTGTCGTTGCTGACAAACTGCATTTTGCTATTACGTGTGGCAGCCTTGGTTTGCGTTTGATTTCGAAATTGTAACACCATTTCTATTCTTCCAATTTCTATTCCTTTCTCCCCAGTTACACCTCCAACACCGACGACACCATGACTCAAGTGAGGATCGTGAAGGAAGACGGCAGCCTCCACGGTGTGATGAACTGGTTCTCAGTCCACACCACCAGCATGAACCTGACCAACAGGCTGGTGTCGTCCGACAACCTGGGGTACGCAGCGCTGAGGATGGAGAAGGAACTCAACCCTGAGAGATTGGCTGGAAGGGTTGGTAGACTTATAAGACACTGTTTTTTTATAGTTTCTTGCAAAGTCACATATTTATAGAGATAGTTGTTCATTCCCACTGGCGAAACATTCACATAAAAACATGTTGTCCGATGACATAAGATTTCAGCTGAAATAATAAAGAGAGAGAAAGAGAGTCATGGATTTCCTATTGGCGCCAGCTGCCAGTTTAATAAATAAATAATAAGCCTGTTTATTCCTTGCTTGATTTTACAATATAACTTATTTCTTGTGGAATGTGTTAGTAGTGGGTTAGTTTCTTGTTTTAAATGTACTTGTTTTTGCTTTAGTTAGTTTTCTTCATTTGCAAGGACCCCAGTTTGGGTAAAGGCCTCCTAAAAAGCTGCCCATGTGTCTCTGTCTTTTGCTATTTGGCTCCAATTTGAGCCGGCCGTTCTTATAATCTCGTCCTCCCACCGTGTTAGTGGTCTTCCTCTGCTTCTTAACCCTTGCGGGCCCTTCCATGTAGTTGCTCTTAGGGTCCATCGTTGGTCTGAAAGCCTCGCAAGGTAGCCTGCCCATTTACTTTTTAGCTTTTGTGCATAGGTCACGGCATTTTTAGATTTAGTTATAGCTCTTATTTTTGTGTGACGTATTTTATCTATTTTCCTTGCCTTGAGCATATGTCCAGCAGTGGACGTTATGGGCTATTGTAGTGAGCATACTTCGCTCCATTCCCCTTTGGCAAGTGGTGATTTTGTGCTTGGCTTTGGCAGTGAATTTCCACGTTTGGCATCCGTACGTCTGCTGCTGCTGCCAGTTACAAGCATGGAAATCCAAACAAAAACAACTGCTATGATATTTCTCATCTGGCACAGACTTCTTTTCGATGAATTGGCCTGTTGTATATGTCCAGCAGTGGACGTTATGGGCTATTGTAGTGAGCATACTTCGCTCCATTCCCCGTTGGCAAGTGGTGATTTTGTGCTTGGCTTTGGCAGTGAATTTCCACGTTTGGCATCCGTACGTCTGCTGCTGCTGCCAGTTACAAGCATGGAAATCCAAACGAAAACAACTGCTATGAGATTTCACATCTGGCACAGACTTCTATTCGATGAATAGGTCATTTTAATTCACAATCCGGAAGGGCGAGCTGGTGAAAGTAGTAAGGTTTCCAATACCAACCACTCAGATAAATACTGATGTGTATTTCGTGTGGCATGGCTCCATTTTGGTACTGACATTTAAGAATACTGCAACTTCCAATGGTGTATTGAGAAACAGGATTATAATTGACTTTTGTAAAAGTTCTTCCGTACTTCCAGCCCGACATAGTCGCAGGATTCTTCTCATCCCACCAAGGTGACGTGTCACCAAACACCCGCGGTGCTCGCTGCGAGTTCTCCGGCAACCCATGTGACAACCAGTTTCTGCTCTGCAACCACATGGAGAGATGCTTCTCCCAGGGACCTGGAGAGGACATGTTCGAGAGCACCAGGATCATAGGGAATGCTGTGTTTGAAGGAGCTTGGGTGAGCGCCTATAATTGATTTTAGCAACTTCTTTTTCATGTCGCTGGTACTACGGTATTTTAAATGTAGTTGCCTCAAAACTTCGTACTTTAACACCGTCTTTGGTGACACTACAGGGATACTATTTTTTAATTATAGGATAGATTTATGTAAAGGCTCAGTAAATTCAGTTACAACAAACATTTAACACTGTTTCCAGAACGCATTGAATTCCCCCGGTGAGGAGCTGACGGGAGAATTTGCAGTGGTTCACCAGTTCATGAGGATGGCTGACCAAGAAGTCGCCAAGTACAATCCTGTGGAACAGACTTTTGACCAGGTATGTTTACGGTTATGCTATAGGCTGATCAGATCAATAGATCATCATCTGATTCTTCAAAGTGTCTAATGGTGTCGATTCTATTGTGCACAAACTATACTTAATTTAGGCTATTGCTATCTTTTACTAAAAGGCAGTGCGAGAAAAGGACGGCTATAGCTATGAAGTATGAACTAAGTTAGAGATGTCAACTAGTTTATGCCTTGCGCTTCACCGTGTTTTTAGTCTACATGTTTTTCCGTGCACCCTTTATTTGTATGGAAATATTAGTTCCAACTAAATTTGACAGCTCTAAATTACGTCCGTCTCTTTCTCGTTCTAATAGAGAGAAAAAGATAGCAATAGCCTAAATTAAGTTTAGTTTGTGCACAATAGAATCGACACCATTGTCTTCGTTTCCAGAAACAGATTTAACAAGAGCGTTTGTAGAATGCAAAGACATTTTCTTTCAAGTTGCCAAATCAAGAAGTATAGCGGTATACCCATATCAAAAAAACGTGACTACGTAACACGTGACTTTAGTGTAATTGAAGGGAGCCTATTCCATCAATCGGGCAAACATCCTGATTCCAATAAAGAGCACAAAGAATTATTTAAATCAGTCTATTACAGGGAAGTACTCGCAGGTAAACATATGTTTCTTTTCCAGGAAGACAAAGTGAAAGGATGTTACCCAGCGATGGGCTACAGTTTCGCTTCAGGGACCGTAGACGGTGCCAACACACTAAACATAACACAGGTATGAGTTTACTTCAAGCCAATTAATACAACCGTTATAATGCGTCGTGTCATTTGGCAAAGCAGAAATATTGTGTGAAATGCGATATTATTATGGCTAGAAAGGAGGTGCAGACTACGAAAATGATGACGTCTATGACAGTAAGGAATGAAAAAAAAGAAAAGATGCCAACCCCAATAGGAAATATGCATATTTTTTTTTAAATTTCGATACGGAATGTTAAAGTACTATAAAAATAATGACAAAAAGCGAAAACAAGACATAAATCGGTCAAACAACACAAAAGTTATATATATATATTATATATTATATATATAACCATTTAAACTTTTGTTTCTATCTCTTTCTAGATAAACGGAATTTAGTTTGGATTTTGTACGTCGATGCAGTAAATGACGTCATTCGCGGTATCGGATCTCTGTCTAATCAGCAGTTTCAAATGCTTATTACTTAGTATTTTTTATAGATATAAAAAAAAAAATCACTTTGCTATTTCTGATGAACATACGCTTGGTTTAGAGTGATAAAAAAAACATGCATATACCTTATTAAATAGAAATTTAAGGGTAGGTACTATCGGGGACACTCCCGCCTGACCACCACTAAGATCATTTTTGCTTGCACTCGCAACATAAAAACGCTCTCTAGCCCCGCCCCGTTGACTTTGTGTAGAAAAAATGAATGAAAAGATACCGAATCGGCCGAGCGCATTGACGACGCACGCCAAACGAGAGTTATTGTTACTTTGCCGCGCCAAAGTTGACGCTTTCCAGGCCCAAACTTTAAGGGAGAGCGTGGCTCCCCCGATACCCCGATAGTACAAGGACGATGATAAAGATGTTGTATTTGGTTACGTTCCGGTACCAAAGGAATTCTCCTTCATTGCGTGTCGATAGACTCAAATAGTACCCGACCAGTATGTTGCCACCAGCACAGCTCTGTCGTTGGTTTCGCTTAAATTCCAGGATTGAAACGAAGCTGGTGCAGGTGGTGGTGCAGGATGGGCAAAGGAATGTAAAATTAATATCCTCTTGGAAGTTTATGAAAATATCATGTATATCCTTCACTTAGGTGCATGATGATCCAGTTAGCCTTTCTAGTTTTAAGGAATGTGTGACAATACTGGAATTATTTAATTCTTTGCCAGGGTACATTGGAAGGTCAGCCTCTCCTTGACTTTTTGAGTAGCATAGTCGGGGCGGCGACTTTGGAAGACATTGAATGCCACAAACCGAAACCCATACTTCTCGCTACTGGACGGGTGAGTATCTGTAGTGCTAAATTATATCCAGGGCTGCGGGACTGTTCGAAAGAGATACCGTGGCCCCGGAATACAAAGGGCGATGAAGGAACATGGATGGGTTTTAGTCAGTAAAAGTCTGACACTCCCTCCTGCCGCCCAAGAGTCATTTGATGATTTCCCATCCAAAAAAAAAAAGTGCTAAATTATATTTCTGCTTCTCAAAGTATATGTCTATCTATATCCCAAACATGAATTCAATGCCCTTTTTCGTTAACACTAAACAACATAAGGTCTTGCCTAGTGTTAATTAATGCCTAAATGTAATTGCACTATTGGATTTTCATCTCAAGACTTAGTGCCGAAAGTTGAAACTGTCACAGCACTCTTTTATTTAGGAAAAAATATTTAGGTTTCGCTTTACTTAGTGAACACCTCCACCACCGTGGAATCCAGTGAGAGTCTAATTAATAATGCCTTATTAAGACTCTTACTGGATTCCAAATTAGGCAGTTGTTTCGAACTTTTCTGCTTAGCTCGATTAATATTATATAATAATAATGCTAACAGTTTTTGTTTGCGGTACAACGTTGTCGGATTGAGAACAATTAAAAAAAACTAATGGTTTGTAAAACTAAATCATATAATTAAATGTTAAATTAGGTAATCTAAATTGCAGGCGAACTTCCCTCTCCCGTGGCATCCACACGTAGTGTCAGCTTCCCTCATCTGGCTGGGAGACCTGGTGATCCTGGGCGTGCCAGGGGAAGCCACCACCATGTCCGGAAGGCGCATGCGGGATGTGGTCGGCCACGTGATGGAGCAGAACGGGTTTGAGCCGAGAGTGGTTGTGTCAGGGCTGACCAATGAGTATATTCATTACATAGCTACTCCTCAAGAGTATCTGGTGAGAACCTTTAATATTTTCAATATTTTATGTTACTTATATGAATTGGAATTTGCTGGTGCATTCAAATTTCACCCTGAGGGCCTAGACGCAGTGACGTTTTATCAGCGATAACTTCATCTGCCTAGCCTTTTCCAAACTATAATATGTTGGGGTCGGCTTCCAGTCTTACCGGATTCAGCTGAATACCAGTATTTTATATGAAGCGACTGCCTCTCTGAACTCCAAAACCCAGTTAATAATGGCCAATCCGGCCAATGGCTACCAATAATAAATAGGATTTTTGTTTAAACCACAAACTATGTCACCAGGTACAAAGATACGAGGCGGCTTCAACGATCTATGGACCAAACACCCTGGACATATTCCTGAACAAATTCAGTGAATTTGCCACCGCCGTTATTGAGGTATGTTCAAATATTTTGTTTTGTGTAAAAAGTCTCGTTCACCAACCTATTCCAAGAACAATCACTATGAGGGATTTTCTATTTAGCTCTTCCCTAGTCGCTGGATAGATGGCGCTAGGAGTAAGTATGATAATGCAAGGAACGGAACCTAAAAAAACTGATTTTAACAAAGCGCGAGAAATGTTGGTTATATTCGGAAGGTTAAGCAAATGAAAGTGTCAGTCAACGAGAGTATGTGACGTGACACAATGTTTTTTTTTCAAGCGTTTTGGCTTTGGCATAGTAAGTTCAACTCCATCTATAGAGTTCTTGGAAACTAAGTTTTTTTTTAAAACCTCAAAAGGAAAACCTCTCATTGATTTATTTCCTCAATTGGAGTGAATAAAATGAGTATTATGCAATATGTAAATACCTTTATGCAAAAGCTAGAGTCTTAGGTACAGAATACAGCACTGAAATCTGAACCACAGCCCATAATTTCTGTAAAGGCGTTGTCTGATTCCATAATTTATCACAGGATTGGGGTTAGAAATGCCGGTTCCAGAGGCCAAATTACCAGCAAAATACAACAATAGCTTCGCAATTCCACTATTAGGTACAGTCGGGGTCTTTTCCGCCTGACCATTTTAATTTTTTTTCGCTTAAAACATGCAGAGGCGCCGAGCCACGCCCCTTTAAAGTATGGGCCTATTAGGAAAGCCTCAACTTTGGTGCGCAAACTAACAATAACTCTCGTTTGGCGTGCGTCGTCAGTGCGCTCGGCCGATTCGGTATCTTTTCATTCATTATTTCTATACAAAGTCGGCGTGGCGGGGCTAGAGAGCGTTTCCATGTTGCGAATGCAAGCAAAAATAAGCTTAGTGGTGGTCAGGCGGGAGTGTCCTCGATAGTACATATAATCTTTCTTCTCCAGGGCACCGCTACCAACGTGCCAGCCGGACCAGAGCCAGCTGACAACCGTGATCGGATCCTGTCCCTCATCACGCCGGTGATCTTTGACAATACTGGCGTCGGTATGAACTTCGGAGACTGTCTGGTGCAGCCGGAGACGACAGTTAGAAGAGGAGACGTGGTTTCCGCTTCCTTTGTGAGTGTTCTTGATAATAAGTGCGGCTTTTCGACCAAGAATACCAGTTTTCGAATTACTTCTGTTAATGCAACTTACCAGTAAGTGCTTGCTTTGACTCACATTCATGTTCTAGTCTGTTTCTTGACTTGTTATTTGACAGATGTCTGATAGTGCCAGGTTATTTAGCTCGCTCAGGCTCAAAGCTTCTCTTCACTCAGTATCTTCTTATTTATGGATGACATGATCACCACTTCGATGTGATTTCAATACTTTATACTATCAGGATTGCTGGTTTATTAATTCATGCAAAATACGTCTTTCGGTTCCAAGGCGATGATGATGAAACAATCATAATGTGGTTTCCAGGTGGGAGCCAACCCTCGCAATGATCTGAAGCAGGAGGGGAGTCACGCCTACGTGGAGAGGTTCGAGCTCACGCAGTGGGTGGTCGTCGCTAATGATGCTGATTGGGACACCAAGTAAGTAGTACCTACCGTAAGTAGGTCAAGATAAAACTTGTATAGAGGGTAACGCCAAACGTGTTACCATATTAAAGGGGTATCGAGGTGGCGGTCAGATGGACTGTCGCCCGACGTAAATTTAGCTGCATCTGGTTAGACCAAAAGCGATCTCAACATGTTTGGGAAAAGGCTAGCTAGGCGGATGATGATGATCAAAGTCGAATCAAAACATACTTGGAAGACCGTTAACCGTTCTTAGTTCCGAAAAACCTGGCTGAATGTCATGTTAAGCATTCATCATCATCATCAGCCTATTAATGTTCCCACTGCTGGGGCACAGGCCTCCTCTCTATGAGAGAGAATGGTCTATAATCCACCACGCGGGCCCAGTGCGGATTGGTAGATGTCACGTGTCTTCGATTTTTTTAGTTCTAGGACATGCCGGTTTCCTCACGATGTTTTCCTTCACCGTTTTGAGAGCTGTGGTGATGAAATAAATTACACAAAGTAATGCGCCTGCCTAGGTTCGAACCCACGTCTTATTGTTAAGCATTAACAAAGATAATTCGCTTATTCCTTTTAAGGGGTAGTCTTATGTTCATTACTGCATTTACCATGTAGTCTTTCCCCAAAGGCAGTCGTCACCTTGATGTTTGGTCAGTCTTCTCACTTTGCACCACGGTATGCGCATGGCTTACCGTAAAAGCAATGTTCCTTATTGCATGTCAGCACCATCATCCTCTATACCTTTCCTATTTCTAGCATTACGTTCAAATCTCTCCAATCCGGCTGCCAAGTGTGGAGATTACGGCAAATTCCTCCCATCATGAAAGAGGCTTATGTCCAGCAGTGGACGTTATGGGCTGTTGTTGTTGTTGTGCAAATCTAATTTGCCTTTCATTGCCAGGTTCACCTGGGAGCGCATGTCAACAATCACAGGCACGAGTCGAGTGACGTTCGAGTGGAGAGTCCCACAGGACGTCATCTTCGCCCCCTACCGCATCGTATACCACGGCGCGTCGAGGCCACTGCGGGGGGCCGTCAGGCCTTTTATGGGAGTCAGCAACAGCTTCCAAGTTACTGAATGACATGAAGAGTTGTAGCCATTGAAGTTATTAGTACTAAGACTTGTTTGCACTATAGCCCTACCACCGTTTATAGGTAAACTTATCTAAAACATCGTTCTGGTTCTGGTAACCGTTTCAAGATGATAGAAGCAAAGTGATGTTTTAAATCTTATGTGTAGTGTTAACCGCAGTAGTGGTGCGAGTGGACCAAAAAAATGTCAATTTTTATTGATAAGTAATAAGGTGGTGTTGTGGCCTCGTTAAAGTTAATAACGGTTATTCTTTTGTTCACGTTAGGTTTTAATAGTTTAAGACCGAACCTTATAGACATATACCCACTCCGTTTATTTAATACTTGATCACTGCCAAATATTGTTGCAAGAAATATAATTATAAATGCCAATCTCGGCGAGGGGGGCCAGGAGTCCATAGCACAGGGTATCCTAGTTTGAACTCCTGACTCCCACAAACCTTTGTACCTCCAATATTTAATTGTAACACCTCTATATTGTAACTTTACTTTGTGGGAGAAAATAAAAAAAATATTATTATTATTAATTATGCCTAGGATTCAAGTTATGCTTTTGAACTTACATTTCTTAATATTAGGACTGCACAAATAATCATGTAGGTACATATAGTTAGTATTTAATGTAACAAACGGGCTACTACTCTACTACATAGATAGGTGCTGTGCGTACTGCATTTATGATGTGTTAAGTTTTATTTTTATACCTAACTATCTAGTTTTAATGTACAGTGTCATATGATATTATTAAACGTAATTTATTTACAAAATACTCCCTGTCTATTATTTAATCACCAACCATTACCCGAAAATTGAGACTTAAAAAGTTAGAAAAGTAAAACTAGTAACGCGGTGCCCGCTGGAAATTCCGGTAAGACCATACTGATACTGATACTGTTAGCCTGCGTCATCCCACTGCTGGGCAAAGGCCTCTCCCCATGACTTCCAGTTTTCTCTATCCAGGGCTAATGTAGACCACTGGTCGTTGGTTTTAAACCATACTACATTTAATTAAAGTAGATGATATTTTTTTTTAGTTAAACGTAAGTAAGAAAAAAACGTCACCTATTTTTCGAATAACCACGTATTTCACGTTAATTAACACTTCTTAGTTCTTTGTATACTTACTTATTTACGGCCCGCTGAAGGTTTTCAATCACCTTTTGTGTGTTATCTGGAATCATAAAATATTAATGTTGAACAAGTTACTCTGTTGAAAATTCTATAAACGTTTTTTTTGTATGAGAAACTTGTTGGATACCTATAACGAAGAAGATGAATGTTTTAACATGTGAAAATTCAAGCCAGAGGCCCAAAGGCGGCATAAAAACTCTGACACCAGGTTAGGCACTAACCACACGATTAAGAAGAAGAAGGAAGTATGTGAAAATCATGGAAAGAGACGAAAAATACAGTTGCGAATTTGCGATAAAAAGGTTAATGGATTCAATTTAGGTTCATAAAAAAAAATAAAAAAAATTATCACAGAAAAAGTCAGGCGCGGATACAGGATTTCCTTTAGGAGAGGGCAATTTTTTATTTATTTTACCTATCTTACGGAAAATTCATTAAAAAATGATTTTACTTAATCGACTTATGGCGTCTTCGAATTTTAACAACAAAATGAACTAAGGCTCCAAGAACGAGCGAAACGAGCTCGAAAACTTTAACACTACCTTGGGCAGGTTACAATTGTTTAGACCCTTCATACAGGAGTTACTAGATCGATCCTCAGACAAACAAACATTCCAGAGAAAGTTGACTGCAAGAGCGAGCGAAGCGAGCTCGAAATTTTTATGACACCTTGCCTTGGACAGGTTAGAATAGTTTCGATCCCTCTTATAGGAGTTACTTGGTCGACTTAGATAATTTTAAGAGAAAGTAGTCTATAGAGCGCGCGAGCGAAGCGAGCTCGAAGATTTTAACACTTTACCTACCTTGAACAGGTTAGAATAGTTTTGACCTACTGGAGTTACCTGGGCCTCTTATAAACAAAGTCAAGACTCAAGAAAAACTAGGCTGCAAGAGCGAGCGAAGCGAGCTCGCAATTTTTTTACATCATTGCTTAAGATAATTATGCTATAACTGCTTCTATGGCCTCGGGGCAAGGGGCTCCTGATTTGTTCCAGGCTCTGTTTATACCGGTCGATCATGGAAAAATCCAATAGGAGTGCCAATCCAGAGGTAGAAAAAAGGAGCCTTTTTGGCAAATGTTATTCCGCAGGGTTAAACAATATTTTAATTTGACTGATTCCATTTTACGCTCTAATCTAAAAATATCATTCTATGGCATTAGGCAGGAGAAGCTATAACTTTTAAAAATCCTGAGCCTCTAGGGGCAGCTGCCTTCCTGGCGACGACGCCCATGACAAGATATACAACTAGAATATTTAGTTTCAATTCCGTCAAATTAGTTCAAGATTGGCTAACGACGTATTCGGTCCGGTTCAGAGGGGGGGGGGGGGGGGAATTGCACCCATTGCCCCCCCCTGTATCCGCGAGAAAAACTGATATCATGATACCTTATGAGTTTAAAGCAAACAATTGCCTTGGTACAGTCACATATTACGTACAGTGATACATATTTTATTTTATAGCAAAAATTGTAACTCATGCATCTCAGAATGTTTAGCAGTTTTCAACTTTATTTCTTCGAAGTTAAGGTTTGTTTGTTTGTAAAGTAGTTGTTAGTATTAGTGGTTAGCAGCTAAATATAACAAACATCTTTTATTTCCTTTACAATGACCAGTTTCCTTTTAGAGGAAGCGGGTCGTCCTGTTCAAGTTAAACGACATTTTTTATAGCTTTGACATCACTTAAACAGGGTTAGCTTTCAATGACCAGCCAACATTTTAAATTAAGATCTAGATATCAAACCTTAAGTGCATTTTAAATGTTATTGCCGAAAAACATAAAATAAAATAATAGCATTCATTTGAAAATGTCCTAAATATTTCCTAAAGGGATATTTTTAAATGCACATCTGTATAATTTTTCAGCAAACTAGGAAACTCCACTAATTAACTGAATGCATACCAGAAAAATGAATGCTGTGCAAAAAAACCAATTGATTAACTAAACACCTACTTAGGTACCTACTGCAAAAAAAAACTAAAAAAAAACACAAAACGAGATGACCTTTTTTTATCGAATTCACACCAAAAATGTGGTTCGTACATCGGATATATGATTTATAAAACAAAAAAACTAATTGTTTATCAAAAATACTAACTTGCACTCTAAATTATACAATCTTACTACGGAATTTCTTTTATGGGCGGCATGGGCACTGGGCCGTAGGCCGACGAAGGAGGCCGGCGCGGCGGGCGGAGGCCCGGCACTTCGGGGACAGAAGTCAGAGTGTTATTTAATATATGAGTGAATTTCTCAGGCGAAAAATTTACGCGTCCAGGCTGAAATCGCAGTGCTGCTTTACAGATAATGCAACGTTTTTTTTTTCTCAGAATTAAATTGACATGAATCTAAATGAAGCCACTTAAATTATATTTATAAGACTATTACTTTTTATGAAAAAAATCGGTAAATGATGAATTATCAATTTCTGTGTCTTGTCCACAATCACTTTCATACACAGCATTTACCTCTCAGGAAGAAAATCTCCAACATATATAGGAAAAAGTATTTTAATTGCGTTAAGTAATGATTGACCTACAAGACGTTAATTAGTTTTGAATGTTTAGACTCATAGTTAATGAGTACATGTCAACGGTAGGTTTGTCCAAGCGAAATTACTAATTTCTATGGTCATTTTGTTTCACCGTCCTGAGCTTCCACCAATGAGTTTAAACAAACAATAAATCCCTGCTCGGCAAGAGACAGTCGTGCTCTTACGTGCAGTAAGAATGGTAGTGCACCATATCGCCAGGTCTTTCCGCCAAAAATATAAGTACGTGATTTCAGTTTACTCGGAACGAAATTTTGCAATTTCGGTGATTAGGTTTTAAAAGGATTTTTGCAATAAATAAAGGTATCACTTTTATGCATGCTAAGTAGCCTTTGGTGCACATTTAATATTATAGAAAATAATAGTCATAGTCTTGATAGTTTCTTGTAAAAAAAATAAAATAGCCAAGTTTCCAATTTCTATGGGGCAATTTCTGTGGTTTCCGTGGCATCTCGTGGCCCACGGAAATTACACGACTCCACAGACATTGTACCAATCAATTATTGTATTAATGTTAATGAAGATTTTTGAAAAGAATCAATACTTGTTATGCCGAAATTACTTTGACAGAACTAGGTCCTTAGCCCCGGATATTAAAATAAAATTGTATTACTATTTCTTGAAAACGTAATTCAATTGGATTAACTGAACTTTGAGGGTTGCATCCTCCAGAAGCTCCTCCTGGAAGCCTCGATCGTTCAGGCCTGGGTGATATCACCGGCCAGACCTGCTGACGTTGACAATGAGGCAGAGTGGTTCCAGGAGGCCATGTCCGACATCTGCGACGTGCGCAGATGTCGAGTCCCCAGCATCTCCTCGTGGGTCAGGGATCTGGCTCGCGAGAAGATGCTGGGGACTCTCGACAGAGATCCGTGGGGGCGCCCTTACAAGATAGTGCGGGATAAACTCCGCACCTGGGCCCCCCTACTGACGCAGAGTCTCCGGCCTGAGCTCGTGGAAGACATGAGTACTCTGTTCCCTTCACGAGGGGAACATCTCCCCCGTCTATGGCTCCGCCGCCTGCGATGCTGGAAGCGGACCAACAGGACGACGACGAAAACGCTCCGGAAGTGACTGGGGTAGACCTGAGAGTGGCGGTACGTAGGCTCAGTGTCAAAAATACCGCCCCGGGCGGGACCCGACGGCTTGCCTGGCAAAGCTTGGGTTCTGGCCTCGGAGGCTCTCGGGCACCGACTAGAGGTGCTCCTAAGCGCATGCTTGGAGAGAAGCCAGCTTCCGCTTCGTTGGAAGACGGGAAAGCTGGTTCTCATTCGGAAGCCGGGGCGCCCTGCGGAATCTCCGTCCACATACCGGCCCGTGGTGCTGCTCGGCGAGGTGGGAAAGCTCTTTGAAAGATTAATTGCAAACCGCCTCGCCGACCACCTTGCGGGGTCAGGGCCGGATCTTGCGGAACACCAGTTTGGTTTCCGCAAGGGGCGCTCTACGGTGGACGCCATCATGCGCGTGAGAGCCCTCACGACGGGTTATGCGGTTTCCCGGGGTGGGGTTGTCTTGGTGGTGTCTCTCGACATCGCTAATGCCTTCAACACCGGAGTGCCTCCCTAATGCAGCTCCAGGGCATGGGCCATGGAGCTGCATTAGGGAGGCACTCCGGTATCACCGGGTGCCGACCTACCTTCGTCGTGTGGTCGAGTCGACTTTGAAGTACCTAGGACTCGTCTTTGACAGCCAGTGGATCTTCGTGGAGCACTCCCGACGTTTGGCCCCCAAACTGGAACGGACCGGCGCTGCCTTCAGGCGGCTCCTGCCCAACCTGGGGGGGGCAAACGCCCCCTGCCGGAGGCTCTACGTAGGAGTCGTGCGGTCCATGCACATGCAGTCGTGGCCGGGGGCCACGTGGTGGGCCTGTGGGCTATGGGCTAGCTCGCCGTCTGTCCGTCTCATGACGACAGACTGTGTCGATGGCGCGTTCGTGTTCCACGCGGGCCTCAAAGAGAGTCAGCAATAGGAAGGGGGACCCCTTCCGCAAGGACTGATGCCTGCCGGGGTTGCGGGACTGTTCGAAAGAGATACCGTGGCCCCGGAGCACAAAGGGCGATGAAGGAACATGAATAGGTTTTAGTCAGTAAAAGTCTGAAAGTCCCTCCTGCTTCACCCAGAGCGAGAGAAGTCATTTGATGATTTCCCATCTTCTTCATAGAAGTAAAAAACATAATCAGTTCCTTGATTGCTAATTTTATAAGACTGATTTATCCAATTAATAGTACACCACATTGTATTTTTAGAAATGCTTATTAAAATGATCAAATCGTTTATTTGTGATACATGGGTTACACGCAGGTGTTTATTACATAATTACAACGATAATATATACATATATTAACGACGATATTCGTATTTTATCAGTTTTTTCATTAAACCTTAACTTTCTTTACATATTATTAAAAAAACAATGTATTTATATAATAATTCACAATTTCGGTGCAAACGCACAATTTCTGTGTCACCAATAGAATTTCGGTGGCAATAATAAAATTTCTGTGGCTCGCCAATTTCGGTGGCCCAAAAAACTCTCTAAGTAATTTAATTATAATATCCCCTTTCAGAAAATGTATATATAATGTGGATATGTTGCGCTTTGTTATTAAAGTTTTTCAAAAAACCTGAAAATGAAAATGTCCATGGAAATTAGGTAAAAAATCGAGTTGTTGAAATTGACTCATATGCGAGCGAAGCGAGCGCTCGTCATGGAGTCGTAGCAGGTTCTAAAATAACTAAAAAAACAGTTCTGCAAATACCATTAAACAGTATAGGTGATGGTTTTCCTTAAAAAAATAATAATATTATGTTTGTTGAACTAAAGAATTGTTAGAAATACTATATTGATAATAGTTATTCGTTCAGTAAAACGGTTATGCAAAAACCATTAAACAGTATATCGAATTTGATTTATTTAGTGTGCATAATTTGAGTGCAAGGTGCAAGTCAGTATTTTTGGGTTAACTTTGAAATGTTTTGATCGAAAAAAGGGAATATACAGATATCGATTTAAATACATGCCTTTCCTAAATCATAAACCTCTAGTCACTAGTAGGAATCAATGCACTTGCGTACGTGCATGCACCACCAAATTGATGTGTGTGTTAACTGCTACCTATCTAGGTTGTTGAACTGAATTGTGCTGTTGCAATATCCACACGTTCGCTTTTTAATGGTGGACAAAAATGAAAATTTATTTTTAAAACCGTTGTTTTTTTTTTCATTTTAACGAACATATTATCGATTCTAAACCATCTCTGAAAATTTGGCCGGTGATTGAAAACTATCCCGTATACGAGTACCATGCGCCCACAAATGTAAGTTGAAGTAAGTAGCTATATCTACATAGCATCACTATCATCTGCTTAGCCTTTTCACAACTATGTTGGGGTCAGGTTCCTGTATAACCGGATGCAGCTGAAAACTGCGAGCTGGAGCGACTGCCTCTCTGACGATACCCCTTGGTCAGACTGGTTGTCTGACTTTCGGGCCACTGACTACCTGTAACAACCGTAATGACAACCGGGACCAACAGCGCTTAGAGTGAGACACGTCATGTAATGGGCGGTCACCCATCAACGGATCAACCTAGGCAAGCGCGGCTTTACCTGAAGATCGATCCGAGTGGCTGTTATTATTTAGCCCCGAGCTCCTCAAATAGCTATCTACTTATGTGAGGTCAAATTAAATTAGGGAAATTCCACAGGCGTAATATGTATTTGCAGTCCTTGACCCCCCAAAATCATCATCTGAATCCGAGGCCCTAGTACGAATGCGCGGTCTAAACGTCGATTTTTTAATTAAAAATGCTTGTTTAGCACATAATAATTTTCCATAATTTTAAGAATGTATTCATATCTATGGATGATACTGATTGTGCTTGTTGTAAACAATTTAACTAGAATGCTATGGTATACCTAATTGTATTTTCGAATAAATTATCGACGTATTTACGGTACGTTTACAACGCGCGCTCGTGCTAGGACCCTCTGCACATCACAGGCGAATGCTCGTGAGAGAGTGCCGTTATGTTCTATGGATGAAGAATTAGGAATGCTCGTGAGAGAGTGCCGTTATGTTCTATGGATGAAGAATTACGAATGCTCGTGATAGAGTGCCGTTATGTTCTATGGATGAAGAATTACGAATGCTCGTGAGGGAGTGCCGTTATGTTCTATGGATCAAGAATTACGAATGCTTATGAGAGAGTGCCGTTATGTTCTATGGATGCAGAATTACGAATGCTCGTGAGAGAGTGCCGTTATGTTCTATGGATGAAGAATTACGAATGCTCGTGAGAGAGTGCCGTTATGTTCTATGGATGAAAGATTACGAATGCTCGTGAGAGAGTGCCGCTATGTTCTATGGATGAAGAATTACGAATGCTCGTGAGAGAGTGCCGTTATGTTTTATGGATGAAAAATTACGAATGCTCGTGAGAGAGTGCCGCTATGTTCTATGGATGAAGAATTACGAATGCTCGTGAGAGAGTGCCGTTATGTTCTATGGATGAAGAATTACGAATGCTCGTGAGAGAGTGCCGTTATGTTCTATGGATGAAAAATTACGAATGCTCGTGAGAGAGTGCCGCTATGTTCTATGGATGAAGAATTATGAATGCTCGTGAGAGAGTGCCGCTATGTTCTATGGATGAAGAATTATGAATGCTCGTGAGAGAGTGCCGTTATGTTCTATGGACGAAGAATTAAGATAATTAGTATATCAATGGGTAAACACATTTCTTATCCTTCAGAACGCTTATTATGTCATTACATTGTCAGTGATAACTTTTATGACTCGCGACAAGATAAACTTTGTGTTTTTGTTTGCGTATGTTGTGGTACATACTAAACAAAGAAACGGAACATTTTACTTTTAAATATAGAATGTTTTCGGTGTTCCATACCTAGTCTTTTTAAAGGGATGTTCTTATTAAGAAAACTATGCTGATATTATTCGCTGGTGCACTAAAATCATCGATAGTTATCCAGGATCACCTGAGCACCTGTGGTTACGAACATGATTGTGACCACCATTTTTTGGCACCATTATTTCAGTAGCTGTAAGGGTGGTTTTCCTAGTGCTATTACTGCCACTGATGTGCAGTTGAAGGTTCAAGAAGAAATTCGTCTTGAACGCGCTAATTTCAATCTTGAGGAAGGATTGGGCACTCAGAATCCGAAAGGAATTTATAGCCTAGCTACTCCGTACTGAACAAGATTAACTTAGCAACTGAGAGACGAAGCAATTCAGCCAATAGGATAATCGCAAAACACAAGTGAAGTTAGTTGCTTCTTGCCTTTTAACCGGCACAGACCAGAGTTATAATATCCATTGCTGGATTTGTTAAACATTCTTTTAAACATTTTCCTTAAAAACCCGCAATAGATGTAGTTATTTCGCTGTTAGAAGATAATGGGGAATATCTCGTTTTAGCTTGACTTTTTCGTCAAGATTATTGATAAGTCAGGGGTCGTAAACTTAGTGTTGATAATGATATTATCTCTCTTATGTAATTGTTTGGCTCAGTTCAGTCTGTTATCGTGAGTTGAGCTGCACGCAGTTTTAAAGGTAAGCCGTGTTGCGTCTCTATTTATTAGTTAGCGTTGTTAATAAGGAAATTAATATCGTTGTGGTAAATTGCTCAGATTTAGTTATTTATTCTTGTCGTGTTATAAAGTGATGTATTCAGAAACGAGTTGTAAGCCTAACAGTAAAGTGTGTAATTGTTTAGAATTCAATTATTACCTACATGAATAACGCATACATCAATATTGTCTGTTTATAAAAGTTACTAACGATAGTTTAATCTTTAAACTAGTCATGCAAGGGATATCATTATCGGCCTAGCCATTCACAACATTGTCAATCCAAATACAGCTGAATACCATAATTTTACACGGAGTGATTACCAGTCTGACCCCCACAAATAAGCCACTGGAAAACACGATATCCCATTGTAAGAGACTGGACCTCACAACACAGGGTATCCTTATAATTTTGAACCTATGTATAACCTTTTTTTAAGACAGGTTGACAGACTTTGGATGTCACCTACCCGTAGCGGATCCCTATCCATTTGCATAAAATTTTAAGACCTAATATAACTTGGCATACTTTTGTTACTACTAATTATATTTTCGCATAACATTTTTACGCATAACAGCTTACGCATAATTTTTTTAAGCATAATTTATCTAATCATAATAATGATTAAGCATAACATTGTTAGGCATAAATTGATTTACGCATAATGATACTAAAACATAATTTTTATAGGCCAAAGAAGCATAATCCTAAAATGTTAGACATACCCTAATTGGATATACCAATTTATTTTGACGATTGGAAGAAAACCATCTCTCCGAAGCAGGTAATACATAACATATTTGTTTTGAACATAGTTGATAGTGAACATATGTGAGTTTTTTACTTGTAAGAAGCATGCAAACAAGCATACACCATGCATGCAGCAAACATGCAGCTTGCAAACATTTAAACAAGCATATACCATGCATGCAGCAAGCATAAAGCAAACATGCGTGCAGCAAGCATGCAGCAAGCATGCATTCAGCAATCACGCAGCATGCAAGCAAGCATGCAGTATGCAACATGCAGCAGGCAAGGTTTCTGTCACGGCTCCAGCGCTGCGGGGCTCCGGCGGTCCCACGCGAGCTTATCGTCGCAGATGTGTTTTACGCTCACCACCGCAGCTTCAGCTTGCTGGCCGGCGGAGCCGGCCAGCCTCAGCTGCGGCGGCGAGCGTTAAAACCACCTGCTCCTCAACTCGCAGGCCGCCTCGCCCCTCCGCGCCTACGCGGGCTTAGATTACACTCTAGGGGTAGGGCAGACAAGACTACGTGGAGTCGGTTTTGCAGCGATTCGTTTCTCTCACTAACTTTTGTAGCATAACTTAATGAATTTTTAATTCAAAATAAATACGTAAAAACGTAAATACGCAAATTTGATTCCGGTATTTATATTATTTGTATGCCTAAATACTGTTATGCTTAGTCATTATGCCTAGTAACATTATGCAAAATTCAATTTATGCCAAAACAAATTAGCCTTCAAGATGATTATGCCAACATAAACAGTATGCCAAAAAAAAAATTGGCAAAGTATTATTATGGCAAAACAGTTATGCCAAAATATATTAGGAAAAAAAAGATTATGCAAAAAAAAGAGATCCCACCCGTAGCATGCCTAAGATCTACGTAAATGACAGCAGAGGCACAGAGAGGTCTCTGTATGTAAGCAATGGTCACCTATCCACGGAATCACCTCGGCCCAATGATATATAATACGTCATTGCCTCGGCCAGCGTTACCTAACCTTGGAGATCATGTCCAAAGTAAATAATGATAATGTTACAGATGTCTTCAAACAAGCCTGTAACGAAGAAGATCATCAATTCTCCGGAGACATGCGTGGATGATAATCTGCGAGGTGTGGTGGCCACCTACCCGTCGTTACAGCTGCATCCGAAACACAGGGTTATCACTGTTAGACAAAAGGTAATCAGTTACTGTGCTTAGACCATGCTAAGGCGACGTCTTTGGTTGCATTATTGCTATTTGTCCGGGTCCCTCGCTAATTTATCACCGCACCTAGATCCATACGGTTTTTTTTTTTTTTTCGGATGGGAAGTCATCAAATGACTCCTCCCGCTCTGGGCGGAGCAGGAGGGAGTGTCAGACTTTTACTGACTAAAACCCGTCCATGTTCCTTCATCGCCCTGTGTTCCGGGGCCACGGTATCTCTTTCGAACAGTCCCGCATCCCCGGCAGGCATCGGCCCTTGCGGACACCTTCCTATAGGGAACGTGCAGGAACTATAGGTGGCAGCACTAATCGACAAAAGAGACACTATGCGGACAGAAAAGGAAACTTATCACTTCTCATTAGTTCTCATCGTGCTTACAAATTAACCTAAGACAAAATTGTCTCTTCAATTATATTATTTTTGAATATGCTAAAAGGTATAAAATATGAGTTTCGGTCTATCAATAACGATCGTCAGCGTAATATAAATGTTTGATAATATGAATTTTATATCTTTCGTTTACTTTCTGATGAAAATTGTGGTGTACCTAAGAAGACATGGTGGCTGGCATAACTAAGATAGCTTTCTTATTTTCAACACATGTTATAATGGAAGGGAATCCTTTATCAGCGAGAACAGTATCTCCAGGCTCTAATAAATCAATTAGTTCACAATCATTTGATGAAGCAATCAATAAAATGCAGTCCGTAGCATTCAGATACAAAACTTAAAAAACCAAAGGAGTGCAGCCAACTAAAAACATTATTGTGGGTATAACCATGTTTATATTCTGAGTACATGTGGAGTCTTTGATTAACTGTTGAGGGATGGTCGGTGTGAACTTTAGTGCGATCTAGTAGAACACGTGTATGGTGAAGTGTAAATGGTTCTGGTATGTTTGCATGGACGGTTGATTTTGAGGGCCTTTTCAATGCAGAGTGTAACAAAAACAAGTTGTTTTCAAATATTTTTCTATACTGCGTTTATCCATTTTTTCCGTTTTTCACCAAAACATGGTATGATAGCAGTATTCTTTGGAAAGTAATAGAATTCTACGCTAATTGATTTATTTTCATTTTTGTGGATGTATTGGTACCTACATCCAGAAATGCAACAATGCATTATGATTAGTAAATTAATTTTCAGTATAAAATTAATTCTGTTTACTTGTTAGAAAAGTCAATGTCAAGCATTAATAGAGCACAAGATTCGGATTGGCGACGCCAGTTGGCAGCACCGTCGTTGTGGTAGTAGGTCCCAGTGAAATAAATTTAATATTGAAAAGCCTTAAAAACAAAAACAGTTATGGAATAGACGAAATACCACCAACCCTAGTCAAACAGTGTGCAGATGAGCTGACCCTTCCATTCTACTTGCTAGTCAATCAGTCTTTTGAGGAAGGAAGATTTCCGAACTACCTAAAAAAAGCCATTATAAAGCCAATTCACAAAAAAGACTCAAAAACCGACCCCTCAAATTACCGCCCTATTGCTCTTTTACCTACAGCCTCGAAAGTATTCGAGAAAGCGATGTGTAATCGCGTCTATTCGTTTTGCGAAAAATATAAAATTTTTAATGAATCCCAGAATGGTTTCCGAAAAAACCACTCTACAGTTCTAGCAGTATATAATTTTATTCAGGAAGCCATAAATATAATTGATAAGAAAAAATATGCCGTAGGTATACTATTAGACATGACAAAAGCATACGATAAAGTGCAATTCGACATTCTACTTAACAAACTACAAGGAATAGGGATCCGCGGAAAATCTTACGAATGGTTCAAATCATATTTGGAAAATAGAGAACATCAAGTCGAAGTAGAATACTACAACGAACATGAAAAACGAATCCAATACATTCGGTCGGATAGCAAGCAAATTAACGCCTCAATCCCCCAAGGGAGTGTTATTGGATGCCTCCTATTTATCATCTATATAAATGACCTCCCCACAATAATAAATGAATCATGTGTTCTGTTCGCCGACGATATCTCAGTACTAACTTCTTGCTACGACAATACCAACTTAACCGAAATACTTACAAGCATACTTAACAAAATAATAACTTGGATGACAGAACACAACCTTGAATTAAATTTCAATAAAACTAAAATCATGTGCTTCCATCCACGTCAGAAAACCCCTTTAGACTTAACATTTATTTACAACGACGAAAAAATTGAAACAGTAAAAGAATTCAACCTACTCGGCTTATCCATAGATACACATTTAAATTGGAAATCACATATTAAAAAAATCAGGTCAAAGCTATCTAAATTTGCCTATGCCCTCCGTGAAATAAAAAAATCCACCAATCTCTCCACTGCTCTTGTTACGTATTATGCCTATGCATATGCATGGTTAAACTACGGCGTAATATTATGGGGAAATAGTACAGACGCATCAACACTATTCATACTACAAAAACGACTGATTAGAATACTAGTCAACATAGATAACACAGACAGCTGCAAACCCCATTTCCAAGAACATAAACTTCTAACCCTACCTTGCATATATATCTTGGAAATGTGCAAATTTGTTAGAAATAATCATAAACTCTTTACTACACGCGAAAACATACAGACTCGCTACACACTACGACACAAAAACAGACTAAACCAACCAGGTTCTAAGCTAAAAATTCACTCCACAAGCACTTTAGTAATGTCAGTTAAAATATACAATAAACTACCTGATGAAATTAAAAATGAACAAAAATTTAATATCTTTATAAATAAATTAAAACAATTTCTAATCTGTAAATGTTATTATAATGTACATGAATATTTAAATGATAAATTTAATAACTAAACAATAATATCAAAAAAAAAAAACGCAATAATAATTTATTTATAATTACCAATGATAATAATAATATATATGTATAATTTAAATAAATATTAATGTATAAATCCAATATATGAGTGCTAAAAATTATATGTACACAACTAGTTATAAGTTATAAAATTGTTAACAAATATCTATAATAGCCCTCCTCCTAATTTTTATGTTGTTATGCCCGACAGGGCCCACAATGCTCCAAAACAAATGTATGTCTTTATGTACCTACCACCTAAGTTCACATTGTGGAACGCAATAAATGTATTGAGTATTGAGTATTGAGTATTGTGCACGTTCCCTATTGCTGACTCTCTTTGAGGCGCGCTTGGAACACGAACGCACCGTCGACACGGCCTGTCGTCGAGTGAGACGGATGGACGGCGAGGTAGCCCATAGCCCACCGTCCACAGGCTCGCGCCTACGGTGGCCGGGGGCCACGTGGTGGGCGCCGACGCCCGGGGCGTCTCCCGCGCCGGCCGGGACGTGAGGTTCTCTCCCTTTCACGTTCCGCCACCTCCTTCACTAGCATTACCGCGTCGCAGAAGGAGGTGACGGCGTCCCATTCCGTCTCGCTCCGGGCCATGGCTTGCACCAGGGCCGGACCCGAGAGGTCGCCGCCGCTAATCGCCGCTTCAAGGACACGGCGGTGCTCCGCCCACGCGGGGCACACCTCCACCGTGTCCTCCGGTCGATCCTCGCAATGGAAACACGGGCGTTTCCTCCCGCCCGATTGATCCGTACGGTCAGTGGGTCGTGTTAGGGGCGGTTTACTTACAATTTACAATTCTTCATGTTTTTCAGAGTGACACTGGCAGAGTTGCTATTCTTGGCGGTGGTGGTTCAGGACATGAGCCTTTTGCTGCAGGTAAAAGATTATTACTTCCTTGTTTTTAACGTATCTAAGTAACCTATACTTCATTCACGTGGGTAGGCCACGTGAAACTGAAGTTAAAAAAACCAACGTAACATTAGTTTAATCTGCTAGGTTTCGTGGGCGCTGGTCTGCTAGACGGAGCAGTCGCCGGTGGTGTGTTCGCATCTCCCCCTACCGGACATGTTCTATACGCGATTGCGCAGTTGTACAAATACAATTCAGGTTGGTACGAGATTTTATACTTTCCTTTCAGTTTTTTTTTCTTGAGTAGAATAGAACCAACCCTTTACACTCACGGGTGTCGTATAAGGCGAAGTGACTAATATCTGAGGCAGAACACCTTGCGCCTCCGTAGACCAGAGAATGGGCAGCAGCGTTTTCTGTTAGTCTTTCATCACTGCGATCTCCAATCCGCCTGCCAAGCGTGGAAAATGAAAATGAAATGAAAAAATATTTATTGTTTTTGCGGAGATTACGGCAAATTCCTGCCATCATGGGAGAGGCTTATGTCCAGCTGTGGACGTTATGGGCTGTTGTTGTTGTTTCAGTTTTTGAATGGTATAGTTTCTACTACCTATTAAAAAATATATCCTGTCATTGAAATTTTACGCGAAATGGCCGTATAGCTTGGGTTTTGAGAAATTCCTGATGGAAAAACCCAATAACACTTTCCCCAACCTTGAAATCGAACCCAGGACCTTGTGACTACTAGACCAACGAGGCAGTCCTCACTATTTCAACTACTTTGTTATAGGCGGAGTTCTAGTCATCCTCGGCAACTACACAGGGGACAGGTTAAACTTCGGTAAAGCTATTGAAAAAGCTAAGATTGCGGGAATTAAGGTTAGTTCATAATATTGGTTTCTAAAAACATTAACTGTACCCTATTTTTTTCTTTCTTGTTCTGCTTGTTTAGATGATTAGTCCATGGAATTGGTACATTTTGCCTTGCATCAAATAAGGTAGTTCTGATTTTGTTATATGTTGTAGGTGCTGAAGTAGTTATGTCAAATCCAATTTTACGACCCTGCGGATAATTGTTAAATTTTTGAAAAACCATTAATTTTTCGTACTTTTTTTAGTTTTTGTCATTTTTTCCACCAAGGACCTTTGCTACGGTAAAAGTCACTATGAAAGTTTTTAAGAAGACTAAATTTGTGACAAAATGAAAGCAGTTTGGTTAAGTTAGACTAAATATCTTCTAAGATAAAGCTGTTCAAAATTTGCAAAATTTTAATGATGGTGATTGATGATGGAATGTATTTTCCCAAACAGGTTGAAGGTCTAATTGTTGGTGAGGACGTCGCTTCTAGTCAGAACAAGACAGGTGGACGGAGTATGGTCGGAGAGGTGCTGTTCTATAAGGTAAGTTGGACAATAAATATAATTATAGGGAGAGGGTGGACCAATAGCTTTAAATTAGGCCTTATATGTAACCGTCTGAGTAGCTGCTACGGAAATTATCTGATAAAAATAATTTAGATTTAGTACCATGTCAATTTTTAGGACCCTATAAGACATTGGTCGTCTAAGTCAGCAGTCGCGCGTTCGACCATTCAGTACCCATTGAGGCTCGAGCTGCTTGATAAGATTATATATGTTATTTCATTTTCAGTTAGCTGGAGCATTGTCATTGAGAGGCTACGACCTAGCAGCTATACGCAAGGAAGCTGTAGAGTTCAACAAGTACATGGCTACCTTGGGCGTCTGCTTGAGTGCCTGCTCATTACCTGGTAAGAACATTTTATTTACAACCGCCATCTTGAAATTATTATGAGTACACATTCGCACGTGTAAACGAAACAAAGACAAAAATACTAGTATATATTCCTGTGTCATGTTCAATGAGTTTTCCTCTAGATCCTATTGAGGTGGTTACTCAAAGAAAAATCTATCGGTAAAACCAAATCCAGGGTCCTCAGATTGAGTAGGTACCTACATATTTGCAGTGACTTACGTATAGGTTCCATGTAGAATCGGTCAATTTTAGTCTGGAACACAATCGATCATTAGAATTACGCACACAAAGTTGCTGCAATCATTTCATAATCTTCTTTCGCCAGGTCAACCGCCTCTGTTCGAGATAGCTCACGATGAGATGGAGCTCGGCGCAGGAGTGCACGGAGAAGCTGGTATCGAGAAGATGAAGATGGGCACTGCTAAGGAAGTCGTTGGCATGATCCTAGAGAAGGTTCGTTTCAAAGTTCATTCGTCACTTATCTTGCCAATCCTGAAGTTCATACACCTCTCCTCACTTTTGTGCCTGCGGTCCTTAGACTGCGGTTAGATCTCAATCTATGTTCACAGAAATCTAAAGTGTAAAGCTCATAGGCATCCAAACGCACTAGATGAATCGATGTAAGTAAGATGTGAGCAGAGGACAAAATGTTATATATATGGCGCGGTTTGGGAGAGGCATATGCCCGCCCTCCCCACCTGTGGACTGAGATAGGCTGTGTCGCTTCTTTTTTGCTTCAAGCTGACAAAAAATATCATCTGATTGACATCATCATTCTCTTGCCCTTATCCCAATTGAGTTGGAGTCGGCACAGCATGTCCTTTTCTTCCATACTTCTCAATTACTCGTCAGACACCTCCTTTCTTGCCATATCATTCTTTATGCAGTCCATCCATCGTTTCTTTGGTCTTCCTCTACTCTTATACCCATCGACATTCATACTCAGAACTTTCCTCACGACATTTTCTCTTTTGCTCCCCATCACATGCCTATAACACGACAACCGATTACCACACAACTTTTTAGTTACCGATGTCATCTGATTGACAAAATCGAATTAATCTTTCTACTAACCAATCGTTTTTCAGATAATTTCCTACCTGAAGCTGGTCGCTGGCAACAGGGTAGTCGTGACGGTGGGTAACTTGGGAGGTACCTCCATCTTCGAGATGAACATCATCAGCGCCGAAATCAAAGATCAATTAGGTAAGTGCTATGCTTCGAAGAAGTCTTGGTATTTCATGAAGCAGTTGGTTCATGTAAAAGTATTCAGCTGTATTCGGTTACACTGGAAGCCGACCTCGATATAGTTGGAAAAAGGCTAGGCAGATGATGATTCTACGTAGGGTCTAAGCAGTCTACTTCATAAAATGTTTCTGTAGGAACTGACGCATTCTTCACAATTTTACAGAAAGTAAGAAAATCACAGTGGAGCGCATATTCTCTGGGCACTTCAAGACGTCCCTAGAGATGCAAGGCTTCCAGATCTGTCTGCTCCAATTACCCAAGGATAAGGGAGACTTGTGGCTGGAGCTGATGGATGCTCCCACTGGTGGCAGTGCGTGGACTGGCGGGCAGCTGTCCGTGAGGAGTGAGGGGCTGCATGTGGATGATGATACACTGTTGCAGGCTGATGGGAGGAAGGTACGTCTTTGTGAGATTGCCGTAATTGGATTTGGATTTTGCCGCTGGCGTTTGGCGTTTTGTTGTTACACACCGTTCATTTTAGGTCGTTCTGGAAAACTCGATCATCGAGCTCGGAACGATTTAGACTATTTTTTTTTAAATAACAAAAAAAAAAAATATATGAACGTTTTTCGTGATTTTTATTTTTTTGTTACTTTTTGAAAAAAGAAACACCTGATAAGCGTGTATAAACTTAACCTGCAGACGGAATTCTCATCTCAGAGGTTCAATTAGTTGTTCAAAATCAAAATCAAAGCATTTATTTCAAGTAGGCCAGTTACAGGCACTTTTGAATTGTCGAAACAAATATGAAAATTAAATGTAGCTACAGTCCCAGTCACAAGACATAAAAACTGTGAAAGTACTGTAGTTGCCCATTCCCTAGCGTAGATCTCTATGGAGAAGAATGGGCAAGAAACTCCATGGACACTCTTTTAAATCAGAATATTTTTACAAAATCTTGGTTACATCATTCATGTTGAGATGGTACATTATGTGAGAACAATGTAGCAAGATGTGCACGTTAAAGGTGTCCATAGTAAAAACAAAACAAAAACAATTCAAAAATAAAATTATTAAATTCAAATAAGCCGTGGCAGCCAAGAGCCGACCAGTCCCAACTGACAGCGCTCGTTCACGAACATGACGCATGTATCAGCACCATTCAACTCAACCATTTTGAAGGGAACTAAATGATCCGACACACGCGTCACCATCAGCGAGACATTTGAGTGAGCATGACATATCTCCTAACCGCCACGGCACATTCAAGTCAAGGAAAAACGTAGGTTTCCAGCGACTGATAGCATTCTAGTACATAGCACTCACACAATATGCGATATGCGGCTATATAATAATAAAGATATTGAATTTATACAATACAAAGATAGTTGTACAATCTTCAGCAGCTCCAACAATACAATTAGTGCTATCCATTAATGCGCCCCTGTCCTTGTGGAGCAGGACCGGCATTGAGCCAAGCATTTTTATCAGCGATATAATCGTCCAATTTGTAATATGCTCGCTTACAAAGTGTGCGTTTAATACATGTTTTAAATTTTGTTTCATTCAGTTCAAGAATGCTTTGTGGAATTTTATTATAGCATCTCAAACAGTACCCCATGAAAGATGAGTCTACTTTAGCGAGTCTGAAGCCTGGCTGAACTAATTGGTCCCTATTTCTAGTACTGTAATTGTGTCTGTCACCTCTTTTACCAAAAAGATGTAGATTTTTTCTTACGTACATTATGTTTTCGTAGATGTATTGACAATGTACAGTCATGATGTTTATTTCCTTAAACAGTTCCCTCAGAGAATCGCGCCTACGAAGATTGTATATGGCTCTGATGGTTCTAAGTTATTATTATAACATTCGTTTAAATGGCTGCGAACAACAGACCAAAACCACTTCTTTTACAAATAGAGAGTGAAGATAACTACTCGAACGTTCTCTATTTATGCCAGCAATCAGGAAAATGTTTAGGAAGTAGGTGGGTACCTACACGGTAGCCAAGACTTTCGACTGCACAAAATTATATTCTTCTTTCTACCTTCATCTTATAGGGTGCTTCCGGACCAGCCCTAACATCAAAAGAGCAGGATCTGCTGCGAGGTAGCTTGTTAGCAGCAGCCGATGCCCTCACCAAGAGTGAAGCTTTGTTGAACAGACTGGACTCAGGATGTGGAGACGGTGACTGTGGGATCACGCTCAAGAATTTAGGGCTTGGTGGGTTTCTTGCTTTGTTAGTAAATTTTAGATGTAGTCAGTTTGTCATTAAGATGAGACGAATATCTTCATGGGCATAACTATATTTGTTTTTTTGTGACTCTCCAGCTCTCTAGCATCAGCTAGCTGGTGGCTAAATAATAACAGCCGCTCGGGTCGATCTTTAGGTTACGCCGTGCTTGCCTAGGTTGGTCTGTGGATGGGCGACCACCCATTACATACTGAGTTTCCTCCGTGCCTCGGAAAGCACGTTAAGCAGTTGCCTAGTTGTAAGCAGCTGTCATTTGTAGATCTTTGACAGTCGTTACAGGTAGTCAGTGGCCCAAAAAGTCTGACAACCAGTCTTACCAAGGGGTATCGTATTACCCAGTACTGAGTTGTGGAGGTCAGATATAAGCAGTCGCTCCATGTAAAATTCTGGTATTCAGCTGCATCCTGTTAGACTGGAAGCCGACCCTAACATAGTTGGGAAAAGGCTAGGCAGATGATGTTTTTTGCTCACTCTTGTTTTGTAAGGTTTTTCACTTTCTTGCGTGGCCCTGTAATGGAACTACTCCTTCCTGGATGCGAAAAATACAGGATCAGTCATGGCGGTGAAGCTTGGGGCTCTAGGACCAGTTGGACGTTTTTCGGCTGTAGGATGATGATTAGGTTGGAATAAAGAAACTGAACTAAATGTACCTATCTTCTTTCAGCAATTCAGTCATATTTGAAAACAGCCTCAGTGGAGTATCCATCCAATGTATTATGGGATCTATCAGAGATCGCGGAGACGGACATGGGAGGCACATCCGGAGGAATCTACAGTTTGGGACTGTCGGCAGCCTCTCAAGCCATGGCTAGGTGAGTAACCGCTTGAAGGATGGACTGGTGATAATAGTAAATGGTTATTTCTGAATTATTTCCAATGTTTGCGGGAGACGTTCGCTCGGATTTTACAGGAAGACCGTACAAAGCTGATGATTAAATTACACTGTAGGTAGGTGTTATCGTTTTTTTAACCGTCTTATTTGTTTTTTTAGTGTTAAATCGAACGATGTTGCGTCATGGCTGAAAGCATGGGAGAGCAGTATTCAGGCGATATCCAAATACGGAGGAGCGGAACCTGGCGATAGAACTATGGTAAATTCTTATTCATCTCGCTTACAACATTACATGTATATTAAACATAAGTATAGCATTAGCATAATCAGCCTATAATGTTCCCACTGCTGGGACACGACCTCCTCTCTATGAGAGGGAATGGGCTATAATCCACCACGCGGGCCCTGTGCGGATTGGTAATGTCACATGTGAATTTTTGGTTCTAAGATATGCCGCCGGTTCTCTCACGATGTTTTCCTTCACCGTTTTGAGAGCAGTGGTGATGAAATAAATAACATAAAGTATTGCGCCTCCCTGGGTTCGAACCCACGGGGCTTACTGCTCGTAAGTTGGGGGCGGTATATTTACCTGCATTAATTTGGGCTACCACAGAAAGATTTCTTCCTCAGATAGGCGGATACCTAGTCTTAATAACTATTGAAAACCTTACTTTTGTCCACAGTTAGACACATTACACAGTGCAGCTGTGGCGTTCAAACAGGACCTGAGTGCTGACCTGCAAGTGTTACTCAAGAAGACAATTGATGCATCTGAAACTGGAGCCAAGGCGACAGCTAAAATGGTTGCCAGGTAAGATTTTGAGTGCAAATATGTATAAATAGGGTATACTAACCAGTCGAGCGAGCCCTATATTTCTTCAGCACTGGAATCCGCCACAAAAAGAAATTAATAGGTATTTACATGCCTTTTAGCACATTTTCGGTCTACCTTCGTGGGCTGCATTCTCTCAGTCATTCTAAATCCTAGCAGGGATTCATCAGCAACACTATCCTTAGCTGCAATATTACAGAAACAATAATTAATTCTTCTTTTTCACGTCTTCTTACGCCATTTTCAATAACTTACTGTTAGGTTTCGGTAGGTTGCTATAGGTCGCGGCACGTAACTCTAGCGCTGAACGAAACGTGGAGGGGATATCTGCGCATGTTATATGACTGGAGAGCCAATCGGCGCAACGCATGCCCCAAGACATTCTTATTTTTTACTTCTGCGCAATAACGGTCAGCGCTAGAGTTACGTGCCGCGACCTGTATCTCTGTTTGTTTGACATTTTGCTAACAGACGGTTAGAAACAAAACGTCACAGATTTTTTTTCTTTGGTCTCTATATGAATCAAGTGACAGTAGGTAGGTGAAGCAGATAGGATATTTCAAGCTAACTTTGTTTATAGAAACACCGATAGCTACGGACGTAGGCATAATAACTGACAGTAATACGTAAGTAAGTTATAGACAACGGGCCGTAGACCACTTATCTCTAGATTCGGATGTTGTTTTGTTTTTTAAAGTTTCCAAATCTGCACATTTTTATAAATATCTATTCACTATGGTCTTTTGTCCTCAGGGCTGGGCGAGCGTCGTACGTAGCGAGCGAGTACATACACGACGAGGACGCCGGCGCACGCGCTGCCGCGATATGGGTGCAAGCTATACTCAACTATATTGTCACTAATAAATGAGAACACATTTTATTTGGACGGTTATTTATTCTTCAATACACTTCCTCGAAGCAGGGTTTATTCTTCAATACACTTCCTCGGGTTCTTATCGCACTACGATTAGGTTCAACATGTAATGTATTTCACAAGCGTGCGTTTTGTTCATTTTCCAGCACATGTGCGGGAAAGAAAAATCCACAGGTAAGTACTAACTATACCTAAGTCTTCAACCTGGCGAAAGCAAAGCGCGAAAAAAAAAAGAAAATTAAAAACATAGTTCCCTAATGACAAAAATATTTTACGTTCTTTTATTTTATTTCTTCAAAAGTGTATTGAAAAACGTCGTTTGATACACGTGGATGTTTGTAATTGCAGTTCTTCCGCCTCAAATGCAATAACAAACTTTCCCCACTTGTATCAAAATGTACTATAAAAAAAAAAAAAAAAAACAAAAAAGTCCATAGGCAAGACAAGATTGTTAGTAGAAAGAATTTTGCTTATATCTATTGTTAGTAATTAAAAGTAGGTAACAACAAACTGGACACACCGTCTACCCCTGCTCAGTAGGCTCACCGGTCCCGCAACACATGGAGTTCAGTGAACCTACTGAGCAGAACAGTATCGGTTCTCTCGCCAATCATCCTGAGGACGGTATTCGGTACTATGGCGATGTCTCATCGGCAAACAATGCACTTCCTTACAAACTTTCATTCCCTATTTATTTTAAAAAATACGTCTTTTTTACTGCTTATTTTTAACCGACTTCCAAAAAGAGGACAATTCATCTGATTTTTTTTTTTCGTTTTATAAGAAACTTTTGCGTACATGCTCCTAACCCAGGCTCTGTGCATGAATCTACACTAACAAAACGTCTTATGTGGGATATCGTTTCGGGATTTAAAAGTAAGAAAAAAAAAAACACAAATATAACAATTAATTGTTTTTTAATGATCACAGTGGCAACATCTGGTCTAATTGAACTAATATTATATTTTAAATTAATGTTATAAATTCTTGTTAAAACACCCCACTATACGCTTCCCTACGCTCTCCAACAAATAAGCTACTTATGGTGACTTTTTTATTAATAAAAAAAAAAAATGGGTATAATAGGTGAACGGAGTACAAGCAAATGACACACTTAGTATTTTTTCTTTTTTTGTGAAAAAAAAAATTAAAAAAATTCGAAATTCAAATCATACGCGTATGATTTGAAATTCGATATTTTTTTATTTTTTTTCAAAATTTCTTTTTCTTCAAACTAATATGAAAAGTTTACTTGAAATTTGTAGGGTTTTTTGATGATGGATCAATTTTTTTCTTAGCTGTCGCAAAAAGAAAAAAAAAAACTAGGTATGCCATAAAGCTTCTACTCCGTTCACCTAATATACCCATTTTTTTTTTTGGAAAGTGATAAAATAGTCATCCGGTATAAACATTAGGTACATTTTACTTCTTTTAAGCTGCTGGAAGCTGGTCATTGGTGACCAGCTTCAGTAATATTATTTTATCATTTTATTTATTCTGCCCTTATCCCAATTTATTTGGGGCAGGCGCAATGTCTTCTTCCACTAATATTATTTTATGTCACATATATTTATCGTCATAATAACATTTTAATGTCAAGTGATTAACGCCTCAACGTTCGAAGGGGCGTTGTCGTTTCGCATTCCCACAGCGGCTTTCGATAAGATTGAGATAAGCTTGGTCAGTAGATAGATATAACCTTTACTGCACACTAAATAGCTATATTATATCACATTACTATACAGGGTATAAAATTACCCATCTCAATGCCGTCAACAAAGCAGAAAATAAAACTAAGTGACACTGAGAAAAAGTTTTTTCTTGGTGTGAAAAATTCCACGAATACGGTATTCAAAACATTGTGCCAGGTCTCCAGCAGGCTTATTACGTATCTCTGTTGACAGCTCGTAATTATAGTAACTGGGCTCGGTGTCCATCAAATAACTGTCAAAAGGATAGTTTCGTATTATGTATGACCAGTCGAGATCAAATATGACGTCATCGGTGCCCATCGTGGCTGATACTCACCGTAACTCATTTTGACAGACGCTTTCGTATCTATTCTTCTAATATTGCGATTATGTAAGCATAGTGGACATGAAATTGATGACAACTGAGTTTGAAGTGGCTTTCGTGAAAGACGTTACGGCACCGTAAAGTGATATCCACTCTGTGTAATACGTAATACCAATATTTTATTTATTGGTATTACGTACTATTGAGGACACTCCCGCCTGACCACCACTAAGCTTATTTTTGCTAGCACTCGCAACATAGAAACGCTCTCTAGCCCCGCCCCGTTGACTTTGTATATAAATAATGAATTAAAAGATACCGAATCGGCCGAGCGCACTGACAACGCACGCCAAACGAGAGTTATTTTTATTTTGCGCGCCAAAGTTGAGGCTTTACTAATAGGCCCAAACTTTAAGGGGGCGTGGCTCGGCACCTCTGCATGTTTTAAGCGAAAAAAAATTAAAATGGTCAGGCGGAAAAGACCCCGACTGTACGTAACGTACGTGCACGTAATATTTTGACATTTTCGGTTGTCATCAAAGTTCGGTGTACAGCCGAAGCTTGATAGTCACTGAAGATCAAAAAGATACGTAATAGCCCTACAGGTATGATGAAGTACAAAAAAAATCGCAGTGAGGGGAAGAATTAGTACCTCTCAGTTTCGTTATGGGTATTATTACACCCGTTATAGTGGCATAAATCAATCTCCAATACAATTTTATCTTTGTCATAGAACGTCACAATGTATAAGCCCGCTGGTACGAAATATCTATAACAAAAACTCAGTTTATCTAGTCATATTTAGTACTTATTATACAGTCGTTTTGTCCGGATTCAATATCTTAAGTAGTAAAATTCCGTGGCAATAGTACATTTATAAAGCATTTATTTTTACGATTCATTAATTACTACCTAACACCTCGTACTCATAGAAAACAAAAGTTGTTCAACACTTTAACAAAAAAATATTTGTATATTTTTGTTTCAAAAACATGTTTTGTGTTACTAGCAACACAAAAATGTTTCCCAACTTTTGTTAACCATAAATAAAGCTTAATTCAGATCAATAAAGCAGCATCGTACGTGTGTAAACTCGTCCCAATCAAGTACTTTCTCTAGCGTCATTGACTAACACTATAGTATATTTGTACATTTCTCTCACAGTTATATTACCAATAGCAACTTTATTGTTACAATAATAAAGGTCACTGATTTTGACAAGCTTGCCAGTGACAGAAACGAAACAACAACCTTATAATTATAGAAATAAAGATTTTTTTGATTTTGTCAGATTTGTTAATGGCAGCAACGAAACAATAACCATATTGTTATAGAAATAGAGATTACTTTGAATCGTCAGATTTGTCAATGACAGCAATTATCCGGCAAACGTATTGCTATAGAAGTACGACCCGGTCACATTATCTCTGGACCTCGCTCGATGACGTCACATTTACGGTCATGTGTGTAAAGATGCTAACTATATAGAACGGGCGCTAGAGGTAAGTGAGTATGTAAAATCCGAGTACCGAATCGGATTTGAGTGAAGAAAAGGTCAAAGATTAAGAATGAGGATCTTGCCAGCAATTTTTTGGTCCATTTTTTTTACCCCCTCTACTCTTATTCGTAAAGGGAATGTATTGAGTGCATGATATAAAATTAAAATGATTTTATATCATGCACTCAATACATTCCCTTTACGAATTAGAGTAGAGGTGATTATTTCCGTAATAATTTATAGTTTGTTCTAATGGTAAAAGTGAGGATAGCTTCTTAAATAATAAAAAAACGAAAATTAAAGTAATTTTATTTTTGTTTTTACTTCGCTCTTTCGACATGTATACAAAAACACGACTTAACAAACCAACTTCTTTACATCAACAGATGTAGAAACACATTAAACGTGTACGCGTACTGTATGGGCGAAGAGGGTATGTGAAGGGAGCGGGAAGGGACCATCACACCTGGCGGCAACATTTGTGTTATTATTTGGGTCTCAGGTATAAGGGTCTGGTCATAGTTGCCGTCACTCGGATTTTGCATACTCAACTACAGTACTCCCAAATTAATAATGCGCATGCAAATCTTCGCCAATTGTCGTATTCCCGGAAACACCCGAATCATTGAATCGGAGAGAGCCCTAAACAATGCACTTGCATTTTGTACCTTGTTAGTTAGTAGTTGTTGATAGGCAGTCGCTCCATGTAAAATACTGGTATTCAGCTGCATCCGGTAAAACTGGAAGCCGACCCCAACACAGTTGAAGAAGGCTAGGCAGATGATGATAAATCAATATTTATCTCTTTTAGCACAAAACACATAATTCTACTAAATTATGCATGAAGAAAATGCACTTAACCACTCTATATACATATCGTCTTCCGACGCTCGGGGAATACGACCGTTGCCGAACAGTGACGAAGATTTCTATGCGCATTATCACTTTGGGAGACCTGTACTTCTAGCGCCTGTACTAGTACTGACACGATCGGGACGAGAGCGGCGCGGTGAGGGCGGAGCGGGAGGGGCATCAAGCAACGTGCAGACATATTGTGACCACGTTGTAACGATCACTATCCTTTAACATGATGCAAATTCAAGGGTAACATAACTATGAAAGGAATTTTCGTCTAGTTATAAAAATATATGCGTATTCTGTCACCTTTTAACTACTATTAAAACGCTGTGATGGCAAGATGATACAAATTCATAAGTTTCGGTTGATATTATCATTAATTACATTGAAAAAATTAATCCTAGATATTGTTTTCATATTTGTATTCGGGAAGACTTTGAATCTGATACCTTGGTGTACCTTCGTATCTGGCGTTGGGTGGGGGGACAAACTTATACGCAGGTTTAGATAATAGGGTAGATGACACACCAATCAATTGACATACTTTTTAAGAGCTGTCAAAACGTTTTCTCATAGATTTTGTATGGCAATAGCACGCTGTGACGTTACTATTTTGTCAACTCAATAACTCAACTATTTATTGATTTCAAAGCAACAAAAAATCGAATTCGTCAATTAATTGAAAATAAATCGGGTTTTCAGGCCCAAAATAACGTTTTTTTAGAGGTTTTTGTCTTGGAATTATTTTATCTGTAGCCGTACTACCATTCTAGGAGTCCATTGTTTTAAGGTCTGGTTGACACTACAACATAAAAAGTATGAATTTTCCGTCACTCGTAACACTAATGCACGTTTTCGCTAACACTTAAGCAACACCTAAACGAATGCCTATATAAACGGTACTGTTGATCTTTGAACGTGGTTTGGACATGTGATAAGGTGGGATGGAATACATGTGAATAAAAAACTATAAATGTTGATGGATGGAGAGAGAGGGAGACTAAATAAAAGATGGATGGAATGATAGCGTGACAATAATTGACAGCGTAGAATGGAAGAAAAAGAAGTGTTGCGCCGATCGTTAACATAACATAACATCTAACTGCAGCTAACATAACATTTCAATTTTTTTTATTTAATTTCAACATGATATTTCAATTATATAATACTAGTTGATGCCCGTGGCTCTGCCCGCCCCCAAATTATATACTAAAGCCTTCCTCTTGAATCACTATAAAAAAAACCCGCATCAAAATCCGTTGCGGAGTTTTAAAGATCTTAGCATACCTACATAGGGACCGACAGAATAGGCGACTTTGTTTTATAATATGTAGTGATAGTGATTTTATTTCATAATTATATATTTAATTTTTACTTTCGGCTCACCGCCGAGAGTGAAATTCTAAAAGTGCAACATAATTTAGGAGTTTGTTTAGATGTACGCTTAATTTTAGTCAAAACGGGCATTAGTATAAGTCAAAATATTTCAGTACGACACAGAGAGACGCTACTATAATAATAATTCATTTTATTTTACTATACCGGGCGAACAGCATTATCTCCTCGCAACGGAGCAATAAAATATATCGCTGGACATTACACACAGCGCCATCTAGCAACGAGCCACACTAAGCAACGAGACTTGTGTCGTGGACACCAATAGTTGATTTACTACATAAATACTTTTTGGATGCTTTATAAACTCGTCGTATCAGATCCTCCCTAAACTCCAGACCGGTACGTACGTCTTGGAGACGTGTAGCATCAGCTGCGTGTGCGCAGGAGGCGTATGTTCGGGCGCGTGGAGCGGCGTGAGGGACGCTAGAAGTCCCACTCCGTCGTCTTCTCGATCTCCATCTCTGATAGTTTCTCTTGCAGCAGGAGTGCTGACATGTCATCTGGAAAAAAATAAGGCATACAATTAACGAACCACCTGATTTAGCAAAATGTAACGGCAATAAAATCACTTTTGATTGCCAAAATTAGTAAATGATCACCAAAATTAATCCCCATTTTATCGTGAAACTAGAACCAAAAATTTTTTATTTTTTATTTAATGACCACCAGCAATTGAACTGTTATGCCGGTCGACGGAGCAGGGGCTCCTACTTCTGAATGGTTTATAAAAAAATAACCACGAAGAGTGAAGAGAGCGAGCGAATCAACCTATCTAACCTAAATACCCCTCCTATCTTCTAACTTAATCTATCCATGTCGGGGTGCCCCAAGTCGGCCTAGGCAAAACTAGTTTGTCATCAACCAGCTCATTAAAATTTGGTGTTCAATTTACTAAATTTTGGTGATCAATTGATATTTTAGGTGATAGCCTAGATGTTAGTGGTCACAAAGTAATTTTTGGTGGTCATTATATTTTCCCCCAAAAAATTATGATGTAAATGAAGTCTATTCGTGCGTCCACACCACATGTTGAGGTAACATTCTCTAACAATGTTTTCAATTGTTACCACGTGTTGACTGTTTTCAAAAGGCAACATTACCTAACATATAGTACTAACACGGCAACATACTCGTATACTAACAATAAATAACATTTTGTAAACGTTGCTCTACAAAAAGTAACTGCGGTGTAGATACACTATTAGAATAATGTTTGAAATAGATCAGGTTTTCAGTTAAAATAAGGCAATCCGATCAACTTTTAAACATAATATCACGCCTGTAATCTCCAAAGGATTAGGCAGTGGTATTCCTAATAGTACACCCACATTTCGCCAGTTATATTTAAGTCCCATGTAATAGGGGGGGGCGAGCCTATTGCCATCAACCGGGCACAGTTCGAGTCTCTGTGGTTGCTACTGAAAAAACCCGATCACACTTCGCCTTACCGGGAATCGAACCCAGGACTTGTCTTGCTCGAGGTGCGATGTCAGAAGTCCTCCACGTGTGTCTGGCGGCTGCTGGTCCCTCTCGATACGTCTGGAGGGAAGAGCAGCTGCTGGGCCGGTGCACCCTGGACGTGGCGGTATCTTTCCCCGGGGAATGAGAGGAAATTAGAATTTCTTTTTATCCTCGGGGAGTGTTATTGCCGCGGCTAATTATTCTGACATGGGTGGGGTCCTCCCAAGACCACCGGTACGTTCCTTTGCGTGACCCTCTGCAAGGCAGAGGGCATAGCAGAGGAGTGAGGGCGGGCTCGGTGTGCACTCACCCTGCCTCCGAGCAGACAGAGAAGGATGCGTCCTCCTCTGACCACCAATCTCGTAATCCTCGATACAGACCGAGGGTCTTGGCTTAACCGCCTAGACCGCGAGGTAGAAAACCTCTATAAAAAGTTACCCCGAATCACAAGCGGCGACGCACCGCGAGGGGATGTATGGCTGACGGGTGTTCCATGGAACAAATCAGTCGCTAGTGCGCTTCTAGCCAGGATACCTGCAGATCCCCTGGCCAATAATAAATACTCAAAATCTGGCTTTCTAGGTACATGGGTCTCTGCTTAGATTGAGAATATTTCCCCCATACTCGTGGGATTAAGTATGGATAAAAAAAAAACAACAACCAACGCCAGTAACGGCAAAGAAGAGGAGAGGAGGGATGCGGGGTCGGAGTCCGAAGGCGCATCCAGCGACGCGCGAGGGCCAGGACTGCTGCAAAGAACGCTAAGTTCTTCCGCAAGCGGCCCAGGCGGGATGGCGACAGGGGGTCGTCATCCGGAGATGAGGAGGCCTCGGCCCGAAAGATCCGGGGCAAGGCGAGGGGGGGCCTCCGTGAGGTCTGAAAAGCTGGCCGAGGAGGGGCGCCACCCGGGCAACAGTGCTCCCGGGTCGGGCGACGAGGCGGGTGCACCTGGCGGCTCCGAGGCGGAACGTAAGGCCAGGTTCGCAAAGGCGGTGGAAGCCGCGATAAGAGGCGTGGCCTTGAAGATGAATACGTCTTCAAAACTCAAGGCCATACCCGGGGCTTCCGCCTCCATCATGGCGGCGGCAGGGGCCAACTTTGTGGGGCCTTCCCCTCCTCCTCCTCCAAGGAGATGGCCAAGCTGCGGGCGGAGGTGGCCCGCCTGACGGCCGCCACGGAGGATCTCCGAAAGGAGAACGCCAAGCTCCACGCAGACCTGGCAGTCTGCGGGAGGTTGGCTCCCGAGTGGCGCCTCCAAACGGGGGCGGGCAGCAGCGACAGAGCCAGCCTGTGCCAGTCGTGAACCAGGCCCTGAACCTGGTTCGGCAGGAGCTGGCTTCCTTCCAGGCACGGTTTCCCGTCCTGGAGGGAATGCTCCTGCGCCCCCCGCTGGCAGTAAGTAAGGCAGCCACGGGCTTAAGGCGGCCTCGTATGCGACTGCTGCTGCGGCTGCCGCACCTGGACCGATCGAGCCAGCCCTCTGGCAGGGCTGCAGTGGCCTCTCCCGAAAAACCGGCTCCGGCGAAACCAGCGCCGGCCAAGAGGAGAAAGGGCAAGGCAGCTGCACAGGCGGTAGGTAACTGTACCGGCGTCAGTGCCAGCGGCGAGTGGGCCAGCGCCTGCGGAATGTCAGCCGCCGCCGCCACCACCGCCCCTCCAGGCCCCTACACCTCCTTCGGCTGAAGCCGGATGGCAGGTGGTCGGGGAGAAACGGAAGGGGCGAAAGGCGGCCAAAAAGGCCCATAATGAGGAGCGGCAGCGCCAGCACAGGGCGCGAAAGATCGCAGCTAGGCTCCGCGCCCCGAAGACCGCAGCTGTAGTGATCACAGTACAGCCAGACGCGGAAAAGAGGGGCGTGTCCTACCGCGACCTTCTAGCGAAGGCAAAGGAGATGGTAGAACCGCGGTGAGCTAGGGATCACCGGGGGCCTCCGGCTTAAAGTCACCGCGACGGGGGCTTGATTGCTGGAGATCCCCGGTGAAACCAGCGGCTCGTCCGCTGAGGCTCTGGCTGAAAAGCTCAGAGACGAAAAAAAAAGGACCTCTTGCTCAGCAGTCACCCTTACAACCACTAGACCAAAGAGGCAGTATATTATTTCCTTCTCGTTAGCAAATTTTCTTACGTGTTTTGAAAGAAAAGAAAGAAACAAAAAATATTATATTAAAATCAAATAAAAAAATAGTATTATTATTAAATATTTTTTTACTTATTAATATTATATTATATTATTATTTTGCAATTTGCAGGCCAGTAGTTCATAAAGGGCAACTGAATGACTATTTCATGAAAAATCAGTCATTCAATCGACCTTTATGAACTTGGAGGGTTGTATTGATCATTATAATTCTGTAACTACATACGTCTTACAGTCGCGAATCATATTTTTATCAACACACAACTTAGCACATTCCCCCTCTCATAGAGAGGAGGCCTGTGTCCCAGCAGTGGGAACATTATTAGGTTGATGATGATGACAACCTAGCACTGGCCTGCAAAACGTAAGAAAATTAGAATTTCGCGGGCTACCCTGACGCTTTCACTTTTAATATATATGCATGATTTTTTTTATCACTCTAAATAAAGCGTATTAACATCAGAAATAGCAAAGTGAAATTATTTTTTTATTTTTAAAAAAATATGCTATATTCTTCTTCTTCCATGCTAAATTCCGTTTATCTAGAAAGAGATAGAAACAAAAGTTTAAATGGTTATAACTTTTGTGTTGTTTGGCCGATTTATGTCTTGTTTTCGCATTTTGTGATTATTTTTATAGTACTTCAACATTCCGTATCGAAATAATTTCCTATTGTATAACAGCCTTATTCATAAAAAGTTAGAGCCTCCTTGAAGACCCGATGCTAAAAAACATGATTCATAAACGTCTGCTAACGCTAATCAGTCCATCAAGGTTCTGCTAAAGTTAGAAGACTGTTGACCCTCCTTTATCTCTCTGCTAAGTCACAAAATGGCGGCCGCAAATTTGAACAGCTGACTTTGACAAGAGCAAAAAACCATACCGATGATAATTTTAGTGAAGGGAGGGTTACGCAGATTAAAAAAAAAACCAAGAAAATTTATTTTTTGGAATTTGTATTTAAAAATCCTCTTAATTAGGTATTTACGATGATACGTGTACTAACAATAAATATGAAAAAAATTAAACTAGGATGATTAACATAGTTACGGCTTTTTGCACTTAGGTACAGTACCCGGCACGTAAGTTGGCAAGGTTTTGGCGGAGTGGGGGCAAGTTCGCGCATCGTACACTTAGTGGAACAAAAAACTAGTCACTTAAATTTTATTGATTGTCATTTTTGGTTATTGCCATCATTTATTTTTAATCATGTAGTTAAACAAAGCAGAGGAATTCGTGACTTTTATTAGGTGTTATAAATAAAACATAATACTGATGCATTTTTTGGTCCTGGCATTGTAAAAAACGTAACAAAAACTAAATTTAAAACGATAACAACAACTGGTAACAAAAACTAAATTTAAAACAACAACAAATACAATAACTCGTAACAAAAACAAAGGGTAGTAGTGGTACTCGTGGCCGCAAGTGTAATCGGGAGCGAACGGAATGTAGACGCGGTGCGGGAGGCAGGGGTCGACTGACGCGCCAATCGCGCGCTTGGATCGGCGCTACGTCATACCCCGCGACCCGCGCCACCACCAAAGAGACCTAAAAAACGACTTCTGCGCATCTAACGACTCTTGCCAAGTTACGTGCCGGGGACTGTACAACATAAACATGCGGATCGGAAATGGCGGGAAAACAAACATCTCGCTTTTTAAAAAAGTTGATCTTGGGGTTGTATCGTCAAATTTTTATCTTCTCTTATTGGTTTATCATTTCTGTTTTATTTCTTTTCTTTTTTCTCGTGTGTATTTGTAAAAAATTGTGTTTTCCCGCTAATTTGCTGTCATTGCTGTCAATTTTTTTTTAATTGTCGATGAGGCCATTTTTAGGGTTCCGTAGCCAAATGGCAAAAAACGGAACCCTTATGGATTCGTCATGTATGTCTGTCTGTCGTATGTCACAGCCACTTTTTTCGAAACTATTTGGTAAGTAGATGTATTCTGTGAATCGCATTAAGATTTTCACACAAATATAAAAAAAAAACAATACATTTTGGGGGTTTCCATACTTAAAACTGAAACTCAAAAATTGTTTTCATCAAAACCATACGTGTGGGGTGGGGTATCTATGGATAGGTCTTCAAAAATTATATTGAGGTTTCTGATATATTTTTTTTCTAAACAGAATAGTTTGCGCGAGAGACACTTCCAAAGTGGTAAAATGTGTCCCCTGTAACTTCTAAAATAATAGAATGATAAAACTAAAAAAAATATATGATGTACATACATTACCATGTAAACTTCCACCGTAAACTGGTTTTAACTTAATTAAAAAAATACACTATTATTAAAACATCGATCAAAGTTACAACGAACTACAAGAACTTTTATATTATGTTACTTGCTGCTACGGAACTTTTTTGTCTGTTGATTTGTCAAGATGGCCAACATAACGCGTCTAATCCGTCTATCAGCAGCTCATTAACTAGCAGACTGCTAGCAAGCGTTTATGAATCATACTTCTTGATAACCGTCTAACAAGCCTAATGAGTCTGCTAGCTAACAGACCTATCAAACCTCAATTAAGGATTTTTTATGAATAAGGCTGTTAGACTCACCGTGGTCAGGTTTGATAGGTTTAACTCGGCCGATGAGTCCGGGCAGGTAGTCTGTCTTGCGGATCTGTTTGAAGAACGGGTGGTTCAGCAGCTGCGTCGCTGATGGCCGCTTGTCTGACTCCCTGCAACATATTGTACAACATATAACAACGGACGACGCGGTACGACCTGGACAGAACTAAAGACCAAACGTCCATATTGGCCTTGGATCGAATGATTTGGAGGTCACTGGTCGTTGGTTTTGTCTAGCTTGTCCCGCCATCTTCTGCGAGGGCTATCGCGTAGGGTTGCCAACTTTTTTTACAAGAGATAAGGTATATTTGGGTCCGAGATGGAAAATAAACAGTATTTTAGAAAAACCGGCCAAGTACGAGTCGGACTCGCGCACGAAGGGTTCCGTACCATTATTATCAAAAAAAGGGCAAAAAAAATCACGTTTGTTGTATGGGAGCCCCCCTTAAATATTAATTTTATTCTGTTTTTAGTATTTGTTGTTATAGCGGCAACAGAAATACATCATCTGTGAAAATTTCAACTGTCTAGCTGTCACGGTTCATGAGATACAGCCTGGTGACAGACAGACGGACAGACAGCGAAGTCTTAGTAATAGGTTCCGTTTTTACCCTTTGGGTACGGAACCCTAAAAAAGTAACAGTATTTTTTTATGTTTTAAACATATATCCGAGAAAAGTGGAAGGAATGGGGGGAGGCCTTTGCCCAGGAGTGGGACAGCTCAGGTTAACTAAAAAAAAAAAAAAAAATATATATATTTTTAGTGCTTTAGCACTGCAGTTATCAATTTTGTATTATTTTTAAAAGCCTCAGGCCTCGCCACAATAAAAACTATATTTAAATAAATGAGGAGCTCATTTTTTATTAAGTTTATTGAAACTAGTAGATCTCTATGGAGAACAACGGGCAAGAAACTCCATGGACACTCTTTTAAATCAGAATATTGTTACAAAATCTTGGTTACATCATTCACGTTGAGATGGTATATTATGTGAGAACAATGTAGCAAGATGTGCACGGTAAAAGTGTCCACAGCAAAACACACAAACAAAAAAAAATACAATTCAAAATAATTCATTCAAATAAGCCATGGCAACCAAGAGATGACCAGTCACAACTGACAGCGCCCGTTCACGGACATGACGCATGGATCAGCACCATTCAACTCAACCATTTTGAAGGGAACTAAATGATCCGACACATGCGCCACCATCAGCGAGACAATTGAGTGAGCATGACATACTCCAAACCGCCGGGGCACATTCAAATCAAGAAAAGACGGAGGTTTCCAGTGAATGATAGCTTTCTAGTACATAGTACTCACACAATATGGGCTATGCATTTATATAATACTAAAGAGATTGATTCTATACAATGCAAAGATAGTTGTACAATCTTCAGCAGCTCCAACAATACAATTTAATGCTATCAATTTATGCGCCCCTGTCCATGTGGAGCAGGACCAGCATTGAGCCAAGCATTTTTATCAGCGATATAATCGCTCAACTTGTAATATGCTTGCTTACATAGTGTGCGTTTAATGCATGTTTTAAATTTCGTCTCATTCAGTTCAAGAATACTTTGTGGAATTTTATTATAGCATCTCAAACAGTACCCCATGAAAGATGAGTCTACTTTAGCGAGTCTGAAACCTGGCTGAACTAGTTGGTCCCTATTTCTAGTACTGTAATTATGTCTGTCACTCCTTTTACCAAAAAGGTGCAGATTTTTTCTGACGTACATTATGTTTTCGTAGATGTATAATACTGTTTTTACCCGACTGCGCCAGAAAGAGGGTTATGTTTTTCGAGAGTATGTATGTAAGTATGTATGTATAATTGTTTGGCACGCTCTGTGGCCTGAACGGCTCGATGGATTTTAGCTTGAGAGGTGTCGTTAAATTCGTATTTACTGTGAGAGTGACACTGGGTATATAAAAAAAAAAAAAAAACAAAATGGCGGATTTCTGGCGCTTAATTCAAATGTTTGGCACGCTCTGCAGCCTGAACGGCTTGATAAAGGGCTCATCATGATTTTAAACTGGTATATCTAAGTAACTAAAAAAATGTAAAATAAAAAAATATATTTAAAAAACCCGACTGCGTAAAAAATAACTAATAATTTAAAATGAAAACTGAAAGGAATAATACAAGTTCAGGAAACAGGACATATTGACTGCAACGGTCGGGACCCATATTGGATGTAATGATTTTAGTCTAGATTATTTAATGGGTCCCGACTGTAGTTATTTTTTACGCAGTTTTAATTTTTTTAATTATTAACAGTATAGTTGGCACCCTAATACCGCGTCATCTTCTGGCTGATTGCACCAGTAATGATCAGTTATTATGCACAAGCCATTATTGATGCGCTGAGGTCGCTGACACACCAATATACCACTAACATTGGCCCCTCAAGCAGAATCAAAGTATTTTAACACACAAAAATATCATAACTTCACGTTTGTACTCGCGAAGGGGTAGGCAGTTGTCTAGTTCCACGTCTCGTTAGCTATACAAGGTGTCGCTTTGCATCCTGGTCAAATCCAAGGCGGTATCTATGCTAATGATTCTCGACCCGAATCGATATTAAAATGGGTAGGTTTTTATTTATGGAAATCGGTAAGTGTAAACCACCCGTATTAAAACGCAGCCCGTCTGTAACTGGTCCTATAACCGCGCCTTCACACACACAAATAAACGCACACAGAGACATGTCGCGCGATGGGCTTCTGTTACTTTCATGTTATTCTAAATAATTTAAACAATTAAAAAAAAAAAAAAACATTTTAAAATAGCAGCTTTATTAATTATTTGACCGGGTATCGTAATTTTTTATGTCTTATGTGACAAGCTCCTGAATATCTGATCTGAAAACTACACATTGTATTTAAGTCACGAGGCAAAAGGAGTATGACAGCAGCAGGAAGCGTCTGGTAGCAGGTTGCATTTTGTAGTTTAGGCCTACTAGCCGAGTGCAATTAGACAAAAAATACTCAAAAGGCGGAACGAAGTTTATAGTGGTCGGATTTTCATGGGACTTTTTTATGGAGTTTCAGGAGTGGAGAAGAAAGTTAAAAAAAAAATTTCACCGCTCGAACTTTTTTTTTAAATTTTCTTTGGAATATTTTTTTTTCGTGTATGACCAACTTCAAATTCGACGAATTTGAATTGTAGCGTAATAGTGTGACCTGTGTGCATCCATTAAATGCTAATTTAGTCTGTTTCTTTGTTCATTAGCTGGTGTCGCCCTTCTGGCTGATTGCTAATTGCACTAGTAATGATCAGTTATGCACAAGCCATTATTCATTGATGCGCTGAGGTCGCTGACACATCAATATACTACTAACATTGGCCGCTTATGTAAAATCAAAGTATTTCAAAACACAAAACAACGTAACTTCACATCTGCACTCGCGAAGGGGTAGGCAGTTGTCCAGTTTCATAGGTATAGTCACGAGGCAAAAGGTGTAAGGATCTTAGCAGGTTGCGTTCAGTAGTTTAAGTCTGCCCCCTCATCATCTGCCTAGCCTTTTCCCAACTATGTTGGGGTCGGCTTCCAGTCTAACCGGATGCAGCTGAATACCAGTATTTTACATGGAGCGGCTGCCTATCTGACCTCCACAACCCAGTTAGTACCGGGTAATACGATACCCCTTGGTAAGACTGGTTGTCAGACTTTTTGGGCCTCTGACTACCTAACGACTGTCAAAGATCTACATATGACAGCCGGGACCAACGGCTTAACGTGCTTTCTGAGGCACGGAGGAAATTCGGTATGTATGGGTGGTCACCCATCCACAGACCAACCTAGGCAAGCACAGCTTAACCTAACGATCGACCCGAGCGGCTGTTATTATTTAGCCACGAGCTCCTCCTCGAGCTAGTTTAAGTCTGCCCCCTCATGGGGAAAAATGCGTGAGTTTAACTATGTATGTATTTAAGTCACAAGAGAAGGAAGCCTTTTGTTACTGACAAGGCACGGTATTAAACCATAACACGGTAACAATGGATCAAAGGTCACAGTGGATCACTTGGGAACGATGCGGCTGATGAACTTGCCAGAAGAGGATCCAGCACAAAACCCTACGGACCCGAACCCATTGTGCCTATTCCTTTCAAGCAACTAAGAAGCTGGTTAAAGGAACACAATCGAATACAAGCGGAGAAATGGTGGACCTCGGCACCAGGATGCAGGCAATCCATGGAAGCTATGCCATCCCTGGACACAAAGCTGACCAGGCGCCTTCTGCTCCTGGCCCCTTATTCACAACGCTTCGATTCGATTTTCGATTCGGAAAGTCGTATGTCTATCTTTTATTGACATTACGGTACCGAGCGAGATAGACATACGACCTTCCGAATCGAATCGAAGGGTTGTGAATAGCTATGCTGGACAGAGATAGCTTGCGTCTGGTGGCGGGGACCATCACGGGACACTGTTCACTGAATAAACACTTCCACACCCTAGGAATCACTGACAGTCCCCTGTGCAGAGCATGCATGGAGACGGAGGAAACGGTGGCCGCATGTGCTCCAAGAGTGCACTGGCTTTACCAAGATTCGCGAGGAGACCCTGGGAACACCAAGATCCCTTGCGGATGCCCTGAGAAGACCGGGAAGTTTGATCTGCTTCTGGAGGGAGGTGGGCTGGTTGGAGTAAACGGCCACCACGGCTCACGCATAATGGTACACTTTAAGGACTAAGTGAGGAAACCAAAACCCCATGATAGATAGACACTGACCAGACACAAATTCTGTTTAGTGCTAAGATTTTTTATGATAGCAGTGATAAATAGTAAGTGAATGGTTCAACTGACCTCTGCAGCGCCATCTCGCTCATATGATGGAAGGTGTCGGAGAGCTTCCTGCCGGCGTACACCTGCCGCAGCCGCGATACTGCGTCTGCGCTGTCTCCCACGCCGCTGTCTGTGTTGTACATGCCTGGAATGTTACAGATATTATCAATAATAGTTTAAACGCTAGCCTAGATTTGTGTTGGTTTATAAAGTTTTGATTTCCTGTGAAAAGTACAGTTGAGCAATTTCCTGCGTGTGTTTATAAACATTTCAATTCACAGGCATTCGTAGGCTATACAAATATTTGTTACGTGCGGGAATCGAACCCGCGATACGCAGCGCAGCAGCTCGGCCACTGCGCAAACAAGTTGAGCCGTCATTACGGGCGAACGGCCACGAGAGACAGTTAGCTTTAATATTTTACAGGGCGAATTTCAATAGCGCAATCGGTCACAATATTCCATTATTCTTAATAATGATAACAGCTCTTGAACGCAGTTTAAATATGCTGATAGAGCTCAGTTTGATTGGCGAAATTCGCTATTAAAGATTAGAACATCAGTAGTTTGTTAACTTCCCTGCTAACAAGTAAGATATCAGAAACAGGATAGGGATAAGAATCTGACACTGGAACATCATAATACGACCGCTTCTTCTTCTTGTCGTATTGATGTTACTTACATATTACACAGTTTGGGCCCACTAAGTAGCCACGTTTCTTGTAGCGGTAGAGGCGCTATTAAGGTCGTCAAGAGTGCAGACAGACACTCCAGCAGGGACACTGGAACACTCCAGCAGGTGGGGCATTGTTTGGTCCGGAGCGCCGCACTCGCACTTGGTGTTGGAAGAACCCAATCAATTCAAATCAATTGGGTACGCAATCGATTCAGAACTATCCAAATAGGCCACTGTTGTTCACTGCTTATCCTAAAACACAAGCACAGTACTCACTCTTCATCTCAGTATCATCGAGGCAGGGCTCCGGGAAGGTGGAGCAGTCCAGCAGCTGCGGCCGACTGCCGCGCACCTTCTCCGTGAACATCAGCGTCGTGGGCACCTCCGCGAAGGGCACCGCGCCGTTAGCTAGCTCGCAGCACAGCACACCCAGGGAATAGATGTCTGATTTCTCGTCGTAGCCTTTTAGATTCTGGAAGTGGAAAGTTCCCTTGTTCGCTTTAGGACAGATTCGCTTAGCGACCGATTTGCTTTACGGCAGATTCGCATTAAGGCAGAAATTGTACAGTCGTGTTAAAACGGTCAAGCATAAAAAACTCTTTGTTTCTGTCAATATCATACAGTTTGGTCCAACAAAGGTCATTGTTTACAAAGTTTGTAGTCTACACTAATATTATAAACAGGAAATATTTGTATTTTTGTGTGTATGTTTGTAATGAATAAATTAAAAAACTACTGCGCCGATTTCAAAAATTCTTTAGAAAGCTACATTCACCCCGAGTAACATAGGCTATATTTTATCCCCGTACTCCCACGGGAACGGGAACTACGCGGGTGAAACCGCGTGACGTCCGCTAGACTTCAATAATCCTTGAAGGAAGCATGGAATTTAACACCTAAATACTTATACAAAAAGTTATTTGGACTATATTTGTGTATCTCTCTGTTTTGAGTCCACGTGCCTACTAGCAACTGGAGTGAAGACACAGTACCAAGAAACGTACTGGACACTGGCCATCAGTCATAAATAAAATGATAAATAAATAAAAAGCCTTTTATTTCTCATCTTAATTAAGTTTTACACACGTAACGAACTAGGTACAGTCGGGGTCTTTTCCGCCTGACCATTTTAATTTTTTTTTGCTTAAAAGATGCGGAAGCGCCGAGCCACGCCCCCTTAAAGTTTGGGCCTATTAGGAAAGCCTCAACTTTGGCGCGCAAAATAACAACAACTCTCGTTTGGCGTGCGTCGTCAGTGCGCTCGGCCGATTCGGTATCTTTTCATTCATTATTTCTATACAAAGTCAACGGGGCGGGGCTAGAGAGCGTTTTCATGTTGCGAGTGCAAGCAAAAATAAGCTTAGTGGTGGTCAGGCGGGAGTGTCCTCGATAGTACTTATTGATAATTAAAATAATATTAGTTGTGTTAGTCTTTATCTTATTCTAGTTGGTAGTGTTAGTTTTTATTAAAGGTTGGAGCATATACATTTATGTTACGGACAGACCGTTATTTGAAAAACGGGATAAATTGGACTAACTCCGTATGTAATGGCGTAATTCTGTAAGGATCTATCTACTCCTTTGCGTGTCGATAGACTCAAATAATGCCCGACCAGTATGTTGCCACCTGCACAGCTCTGTCGTTGGCTTCGTTTATATCCTGGAAGGTGCAGGTGGCTGTGCAGGATGAGCAAGAAAGGAGGTGGAGCGTATCGTGCAGAGGGGCTCCATACTGACATTGTCTTTGGGACGGGTCGATGATACCCCATTTGGACAGATTACTTCTACAGCGGCCAACCTGGGTCCGCAAACGGTTAAGAGAGTTATAAGAAGCATCTAAAGGGTGTAAATCACCCCTTAACGAAGCCGAAAGGCACTTGTTCTCCCCGTCATTGCTATAATTTTTTTGTTCTACACCATGCCTACTATCCACGACCCCCGTACTATTCAATCCATCCATCAGCATGTTTTGAGTGCGTTACATTGAGTTCTACCACAAAACATGATTTTTCACGCCAAAAAAAATCGTTTCTCAGCAATAATTTTTGCGTAAAGTTACTTAGTTTACAGAATGCTTGGTTGACGGCTTCGTGATGAGGTCTTTTACACCCTGTATACATCAATGCAATAAACTAGAAACTATACCTGTTCCAACAACTCCGGGCTCAGCCACATGAGGTTGGTATTATCGCTATCTGGCGGCGGCAGCTGGTGCAGGTGCCTCTGTCTGCGCCCGCGCACCATCAGCGACGCGGCGCTGCGCAGACCGGACAGGCGCACGCCGCCGTTCGCGCCTACTAGGACATGGCTTGCACGGACACTCCTGAAAGAGAAATATATGTGATACTAGCTGACCCGCGCAACTTCGTCTGCGACACATGAGAGAGGGTTAGAGGGAGTGTGACTCAACCTTTTAAAAGATATACATAATATGCTATCTCGGATTTTTTTAAACTTTTTAAGAGGAACAAATTCACTCATACACGATTTTTGCGTAACTTTAACCGTTTATGCAGCGCTCGCAACGGAAGTTCTCAAAAGAAATAAATTTTCTCCGTTTTTGCAACATTTATCATTGATGCTTCGCTCCTATTAGTAGTAAAACGTGATGATGTAAATTTTCAAACCAGCGTCATGTAGACTAATGTTAAGTACTTACATTATGCTGTAATAACTTTTATAAAGCCGGTCAGTCGATTTAAAAGTTATCTGGTGAGCAGATTTTTAGTCATTAGTACTATTCTAGTACAATAGATGTCTGATGATCTTACATTTGATGATTAGTTCTTCTTGAACACTTTAAATTCGTATATCTTCTGATAGAATTAACCGATTACGATGAAACAAAAACAAATTAATACCTCAAGATATGCACAATGTTTATGTATAAAAGTTATCTATATTGGTTTCGTATATTTTACGTGGTGCTTGATCATCGAAACAGACAAACAGATAAACAGACAAAAATGCCAAAAATGCTAGAAATGAGTTCTGTTGGTTATCCTTTCACACTCTGGCAATTTTTTTTCGAAATATTTTCGATGTACAAAAATGTATTTTCTACAGATTTATTATATGTATAGATGAAGTCTAGAAGGTGTAGGACGTAGGTAGAGGTGTATTTGAAAGTTTATTTTGTTTACTTGGAGACATAGAGGCGACCTGGCTTTGTACATTTTCTATAGAATAAGGGCTACGCTTATAGTAGTTTGATAACCACTGACGTAAGAGCAACGGGGGAAAGTCCTTGGCGGAATTAAAAAAAATATGAAAACTATTGTAGGTTGACACGTTTAGAGTGGCCAGTGCTATCATCATCGTCTTTTACCTCTGCTCCTTTATCAGTTCATCCACCAGTCCACCTTTTGTGTGGCCCTCCTCCATTAAAGGTTCTGGAATGGCGATCACAAACCTGTTATCCCCATTCCAGAACCTTTAATCAGGCCCTGTATGCATTTTTTTGCATTTGTACCCTGCCCACTGCCATTTAAGGTTGGCCATTCCTTGGTAAATGTTGTTTATGACATGCATTCAATGTCACTAGCAAATAAGAATTCAAATAGATCAACATATTTTTAAGATAAATACTTAACTGACATGTCACATTACAAGATGAAGAATTGCCATTGACAGTAACCTGTGCCAGCAGTTCTAAATATATAAATACTAAATAATCTATTGTATCAAAGTGTTTAGACTTTGACCTGACAAAGTAGGAAGTTAAAATCATCAATGCTAATAGTATGATTCAGTCTAGGAAAATAGCTATTCATTGTGAGTCTGCATAATATAAAAAATCACATTATAAGGTACTTTTGTGATATTATTGTGTTCCTTGTTCATAAACAATGAACACAATAATATGACAACAGTACCTAAAAGTACTGTAGAAATTAAGTTTCATAATTCAGTTCTAAATGACATATCATGTGAAACTGAATTTTGAAACTTTTATTTTATGGGCAACAATAGGGAATATGCATGAAATACAAAACTCTTTTTATTTATTAAAAATGCCTTGTATTGGCCCATAAAAACATTGTGGTTCACTTGTTTATGCTGCTAATAAATTACTTATTTTACAATTTACTTTTTTATGTAGCATGTTTTCGGTGAAACGGAACGCACTCTCAAAACGCGTCGTCCTCGATAACGCCGGTAGTGACGTCAAAGTCTATGTGTCAAAAAACACTTTTATTTGAAAAGTGCTTAAAAGTTTCACTAAGATTTTATTATAATATTGTTATTGCAATTTTTACTTGATTTGAACACATAAAATTAGTAATATTATTTTATTGAGGGCAAAAACTTTGATGTAAACAAGGCAGATTATGATAAATGACGTCACATCATGGCCGCTACAGCAACGGATATTTGAACTGTCGTAGAAAATTGCAGGAGTTTAATACTATTTTTAAGCGACAAGCAGTAGTTAAACTTAACATTTAATACCTTTCTTGGGTTGATAGTACTGTATTTTTTTGATTTAAGTGAAGAAAAAATTACGTGCATATTCCCTATTATTGAATTACTTAAGTGTATGAATGTGGCAATAAGAGAGGGGGAAGACCAAAGATCTAGAGTCTATCCAACTTGGATAGACTGAGAGAAAGATGATATGGCTGGAAAAGGGGACTCATGAGATGACAGTAATTCAAATTCAAATTCTTTTATTGACATAATAGATTACATAAATTGTTTGAATCCTCTGACTCCCGAACTAGGTGTACCTGTATGTCAGGAGTCAGCGCCCTCTCCCATTTTATTTGGCTTAGATACTAATGTCAATATAGGAATAGACAAACAAATGTGCTATAAAAACAATTTTAGAAAAAAATAATAACAGATAAAATAATAATAAAAACAAATTACAAAAAAACAATTAATTAGGGGAGTATAGAATAATAAGACATGCTGCTTTAACCCTAATGAATAGGGTAGATGACAAAAAACTAATTAGTCTATCAGATAATAATATATTTCCAAAAAATATTGGACACAGATTTTTTTCTTTTTTCACATAAACAAAAAATGAAGACGATACAGTGCGTTGAAAACTCGTGTGACGTCACATTTGAGTACATTTTTTACCGGAAAGTGACGTCACAAGCCACTCTTCCATCTTTGACGCATTTTATCTTCGCCATTTTTTAATAATTTGATAAAACAAAAAACAGGTACATAACCAATGTTTTTCGATAATCTAACTGACGGACGAAACAGAATTATATTTTTTTTTGTCAGGAATAATCCCTATTGGGCTAAGTGCAGGACAATGATGGTGATAGGTACTCTACTGTCGCTCTGTTGTTTTGGCTAAACTTCTTTCTCTGCAATGGAGTGTAAGACTGAAGGCGGTAGTAAAATTAATCACTTTGTATGTTGGATAGACTCCTGGAGTGGAGATTGTGTATTAGACATTCTCTATATACATAGCCGGGCACCGTTAATCAAATAGTTAACTTCGTTAATCCGCTAAAAAATAAATTAGCTTCGATAAAGCGTTACATTTCGGAAGAATTAACGCAAGTTAACGTTAATCTGTTAATATGTGTAAAATTGCATCTTTATATTGTTGCCATAGTGAACACAAATGAAATGAATGAATGAAATACACTGCACAGTACACTTTTTCTATCTAACTAAATTACTCTGCACTCTTCTTTATCAATTATCAACATGCAAATGATCACTGACAGTAATTTAATAATAACAACTTAACAACAAACAAACAAACAAAACACTCGTCACTCTAAGCATTGGATTAACGATTAACGGACTTCTTCATATTAACGGAAGTTAACGTGTCCATTAACATTTTTAAAAGTTGACTTAAATTTAATCAAAATATTAACTTCGTTAATTAACGATTAACAGATTAATGGGTTAATGCCCAGGTATGTCCATATAGATGGACAACCTTAATGGAAAGGAAGTTGAAGGACAGGGCGGTGTGGTGCAGCTTAGGAGTGGCTAATTTCTCTCTGATGGCTGATGTTAGCTAGTTAATATCAATAAAACTCACCTATGAATAAATAACTGTTTGTGCAAATACTGTAAAGCTTGCAGTGCATCCCTCAACACAATAGCGCAGGCCAGCTCCGGCAGACCCTCCTGAAAGTACCGGTCCAGGATATCTCGGCAGGAGCCGAAGGTCATGAGCGGGGACACTACGTAAAGCTCCCGTCCGTGTACAAAGGAAGTCAAGTATGGAAGTATGTTCACATGTTGCAGTTCTTTTCTTGTGAGGATGTCTTGCTGAAAGGTCATGGAAATAGTAATTTTAAAAAGAGAATTACTGACACTAAAAAAAATATCTCACTCGCTGCAATTATTTCACAGAACGGATGATGATTAGCTATAATTAGAAGAATAATCGACTTGTTACTGACTTATATGTCTCTATTTTGTTACAAAGAGTTAGGGAGTGCCCTTTAGAAGCCCTTGGTTGACCTAGAAACAGAATGGTCTTAAATATTCAGGGATAAAAGATAACTGGAAAGTTACCTTCTGTGTTCATCACGAAATTCAGCAGGACAATAATTAAAACTTATTTATAATCACAATGGGAAGTAAAAGATACTGAGAAAAGCTTTCAATTATATACCTGAATCAAACTGGCGTTTTCCTTCGTTTTGTCAACAAAATATCTCTTGATAGCGACATTTTGATTGTTGGGCTTGTACAGTGCTGAATAAACAACAGCTACGCCTCCACAGCATTCTGTTATTATTGAAGTAAGTTGGTAGTCATTGATATCAGGGTTATACATTTTATTTCGATCACAAATTCTCGAAAATTATTGTAAATATGCTATTCTAATGCTCCCTTCGTCAACAACACATAATGAAAAGATGTTTTCTAATCTAAAACAGTATTCAATAAAGTGACAGTGTTTTAATAAAGTAAATAATTACAAAACTGGAACTACATTGGTCAATCAATGGTAGTGTTTTTATTGTTTGACAATAGTCGCGTTCCGTAATCGTCTTACGAAACAAACTTCGAATATTGCCTTCATTTCAGAAGTTATTTGCGAATCAAAACTAAAACCGTGTTACTTTTGTCTCAGTTTTTCTATAATTTATTACCTAATTTCATCAAAAACAAAATATAGAATTTAGTTTATCAAGTTTTGGTATAAAATTTTCAGAAAGTTCTGGACGTAGAAAGAGTAGTTTTGGAATGCATTCAAAGGCAAATGACATTTTACAAAAAGTTTATCAAGTGATGAAAAATCTTAGACTTTTTACAAATTAAAAATCATACACCCATGTAATTAGAATAAGTTAGGTATTATAAAATCCTGATGATATCATTTAAGTTCTACCATTGCTCTTTGTAATTCTTTAACATGATAAAATCCTGAATAAATGGATGAAATATAATAGGTCGGGTAACATTATTTATAATCTGTAACTACTAACTACACTCGAAATTTAAACTGTAACAAAAGATTTGTTTGTTTGTTATTATTGTTTTGTTTTGGTTTAAATTTTTTGCAGTAAGGTTTACAAATTTAATTCATATTGATCGAGTTCTGTAATCTTGATTTTCAACGTAAACAAAATGGATTATTACAGAAAAACGGTACTCTTCGATCGAAGTAAGGTAAGAACTTTTTTTTTTTTTTTGTACTAACGCAGAGTTTCGCTAATCAAGTTTAAGCTTTCACTAATCCACTGAAAACGTGAATGCGTAACGTTGACGGTTAGGCTCGGCGCAAACGGGCTACCAACACCAACCACCACAGCCACCGGTAGCTAGCGACACACGCTTTTTCATACATTTTGTTGGAACTCGCTGCACACGTGTGGCCGGTGGTGGCCATTCGCTACAGCAGTGTCGGCGACACGCGGTAACGTGCGGCAGCCACCGGTGGCTGTGGTTGGTGGCCCGCACAGTGGCCCGTTTGCGCTGAGCCTTAATTCAATGGTTTTTTCTGTTTATTGCTTGGATTGAATTGCGTGGATCGAGCCCGAGGCGATCATCAACACGTTTTGTTTATCGCTCTAGTAAACGATGGTTCTGCTGAGCAACAAAAAAGGGATACGACACGACACATTGATCGAGGGTTTATCCACAGGTATAAAAAGAGCACAGGCACGGTAATATTATAGTACAGTAGTGTAACTCGGCCGCATGATAGAAATAAATGACTACAGCCGCGCGGTACGTAAACATGCGTTAGGGCTGCCCGTCTCCAGCATTTTAATTACATTTGCCTACTTTCTGTTTCTATTTAGTTTTGTGATTGTAAATGTCCTTTTTATATAAATAAATGAAATACTTTGTATATTGATTATTATTGTCTTTACTTTGAATTATGCAAACTAACAAAACACACATGCACCGAAGTTTTAACACAAGCGTAAGTAGGTAGGTACCTACCGTATCATGATTCATTCAGAACCGCATATAAATACCTCTTTCACTCGTCTCAATAACTTTCCGTTACTCTATTCGCTTTATTTATTCATCCAAACACCTTTTTTTTCGTGAGATAAAAGGAAATACTTATCCAATAAAAGACACACATTAGGCACCTACCTACTAGTAAGTAAAATTATTTTATAAGTAGTCTTACCTTTCAGAGTTTCCAGGTAATTAAAAAAAACTTGTCTGGATGCGTTATTGACGAATTCATACAACCAAAAACAGCACAATTTTTCCTACTCGTCATATTAACTGATTTTTAAAGAAAAAATCGCGCGGTTATTGTTAAAAAAACAACACACCGTCCGTTCGACACTGCGGTACAGCCGTGACTGTCTGCGCCCCGAGCGCACCCCGAGATCGAGGCGCGTAGGTATACGCGTTCTCGCGTTTCGTCCGTTTGTATGAAGTTGGAGTACTGTATTAGCCGTGGCACAGGTACCTATGTGCCGTACGTTTCCTCTTGCATCGACCGTTCCGAACATGCTTTCGTTGTACAGCCAGCATAGTAGCATAATACCATTACCTCAATATGGTTAAAATTTCCATTACTGGACAACGATTTAAGGGGCGGGTTGGGAAGGGGAGGGGGAGCGGTTACCCCTGAACTACCCCCACCCCGCGGAGCCCCATGGTTACGGAGATATCCATGGTTAAAGTTTTGAGGTTAGAATAGCGCTATTTAGTTATTAGAATGAAACGGAGTACAAAATTAGTATCATTTGGCAGGAGGGAGGGGGGAGGTGCCTCCTGTGCTCTGGCACCACTCCCATGTAAAGGCGACGCACCGTTCTTGAGAAAAAACAATTATAGTAACCTAACCTCAAAACACTTTATATTCGCCTAAAAAGCGTAGTCGACGGAGCCCCGCTGCGCGAGGCTCTTATTTATGTCTGCACCCTGAAGACAGAAATAGGAGCCTAACTAACCTAACATCGGGCCCTAAGTCCCGAGTTCTCTTCGCTCGCTCTTGCATCCAAATTCTCTTTTAGTAGTAGTAGTAACATCAATGATTATATATAACATCATTGAGTAACATTGCCTATTTGTACACATACAATCAGTGACAACATACATACACTTTTATAAACTTTCGGTTTTGTCAATTTTCACGTTATTTTGCAAGAATGAAGCTATGATGTGTAAAAAACTCAATGTAATTGCAAAATACAGCAATCAATTATAGTGCACATTTATTACACACCAAAAGTAAGAAAGTAGTAGTGTTAGTATAGTCTAACATTACATTAAATTGAACGTAAAATACGTACACTTCTACCGTCAACTGAGCGTGAAATGTCAACTTTGACCAGTGTTGCCAGACGGAATCTGAAGAAATCAGTAGAAAAACTAGAGTTTTAGCAGTAGATTGAAGGAAAAATCAGTAGATTAAAAAAGTCATACCAACATGAGGTAAAAAGGACTTGAGTTTGAATAGGGTAGATGATAAAAAAAATCGAATTAGTCCGTCAGATAGATTTCCAAAAAATATTGGACATGTATTTTTTTATTTTTCACGTAAACAAAAATGAAGACAATACAGTGCGTCGAAAACTCGTGTGACGTCACATTTGAGATAATTTATTACTCAAATGTGACGCCAGTCAGCGATTGGTCGGTTTTGCACACACTAAGGATAAAAAATACCGCGAATTCACAAAACTTTTTGAACAAGTCATGGTATTTAGGCCTTTAAGCCAGATGGATGACACGACATGACGACAATAACTGGATGATACGATCTGATTTGAAAAAAGCAGGTAGATTTCCAATCAAGGCAGTAGATCAGTAGATTTTTTTTAAATCAGGTAGATCTACTGCTAAATCAGTAGATCTGGCATCACTGACTTTGACGTCTACCATGACAATATAACCAACCTAAAAATGTGCAAATGTCGTGCTATTTTCCAATTTATACAATTAAATGTCGTAAACCGTGGGCGTCCGCGTATTGAAAAATTGTAAAAAGCTTTCTAATTATGTGTACCTACTCATCATCATCATCATCAGCCTATTAATGTTCCCACTGCTGGGACACAGGCCTCCTCTCTATGAGAGGGAACCCCTACAATGTACCTACTATCTACAAAAAAATATGAACTTCGAAATTGGTGTCCAGTAATGGAAATTTTATCCTTCGATATTATGCATGGTCTTGCATAACTATTGAAGGAAGGGAAGTAGAAGGAACTAAAGCACGGTGGTTGCGATTCTCTTCCAAGTAGGTACCTATAAACGACCGTTTAAACGTTCTTATTAGACACGTCAAAAGAAAAGTGAATGGTAATCTTAAGTTAAGGTCAGTCATTCATGCTTTGAGAAACTTGCGTTACCTACCTATGTACTTGCTTTTTGCTTGCTTTTTCGCGAATTGCTAACACTATAATATTTTGCTCAAAATGACCATAGGTTTTAGCTGTGCGCGCTGCTATTGATAATAAGTAATGCTTTTATAATTTATGGCTCTCCCACACAGACGCGTTATTATCGCGCGATAATATCGCATGCTTTATTGCGATATCTGTTTTTAGTACTTACCTACAAAGTATTAGGACGGCTACGAAATTACAATAATAACGCCGCAATAGAAGTAGGACTCTTGCGTTTCTGGCGTCCTGCGATATTCCGATATGAGTAGAACATCGAGCGATAGGTGCAACAAATAGGGACGCATTATCGCTTAACGCATGCGATATTATCGCGCGATAATAACGCGCTTGTGTGGGGGAGCCTGTAGAGTAGGTACCTACTTACGTAATTCATTCATCATTTATAGTAAGTACTTTACTAGAAAAATGCTCTGTTCAAACCTATCCATTTTTAGTTAGCAGGGTAGATATTTTAAGATTTATGTAACGAATGTTTATCAATTTAATTTTTAGAATAAGTGTCCAAGCACACTATGCAGAAGGTACTCGACCGAAGTTCCGCGGCTGATTTTACGTTCCGACGAATTCGGCTGATATGACACACCATTAGTGCCGAACTTACGCGGCAGACATTCAGTTGCCCAACTTGCGCAAACACGCGGGGCGCGGAAATACCTGCCTCCCGCTGCTCCCCTCCCCGGATCTTCGTCGGCAATCGCACCGAACATCGGCGGGTATAATGTGTGCTCTACAGAATACGTTGCCGCCGAATTGCCGCTGAACTCACACCCGACCGAAGATCGGCTGTACCTACGCTATGACGCGACGTAATTTCGGCATAGTGTGTCGTCAGTAATTCAAATAGCATTGCAGGCGTAATTGTGCTGAACTTCAGTCGCGTAACTTCGGCATTTAGACACTAAGTATGCATACGACTTATTTCAGTATAAATAATGAATAAAGCAAACTTTATTATCGCTTGCATATTGAATACGGAACCCGAAAAAGCTCAATTCTAAAACATAATCATATCATAGACAGTCTGTAATGTTCCCATTGCTGGAACACTAGCATCATAGATATAAAGAAGGAGATATGCCCGCAAGACGAAAATGTATCGGAACCGTGTGTCTGCACTTTGCCCCTACCACACGGCAACTACTACACACGCAGTTCAGTAAAAGTAATAGATACGCAGTCGCGCACACACCCGCATTTCTTAATACGTTCAGTAAGGTTTATACCTTATGACATCAAACACAGCGTGTATTTACCATGCACCGTACAACTTACCCACACAAAAACATCACTCGCTATCGTTGTGTTGTGCAAAAGCATAAGTACGCTAGTGATTGACTAAATCGGAAAGTTATCGAATCTTTCATTTATTATTGTGTACATTTTTTTGGGGTCCTGAAAATAATAATAACGTGCAGAATATAATATTATAATAAAAATAAACAATATGTTGCAAAAAAATATATTATGAAGTAAATTAAAACAATAAAATATCCGGTTACGTTGGTTTATGCTGTCATGGCCTATTGAAACAGTAGTTAGTAGCACGAGGATAAGGCATAATATACGATAATTCAAAGCCAAAAACACTCCACTGATTAAACCTGAAATTTAATTAACTTACTTTACGAAAGTTGGTTACGCATTTCTCTACTATGCTGTAAAATAATCAAAATACATAAAAAAAAACATTATTTGACATCGATCTTCCAACCGGGTTAAAACGGTTGACAAATTGAAAAATAAAACTAAAATAGTAATATTTAATTCGTCAATCGACATTGTCGATAGCCTACATTAGTGGATCTGCACAAGCACATCATTAACTCGTCGCAAGAAGGAGCGGCCGTACTACGTGATTCATCCGCTTAATGAAATATCGTTTTGTGATTTTTACATTGCTTGTTCAGTCACTTAGCGACAAACTTAGGTAGTGGTTAAGGAGTAATGTATTTATTGCAAAAATAGTACACTCGCTGTGATATTTGAAAACGAACCTAACATAGTAAAAGCAACAAATACTTTACGATTTGTTGTTTTTCATGATTTTAAAGACAAATATAGTAAAATACTTGTACTTATATATGATAAGTAATTCCGTGATCAACAAAGTTTAGGTTTATGCTTCGGTTTTTACAAAAAACCCCTGAACAACACGGAATTGCTATAATTTGTTGCGATCGCGGTCGAAAGTACACTAGTTCGCGGAGACGGCCATTTGCCTATGACATGGCCGATTGGACATGTCGCGCAGACACCGACACGCCCCCTTACCACTTCTCCTGTTTTTTTAGATTTCTATGACTAGCATCCTCTCTGTTCTCCCTCTTGGTATATAAAGGGTGTAAAACAAATTTAAGAAAGCTCTCTCCCGTCTATTAATAGAAAAATGTTATTATACTGTTTCTGATTTTTTAAATGATAATTTTTAATATTCTTTTTTTTTTTTTAGTTTATGCTTTGTTTTATCTTGTTTCTTTTTATTTCGTTTTTTAGTATTTTGGTTTTTTAATTAAATTTTATTTAAAATTTGTATGCCTTCGCGGCAAAACATAGCGCTCAAATATGTTAACCTAACACCTATATGTAAATACCTATGTTTAACAAATAAAGATTTCTGATTCTGATTCTGAAAACACCTCTTAACGAAGCCGAAAGGCACTTGTTCTCCTCGTCATTGCGATCATTTTTTTGTTCTACACCATACCTGGGAACCTTCCAGTTACGGAGATATTGGGGTCAAAGTTACCTTAAACTTTTTGACAAGTTTTTTTTTTTTTTTTTAAATACCTACAAGTTTTTAATGTATTTTTTTTACTTTAAACACCTCCACGACCCCCGTACTATTCAATTCATCCATTAGCACAATGTTTTGAGTGCGTTACATTGAGTTTTACCACAAAACATGATTTATCACCCCAAAAAAAAAAGTCGTTTCCCAGCAATAATTTTTGCGTAAAGTTACTTAGTTTGATGTACAGAATGCTTGGTTGACGGCTTCGTGATGAGGTCTTTTACACCCTGTATAGTTGGTCCCAGTTTAGATGAGAATAGCGGTAATTGACCTACCTACATTTATTAAACTTCAGGCCCTTCTAACCCTAAAATTAGCAACTCTATTGGCGGTGGTTCAAACTTTGTTTGAAATACTGTTAGAATAAAGTTCTAATCAGCTTGCACTACAAAGCGGTCGTTACGTCAGTCACTGCGGCCGAATAGTGCGAAATGAGTGGTTTTTAGCGATTTACAAAAAATCTATTGAATGGACTAAAAACATAAAACACATAAGACCTGCTTTATAGTTAGTTCAGTTAGTATTAAAATTTTCATGATCTAATTTTAAGTAATTTTTGAATACCAGCGGTTTATTGTTCGATTTGGAGGTAACTTTGGAATTTTATTCTATCGAAAAAAGTTTATGGAATCGTGTTTTCGTCACACATAGGACTTAGCATTAATCCTCAACTTTACCATATATTTATTTCAAAATTAATGCTGCAGTATTTTAGGCGTAACGAAGGATCATAGCCCTTAACTATAAATAAAATAAAATTCATTTATTTCAGGTCATTGACCCATATTAGAAACAACACATAAACACCATTTTTGTCAATTTTAGTCTGCTGATTGAATAATAAGCAATGAAAAAATAATAATAATAAAGTGAATTCAATGACAAAAATAATTAAAACATTAGAAACAGATAAATGTCAGATCAAATCAATTAATGTCAATGGCACAAAACAATATTAAATTAAATACAAATTAAATAAAACAATGAATTAAAATAACGAATATAAGTTTATGTCAGAAGCAAAAAATAAAATAAAATGACATGAGAGCTGTATAAAACGACAAATCAAACACACGCAATATGCCTGCTGCAACAATGTCCAACGTAGGGGCAATCCAGTCGCTGAGCAATCATCGCCAGGACCGTGTTGGAGCTAGCCCACACCCTGCGCACCAAGGACGCGCACCGCTTGCGCATGGTGGCGTGGAAACAGTCGGTGCGAGCTTCCGCAAACATGCCCGAGGCACTGCAGAAACGGGGTAGCCTCAACACTGCCCTGAACGCGTTGTTGTATTGGACACGAAAGGCACTGTAAGCAGCTTGTGAGTAAGATGCCCATAGGCTGCACGTGTATAAGGAGGTGCAGAAAGCTTTGAAAAGCGTGATTTTAACCTGATCTGAACAACGTGCAAACCTACGGGCTATCATATTTGCTCTCTTAGACAGTGCCCTCCGCTCCCGCTTAATATCGACATGGTCTTTCAGATCGGCTGTTACCCAGTGCCCCAAGTATTTAAGGCGGTACCCCGAGCAAGATTAGCAACTCTATTTGTGGTGGTTCAAACTTCGCTTGAAATACTGTTAGAATAAAGTTCTAATCGACTTGCACTACGAAATGGTTGTTACGTCAGTCACTGCAGGCCGAATTGTGCGAAATGAGTGGTTTTTATTCTTTATAAAATCAAATTTACGTCTTTTGGAAAAAATAAAACGACAATTATGTTCATTATTAAATTGCCTATCCATTAGTATAAGTAGCAAATCAAAATAATGTTTACTTTACGAGGAGTAGCATTTTATAAATCATTATTTCTCATTTCTGTGGTTTTGTTGTGGGGGTATTTATTAAACAATAAGCAACTTAAAAAAAAAATGAAACGACAATTTTGGAGTCAAGAATATGTAGTAATTTAATGTATTTTTTATTAGTTGGTATTTCTTTTGGATAAAGAGGAGTAGGCTCCAAAAAACTGCTCGCTCAAGGTCATTTGCTCGGGGAGCCGCCTTAAATTGATCCACCCGTTCTAACGGTACACCATTCAAACGAATAGGTGGTACTTGCTCTGGGCATTTGGCGCCTCCCTGAAATACCATGAATTGGCTTTTCGCGACATTATAACTAAGACCATGGCTGCCCGCATAGTCCTCACAGATATTCAGCAGCTTGCGTAATCCACAAACCGACGCGCTCAGCAGCACCATGTCATCTGCATAACTCAGATTGTTTACACAAACATCATCAACATGGCAGCCTACATGCCGGACTACTGAGCGCGACGACGAGCGCATCCATGTAGAGATTGAAAAGTGTGGGTGAAGTCAACCCACCTTGTCTCACCCCATATTCAAGCCTGTATGGCTCCGATAATGCACCCGCCCATCTAACATTGTGGTGTTGGTACCAATACTTGAAGATGTTAACAAGTTCATGCGGCATGTTTATGCCCTTTAGTTTTTGCCACAACAAATCATACGAAACCAGGTCAAAGGCTTTGGACAGGTCGAGGAAGCACGCGTACACTGGTGTTTTTCTAGCCGTGTAGTATCTGACAGTATGCTTGAGACACAGTATTGCACTATCTGTAGATAACTTAGGTCTAAACCCAAACTGATTGTCATGCAGTGACACGAGTTTATCAAACACTTTTGCTATAACAGTAGCAAGAGAGATAGGCCTGTAGTTAGTTTTATCGGCTAGATCACCAGTTCTGTTCTTCACCAGAGGCACTACTACAGTTCTCATGAAGTCGTACGGCAGGTATAAATGGCTCAGGCATAGCGAGTAGAACATGGCTAAAACCCTAGACACATACTGTAGGTGTTTAATACTTAGGCCATCATGGCTAGGAGATTTTCCCCTGGTCATACATTTTATGATTTTCCCCACCTCATTGGCCAAAATCTCCCGTAAGCTCTTCAGCATTGGCCTCCGCGATCCGCGTTCCCAACTGAGGCTTTACAGAAAAGTAGGACTTAAATAGACTTGCTATATCTCCCGATTCACTAACCCCGTCGACGCTCACCGGTAGGCCAGAACCTAAGTTTACCTTTTTTGTACCCTTCCAAAAACCCCGAAAGTCGTCGTTCGAGTGCTTCACAGCAAGAGTATCCATTTTCAATTGGTCCTGATGATCTTGGCACCACTTAAGCCTGGATTTGAATACCCTTCTGGTTTCGCACATTTCACGATATACTTCCCCGCACCTTGGTTTGCCGCACAATACCCATTCAATAAATTTTGTTCTCGCCACCCGATGAGCATCGCCGACGTTATTGTTCCACCCTACTACACGCGAGCCAATCATACCCGTCCTCCCGCTACTCCGACCCGCCAAAGAAGCGTCACGAAGAGCGGTCACAATATCAGAGTACAGTCTGTCAATGGCACGCCTATGACAATGGTCGCGGCAATGAGAGTCAGCACACTGAATACACTCAGCAGGAAGGTCAACAAGTCTGAGCCTCCTGTTACACTCACTAGTATACAAGGCAATCTGTTCCTCCTTACGTACACCCCACACTACCCCCCTATTCAGCATAACACTGTGATGTACCGTCTGCGGAATAAGATTTAATTTACGAAATTTAATTTAATCTATGAAAACCAAAAATAAGCCTGTTCAAGTCTGGAATCGTGACCTATCGTGATCTTCAAAATTTTATTTGGAAAAACGATACATGGTTTATTTGTTTTGGTTCGTATGAAGAGATATTAGGGAAAGGGCAATGACCGCTATTCTCATATTAACTGGCACCAACTATAATAGTGGGCCATAATCCACCAAGCTGGCCTTGTGCGTATTGGCGGTAATGCTGTAGCAGTTTCGCGTAAATCTCGGAATGAGAACTTAAACGCGCGCAGTAAGACTGCATTGCGGTTTAACAAAAATGTCTACATATCCTTAGACTAGGTATAGGATGAGCAGTCTATGCGACACTGTATTGGTGCGAGCACTTACTAACTGATACGCAGACGCTCCTGAACTGCCGGGTGCCTACGTGCCTAAACTGACAAAAATGTCATAGCAGAATGGGCATGCTTTTATTAGACTGCAGACTAGCCTATTGACTAGTCTCCACTGTTCAACGTAGGTCGACGATAAAAAGGACCTGAAGGTTCTCAAGAAAGTCGTAGGTGACCATCCATAAGGCTTATTCTACAAATCCCCCCTAAGAGAATCCCCCTCAGGGGGGAAAACTGGACTTTAATGTAAAAATATTGCAGAAAGTCCCCTTTTCATTTTGAGTTATTCCACTATTCCCCCCTGAGAGAACTTCTTCAAAAACTGAACCATAATCAACACTAATATTATAAAGAGGAATGATTTGTATTTTAGTGTGTATGTTTGTAATGAATAAACTCATAAACTAATACTGCGCTGATTTCAAAAATTCTTTCACAGTTAGAAAGCTACATTCACCTTGAGTAACATAGGCTATATTTTATCCCCGTACTCCCACGGGAACGGGAACTACACGGGTGGAACCGCGTGAAGTCCGCTAGTTTGTTAAAAAAAAAAAATGACAATTATTTTCATTTTTATCAAGAACTGAACCATAATGTAAAAAACAAAAGAATGCTAATATTATGTAATTGTAAATGTAATATTAATGTAAAATGTATATACATTATGTACAGACTGCAACTGGAACTATGTAAGGTGTATCTATCTAGCATAAGTATCGAAACCATTCCGTGTCTTGGAAATCAGCACTTTTCAAAATTCACTTCTCTAGGAAGTGAATTTTGAAAAGTGCTGGTTTTCAGCACAATTTGAATAAACGTAGGTACTTACGCTTTTTTAGACGTGAGACGGGGCAATTTTGATCTTTTAGTTTCGGCAACTGGCAACCCCCAAGTATATGTTAGGTAATGTTGTTTTTTATACAATTTCGAGAAACCACGCAACACGTAAGCAGACGTTACTGCTACTGGCAATCAATTAAGGAAATCTCCTAAAAGTTGTTACGTACGTAACTATGCGCATAAGCCGTTGGGCTCATCCTCATCTGTATTTTGTAGGTAGGTACGTATTTGACAGCTTCTTAATTTTCATACAGGTTTTCAGCTGAATCCAACACAGTGGCGAACTAAACCCGCTTAAACTAAAGCTGCATGAGGCCCCCAGCTTTAAAAAAAATGTAAGTACGCTAGTTTTACAAGCTTTTTATTGTTTAGTTTTCGACGTAAATAGAATGTGGTGAATGTAAATGTAGGCGTACAAGAGTAAATTATTTGCTCTTTATTCATTTAGGGATTCCTGGGGAAGTACCCCTACAAAGCAAACTTAAAATAATATTAGTACTGCGTAAAAAGTCTAGATGGCTGTAGTGTTTTGATCTTGATGAAATTATGTAGGTATTAAGCACATTTCTAGTATTGTTTAGGATTTGATCAGAGGAACGCGGAGGCATTTGGCCCCCCCCCAAGATCAGAGGCCCGGGGCGGCCCGCCCCTTCCGCCCCCCTGTTAGCCCGCCACTGATCCAACCCCCTTGTTAGAAAATGGTTAGGCAGATTATATGGCTACAAACAATTATCCTACTAAGGAATTGGATTTCAGGCAACATTGTTTCAAGGTTCAAAGGAAAACTATTCATGACCATTCTTTAAACTGTGAAATACTCTGGGTAATTTGAAATAGATTTAAAAACACCATCGGTTAAGGCCAAGGCGCGGTCAAATGAGTACTAACAGCACCCTCAACCATTCGCTTGCACTATAGATGTAAAGCCACTCTTAAGACAAGCATTTTTAGCGTCGTCTAAATGGCTTAGTTACTGAAAGAAAACCTAAACTAGCTATAGCAAAATCAGCCTATAATATTCCCACTGCTGGGACTTCCACTCTGTGAGAAGAAGTGGGCCAAGATCCACCACGCGGGCCCAGTGTGCCCAGCTATAGAAGAGCTGATAATATTTTAGTACAAATGTCAAACATTAATAATATACAAAAACCACGACATCTGAAAATCGCGTTTCTGTGCGACACCTCAAGGTTATAAATGCTTATTTTTACTTCAAACCAAGAAATTACATAATATCAATATTCTTCAAGCATCAAATGATATCTGTTAAAGTATATTTCGAAAGAATAAAGGTGTGATTCCGAACTCTGCAACAAGCAGCAGTGCTGTTGCCGCAGTCCTGCCACTAAGGTGCTGCCCAGCAGTGCTGCCTGCCGCGCTGATTCCGAGCAAGGCGGCAGTGTCGCTCTGTTCGTGGTGATGCGTTGTTGTGTATTCGTTAGTTTACTTTGAGTTGACAAGATGTCGATTGATGACCAACTTTTATTTATACTATATTATATACTATTTATACTGAATCAGAGAAATTCATCCTTTTGTTGTCAATTTACGTGTCAACATTCACGTAGGTGCACTTGCTGCGGCGGCAGACGCGTCACTACCGGTCTGTCGCGGCGGTAGGGCGACACTGACGCGCAGCAGTGCTGCCGCTACACTGCTGCCGCGACATTGCTGCCTAGCTCGGAATGTAATCTCATATAAGCTAGAGATTGTAGCACTGCTGCCTGCAGCGTGATTCGGAATCATACCTTAATGCACGCAAGCACAACGGCATCGGCAGAGTGTTTGATTCCTGGGCGTGCGTAATCTAGAGCTTTTTCATTAGAAAATCCGTCCAGTTGGAAATGTAAAAGTAGTGAAATTTATATCAGATCTGGCAAAATGTGTGTATAAGTAAGTATATACGTACAGGTGTGATGTTATGTTAAGTTGCCAAAGCTATAAGTATGTACGCTATCTAATGCGTTAGCAACTTTGCCTTGCACATTGGAAATGTGTAGTTAGGTCGAAAAAAAAACGAAAAATGTGAATGTGTATACAAAATCAAAGTCTTTTTACGCCTTTTATACATTCTGCTTACTGTAATAGCTATACTACCCCGAGGAGTTAAGATCAAACCAAACATCAGTTAAGCTATAAGTATGTACGCTATCTAATGCGTTAGCAACTTTGCCTTGCACATTGGAAATGTGTAGTTAGGTCGAAAAAAAAACGAAAAATGTGAATGTGTATACAAAATCAAAGTCTTTTTACGCCTTTTATACATTCTGCATACTGTAATAGCTATACTACCCCGAGGAGTTAAGATCAAACCAAACATCAGTTAAACTTTTTCGAGAAATGTTAAAACTTCTACGTTACGTTTTCCAATAAGGTAAGGGTTGAAGAGTAGATTGGTTAAGACTGCTAATATATTTAGGCTGAGATTCACAGACCGCACTTTACTTTATAACAAAGGAGTCTTCATAAAGTAAGCTTTGTAGTACCAAAGTTTACTTTCAACTTATTTAATTTCAGAGACAGTTGCTTGACTTTCCTTAGAAAAGTAAGTCTCCAAAGTAAAGTATAGGGAAAGACGCGTGGCTGTTACGTTAAACGCATAAATGTTTTGGAGAACATATTTTTAAATCAAGTTTTATTTCCTTAAAAAAATAGTTATTAACATATTATTCAAGACGAGTGTTTATAACGTGCTCTTGCTTAGATTTATAATAATATTATTATAATTTTATATCAAGACTATAGGTGTTTGGAAAAAAACATGTATTACGTGGAACGAAACGAAACATCGTTGACGTTGACGTTGTGTTTACTGCTTGTACGTAAAATTGTTTTTATCTTTAATTTACTTAATTGATTCGATCTAGAATTCCCGATACCGCCTCACCTGTTAACTTGTTGCTTTTGACCTGCTGCTCGATATAGATAGGTCGAAAGTATTGACCAACTTTTCAATCGGTTTGAAAATATTGGGGCTGCGGTAGACGCAGCTGATAATCGTGCGCGAAGACTCGCCAAACCCGAGTGAACTTTCGAAATATGTACAATCAAGAACCAAACACAATAAAAAATGTCACTCAAATCGACATGACGTTTTGAGCTATAACCCAACCATAATAAAATATGCTTCTGTTCTAGGGAATTAGTTTAACATGAAGGACTACATTATTTATACGCATAGTAATGTAAAGTTTACTTTGAGGCCAAAGTCATGATAATCGACTCCTTAGCCTTTACTAAGCAAAGTATAATTATCTCAGCCCTACTTTCACCCAAACTCAACTTTTCAATCGATTTGAAAATATTGGGGCTGCGGTAGACGCAGCTGATAATCGTGCGCGAAGACTCGCCAAACCCGAGTGTACTTTCGAAATATGTACAATCAAGAACCAAACACAATAAAAAATGTCACTCAAATCGACATGACGTTTTGAGCTATAACCCAACCGTAATAAAATATGCTTCTGTTCTAGGAAATTAGTTTAACATGAAGGACTACATTATTTATACGCATAGTAATGTAAAGTTTACTTTGAGGGCAAAGTCATGATTATCGACTCCTTAGCCTAAGCAAAGTATATTTTTTGGAAAGTAAAGTAGAGCTTGACAGAACTTATATTTTTGGGTGAAAGTAGATCTTTCCATCAAAGTAAAGTTAAAGTGCGGTCTATGAATCTCAGCCTTAGACTGGGTTTTGCATCGTTAGTACCTAGTTACTTATTAGACAAACAGTTTTAAAACTGAGCAGAGCATCGGATTGAAAGTACACGTATAGTTAGCACATTAAGACTTCATAATTGATATGTGTGCTGATCGCACTCTTAAGTACCGCCTGTTTACCGACTACGTCAGACTATTTATTAGACCTATTTTAGTAAAGAATCAAAAGAATTCGTTTTATGCAGCGAGTGGGTGAACATTTAGTTAACATTGCCAAAAAAATAGTCCCGCCCGCCCAGAAATATCGGCCATCTCGTACCAACGGACGGTATGCAAAAATTTACAATCCACTCAATAAAAAGTCGTAATTCCTATATATACATATACCAGTTATACCTACATATACGTATAGATCTCGGATACGCTTTATACGCGATGTACTCACTGCTATATAAAACCGGGGAGAGAGCCAAATTCTAAATATAAATGTGGCCGAATAGAGCCGAACGCGTCCGAATCCGCCCGCCCGCCTCAGTCCAACGCTAACTGCCGCTCCGACATTCCCAAACCATCGCAACCGAACGCGCGGTAACGAAACGTTCACTTGGTAAGGTCACACCGTATACGGCATTCGACGGTACACACGAAAAATTTTCAAATTCCTAATTTGGAACGCGTCCGTGAAAAAAATAAAAATCCAGTGAATTTGAATTCTCGATATCGGTGTTTGAAGTGACAGTGTTGTGGACCTTTGAACGTTGTTCCCTGTTACCGGTAACGTAGTGATTATACGATAGTTTTACGATTGTTCATCAGTTCGAGTTTTAACGCTTTACTAACTGCGGGTAAGCCGACATCTCGCTTATCGCTCTGGAAGCGAGAGTATTGAGTTTCAATATGTCCGCCTGCCTGTTCCAAAATTATTTTCTCCGTCATTCCCTGTGTGCTGCTTATCGTTGTGATTTTTGCTTCATTTTTCGTGAATATTACACCGGTCGCTTTCCTAACCTCTAAATGTGTTTAGCGTATTGTTTTTGAGTTCGTTGATTGCATGTGTAGAATTATGGAGAGTTGCATTTCCTGCATTAGGGGTGCCCTCTTTCCCCGCATTGCGCCTAAGTTCCTTGTAGGTTAGTCGGGACGCCGGTCTGGGGTTTAAGTCTAGACATAACGGAGGCAACCCGTATTGATTTTTCTCTCCCAGCTCCCAGCATCTTGTACATTTGTTTTGTATCTTCTTTTTTGTGGCTTTGAATATAAACGGTGATCATAGTAGCTTCCAACATTTGTCGAATGATGGAAAATAAGATATAAATTTTCCCCCCTCTACATTTAAACTTTTTGGGTGAATGAAAGTTTAGCTTGTTTTCACTACAAGATAATTTGTTTGTAATACTTTCAAGTACACGGATTAGGAAGGCAACCTGTGCCGATACGCTTGGTAACTCAGTAAAGTGATTTCACGTCCGTGTTTATTTTGAAACATGGTGTACGTGACTTGTGATCAGTCTGAACACCAAGAAAAAAATAACATCAGTCCTATATTTCCCGTAGGAAAGGCATAGGTGTAAAGAACACCCACATTCAGCTTGACACGCTATAGCACACATGTGTTGTGTGTGTGTGTGGCTGAATATTTCCAGTAACTGCACACGCATTCGTGGTACCAATAAAAATGGTTAAATCAGTATGCTTTGCATTTAAGCAATTCCAATTTCCTTATCAAGCTTACAACTTCAATAAAAAATAAAATTAAGAAGTGATTCAGAGGAACGTATTGCAGTTGAACCCAAATAGACATTACAGAACTTATCATAACGTTGCGCAATTGTACAATATTCTAATTCCACTGCTTTAATTGGTTTTAAATTATTTTGTAATAATTTCCCAAACATTAAATAAGACGATAACGAAAATAGTAATAAAACCTATCTTTAGTGATTAAAAGATAGTTATTTAAGTAGGCCTAGAAAATGTTTCTGAAATGACTTCATTGAATAAAATCGTTTTAGCCTGAAAAGGTAGCGGAGACAAATATTTATAGTCTTTGGATACCTTTACCAAGCCGTGAGACAGTTACTGGAGAAAATAGGTAACACACCTTTCAAATTAAAATCGTGTTTCACCAATGAAACTGACGAGATTGTCAGTGTCAATATTCTATAACAATGGGGACGGCAAGTGTGGAACTACAAGTTTGGCCGTTGAGAGAATGCGTTCCTGACGTCTGTCAGTTGGTACAAAAATTTAGCGCGAAATTATAACATTTATTGATTATTGATTTAATGATATCGATTTCATAATATTATTTGTTAGAAGGGCAAAAAGGGTAATATGTATTATGTATGTTATATAAGCAATAAGTTATCTACCATCACCAATAATACTAAAACTCGCGACCTGTCAGGAACGCATTCTCGGCCGAACTTGTAATGGTGCTAGCATCGCTTGTACCTAACATCGTGATTGGTTGAAAATCTGTCAATGTCATTGTATATTTCAAAATAGTTTGACCTTATTGGTCAGATTGGGTCTAAGCTATTGACGCGCCATCTACAATCAGCTTTGACCAGCCTTCCCCATTATGACATAGTTCTTGATCGCGTTCTTGATCACATTGGAAAATCCAGAAATGCGATTTCTTTTTCTAGTGATGCATCGACTATTTACCTACGTTTACCTCACGGCTTCCTGTTATTTTTGTTTTGTATTTTAAAATAAACAAAGCTTGTTAAAAAATACATCTTACTGAAGTTTGAAAGATCCATTAGAATGTCGTAAAGCGGTCTTTGATCAGTTTATGTGCCTTTTAGTTCTATGTGAAGTTTATTTTGGTTTCCTTACACTTGTAAATGATGTCTTGGTGATAGGTTTAATGGGAACAATTTAAGAGCTATCAAATTTTGTGAGCGTTTCCGCAAAAACCATTGAACCGAAAATATTTGTTATAACCTCGCATTGGTAAAACAAAAAATCACAATTTGTGTAGTTACCTACCTGGTTCTTGGATACCAAATAGAATATTTTATATTTTTTTGTTTTTTATAATTCTTTTTTTTATTTTTTCATTTTTTATTTTGGTATTAAGTCCGCCTTTGTACAGTTTTTTTACTTGTGCATAAAGTTTTTATAAATAAATAAATATTTTAGTGATTAATGATTCAATTTTTTCTTTAGTCCAATTTTCTTTACTGCATGCGTATTACTGTGATCCTCACTACTTAGTACCTATCTAAATCTTAGTAATATTATGAATGCGAAAGTTTGTGGGCATGAATCGAAAACTGCTGGACGAATTTGGATGAAATTTAGCACATAGATAGTTTATAACCTGGATTAATACTTAAGACACTTTTTATCGCGGTAGTATGATCCCGTGGGACAATTATCGAAGTCCTCGAATCAAATCAAATCAAATCATTTATTTGTCAGAACATGGTCGGTATGTATATTACATGGTCTTGAGTCTATATAGATTGTGTCATCACATTCTACCACATGGGCGTACAAATGTTAATATGTTACATTAGTGATCAATTATATAAAAAATAATATTTTTAATAATTATAGTTAACATTAAAAAAGGAATGTCAGTTTCAAATAAAAAAATATAAATAATAATTGAATTAAATTAATATGTCAGTGTCATTTAAGTAGTCATTCAAATTATAATAACATTTATTACATAAAAAATCTTTAAATTGCTTCTTAAATCTAGCCAAATCTAACTCTCTAATGGATTTATTAATTTTATTATAAATTTTGCGGGGCTCTGCAGAATATACTTTTCCGCATTGTCTCTGCGTCCGCATAGCATTTCATTTCGCCTGTTACGTTGTACAGTATCAGATTGATAGGAAAACAAATTTGGATTTAATCTCACAAATAGGAAGGCAGTTTCAGTTTCACGCGGGCGGAGCCGAGGGCATAAGCTAGTTTCCTATAACTTAACAAATTGTATTACCTGTGTCTGCATTTGCTAGGCCCAAAGAAAACAACATCCTTTTTTACCTCAAGCAAAAAATATGAGCGTAAGTAATTTCTGAAAATTGTAGAGTTACATTTCAGGCGACCACGTGCCTTTTCATTCTGATTTGCGTTGCCGTGTCAGTAGTCACGCGAATTTGTTATTACCGTCGCTTTTTTCAGCTAGTTTTCTTTCATGTTCATCTTTTACATGTTTCTGTCTTGATACGTTTTTTGTGAGACCAGAAACTTCTTGAATATAATTAAATTAGTATAATTCATAGTTTGGAAATCTTTTCTGTTTTGTGACATTTATTATAAGACATGAAACAGTGCTTTAGTTTATGTTTTCGAAGCTATTTTTGGGGTCTAAGTTTGAAATGGCTGAACTTAAAACTATAGTTTGATGACTCCATAAAGATTTAAGTAATAAAGGGTGAAGGATAATGTGAAAACTTTTACGCGAATGAATTCAAAGTTCAAGGTATTAACTATTTCTATTTATAGTAGATAAAGAATCGGAAGTGTTTGTATTCATATAACCGAATTTAATATGAATATATTAAATTCGGTTAAATGAATGCTCTCGAGTGTATTTGTCTTTTTAGGGTTCCGTAGTCAACTAGGAACCCTTATAGTTTCGCCATGTCTGTCCGTCCGTCCGTCCTCGCTTAATCTCTGTGACCGTTAGCACTAGAAAGCTGAAATTTGGTACCAATATGTATATCAATCACGCCGACAAAGTGGTAAAATAGTAGACGTGGCCCCTATATGTAAAGTGGGAAGTGATTTTTTTTTTAATTTCAACCCTAACGTGTGATATATTGTTGGAAAGGTATTTAAAAATGAATAGGGGTTTCCTAAAATCATTTTTTGATAATGTCAATAATTTCGGAAATAATCGCTCCAAAAGTAAAAAACAATGTATCCCCCCCCCCCCCCCCTCTAACTTTTGAACCATAAGTTTAGAAAATATGAAAAAAATCTGAAAAGTAGAACTTTATAAGGACTTTCTAGGAAAATCATTTTGAACTTGATGGAAATAACAGTTTTTGTACAAAAAAGACAAACATTTGTACAAAATAATTTCTGGACTAAGTTTGTAGTATATTCGTATATGCAAGCATTTTTACATAATGGATACCCATTTTTGAACTCATAAGTGGGAACACTTATTGTGACGGACGGGAAACTACGGAACCCTACACTGAGCGTGGCCCGACACGGTCTTGGCCGGTTTTTTTGTAATTGCAGCTAACCTCATTGGTCTCGTGGTCGCAAACGCTTTTACTAATCTTGGGTTTAATTTCCAGGTCAGGATAAGTGTTATTGGGGATTTTTCATCAGGAATTTCTCAGTACCTGCACCACAGTCTGGTTTCGTACCAGGTTGATGGCTATAGGCTCGCCCCCTATTACTTAAGAGCCTATACTACCTCAGATTAGCAACTCTATTTGTGGTGGTTCAAAGTTCGTTTGTAATAATGTTAGAATAAAGTTCTAATCAGCTTGCACTACAAAGTGGTTGTTACGTCAGTCACTGCGGCCGAATAGTGCGAAATAAGTGGTTTTTATTCTTTATAAAATCAAATTTTCGTCTTTTGGAAAAAATAAAAAACATAAGACCTGCTTTATAGTTAGTTTAGTTAGTATGCAAAGTTTCATGTTCTAATTTGAAGTACTTTTTGAATACCAGCGGTTTATTGTTCGATTTGGAGGTAACTTTGGGTTTTTTTTCTATCGAGAAAATTTTATGAAATCGTGTTTTCGCCAAACATAAGACCCTCCCATTAATCCTCAACTTTACCATATATTTATTTCAAAATTAATGCTGCAGTATTTTAGGCGTAACGGAGGATCATGCTAAGCCATTTGAGGTAGTATAGGCCCTTAAACATGGTTTTCTGACTTCGTATACTTTCGAGCTTGCCATACTATTGGTTCATTACAGTATTTACAGTACCCATAATAATTATTTTGCGAATTCGGTAATGCGTGACTTCGTTAAGCATTGAATTATTGTGTGCCATTTTATACAATCACTTTTTTATTTGCTTTCTTTGTTTTTCGAAATGATTGATGGTCTGTTTTATGCAGTCATATAATATGAAAGTTGAAAAGGTTTCTGGAGGCATGTAACTTACTATCAAAAACATCTAAATCAAGAGCCTTTTGATAAAGACAGAATCATGTTACCAGAATTCCCGATCACATTTGAGGGACTTCCAGACAGGAAGACGTTTCTTCACAGGCAAGCCAGTCATGAATTCTCTTTGGAAAAACCTATACAGAAATAATATTATACAAATGCGGCCCTTTGATGCCACAGAATCCCGGAAATTGGTTTTGCATAATTATTATGCTCCACGTGCTTTCTTCACCACGCTCGTTGCAGCTTTGTTAAAGTACCTCATGGCGCACGCCTGTACTTATTGATGGGTTAGGCTAAGGTGTATGGGTTGCGGGACTGTTCGAAGGGTTGCGGGACTGTTCGAAAGAGATACCGTGGCCCCGGAACACAAAGGGCGATGAAGGAACATGGATGGGTTTTAGTCAGTACAAGTCTGACACTCCCTCCTGCTCCGCCCAGAGCGGGAGGAGTTATTTGATGATTTCCCATCCGAAAAAAAGGCTAAGGCGAAGTTTTATATTATCTGTGGCTAAGGTGTATGGCACTTATACTACACTTACTTTTATGTACCAACACCAGGACATTAAAAACACTACTGACCCCGCAATAGGCTTGTGTACTGAAAAAATCTAATTAGTCCGTCAGTTAGATTATCAAAAAATAATTAACCCGTATTTTATCTTTTGTTACGTAAACCAAAATTGACGAAGATACGACGCTTTTAAAATTCTCAATACGTCACGCCGTGGTGTAATTTTTAGTGCGTTCTGACGTCACGGACCGCCTCTCTCGAGTTTTGATGCGTTTTATCTTTGTCAAAATTGATTGATTTACAAAAAACCAAAAATACGTGTCCATTATTCTCCAATGCTCTAACTGACGGACTAAATAGATTTGCAATTTATGGATGGTGGAAACTAGCCTATTATCCTCGCAATCTAAACTCGGCTCTAGTAGTTTCTATCATCGATACAAAAGAAGAAGGAACCCAGATTTCGACATTCATCTTTAAATCCCATGCAGTAGAAGCGAGATCATTTGTAGATTATAAACAGTCATAACAGTTAGTCATTAACTCGAAAGTCTGTTATCCAGTCCTACCAAGGGGTACCGTATTAACTGGCTTATGTAGGTCAGATAGGCATGTAAAATACTGGTATTCAGTGGCATCCGGTAAGACTGCAAGCCAACCCTAATAATGATGGGAAAAGGCTAGGCAGATGATGTAGTAGAAGCGAGACTATTGCCATCAATTCATCACAAATCCTAACTGGTACTGAGAAATTATTGATGGAAAAACTCAACACTCCCCGATTTGGGAATCTCACCTAGTACCTCATGACCTCATGCATGTACTGCTTGTTACCACTATACCAATGAGGCAGCTGTCGCGAAATAGCTCATCAATATTGCCGCTAGGTATCCGTTCAGCCAGAAAATTACTTAATTACTCATATTGTTCATAGGCTCATGAAATTCTCCGACTAAATGCAAATGGTTTCTACTTGCCGCTCTAAAATGTAATTTCCATGTTGATGAGGACACCATATTGTTGCAAACTGCTTTAGTACTTTGTTGCCTCGTAAACTAAATGATTCATGTTTGGGCTTGGTTGGATTTTATTAACATGCATTGCATCAGAAGTCTCCTATTTTGTAGCTTTCAGCTATAATTTGGAAGCCTTCTGTGGTTATGAAAACTTGTGTTGCACCAAGTAATACGAGCGTGGTGACGCAGTGTTAACATAATGTGAAGTCGTACTACTTTAAAATTGAGAATGTTTCGCTCACTACTTTGAGGTTTGAGGGCTTTGCTCTTATCTATGAGTTCTTTCTTTATCGTGTGGTTAGTGCCTAACTTATAGTGTCAGAGTTTTATGCCGTTCATTGATGGGCCTCTGACTTGGCTTTATATGCCGTCAAAAACTATCTTTCAGGCATGCTGGTTTCCTCACAATGTTTTTTTTCACTGAAGAATTCGAAAAATCAGAGGTTGGGTTCGAACTCGAGATCTATGAGTGATACATGTTAAAATTCGTGCTAGTGCCTCTTGCCCTAGTAGGTCTTGTACTCTAGCCACCAATCTCCCTATAGCAATCCGTTACTAATGACTAGAAAAAACCGACTGACTATGACTTGAGTTTATAACTTTGAGTCGCATCATGGACGATTGGCCTTAAACTGACAAAGACCGATGAACAGATACTAAAGTGATTCCGTAAGCGCACCGTTTTGTCAATTTTGGCACGTAACGTCAAAAAGGCCAAAGTGCAGTCATCGTAAAATATTGGCGCTTTGTTATTTCTGTTCCTTCGTCATACACACTCATTACAACCGAATTGCAAATGATCTAATGAATGATGCAACCTTGACATACGCTATAACAAGCGCTAATTACTTCTCCGGAGAAATATCTGCAATATGGACGAATTATGATAATTTTCGTGCTGATCTCAGCGAGAGAGAAGGATGTGTTATGGGAACTTCAGTCTATTTATTTATGTAAATTGAAATGGCGTAAGAGGGGTTGTTATGGCCCTCATAAATAGGGTCCAGTTGTTGTTTTTTTTTAAATTTATTACAGTATAATCACCTTATAACTGCCTTGTTGGTTTATTGGTCTTTTTTTTTTGGATGGGAAATCATTAAATAACTCCTCCCGCTCTGGGCGGAGCAGGAGGGAATGTCAGACTTTTACTGACTAAAACCCATCCATGTTCCTTCATCGCCCTTTGTTTTCCGGGGCCACGGTATCTCTTTCGAACAGTCCCGCAACCCCGGCAGGCATCGGTCCTTGCGGACCCCTTCTTTATGCTGACTCTCTTTGAGGCGCGCGTGGAACACGAACGCGCCGTCGACACGGCCTGTCGTCATGAGACGGACGGACGGCGAGCTAGCCCATAGCCCACCGTCCACATGCCCGCGCGCGTCTACGGTGGCTGCCGGGGCGTCTCCCGCGGCGGCCGGGACGTGAGGTTCTCTCCCTCTCACGTTCCGCCACCTCCTTCTCTAGCATTACTGCTTCGTAGAGTGATCTCAAACGCTAGGTTCCATTCGCAGGTCTGGCAGAGTGTTATTAGGTGTTTCTGTATTTGTTAGTAGAAGCTTGGAGTCTGGATTCATCCCCGGTTGATGGCAATAGATTAACTCCTATTACATATTAATAACATAATTATGTCCGTGCCTCGGAAAGCATGTTAAGCAGTTGATCCTGGCTGTCATTTGTAGATATTTGACAGTCGTTATAGGTAGTCAGTGGCCCAAAAAGTCTGACAACCAGTCTTACCAAGGGGTATCGTATTACCCAGTACTAACTGGGTTGTGGAGGTCAGATAGGCAGTCGCTCCTTGTATTTTATTTATTTTAGTTTATTTTATTAATGTATGATACTGGTATTCAGCTGCGTCCGGTTAGACTGGAAGCCGACCCCAACATAGTTGGGAAAAGGCTAGGCAGATGATGATGAACATAATTTTACTATTGGCGTATTATGTTTGTGTTTAGCCCTTCATGTGTCTATCGGGTGTCTATCAAAATCACTGATCCAAATGAAGGAGTACCTAATCAGGTTACCCTTTGATCAAAAACGAAAGTTTGATCGAAACCTAAATGCATTCTTGCGTACTTGTTTGCTTACACTGTGGAAACAGCACTCGGTCATATTTGTGGGACTCCTGAAATAGTATGGTCGTCCCATTTAGCTGGTTACGTAAAAACAAAACATTTGATTTATTGCTCAGGAACTTTTTCCCTCGGCTCCGCCCGTGTGTAGGTCTAAATAAACCGGAACGTTCACATAGGAACGTATTGTGTGGATAAGAATATATCCTAACCTAGATCATGTCTACTTGTGTGCCAAATTTCATTCAAATTCGTTCAGCCATTTCGGCGTAAACATAACATACAGACATACAAAGTTACTTTCGTATCCGTAATATGAGAATATATTTACGTGATCAGTACTTTCTGTTTATCATTGTTTTAAGTTGAGCTTTATAAACAGTGCGTGTTTACGGTAAATAAAGTCACCCTTTCATTTGTTTACTAACAAAAGTTTATACGGGAGCGTAATTTCAGATGGGTATTTTGGGCGAAGCTCCGTAGTAGTTATGCAGTGTTTAAAGTAGGTTACTTTTGAACTGGGTTTGTTACTTACCTGAAGAATCTGCTTTGCAGTGCTGTAGAACGTTGACCTTACTGATTAGAAGATGCCTTTAAATAGCCAGTGTAGATATGTGTTTGGGAATAGCGTTCGTCGCACTTCCCAAACATTGAACCTTGCGAGTGTAGTATTTTGAAAATGGCAAGGAAGTTTATTAGAAACTTAAAATGTAACTACGGACAGTTGTTTAGTCGTCCATTTTGGTGTTTTTAGAAATGCTTACGTAACACATTTGCAAGCAACAACACAAATAATCTGATATGAATCTATTTTGAAGCAAAATTCGTTTGCCCGACGACGTAAATAACGCAATGGATATTATTGAATAGCATAATGAAAGGCTGTGACATAGGGATCAAAATTACTGCCAACTTATGGCAAGCCGACAGTCTGTCTGTATAAAGAGTCATGGAAACCTTAAAATTATGACGAGTTATGGGCAAGCCAAGCTTTTCGGTTTATATGAGGGTACCGCCACTGATGAAAGGCATTATCATTGTAATTTGTAACTGTGCTACGTAATTAAGCTGTTGGTTCTGTAGGATAGACTCAACGATGGAATAACGGTTCTAGAAGAAGATGACTCATGTTTGTTGAGAATCAATCGTCAGTGTTCTTTTTAAATATCCCATACTACCAATGATCGATTAGAAGTATGGACAGTCTTCCTCATACCGTTGGCATCGTCCACGCTTGATACTCAGAATTATATTATTGATCTCATTTCAATTCATCAAACGCTAAACTGATTTTGATCCGATGATGTATTGGTCTATTCTATCCAAACAAAACCTGATGGAATCAGGTCGCAGTTTCGTAGGTGTTTTGTTTTAGGTTAGAAAGAAGTGGTGAAGATTGGAATACGATATTTTATCGACTTTGCATTCAATAAATGGACTGGCTAAATTCAGTTGCAGTTCAAAAAATTCGCTTTCATGGGTAAGTACCATCACCATGCGTGGCAATTTAATTGTAGACCACATACAAACCTTCTAGTAGAGCAGCCTTTCCCAAAGTGGGCGGTAACGCCCCCTTGTGGGCGCTGCAGGCCTAAAGGGGGGCAGTAAGAGACCCAGAAAAAAAATGGGGCGTTCGGTAGAGGCTTAGGGGACGATTTAATTTCATCTAGGAGGACTCTTAGACACGGACTGAGCTCTCGACTCTAGACTACAACTTGTGAACATCAACTAATTTACGAGATCGAGAGAAGAATCGATTATGTTTGTTTTATTTTCAATTTGCGTTTCAATAATCATTCTCATTGGCAGGTGTAGCCCGTAAGAGTTAACATGAGACCTGAGCGCCGTTGTCTGCAGTTGTGTACTACCTACTGCGCTGAGGTCTCAAGTTAACTCTTGCGGGTTAGAGTAAAAGTCTCGTTTAGAATGAATGTTTAATCTCCGCTAATATAGCTCACAGTAATTAATTTAATAGTGGTTTGAAAGTAGGTGAAAAAATGGGGGCGCTAAAGAATAATTTATTCTCAAAGTGGACAGTAGACAAAATAAGTTTGGGAACCCACAGGGGTTCCCAAACTGCCAGCGGGCAATGGCCCGCAGTGTTATATCGTGTGAGATACACCACCCTGCGTTGCATAACTCAGGTTGCAGATGTCGGAAAAAAACAGCTAAGCTAAAGTGGGAGTGGGCTGGACACGTAGCGCGAATACACAATGCACCTGGAGAGGACATAAGCCAAGTCATAATTTAGGTACCTTAAAAAATTGCCAATTTTTTTGTAGGATCTCCTTACACTCGATGATCAATGATATCATTTCCAGTATATATTGACCTCGCATTGACTTTTCGTAGAGTGAGAGGTGTAGCTCATACTACAAATCTATATACACACATCAAAAGTGTCTAGGGATCAAGCATTTTTATGCGGATTTCTTGAGATTGAGATGTGGCTTTGTAATAAATTTATGATTTTATAAATTTATATGGATCCTTTTTGGTGCATTTCATAATTTGAATCAGGAACTCTCAATCAAATTCGAGTAAAAGATGAAAATAAGCTGTCAATATTTTCCCTATAAAAACATACAACGCATTGAAGACATTATTAGTGCTACTGTTTCCCTACTACTGATTAAAACCAACGTTATTATGGAGCGGCGACGTCATTTAAGCAGGGAAGAAATGCTCAGAGCCGTGGGAATGATAGAAGCTGGTTCCCGGCAACGTACTGTAGCTTTAGCTCTGAATACAAGTCAGAGTGTTATCAGTCGACTTTGGACACGTTACCGAAGCACTGGTACCGTGGCTGAGCGCCATGGAGGACGGTATCGCTGCACCACACGGAGACAAGACCGATACATTCAAATCTTAACTCGAAGAGCTCCAACAATAACCGCCATGATGTTAGCCGTGAGGCTTCATCACTCTTCAGGGAACTTAATTAGCGACCAAACAGTCAGAAACCGCTTGCATGAAGTGAACCTTCATTCCCGAAGACCGCTACGGGTACCACCTATAGCAATGCACAATCGTAGGATTCGATATCAATGGGCTCTTGAACACAGAAATTGGGCAGAAGAACAATGGCGTTTCGTGTGCTTTTCTGATGAGTCTCGTTTTGGTATGAGACCGGATACAAGACGTATACGACACTGGAGAACCCCTGGACGCCAACAGCGATTAAAATCCTGCCAGGAAGTCCATCCTTATAGTGGTGGAACCATCATGGTATGGGCGGGTATTTGGATCGGCGGAAGAACTGAGTTGATTTGGATCAGAGGCAACCTCAACGCTCAAATTTATGCTGAGACGATTGTATCAGACGTCATCGTTCCTCTACAAGTGCAAATCGGTCCCTTATTTCAGTTAATGCATGATAATGCACGACCGCACACCGCAAGAGTTGTAAGACAGACTCTCGCCGCAGCTAACATCAATGTCCTGCCCTGGCCTGCTCAGTCGCCAGACTTGAACCCGATTGAGCATGCATGGGATATGCTACAGAGAAGAGCTCTGCCGAATATGGAGGGTATCCAGTCGCAAGAAGACCTTTTTTTGTTGTTGCAACGAACATGGGCGGCCATTCCACAGCGTGATTTGGATGAACTCATTTTGAGTATGCCAAACCGATGTTCTTGTGTTGTTAGTGTTCGCGGTAGAAACACGGATTATTAATTGTTTAAGTTACCCAATAAAATTTTAAAGAAAACTGTGTTTTCAGTCATTTTTTCGAACTTTAATGTTAGTGGTTCAAATGTCAAAAATCCCTTTATTAGGAAAATGGCAAATTTCTTTATTAATGCAAATGTGACTTGGTTTATCGTTACTGTGACAAACGAAAACACTTTATTTGATGAATCCTTAAAGAAAATTTTAATTAATATCAATCAGGAGAAAAGTTATTGCAAAAATATATGTTGATCCCTAGATACTTTTGATGTGTGTAGTTCTATGATGTCGTGGTGTACACAATTCAGCGGCTGCGCTAGTCTGCGTCAGATGCTCGCCTGACCAAATACATGCGATGCCTATGGTATGTTGCGGTACTATTATTGGCGTGAAGCAGCTTGCAGCTGACAGCTTGATTGTTTACATCGATTGTTGTTTGCGTTCCTGACAATAGTTGTTAGTGGTTGCCTCTACATGTTTGTGTCTATGGTCTAAACTAGCGGTTCTCTAATTTTTTTAGCAATGGAATCCGTTTGGAATCCTAAAAAATTGACGAAGCCCTAAAATACGTTTGTTGCCTAAAAAAAAAAAAAAAAAATGTGTACTTATTCTTTATCTATCAGTAATCTGAGTCAAGAAATGGACTTGACAATGGATTACTACAACTGCTTTTTTTTTTTCGCTTTTTTTAGGCGTGATCGAGTTCAAGAGCAGGCCCATTTTGTAATAAAAAAAAAACTTATTTAAAGCTAGTCCGCTAGATTTCGCTGTTTTACAATACTTGCTTAAAATATATTATAATTTTAGTGACTCGTATAGTTACTTAATTTAAACTTAATTTTCTCTGCAACTTTATTTTTCTTTGGTACCTACCTATATTTTTTCATTATGACCAGTATTTTCATTCGAGCCTCTACAGAGGCTCCACGGAGCCCTAGGGTTCCGCGGAGCACACTTTGAGTAAGGCCGGTCTAAACAAATGTAAATGCCATGTCTCTATAGCACCTTGCCTTTAATTGTTGTTCGAGACTGTTTATTACTTCATCATCACCACCATTTCAGTCCAAACACGTCTAATGCTGGACTTAGACTTCCTCATTCTGGTAATATTTATCCCTCTTTACTAAAAAATTACGTAATTTGTATTTATCTTTGTTTGTCCTGTATAAAGTTTTCAGTTTCTTTACAAATTATACAAATGTTTACTTCAATGTGAACTTTCGGTTTGTTGAATTACGACAGACCAGACCAGACGTGAAGAAATTGAATTCTTTTTTGTTTTTTAAATTTATTTATTCAAAATCTGTAACAATAACATGTAAAAAGTCTGGCAAAGTGCAAACATTTTGTCGGTTGTTAACTCCAGCACACTACTTGGTACTTCAATGTCATTATTGTTCTTTTTAAGTTCAGTTATTTAGTTCAGTTATTTTTCAACTGAGTAAGGTTTATAGCATAACAGTTATGTTAAGAACTATATTATTAAAAAAACTTCAAATCTTGTTTAAAACACTTCAGCGCCAAACTCAAGGCCATTGCTTTTATTTATACATGTAATTGTAACAAATACGTCAGTTTTCAACTGAAATAACTTTGAAAATAATCAGGATTTACGTTAGTTGTTAATTATTTGTGTTCTGAAGGTTCTGTACATTTTAAAATGAAGTTCAGAAGTTCTACCTACTCGCTGGCGAACAGCCAAACTACTACTATCTGTACCATTGGGTATCACACTGTCACGAATGAAAAATGTACGTTCAACACTTCTAATGTAGTATTATGAATGTTAGGCTGTTTGATGATTATGAGATAAACCTTTTTAACCGGGCATCTAGCGGTTTTGTAAAAAGTTAATTCCCTAACTAATCATAGCCCATTCCTTTCGTACTTACGTTTCCCATGCAAGCGAAACACTTCTTGATAAAAACATACCCCAAGTTTTGCACTTGTTCATTTTAATGATAACTTTTTTTTTTTTTTTTTTTGTTAGCCTGAGCTGTCCCACTCCTGGGCAAAGGCCTCCCCCCATTCCTTCCACTTTTCTCGAACATACGAAAATATTATTCATTTTTTTGCCATTAAAAGATTGTTAATATTTAGGTATTTATTTTTAAACAACAATTAAATTAATAATAATAATTAAAGGAGACAATTTTTTTTGTTTGGAGAACAGGCCACCCACATAAAATTGTAACAGACATACAGATATTAATGAAACGTATATAGATTTCTTCCTTGTAATTTCTAGATTACAGTGGTAATATTAGCTAAGCCATGTCTAACCGGAATGATGAGAAATTCGAAAATGAAAACGTGAATCTAACAATAAACAATAACAATAACACGTCAAATGTCAAATGAAGTTCTCAGTCAACCACCAAAAAGACGAATTTACAACGTTCCGTGCCATGATGATTTTCTATACCATCTAAAAGATTTTAGCGGAAACCTCTAAAATAGCATTAGAAAGCTCACAGTTTAATATTATTTCTTTTTATATTATATTTTAATTAAAGCAGATATTAGTACCAATGGATACCGTACTTTTTTTTTGTAAACGGAAAAAACGCCCCTATTTACGTAAGTATTTTCAGTCAAATGGCATTGACCACAACAGGAATGATTTGACTCGCAAAAAAATATCATAATACAACTTATTTGTTATGATTTTAAGATTCCGGTTTCGTTTCTATGTAATCTTTCGTTTATTATTAGAATAAAATGGTTACTTTTTTTTGGTGTAAGTAATATGAATATCCGCAACATCGAAGAGGGCCTAAAAAAAACTGTCTCCTTTAATTATTTATTTTTAAACTTGCAAAATGGATTATAACATCACGCCTGTTATCCTCAAAGGGTAAAGCATAAGTGTACCTAATAATACACTCACATTCCACAAACTTTCGAAAAGGCTACAATATTTCGGGTATGTATTAGGCTTGCTACAATTTCAATTTTAGTATCGTGTCGTGCTACAATCAATCGCCTACGAGTACTCGTAGCTCGCTTTATGGTTCGCTACACAAGGTTTGAAACTTCGTAGCCTAACTTCGCGTAGTAGTGCTACGAATTTAATTTGGAACTTTGGGAATCACGAACAAGCTTGGTTTGAAAGTGATTTGCTGTATTCGCCTCAACGTAAAAAATCCGAAAGATCAGATTTCTCTGTGGAATAAATAAATCTTGCAATGAATACAAAAAAAAACTTGATAAAACAATAAATCTTCATTAACAAACCAGTGCTGCAATGTGCGTAATAAAAAGAAAATAAAAGCAAGTAGGTACTCAAACAGAATGAATTTTCCGAGAAATCGCGTGAAATTCATAATGTTACGCATATGAAATTATTTTTACATCTTTGAACTGTTTTTGAAACAGCTTCGTTGAGAAGTTGATGCAATAATTGTGGTGATGCAATAATGTAAAGCATGCGGGTGAATCAGTGTGTCAAGTCACTGACCTGCTAACTTCTGAGTTTATGATAATCCTACTGTTGCTGTGGAAGTGTGGATGTTCTGGACCTTTTCTGCTTTAGCTGTATTTTAAACATTTGCTTGAAATGTGACTGGAAGTCGAATATTTTCAACATGAACAAGAACTGTTTTATCTTCACCCTATGCAGTATCTTCTTTCGTATCTAATAACGGTGCAGTCTGTTCAAGATGATGGTTGGACCTATATCTAACAGAAAAAAAACTCGTAGCTATAGATTTACATACCTAAGGGGCCACCTCCACGAGCGAGAGAATCGCGGCGATATGTTACTTCTATGGAAAGACTGACAGAGGACATTTATTGTTACTGGTCGCGAGAGACTCCTGTTGAAAAATATCGCTGCAAGGGCTGTGAGATTTATATTTTATGTACTTACTCGCTATTTTTCTAAACAATTACGCGTTGAGTTCGAAATGAAATGGCGGTTAAGGTTAATTTCAGTGGTTTATATTTTGTTCCAAGTGTAATAAAAGGTTGTATTCGTTATTCTGTGTACCTCGTTGTCTTATTTTAATCGTTTTCACTTCTGGATGCTTATTGTCCTTGCCACGTTTTTCTATACACTCTCTTTTGGGCCGTCTCCACGAGCGAGAGAATAGCTGCGATATTTTCGTATAGAAATACGTTGAATCGCCGCGATTCTCTCGCTCGTGGAGACAGCCCCTATGTGATAAGTCGATTTCTCAACATATTGTAGAAACATCTATTAAGCCTATCGTGTCGTATATATATTTTTTGTTCAAATGTTCTCAAGGTCAAAAAAAGCTAGACTAGAGCATCACTAAATCCAGACTTACCTATTCATCAAACTTCGACAATGGCCGAGAAAAAGCCCACGGTACGTCAGAAAAACGTAATAAAGTTAAAAGAAAAGATACAGAATTAGCCATACATCATGATCTGGATAGGATTTTGGTTCTAATTCCGTCGGTTATATCACTGGCATCGCTGCAGAAAGCGATGCCAATATTAGACCAGTGTATTGACTCCAGCTGAGATTGACATAGTGATCTAGAAAAAACTGATTTTAGACCTGTCAGAGCTTGAAAATGCTAGAACTAATGTGATGTTAGGGTGGGTTGATGGTTTCTTGGAAATGTTTAATGATTTTTTGTTATGAGTAGGTCATACAAAGATAGATGTTTAAACTCTGTGGTAGCTGAAGTAGATAACTGCAAAGATAAAAAAATCGCTAGATTCGATGTGGGAAGTGGGTCTCCTGCCATCCTCGTGCTAGTTTCTGCTTCGTTGACATTTGCATCGTTTTGTCTCGCTCACTCATACTCAAAATCCAGATTTATTCCGACACTCCTCTCGGTTTAACTGTGGTTTAACCAATACAACCATAGACTAATATTCCCTGCAAGATAATATTCATAACAGAAGCACCGCCCTACTATAAGTCTGTTTATATAATCGACACATTTGCGTCGATTTCTTCATCTCCGTGTGCATTCCAATGATATATCTCATAAACACTATTGATTATATTTTTTGTAACTTTGATGGGTGCCCACGCGCACGCCTACTACATTTTTATAAATATTAACGTTCAATTTACAAATCTCCTGTTACACGTGGCAAATATCTATTTTAAAGAATTCGTCAAGTTATACATAAAATCCAGCGGATTTTATGGATTTTATGGATTGGATGCGAGTCGCACGGGACCGGTCAATGTGGCGACACTTGGGGGAGGCCTATGTCCAGCAGTTGACGTCTTTCGGCTGAAATGATGATGATGATGATGATACATAAAAACCGGCCAAGAGCGAGTCGGACTCGCGCATCAAGGGTTCCGTACAAACTTTTTAAAGGGCAAACTTTATTTTGTTGTTCGATCCCATGAAACGGCTATTGCACCAACCGCAAATAGTAAAATCGCTTTTTCTTGTTATTAAACTACATATTTACGGTTTTCATATTTTCCCCTTTACATGTGCTGTAAGACATTGCTTCTCGCCAAATTTCGTGATTCTAGGTCAACGGGAACTACCATATAGGTTTTCGACCCAAAACCTATAGGCTACTTCCGGTTGACCGAGAATTGTCAATTTTGGTTAAAAGTAAGGTCTTACAGCTCGAGTAAAGGGAAAATTCCGAAGAATAAAAAAAGTTGAAAATTTTGGTATATTTGGTTTTCGCGAAAATCTATTTGCCCATGTCTTTTTATCGTGTTGACTCAGGACCTTGATTTTTATACACCTATTAGGGTCTACAGACCTCAGTATCTGGTATAAATTTCAACTTGCTAGGTCCACCCGTCCCTGAGAAAATCGGTGGTGACAGACTGACATACAGACAGACAGACAGACAGACACGGACAAGAAACTGATCTTATAAGGGTTACTTTTTACCCTTTGAGTAGGGTTACCAGGGCCTAAAATCGGAAATCTGGTCTTGGAGTATGAAAAGTCCTGATTTTCGACAAAAAAGTCCGGTCTAGCCTAAAGTTTACCTACGATCAAACAAAAAACTGATGTTTTTATTCAAAATTAAAAAAAAACAATAATTAATCATGTGCAGAAATCAAAAGATAAACGTAAAAGTGTTAATTATATATTTTATTACCTACCTACTAGAATAGTTTATAAAAACTGGTTTTGACGACAAAACTATAATCTTTCCAGTTATAGTTCGTTAGTACGATGGCTCTAATGGACTCCACTGATAGTCTATTTCTTTCTTTCGTCCGGTATGAGTCGAAAAATCCGGTCTGGCACAAAATCCGGGCGAAGTCCGGTATTGGCATTAAAAATCCGGTCAAGACCGGATTTATCCGGTCAGATGGTAACCCTACCTTTGAGGTACGAAACTCTAAAATGAATCGACAGTTTGTGTTAGTTTCGGTTGAGTAGCTTCGATATTTTCAAACGCTTATATTCAAAGGTCATCATCATTTCCTTGCCCTTATACCAACTTATTTAAGCGACAGTATGGCTTCTTTTTCAACAATTCTTTATCACTAGTCATTCCACGAGTTACTTACTTTCTAGTCATATCGTCTTCTACGCAGTCCATTAATCGTTTCTTTGGTCTCCCTCTACTCTTACAATAACAACAACAACAGCCCATAACGTCCACTGCTGGACATAAGCCTCTCCCATGATGGGAGGAACTCTACTCTTATACCCGTCCACATTCATACTCAAAACTTTCCTCACGATATTTTCCTCATTCCTCCGCATCACCATGACAATTGATTACCACAAGACTTTTCGGTTATACCCAAAAGTGCCTCATAAAATATTACAAGCCATTAAATATAATAGTTATTTATTTGAACGGTTAATGGCCCATCATAACAATGTTTACGCCACAGAACCTATTAATCCGGAGTCACCTGTCGTCGTTGATCATTCGCATTATTTCTAACATACCATAACAATCCTTGGCACATGATTCTCCAGGCTGTTACGTAAGGGGTCTTCACGCTGGCACGGTTGGAGGCCGGCCAGACCCCGTGCATTGTCCAGAGTAATTTTTTTGACGTCTGGCTGATGGCCATTTTTGACGCCATCTTTGTAAAAGTTCGTTGACTATTTTGATAATAGGAAAGTTCACGATTTAAAAATCCAATGATTTGGTGATGGGATACCAGGATGTATATATTTTTTTAAATGATTCATTCTTTTCATGGTGTTGTAGTTTCTAAGGTCCATAGTTTCTACGCGTATATTTAGATATACGCAATGCAAAGGTCTACTTTGATTTCATCTTGCATTCATTTCTGACAAAATGTCGTATACCATGATAATTTCAATTCATAACCTGCGACCTGTTCTTCCATTTGTATTTGGTTTTCCTGTGTCAATTTTCAAGATCATGCGACATTGGCTGTGTTTCTCTAATTTTCTTTTCTTAGGGATTTTCTTAATTGACATTGGCGTCTGACTAGAAGTCAACGCCCACTTTTTTCAACCGATATCAGCTTGGAAACAAGTTGTCTATCCAAAAAGCGTTTTACGTCTTGTCTTCCCAAAGATGTTCTACTTTTCTTGTCTCTGAGCTGCGAGCACGTTGTTTTTAAACAATTTTTTCATTCTCCCTGACATTGGCTTGTGTCCAATATAATTTATTCAACGGTTATGTCTTTCAAAATATCACCATTGCACTGTGCAGCCGACGTCAAGGTTCTACGATTCGACTATTTATATAAATTAGCAAATATTTTATTTGATACGTTCATCTCCGTAGATTAATGTGATTTTTTGGCTGTTATGGAGAGTTTTATTTTTCATTTTATTGCTTGACGCAGTTTTGATTATGTAATTGAAACAGTTATTATACTTCTGGTCATGTTTAACCGTTGATCCTGCATCTGATCTCTCTCCAGTCAATGGTCTTGACGGATTAGCGTCCCATCGAACTATGATAGCAAGGGAAAAAATAATATACCTGTATTTGCGCGCACACCATTCAACTAGGTACGTATATATCTTCTGCGTTGATGAACCTGACCGAAAGCGGTCAGGAGAAATATATCCTTTGTGGTTTCAGGCCTGAGGCATGCAATGATTGTTATTGATTCGTTTAGTTTAACTCTTTAAGACATGGTTTGTGTTTTATTCCATACCTATACCTACTGCAGGGTTTACAATCGCACTTTAAGCATACAAGTAGCAATTGACTACCTATATAAACTTTTTTTTAGGTCTGTCAAGTGACTTATTATACCAACATGGCAGTGTTAAGCTGGAGTTAATGTACCTAATCCAATTTAATGACAATCTAACACAAGGCATGGCAAAGCTAGGGATAAAATATGTGTTTTCGAAGTACCATAGATTTTTCAAAACGCCCCTAAAATAGAGAAGTGTCCAACCGAATATGTTACTGTTTCCTTTATTAGTCACTAAATCAACAAGTCACATTAGTTAGAATTAGGAAACGTCTTGTTCAATATATTTACAATTAACGTCAGTAACGACAAGTTTATAACAAACAAGAGTGTTTTGTAGATTGAATGAGAAAACATGTCAAACAATCTAGATTTTAGGTGTTACTAGCCCATTGTCTTGTTATCTAACTCAACGTCTAGCCAGGTCTAGCTTCATAAAAAACTGAGTGATGGACACTTACATATGTTTTTGTTTTTCTTCCAAGCCTTGTATAACATTTGGCAAGAAGTGATGCTCCCAAAATTCTCTCAGCGGTCTCAAACCTTCAATGCACAGACATTCCAACATTATCACGATTCAATAAATACACTTAAGAAGCCATTTGTACATAATAAAAGTATTGGGGCATCTGTTCTGTGAAGTATTGTACATAGCGGTGTAAATGTGGGTCGTAACCCCTTCTGAACACCTCAAAATAGACTGGAGAAAACGAACAGGAATAGATATCTACTTAGCCCTTTACGTGCCGGTATTTTGTGTTTTAATGTGTTTTCGTATTTGGAATGGATTTGTAATTTATGGAATGCTTCCGCTTGTTCTTTGATGATTTGACAAAAGCATCCGATCCTTACCACAGTGTGAACCAACTAGGCCCTTTTTGTGTAATCAAATGCAGGTTGGGTTTTACGACGAAACTTTTTGTTATGTACACGAATTAAACGATACTATTGGCGTCGATGCTAAAACTCGATAAAAGTTGGAGAAAACGCTTGTGAACGAGTGTGAAAAGATTGGTGGTTATGAATGATGATGGATGACGAGGGAGAGGAAGGCCAAAGACAAGATGGGTAGATTGTGGTGTGAGGAATGATATGAAATCGAAAGGAGTAAATGATGCCGTGACGGTTGACAGGTGGGAATAGAAGAAGAAAACGTGCTGCGCCGACCACAAGTAGAATGCGACAAGGGCAGGAAGATGATTATGTGTCTCGATGCAGAAGCCCCGACTCAAGATTAACCTGTTACAGGAACCATTCTTAAATTTGTAACAAACCATGTAAACTCTTTGCATGTGCATGCGTGGGCGCCGATTCCGACCCGAATGATCGAAATCGACTTTCATCGACATACATCTATACATATAATAAATCTGTAGAAAAGTCATTTTTGTACATTGAAGAAATTTAAACAAAAAATAGCCAGCGTGTGAAAAGATAAGTAACAGAACCCAATTCCATCATTTTTGAAATTTTTGTCTGTTTGTCTGTTTGTTTGTGCGCACATCACGTAAAATCTACGAATTCAATGCTGACAATGTTTATACATAAAAATTGTGTGTAACTTGGGGTATGATTTAGTGTTTGTTTCATTGAAATCGGTTAATTCTATCAAAAGATATATGAACTTAAAGTTTTCAAGAAGAACTAATCATCAAATGTAAGATACATACATGCAGCGACATCTATTGAACTAAAATGATACCAATGACTAAAAATGTGCTCACCACAGTCATAACTTTTAAATCGACTGACCAGCTTTAAAAAAAAAATATAGCATAGGTAATAATTATACTTTAGCAGTTTAACATTTTGGTCGATAGACGGCGTTGTTTATTTCACTCCATTTTCTGAATGAGGGATTTTCTTTTTAGCTCTTCCCTAGTCGCTGGATAGATGGCGCTAGGAGTAAGTATGATAATGCAAGGAACGGAACCTAAAAAAACTGACTTTAACAAAGCGCGAGAAATGTTGGTTATATTCGGAAGGTTAAGCAAATGATAGTGCCAGTAAACGACAGTATGTGACGTGACACAATGTTTTTATTTTCAAGCGTTTTGGCTTTGGCATAGTAAGTTCAACGCCATCTATAGAGTTCTTGGAAACTAAGTTTTTTTTTAAAACCTCAAAAGGAAAACCTCTCATTGAATGACCCTCGCCCGTGTCAGTTGCCTATTTTTTGTTTTTTTTTTTCGGATGGGAAATCATCAAATGACTCCTCCTGCTCTGGGCGGAGCAGGAGGGAGTGTCAGACTTTTATTGACTAAAACCCAGCCATGTTCCTTCATCGCCCTTTTGTTCCGGGGCCACGGTATCTCTTTCGAACAGTCCCGCAACCCCGGCAGGCATCGGTCCTTGCGGATCGGCCCTTCCTTTTTGCTGACTCTCTTTGAGGCGCGCGTGGAACACGAACGCGCCGTCGACACGGCCTGTCGTCAAGAGACGGACGGACGGCGAGCTAGCCCATAGCCCACCGTCCACAGGCCCGCGCCTACGGTGGCCGGAGGCCACGTGGTTGCCTTGGAAGCCCGGGGCGTCTGCCGCGGCGGCCGGGACGTTGAGAGGTTCTCTCCCTCTCACGTTCCGCCACCTCCTTCTCTAGCATTACTGCTTCGCAGAAGGAGGTGACGGCGTCCCATTCCGTCTCGCTCCGGACCATGGCTTGCACCAGGGCCGGACGCGAGAGGTCGCCGCCCGCCGCAAACGTGTAAGTTGCCTCAAGATTGGTTTTTTAACCGACGAAACAAAAAGAAGGCAGTTCTCAATTCGACGCGTATTTTTTTTATATATGACCACGGATAACTTTTACAGAGAAGTCCGTACATGGTCCTTTTGTTTGTAAAAAGCGTAGGTACATCTCCAAGTTGGTCCCATTTATAATTGCAAAAATCGTGTTTGGGCTAATTTCTTGCACCTTTGATGAGAACTTTCGACCTAGCTGGAGTATGACTGTCATCGAGTGTCTAAGGATGAAGGAGGTGGCGGAACGTGAGAGGGAGAGAACCTCTAAACGTCCCGGCCGCCGCGGGAGACGCCCCGGGCGTCCGGGGCCACCACGTGGCCCCCGGCCACCGTACGCGCGGGCCTGTGGACGGTGGGCTATGGGCTAGCTCGCCGTCCGTCTGTCTCATGACGACAGGCCGTGTCGACGGCACGTTCGTGTTCGACGCGCGCCTCAAAGAGAGTCAGCAATAGGAAGGGCCGATGCCTGCAGGGTTTGCGGGACTGTTCTAAAGAGATACCGTGGCCCCGGAACACAAAGGGCGATGAAGGAACATGGATGGGTTTAGTCAGTAAAAGTATGACACTGCCTCCTGGTCCGCCCAGAGCGGGAGGAGTCATTTGATGATTTCCCATCCGAAAAAAAAAAGGCTGTCGAGGTAAGCCCTTTTTTGGAAAAACATAAGTAGATTATTTTAGCGATTAATGTAAATATATCGAAGAAATTAAATTGTTACCCACTTGGATCTACGTAGGTATATATCTACTAATATTATAAAGCTAAAGAGATTTTGGTTGGTTGAACGCGCTAATTACAGGAAAACTTTTAGTGTTGAATAGTTATCGAGGATGGCTATAGGTTATCTAACATCACGCTATAATTAAAAGGAGCGGAGCATCAATGATAAATGTTGCAAAAACAAGGAAAATTTATTTCTTTCGAGAGCTTCCTTTGCGGGCGCTGCATAAACGGTTAAAGTTGCGCAACAATCATGTATTAGGGAATTGTTCATTTTAAAGCGTTCTAAAAAAAACCGCGATAGCATTATGTCTATCTTTCAAGGTTGACTCCACTCTCTCTAACCCTCTCTCTCTCATGTGACGCAGACGAAGTTGCGCGGGTCAGCTAGTATACTAATATTTCTACAGTGTCCTGACAGTTATTTTCTCTTGTTCCAGCGATGCACATTGTGGCGTGACACCGGGTTGACGTGAATCAATCCGCGAGATGTCTCAGCCGCCGGGGCGCGGCCGCGCGCGGCCCCCAGGCCCCGCCTCTCCCCTGAACTACCGCCCCCCCTCACCATGGGCTCCCAGCCCTCCACCGCTCATCTCAGGACCCAGGCACTCCACAGCTATTGTGACACCACCTCCAGTCCATCCATCCCCAAAGCCATTTCGACCCCTACACTCCCCTCACAATTTGCGACAGCACTCTCCCTCACCTAGTTCTCATTTCTCCATCTCTCCTTATGCTATGTCTCCGATTTTGGGGCAAAGTCCGGAGTACTATTACTCGTCACCTTACGAGCCGGTTCGGGAGTACGATTACGCGGGAGTGCCGCTGGAGCCGCCTCCTCCGCCGCGACCCATGATCTATGAGGAGGATGAGGAGGAACGAGGTCCCTCCACGGCGGAGATCATTGCCCAGCAGTCACAGGAGGGCTACGTGGACGAGAAACTAGCAGAGTATCAGGCTACTATTCAGTTATTGCAAGGTGAGTGGTTATGATAGAACTATTTCGATGATACGAAAGCGTAAAAAATTGTTATAAGTTTACTCGAGCAACAATTTTTTTTTAAACAGCTATGAGAAACATTACTGTTTTTTACTACACAGATTTACTTGAAGCATGCAACGTATTTGTTTATTGTTATGCCTGCCTTTCATTACATTGTAATTAAAGTAATTACGTGTTACCCAGTGATAATGTTCGCAGTAATTACTGCTAACTTCTGGTTAATATTCCTTACTAATTATTTTCAAGTCTCAGTCAGCAGAAACTCATGGAAAACTTTATTCTCGGATCGTTTAATTTTCAAATAAATAAAAGGGAAAGGCAGATGTTCCATTCAATCTCTAAAGCGAAAACCAGGTTACTTTGTTGTTACACATAAAAGTGAATAAACTATAGCAGTAGTCTTTTTACATTTGATGTGTTTTTAGGTTTCATTTTATATACTAAATCAGTCATTCTTAAGACTAATGTTATTATGTGTACGCAAATAGTTTTATGAGGCACTTACTTTGTGCATCCTTAAAATAAACATGAAGAATGCCGTTTCATGTGTATTTGTATTCTGTTAGTGATCCATGATGCAGACAGGGTGTACAGTTTAGTCATTTTATTCGGGTTTCAATGACATCGAGAAATAATTGATTTTATTTGGAAAAGGCACCAGCCAATTTACGTGAGAGTGGCAGTTTTAGGCTATTTGTAAAATCATGATTCATGACTAAGCTGCCCCGTAAAACGTAACTAAGGAAAATCGCTTGTTTTGTCATTAATCTTGGCTCTTAGAAAGTTTATGACTGCTTTAAAATTCAATACGTCGGTCGTCTTCGTAATTTCGTGACTTCAAGCAAACTGTTTATAATGGTACTAGTTTCCGAGAGTGACTTCGACTGCATGGAGATTTGAAATTATCCCGCTGGAACGCATTACCGGTATAATAATCTTATGTTTTAACTCGGATTTTGGTCTACCTGTGTGCTAGATTTCATCGAAACCTGCTCAAACCTGAAAGTGGTTAATTAGGGCATACAAGTTTGCATCAACTACAAAGTTTAGCGGATGGGCAATCCCACGCACGTACGGCCTGTTACACTAGTAAGATACAAATGTTATGTAGTATGGATTGATTTGGAAGATATATCATTAGGTTGTTATGTTGGCAAACCCACGTCGGTTTCCTAAACTATTTCCAATCGATTAGCTCAGACGTCAGTCAGTTTTATAGTTTCTCTAACACAGGTGGGTCACGCAGTTGTTATGTATCGGCGAATAATTTTAGCACCAACTCCTAATTTTGGAACAATATCGATATTCGAGAGCGTGTGATTCAAAGCTTGGTTACTTCTGGTCTGGTCTGGAATACTAGAATGTCGGATCGTGATCCTGAAATATTTCGTGACGTGTTCGTTATTTTTATGATCCATGTTAGATAGAGTACCTACTATTGTAGAACTTCCCGTTATGATGAACGATATATTGTAATGCAAAAAACAATATCTGCAATGTTTAACATGGGTGCGCCAAAGTTCACCTAAATTTTCAACTCCGATAATTGGAAATCCGAAAATGTTCTTCCTAACATTTTTCATCCTAACAATCACAATTCCTAACTACTCTGTCTCTAATGTTCATAATTCCGAAGCATTCAACTTCATAATGTCAGTAGCAATAAACGTCTATTATACTTTTATTTGTATTCCTATATTTTCTCAACATAACCATCTTTTACACTATTATTCAAAGACATATCTTTTTTGTTTAATTTCTTTTTATTCTTATTAATCAGTATTATATACATACATTAATTTTGCGTAACTTTATTTTCACATAACATGTATAACATATAAGAATAATAGTACCATACAAAATAATAGGGGGGAAAATATAATGACCACCAAAATGAACTTTGTGACCACTAACATCTATCACCTAAAATATCAATTGATCACCAAATTTAGTAAATTGAGCACCAAATTTTAATGAGGTGGTTGATGACAAACTAGTTTTGCCTAGGCCGACTTGGGGCATCCCGACACGGATAGATTAGGTTAGAAGGGTATGGCGGGGTCGAATGAGCGAGCGAAGCGAGCGAATAGACCCCGCCATACCCTTCGTGGTTATTTTTTTATAAACCATTCAAAAGTAGGAGCCCCGCTATGCGGGGCTCCGTCAACCGGGTCTCCCTCGACTCGGATGCAAGAGCATAACAGTTCAATTTCTGGTGGACAAAAATAAATTTTTGGTTCTAACTTCACGATAAAATGGGGATTAATTTTGGTGATCATTCACTGATTTTGGCAACCAAAAGTGATTTTTTTGCCGTTACATTTTGCTAAATCTGGTGGTTCGTTTATTGTATGCAAAATAATAGTACGGTACAAATAGTTAAATACATGTTTTCATATATATTTATAGCGGTGTGTATCTGCAAAGATATACATAGGTTAGGTTAGAACTGTGACCAAATACGCGCGAGCCAAGCGAGCGAAGCGAGCGGTGCCGCGGCAGCGGCCGGCGAGCGCTACCTCGAAATTGGTCGCGAGATTTTTCCAAGTATTTTTTTCATAGTGCCCCCAAGACGACACTCTGACCTGAATTTCATTCATTTAAGACAAGAATCAGTGAAACGATCTTTAATCATTCTAAACAGTTGGTTTTGTAGACATAATTATCTCAGGTATAGTTATAGTAATAAGTACGTTATGTAAAGCATACCCCCAAATAATAACCATACCCTTAAATTAAAACTATAAATATCATCTTCTACCCACATATATTTTTTATTATACTTGGTACATGTTTATTTCTGAGTATGAGTGAAAATATTATGGTAATTATGTTTAGGGCTAAACGCGTTATGATAAAAAACAGTAGGAGTTTAAATATATTCACATTAATGACATTATTAATTACAATTTTCGGAAACATGAGTGTTATGAACATCACCGGTAGCACTACAAATAGTATGAATGAAAGCTTTAGGATGAAAATTTTTAGGAAGAGTGATCATTCGGATTACAAATCATTAGGAAGAACAATTTCGGGTAAAGAACTTTAGGTGAGCCAATATGGACCCGTTTAACATGTTTCCGTTGGTATAAGCAGGATTTTATTAGTTGAGAGTGTGCGAATGAAAGACCTATGAAGTTCCTACGAGTCTCCATCCAGGTATTCTCGCTCCAGGGTCTAGACAAAGTGACAATATGTCAGCGATAATTTTTATGGAAATGTATAGGACTTGCATATGCTACCGTTAATCACGTTGGAAGTCTTTGAATGAATACGAAACGCTGTGGAAGCGACTGCCATTGTGCGGGCTGAAGAAAATATGTGATTCGGATAAGATTAATATAATTTAAAACTGTTTTGACTTTGTAAATGCACCTGAATTCAAATATGCAAATGAAAGAATGCAAACAAACATCAATCGGTTGCAATTTCCATTCCTTCTGGTCTTTCTCTTACATTTTTGTAGATTTCATCACATCGCAAAAATTTCGGCAGTGGCTGCCAAATTGCAGGCTTGCAACAGATTGCAAGTAGTACATAAACAAACAGTTTTGGCTAAATTTACTGTTTGCCCAGGTTCAATGACGTTGGTCTTCTGGCATTGCTCTTTGAATAAATGCTCGTTGACAGGACCTTATTTATAGTGTGGTTACTTTGTGAGAAATGAGTGATATTTTGACTTAATTTGGGCTGTTGCTGTATCGTTAAGAAGAAGTTATAGCTTAATTTTGGTGACAGATTTAGACGTAATGCGAAAGTTAAAATACACCCAACTAAATATTTTTTTGGGAAATATGGTTTTAAAAGGAAGAAAGAAAGAAAAAGTATTTATTAAACTCACACAGGACATAATAGAAACAAAAAGATAGAACAGATATTATGACAAAATTATATAAAAAAAGTAAACATGAGAAAAATAAATAACAATCAAATCGGTCCCGTGCAAGGCCAAAAGGCTCCTATCTCAGCAAGGGTATCTTTTTGGGCATTTATTGAATTGGGCAATTAGGAATTTTAATTGACCCATATTGTGTCGGACATAAATGTGGAGTTTTAATTGGAAATTGCGTTTCAGTAACCGCGTTATTTCCATAAATAAATAAAATAAATAAAAAAGCCTTTTATTTCATGCATTAATAGTTTACAAATTCTACATAGATTTCAAGTTTGTCCTACACTAACACAATTTTAATTTGGTTTTATTATTATTACTTGATTTTATAATAGTATTATAAATTTTGTAAATTTTGTATTGTATTTGATAATAGTATTGTATAAATTGTTATTATTTAGTGCTGGTATAAATGTGAATTGATTTTAAATTTAGATGTATTGTATGTATTAAAATTGTATAATTGTCTGAAATAAATAAATGAATTGAATTTAAATTAATTAATAAAGTAATAAATTAAAATAACATGCATGCATGAACCCCTCAGGTAGTGAGGGTGAAGGCCTCCTCCAGAGAACTCCAGCGGTCTCGATCTTTGGCTTCTGTCATCCAGTTTGTTCCCGCGATTCGTGTGATGTCGTCAGACCATCTAGTTACAGGTCTTCCTCTTTTCCGAGTGCCTGTCGGACCTGGCCATGACGTCATGCGAATTGTCCATCGTTCATCGCTCATTCTCGCTACGTGTCCTGCCCATCTCCATTTTAACTTAAGAGCGTAGGTGAGAGCATCTATTACTCCAGTTTTTTGCCTGATGGTAGTGTGACGAACTTTCTGACATTTCCTGATTTTTGAGATACTTCTCTCCATGCTTCGCTGGCAGGACGTGATTTTATTTTTCACTCTTCGAGTGAACTTCCACGTTTGACAGGCGTAGGTTAATGAAGGTAAAAGACACGAGTCCATAACTTTGCTCTTGATTTTCATTGGCATCTGACTTTTTAAAATTTCCTTTAGGCTCCAAAACTTTTTCCATGTCGTTACTATTCTTCTGTCTACTTCTGCTTCGTTGTTTAGCTTTTGGAAAGAAATTTGTTTGCCTAGGTAGATATAGCTCGTAACGTATTCTACTGGTGAGTTGTTCAGGCATATCAAGTGTTGTGCAGCATTTGTCATCAGTTTTGTTTTGCTCAGGTTAATTTCTAGTCCTACCTCTCTGCTTGCTTGTTGTAACGCTTGTAACATTGATTCAAGCTCTGTGCTATTCTCTGATAGAAGGATAATGTCGTCGGCGAACCTTAGGTGACTAATATGTTTCCCTTCTATGCATATGCCTGTTCTTTCCCAATTTAGTTTTCCAATAATCCATTCTAGTACTGCTATGAAAATTCGAGGTGATAAGGGGTCACCTTGCCGTACTCCTCTTTTGATGGGGATAGGTGGTCCTGCAGTCTCCAGTTTTACTCTACTAGTGTTGTTTTCGTAAAGGTATTTTAAAACTTGTATGTATTTTTTCTCCACTTTTTGGGATTGTAAAGCCTTCCATATTGAGGGATGAAGTATCGTATCAAAAGCTTTCTGGTAGTCTACAAATCCTATGTAGAGTGGACGTTGGTACTCTTGATATTTTTCCATAACCAATTCCAAAGAGTGGATGTGGTCTATTGTAGAGTAGCTCTTTCGAAACCCAGCTTGTTCGATCGGTTGACTTTTTTCGAGCGTAGTACTAATTCTCTTCTCTATTGTTGATGAGAATAATTTATAAAGTGCTGGAAGAAGGCTAATGGGTCGGTAATTGACTATGTTCTTTGGATCACCTTTTTTAAATAACAAGATAATATTAGACTCAGACCATTGTTTAGGTGTTACGGAGGAAGTTAATATCAAATTGAATAAATGCGTCAGAGGATTTACTAGGTAGGCACCCGCTATTTTTATGGCCTCGTTTGTTATTTTGTCAGGTCCTGGGCTCTTCTCTTCTTTTAGCCTTTTGATTCCCATTATAATTTCCGGTTCATCCACTGGGTTTATTTCTACATCATTGTCCTCATTTTCTGAGTCACTTTGGTCTGTGTCTTGGCGTACTGGAGCACTGTACAAGTTTTCATAAAAGTTGGTTGCTATGTGTAGGATCTCTTTTCGGTCATGTGTTGTTTTTTGAGGGTCATGAAGTCCTTCTATCCATGTTTTATGAGATCGTAGTTCCTTGTACGCTTTCTTTATACTTCCTGTGGAATTAAGGTGTCTTTCGATGGTCTGTTCTCGATGGTTTGAGTAGTCTTTACGAACATATTTGCTAACCAGTTTATAAAGTGCTTTCAACTCATTCTTCATAGCTCGCGTCTTAGGTTTTATTTTTTGTAAAACACTTCTGCGTCGTATTAGGCTTGTAGTATGAGATGATATGACGCTGCTTCTTTCTTTATCTTTGTTGTGTATGAGCGCTTTCTTCAGACTACATTCTAAGATGTTAACTATTTTGTCGTAGCAATCTTGTACCGAATTGATATCTTTGCAGCTCATAAGGTCTTCGCTGTGTTCATTTAGTGATTGTTTATATCTCGTTATTTCTTTTCCGTTTCTAAGTGAGCTTCTTGAGTTGTTGGCATATTTAATTCTGTTTACCTTTATTTTTTGTATAAGAAATGTTGCTCTTACGAATCTGTGATCTGTAGGGAAATTCAGGTTGATGACTTGTAAATTCTGCACGTTTTTCTGTAAGTTTGTCAATATGTAGTCAAGTTCATTTTTAGTGTTACCGTCTGGAGATCGCCAGGTCCATTTTTGATTATTCTTCTTTTTATAGAAAGTGTTTATAATAGAAAGTTTGTTTTCATAAGCGAATTCTATTAGTCGTTCGCCTCTCTTGTTTCTTGTGCCATATCCGTGGTTTTTCATAATTAAGTTTTCTTCTGGTTTAGGTTGACCAATTTTGGCGTTAAAGTCCCCCATGACTATTATGTTATTTAATTTTAATTGACCCATATTGTGTCGGACATAAATGTGGAGTTTTAATTGGAAATTGCGTTTCAGTAACCGCATTATTTCCATAGTACTTTAAAAAAAAAAAATAACGAATCTTACTTAACCGTACATTTTATTGAAATATTTTGTAAAATACAGCACACTAACAAGAAAATATTGGTCAGCAAATTTCTCATCATAACACACCATTTTCTTTCACATATACGCACTTATCGTATCGCCAACACGTCTTGTTGGGCGCTCATGTGGAAAATTGAACACTCACAGATTACCTTTCATCTACGTCATGACGCCCACCTCCTACCCGAGATAGGGCACTCTTGATGGCTTCTCATGGCCAAGATAATGTGCGATGACGTGGAAAATGCAAACAAACATCAATGATAACGCCTGTTAACCCCAGAGAGTTAGGCTGAGGTGAAACTCCTCATGTTATATCCGAAGCTTTAAGCAAAGGTGTCCGTATTTTCTACTTAAATTTCGCTAGTCATGCTTTAAGGCTCATGTAATAGAAAGCGAGCCTATTGCCATCAACTAGGCACAAGTTCAGAATCCAAGGCTGCTGCTCAGAAAATCCTAATGGATAAACCCAATAACACTTTGCCCTATAACTGGCAGGCAACTACAGGTTTAACAGTAGCACTTGCGATCACTACTCCAACTAGAGTTCATTTTGCAGTGAAGCTCTGGTTTTATGGCACAGAATCTCTTGAACAGAATCAAAGTTGGTTAATCTTCAAAAAACGTTCTAACCGACTAAATTGAAATAAACATCATTTTCTTCAACACTTTCTTCAGCCTCTGATGGTTTCCCTTGGCCAAAATCATGTGTGATGACGTGAAAAACTGAAGGTCTATAAGTTATCGAATAGTTGTTGTTTATGTTGACGTTATTTGCCTTGTTCTAGTTGTTTCTGAGTGTGGTTTTATGAGACTTGAACTTTATGGTTTGTTGTCTCGTAATATAATTTGATGGATCTCTTTTTGATAGAATCAAGGATTGTGAAACTTCAAAATCCGTCTTATTATGCAAAGGAAAGATTTTTCGACGCGCGGCGATATGAACCGGTCTGTAATTCTTTTTCGTAGAGTCAATTACTTAAACACAAGCCGAGTGCCTTATGGAATATCACAACAGCGAACATGACGAATTTTTTTACAAACTTTCAACCTTTCTAATTCCTATAACGAATGGTGCTCATGCTCGTGGCTACATAATAACAGCCGCTCAGGTCGATCTTTAGGTTAAGCCGTGCTTGCCTAGGTTGGTCTGTGGACCGCCCATTACATACCGAGTTTCCTCCGTGTCTCGGAAAGCACGTTAAGCAGTTGGTCCCGGCTGTCAATTGAAGATCTTTGACAGTCGTTACAGATAGTCAGTGGCCCAAAAAGTCTGACAACCAGTCTTACCAAGGGGTATCGTATTACCCAGTACTAAATGGGTTGTGGAGGTCAGATAGGCAGTCGCTCCATGTAAAATACTGGTATTCAGCGGCATACGGTTAGACTGGAAACCGACCCCAACATAGTTGGGAAAAGGCAGGCAGATGATGAACGAATGGTGCTCACGTTTTGAACAACGTGAGGAAATTGTAGTGAGGAAAATGTTGCGTATTAATGTGGATGGCTATATGGGTAGAGGTAGACCAAAGAAACGGTGGATAGACTGTGTGAAAGATGATATGGGGTAGATAGGAGGTGACTGCTGAGATTACGAGTAATAGAGAAGTGGAAGAAGACGCATGATGCCATCCCCAATTAAATTGGGATAAGGGCGCTCCTGCCTCCTTGATGACTGATGACCTTTTGAACAACAACTTGTTTTATAAGTCATGCTTCAAGACTCAACGGTTCAAGGTGTGGGTTTTCTGTCAGTGATAAATCAGAACCAATTTAAAAAAAAAAACTAATCATTTATGGAAGCACTATTTATGTCATGGCCTTGTTTTCGTTCTCTGCGGTAGTTTTCAGTAATACCAATTGAATTCATTAATCCACTACCAATTCACTTTACCTGGTTATAGCTTCCCATATCAGAACATTATCGGAGCTTCATTGACGGTAGTCACGCTATATTTCAAGATATGTTCGTTCCCCTTTTACGTTAAGGTTGATTAATGTTTGTTATTTTTATGAATCATTTATTTTGTGTGTATTGAGGTTGCAGTAGGTCAGCATTATAAATGTCAAATTATTGTGATGTTTTTGTATTTATTTCTTTGTTTTTTGTTATTGGAGTATTGTTTCTGATTGTAAATATCAATACGGCCCTCATTATGTGTCCAGGTTGCGTTTACATACAATTCTTTATTTTTCATACCGTTTCGAACTGTATGAGAACTATTAGGCCACCGAAAAGTATTAGCCATGGTATTAGCAGTATTATTAGCGGTATTAGCAGTGGTAGCGGGGCTTACACCCTTATTGTACGGGACGAATAAAACAGTCTAAGCTCTCTTTTTTAATTGAACTTCGTTACTACGGCCAGGCCACTTCAATTTCAATGTTTTACCACAGATGTGAGGTCGCCGGTAGCTATATCCATGTATAGTCGTAAAGGTTAACTAAACATTACAATCACAAACATCCCGAAAATTGAACCCATACATATCACATGTTTGACATGGATTTGGTATGGAGCATGTGATGCAGAAAAAATAGCAAATTACCGTGCTGTGAGGAAAGTTTTGAGTATAAATGTGGATAGCTATAAAAGTAGAGAAAGACCAAAGATAGTCAATTCATCATTATGAACTGGCTATGGATGGATGAAATGGTTACAAAGAAAGTCACAGCTTAGATGGCGAAAAATAGAGAAATATAAAAGAACATGTCGCGCGCATATATTAGGATAAGGTAAGGGTAGGACAATCATGATGAGATAATACAATCATGTTCGACGATATTTATACACGTATGCAGCAGACAGATCTAATCCGCTACTCTATAACTACCAGTCAGTTATAGAAGTTAGAGCTTGGTGGTATGCCAAAAGCGATAATTTGTGAGGCGGTGTACGCATGGACACCGCGTCAATCAGTATCGGGGACATGTGTGTGACTGTCAGTCACGATGCAGCTTCACTAAATGAAATTTAGTTTCTTCATGAGCTGTAGAATGCGCCGGTTGTGGGTAACGCTCTGTTTCGTTTTCACGTAAGGTTTATTTGAAGTTTTGCCCGGACTGAAAATTAATTGCTGGTGGGACATTATGAATCGCATGAAGTTAGTCTGCGTTTAAATTCTACTCCACTAGCTTATTTTTTCTGTCTCCGTCATTACCAATAATCGGAACTTAATCTAATCTACATACTGCATAGAGTGCATAGTCTGTTCCTAAAAGATTGTTCAAGTCTTATCTCGTGATTTTAATGTTTTGTTTGATACTGGAAGGTTATTTCTTCTTAATCTGTATTCTCTTTATATTACAAAGTCACGTATTATCACGACAATAAATATACGAATAGAAATATTGCTTGTCCATTTCTACAAGTATCAAAGAGGCATTTGCTTGGCACTCGAGCAAGAAATGACAAGCAGTTTATTCAACTGTTATTACTATTACATAAACGAATTTAACTGGATACTCTAAAATCACATACTTACCAAATTCTGAGATTTTGATTCACTTACATCTTCATCTTCTCTAGCAATGGCATTCTCATCTCTTAATGTTTTAAGATCGCTCAAACAATCATTTTGGTCGCCAAAATAAACATAGCTAATGTAACGTGCACATGCATGTAGCAGTGAACCTGTGAGATCATCCACCTTGCCGGATCGGTAGGCGAATGACGAACGCTTCCCGTGTTACGACATTTCTATTCTAATTTACTTATCGTTTGGTGTTGGTCTACTTTTGGTGAGTTGGCAAGGTCGCTATCGGATGTTGTGTTCTTCTGTTGGGGTTATATATGTTTCTAACTCGGATCTGTTGATTGTTTATGCGGAATTGTACCAATATTTGAGTTCCTCTCTCAAATTTACACTTTAGAAAATAAGGTTTCGATCATCATTGCTCCAAGGTGTCTGTTCTTTGCTGATATAGTTAGGACTTCCACGAATTTGACCAGTATCTACTGATTTATTGTCGTTTTCGACTTTAGTCCCTTGTGTGATCATTCTTAATTTTATTTGTCTTTGATGACTTTCATTTAGCTCACCTCCAATTGTAATTGCTTCGCTCTTTGTATCATCTTTGATGTCACCCCCAGAACTAGCTTGATTGCATTTCACACTTGGCACTTAACGTTCTTTGAGTTTTTCTCGTGACATATTATTTCTCTTTAGTATTGAAATCATCTTCAAAACAAGCTGTGTCTGATATAACAATGACATTGGCGGACTCTTTCATCGTGTTCATGAGTTATTTTTAACTGAAGTGCATTCGGAAGGCTGAACATTAATCATCGATGGTTCAGAGAACTGATTCATAATCACATGTTGTGCTTAATTAACGGATGTGTGCCAGAATGTTGATGAGCGCCGAATAATTGGGACTTTTTTCAGTGGATGGATTTGGATTTAATATTTTGTTTTTGATGGAACTTCCCCGTAAAAGTTTTTTTTTAACTTTATCGACTTTTATTAACCCATAATACAATTTTTTGTGAATCTGATTCGTTGTCATTATGGTAGAACTGTTTGTGGGGGTGTTTGTGGGCGCCATCATGGTTGGGTTAAAGGGGTATAGACAAACTGCAGACGCGCCTCTGGTGACCGACAGATTCCAGTTTCCGGTATCCGTAGCCAGTGCATTATGTCTGTACCAGACTGACCGAACCTTGATGCGTTATGAGTTGAGGATAAGAAATGTTACGTTACATAACCTTTTTTTTTTTTCGGATGGGAAATCATCAAATAACTCCTCCCGCTCTGGGCGGAGCAGGAGGGAGTGTCAGACTTTTACTGACTAAAACCCATCCATGTTCATTCATCGCCCTTTGTGTTCCGGGGCGCGGTATCTCTTTCGAACTGTCCCGCAACCCCGGCAGGCATCGGTCCTTACGGACCCCTTCGTTTTTGCTGACTCTCTTTGAGGCGCGCGTGGAACACGAACGCGCCGTCGACACGGCCTGTCGTCATGAGACGGACGGACGGCGAGCTAGCCCATAGCCCAGGTGGCCCCCGACGCCCGGGGCGTCTCCCGCGGCGGCCGGGACGTTGAGAGGTTCTCTCCCTCTCACGTTCCGCCACCTCCTTCTCTAGCATTACTGCTTCGCAGAAGGAGGTGACGGCGTCCCATTCCGTCTCGCTCCGTACCATGGCTTGCACAAGGGCCGGACGCGAGAGGTCACCGCCGCCGATCGCCGCTTCGAGAACACGGCGGTGCTCCGCCCACGCGGGGCACACCTCCACCGTGTGTTCCACCGTGTCCTCCGGTCGATCCTCACAATGGAAGCACCCGGGCGTTTCCTCCCGCCCGATTCGGTGCAGGAACCTCCCGAACACTCCGTGTCCGGTGAAGACCTGCGTCAGGCGGAAGGTGAGGACGCCGTGGCGTCTCTCAAGCCGGAGTAGCTTGAGAGAGGGGACTTATCGCCACTATCGTGGCGTGCCCTGCACGGGGTTGCGACAGTCGCTCTCTCACGTTGCATAACCTTAAGATAGATTCAATTAGTTTGTACTGTAATAAACGTTACAATTAAATTATGGTAAACAAAAATCAGCAGACACTTAGAACGGGGTTAGATTTGGCTAGCCAGAGACGTCACCAGATTAGATGTAATCAGGTAAGATAAAAAGAACTCAATGCCAGCGGAATGAGTTCAGGTCGAAAGTTGCATCACCAGTCGGAATAAATAATCGTAAATCTAGAGCACTTTGGGCATCGCTTCTTGTTACAAACGTGGGCAATTTCGAGCTAGATAAACAGTATCACACAATTTTAGTGCATGTTAGTGCAGTAAAACTCTGAAATCACTCATCACTTCAAAATTACAATATATTTTTGTTACTGTTGTGTTTTCCTGCAAAAATCTCTACAGAACGACGACTGTCACTTATAGTTTATTCACTTTGTAATAGGTGTAGGAATGCGTCTAGCTTGTTTTAGTCACCATTAGGTTCAGATAATGGCCATAGTTTTCCTCCAAAAATTACGGAAGTTATTATTTTAATGCTTTATTGTGAGTGGTGGGCGATTCAATACAATTACTTCCCTGTCTGGCCGGGGCGTCGGCGCCGGCGCTCCCCAATTTTAAATGCTGTGCACCCTCCGTCTCCTGGCCCATAGCCAGCTCGTCTCCTCCTAGATAACTTCATTCAAAGCTTCCACAATTTCATTTTAAACTATCGTAAATGAATATTCTTGTGGAATGAACAATTGGACAGTTAGTAAGCAGGTACACTGAAATTTATTATTTTTCGTGCCAGCCACTTAGTGTTTGCTACAAATCGTGTGTCTTTACAAATTTTCCTACTCTTTTCTTACATTTTCGCTTTGATGGCTTTTTGTTCTTCATCTTCTTCGTCGACAACAATTAGCAGAACAATAAATAACGCAACATTTATTATAATTTTTCAAATTGACAGCACTTAGCCGACTGCTCTTTCATATTTCCCTGAACTCTTTTCATCAATCTTTAAGCTGAATTCTGTTACCTCCGGTACAATTTGTTATAAATTCGTGGATATCATCGTAAATTATACACATGCGCAATATGCCTTCAAATTATATCGGTCTCACCATCTCTTACAGCTGATTCGAGTCTGGTCCTACCGTCATCCGCCCCCGCACTGTTCCCGCTGACGTCATCAGTTAATCGTGTTTAAGATACACGGAAAGTGTTAGAAAATTCGAGGTCGATGCACGATTCGTTATGTTCTTTCGTCTCATTTCTATTATTGCATGTTTTACCTATCGTAAGATATTTCTAGCTATGCTGTGTCTGTCTTCGTCGTCTGGTATAAATTGGTCTTTGTCTGCGGATTTTCCTGAGTGATAAGTTTTTATTGCCTCTTAGATAATGTATGGACGTGGCTTAGAAAATGTGTTCACCTCAAAGTTTACACTGCATTTTCTATCCCAACTGACATTTCTAATGCATCCAACATGAATCATTCTGAAAACTGATTCTGTAACAGCGTCGTTTTCTTCAATATATTTGAGAGACAATGCTTTCAGTTTAACAGTAAGCTTTTAAGACCATTAGTTAACCATTGTAGTTAACAACGGGGGCGAGTACATTAGTGCCAAAATCCAGCACAAGCTGTGGCACATTGTGGCTGGTTAGTTCTATTTCAGTAGACTTGACACATCTTATGAATGTGGGTTGTAGAGTTTAGTTATAACGGAAACATATTATGCGTAGTTACCTACTGTTGCCAGAAAGTATTGTAAAACAAATGAATCATAAATGATATAAATCGGTCAAAAGCAACAATAGACGTTACGCATTAAATAAATAAATAAAATAAAATAAAATTCATTTATTTCAGGTCATTGACCCATATTAGAAACAACACATAAACAACATTTTCGTCAAATTTTAGTCTGCTGATTGAATAATAAGCAATAAAAATAATAATAATAATAAAGTGCATTCAATGACAAAAATAATTAAAACATTAGGAACAAATAAATGTCAGATCAAATCAATTAATGTCAATGGTACAAAACAATATTAAATTAATTACACATTAAATAATGAATTAAAAAAATGCATTGATTGGGTAGTACAAAAATATACAAATGAGGATTGTCTCTTCTTATGACGATGCTAATAAAAGGAAGTATTGTTTTCTAAACCTAGATTTTTATTTTTGCTATGTGACTAACGTGTGATCGTTTGTCATATTGCTAAAATGTAAACCATTTCCGTTCCGAAGACGATCCGACTAATCATATTTCATCCATTCACTTGGCAAAAACTTTAGCAGAAACTAGAACCCTTTTCTCACCCAATATTTGGCATAAAGCATAGTTAAAATCAGCCTAAAATTGGGATAATTTTAGGCTGATTTTTTATTTCATCCTGAACATTAATTTATCCTGGAATTTCTGTGAGAGGGATTGCAAGGGCTGCAACAGGGGCCGTATACTTTCATACAAGCCTAACTTGACTTGTCTTTATAGCCATAGCAACTCTTCGTGATGTTAGGGTTTCTGAACAGTCTGTTTGCCTTATGGGCTAGCCGTATTGTTGGCCCCTAGGCACGCTACTGGCTGTAATCCACCACGCGGGTTGGTTCATGACACGAGTCTTCGAATTGCTGGTTCTAGGACATGTTTTCAGATTTTGGCATGCCAGTTATGAATGTCGTAACTGCTATAAAGCAGCTGTGGCATTCCAAGATTTCGACAATGTTTGAGTAACGTATGTCACGTGTTGCTTGCTATTTGCGACTGACCTAAATGCGAATCTGTGGCTATGAATGAGAGACTTCTTAGAACCTCTCACACAGTCTATCATGAGTGTTCTATTAAGAATTTGCCAAAAGGTTTGTAAGGTCATTTGTATTTGGCAATGCTATGCTTTATTAAGGTAGGTATTCATTGCAGCATATTGCATCTGGTCGAGCACTACATAGCGCACTTTTGTAATGATACAATGTCGAACATGAAACATTGCTCACTGGGTACGAAAGCGAAGTATAGCATATACAGCATAGACTGATTGCTGCTACACTTCGAGGAGCACAGGCCTCTTTTGGTTAAGAGGGAAATGGACAGTAACGTGCCACTCGGGCCCAGTGCGAGTTGGCGATATCACATGTCTTCGAATTTTCAGTTCTAGGACATGCAGGTGTCCTCATATTTTGCTTTACAGTTTTTAGTGTAAACAGAGCATTGTGCGTAAAACTTGTAACACGCCGCCGTGTCTCGTAGCTCTCGCCACCTATTGGTATTACCAAATATTCAACGACGTATCATGTGTTACATGCGCATGTAATATAGTGTTCAAAGCCGTTTTGTTACAAAACCGAACGTTCCTCCAGTCAGTACTGAATAAGTATGAATTTTATGTTCAAAATCAAATCGTGACATAACGTGCGTTGCTCACTTAACAAAAACTACTGTATGTGGTCGGTGTAAGTTCAAATTTGTGTGAGTCAATCAGAACTTGTAATTTTTTAGTTTGATTTTCCGACGACGAAGTTCTATTATTCATGTTCTGACGCTAAGGTGAGCGCTGAAAATATATTATGTGGCGCCTGAAACCGCTAACAAATTATATTCGATAACGTAATGCAACAGGGGAATGTAACGCCTACAGGTTTCAACCCACTGTATTCTAGAAACTAACATTTTTGTCATTCTCGCCTAAGAATATTTTGTAGGTATAACGTACTCTGGAAATGTGAATATTTTTCGGGGTGGCTGAGCTCATAAATGCGTCAGTAATACAAAATATATTTGCCCATATTTGTGCAACCTGGACAAAACCCTTATATATGTCTGGTTTTCACTAGTAACGGGGTGGTGTAAGTCAGATAAGCAGTTTGCTCCATATGAAATACTGATTTGTGCGTTTGTGCGTTTGTGGACTACGAGAAAACCTTCGATTTGATCGAGACCTGGGCTTTACTGCAGTCTCTTCAACGGTGCCAAATTGACTATCGGTACATCGAGGTGTTGAAGTGTTTGTACAAAAACGCCACCATGTCAGTCCGACTTCAGGACCAAGCCTCGGAACCTATCCTCCTGCAGCGAGGTGTAAGACAGGGAAACGTCATATCTCCGAAACTGTTCACCGCTGCACTGGAGGATGTCTTCAAGGTTCTGAACTGGAGAGGGCTAGGCATCAACGTTAATGGCGAGTACATCACTCACCTTCGGTTTACCGACGATATAGTGGTCATGGCTGAGACCATGGAGGACCTCAGTACAATGCTCGATGACCTCAGTAGAGCTTCCGGAAGAGTGGGTCTTAAAATGAACACGGACAAAACCAAGGTCATGTCGAATGCCCATATCAAACCCATTCCTATCAAGATCGGAGACTCTACACTCGAAGTTGTAGACGATTATGTGTACCTGGGACAAACGGTCCAGTTAGGTAGGGCTAACTTCGAGAAAGAGGTCAATCGTCGAATCCGACTCGGCTGGGCAGCGTTCGGGAAGTTGCGCGGTATCTTCTCCAACCAGTCCAACTTACCACAGTGTCTCAAGACGAAAGTCCAGTGTGTGTTGCCAGTGATTACATACAGGACCGAAACGTGGTCGCTCACAATGGGCCTCATCAGAAAGCTTAAAGTCACCCAAAGAGCAATGGAGAGGGCTATGCTCGGAGTTCCCTTGCGCGATCAAATCAGAAATGAAGACATCCGCAAGAGAACCAAAGTTACCGACGTTGCCCGAAGGTAGGCCCGAATACTGGTATGCATCTGCCTCCACTCAAGACTGGAAACTGAGCTGGAACAATATAGCTGCAAAAAGATATGGCAAATGGTTATAATGAGCAAGGGTTCAAGGGTCAATTGACCAGAGAGTCCGATTCTCTTGATCATAATGCATGGTCTAAAAACATGGTTAAGTTTCACAATTTGCGTACAAAGTATCAGTTCTGCACGTTAAAAACTTGTAATTCTGGACCCAGAGACTTGTAGGAGAGCTCTTGGTAACCAAGCAGTTGTGGCCTCTTATACTCCGGTAATTCTAGTTGATAACAATAAATCAATTGCCTTTCATCTTCTACTGAAAGACAGAACAAGGTATAAATCTCAAAGATATAGCCGCTGTAGGCGTTAACAACTGCGCTGCTCCAATAATTACAGTTGTAAAGTATGCTCCACTACTCGTAAAATATACGTTTTTGCCGTAAACTTTGAAATCGGGTTAGTTTTCGGTTTTATGGTGCCTGTGATCATTTAGTTATTGAGTTTTAAACACCATGGTAATAACGTGGTATAACAAAACTTAGAGCTAATGAAAAAGCTATTTTATAGAGACTGCTATTCATTGCTTCGTTAATTGTGGAAACTCAAAAGAATCAACTACTAACATCTGAATGCATTGGATGGGTGTATCTAGTATCGAATATATCTAATATGTGTCATAATCGCTACCGTGACGTCTGTGACGAACTTTAATTATAATTTATTTTAAGCATTGTTCTCATGTAAGTGACTATTTGTGTGTTTTTTGAGAATACATATTTTTAAACCTAACCTAAACGGAAAACATTGGAATAAAATAGAATAGAATATCTTTATTTACGTCAAAATATGGTATTGAGTGTTAAAGATAAATATGTTCTTCATATTCCGCTTACTATAATTCAGCAAGTAAATATTGTTAATTAATAAAAACTAAGCTAACAACGCATTAGGTATGTATAGCAGGGCTTAAAGGCTTAAAATTCACATAATGTGTATTGTACAACAATTACCACACAAATTAAAGATTTAAAAAAAGCAAGAGTAACAAATACAAATTCAACTAAATAAAAGTAGCATATTATAGCCGATAGCGTGTTACTAAAATTGAGTGATTTGAGGGCCTCAACAAATTTAAATTAAATTCTATCAGCACCGACGACAATGGCAACATTAGAAACGTATTGGATTGAGATAAATGCTACTGTAAAAATTATATCAATCTTGTTGAAATTCGATGGAGGAATGCTTTGGTAGCAATTGCTATGAGGCTCTGTTCCCTAACTATGTAGCTAAGCTTCTTTAATGCTGATCCCTAATATCTAATTACTACATCACACAGCATATTAGTATTAACAGTTATAGCAGCAATCAAAATAAAATTATCACCAATAATATTTGATTACCTCATTAGGAAATCCACGCATCCCGCCGTCTAACACACATTCCTTCAAACGATTACAACATCTAAAACAAACGTTAGAAAGCATAAATTCGTTTGCATGCGACATCATAATCCCATTGCACACGTCCAGTCGAATTTGTATCTACTTAAAGACGTGGATGTTTTATAAATAAAGTTATTTATATAGAAAAGTACCGTCAGCAACGACGCCTACGTCGCTTGGGCTATTTTTAAGAATTACTATAATGTTGGTATCGGAGTTGCGTTGTCGTGGCTTTGTGTTTGATGATGTTTCAGCTGGGTTATTATTTAGATTGTGAGTGCTGTTTTCAGTTGTCACCATTCGAAGCCATGTGGTTTTTCTTCTTCACTCTACCGTTTTCTGAGCTAATTTTGATCTTCTTACAGAAGGCTAGTCCAAAGTGATCAGTCGAATGCGAATTGTAGTTTGAAGAAAACCAGCCTGTAGTTGGATCACTGCATGCCATAAACTCCTTTTCGTAAATGAAAGCAGAGTGAGTTATCGCTTACAGAGACAAGGTAGAGTTAGACCCAGGGTCTAGACATGTTGTAGACATTCAGTTCAAATTGCTCTTTCCATCACGGTTATCTCTGATTGAATGTCACTATATTCAGGTCCTCACGTTTACGCGCTGTTTTTCTTCGCCATTAATCGTTAATTCGTTGAAACAGCAGTTTTTGATTTACTTCGAAAACTTGCTTGCTAATGTTTAACTGTAATTTTTGGTAACAGTGATATCTTCGTTGAATAATGCATCTCTTTCTCCTATTGTTGACTTTGTCCGACCAAGTACGTAGCGATTATATCAGCCAATGTCATCCCATAGCTGAGGAAGGGCCTTCCTCCTTGTGAATGATTAGGCTTTATGCTATGAATGTTCAAACAGTTCTAGTTTAATCTAAATCTATATGGGATAATAGATTTAGAACTAGGTTGTATAAATGCAGAGCGATTTCTATAAATAGATTATATTTATGCAAATCGCGCACGATAAGTTTTGCCCTTGCAACTTACGGTGACCTCATCTTAACCATATTCAAATAGCTTCTGAGAAATTTGTCTTCTGTCACCGTTATTTACTTATCGATTAGTGTTGTGTTCGTTCATACCTATTTATCGTTAAAGTATTTATTTAATGATCTAGATTACATATCTATGTGATCATTGTACGATTATTGGTTATGTTTACTTCATCATCTTCCTCATCGTCCTATGTTGGGGTTGGCAGATCATTTTTTTTTTTCATCAGCACATCGCGCGTATCTTTATCTTTATCAGCTGGCAACTACAATAGTTCACGCCTTTTTTCGTTGTTTTTTGGTTTGTTTGTATCTTTAACAGAATCCGTCCACTGTTTTTCAGTCTTCCTTCATCTTGTTATCGTAGTTTTATCATTTCTTGTGGTTCATCATCAGCTTCCTACCCTTGTGTTACTTTGATTTGTCGCAATATGCATTTATTTATTTTATTTATTGTGTTTATCTGTTTACGGGCATAGCAACTAAAATTTTATCAAATATGTGTCGATGTGAATTATGTTCTTGTTCCTTTACTTCTATCTAACTATCTACAGTAGGGAGAAACTATCTCCCAATGTCTGAACTACTTTCATTTGGCTCAATAAACTTTCTCCTAGGCTTTGTCTGTGAGTAAATAGATGAAAGCTTTTTGCGTTATTGTGAGTAGACTGTAGAGCTTTTTGTTAGTTGTTTATGGTCAATTCAGTTGGATTACGTAGCTTCTTCTTGTTACTGTTGTTTATTTCGTATCTTGTACTATAAAAGATATCAATTATTGGTTAGTGTGAGGTAGAAACTAGATCTTGAAATTATCTTCAACACAGTGCTTTAAATGATTATGCTAGATGTGAAATCATTGAACTTGGCAACAAAAATTGTTTAATGATGAAACAATGCTAAAACGTTATAGGTATTTGATCTGTTTTTAAAGGGTTTTAAGAAACTACTGTTGTTTATTTGCTTATCATACATCTTGTTTTTTTACGTGCTCTTTATTTTGACACGCTAGGATATCGTAAAGCAAGAGAAACAATAAACTCTGTGTAAAAATCCCGAGATTTCGCTAGTATTAATAGTCATACGCCTACGTCTGCCTACGACCAACACACTAACCCATTTTTCACGGCCCAATCTTACAAGTTGTGTATGTTAGTAAGACTTTTTTCTTTTATTTTCAATAGCAATACTGAGAATTTGTTAGAATGTTTTATCCTTGGCTTACTTTTAAGTCCCTGTGACGTAGGTGATGCTTCAGAGGTAACTTTCAGTGTGTTTGAGTTATGATCAGTTACACCGTGATGAGGAATTTCTAATTTGATTGGTGCTGAAATTGAATTTTTAGAGACTGTAATTCCTGAAGGAGTCGATTTACCTATATAATTTGATTGAATATGTGAATGAGTTCAACGCATAAAACTCTGGATGACGGTGCAGCTGCATATTTCCCTTTACACCCTAAATCGTAACCTATTTTACATGAATTTTTTGCCTAGTTGAAGGCAAAAGGCTCTTCCTCTATTACATGGGATTATTTGTGTCCCATTACTAGTGAAATGATGAGTTTACTGTGGAAATACCTCTGAGTACCTCGTAATCCACGAGTACCGAGTACTCTTGGATCAGAGAGCTGAGTACCACGGCGCACTTCGTGGAAGTTCGCCGTGGTGTTTCAGAGTAACCCATCAACTATAGACATCAAATCATTCGCGTTTGTGTTTGTTCGTGAAACAGCCGGCCTCAACCTTACTTCACGGACAAAAATAACCCATCACACGTCCGCAACTAATCTGTCGCTAATTCTTTGGTTTAGGCTTGCCAAATGTATTATTAGAGCGATAACCTGTTTGTCGAAGCACCTGATCGCTTTACTTTCCGAGTTTCCGAGCTGGGGATTAAGCTTAGTGCATTTATGATGTTTTCTAGATATAAATCAAAGTAATTTTATACAAATTTGGCTGAGTACGACCACTTTTTGAATGTCAAATTATAAAAGGGAGTCCCCCGATATGCCTGCCCTTCGCACAGTTTAGTAGGGGAGATGTATATAGTGGTGGACTCCCCAGAAAGCCGACAGACTTTCATCTTAAGGTATGCCAAACTCGGGCATGTGGACGGTGGGCTATTGGCTACCTCGCCTCGCCGTCCGTCCGTCTCATGACGACAGGCCGTGTCGACGGTGCGTTCGTGTTCCACGCGCGCCTCAAAGAGAGTCAGCATAAAGAGGACCCCTTCTTTATGCTGACTCTCTTTGAGGCGCGCGGCAAGAACCGATGCCTGCCGGGGTTGCGGGACTGTTCGAAAGAGATACCGTGTGGCCCCAGAACACAAAGGGCGATGAAGGAACATGGATGGGTTTTAGTCAGTATAAGTCTGACACTCCCTCCTGCTCCGCCCAGAGCGGGAGGAGTCATTTGATGATTTCCCATGCGAAACAAAAAGGTATACTAAACTGAATGCTCTAAAAATGTAAGGTTGTATTTGTTTGCGTTTTTGATAAAGGGGCAGTGTTCCTGGCTTGAATTCTTTTTCCATGTCTATCTCGCAAAGATCACGACAGAAAAGTGTCGGAAGATGGGCATCCACTAGTAAACGCTGCCAAGTGCTTAGCAACTCAAAGCTGTTTGAAAATACAAATATTTAATTTCTTAAAGTGGTTCAAATACACAGTCGTGTCTAAAACATAAACTTTTGCGACATTACTATTGTAGTATTGTAGTCATAGAAGTAAAAGCCAAACGGGACTCGTGGTACGTCAGAATACGCAAGACTTAAAAGTATTTAGAAATCTTAATACTTAATTGTTAATATTATAGATATATAGCAGAGCAGGTGGCCCAGTGGTGGCGGCCCCGACTTACGAACAGTAAGTCGTGGGTTCGAACCCAGACAGGCGCATTACTTTGTGTAATTTATTTCATCACCACTGCTCTCAAAACGGTGAAGGAAAACATCGTGAGGAAACCGGCATGTCCTAGAACCAAAGAATTCGAAGACATGTGACATCTACCAATCCGCACTGGGCCCGCGTGGTGGATTATAGCCCATTCTCTCTCATAGAGGGGAGGCCTTTGTCCCAGTAGTGGGAACATTAATAGGCTGATGATGGTGATGATGATTATAGATATCATGTTTGCTCACCACCTTGTATTCAACGTTCGTACTGCTATGCTTTTTTATCACGTACTCGTAGATGCTTCGGCAATTCAATTCATGAAAGAAGCTGCTACAATACCTAGATTATATGATACTAAACATATCAGAAGAGCACATCCATCTACCCAACAAACTGAAAGCTTTATACTAGGCGCGTGCTATCAACATAATTCTTGCCAGAGCGGTGGATTACACCTGTCGTTCGAAATACTCTACTAAATCAAAAGATATACTTATATATAGACATTAAGGGCCTATACTACCTCAAATGGCTTAGCATGATCCTCCGTTACGTCTAAAATACTGCAGCATTAATTTTGAAATAAATATATAGTAAAGTTGAGGATTAATGTTAAGTCCTATGTTTGACGAAAACACCATTCCATAAACTTTTCTTGATAGAAAAAAAATCCAAAGTATTCAAAATTCCGCTGGTATTCAAAAAGTACTTCAAATTCGATCATGAAACTTTGCATACTAACTGAACAAACTATGAAGCAGGTCTTATTTTTTTTTTCTTTTTTCCAAAAGACGAAACTTTGATTTTATAAAGAATATAAAAACCACTCATTTCGCACTATTCGGCCTGCAGTGACTGACGTAACAACCAATTTGTAGTGCAAGCTGATTAGAACGTTATTATAACAGTATTTCAAACGAAGTTTGAACCACCACAAGTAGAGTTGCTAATTTGAGGTAGTATAGGCTCTTAACTGTAGGGCTCAGAAGACGCTTCAACTCTATTTGTTGGGGAGTTTGTTGCACTAACTAAAATACGAGGAAGAAGTATTCAAGGGCTTGCGTTTTGCGGGACTATCTGTAATGATGACGATCAAAAATGAAGGTTTTTTAACCTTTATTTGAAAAAAATACTTTTGATATTAAATACACATCTATGAGGCGACCACCGGTGTGAGCTGAGTCATCATCTGCCTAGCCTTTTCCCAAGCTTTATTGGGGTCAGCTTCCAGTCTAACCGGATGCAGCTAAATACCAGTATTTTACATGGAGCGACTGCCTATCTGACCTCCACAACCCAGTTAGTACTGGGTAATACGATACCCCTTGGTAAGACTGGTTGTCAGACTTTTTGGGCCACTGACTACCTGTAACGACTCAAAGATCACAAATGACAGCCAGGACCAACTGTTTAAGAGTCCTATTACATTTTTTTTGGTAAATTCATGATTTTTGACGCAGTAATTCTCAGCAGCAGTAAGATATTTTAATTATTTGCTTAAGATTAACGATAGTGCCATTCTCTTTCTTGTAAGTTGGAGTTACACATTTTCATTTTTCTTTTCGTGTAATTTACTATAAATATTTTACGAACTCAGTTTGCAAGAAAAACCGTCGACGATGGAACTTTAACGCTCAAATTCACATAGTTACATTCAATTCTTATAAAAGCTAAAATGACTAAAAGATAAGTTGAGTGTTTTACTTGTTTATTGGAGTTTTAGAATTTCTTTAAAATCCTTGAGTTTTCAGAAATAGTAAATTAAGCCATAAATGTCTTAATTCAGCGTCCATTATATTCCAAATAAACTCAATTTTATCAAACAAATTAATATGATATAAAACTTCGATCTACAATGAATAAGTTTCATTAGTTTTCGTTTGTCAATATAATAAGACAAAAATACAATAAATAAAATTAAAGTGCCTACTATAATTCTCAATTCAGCTCGCTCCTCAGTCTCATGTCAGTCTCGTCTCTAATATTCGTCAATATCAATCGACAATCGTCCAAATATCGCTATTATTATCGACTCGTGTACGCCAACGGAAATAATTTGATCCAGGAAGTAAAAATCAAAAATTTGTCTAAAAATTGTAATAGGACTCTTAACGTGCTTTCCGAGGCACGGAGGAAACTCGGTATGTAATGGGTGGTCACCCATCCACAGATCAACCTAGGCAAGCACGGCTTAACCTAAAGATCGACCTGAGTGGCTGTTATTATTTAGCCACGAGCTCCTGGTGTGAGCTGAGTGAGACATCTAAATCAAAACATGACAGAAAATATATTTCGGGAAAACTGTCATTTCATTTGTTAAAGTGTCTCCTGATCATCTTCCTAACAAACGAATGTCAATAACCACAATACTGTCATGACGAGGTCAATGTCCCTGTTCTCAGTTATTCTAAAATAGCACTTCCATAGGAAACTTCGGTAGAATGCGGGCACAGTGTTGACTGACGGGCGACGGCGACGGTCAAAACTCTTCGACCGTTTTATTACATTTTCTTGACGATGAATGGCGAAAACTTGGGCGTTCACCCTGATTGAGATTGTTCGAAATCTTTGATGTTTTTGGCATAACTTCTACTCGCAATTAAAAATGAAGTGGGTGTATAAATAAATAAACAATTATATATCAATGGCTTTCTAATCTATCTGCAATTCTAGAAAATCTTAAGGTATACATAAAGCTGAATTTTCCTTTCAACCAGTTGGAAATAGCGTTCGACTAAGTATTTGGTGGTTTTCTTTGAATTTAGTAGGTAAGTGATTTCTTTTCATGTTTGTGAGCTTGTACATCCATATTTCGCCAGTTACGTATATATTGAAGTCCCGAGTACTAGGATGCCACCAACCAGGCACAAATCCAGACCTAATTCGTGACGGAAAACCGAATAACACTTGACCCGAACTGGGAATCGAACCCAGAGGACCTCATACTCAGCAGTCGCGGTTGCGACAACTAGACCAACGGGGCATGTCTAGAAAACTTCAGATATTTTCAGAATCCCGTTATATCAAAGAAAACCCGGCCACCTTCATTGAATTATATGGACTTGAAGTATTATGTACCTACACATGTATCATGATCATAATAGCTATTTATTCACCAAGGAGAGTGAGGCATAGATAACTAATCGAGTGTGCATTTGAACCACACGAGTTTAGTAATCAGGGGCCCAATTCTGTAACTTTGTGTAAAGCAACACGCCATTGACACTCTATGGACACACTACAGACATTATGTTGCCACTGTTGCAAATTTGGTATTCTGCAAAAACTTCAATGGCGTTGCAGTGGTGTCTCAGTAGTGTGTCGATAGTGTGGCGGTACAATATTTTTCAGTGTTTTCGTTGTTCGATGGCTTCACAATGGCGGCGGTTCGATGGCCAAAACACTTTTCAAACACGATAGACACAACTTTCAAATACAATTAAAATATTTACAGACTACCGTAACTTTGGCCATCATGATGAAATTGCCACATTATAGTGGACCAGAATACCAATTATTACAATAGTCCTCTATGGCGTTTCAATGGCACTACAGTGGTAAGTCAATGACCATAGATAATTTGTAGAATACCAAATGTCAATGACTAGCCTATTGAGACACTACTTACAAACTACCGACACACTACTGAAAAGTTGTTAATTTTACAGATTTGGACTCCTGTGATATACTTACACTGCTTTTTTAGACAAAATAGCAAAAAAAGCATTTCATTATAAAGTTATATTGACATTGTTACAATTGTTAAATGTTTTAAATTTTAGCGCGTCAAACAGTTTTCGCGCCAAAAGACGTTAAAGAAGGTAAAAACGCCCCGTTTCGCAGGTTCCAACATACGCGCGTGTTAAAGCGAGAGAGTGTTATAAATCTCTCGCTCTACCGCATAGAGGTTTGAAGTTTGCCGGCCATATCGGAATGTATGCTACCTGCTGTAAAAGTGCTAGTGGCCAAGTACTTTTAATGGTAATATTAAATCGTTTGATTGCCAACGTCATCAAGACTTTAAAACAAACAAAACGCGTTAGTAATGGATTACTACCCTGATTTTCAGGGCAGTAATGAAGTTCCATACAACATCACTGCCTAGATTTTTGAGAAGGTTTAATGAACAGCTTACAAGCCTTTTAGTGGGGTAGTATTGGTACACTTACTAAGCAAGTGTAGTATGAAACATATTAAAGTATGTGCAAGTAGCCCAGACTTGGCATACAATAAAGGGTTATATATCTACACACAGTTTAAAAGGTCTGGGTCATCTTGTTTACATAAAAACTCACGACTAACCTTTTTACGAGCTGGTTAACCTTGGTAGATGCAGGCACGCAGGTTGATGTCATCGGCATAGGGAGACTGCGTGCAGTTACTATTTGAATATTATTTTAGTGTGGCAACATTGTTGTTATTAGAGATGAAGACAGTTTATTGTCATTTGGAATTAGATTGGTTGTCGTAAATGTATTTTCTGGTATTTTGCGTTCCTATGATCAATAAATATTATCTACGATCGCTTGTTTGTAAATATTATGCTCTGCCAACTTTTCTTATAGTAACTGTTGTTACGATTGTTCTAGTATAGGGTTGCCATCCGTCCCGGTACACCGGGACATGTCACAGGTTTGGAACTTCTGTCCCGGTCGTCTCGGTTGATCTATAAAATGTCCTGAGACGCATAGGGGACGATGGGGGAATGGCGGACGCTTTAGGGAAATAACTTATAAAACTTGTTTTGTTAGAAATAATCAGTCTGATTTTATTAATTACGAAACTTCAGTTATCCATTTACAAAATCAACATCACTTATAATATGAGATCCATCAATTAGTATATTTTTTTTATCAAAAACAAAACCTTGTCTGTCCGTAATTACCCGTAGCCGTCGGGGTAAATCCGGACTGGTGTTTGGTTAATTTTACAGCTCTTTGTAATGTCTCAATTGTGTAGCTCTGCTCATTTTTACGAATATATTTTCACGGCATCTGAAAATGGACAATAGAATTTGCTTAAACTCATTGACGAATCAATTCAGGGGTAATTGCGGACTTCCGTATGTTCCCCAAGGAGCTTGTCCACAATTAACCCAACACGCTACAAAAAAACAACGACAATAATTTGTACGTTAACAAAATATGTCATCGAAAGTTATTGTGGATGGCTTTCACGCCATTATACGTAAAAGAGCAGCATCGCTGATGCGAAGGGTGAGGGGCAGTCCCAACAGCTACCTGAGGGTAATTGCAGACTACGTCCATAGTCCTGTTTGGAGGCATTGGATTGGGCTGCACATATTGTAGGCTGACTGGTGTTCTATTATTTGCTGTATTTGTGTCGTACTAACATAGTTTTAAGTCATCTTGATGTACTACTAACACTCTATGGACCGAAAAGTCTGAAATAAATGTTTTGAATTTGAATTTGAATTTGAATTGTGTAATTTAAATCTCGATTTACGAGTTTATCGACATAAGATATCAGTTTTTAAATATCACTTACTATATAACCATAACACTCAAAAAAGTAAACACTCAAAATTAGATCAAAACTCACAAAAATGTTTGTATTACTCACCTTATAAATCGTGCCCAACCGTCCGTCATGAATGTTTGCTCGGCCCTAAAGATGGCGGAATGTAACACCTGATCACATCGGAAAAGCACGGTTGGTAGGGATTGAGTAGATATCTGTTAGTCCGAACTTACCCCGCGTCCGCAATTCCCCCATCGTCCCCTACAGCGCAGACCGGTGACGCTCGGCGCGGTGCGGCGGCGGCGGCGGCGGGCCCTGCCGCCTGCCGCCGGCCGTCTTTAGTAGCTGCACAGTGGACTAAAGAACGTAATCGCCTTCACGTAGACACGGTCGAAAGCATAATTCAATGCAATTTTAATTACAAAATGACATGTTCAGAATTTCATAATTTTTTATGGGAAAACCTGACCTGTTAGTTAAGGTGTAGAAATCTGAAAAATATCTAAGCTAATTAGTGTTTCATGTTTATCATCTACATTGTAGATATCTAATTTATTTTTTAATCTGATTAATAAAAGCTAAAATGGTAACAAATACCTAGGTATGTTTTTTTTTTCTTTTACATTCATCACCATCATCATTTCAGCCGACAGACGTCCACTACTGGACATAAGCCTCCCCAAAATGGGGGGTTTTGCCACAATATAAAAATGGACAGTAGGGAAACTGCCTACATTACGCTCAATACCGCACACTCACACAAACATGTGCATCGACGGGGCCCCCGAGCGAACGTTGCGGTGCTGTCAGTAGCGCGTGCCGCGCCGGGACGACTGGTCATGTATAAGTTTTATTCCCAATTTTAAAAAAAATGCCACGAACGTATTGCGCGGTATACGGCTGTTTGAATTTTTAACACAATAAATTCAATAATATAGAATTTCGAACGTGTCGTAGCAGAAGAAAGTATTTTTCTGTAAATAATTTGTAATAACGAAGATATTTTTTTAAAGTAATAAAGGTATTTTTTCATGTTATAGTTTTTTAATTCATAAGTAGGTATTCCTACGCATTTTCGGGTTGAAACGCGGTACGGTTCGCATAAATTGTTTTCCGTGTTTAAACTATAGTCTTTTGTTGATATTAACCGACGCCGTAAGATAACTACGCCATAAATACTATTTAAATTGTATTTGTAAGCTAGTGACATATTTAAATTAGATCGATTGATCACAACAGAATAAAAATGTTTTAATAATAAAAAAAAGCAATATCAACAACATTAAAAGGGCCAACCCTATGGCTTCAATGGAGCGTAGGTAAATAATGCATCAACTAGGCTTAGTTTCGCTACTGTCCATTTTTATATTGTGGTTTTGCCATAATCGCCACGCTTGGCAGGCGGGTTGGCGATCGCAGTACGGTTGTTACAATAGCACAGAGAACGCTGCTGCCCATTCTCTGGTAAGTCCCTTAGTCGCCTCTTACGACACCCACGGGAAGATATGGGATGGTGCTATTATTTAAGTCCGACACCATACAGACGACATTCATTCTTTTACATTAAGTACATGGATATTTTTAGTCACATAATGCAAATGTCCCGGTCAGTACTTAGGCTGCTATGGCAACCCTATACTAGTAGGACTAGGTATCCTAGAGGAAGTTATCATTGTGTTCATTTAAGTCAACATAACATCAGATCATGACATCGAGCCTGTTATTCTCGAAGGGCTATCTACCAGGTGTAACAAATTAAACGCAAGACATCTTGTGTTGACTCACACATTGATGCTGAAAAATTTTTAATGATGACTTTTGGAAATTCAACTTTTTTTTTTAAGTTGGAAGGAAAGTTCAAAATTGTATTAGCAAATTTCAAGAACTCGTAAAAAAAAATTAGTTCAGTTTCATGGTCCGAGAGGTCTTGCGTCAATCTATTTGCGTTAATCTATCTATCTAATACCTTTATACGAGCAATTCTTGTATATGTATATAATCTGAATCTCGAAAACTAAAAATTTAGTATGCAGGTGGTTTCGGGGCTTTAAATCGATCTAGATAGGTTTAATTTTTAAAAGAAAATCATCATCCAGATATTTTATAGTAAACCCACAAACATAACGAATTTCGGCAAAAACCATTCAGCAGTTTATTCATGAAACTATAAGCTTTTACATTTATCCCCGCTTGGTGACACCGAAGTGATGACAAACATTTGCTCCGACCGGGATTCGAACCCGGAACCCGAAGAACGTAAGGCAGCCTCACTACCGCTGCGCCATTCGGGTAGTCAAATAATAATGTAAAAAATCATAAGATTCACTGCAATAAACAAAACCAGAAAAATATAATAATATGATATTCTTCAGGAAATATGCTAGTACGAAACACAAAACTTAAGGATTACACGATGAGTGACTACTGTGTGATTTTAATTGGTGAACAAGACTTTAAAATAGCAAAAAATTACTCTGATCTCATATTAGATATAAGAAAGACTCCTATTGAAATAACTTAAAATAAAACAACGTTGCTTGCAAAGATAGACCAAAGACTAATTATATTTTTAAATGGGTACACAGATATAGATGGCTGCATTAGCCATAGATTATAGATATCATTACAACACCCCCACTATATCTAACAATCTACAAACACTTTACTAAACAATTTGCACACCTATTTTATCCAAAAAATGATAATGTTTACTAGAACATAAACTCTTAGTAAATAAATCAGCAGGCATTTCGGCCGTTGGCAAATACCTAACGCACACAATTTTATTTTCTACACATTGTCTACAAAAATGATATTTTATATCAATATGCTTAGTTCGTTTGTGATACACTGGGTTTATGGTTAACTTTTGTGCACTCTGGTTGTCATTGAAAAGATCAATAGTATACATTTCTTGTGTTATTTCATACTGTAAATTACGCAAATAAACCGCTTCTTTACAGGCTTCGGTAATCGCCATATATTCGGCTTCACTACTCGATAAAGCAACAGTTTTCTGTTTTTTTGTTTCCCAAGATATTACACAACCAGATAAAGTGAAACAAATTCCAGTGTATGACCTTCTATCAATGATGTTACCACCCCAATCAGCATCAACAAAACCTTTTAGTGTTGAACTCCCATTACCAGAATACTTCAGGCCATAATCTCTGGTATATTTTATATATCTCAATAACCGCTTTACATATGCACAATGTTCTTTAGAATAACAATTATTAAATTGGCTTAAATAACTAACTGTATAAGCAATGTCTGGCCTGGTTAAAACTGCTAAGTACATAAGACATCCAATTATTTGTTGATATGGAAAATTACTTACACAATGTTCATTTTTAAATACATTTAACTTACTTTCCATTGGAGTCTGAATCGGTTTACATTCACTCATATTAAACTTATGCAACAGCTGATCAATATAATCTCTCTGACTTAATGTTACTGTTTGCTGAGATTTATCAACAGTTATGTTTACTCCTAAACACCTCTTTATCTCTCCTAAATCTTTAATTTTGAATTGGCTAGATAATACCTGCTTTAAATGTTTAGTTTCATTAATATTATTTGAAAAAATAAAGAAATCATCTACAAATAATGTAACAATAGTTTTCAATTGATCTTGCATTTTTGTATACATACACGGTTCTATTTTAGATCTATTATAGCCCATGTTTAATAAACATTCGTCTACTCTCTTGTACCATGCTCTAGAGGACTGTTTGAGCCCATAAATGGCCTTTTTTAATTTAAGTACCTGACCATTTTTTGTTTTTTCAGGAAAGCCTTTTGGTATCTGCATATAAATAGTTTCCTCTAGAGTGTCATTCAAGAAAGCAGTTGTTACATCAAGATGGGTTGTATTCAAACCTAATTGTACTGACAATGCAAAAAGTAACCTCAAAGTTGTATGTCTCACCACAGGAGAAAAAGTTTCTGTAAAGTCCACACCTTCAACTTGTGAAAAACCTTTAGCTACTAAACGCGCACGAAAACGGACTTTGTTTTCACTATCGTATTTTTTACGAAGCACCCACTTGCACTGTACAACTCTACCGTCTTTTGGAGCGTCACTCAACTCCCACGCGTCATTGTCCTTGAAACACTGTAGCTCCTCTCTAACAGCTGACTCCCACTGCTCCTTTTCCGGTCCGTTCAAAGCATCATAAAGAGACAATCTAGCCGCATCATATGTTTCGCTGTCGACACAAAGGTTTGAGAACCCATATCTCTCCGGATTTTTTCTTATCCGTTTGGAACGGCACTGCGGAGGTTCTTTTTCATCATCCTTTAATGTGATGTCAGCGTCTTCATTGTCGCTGGGGACATATGTCTCATCATCTTCTTGAAGACTGTCTACAAAACTTTCTAAACTATCTACAAAAGTTTCAGAATTATTATGACTAGACATTGATTCTTCAGTTTCTCGTTGTTGTGCATCATCAGGTTTCTTATCATCCCCCACTGAATCAAAATTCTGGTCATGCACTTGGATGAGATGATCTGATTTTGATTCTTTCTCAATGATGATCACGTCTCTACTTGTCGTCACTTTCTTAGTTTCTGGATTGTAGACCCTGTATCCTTTTATATTATCTGGATATCCAATGAGAATACTTTTGATTGCCTTCTTGTCCCACTTCTTTCGCTTTTCTTTCGCGACATGGACCATAACAGTGCTACCAAATATTCTTATATGACTAATATCCGGCTTGGAGCCAGTCCACAGCTCATATGGAGTTTTATTGTCCAATGCTGCTGCTACAATCCGATTTTGCAGGTACACTGCCGTATTAGTAGCCTCACCCCAGAACTCTTTTCCTATATTTGCATCAAAAAGGAGACACTTTGCCTTTTCTACGATTGTGCGGTTAAATCGTTCACACAATCCATTTTATTGTGGTGTATATGGATTGGTTTTCTGATGAATCACACCAGCACTGTTTAGGCAATCTTCAAATTGTTTGTTGCAGTACTCCAGCCCATTATCACTTCTTAATATTTTGATTGTTCTCTTGGTTTGATTTTCCACCTGTGCTTTGTATATTTTAAAATACTTCAAAGTCTCATTTTTGTGTTTCAAAAAATATACAAACGTCATCCTGCTATAATCGTCAACAAACAACAAGAAGTATCTCGAGCCACCTATAGACATAGTCTCCATTGGTCCACAGATGTCTGTATGCACAATATCCAGAAGATTACTGCTTCGCTGGCCAGTACTATAAAACGGCAACCGGCACTGCTTTCCTTCACAGCATGTTATACATGAGGACTTGCTTATATCAACTTTTTCATCAAGTGACATACCCTGCACAGCATTCTTCATGTGATTCAAGTAATCTTTATTTATGTGTCCTAGTCTGCGATGCCATGTTAGTCCTGACACAACCGATGCTGCTAAACATTCTTGTTTTGACAGATTCACTTTGTATACTCCGTTAGCTAACACTGCCTTAGCAACTAACTCTTTCTTCTGATTAAAAACTGAACAACCATCTTCTGTGAAAGTGACACTGTTGCCTTTCGTAATCAGTTGGCTAACAGATATTAAGTTTGTGGTTAGGGTTGGTACACAAAACACGTTTTTCACTATGATGTCATATTCGCAGTTATCTGTTGTAGTCGTAATATTTACATCGCCAGAACACAATACTGACACCTTTTCACTATTTGCAACAACAATTTCTTTGTCTTTCGTTGTCAACTAAATAACTTTGGATTCCATGCCATTTTTGTTAATCTTCTAGCGTTAATTATTGACATTCAATGCATCAACATTTATAATAATAACACTGTAAATACTCCCCTAATAACATTAACGTCTCACAATCCCACACACGTATTAGAGACAGAAAAGTAGTTTTTTCGTGACTAAAAGTCTTTACGTGATGCATCAAAATATAGCGGGGCTTTTAAATAAGGTCGATGCCCTAAATGTTTGCCTACAGGAATTGTCAGAAAAGGACATTAGTGTTGACGCGCTATGTGTTACCGAGCACTTCATGATGTCTGGGTATGAAAGCCATTTACATATTCCCAATTACTCTTTAGCATCATTTTTCTGTAGGAAAGAAAGTAAACGAGGTGGGACTTGTATTTTGATTAGAAACGGGCATCAATGGAGAGAAGTTCCACATATAGCTGAGGCATCTATAACTGGGGTAGTTGAATGTTGCGGTGTGGAGCTCACTCAATACAATATGATTATTTTATGTGTCTACAGAGTACCGAAACGAAATAACCTAAATGTATTCTATGAAACAATAGAAAAAATATGTAAAAAAAATTATGAACACATTATAATAGCGGGAGATTTTAACATTGATATAATGAAGAAAAATAATGTTGTCTTAGATTTCGAATGCCTGTTACTAAATTTTAACCTTAAGTTAGCGGTAAAGCAACCTACCAGAATTCATAGTCAAACTTGCATTGACAATTTTGCACATAATTTTAGAGCCAAGTGTAAAGCGGACGTTATTGAATTTGCGCTGTCAGACCACACAGCGCAAATAATGAAATGCCCAGTGAAAAAAACTTGTATATTAAAATACTGGCGCAGAAAACGACGGGATTTTAGCGTAGAGAATATGGTTAAATTTAGAGATTGTTTAAAACATTTGACTTTTTCGGAAATATATGAAACTGAAGATCCAAACATATTTATATATCATAACATATTTGACATATTTATTGACAATTTTAAACTATTATATGACCTCTGTTTTCCATATAAGCTGACAACGATAAAAGTAATTAGAAAATCTAAATGGATCTCACATGGCATTAAATTATGCAGCAAAAAGAAGCGTCAATTGCTCTGGAATTACAGGTTAAAACCAAATATGGCGAATAAAAACAACTTTAAAAATTACACGAAAAGGTTTAGAAAAGTTATTAGATTGACTCGACGTGCCCAAAACAATTACTCAATTAAAACTGCAACAAATAAATCTAAAATGACATGGAACATAATAAATAAAGCTAAACCATTTTTACCGAAAGAATCCATTAACTTCATAAATGTCGATGACAAAATAATAAATGACCCCCTAGATATAGCTAACGCGTTTAATAATTTTTTCGTAGATAAAATTCAACCAAGTCAAGAATCGGGAAGCAAAGTCACAACGAATATTAAAAACCGGAAAGACTCAATTTTTGTTGCACCCAGTACACCCGTAGACATATTAAATATAATTAAATCTTTAAATGCAACAAATAGTACAGGTTATGATGGTATATAATAAATGGTAATTTGGTAATTTGGATGGTAATTTCAATGATTTACCGGAAGACATAAAGAAATGCAATAATATTAACATATTTAAAAGTAAATTAAAGAATCATGTTTCTAGCCAATAACGTCACCATCGCCCCAGAGGCAAATATTATATAAGTAATTAAGGAGTAACTTTGTATCTCATTATAAGTGAACTGTTTTTTATTAAGTTCTTATGAGAAATAAATATCTTTAAACCTAAACCTATTTCTACAAAGGTTGTAAAGTATGTTTCTGAAACCATTTGTGCCCACTTAAGCTACCTAATGAATCTGTGCATCAGCTCAGGTGTGTATCCGGATGCCCTAAAAGTTTCAAGAGTGAAGCCATTATTCAAAAAAAACAAGAAGGAACACATGACTAACTATAGACCAATTGCCTTAATTCCTGTAATGTCAAAATTTTTTGAAAAATACATTTATAAAGAATTGTATTCATACTTTGAAAAGAAAAATATGTTTAGTAAAGAGCAAAAGGGCTTTAGACAAAACATGTCAACCAGTATGGCCATTTATGACTTTTTACATACAGTTATGACGAATATGGATACGAGAATCCCGGTTAGTGCTATATACTGCGACATGACGCAAGCTTTTGACTACGTTGACCATGGCATCTTGCTACAGAAATTAGAAGCTTACGGCATAAGGGGAAACATACTGAATCTTATTCAGTCATACCTTATTAATAGAAAACAATACACAGAAATTGAGAGAATTAATGTTAATACAAAAAAAGAGGAAATCTATGTATCAAGCGAACGCACACCCACATACGGTGTTCCTCAAGGCGGCGTACTCGGATCTTTATTATTTATAATTTACATCAATGATCTGCCTAGTGCTATTGACCACCCCATGACTCTCTTTGCCGATGACAGCACTATGACTATAGCATGTAAAAATAAAGACATATATGAAAGTGACATAAATGAATCTTTGACAGCAATAATATCGTGGTTAAACAGGAACAACCTTAAAATAAATCTAGATAAGACGACTATTATGCATTTTAGGCAACGGACCTTAACGCAATATACAAGGACACTGTACTTGATAAAGTCGACACAACAAAATTTTTAGGAATTATTATTGATTCTAAATTGAACTGGAAAGCACACATCGAATACCTAAGTAAACGGCTGAGCTCTTCAGCGTACGCCTTATATAAACTGGCCCCAGAGCTAAACACAGACGCCTTAGTAACAGCGTATCATGGTATAGTAGCATCGTTATTGCGCTACGGTATTATATTTTGGGGCAACTCTACAGACAAAGCAAAAGCGTTTAAGGCTCAAAAGAGATGCATTCGTGCGATGTTCAATCTGAAATCGACAGACAGCTGTATGCCATTATTTAAAAAACACAAATTATTAACTCTGCCATGTATATATATTTTTGAAATTGCAGTATTTGTTAGGGTGAATCAATTTATGTTTCCACGTCTAGCAGACACCTTCCCCCGTAACAGACGTGACAATAATCAACTGTGTACGCATACGTCAAAGACGGCATTAATGGGAAAAAGCGTTTTCTGTATGGCTCCTAAAATATATAATAAAATACCACAGTCTTATAAAGCATTGCCGGTAAATATGTTTAAAAAAAAGATTCGAGATTTATTAACGGACAAGTGTTATTATAGTATAAACGATTTTTTAAGTGACACTACATGACATTGTTACTTTTCTTTATCTTTGTGACATTATATGATTATTTTATATTATAATGACTTATCAATTTTTATTGCATTTTGACATTGTTTATTTTCTCTTTTATTGTTACTTAATTTTTGACATTATTTGATTAATTTACTTTACTGACTGAAAAATGTTTAAGTCTGACTAGTATTTGGATCGTAGTAATTTAGTTTTTATTTTGTAATTTATTTTATTTTGTAAATTTTATAAATTTGTACGCCACATTGGTGAAACATGGACGTACAAAATATCAATATTGTGTCATCCTGCGTGCTCAGTTTGCATGTATACGCATGTTTTAACAAATAAAATTATCTTTATCTTTACGATAGTGTTTTGAAAACATAATACAACTAATTTTACTCGATAAAAAAAAATCACGAACTTATCTCTAAAAAATTTTTTTTAACGAGTAAAAACCATATTTAAATACATGCGGTCGTTCTGTTTTTTTGGCAATGAGTTAGCATGATAGTGCTTTATTTTTTTTAGTAATCAATAGGTTTTATGTAAATCGCAAAAAAAAAACACTCATTTCGCACTATTCGGCCTGCCAATGACTGACGTAACAACCACTTTGTAGTGCAAGCTGATTAGAACTCTATTCTAACAGTATTTCAAACGAAGTTTGAACCACCACAAATAGAGTTGCTTGCTAATTTAGCTCCTGTAGTCGCCTTAAATATAAAAAAAGCTCCGTTGGATTATTTAATGAAACCTCAATTAAAATAAAATTACTGAATTATGTCGCTTTGTTATTGCGAACAAAACTGGCATTCGTATTTTAGTTGGAATAGTGAGCATACAGCCTTGTGAATGGGTAGCGAAGAATATTGTAAATGAGATAGTTTATTGTCGTGTTAAATTAGATTGAACATCGTAAATGTGTTAACTCAGTGTTCATGCATTCACGTTGATCATTAATATTTCTTCGAATACTACTACTAATGGTTATGTTGTTTAATAAATTCGATTTTATTTTACCACTACTTTTTTGAGTATTTATTTAGAAAAAAGAGTCTCTTTTTATTGTGAAGTCAATTGCATTTTTCCATTACACCTTTTCTCGACGTTTTATAAGTGCCCATGAAGGCCTACTTATATAAAATATTTAGATTTTGATTATCTTACTAACTGATGCTTACGAGATTTTTATTTATTTCCCAAATTAAATAAAAAGTGCGCTACGTGTTAATCCTTGTCACACGTCTTTGTCCCGATTTTTTTATTAAAACCTTCACCAGTTCTTGCATTGTTTCGTAGTAGTAACGACATTTAAAATATTTACGAGCGACTAGTAGTTCCTAAAACTTTATTAGATATGCTGTGCTCTAAATTGTGTGACATACGAGTCATAAATGTGTTATCTCAATGTTTTGATGCAATCAAATTGGCATTGTTAACAATAATAATAATAAATGTTTCGTCGATCGCTGCCATGTGCGATTTTGTGAGTTTCTTAGTGCACCTATGAAGCTGGAAAATAGAGAAGCAATATTATTTGTGTGTTTATTTTGTCTCTTTATTATATGAGGTCACTAGCTTCTCCTAAAATAATACCTATATCTACTATCTTCAGATTTAAGAGGGTAATTTCGTCTCAAATAGTACGTAGGTATAGATAAATTAATTTTGATTGCCGCTAAAAAAAGATAGCTACTTAAATTTAGCGATGTTTGTAGGAGAATTTGGGCTTAAGATTCACGATGAATCACTGTTTTAAGCTTTCACGGTTTAAACTAAACTTATGTTGTCACTTACGGGATATCTCAACCCGCGATCACGGCGCTTGCAACAGCGTCGAAAACGAAATATCGGGAACTCAAAATAAATAACAATCACGGAAGATATCCCGTAAGAGACAATTAAGTTCACGATGAATGTCCCGTAAGTAATAGCAATGCCTTACAGGAGGACGCATTTGTATGTTTTGCTCTTCTTTTTCAATAAGGAGCATGCGACCATTGGCTTGGCTGTTATGACGAACTTACATTATTGGTAAAAGTCGTGTTTACGTGATAGCTGATTTAGGTACTATATTAAAAGCTAATCGCGCTGTACGAATAGAAATAATGAAATCGTGTTATGAAATTGATGTCATGTGGTAGTTTATTGAATCACGAAGGCTGTAATTGCAGGAAAATTGTTACCTACTATAATTTTTATTAGATGGTGCATGCAGAGGTCAAACTAAAGTTCAACAGTTGTAGATATTATTATGGAGCTTCCTCATAAACTAGTAATATTTTAGATAATTATAATTGTTTAACTAACTTGCAATCCAGTATACCTAATTACTGGATGCTTGTTTGTCCGATCTATTATGTTGCCGTGCCCTAACCTAACTAAATGTACTATCGAGGACACTCCCGCCCCACCACTAAGCTTATTTTTGCTTGCACTCGCAACATGAAACGCTCTCTAGCCCCGCCCCGTTGACTTTGTATGGAAATAATGAATGAAAAGATACCGAATCGGCCGAGCGCACTGACGACGCAGGCCAAACCACAGAATAGATAATAGTACTAGCGTGCCAAACGAGAGTTATTGTTATTTTGCGCGCCAAAGTTGAGGCTTTCCTAATAGGCCCAAACTTTAAGGGGGCGTGCGTGGCTCGTGGCCTCCGCATGTTTTAAGCGAAAAAAAAAAATTAAATGGTCAGGCGAAAAAGACCCCGACTGTACACATGAATGCAATAGTTATAGTTTGAACTTATTTGACATATAAAATAATAAAAAATTCTTCCTGATTTACTGAAGTTAAACCATTTCTAAATTCTAGTAGGTACCTACACGCATAAAGTTGGAAAGCTTATAAGTAGGTACTTCATAGATTATGATTCACATTCCCTGTAGTCTTCGTGGAAATCTAACCTAAAATTCACTGGTTAGTTTCCACCCAAGCATAATTGCTAGCAAAAGCTTAAATACTCCAAATTCATTGTCCAGCTTTTCAACCTTTCTAATTTCCTAGATACAGGCCGAAATCCATCAAAGCGCCGTAAAGCCGGCCAGACTAAACGTCTAGCCTTTACACAAAACATTACTCTCGAGAGTTCATCGCAATCGGTTAAAAATAACTCTTGTTCGTACCATACGTTGTCTTGGTAACTACATGACGCTGCACGCTGGTTGGTTAGACTTTGAGTCTGCTTGCTTTCCTAAATCTAAGAGCTTGAAAAATCGTGGTTTACGGTAAAACTCAATGTAACGCACTCAAAACACTGATGAATGCATTCAATAATAAGTAGTAAACATAACCCTAAAAAAGAGTATTTTAAAAAACTTCTGAAAAAATTGTTACTTTGATCTTCAATATCTCCGTAACTTCGTTCCCAGGTAAGGTCTACGATAAAAAAATAAGATCGCAATGACGGGGAAAACCCCCGGGCCCCGGGGGGGCCTTTCGGCTTCGATTAAGGGTCTATTTGCACCCTTTATAAAAAACAGTCTCAACCCGCAATGGAACCGCGTTGTGTATCATGGGTCCACTTTCATAGGAAGACGCCTATGTCCCATTAGTGGGGGCTATAAAGGCTGATTGTGCTCTGTAAGTAGTATGCAATTACCTATTACCTGGATTTACTTAAGGCGGTTCCCTGAGCAAAATTAGCAACTCTTATTGTGGTGGTTCAAACTTCGTTTGAAATAGGTACTGTTAGAATAAAGTTTTAATCAGCTTACACTACGAAGTGGTTGTTACGTCAGTCACTGCAGGCTGAATAGTGCGAAATGAGTGGTTTTTATTCTTTATAAAATCAAATTTACGTCTTTTGGAAAAAATAAAACGACAATTATGTTCATTATTAAATTGCCTATCCATTAGTATAAGTAGCAAATCAAAATAATGGTAACTTTACGAGGAGTAGCATTTTATAAATCAGTATTTCTCATTTCTGTGGTTTCGTTGTGAGGGGATTTATTAAACATTAAGCAACTTAAAAAAAATGAAACGACAATTTTGGAGTCAAGAATATGTAGTATTTTAATGTATTTTTTATTAGTTGGTATTTCTTTTTATTTACAAGTACACATAATTGTTCAGAAGAGGTCAGGCGGTAATGGTACAGGGTAGGTATATGTTCACGATTTCTACTCGAGTGAGTTAGCTAACCGAGTATTTATTAATACAATTTATTAAACCTTTTTCAAAGCAAATAACACGAGAAAACAGATGATTCCGACTCGAATTAATTGATACAAATTAATTTCGATACGCTACTAATAAACACACTAGCACCTTCATTCAACATTCTATTCCTACAATTATACGTATAGTTCAAACAAACACTTCTCAATTAGCTCTTCCAGTAATTCCTTACCACTAACTGGGTTCTTGATTTGGTTTCCAAACATGTAAACAAATTTGTGGTTTTAGAAGTACAATATCGAATCAACTAAGGCACCTCTAGCATAAAGTTGATAATCGTTTAACTGGACGTCAATTGGCAACAAGGATTTGAATAGACTTCAAGTATTGGTGGCTCATTTCCTAGAGAACGTGACTGCGAACCGGCCGCTGATCACGCGTCGCTTTGAAAGGAAATACTCACTTTTAACTAACGTACCTATATAGGTACTCCTGTTTTGTGGTACCGTTTAGCGCTTAGATTCTGTAGAATAGTGCTTTTATGGTTACCGGTATAAAAGCCGGAGGTTTTTGCTCTGCAATGGACCGTTGGCTATATGCATTTATAGTTTAGATGTTTCTGAACTTTACGGTTTCCCTACTACTACTACTACTTCAGCCCATAACGTCCACTGCTGGACATAAGCCTCTCCCATGATGGGAGGAATTTGCCGTAATCTCCACGCTTGGTCTGTCATCACTGCGATCTCCAATCCGCCTGGGATTGGAGATCGCAGTGATGACAGACTAACAGAAAACGCTGCTGCCCATTCTCTGGTCTACGGAGGCGCAAGGTGTTCTGCCTAAGACATTAGTCGCCTTTATAGGTACGACACCCGCAACTGAGTGTAATGGGTTGGTTCTATTCTACTCTGCCGGATACCACACGGCTACGGTTTCCCACGCATACTCAAATACAGAATGCAAGGGATATTTGTTTCAAGTATGTATAAACAATTAGTGATCATGATAATAATATCCATAAAGCTATGATATTCAGTTAGAAAGAAAGAAAAAATCTTTATTCATCGCAGAGACATGACGTGCATACAAAATTTGAAAACAGAAACAATAAACATAACAAACATTCAGAACGCGCATGAATGTCATAGTTTTTTATCAGCAAGAAGCAATGTGGGCCTAATAGTGATAAAAACAAACACATGCATTTATGGTAGAAAATGATATGACCGAAATCCGAAAGTAAATCACACAAGAATCAAAATCGCTTGAACCAAACCCGTAGACTGTCAACGTCCACCACACCTAACTCTCTAAACTAAAGACTGTCAATCATTCATACAAAGTAAAACTGATTGACACAACTTTCTGGTACACGGTTCTCGAAGACATAAGAACATACAAAATATACATACATATGTAGTTGTATAGGTACACAATCTTACTTGACCTAGCTCTAACAATGCCAGCTCAGATTTCTAGCCCGGCCCGTCGAACCGGTTCGGCTATCTGCTTTGTCCAAGTCTGGATACACCTCTTGTATGTAGGCGTTAAGATATGTGGTGCCCTTTATTGTGAACTATCTTTTACCTGCGGCTTCACGCGCGTTTACTATGTCTGAAATTACTTAGTCACGAGAATGTCCTACATACATAAGTTCATGATTTTTCCTGTGGACCCTTTTTTTTCTGATGAGAAATCATCAAATGAATCCTCCCGCTCTGAGCGGAGCAGGAGGGAGTGTCAAAATTTTACTGACTAAAACCCATCCATGTTCTTTCAATGCCCTTTGTGTTCCGGGGCCACGGTATCTCTTTCGAACAGTCCCGCAGCCCCGGCAGGCATCGGTCCTTGCGGACCCCTTCCTTTTGCCGGCTCTCTTTGAGGCGCGCGTGGAACACGAACGCGCCGTCGACACGGCCTGTCGTCATGAGACGGACGGACGGCGAACTAGCCCATAGCTCTCCTAAACATCAACTTTAGAGCACCACCTGCTACGATCCTGACATACTCTTTTCGCCTAATCCACGTTCATACATCGGTCATACAAGCACACTGGTATAAAAAGTATACTATGTCATACTCCAGGTCCATGTATCGCTATGACCATCCATATCCGTCCATCAGTTAAGGAGTGAAAAGGTTACAGACAGACATAAGTACATACCGACAGAGTTACCTTCGAATTTATAACACCAGTATGAACATAATGAGGTATACGTATACTGATATGGATATAAATGATAAAGTGTGTAAGATTTTGCCCACACATTTGTAAGGTTATTAGCCAGCTCCAGATAAGTTAACGGCTAAGTAATTGTATGCAAATTCTACAATTATTTACTTTACAGGTAATTCATATGCAGAACCTGTGAAACAAACCACAACTGATTGTATTGTCTAGGAATCAGTAGTAACAATTGGCATTGCAATAAATTATGACTTTAATTATGATTTAAATACTTACAAATCATTTATCTCTGCTTAAATCAACAGAAATTCCCTTACCACTATTTTAGTTAATGACGATATTAATGGAAAGCCGAACGCAAATAAACATGAACATTAAACTAATACTAAATACCGCCCTACTCTCTCTATAAGCTAAGGTTAATCAAGTCGTTAGAACTTCAATATAAGTTAGTGTATCTTAGCGTTGAATCTAAACAAGTTTAGAGCCTGTAGTGTTTGATTGTATGAAGATATCTTTCAATAACGGTTTAAAGGTTAACTGGTGTTTGTTTAGCCTAAGTAAGCCTGTGGTTGTGGAGAGTTTCTCGCTGAACTTAATTTGTAGCTGTATAAGTGTATAGCTTAGTCATGAATAGTTTAAATATGTGACCATTCACAATTCAATGACAAAATAACTCAAGGTAAGTGATAGAATCAGGCGTTACTTTGCGCAAATCATAACAATTTTTTGACATTAAATGTCATGCAAAATCTACACGAATATTATAAAGAGGAAAGATTTGTATTTTTGTGTGGGTGTATGTTTGTAATGAATAAACTCAAAAACTACTTCGGCGATTTCAAAAATTCTTTCACCATTAGAAAGCCACGTCTTTACTGAGTAACATAGCCTATAATTTATCCCCGTACTTCCACGGGGACGGGAACTACGCGGGTAAAACTGCGTGACGTCCGCTAGTACTAAACATTTTGCATAACATTTCATGTCAAAAAAAAATAGTTTAATTTCGCGAAAAAAGATCCAGGCCTGGATGCTGGATGCAGCATTGATTAATTGTTTGGTTTAGGTGCATGGCATGCAATTATTATTGATTTTTCTGCACCTGCTCCACCCTTCATCCAGTCCTGGATCCTTTACCGTGGAATTAAACCAAATATTTTGCGTATAACATTTAATTCAAGAATTTCTCAACTTATTTCCAACTTAAGCGTACGCATAAGAAGTTCTAGAGTTCGAATAAAGACAGACATTTTTACTTTTTCGAAGTTATATGACATACCCGCTGCACTAAAATAGCGTACAAGGTGTTGGGGCGTAACTCCCAACAGTGAAAATGTTATGTACTTGTTATTCTTGTTATGTAGACTTGTAAGGTATGTTATGTTATGTAAATGAGCAGACAAGTGATTCCCTTGATGGATTTATTGCTACTGAATTATAAAGATACGATTACAAACTAAGTTACAAAAATGCACACCTAAACAATATCGATATGCATAAAATGAGTATGACGTACAAACTACCGAAAGGTCAATGTACAGCGTAGCTCGTACACAAGGATTATAATTATCATGATGATCATGAAACTGAAAACTAAATGAATGTGGCAAAGCCATTAAGTTTAATTATTTAAATTCCACCAAATACGAAGTCAAATGTATAGAAAACACACCTCTTGTAATACAAGCTAATATAACTAACTTAGTATAAACTATGATGATGAAATCAGTGAAAGGCTATCTCATCAGCAGGCACCATAGGAACACGATCCTCCCTGTCGAATAATTCATGTAAAACGACTTAATGTAATCGCCTTTCCGGTTCCTATGCGGGGCGATGATCTCACAAGACTCACCTATTTGCTAAATACAGTCGGAAATCTGCATATAGAACTAACAATAAATAATAATGGACTTTATGACAAAAATGGTCCAAATTATTGTCAAGGACAATGCTGAAAGACCACAAAATAATATAGCTTCAGATAAATCAGCCTCTATAGAATGGAAAGGCACTGAGGAACTTTTAAGTCTTGTTTACAAGTCAAGTACTAGAAAATCTCTATTTAACAGTGGTTTAACACATGAGGGCCTAGAACAAACTAGACAAATCGTTGTTTAACAGTGACAACAATTATTGAAAACTCAAGTCAAATGTATTGGATTGACATAAGTTATAGAAAAGTATTTATGACTATTCTGTTAAAAATCGTTATAGAAATACGAAAGTTTTTAAGCGACTGTCCCTTGTATACGGTAGAGTCGGTAGACCATCTAAACTAAGCAATATTTAGAAATACGCTAATTTTAAATCATGTTCATCCACCTGATATTTCTTACCGCCTCCATAAGATATAGGCTGACCTATCCTGACTCCGACACGGGCCCACGGCTCGGTTACTATAGTGAATAAATAAATACATTACGCGTCTTAATATAATCTGGTTTCAAGTTCTTCAGAGAGCGTTGATCTCGATCCAGCTTGTGCGAAACTTTGGTCTTGTATTGTGTCGCCGAATCCGTTCGCTTTGAGTATTGTACTCGGATTTGTCGAGTTTGGGTCTTGAGCGCGTGGGTGCAGTTCTGCGTTTGTTTTGGTTAGACAAGATTTTGTATTCAATTGTTTATCGGGCTGCTGTTCATGTCCAAAGCGCGTATTTTTGGAACGAGTGGGAAAATTATTTGATCTACCCCAATTTCCAGAGAAAGGCCAGCAGCGCCTTGGTTTTGTAGACGATCTCGCGGAGAGTACCTGGGTTACTGAAGTACTTTGCCCTAGACAAGAAATTATAGGTGGATACGATAGAAATGTAAGCTAACATGGTTTTGGTGAATAGGGTTTTATACAAAAACTCTAGATAGTTTAGCATACTTGTCTAGACTTTGGCGCTAAAGTTACTATTAGCCCCTTCCCAGGTTCTTTATTTTCGGAGGAGTTTGAAGACCCCATCAAGACCATTAAATGCGAACTATGCGATAAGCTCTTGAGTTTCGGTCATCGGTTAAACTTTTCAGGTTAGTTTCGGTAAAATCTTTGTTCCTAATCCAGAAAACCGTTCGTAAACTCAATCACATACAAAATCAAATCAAAGTCAAACATTACACACGCATATTGAACAACATCAGTACTGTTCAACTACAGCCACACAAGTTGCAGACAATGTGACGTCTCTCTCCTCCGTGTCGTATTGCGAACCGGACGGACCAGATTTGCACACTTTATTGTGGAGTATGCTCGTACTTAGATTCAGTTTGGAAGATGTAGCTTCGTGTCCGCACAAAATGGCTAGTTCTGCTATCCCTGAATGCTTTTTTAGGTGTCCACTATTAACACCTAGTTCCTGATTTGATTTGACCACTAGTCAAGCATTCCGTATGGCGAAACTTCAATGTAATGTAGCACTCGTCATTTAAAAATTTAAAGCTTAAGTAGACCCTAAATAGTCTTAAACTTCAATGACTCAATTCAGTAACTGGCAATCAGAGTAGAGTTATTTATTTGAATTCAGTAAGTATGTACATTATTTACAATTTACAAATCTGTTAAAATAAAATAAACTAACCAAAAACTGAACAAATGGCGTCAAAAAACTCCTCCTCAACACTGTCAACTGGTAATGTCCCGAAGAGACTGGCGACGTTAGCACACTGTATAGATATTAGAGTAGATGTACATAATTATTCGGAGTTGTGGAAAACTTGTTAAGAAAAACAAAATCTCAAAAGGGATTAAGTCGGAAACAAAATCATTACATGATGAATGAACGTGGATGAGACGAAAGGATTATGCGAGGATTGTAGCTAGTGGCGTTCTGTAGGTTCTGCCTACCCCTAAAAAGGCGTGAGTAATGAGTTTATGTAAGATATTTAAATAATTACCGACGTGTGTGATAACTGATATGATATGTCGTGAAAATGGTTGTAAACGCGGGTAATCTTGTATAATATCTCGAAAGACTTCATAAGTTTTTTTTTATTTGCAGGTAATTACGACATTTACGGCCTATAGTTTTCATCCACCGTCGGAAGAAGAGGTTTGTAGTTATAAGCTGAACTCCCTAACTGTTTAAAGATATTTTTTTCTTTTAGTGTTTTTCCCGAACAATTATCTAGTGTCATTCATGCATACGGTTGTATTACCCACAACATTTTTATATTTGCAATTCTAAACTATAGTATCACGTAGGTTGGTAATGTGAACATTCACTTAGTCCAGTGGTCGGGAATGGTTAAGAATGGGCCATTGCGAGTCCACCCGCGGTGTCTTAAGATGCAACTTAGGGATTTTATCAGAGACCCATTACTTATAGCAATAAAATTATGTTCATTAGTGAACGGACTCTATTGGTAAACAGCGAGGATTATGGTTATACTAAGTTTATGAATTCGATAGTTTACCATGTTGGTTTGTTTGAGTCTTCTTGACGTCTAAACTACTGAAATGATTTTAATGTTATTTGGCATAAAGTTTAAATACAGCCTGGAAAAGGTCACAGGATAGCTTTTTCTCAAAAATAGCTAACTTTTCCAGGAAATAGGCATGACGACGGTATCAAAAATTTGCAAATCTATTTAGTCCGTCAGTTAGAGTATTGGAAATTAATGGACACGTATTTTTTGTTTTTGTAAATCAATGAATATTAACAAAGATAAAACGCATCAAAACTGGGGAGTGGGGGCTCGTGACGTCAGAACTAGCTAAAAATTATACCTAGGCGTGACGTATTGAGAATTTTAAGTGTCATATCTTCGTCAATTTTGGTTTACGTAACAAAAGAAAAAACACGGGTCAAATATTTTTTACTAATCTAACTGACGGACTAATTTTTTTTGTCGTCTTGCCTGTTCTATGAACAGCCAGGTTTAAACACTAACCAGAACCACGTAGGTGAAGACGGGGGCATCAACTGGCTTGTAGAATTAGAGTTAGGTAAAGGTTTCCGTGGGCAGGACATATTGCTCGCAGAACAGATGGCCGATGGGGCCGAAAAGTTCGGAAGACGTTACGTTGGAAGGCCTCCCACTAGGTGGACCGATGACCTGGTAAAGGTTGCGGGAATCCGCTGGATGCGAGTCGCACGGGACCGGTCAATGTGGCGACACTTGGGGGAGGCCTATGTCCAGCAGTAGACGTCTTTCGGCTGAAATGATGATGATGCGAAAGGTTTTCTTGAAGTACACCCACATTTCGCCAGTGCCGGTGAAGTCCCATGTAACACGGGGCGACCCTATCACCATCAATCGGCCACAAATTCAGATCCTAGGTTGCAACCGATTTCAGATCTAATATAAAACGTGTGTTAATTATTGTAATAAGATATAAATCCTTATTAAGAATCAGTAATATCATCCTTACTGATGATTTCCTTTTACGCCGTCAATAAAGTGTCCATTGATTGCAGTCGAACAAGGTGTACGGTTACTATTCATCCTTTGCGGGACAAGTAGGGCATGCATTTGTGTTAATTAACATACTATAATAGTAATTAAGCGTTAGGAACATCAGTTTTACTACTTAAGGTCAACGAACACTTATAAGAACTAGATGGAATCGCCTCAAGACGAACTGTTTGAGGTACTTTTTATGATACTCCATTCAGTATTATATTATCTATGGCCGTACCATCATAGCTTCAGGTCTAGATTAGCTAGTAAATATGAAGTGGTGTAATGCCGATCCAATGTAGTTTTTAAAAAGTAGTCTTTATTTTTGTTAAGACTCGTTTTTGAAGTAGTTTCACAATTTTTAGCCTGATCTGTCATTCTGTCCCACTCCTGGCCAAACACCAACAACATTTTTACTAAGAAAAAGTAAATATGTTATCAACAGCTTATTAATGTTCCCACTGCTGGGACACAGGCCTCCTCTCTATGAGAGGGAATGGACTATAATCCACCACGCGGGCCCAGTGCGGATTGGTAGATGTCACATGTCTTCGATTTTTTTGGTTCTAGGACATGCCGGTTTCCTTACGATGTTTTCCATCACCGTTTTGAGAGCAGTGATGTGAAATAAATTACACAAAGTAGTGCGCCTGACTGGGTTCGAACCCACGACTTACTGTTCGTAAGTCGGGCCCGCCACCACTGGGCCACCGCTACTGTCCCACTGGGCCACCGCTGCTGTCCCACTGGGCCACCGCTGCTGTCCCACTGGGCCACCGCTGCTCTTCGCTCTATATGTTATCAGTAACACTGAAAACGGGATATTTACCATATTTACTATCATGTGTCTTGGTAAATATCACATTTTCAGTGTAAATGATAATGTTAGTGACCATGTCAGTTTAAAAACGAATGAATACGTTATAAATCTAAACAGTTCTGTGATCAACTTACCTCAATCTGTGGCCATTTCATTTTATATGGATATATTATGTAAGTTTTTAATTTGGTATGTTTGGTATGGTATGCAACCTTCTTATCAAATTCAAAGTTTCAAAACTATTACTTGTAAAAAATAATAGGTATATTATAGTGTTGGGACGCAAACTCTCAAATATATAATAAAACTGCGTAATAAAGCTTTTATCTCCCTACTGTATCAGATACCTACCTCCTTAACTTTAGTAACAAGCTCGTTTAGACCGCACCTACGTACTGTTTGTTAGGACACTATTGTATAAAATACATATCACTTTAAACACTAAAAATCATCCTTACCTTTCGCTGAACAGAGTACAAAATACTTTGAAAGCTTCAGAAGAAAACTTGGTTATAATGAATCCAATCCAAAATCGATTTTGAAGAGTAAATAATAGAGTTTTAAATGCCTTGACGATAGTAGAAGAAAAGTTGGCACAGGAAAAGTTCAAAGACCTTGGTACTCCAGCTTGCGTGCGGCCTGCTTACGACGAATTTTGTGCAAATATTTCACATTTCCAGCCAGTGCGGTATGCCGCCTGCAATAAAATTAAGCTATTACTTACTTATTTATAGTGCTACTTAAATTCGAGGAAATTATTTTCCATATTATTTCGTTGGAACTTCATTCTACTTGGTTATGTTAGTATCTACTATAATAAGGACAATTTTGAAGTTAGTTCAAGTTTTTGCGTTTATTTTTATATTGCAGTAAAAACTTCGCAAAAAGTAATACACATTTTGTAAAAAGGCAAAGCACCATGAAACTGTATTTGTCATTCGGCGATTACATTATTAAAAGCTTTACTAAGAAAACATGTGCACGTTTTAGAAGAGTGAAATTCTAAAAAGTATTTTAGCTAGCGACACCAGCAGTTGTGCCTTTTCTTTCTTCGCTTCTTCATAAAACTTTAATAAAAAAGTACATTTTATCTTAACAAACTAAATATTGTATAACACTCGAATTTATAAAAATCATTCCCGACTGAGTAATATCAGTTTATACAGGCTGTTTTATGTTGGCGTAAGCGTACTCTGACGAATTGAAAACCTCCTCCTTTTTGAAGTCGGTTAAAAAGTGTACTTACCCCTAATGTCAAAGTCACTATTTATAATAACTTAAAGTTAGTTTAGTTTAAGTATGTGGCAAAGTTATGGAAGCGTGGAGTCGCCTAATACAGGTACTCCAAACACGTCTAAATGTTCTGAATTATGTAAATTGTGACAATAAACTATTTTGTGTTTGTATTATTGGGGCTAAATCCGAAACTATCCAAAAAAGAAGTGTTCAACGAAACCATGACCTTCACTTTGGACAATTGCAATTGATTTTTAAAATTTTCTTGAGCCTGGAATTGTCTACACTAATATTTTAGAGAGGAAAAATTTGTATTTTTGTGTGTATGTTTGTAATGAACAAACTTAAAAACTACTTCGCCGATTTTAACAATTCTTTCACCATTAGAAAGCTACATTCACCTTGAGTAACATAGGCTATATTTTATTCCCGTACTCTCACGGAAACGGGAACTACGCGGGTGAAACCGCGTGACGTCCGCTAGTAACGAAGAAAACGAGAAAGTTCAGCGTAACAAGCCCGCACAGCTGTATAAAATCTCAATTGCAAATACTTGGGCAGCACGTACTATGCATATGTAGTATTTTATTTACATCATTTAACTTAACATCATTGATGTCTATTAATAGCCGTGCTATGAATATTCTAAACGGGATATGTTAGATTATATTGTAATCTATTTCTAATAAATATGATGGACATGGAAGTCATGAATTAAATATTGTGATAAAGCTATTACAATGATATTGTAATTACTCGTCGTTTACACGAGAAATTATAGGTATTCCTAGATCGTTATATGGACACTGAAAGGCGTAATAAAATCCTGTTCTCATCGCCAAATTTGTCTAGGCTTTTCCAAGTAGGTATGTTGGGATTTAGCTAAACTGGATGCAGCTGGTTATCCGTATTTAACAAGAGGCGACTGCTCTGAACTCCAAAACCAATTAACTGAATATTCAGAATCAGAATCATTTACTTGTCAAACATATGTACAAACATTAAGGATCTTAAAAATAGTAGAAGCTCTTGCTATGTTTTGTCGTTACAGACATACAAATTTGAATAAAGTGTAAAAAAAAAAACAATTAAGATTGCAAATAAAATGTCAACTCAAATAAAAGATTACACATACAAAAAGTCAACTGAAATAGAAGATTACAAATATAAAATGTCAATATAAAACAATATAATTATGTTATTAAACTTTAAACATCTGTCGGTACTCCCCTAAAGGGATATCATCATCATCTGCCTAGCCTTTTCCCAACTATGTTGGGGTCGGCTTCCATTCTTACCAGAGCGACTGCATTCATCATCATTGCAGCCGAAAGACGTCCACTGCTTCATATAGGCCTCCCCCAAGTGTCACCACGCGGTCCCATGCGACTCGCATCCAGCGGATTCTCGCAACCTTTACCAGGTCATCTGTCCACCTAGTGGGAGGTCTTCCAAAGCAACGTCTTCCGGTTCGCGGTCGCCACTCCAGAACTTTTCGGTCCCATCGGCCATCAGTTCTGTGAGCAATGTGCCCTGCCCACTGCCATTTAAGTTTGTCAATTCTTCGGGCTACGGCGTCGGTGACCTTGGTTCTCTTGCGGATGTCTTCATTTCTGATTCGATCACGCAAGGAAACTCCGAGGATAGCCCTCTCCACTGCTTATCTGACCTCCTTTAATAGGATAATACTTTGAAACATGTTATCTCTTAGGTAATGTTCTATCTTGCCATTCACATTGAGCTTTTCACATGTTTTAAAACACGAATCATATTTCCTTGTACAGGAAATTGTAAAGAACCTTTAACATTGACTTCTAAAAAACTAGAACCACTACTACTCATTAATAACCCCTAATTAGCGCAAACCAAGTGTAAAGAGAAAGTGGCCTCTTAACAAGACCAAAAGTTCGCGGCTAGTATCTAACTGTACTTACTTACTATACTATCTTGAATCAAACGCATCTGTACTCAATCACGGGCTCTGACCCTGGGTTAAGCACTAGCTAAGCGAGAGGTGGAGTTCATAGACATGTTATTTTAAAATCTAGAATACACCTATTATTAATTAACTTGTAGTTAAGTTACTTATGTATGAACTTTGGTGTGACCACAGATTTTTTGTGGTGTAAGTTTAGCATAGCTTCACTACAGATTTTTGAATTCAGGTTAAGTGTTTGTCTACAACTGTTAAAATGACAATAGTAAACTTCTGGATACAAAATAATACTTTAGTATTTTGCAATCTAAAACTACTCAAGTTCGCATTTTACTAAGTATACACACGTCAAAAAAAGTTTGTGATCACTAGCATATGCTGATATAATTTTTTAAATTGAACTTTATTAAGAAAAAATCTTTGCTGTGTGTGTTTTTTTTACTGTTTTATATTCTAAATCTATATTTTAAATAAAGAATCTAAAAAGAAGAAGAAATCATAATATAATCTACCGTAACAAAAAAGATTTCGATTTTTCTACTTCTAACTCTAAATTTTTTTGATGTGTGTAAGTCCGATGGCAGCTGATCAATTCCTCAAATTAAAGGCCATGGTGAAAAATATTTATTTTCTTGGAAAATATTAATATCCTTGATACTACAAATACTTATATCACAGTAAAATATGTAATGGCTTTTGCACGGAGAGGAAACAAGCGCTAAATCAATTAAATGTACAAAACCGGTGCAAAGACGAAGAAGGCAGTGCAATTAGCATTTACTTCGGCTTAAATAATTTAGTTAAACTCCTTCGCTTGGTGCTAATTTATTCAGAATTACCCTTTAAATATCGAGACTTGTCGCTAACCTATCTCAGTCTCGGGACTGGAGTATCAATTAGTTTTAACTTAAGTTACACTTAAGTTCACTTAAATTGTGACTTAAAAGAAAATACGGTTTATACAAATTGACCAACCCGCATTAGGTCCCGTGTGGACACCCACTCTTGCTCATAGAGATGAGTCTGTAGCCTAGCAGTTGGATCATTATAATCTGATCATGTTATCTAACTAACTCGACGCCCGGTTTCTGGAGCTAGAACTTGGAAACTACCTTAGTTTCTCGACATAAGACGTCTCTAGAACTTCTTATCGCCTGTTAACGTTGAAAAAAGAAAGACATATAGCTTCCTAGCAACCAGCGTCTACGTGCAAATAATTCATCATCATCATCATCATCAGCCTATTAATGTTCCCACTGCTGGGACACAGGCCTCCTCTCTATGAGAGGGAAATAATTCACATGGAAACAAATAGACCATCATCTACCTAGCCTTTTCCCAACAATGTTGGGTTCGGCTTTCAGTCTAACCGGATGCAGCTGAATACCAGTATTTTACATAGAGCGACTGCCTATTTGACCTCCACAACCCAGTTAGTACTGGGTTGTACTTTGTGGTTGGTTGGGTTAAGACTGGTTGTCAGATTTTCGGGCCACTGACTACCTACCTGTAACGACTGTCAAAGGTCTACAAATGACAGCCAGGACGTGCTTTCCGAGGCACGGAGGAAACTCGGTACGTAATGGGTGGTCTGGTCAACCATCCACGGATCAACCTAGGCAAGCAGGGCTTAACCTAAAGTGCGACCCGAGCGGTTGTTATTATTTAGCCACGAGCTCCTCAACTGTCCTCAACCTATAATATAAGCAAAGAGACCTTGAGCCTTTATATTTTTGCAGTTTCTTAATCTTCGCAAAGCTTTTAGTATCACCTCTTCTCATAGCGGGTCAAGGCAGGACTGCTTTCTATAAAGCCTCAGAATTTATAGATAAATATTATTATGGCTCGTTGTAAACTCGTGTGGTAACTAACTACTTATGTGTATGTACTTGGGCACATACGTATACGTCTATGGTAGGTTGTGTGTTTATGACTTTATCCCTAACAACTTTATAGTAGGTTGTGATGAGGATCTTTGAACAAGTACCTTCGTGGTGGTAATTAATGGCTTTGAAATATGAAATTGTTTTGAGTATATGAAAATTTACCGTTTTCTGTTTTTGCGTACTTAAATATTATTATTTCATTCTTATTCTTTAGTTGTACTGTACAAATAAATTACGGATACTTGAGTTAAGCCCAACTCGTCACTGTTCTTTCTCGTCGTCGAAAACAAAAGATCACGATTGACAACTGTTTCTAATATTTTGGTTTTCATAGTTTCGATTTGTCATACAAGGTCACTTTACGTACAAATTGGTTTTTTGACAGCCAAGACTCAAGAGCAGCTCAGTGCAGATATTTTTGCTTTTATAAAATTAAGTACCTATAAAGAATCAGCCGCCCACGTCATCCTGGAATGCGAGGCCGTGGCTAACCAACGCAAACAAGTCCTCGGAACGGTGAGGTCACTCCGCGAAGCCTGTGAAGCTCCCAGGAAATTTCTGTGTTTCTGGACGGAGCTAGGCTGGCTAACTTAGCCAGGACACCTATTACGCACAACGGACCGAATGAGAGTCTAAGTGCGGAAAATGGAGTACCTACTCTACTCTACTAAGTACCTATAAACCTCCCTTTGATTATATAATGTAAAGAAACCTCCCTTAAATATCCAATGGTGTATTATAATCTATCACAAGTACAGAGGAAGACCAACATCTTTGAAACCCCGCTATCGTATTTTCCCTACACAATACCCCTTCAAGACAATTACGCTGCAAAACATTGCAAGTAACTCCCATTTGCTTTTTGCGCATCAGGGTCGTTTTGCGTCGCAAGTCAGACGTCCCTTTCATACCCAAACCTTTTGAGAAATGAGGTAACCTACATAACTATGTAGGTGCTATTTTAATACATACAGGTTGTAAAAGATCTCATCACGAAGTCATCAACCAAGCATACTGTACTTCATATTATGTAACTTTACGAAAAAAATATTGTTGGGAAATGACTTTTTTTGGGGTGATAAATCATGTTTTGTGGTAGAACTCAATGTAACGCACTCAAAACATTGTGCTGGTATTGGATAGTACGGGGGTCGTGGAGGTGTTTAACGTAAAAATCTTACATTAAAAACTTGTAGTTAAAAAAAAAAACTTGTCAAAAAGTTGGAACTTTGATAATATCTCCGTAACTAGAAGGTTCCCGGGTATGGTGTAGAACTAAAAAATGATTGCAATGACGGGGAGAACAAGTGCCTTTCGGCTTCGTTAAGAGGTTTTTTACACCCTTTATGTTCAGGCGCGGATACAGGGGGGGGGGCAATGGGTGCAATTGCCCCCCCCTGAACCAGACCAAATACATCATTAGCCAAGCTTGAACTGGTTTGACGGAATTGAAACTAAATATTCTACTTGTATATCTTGTCATGGGCGTCGCCAGGAGGAGGCAGCTGCCCCTAGAGGCTCAGGATTTTTAAATGTTATAGCTTTTCCTGCCTGATGCCATAGAATCGCATTATAGCATAATTATCTGAGGCAATGTACAAAATTTCGAGCTCGCTCTTGAAGCCTAGTTTTTCATGAGTCTTAAATTTGTCTATAAGAAGCCCAGGTAACTCCAGTAGGTCGGCAGGAAAAGTGTTAAAATTTTCGAGCTCCCTTCGCTCGCTCCAGTGGCGGATTTACCAATAGGCTGAGTAGGCTGGAGCCTAGGGCGGCAGATTTTAGGGGCGGCAAATATGAGCCAGTTTTCTTTTTTAGTGTTACAGAAATTAATACATTCATAATTATATTCCTAAATGCTATTAGGTCCAGACAAGCAATTCAATACACAAGCAATACAACTTATTGAATCGCGTTTATTGAAAACAAGCGACGGGAATTATTTTACATTTACAAAAACTGGAAACGGCAGTAAATTGTTAGTGTGGAAGGTTTTTTTGGAACAATAAACTAAGTGAAGGTTCAAATTCAGGCTAAAACAGAGAGAGTCCAGATACCCATGTTTAAGAATTTCTTTAAAATTATTATTGTATTTCGCCATGGAATCCAGACAAGTGTGTCGAAGCTATAGGTAACATGGGCGTCACCAGGGGCAGCTTTTTCCTGCCTGATGCCACAGAATTGGTATTATACGTAACAAATTGTAACGTGTGTTTTATGGTTATAAATGAGCCTCTGAGTACTTTTACTATCGCTACAAACTTACACATTTTCTTTAAACAAACGCGCGCGGTTCGTACCCTGCGAAAAATTTCTCGATCGATCGGTATAGACAGAGGCTGAAATAAATTAGGAGCCCCTTGCCCCGAAGCCCTAATAGGCGATTATAGCATACATACGCAAGGTTGCATAGCATGTGGATATTTTGATCTCAAACCTTATAACTGTCTGAATTTACTCGAGGCCAGATGTAAAAATTGTCGAGCTCACTTTGCTCGCTCTTGAAGACTAGCTTCTCTTGAATCTTATCTTTGTCTATAAATCGCCCAGGTAACTCCGGTAGGTTGAAACAATTCTAACATGTCCAAGGTAGGTAAAATATATAATGTCCTGATATTTTGGGGGAAACGTGCTAAAGTTGAGCAAGTACTTATAGCACAGAAAAAATGCATTCGACTATGTGCAAAATAAAACGGACGGATTCATGCCACATTTCCAGAAATTAAAAATATTGACTGTACCATCACTTTATATTTATGAAGCCTGTACTTTTTTAAAAACCAATATGCATCTATATAGGCCTGTGGAAAGTCAACGACGCTCAAATAAGTTGCACTTGCTATATACAAAAACCAATTTTTACCATAAAAGCATATATGCAATGGCTCCAAAACTTTACAATAAATTACCAGATAAAGTTATTTTGGCAAACAACTTAAATAATTTTTCATCCCATCTATTCGAAAAGGACGACTTGGTTCGCCTTTAAGTGCACCCAAAGGTGGTGTTTTCTATAAGAAACTTTTAGCGGGCAGTAATGAGTTTTTAATCCTCTTTATAGATGTTTCAAATTCAAAAAGTGCGCCGCAAAGATAATTGCGGCGCACTTTTTGAATTTGGAACATCTTAGTGTTCAGCGCCGAAAGAAATCGAACGCAAATATTGTTTGAATAAAGACTGGCTGGTACGACGGCCCAGTCGCGCCGCCGGCCGCCGCCGCCGCGCTGACTGAATAAAAAAAAGAAATCAAATTAAAAACGCGTGAACTACAGACCGCGTTTTCGTCAATTTTCATGAATTGTTAGAAATTCATGGTTTTGTTTTGAAAAATGAGTTCTTCAAGTGACAGTGAATAAAAAACACAATAAAGTGAAAAATAACTTTAGATCTTCAGAAGTCGGTTACCTTTGTTTGATTCATTTAGTTTTTTTTTTCACCGACTTCTGAAGCTAAAGTTATTTTTAACGTTTTTGTGTTTTGTGGAGTCGGTTTTATTTTTTGCAAAAAAGTTTTTATTATTCCATTTTTAGTTGTAATATCCTATCCAAATATTAGATATGCATTTATTTTACATGTTGAAATTAGACCACACGACTGAAGTAAAAATGTTCATAAAATGAAAACTACTGGGCCAAACTATGTTACATTTTTATAGGACCAAATGGCAACTATTCCGCATCAAACTAAATAATAAACACGTCAATCGGCTCATAAATATCAGCGTAATCGGTGTAAATACATAAAAAATCAGTCGAATTACCTCCTCCTTTTTGAAGTCGGTTAAAATTATGAGGCTCCTTTTATTTTCTCATAGTGGGTGATGAAAATTAGAGTGTATCACTCGGGCGCAAAATATATTTTTGGCTGGGGCGACGTACTTTGAATCCCTCGCTACGTTCAGGATTCTATTAAAGAAAAATATCTCGCCGTAAAAATATTATTTTGCTCCCTTATGATACAATCTACTATTAAACATCAGTTTTTTTAATTCTTGAGTGACAAGGCATATTACTCTGTCGATGCATACCTTAGTGATAAATTTTAAATATGATAATTTTTGTTATTTTTTATTTAATTAATTCTCACATTTTAATTTAATAATATTTATCCTTGACATTTTGTACTATTTATTTTATTTTGACAACTGTAATATTTGTGACATTCTATTTTATGAGTTTTGTTATTCATTTAATTTTGATTTAACCAGTGACACCATTTTATATTTTATGCCTTTTATTTTATTATTTTTTGTTTTTTATAGCTGACATTTTGTGCAATGTAATTTAATAATTGTTATTTGGTGATTTTAATTATTTAGTGAATCAAACTGTACTGTTATTTATTGATTTTGATTGAATTTAAGTTTATGTGATTTGAGAAACATTTTGTATGCCTACCGGCGGAACATTAGTTTCTGAATTTTATGTATTTTTACCAACTATTTTTTACTTATGTTCACAAAATAAAGGAATTTAAATTTAAAGTGTACAAATTTTCGAGCTCGCTTCGCTCGCTCTTGCAGCCTACTTACTCTTGCCTTTATCTGTGCGTCGAACAAGTAACCATTATGTATCAGGATTGAAACAATTCTAGTCTGTTCAAGGTAGTGTTAAAATTTTCGCTTAGCTCAGGAATTTACCCAAAAACTTTTTCTTGGGTAATCTTAACAAAACTTTTGGGTAGTAAAAACAATCCTAAAGGAACTGGAGGAGTGAAACGTATGTGGAGCGGGAGATAAAAGAAACGACCGACTTGCTTGAACACCAGTGTATTACTGCCGAAGGGACCGCACGAGGCGCGCGGCGCACGCGCTGCTTACATACATATCACTAAAACATTGTGTAGAGGTCAGTAGGGGCGGCAAAATTTGAAAAGCCTACTGGCGGCAAATGTGTAAATCCGCCACTGGCTCGCTCTACAGACTACTTTCTCTTAAATTTATCTAAAATTCGACCAAGTAACTCCTTTATGAACGTTCGAAACCATTCTAACCTGTCCAAGGCAAGGTGTCATAACAATTTCTCGCTACGCTCCCTCCCCCCGGCGCAAAAGCTGGCGACCCCTTGATTTTTGTAAAGTAACGCCCATTTGTTATAATTTTTTTTTTTTTAATAAATTTAAATATACTACAAACTTAGTCCAGAAATTATTTTGTACAACTTTTTGTCTTTTTTGTACAAAAACTGTTGTTTCCATCAAGTTCAAAATTATTTTCCTAGAAAGTCCTTATAAAGTTCTACTTTTTTCTAAACTTATGGTTACATAGTTAGAGGGGGGGGGGACACATTGTTTTTTACTTTGGAGCGATTATTTCCGAAATTATTGACATTATCAAAAAAATATTTTAGGAAACCCGTATTCATTTTTAAATACCTTTCCAACAATATATCACACGTTAGGGTTGAAATAAAAAAAAAAATCACTTCCCACTTTACATATAGGGGGGCTACCCTAATAAAACATTTTTTTCCAATTTTTATTTTACCACTTTGTCGGCGTGATTGATATACATATTGGTACCAAATTTCAGCTTTCTAGTGCTAACGGTCACAGAGATTAAGCGAGGACGGACGGACAGACATGGCGAAACTATAAGGGTTCCTAGTTGACTACGGAACCCTAAAAAAGGTATCATATTCGACACTAAATATAGGGACACGATGATCTTTCAAAGCATGTACAGACGCCAGCACATCAAGCTACTACAATCTGTCAAACTTTAATAGTTTTTAGGGTTCCGTACTCAAAGGGTAAAATGTTGCTATAGTTGGTGCTACTTAAGATGAGGGTAGCGGTCATTGCCCTTTCCCTAATATATCTTCGTACGAACCAAAACAAATAAACCATGTATCGTTTTTCATTACAAAAATGTTAGAGATCTATTCTCATCTTAACTGCTACCAACTATGGTGTCTTACAGTTGCCTTTTACGCTAGAACGTAACTAAGCGATACTGTGATGACGAAAGATGACTAGATGATGATGATGATGATTTTTGATAGCCATGAGTCTGGCTTAAACATAAGTGGCGAAATTTAGACGCACACAAATGTGTGTTGTTACATAACATCACGCCTGTAGTTCCGAAGAGTTCTGCAGAGGTGTACCCATTCGTACACCCACATTACGCCGAGCGAACAGGGGGCGAGTTCATTACCATCAACTGGGCAGAAGTCAAGACTCCATGGTTGCTACTGAGAAGTTCCTGATGAAAAAACATAATAACGCTTTGCCCGACCCGGAAATTGAATCTAGGACCTCTTGCTCAGCTGTCGCGATCACTAAATCGCAAACTCGTCGGTCACTTGACTAACGAGGCAAAAATATATGTTGTAATGACTAGAAAAACACATACCTAGACCACATATTATTACTCATTCAACACTCAAGTGGAACTAACAGTCACTAGTCACAGTGAACCAATTTAACAATTAGCCAACAAATGGGTCACAGTCTGTTGCGTTAGAGGTCGAGAATCAAGGGCACTGGGGCTTTGGCCCTTTGGCATCCGACAGGGACGCATGATTGACACGCCAAGAGGTGTGAGCAGTAAAGAGCATGATTGTATCAGCTGATTTTAGTGGAAATTTGTAACGGGATTCTGTTTTGGTTGGTGATCATGGAACCCCTTTTAATGATAACATCATTATGTTTAATTTAAATTTGTATGTAGCAATTTGTCTGAAAGAAAGTTTGCGTGGGATTGTTTGGTCAGACATGCAGTCGTAACATGTAAAATAAATAATAATTCAGCTGCATTGGTTAGACTGCAAGCCGACTGCTATATAGTTCAGCCCGCGTAACATGACCACCGTGGAAACGGGTTTCTTCGCAGAAAGAATCGACAAAATGACAGATAAATGACAGATGAACAAAAGAAATCTGACATTTTAAAAGAAAAAGTGAAGTTAAGCAGTTGATAATGATGGAAGTATCATGGATAGCAGCATGTATGCATGTGATCATACTGATTCAATTTAGAAAGATCTGCTACAGTACAAGAGACCTGTGACATAATAATTTGGTTACAACAACATAGTCCTTGCCTTTTGTGTTCGTTATAGTTCGTTTAATTTCCGGATTGACGCAATAATATGCTCTACACATGTTTGCTGATGCTACTACAGCAATGACACTTGTTATTACACTGAATTTTTTAGTATCGTTTTAGGACTAGTTAGACGAAACGCGATCAGTATAATATTTGAACTGTGTTCGAGAGTTGTCAGTATTATCTTTACTATAAAATATTTACTCTAGTTCATCTAATTGTGTCCTTTTGGTAAACCGTTCAGATGTTAATTTCAATATTTCGGGTTGTGTTGTGTTGCTTCTATTGATTATTAATGATCTTCTTCTTCTCTTTTTCCATTATGACCCTTATGACCAGTTTCTTCTAAATGTTCACTCAACTATTTTCATATACAGAATTTAGAAACCTTTACAGTCTAAAATATACTTGCTTTTGAAAGTCAAGTTTGTGCCACAAACCTTTTGCCATGAGACTATGGAGAATTCGAACTGTCTCGATGACTTAGTGAGGCTGCCTTAGCCGAAGCTATAATAAATTTAATGCCAATAACTGGGCCATATGCTTTAGAACGTAACTCTGTTATTGTTCCTGAGTTTATGATGCTGTAGATTTTATTGTTTATGAATTATGTGGTGTTGTTACTTATTTATTTATTGCTTTTTGTTGCTAACTAGAACTCATCATCATTCTCTTGCCTTTATCTTTATTTATTAATTTAAACTTCATGTATAATAGTGGTACATAGGCCGACTTAATGCCACAAGGCATTCTCTACCAGTCAACCTTTGGGTTAAATAGGAAAACATAGTGATAGGGTACAAAATAATGTCTAAAAAACTAACTTCTTGTTAACGAGAATTTAAATATTTATATTGATACTAATACACATACCTATACAGATAAAATAAACTAATAGATATTCTATCAAATACCAAAAATTAAAAAGAAAATAACGAGAAACCTAATAATAATTATTATGACTAGACTTCAAATTGAGAGCTATTTAGTCTGACTTAAATAGTAGTTACGAACTTTTCTTTTGAAAGTGAATTTGCTTTCAGCCTTTTTAATGCCAAAAGGCAGCGAGTTCCAGAGCTTTATAGTAGAGATAGCGTAAGAATTTGACATAAAGCCTGTACGGTGTGAAGGAATTTGGAGAAGTAGATTCTTTGAAGCTCGAAGGTTACGACTATGACTACGACTTTATCCCAATTTAGTTGGAGTCGGCGCAGCATGTCTCCTTCCATACTTCTCTATTCTGAATTCTCTACTTCGTCATCTCATCAAACATCTCCTTTCTGACAAGAATCGCCCTTTACACAGTCCATCCATCAGTTCTTTGATCTTCCTCTACTCTTATACCCATCTACATTCATTCATGTAGCTGACTAGAACTGTTGAGTTGTTATGTTTAACTTCGTCGTGAAGTTTTGGAGTCGATGCCTTTGGGCTATTCTCTGGATCTTCAACAGTAAAGTTTGCATTTAGCATATCTCTTTTATTTTCTTTTGAATTAACCGTGATAATGATAACAGTTCTTAGTATTTGGTTAATGATTCAGAGGCTTATGATAAGACCGGAGATCAAGAAAGAGACCTAACTTATCTTCGTTTATTATGTTCTCATTTGTACATGATCTAACCTCTGATCATGACTCATGACTCCTTAGATAATCCTGTGTCTTACTGTCTCTCTGAAAGTAGGAAAAAATCACCAATAAAACTGAACGCTGTCCGAAGCTGCCTGTTCCACATCCGAACCTCATTCAAGAGCTGTCAACGTCAATATTCCACACCCAAGATGACAGTGACAGCTCTTGAACGCCGTTGTGCTAAAGTGCTGGTCGCGTTGGTGACATTCGCTCTAAAATGTGGAATTTATTCTTGATCAAACGAGTTCTCACAATCCGCATTATTCTCTGTTAACTAAGTTGAGACAGCTACACGGGGTCGCGGCAGACCGAGGAGAAGATGGCGGGACGCCTTGGATGGCTTTCTCGTTAATTGGCGAGAAGAGGCGCAAGACCGAGAAAAGTGGAAGGAATGGGGGGAGGCCTTTGCCCAGGAGTGGGACAGCTCAGGCTAACTAAAAAAAAAAAAAAACTAAGTTGAATGAATCTGAAAATATGTCAAACAAGCCCAAAACTTGTCTATCGTATACACCACGGATCACGTTACATCCTAAGCCTCTCAGATAAGATCGCGACAAGACACCGGTGTCCCGTTCCGTACATACAACATGCTGAGCCTCCGTGACTGCACTGCATAGCATAAGCCGGGTTCAATGTACCGCCGCGCCGCCCAAAAGGACATGGCTCCCACAGCCCACTCGTGCTACTGAAATACTACGGGTAGTGTGTGCAGGGGAATTTAGCAAAGTTTATACTGGTTGTTGTATTAGTTATTGATTGCGTCTGCATTGCGAAATGCAGTAAAGATTGGTTGGATTTGACTGATTTTCGGCGAAAATAATTACGTTTAAGTACCTAAGTATTGTATAAACGGCCGCATTTCAGAGCCCTGAAAAATAAGATGAAAAGTATTTTTCTGATGGTATAGGCACAATTTTATTCGCAAAATAATCGATATCTTGTGCAACAATACAAAGTTCGTCTAAATAAACGAATGTTATCAGTAATAACACAGAAGCAGTTGATAGTGATAGCATCTAAAAATATCTTACATAATTAGTGAGTTAATCGCATTACGTCAGCCTTATTATTCGCGGTTTGATAACGGCTAGATATACGTACCTACCTAATCAACAATTAGTTCAAATATACAGGACCTACATTTACTATTTATAGTAACCCACATTGTATAGGTATAATAGGTGTGTTATCATTGTTTTCCTGTTTGCTATCAACCGGTGCGAGCCATATGGCATTATAGTTCAAAGTTTCAGCTGGCTCTACGTAATTTTTATTATCTCTTATTTTCCTAATACTTACGAAATTTTCCGGACCCTCACTTGAAAGCACTCCGAAGCTTGCCGGCAACGTCTAGGCGATGTCTACAACCACACGTGGGAGCGCATAGCGCATGCGCAAAGTCAAACCTCCAACTTAACGGCTAGTATCGAGCGAGCCTCCGTGCGGAGAGGTCATGTCGCAATGTCGGACGGTCGCGAATCCCCGTCGCAAAGCGGTCTTCGGGACCGTGTCCATTTCTTTGAGAAAGTATGGAGTGGACAATCTAGTAATGACACAGTAGATGCGACCACTGATGTAAACGAAATAGAACGACGTATAGAGCAGCGCAAGCGGCGCCCAGAGTCGCCGAAAATAGAAGTTAAACTTAAACAGACCCGTGATGGAGAATCTCCTACAAAGACTTTTGAATCTTCTTTCCCTAACTTGAAGTTAAGACATGTGGAGCCCGCTGAGGAACTGGAGAAGTTCGAGCGTCAGGTCGAGGAGGGCGACCTGGCTGCCGGCGTCCGGTTCGTCAAGTTCGAGCGGGTAGTTAAAAGGACTGTGACCGAGACCCGTAGTGAGGAGCGGGCGGAGTCGCCCCAGCACGAGTGGTACTCCGAGCAAAAGCAGCAGACCTGGCAGACTGCTCCTAGGAAGGAATACTTGCGGAGCAAATCGGAATATGACTCGCACATCGCAGAAAGACGCGGTAAGTTTGCGTTCTGAAGTTGAAGAGGATTTCGGGAAAGAACTATTGACTTAATCAAATGAAGACCCAGTATAGGTCCTGTTTTATTTTTGTTGTTAATATGAGAATGCAGTTTATTCAAATTCAAAGCCTTTATTGTGCTCTTGAGCAGCCGGCAAATGTCAAAAGTACGTTTGACCTTGGCAATCGACAGTAGTAAACAACTTGATTTGGTATTCTAATTTTAGTTTTGACTTACCTGCGAACAAAACGTATACTTAGTTTTTTTTTTCTTCAGGCAAAAATGACATCATTCCTAACGATTTTTTTAAAATCGAAAAGTGAATTTGTTTTTTAAGCGGACTTGACCAGTTACGCCTTGTTTGGCGTTTTAATGGCTTTATTTTGATTAGATAAGATAATTGCTGAGTGTTTTCAAGTAGCCTTTGTTAATTGTTAAAAAAATTGGCGTTCTTACTTATTGGAGTTTTAGAGCCGATTACGCAACTTGTATTCTACACAAAACTTCAATGTCATGGCAAAACAATAGGTCGTTGGTCAATAACGTATCGCAACTTGATTCTTCATTGAAAAAAGGCTTAGATGACGCTCATTCTCAAGGCTTCCCATTTAAAAAATAATTTGGTTTTAAAACTAGAGAAGGCTTCATTCTTCATTCGACTACTCTGAGAAGTACAAACCCAGACACCATAGTCTCTTTTGAAGTCCGGACATAATCTTGGCCAGGTAACATAATCCAGAAAAAAACGTATTCTTGTCCTCTGTATTTTATGTCATTGACTACAATACAGGATATTTCATAATCATTTAGTCCGTCTTAAAAAGTCGCTACTGTATTCCACATAATATTTTTCAACAGCATACTTATCTTTATATTAAACAGCCTTACATCCTTTTATCTCCGTATATTTGATCTCCGTGACTAAAATCTCAAGTAGCTGATATGTTTATTCCATCGGGTTTCATAATGTGTGTCATTTTGCTCTTTATTAGACTGACCAGAAACAAAAATCGATTTGTTAAAAAGTCGTTTGCCGTGAGTCTCCATAATGTGAATTCATTTGACTGCATTGACGTTATGATGTCTAAGTAATAATGTTATTTTCATCAGTAACATCACCTATAGCTATGCAAGAATACCGTACTATTTTAGTTTCTTCGCCATGTTGATTTAGCTGCGTGAATAAGCAATTGGTCTTGCAAAAAAGGCAACAATGCACGTACTATGTGATACAGTGAATCACCATTCCGAAGACGACTTGGAGCAAATTGTTTTTTTCAGTAGACGTTAGACTGAAACAAATTAGCTGTGAATCAAATGAAGTTCAAGGTTGTTTCGCCTATGTAACCGAAGCCTTAATAAAAAATAGATGTTTGTAATTTTGGATTCTTTGTATACCTATATGTTACGGCTAATAGCCGAAGTGCGGCTACACCTAGTTTTAGCCAGCTAGAACTAGGTACAGCCGGCCATATGCGGTTAAACCTAGGTGTATCCTCTTATCTTCGGTTAAAACTAGGTTTAGGCTTCATCATAGCGGCTAGAGCTAGGTGCAGCCGCACACCGGTGGTTAAACTTAAGTGTGTCTTATTTATCATCGGCTAGAACTAGGTTTTTAGTTCTAACCGAAGATAAGAGGATTCACCTAGGTTTAACCGCATATGGCCGGCTGCACCTAGTTCTAGCCGGCTAAAACTAGGTGTAGCCGCACTTCGGCTATTAGCCGTAACATATATACAGAATACCAGAGGCATCGACGCCCAAACGCTTATCATGAATTTAGCACATGAATCTAGAAACTCAGCATCAATTTTTTTGTTTTGAAAATGTCTCTGTATTTTCGGGAAGTGCAACAATTTAAAAGATTTGTTCGTTGTTAGAAAATTGTTGTAATTTTTTTCTTTAGTAACATTAATCATTATTATGTCATAATATGAGGCATTAGTCTTACTCAGGTCTCCTTAAAGAATACCTACTGTATTGATCTGATACTGCATGTATTATTCATACAGAATCATCTTTTTTTAAAGAATCTTGTCTTGCGTTTGCAATACCTATACGTATATCTATACCTATGCAGGTACCTGCTATCTCTCCTTTATTCGTAAGATGGCGATTTTCTGGTTTTACAAGAAGCGCTGGGTCTACCTACGCAAACTTTAGAATAGAAACCAGATTTTTGCTGTATGATGTTACTTGTATCAGTTTCATTTTGTTCTTGTACTACATTATTTATGTCAGTTTTCTGTAGCATTATTTTGTATTGTTGGCACACATTAAAAATCTTGGTATAGGTAGTTAAATTGCTTTAAATTTAAAATTATTCTCAGTTTTTATTTTATCTTAAAAATTATTTTGTGTTTGTCAAAGAAGCACTCGTTCGCCTCTGACTTAGTGCTTAGTGCATCCATTAGTCCAGTTTCTCGTTTATGAAATTCGTTTCGGATTATAATGCGATTGGATATACTTTGAATACATCAATATTCATTGTTTGCGGTTCATTGTCTGATTCTTGGAATTTTGAATAACTCTTTTGACGCACTGTGCTGGAATCTAAAGTATTTTGGAGATGTTGTTTTTGGATATTCATACTTGTCATATTTTATTTGACTGAAACATTGTGTTCTGTCAAAATGTAGAGCAACATCGTAACAATCAAAACTACAACCTGTTGCTTAAACTTTTCTTCAATCGTTCTGACTTGTTGCTTTTGCATTTTTAACCGACTTCCAAAAAGAGGAGGTTATCAGTTCGTAAGAATTTTTTTAAATATTTTTTTTTGTGTGCGATTTTGATGGTTATTTTTTTGTTCGGAAGAATATTATTTCGTGGTGGTCCCGTTTTAGTTTGGTGAAGAGCTTATGCTGATCTTCGGAGATATACAAGGGAACTCTTTCCTAAAAATGGAAAAAATAAAAAACTTTTTTTCTTCATTCATTATTTCACGATAACCATCAAACAGTTGTACTTTTCCTTCAACATCAACACCAGTAACAAATAATAATTCAACATAGCTAATATTTTCATTATCAATGACTCGAAATCGTCAATCAATCAATTTGTTTCTTAATTCCGGCGTGACAGAGATTAAATTCCTTTGCGATGCGTTGTTTCGAAATTGGCCATTTTATCTTATCTTACACTTTAGTTATTAGCGCAGTGATAAATGTTGCACTTGGCTTCTAATTGATTTGTCCTTGGCCGTAAATATTTAACTGGAAATTTCTGTGAAATGATCTTTAAGGTGATGATCTTAAGGTTTCTACTGTTATAAGTTCTTTACAAATATCTTCTCTGCTGTTTAAAGATTGCGTTGCTTCACCTTCACCAAATGATTCTTCTGATAGTAAAGTCCACAGCAAACCTTTGCATTATATCATAACGATATCATTCAGACTATCATATTATGGAAATCTAGCCCAACTAAAGCCTGCATAGGTCAGATAGCAATCTCTGTTCGTAATACCAGAAACAAGACTGCATTTGCTAATGAAGTCACGACCAGAGCCATAAAACAAAGCTCCGAGAATATGAGAACAGGAACAACATTTAGAAATTCTTTGACAAAGATTTTTATCCGCTTATGTATATTTCTGATGTCATTGCTAACGAGCACCGATCTAGCAAAGATATAAATTCCAACGATAACTTAGTCTCCCTGAATAATTTATTCAATGTTTCCGAGAAAATCGTCAATAAAATCGTCGCGGCTGAATGGTTTGATGACGACACACAGCATATGTAAACGCAAATTATAATTGGCGTGATGTCACTGGAAGTAAATTTGCACCGAGTTGAATAACAAGTACTAACTGGTAGAAATTTTGTGTAAAAACATCCGTTGGTTGTATTGTGGAGTGGAGCTTGGTACAAGCAAAGGGTGTACCCAGCAGTGGGTGAAGTCGGGCTATGTACGATGATGTACACGAGTTAACTTTTTAAATTGAATGAAATAAAGACGGACAGCAATCCAGAATCTTTAATCACATGGCGCAGGAGGCTGTTAGGTCAATCGTTTAGTTTTGATGCATTTAAGACTGGTCGACCACCAGCCTGGCCCGGCCTGGTGGCCCGGTGGCTGGTGGACTGGTCGTTTGAAGCTGTCAGTGCTAAGGGTAATACGTTAGGTGCATCATGATTAGTGGGAGTACTTTCATCAAGCCCACAAGTTTGACTTGCACTTATAACCGACTACTTCATGATGTTAGGGTTTCTAAGCTGTCTGCCAACCTTACGGGTTTGCCGTATTGTTAGCCTCTCACGCCTTTGTATAAGTGTCTGCATTTATGGATGAAAGCACGTCACCCTGCTTATTTTCTTGCCAATTGACTGCAACTCAAATGTTCTCTGACCAATTCTGTGTGAATAGCTAACGATTAAGTTTTTTCTGCCGTGCTTTTTGAGCCGTGCGGTATCCGGCAGAGTAGAATAGAACCAACCCATTACACTCACGGGTGTCGTATAAGGCGACTAATGTCTGAGGCAGACACCTTGCGCCTCCGTAGACCAGAGAATGGGCAGCAGCGTTTTCTGTTAGTCTTTCATCACTGCGATCTCCAATCCGCCTGCCAAGCGTGGAGATTACGGCAAATTCCTCACATCAAGGGAGAGGCTTATGTCCAGCAGTGGACGTTATGCTGCTGTTGTGTTGTGTGTGAAGTTTTTTCTACTGCACATTTCTTCTATAATGTGTGACTTAACCTTAAAGATACGTTCTTGCGCATCTTCTCACGCACTTGAAGGCCGCGAGCATCTCATAAAGTTGAGTGTATGAACAGAACATTGTTGAGCTAAGATAACGGAGCGCTAAATATATTCGCTTTTATAACTTTGTTGATTACGGATCACGTAACCCCTGTATGCAACTTTGTAGATGCGTCTTCCTTTGTAAAGGAACATTGCTCGTCTTTATAATATTTCTCTTGCATGACTGTGTGCGTTTACAAATATAAATATTCCTTAACACATAAACAGTAAACTTATTGTTGGTGGGTGTCTCACTTTCAGGCTGTTGTCTTCTTCAAATTATTCTTGCTATGCCTCTTGTTGTCAATGAGTTTTCGTACTCAGTAATATATTCGTCATACTTTTAATGTTCTGACAATTATTTATTAAATTGGTGGCCGATATAAAAGATGTATGGAAGAAGACGAGACGCAGCGTTAACTCCAAATAAATTTTAATTAAATTATAATCCTAACATATCAGGAAATACAGAAATATTATATCAGCAGTCAATACCATACGATGGACCAATTAAATAACTTGATAATTGTGCATAAAAGGCTTTAATTACACACACGAGGATAATCAACAGGACAATTTAAAGACAATTAATTGTTTATGACTGATAACTTCCACTTAAGAACCAGAACCTTGAACTGAAAGTTTCAATAACCTACCATTTAAAGAAGTTTTATATTCTCACCTTGATCAACATCCAAACTAAACACTCAGTTAAATTAGAACCGTACACTTTAAGATTAACTTAATTAAGTTAATTGACCCAATTGCCAAAGGATCTCTTTCTGTTATCTGTGTAGCTTTAAAAGTTAGTGAATGTATTGTTTAATCAAGACCCAATTCCCTTTACTGCTTATTGGATGGACATAATCGGGGATCTTTTCATTGTCTTTTATAAAGGACTACTGATAAAGTTACTAATTTATGCCCTTTTTTGGTGCTTTGTCTTTGGGTATCTACAATGGGTCTCTTGGATAGAAGAAGTGTTGGCAGACCAACAGCCAAATGGGTGGATGAAATTTAGAAGGTCTCGGATAAAACATGACTGAGATTTGAGCAGATCAAGGACACATGGCAGAAAATGGAGTGGGATAGGTATACTTAGCAGTAGGTGGAACAACACTGGTAGTGATGAAGGTCATCACTACCAGTGTTGTTCCACCTACTGCTAAGTAATCTAGTGCTGCAATCTAGGTGATTGAGGATTTAATGACAAGTTGGATATAGTAATTGTTGTATTTTATATCATCATAAAATTCAAAGGCAAAGACGTTCAATTTATTTTATAGTGGTCTCCTTACTGACTGAATAAATCAAAACTAATAATATGGGTCATAATGATAAATTAAGGAATAAAAAGTAGGTACTTAAATGCATTCGAAAAAATCATAAATTATTCTTGACCCAAATTTGAAGGAATAGATAGAAATAAAAGAAAATAAATAGGTGAATCATGAGCAGTCACATGTAAAGTATGCCAGCGCCGGCGCATAGCAGGTGTGAGATTCCGGGTTAGGTGCGCAATGAGTCACTGCAACTATCGGAAAAATATTTACGAATGAGTGATCCAAAGAAAACATGCCAAAGTTCAAAAAGCGGTATTATGAGAGACAGATTCTGGAAAAAAAATGTAATAGTCGGTAAAGAAAGGGAATTTATCAATGTAAATTAGAACGTCAAACACCAATATATACCTCTGTGTGGTCATATCCATCAAATTAATTACTAAAAAAGCTCTTCACAAAGTCCTGTGTTAGAACAGAACACCTGTGTAATTACCATCTTTTTAAATCATCATCATCTGTGTTATCAGATTACTCACCTCATGTATTTTCATATTCAAGCAAGATTTGATTTTCTTACGAGTTTCACAGTCTAATATAGAATGACCTTGCATCTTGATATCGGACGTTTTTATTAGTTTTCGACAAACAGGTTTATTGATGGCCAATTAGGAACCAAGTGGTTTTTGGCAATATTTTAATTAGTCAATGATCCGCAAGATTTTGATGTTAGGCTATAGTTAGATTATATGCTATTGCTGCTGAAGTAAAGTTAGTTGATTCAGGGCTCCCAGTCCTGAAGTGAGGAGACAATTTACTCCTCAGGCTTTTCCCAACACTATTGGTGTCAACTTACAGTCTAAAGTCTAAATCGAACTCAAATAGTAATATTTTACAAAAACCGATTGCTTCCACAATTGATTAATCGGGGTTTTTAGACACCCTTGGCAAAACTGATAGTCAGACTTTCGGAATTTTTATGCTTCCAGCATTAATCCTCTGAATCTTAAAGACTTAAGTTACTTAACTTCACGAAGCCACTCCCATAAACACAAAAGCACCCACTTAAATCCAACCAGGAGGATGCTATGGCAACAACCACAAAATCACCATCACCTATAATGTCCCATTTCTGTTCGTGATGGGCATCGGCCATTGAAGCGTATCACGTAACGCTAAACCGCAGCTATTGAAGTAATCTGTGCTATCGCTGCGTTGGCTCCGCTCGCCGCTTTGAAGATTCTGTCCCATTGTCAACGGTTAGCGAAAGGCGAATAGAGCTCTTACTGGACCCAAATAATATAGAATGGATAACGCCGACTCCAAAACACGAAGAAGTAGCAAAAGTAATCGAGTTGGCAACCAAGAAGTATCAAGTTCGGATGGTTTTGCCGCTGTGCTATGAATGAGTGCATGAAAAGGACGGGCAACTAGCCACTTGCTGGTAACGTACGCGTCTTTTAGTTATAGTCCTGTTCTGCCCGTCAAGTAAGTGGCGCTGGGCAAGCTGAGCTCTCAAAGAAAAACGTGGTAACTTTTGTCGCTACGACAAACCAGTAAAGAGAGAGTCTTACGTCAGACGTTTGTTGTGGGAGATAATAGTCGAAAGCTGGTCACTTGGATCACACAGTGGGTCCCACAGCAGCAAAGTACAACGCGGCAGGCCCAGTAAGAGATTGCAGGGCGATCTCGGTTCTTACTTGGAACATTGGCCACAAACTTCAGTGGAAACAGAGAAGGAAAGCTTTTGCCATTATTGGGACATAGATAGCTATATAATAATAAAATAGCGGCTTCCACGTTTGCGATGGGACTGATGCCTGAACTTGAAGCATTGAACACGTAATGAGCTGTGACGTTGATCGTACTATGTTAATTGTGCAATAGCTTAGATAATTATTGTTGGATGATTATTATTACAGGGTGATTCATTGATATCGGTTGAAGTGGAAAAATCTAGACTTATAAGAGATAAGAGGTATCTCAATGAATCAGCCTGTATATCACCCAGCAACATTTTGTAAAGATGTAAGGAGTCGAGTTTTCGTTGTTTTTGTTCTACTCAGATAATGTCAATACCTAAAATTAATAACATCTGATATTGCTACTGAACGCATATAAACTGCTATAATTTGTTTCGTAGTTGGTCTTTTTTCTTTCTCAATAATAGAGTTGATTCAAATCACGTTTGCAATAATTCAACTTTTATCACAGGTATAGATTACATGAATAAAAATACACTATGCATAAACGACGAGCACATTAAAATGTTGATAAATTCGCCAAATTGTAGTTTCTTTGTATGTGACCTTCCAATAGTTATCACTTATTAAACTTTGCACGAAGTTTATGCTTGTGTTGGGCTGTTTGCATTTTTAGTAAGTCACCTTAATTATCATATTCATATTTACACTATTGTTCAGCCAGGCAGAGCTAATTTTACAAAGGTATTTATAGTACCCACACATGAACTCCATGGTAGGAGTAATGCTGAATTTTAAAATATCTGAGTATTTATAGTCAAGAACTTACTACTACCTGTAGTTTAAGGGCCATTTGTGCCTCAAATGGCTTAGCATGATCCTCCATAACGCCTAAAATACGGCAGCATTCATTTTGTAATAAATATATGGTAAAGTTGAGGATTTATGCTAGTTACTGTGTGTGACGAAAACACGATTCCGTAAACTTATCTCGATAGAAATAAATTGCAAAGTTACCTCCAAAGCGAACAATAAACCGCTGGTATTCAAAAAGTACTTCAAATTAGATCATGAAACTTTGCATACTAACTGAACTAACTATAAAGCAGGTCTTATGTGTTTTATTTTTTTAGCCCAATCAATAGATTTTATGTAAATCGCAAAAAAAAACACTCATTTCGCACTATTCGGCCGCAGTGACTGACGTAATAACCGCTTTGTAGTGCGAGCTGATTAGAACTTTACTCTAACAGTATTTCAAACGAAGTTTCAACCACCACAAATAGAGTTGCTAATTTTAGGGTTAGAAGGGCCTTTAGTGAATACCGGAGAGAACCGGAGCTTGAATCATCTTCCAGCCCTTGTGTGACTTTACTTGGGATCGGCACATGTTTTCTTCTTCCATTCTCTTCTGTCAATTGGTTACGCTATTATTTAATCACTTGACTTTAATGAAGGCTTTAAAAATAACGATAGTTGTTTTATCATCACTAAAATAGTGTTTGACCTATCCTATGAGTGTTAGCTAAATCCTCCGGGCAAGACAAACTTACATTCTATCAGCTATAGCTGTGACCGAATGTATTGGTTTGACTCGTCACTTTTCTTTACTTACTTCACTTCACCACACTCGTAACTGTTTCAAATATTTTTGCTTTGAAATCTTATGAAAGTCTCCTCGTCCTGTCGAATGACTTTCAGTCATTTGTCTAGGGCCTCTTAACTATTTAATGTCAGTCGACTTTCACAGTTGAATCTTCTTTTACTTGTCATTTTCTATTTATATATTTTTTTCATAACAATCGTGTCTGCAGATAATACTCATAGTTTTATTGGTTGTGTGTCGAGAGTAATAACTCTATTGTATTCACTTCTTGGTTAATTAACTTTTAGTTCGTGTTAGACCTTGGGAAAATATTGTCAGTTATTAGTTTCTATGATTTTTAAAGCTTCTGCAGAAACTACAGAATTTGGTAACATTGAAGTAAGGAAAGTAATTGATAAGTAAAGTAGAGAAGAATTTTCTACTGATTATAAAAAGGTTTTTAGAACAAATCAATCTGATATAGGTATCGTACAAGAAACACGGAGAAGCAAAGAACAAATAAATTACTGAATCCTCGCGATACGCAACGCAGTCATCATCCGCACACGTTCTAAGAACCAAGATACACTCTAGAATCGATTCAAAACAATCTAATTTACAATAAATTACAGCAAGTACAAAATAAATCTTATACTACTACTAGGCCAGGAGTACATACGCCTGTTAATGAAATGATGTCATCTGCGCGTGATTAACCAACGCGCGGTTATCACACGACCTTTATATCGTAAACGGCGAAAATAAAGGTGATGTGTCTTTACTTGGAAAAAATATTTATGTTATGGACTGTGTCATTCGAGTACGTAAATTGAGTGTATGTTGGTACTTGTAATTGACATTCAAGTTACATTTCGGTCAATACATTATGTTGGATCTACATCTACATGTTAGTAATGTAATTAATCGGTAAAAGTTATTAAGTGCTATCACACTTCATAGTAAGCCGTGATGCAATTGACGATAAGCAATATAATTTGAACTCGAAGCTTGAAGATCCCCATCATATTTTTATCTCCGTATCGATGACTCGACCAGTACTTCACAAATTTTTGGTTGGTTCACCTTTTATAATGATGCACTTCATGTGCTATGAAATCGTTAACATAGCAGAACATTTCGACGTCGTGTAGATACACTTTAAAGCAGGTGGCTACTAGTGCTAAAAAGATAGGTAAACATGTACACGTAACAGAAGTTGAACTAAGTGTTGGAACACTTAAATATGTGCAAATAATGAAGTCATATACAGGACGGAAGTCAAAAACATTCCACAGCTATAGTTAATCCTTTGAAAACGGATCAACAGACCGAAGAATTGAACAGGCTTCCAAAAACCGACGTGGTAGAAGAAACAGAAAAAACATCAGTATTCTTCCAGAAACAACTTCCATAGTTCAAAACTATTGCAAAACTAAATATGTATATCCACAGCTAAAGTTTTCGGTGTAGATGCCACCTCGAAATAGGCTCTTGTTACATTCAAGCTACACCAGTATTTTGCATATTATACCCCTCCTGCCTTTTACACATTATTTACGGATACTTGCGTGCTTACAACCCATTTAATTATACACGAAAAATCAAAACCGAGACTTACAAGACGGTCACGGTTTTAGATCAATGTATTTAAATGTATGTACGAGTATGTATCGTTCATGCAAATCTAGCACTACAAAATAACGCAAATATATGGTAAAAATACTTCTTTACTAACCTAGTATAGTGGTGATGTTTTATATTTTGTTTTCTTGACTAGGTAGCTAGAATCTTTGGCTCGCTCTATGTTTCTACCAATAAATAATTTTATTTCTTAGTGTAGTACTAGTAACTAGCTCATGCCTGCGGCTTTGCCTGCGTTATCGTCTGAAATCATTCCACGCTACCGAGATAAAAAGTTTAATTGTATTATGTTCTAAACCAGGTGTGTTGTGTGCAAGTTTCATTGAAATTCGCTCAGTCGTATAGCCGTGACAGGGTTACAAACAGATATAGGTAGACAGATTGAGTTTTTTTTTCGATTTTTAATGATGATAAAGATAATCCAAATTCTGACATTATTATCATTGACACTGTCTCTCAGGAACGAAGGCACCAAGAAGCCGATTCTTGCTGGCTTTCCATTCGAGAACAAGACAATCTAAGTCAAGTCTCCATTCAAAGTTAGCCACAATCGAAGGTTATTCACTCTATCCTCAATCTCCAGTTCCCTTTGTGCCTAGAGGAAAAATGTAATTGGACATTCAGAGTTGACTTGTGGTTTACCGAAGTAAAGCTATTGTCTCCCCCTCCGGAAAGCAAGCGCCTTGGCGTGACGGCTGTACATATGTCTACGTACAAGGTACCTACAGGCTATATCTATGTTTATGTAAAGAAGTTTGGTATCGTTAGATAATCACATGAAAGCGGATATGGCTTGATGGATCGCTGTTTTATAGGGGAAAATGTTGGCTTTTACGACGATGACGTCTGGAAGTTTGGTAGCCTCGATAAGTCGACATTCATATACATATTATACCTATGTCATCTTGTCGAGGCAAGCTCTGGAAAATACATGAATAAAATATATTTCAGAAGGGTAGAGATTACTATTTTCGTTTCGTGTTCGATGTTAATTTTGCAAGTTATGGGCACTGCTAATGCTATTATGATAAATTTAATGTGAATATGGTTTTCATCCCTTCTATTCGAAAAGTGTCGTTTTGTTCCCCGTTTAGCGGGAGCAAAGTAGCTCTTTTCTCCACTAGACTTTTTAGCGGGCAGTAATGAGATTTGAATTTGGAACATGAATCGTTCATTGAAATCGAACGAAAATTGTATAGATGACTGGCTGCAAGTGTTTGCTGTACGGTGCGGGGGTCAGCACGCGCATTGTTGAAAATATTAAATTAAGAGCTGCAGATAGTTCGCCCATGCCGTTCTCACCGCGCTCTTCTACATCAAAGGAACCTTTTCCTGAGCACCAGCCAGATACTGAGATTACAAACACTCAAAATACTGGATGACTTTTTTATCACTTTCCAAAAAAAAAGGGTATATTTGGTGAATGGAGTAGAAGCTTAAAGCATAACTAGTTTTGTTTTTCTATTTCCACAGTTTAGAAAAGAATTGATCCATCATAAAAAAACGCTACAAATTTGAAGTAAACTTTTCATATTAGAACAAAGAAAGAGTAATTAAAAAACAAAAAATGTATAAATAAATCCACAACTATATCAATCCCAAACAAAATACACACAGTGACAATAAATTTTCAAAATTTTGCCAGTGCCATTTATATTTATATCTATTAGATATAAATATAAATTTGTAATTGACCTTTTATAAATTCATGTCATTTTTTTAATTAAAATTATTCATTTATTACTTAAAAGTGTCTCTTATTTATTTTCTCATAGAACGAGATGAAAAGTAGAGTATATGACTCGAGAGCAAACATATTTTTCCCTCAGGCGATGTACTTTGAATCCCTCGCTACGCTCAGGATTCTATTTTAGAATCCCTCGCTATGCTCGGGATTCTATTCTAGAATCCTTCGCTTCGCTCTGGAATCAAAATAGCGCCCTCGCCGTAAAAATACTATTTTGCTCCCTTGTCATACAATCTACTATTATCATGCTTAAACGACTAACTAAACAGACTTGAATGAAAGACAAGTCAGACATGAGATACACAATAATCGTGAATTGTAAAACAGCGTTTTTTTTATCTAGTACTAGCTGACGTCACGCGGTTTCACCCGCGTAGTTCTCGTTCCCGTGGGAGTACGGGAATAAAATATAGCCTAAAGCACTCACGAATCATGTAGCTTTCTACCAGTGAAACAATTTTTAAAATTGGTTCATTACTTCCGGAGATTACCCCATACATACAAACTTACAAATGTTACCTCTTTATAATATTATATATTATAGTATAGATAACTTCATGAGGTTACGATTAACACCGCGGGCAACACCTTGTTTTGTAAGGTATATATTTTAACCAAGTCAAGCCAACTAATTCCGTAATCCAACTTGGGTGGTCCCTCAACCTACATAACAAACTAGGACGGTCTTATAGTTTCTTGTCGATTTCTATCCACAACGTAAGGTTTCCCTGTCAAACCACTGTATTTATTGGCCATCTAGATAGACAGTTACAAGCAGAAGTCTGTCTGCAGAGCGTCTAGATATGGTTGGGACTAAATAAGGCTATATCACCTAGGTACGTTGGTCGGTAAACGAGTGATGGAGAAAATTATAGAGGTGGTATCTCTTGCTAAAGAAAAGCGCAATTTTCTAGGTCGTTAATCTTGTGATAAGATGGTGTTATAGATTTGAGTAAAGGCGGTTCGCTTGTATGAAGTTTTTACTAATATTTGGGTAGGTACAATACTTCATTTCTGTATAGTAATCAGTAAAAGCAATATTGTGGTACTCAGCTAATGGATTGATGGCTGCAATGTTTAGTATTTAAAACTAAACAGTATTTACAGCAAAATTCACTGAATAGGTAAATGAAAGACAACCTCATACAAATATATGAGGTAATGTTAAGAGGTCCGGTGAGGTACAGTCCACATGTATCAAGTGATGAGAGCAAAGGTATGTAAAAGGGAATAAGAGAGTGATGCGGATGACAGGAAAGTTGAAAAGAGACCTGGTTGAGGAGCATGATATGCCAAGAAAATGGACAAAAAAGGGATATAAAATAAATACAGGATGTAAAAGACCTCATCACGAAGCCGTCAACCAAGCATTCTGTACATCAAACTAAGTAACTTTACGAAAAAATTATTGCTGGGACACAACTTTTTTTTTTTGGGGTGTAAAATCATGTTTTGTAGTAGGACTCAATATAACGCACTCAAAACATTGTGCTGATGGATGGATTGAATAGTACGGGGGTCGTGGACGTGTTTAAAGTAAAAATATTACATTAAAAACTTGTATTTAAAAAAAAAACTTGTCAAAAAGTTGGAACTTTGACCCCCAATATCTCCGTAACTAGAAGGTTCCCAGGTAGAACAAAAAAATGATCGTAATGACGGGGAGAACAAGTGCCTTTCGGCTTCGTTAAGAGGTGTTTTACACCCTTCATATGGGTAGACTATGAAAGATTATATATAAGTATGTATTTGTATAGAAGTAATGCGAACACTGAAAGAGAATAAAGAGATACAGTAGGTATGAAAGAAAATTACATTAAAGGAACACACAGATGAAAATCGGTATAATGAGGATGATTAAAACGAATCTTTCATGATCTTGAAAAATCTCTTCATCATAACAAAACAACTATCAAAATGAGTATTCTTATCACATAAATAAATATTTTGTTCACACGTAACGAGTTTGCCGCGTGTTATAAATGTTACAAGGACATGTCTAACATACATTGTTTTGTTTTGGAAAACTAATGTGTTTCTGTGTTTACGTTGTCTTTGTTACAGTTAATAATAGAGGAGTGGAGTTGTTAAGTAGTGAGTTGTTTAGTGTTTGGTTTTAGAAACAATGTTTTGGTAATACTTAATTAGATGTCGATTGATGACTTGAACGGTGATTGAGATGTGTGTGTTGAATTTTTAACCGATTCCCAAAAAGAGGAGGTTATCAATTCGTCTGTTTTTTTTCGTGTTTATGCTCAGCGATATTTTCGCCAATTGTGAACCGATTTCGATAATTCTGTTTTTATTTGGAAGAAAATTACTTTGCAGTGGTACCGTTTAAATTTGGTGAAGATCCGATGCTGATGTTAGATATACAATGGAATTCTTCAATAATAGACAGCAAATCGGTCGTGATTGCTGCAATCGCTTGGATGTTCATTGATCTCACGCCTGTATGCTCTGAGGGGGTGGGTACGCAGATGTGTACAGTACACTCACAATACAGTGTGTACCAGAATGGTGTGGTCATATTTCAGGATGTGATTCAGACCATCAAGATGAACAAATTTCTCCATGATTTAGTGGTTTTACAGGTTTCTGGTACACGCCGTATGGTTATTAGCAATCTATCTAACAGTGGTACTCCAGCTGTAAGTAGATTAATTTGAGGATTACTTTAACTAGCCTATCTGTCCCACTGCTGGGCAAAGGCCTCACTCAGTCTTTTCAGGAGAACTCAGTCCTTTCAGGAATTAGAGGATTTTCTTCTTGAAATTTCAAGATTTTTTAATTTGAATTTTTTATTTTTTTATTTGTCCAGCGATATTTATTTTTATTTATTTTATAAAGAGTTTCTTCTTTCTTCCATTTTTAGGGTTTCGTAACCAGTATCGTATTTTTAAGACTCCGCTGTTCGTCCGTCTGTCTGTCACCAGGCTGTATCTCATGAACCCTTGAGAGCTAGACAGATGAAATTTTCACAAATGATGTATTTCTGTTGCCGCTATAATAACAAATACAAAAACAGAATAAAATAAATATTTAAGGGAGACTCCCATACAACAAACGTGATTTTTTACCGTTTTGTCTTGTGTTGTATAGATAATGGTACGAAACCCTTCGTGCGCGAGTCCGACTCGCACTTGGCCGGTTTTTTTATATTTTACAGTAACTCCTCTTTCAGACACAGACACGTTTTGAAACGATCTGAAGTGCTTCTGTTCCGGCGTATTATCTAGCTTTTCGTTTTATTTTTTTTATTTTGTTCGCCCCACCGTCATCTAAAACTGTCGCCAGAGCTGAATCTCCGGTATGTCGTACTCTTAAGACGCTCAACGCCCTTCTGATTGCCAACCCTGAATGTGATGTGTTTGCGGATGAATGGAGTAAGATTATGCGAATATATCTGATGTTCTGTAAGAGAAAGTATGCAAGGGTGTCCACTGTTCCGTGTTAGTATTAGTTAGTAATTTAATTCAAACCATTGAATGGTGTCAACTGGATGTTTTTACTCTTGTTTTGTTCATTATTGTAATTGGTATTTCTATGTTAAGTAATTATTGTAATTGGTGTTTACCGTTTTAATTAACTATTAATAAATAAAAAATATTCCTATTTAAGTAAGTGTGACGATCTGATCTTGTTTGTGTGGCGAACATGGCAAGATATTGCGCAGGATAGAGAGGTTTGAAAGGAGAAAGGAAAGGCCTTTGCCCAACAGTGGGACGCTCAACAAGCTAACAAAAAAAGGGAAAGTTCTACCATCAATACCTTAGTTTATAAAAAAGTGAAATACCATTGAAATACATTAAAAATAATCCATAACGAAAGCTAGTAATTTACTAGTCTAGTCTGAACATGGCATTAAAATTCACGCACTAACATTATCCGCCCACGCGAGTCGTGTAAGTCCGTCAAAATGAATTTATTATTTACATCCAACGTAGAAAGTACATTTAGATATGTAGATACTTGTATATAATATACATGTGTACATAATGTACATTCACAAGCACTAATATGTATAAGTACCAAAGACATTCAAATATATTATGTATACGTCTTTTTAATCTCTTTGATAAGTACACATAACAACATTTAAAAGTGTTTTTTTCTTATTGTAATGAGAGGTTTTCCTTTTGAGGTTTTAAAAAAAAACTTAGTTTCCAAGAACTCTATAGATGGCGTTGAAGTTACTATGCCAGAGCCAAAACGCTTGAATAAAAACCATTGTGTCACGTCACATACTCTCGTTGACGGACACTTTCATTTGCATAACCTTCCGAATATAACCAACATTTTTCGGGCTTTGTTAAAATCAGTTTTTTTAGGTTCCGTTCCTTGCATTATCATACTTACTCCTAGCGCCATCTATCCAGCGACTAGGGAAGAGCTAAAAAGAAAATCCCTCATTGATTGAAATTGTATGTGTTTTTTTTCTTCTCTCGACTCTTTATTTAAATAGTTTTTTTTTTGTTGAAAAACGGCTTAAAGCAAATTTTAGACAATCGAAATTATGTAAATAATAATAAAAACACAGTAAGCAAATCTAATATTTTTACGAAATAAGTACTACATATTACGAAATAGGTCTGATCTCAAAGTTTTTCGTAATAGAAATTTCTTTAGAACATCGGTTTTGAATCGTGCTACGTGTGTGCTTGACTATACAAAAGGATGGCTGTAAAAACCCCTTCTTCTTCTCCTTCTTCGTCTTCTTCTTCTTTGCGTGTCGATAGACTCAAATAATACCCGACCAGTATGTTGCCACCTGCACAGCTCTCTCGTTGGCTTCGTTTAAATCCTGGAAGGTGCAGGTGGCTGTGCAAGATGAGCAAGAAAGGAGGTGGGGCATATCCTGTAGAGGGGCTCCACAAAACCCCTGTAAAAACCCCTGAATCAAAGCATTAGTCATTTGGTCGATATTGAAACAAATTGAGGCTGATAAGGTTGGGGAAATAAAGTACCTAACGTTTAATTAAAATTATCAAATTGTTGTTGATTGTTGATTGTTTGTTGTTGTTGTTGTTGGTTTGTTTAAAAAAATAATTAACGACTTGAAAAACATTTATTTATATTTATTTTCATATTTTTACAAACAAGTTTTTAAGACGAATATGTTTGATTTACAAATTATTTTGGTATTACGTTTGTGTGAACTACGCATCGGTCGCCGGACTCTTAAGGTATACTTACAGGCTGACTGGCCGCCTCGTTGGTCGAGTAGCCGCAAGCGCGACTGCTGGACATAAGGTTTGAATCCCGGGTCGGATAAAATATTGGGTTTTTTCATCAGGAATTACTCAGTAGCAGCCACGGAGTCTGGATTTGTACCCAGTTGTTGGCAATAGGCTCGCCCGTACAACTTACTATGGAACTGAGCATGAAATTCATTGAGAAAATAAAAATCAACTGCTCCGTACACTTTACATTCCCTTACAGGTCGCGGCACGAAAGTCTAGCGGTGACCGTTATTGCGCAGAAGTAAAAAATAAGAATGTCTTGGGGCGTGCGTTGCGCGGATTGGCTCACCAGTCGTATAACATGCTCAGATATCCCCTCCACGTTTCGTTCAGCGCTAGACTTACGTGCCGCGACCTGTAAAGTAAGGTAAAATGAATATGGGAATAGATGATTTTTGTGTGCGTCGCTTAACCAAACACACTGTAGGTATATCAGACACTACTTACTAACTGACGTTCATGAATACTGGTTGATTGCCTGTCTATTTTTATTCGACAGACCCAGAAGGGGTTAATGTTTTTTACATCTGTTGATCAATAAGTAACTGCTGTATAAGGCTTCAGGCCATATAATAAAACTTGGCGCAATTTGGAACTCTGTTGGTAGGAAAAAATCGAATACCAGTCGTTTTGTATGTATAATTTATTATGTACCTAAGATTAGGAGCTGATAATGTTTGCCATTTTTCTGAGAAACTTAATTAGGTTTTGGAATACATAAATTCAAGCTAAAGTCTGCCAATATTTGGTATCTTGTCTGTTTAAAAATCCCATCTTGTCTTGTCTTTACATCAGCTATATTTTATAGTATTTGTGTTTTGAGTTTGATTCCGAAATAGCGCAAACTGTTATTGAGTTTTTCAGTCATGAATTTCAAACTAGCAACCAGAAGACGGTTTGTGCCCCGTTATTACACAATAATATGGGCCTTGAATATGGGTGCACCTTCGCACAACCCGTCTTGGAAGTTGACGTGGTGTTATGCTATATGACATGTCCGTCATGCATAAGACAGTAAGCAAGAATTCTAGCAAGCCCGCCACACTATTCCAAAACCACTGTAACTTCTGAAAGCCAGAATCAACAGTGGCGACCACAAGAAAAGCGCCGAGACAATGAAGCTCGACGAAGTCCCAGAGAAAAAAAATCTCGTAAAGGATCCATCAGAAAAGAGGAGGAGTAGGAAAAACCATAATTTCCACTTCCCTCCATATCAGCAGGAGACAGAACGAAACACAATACAACACAAAGGGACGTTTACAACTAGGATAGGCCCAGTTGCCTAGCACCACGGATAAATATTATCATTAATGGGTCCTAAGTTTATGAGTTGTTTTATTTGATTCCAAAAATAGGTTTGGCAAAAACGCTTGAACGCACAGAAGAATGATAGCAGTGCAGATTGCCCAGGGTGCGCCTAACATCGCTCTTGAATACTTTATAATGAACTCGAAACCCGTAACTTGTATGTGAATTCCTGTAATCATTTGTATATTATCTTGAATGCAATATCTTCGCCCCTGTAATTACATTAATTGTTAGTCAATGATAAGATACGAGCGATCGATTACGATCGAGTGTCAATCACTTGATGTGTCCTTGCCGCGCCTTGTGCGTGAATGTTTTAGTCGTTCATTTGGAGATAGGAGCTTGTTTCCACTGTGTTGGTTCAGGACGATTTATCATTTGTCAAGTGTCGATTTCAGCTGTTTATATGTAGGTAATTAGTGATGGCATAAATAAAGTCGTACAGTCACGAGCACCAATATGTATACACTTTCCTTAATTTTAACGCAATTTTCGCGAGAAATAACGATTGTAACTTGGAGATAGGATCTTTTCCATAAAAATATGACTCCCAGAATACTATGTTCGTAACAACATGAAATTTTAATCACAACACTAGGAGAAAAACACTTTTAAAAGTTGTTATGTGTGTTTACATATTGGTGCTCGTGACTGTACGGTTAAATAATCGCATTGTGCCGTAGTATATCAAAAGCTCCATGTATCCGTGATGATGTATAGTGACCCATATTTCTAAAATTTTACTCATCATTATAAACAACTTTTACTATGGTTGAAATTCGGAGACCGCAAAACATCAATCAGCTTCGTAAAGATCCATAGGCGTCCATAGCTCATTCGTATCGAACAGGATGAGAATCTGCTTCTAGTTCCAGTTTCCCGCATTAACCCACTTTCTGCCAGATTTAACACTTCAATACCCGCAATTACAGACACAATTAAAATAACAATGCACCGTGCCTCTGGAGGCACGGCCGGGAGCATACGGGTTAAACAAGATAAATGACAAGTCAAACACTAACTCAAATCTCTTCCGACTCAACAGTCTAACACAACATAACATCACGCCTGTAATCCCCGAAGGGTTCGGCAGAGGTGTACCTAATAGTACACCCACATTTTGACAGTTATGTTTAAGTCTCACGTAAATTTACATTGGTACCAATAATATTAATTATGTTATGTGATTATTTAATCAATTAGTGTTACCTCAAATCGCCTGAAACACAGGATTACCTAGTTCAGGCTCAAAGCATGTGAGAACTTGACATAGGTTTAAGAAAAACTGTAAAGGTTTACCTTATATTTTTGAATAAAATTTTATTAATTTATTTAATAGCAGCGAGCCTATTGCCAACAACCGGGCAAAAATCTAGACTCCGTGGCTGCTACTGAGAAATACATGATGGAAAAACCCAATACTTAACAATTTTCCCGACCGGGGAACGAACCCAGGACCTCATGTTTAGCAGTCACGATAACGGCCACTAGACCATCGACGCAGTCTACTGTCTAATATTATGTAACACGAAATTAGTGATAGACTAGTGGACGTCCCGCGGTTTCACCCGCGTAGTTCCCGTTCCCGTGGGAGTACGGGGATAAAATATAGCCTATGTAACTCAGGGTGAATGTAGCTTTCTAATGGTGAAAGAGTTTTTGAAATCGGTTCATTACTTCCGGAGATTACCCCCTACATACAAACTTACAAACATACAAACTTACAAACAAATGTTACCTCTTTATAATATTAATATAAATAAATAATATAGATATTAGTATAGATACGGAGCTGCCAATAGGAATCATTCCCGCTATGTCGATTCCCTTTATATCGACTCGTGATTTATTTTTTCCTTTTGGATTTGATGTATTGTCTTTTGTTTCGCTTAGGAAGCCTGTCTCTCCTCCCGATACAATGAAAACAGGTTCTATTAGAGACAGGTTGTTAGTTCATGGTCTATAAACACCATACCATAGTGTATTGGGATATGTGACTCATACACCAGCGCAGGCATTTGCATTAGTACCTACATGTACCCATTCATGCTCAATTGTTATTCAAGCTCGGATTTGATTACAGGTTTGATACACCACTTTAGAATAGTAAAATAGCACTTTGAGGCTGTTTGTCATGTGTTGTTGAAAAATACTGAGCAATTGTAATTTGGATGTTTATAGTAAATGTTTCATCATTATCACTCGCTTCGGTGAAGGAAAACATCATGAAGAAACTATAGCATGCCTGAGAATAATTTCTCGATGGCATGTAAAGCCTAGTCAGAGGCCCTTGGGCATCATAAAATCCTTTACTGGTGTAAAGGATTTAGGCTTAGGTTAGGCTCTATTGCATGAACTACACGAAAACAAAGATCATAAAAAAGCTCTATTATTACTGGAAAAAAGATTTTAACGAAGGAAAAGGAATTTTCAATGATCTTAAAAATTGCTTTTCCTTCTTTAAATTCCTTTCATTTTTTATGAAAAATTGCCATATGCATACCTATGTCTTGGGAAAAAATTATTATTAATATAACCTACAACAAGTTTTTGTCTGACCTTCTAACCTTTTTACGAATTTAAAACACCATTACCATGGTAACAATCAGAAACAAACACTTGTAGTAACTACCTACATGTAATATCTTTATTTACGTTTATAAACAAAACGGATTCTTGCCCCATTTACTGCTGGTCGTGATAAGCCGTGAACTGTAAGAAACGTTGAGTAATCGGCAAGTATTATGCGAACTGTTAATTAATATTTATCCAATTTTACATATAACTAGCGGACGTCCCGCGGTTTCACCCGCGTAGTTCCCGTCCCCGTGGGAGTAAGGGGATAAAATATAGCCTATGTTACTCAGGGTGAATGTAGCTTTGTAATGGTGAAAGAATTTTTGAAATCGGTTTATTACTTCTGGAGATTACCCCCTACAAACAAACTTACAAACATACAAACAAATGTTACCTCTTTATAATATTATAGTAGTATAGATATATGTAATATTAGTTTAAAGCTGAATCGTACGACGGAGGAGCACGGGGCTAAATAACCGCTTGGGTCGATCTTTAGGTTAAGCCGTGCTTCCCTAGGTTGGTCTGTGGATAGGTGACGACCCATTACATACTGAGTTTCCTCCGTGCCCCGGAAAGCACTCTAAGCAGTTAGTCCCGGCTGTCATTTGTAGATCTTTGACAATCGTTACAGATAGTCAGTGGGCCAAAAAGTCTGATAACCAGTCTTACCAAGGGGTATTGTATTACCCGGTACTAACGGGGTTTTGGAGGTCAGATAGGCAGTCGCTTCATGTAAAATACTGGTATTTAGCTGCATCCCGTTAGACTGGCAGCCGACCCCAACATAGTTGGGAAAAGGCTAGGCAGATGATGATTAGTTTACAGCTGAATTAAATCGTACTCCAATATCTTGTAACAAGTCGGTCTGTCTAGTATCGCACCGAATCGCACGCCAGCTTGTCAGGTAGCATTCGTGTGTCAAAATCGAAAATGTTTGGGATCAAAATATAAATGACTTGCCTTACCTCATAAAGGATAATCATGACATAGTATTGTTTGCAGACGACACTTCTCTTTTATTTAAACTCAAACGTCAGCAGTTAGTTGCGGATGATGTTAATAGCGCCCTGGCGAAAGTCGTTAATTGGTTTAATGTTAATAATCTACTCCTAAATGAGAAAAAAACTAAGTGTATTAAGTTTACGATACCCCATGTAAGACAAGTGGAAACTACTGTACTAATTAAGGATGAAGAGCTAAAAGCGGAAGATAGCACAGTCTTCTTAGGCATAACTTTGGATGCCAAGCTTCAGTGGGGCCCGCATATAGACAAACTGTCGAAGAAACTTAGCTCTGCAGCATTCGCCGTTAGAAGAATTCGTGATTTAACTGACTTAGAGACAGCCCGTTTAGTTTACTTTAGTTATTTCCATAGCGTGATGTCGTACGGTATTCTCTTGTGGGGCAATGCCGCCGATATTCAGACAATATTTGTTTTGCAAAAAAGGGCAATTCGTTCAATTTATAAATTAAGTCCCAGATACTCCCTCAGAGAAAAATTTAAAGAGACTAATATTCTTACTGTGCCCTCTCAGTTTATTTATGAAAACCTTTTGTACGCCCACAAAAATATTAATTTATTTAAAAAATACAGTGATATCCACAACATAAACACGAGGAACAAACACAAATTTGTTGTTCCTGCAACGAGGCTCAAAAAAATAGGAGGTACGTTCAGATGCCAATGTATACGCTTTTACAATAAACTTCCGAGCCAAATTCAAGCACTAAGCCTAAATAAATTCAAATCGTTTATAAAACGGAAGCTGTGCCTGAAAGCCTACTATCATGTTAATCACTATCTTGAAGATAAAAAAGCTTGGGATTAAGCTGCTCCAATGAAATTTGCTCTGTGAATGTCGAAATTTCGGACTTCGCTTGTTTATTATTGATTCCTTTCTTTTATACACTCTGACATTGAATTTTTTTGACATGTATTTTATTATTTTACTTTTATTTTTTTATTGTTTTATGTGACATTTACTGATTTGACATGAATACTTATTTTTTTAAGTATTTTACTTTTTTATTTTATTATCATTGCGACATTTAATGATTTTTGTGTTTTTTTTTTTTACTTACATTCATTTGAAAAGAATTTGTTATTAATTTTATTTGATTATTGTGAATGTGGGGACCATGTGGGTCACATTTTTATTTTTTGTTTGTTTTTTTCCCACAACTGTCTGGCAGTTTGAGTACTATAAGCGACCTTCCCAAATGTCCTTTCTTTGGTATTGTTCGTCGTTTCGTTGAGCTCCTTGAGTTATAAGTCGAGCTACACGTTAACTGACAAATGCTTGCACTGACTGGACAGGTCCACTCAAATCTGTATGGTTCTTTCTTCAAAAGACCATCTCAGACACTAATCTGCATAGTCCTCATGTGAATTGAGCAAGATTGTCTGGACTTTAAAAGAGACTATGACCTCTGAGTTTGTTTCGGCTGTTTCTTCTCAGAGTAGTCAGGTACGAAACACCGGCCCCATCTAGTTTTAAAAAATGACGTGTAAAAGTGTTTGTAAAAACCTACTTGCAAAATAAACATCATTTATCATTTATCATTTATAAAACTTTTGGAAATATTATATAAGTGGAAATATTCCCAATGAAAGAAATTGAAATAATTTTATTATCATTTTTAGGGTTCCGTACCCAAAGGGTAAAAACGGAACCCTATTACTAAGACTTCGCTGTCTGTCCGTCTGTCCGTCTGTCTGTCACCAGGCTGTATCTCATGAACCGTGACAGCTAGACAGTTGAAATTTTCACAGATGATGTATTTCTGTTGCCGCTATAACAACAAATACTAAAAACAAAATTAAATCAATATTTAAGGGGGGCTCCCATACAACAAACGTTTTTTTTTTGCAGTTTTGTCTAATGTTTTTAAATAATGGTACGGAACCCTTCGTGCGCGAGTCCGACTCGCACTTGGCCGGTTTTTTTATTATGATTTTATTGTAATTATTAGTTTTTTATTAAAAATAATTATAAGGGCCGTCTTATAATTATTTTTAATCTCTTTGGTTGATGGTGTTTATGGAGGAGGCACTGAAAATGCGTCAAGAGACGTCAAGAGACGGGCCATTTTGTCTTTAAACTTTACTAAATTACATAGTTTAGCGTGTTAGCCGTCCTAACCTAATACACCCAACAGTGTTTTAGACCCAATAACTTTTCATTGAAGTTTTGCTTGCGTTAATTAGGGTACTGGTTATTAAAACTCGTGTTTTATATTTAAAAGTATAGTCTTTATCAGATAAGTCTCTTTGGTCTGAGATTAAAATCAATTCATTTTCGCTGGCGCCATTAAATGTTCAACTTCCTGCATACTTCCTGTACAAAAAGTTAGCCAAACATATTTGACATTTGAGCATTATGTAATAGATTAATGGGCCACAAAGCTAAACTGCATAGAGCCCATGACCTTGTGTTCCGCGTCGCTTGTTCGTGTTTTAATAGTTTTTGTAACCATTATAAACCCAGACGTGCGTGGGAGTTGATCTATGGAAGATAAAAGGGATTCGTTCGACATGAATTTACATAAAAGCCTTGCTATGGTAAATTGAGCGTATAGAGGTATTTTTAATGTGGTTAGAGAAGAATAGCTTGCTAAAATCGTTACAATTAGCAAAACAAGTAGAAAAACGTTGTAAAGGAAAAAAATATATGTTCTTGATTCATTAAGGCATAATTATGAAACTCCTCAAAGAAGTATATTGTAGCTATCTATCTAAGTTAAAATAAATAATAATATGATTGGCATGAAGTATTCTGGCAAATTCTTATCTAGATCGTGAAAATATTCTAAGCGGTATTGATCTAGGCGGAAATCATCGCTTTCATCGGATCTATGTTAAAACAACGTCAGCATGTATTACTCCACGTTTTAGATTGCAAGGTGTAAGAATTCAGTATCGTAGGTTACTCAGAAATGCAATAAAACGTACGATTAGTTCTGTTATTGGTGCAATCAGTAACAGTGATATCAAGGTTATACCAATTCTTTGAATTATTGTATTGTTTTCGATGGAGTATGTGAAACTCTTAAAAAAAATCAAACTCTGCATGGAACACAGTCATTATTATGTCAAGCATAAATTATTTACAAAGGCAATACACATGCACTAAGACCCTGACCCGGTTTAAACAATGTAATTATTTTGACCTAACCTTAGGTATCATATTACTTTTCACAAACAAAAATTCTATCAAAAAAACGTTGGCCCAAGTATACCTCCTTGCGTAATCCAAGAACGCAAACTGCAAGAAACGCATTTGACTCTGCAAAATAACATTTAGAACCAAACTTAAATTCTTCAGCATTTTGTGCTTGCCATTTCACTCTCGCTTGTAGTTTTTCCTTGTCATTCGTTGGAGGTGACCTCATCGCGTTTGCGCAACGAACCAGTCAAACGCCATGATGATCTAACGACATTTTATACGTGGTTGTTTAGCGATATATTTTATGGTTCTGCATACTTTATGCGGCCATTATTTTTTATTTTCATTTAGCACACCTATTTTTTAATATTTTATTTTAGTGGTCTAACTAATTAAGAATTTAATGGTTTTTTTTTTTAAGTATATTAGTTGCATTATGATACATTTTAAATAAGGATGTAGTTAAGACTATTTCAGTGCTGGTTAATAAAGCAATTTTTGCTGTGACAAAATTGTACAAGACAATGTGGTTTTTTACGACATCTATAATGGTGACTCGAATAACATATAAAAACCGTATTTTTTTAGGACCAGCTTCATTGCGGGAGTACTAAAAATTCGGGGCCTCATGCCTCTTAAGGATCATTACATGTTTTTTACTGCCGGCGCTACAAAACACGTGAATCCTAAGCATTAACTGTAATTGATGTTCATTAGAATCTTTACAAGCACTCTTAAAATAACTCTACGTCTCTACCTGTTCATTACTGTGAGAAAACCGAATAGATTTTATAACTGCATATAAACTTATATCATCGGGATGTTCTATTAATGGTTACAATATCTTCTTTTCTCATTAGATCGTGCACCATTAAAGTGCAGACACTAAGCGTTATACTAAGCGTTAACCAGAATAACCAGATTTAGATAAACCCCTAGCCTCCCTAGAAATAGCATTAAAAAACTTACTAATCACGCTTCGGAATCTATAATATTGCGTGCGGATTTGCTTTAAAAACACACGAAGAAAAGTCCTGATGTCCTAAACCATACTTTGTTTTAAGAGAGTAAGGTAGATTTTGGTGTGGTGGCAGAATTTCGACCTTAAAAGTCCAGACGCTCTGTAGCTGGAATTCAAAATAGAAGATAAAAGTGGAATGTTGCACTATCTGTGCTGTTGCGCATTGTGCATTATGTTGTTTAAGGATAATGTGGGTATTTATACAATCTATTGGTGTAATGTGATGTTAACGAGGTATTGTATGCAAGTGCTTATGTGAAATGTCTTTATAGGGACTGTATTGGGGATTTATTGGTTGGTTAAGAATTTGGAGACAATTTACCACGACTGCGGTTGGAAATCATGACATTGGGAGAGGGACTTATGGTTTATTCGGTAATGATGACTTAAATACTAGTTGATGATAAGTGCTGTGTTGGGTTCTGCATAATTATTTAATGTACAATTTATTAGTTGCTGTTGAAAGGAAGTTGCTTGAGGCAAATTGCATTTATCTAAGTAAATGATAGCCTGGCTGAAAGTCTTGCAAAACTAGATTTTCCAATTTAGAATGATACAAAATTTTGATCAGAAATCATGATTTATGAGTTACTTGAAGCAACAAACTACATTTTGGTTACATCAGTAGGAATGTAAGGGTAGCATTTTTCATTAAGTGTAGGTTAGTCATAGAAATACCTCACTAGTATTTGACGGCACTTAAAGATACGAACGCTATTGTTGTCACGTAGACATTCGAATGCAAGCATCATACAAGTTGTTATTTTGCCTCGGAGTTAATATGACAAGTTTTTCAGAATTAGGTAGGTAAATAACATTTTTTGCTGTTTTCCTTATTCTAAACGTACTAAATGCTATTTTCAGCAGCTTGTTGATCTCTACCAATATCCATATCAACACTAAGTAGGTACCTAATAAAAAAACTTTAGGCAATTATTTGATACAAGCCGTGTGTCCGATGAGATTTCCCATCAGCCAAATTGACGAAAAACATCAAAATCTTAGTATCAACTCCTTTAGAAGGAGAATATGACATCACAGCTGTAATCCTTTAAAGGTTAGGCAGAGGTGTACTTATTAATGCACCCACATTTCGCTAGTTATGTTTAAATCATGTATTTGCATTTAGGGGAAGAATTTTAAAAAATCCTACCTTAGTGCTCAGTTTACTATAATCATATGGAACTCTGTAGATAATATCCTGCTTTTGCTACCTGTGTTTTTCTGTCAGTTGTTTTTTTTAGTAAATATCCTTGTGAATGTCGCAAAGGCTAATTTAATCTTTATAATCAGTACTAGTTTAATAAAAGGAGATGCAACGGAAATGCCAATGGGATTAGTTTAGATTAGTTTTCCTCCTATGCTGTGATGGTTCGCGCTTATTATTATGCATCTCAGCAAATATGATATATACGATGTTCTCACTTATTTACATTCTTCACTCACGTTTTAGTGATTTCCGTAAACTCATGATTAGTTTATTAACCTGGCATCCTTCTCTAGCAAGGGCTTTCTCTTAATTTTCGTCATCATCGTTGAGATATACAGCGAGATCATTGTCATTTTGACGACGCACAGTCACCGTTTCATTGGTTGTAACCTTGTAACTAAAGTTTCTTCTCATTTTACTTTATGTGATTGTTTTTCTGTTTTGACTCTCAAGTCAGCAATACCGACAGCGTTTCTGATGTTAACTATGTTTTAAATCTAATCCTCCTTTTAACTCTATACTACATGGTCACAAAGACCTAGACTGACCCGGTTCCCAGGACTAAGTCTATTAAGGCACAAAGCTCGTCCATTGTGACCTAGTCAAGGAGTCATGTGTCGGTTATGTTAATGCATTACGTAAATGTCCACTTACCTGAATGACCTCATGTTGTCTGTCATTCAAAGTCCATCCAACAACTGGTTTTGGACTCTAAGTTGTACTAAATAGAGTGAGTTTTGAAGTATATCGTGTTATATATTTGGAAGCAGATGTGAATTTAAAATTATTATTTGCAATATCGCGACGAATTGATTTGATTAGCTTAATTAAATGGTTGTTTGATCTTTGTCTGGTATTGTTTATTGGTGAGAATAATATTAAATTCAAATATTGGTTTAGTTAGGTACCGATCAAATTATAAATAGGTACCGACTGTGTTTATCTGTTTCTCTTGGGCGTATTTTGTGTCTCTGAATTGTATTTTCATACAAGAAGAATAAGTTTCGAAAAAGTTTTGAGTATGAATTTTCTATAACAGTAGAAATAACTGATAAATAATATCGAAGAATGGAAGTAGAAGACAAATGTTGCGCCGACCGCAAATATATTTCCTTCATACCACCGTTAATGCGTGGGTGTCATTCATAGACATGACTTGCTGTCTGCTATTATTTGGGACTGTCAATTGATGCCTTTCGCGGTCATTATTATTACAATTGACTGAGAGAACGGATGAGTGACGAATAAAACTTTAGGTAGGTATATGGTTAGGTATAGGTATCCCGAAACCTCAAAGACGTCCCTTTTATAAGTTTGGCTTTGATTTATAAAAGAAGAACTTGAACATTGGGGTTCAAAGTTATACGTTTTTAATGATGAAAGTCCGAATTGATTTGCTAAAACAATTATGAAAATGACGGCTTGTTTTCACCAATAGGTACTAAATTATACCTAAATATAATGCCTAAATCCATTAATTTCAACTTAACTGTTGAACTGAGCATTTAGAATGCAATGCAGATAATTGAGTTACCGGAAATGGGCTGAATGACGTTTTAAGTAAGGTAGAAGAATAATCTAAACATTAAATAATATAACAACAACATTTTAATTTTGAATTTGATCGTATTTTAGTAACAAGAAATATTTTAAATTTATCTGGTTTATATCAACTTACCTATCACCTGCAGCTTTTCCCAGCTATGTTGGGGTCGGCTTCCAGTCTAACCGGATGCAGCTGAGTACCAGTTAATACATGGAGCGACTGCCTATCTGACCTCCACAACCCAGTTAGTACTGGGTAATACGATACCCCTTGGTAAGACTGGTTGTCAGACTTTTTGGGCCACTGACTACCTGTAATGACTGTCAAAGATCTACAAATGACAGCCGGGAACAACAGCTTAACGCGCTTTCCGAGGCGCGGAGAAAACTCGGTATGTAAGGGTGGTCACCCATCCACAGATCAACCTAGGCAAGCACAGCTAAACCTAAAGATCGACCCGAGCGGCTTTTATTATGTAGCCATGAGCTCTATATCAATTTACCTACATAACTAATAATAGAGAATCAGATAGGGAAATAAACAGAAAGAAATAGTGGCCTTTATAAACGGTTAACGGAGCTATCTGATTACTCTGTCTGCAAATCTAATCTTTACTATTAATGAATATAGATAACTTATTAGCTTGTTATCGTTTTCAATCTTGATGCTGAATGTAAATATGTTTTGATTGATAAGTTTACTTGATGAGAATTCAAATTTTTCTGTCGTATGGAACTACATGTAGAAGTCGTGACTAAATAATATGAGTGACGTGACAATGATGGACATAGAATTAATATTTTTTCACATATTTTTCCATAATTTGAAAGAGGACGAAAAATTTATCGGAACATAATCATTTAAATATTGACGTCATCTCCCAATATGGGTACCTACCTGCTATTTAATTTTATATTTTACATAAAACATCATTGTATCTAACTGAACAGGTATATAAAATTAGATACGTTTCAACAATCTTTATCACTTATGTACCTATGGTAATTCCTGCTTGAGGTCTAGTAATTTTGCCTGCCGGGGCTGCGGGACTGTTGGAAACAGATACCGTGACCCTGGAACACAAGGGCTAAGAAGAAACATGGATGGGTTTTAGTCAGTAAAAGTCTGACACTCCTTTCCACTCCGCCCAGAGCGGGAGGGGTCATTGATGATTTAGGGTCCGAAAAAAAAGGTCAAGTATCCTAGCGAAGCGGGGTCTCAACGTTATGAAAGCAGTGGTGAGGAAATAAATTATACACAAAATAAAAAGTGCATACATAGAATCTAAACCATACGGCTACGACACCTCATCATATGCCTAGCTTTTTTCCTATGTTGGAGTCGGCTTCCAGTCTAACCGGATGCAGCTGAAAACTAGTATTTTACATGGAGCGACTGCCTTTCTGCCCTCCACAACCCAGTTAGTAATGGGTAATACAACACACTTTGGTAAAACAGAAAGACGAAATAAAATCTAGCAAATAGCTGAAGAACGCAGCATGTAAAAGCGATTTCATCTTTGCAACCAAGATGTGCTATAACCACAACGCGCAGAACAATAGTGTTTTTCATTATAAAAACGATGTTTTGTCTGCCGCGAATAATAACAGACTGAACACATTTTGTTACTATACGCACGTACATGTGCCGAGACAACAAAATTGATTGATTTTGCAGAAATATCAGTTTTTCTTAATATTTTATGATTAAATGAACCATAGTGATTATGTCCATTTTACTATATCATACTTTATCTATGACTAGCTCCTGCCCGAGGCTTTAATTGCGTTATGATCGTTAATTAACTCACGCGAACGTTTGAAATATAGCTTAGGTCACTCGGGGATAACGTAGCTTCCCATTAATGAAATAATTTTAGGAATCAAATTTGTATTTCCGGAGATTACCCCCTACATTCAAACTTATAAACAAATTTTACTTCTTTATAATATTAAATTACTTAGCGGACGTCACGCGGTTTCACCCGCGTAGTTCCCGTTCCCGTAGGGGGAATGGGGATAAAATATATAAATATATAGCCCATGTTACTCAGTAAAGACGTGGCTTTCTAATGGTAAAAGAATTTTTAAAATCGGTTGATCAGTTTTAGAGTTAAATCGTAACAAACAAATAAAATAAAAATAAAAAAGCTTGTTTATTCCTTGCTTGATTTTACAATATTAACTTATTTCTAGTGGATTGTGTTAGTAGTGGGTTAGTTTTTTTTGTTTTAAATGTAGTTGTTAGTTTAGTTAGTTTTCTTCATTTGCAAGGACCCCAGTTTGGGTAAAGGCCAAAAACAAACAAACAAAAAAATCTAATCTTTCCTCTATAAAATATTAGTATAGATAGTACAGAGGTATTAGTCTAAATAGATCAACTAATGGTATTCGCCTTGTACTAAAAGTTTGAATTTATCTTTCGGTTTTATCAAAGCTTTGGCACCCTTCGGTAGTGGTAATGGCGCAACTACCTACATATAATAAGAGTTACAAGTTACATTTCTTTTTACTAGTCTTCACATCAACATTCCTCGCAGGTATAAGAATGAATGGAAATTCAGTATTGTCTGCTTCAAATGTAAGAGACAACACATTGTGATTGGCAGAGGCGGAGTTGATAACTGTATATTTACCATTGTATTGTATTTATCTCCGTTAGTTACAGTTCTATGTATAATATATACTTATTTCTATGTAGTATGTAGGTAGGTCTAAAACTAATAACATCTTGATGTACAAAGCTTTTTCATTAGACTTCAGGTCTTGAATGTCAATTAAGTCAATGTATGACGATGGGTCACTAACGAAGCTAACCGTTAGGTACTTACATCTCCGGGTACCTAGTCGTTGCGAATGTCTTCAGGTTAACTATGACTTATCTTAGTGTTTAGTGGATACTTTGTTTTATAGTACGTCATAGTTCATCATTTAAGCAAGACGACACAATTCGGTTGGTGGTAACTTACTTATTACATTTTTTGTACTTTGGGTTCAATCCTACGACATATTATTTTGTGAATTACAAAACTCTACGTTCATTTTAATTATACAATACTTATACCTCAAGCCCGTCTTTACGAATACTAGGTGACATCTATTTAGATATATCACTGTTAGAATTTCAACTCGCAGCTACCAGCGTTGATAATCCAGCAGAGCGGTATTCATTTAAGCACAGTTTTAGTTAAAACGGGCATGAAACTCTTCTACAACCACAACTTCATCAATTAGTACACTTAATGGAGATACAAACATCCTAAAGCCATAAAGGCTTGGCAAGTCAAGATCTTATGATTAATTTCGATATATCAACGTACTACACCGAATAATATCTCTGTCTCAAATTATCATATAAAACCAATAAACGATAATAATAATGATTGCTATCAGCTGTAATGATAATATCGATTATGATTAAGGCTGATCATGTAACAGAACATGTCGGGTATGTAGTACTAACCACTAACCTAATTTTTGGATCAACCGCGTAATCTTTGGACAAGGTTGAAATATTGGTAACGGCTAAATATTTTGTAGAACAGATATAATGGGATAGATAGATAAAACATACTTTCTTTTACAGCAAGATCTTTAGACAGCTCTTGAATACTGGATTAAAAATAACGTGATGATTTTAAATAAATTTTAAGTTACACAGTTAGATACTTTTCTCGATAGTTTTAGCTTAACACAAGAAAGTATGTAGTGAATCTACCTACATGAACAAATACATAAACTTGCAAACGTTAACTTGACAAGAGTAACCAAGAAATAATCTTGATGTATTTAGCCTTCTATCACCATAAAAAAACAATTCATGTAGCAAACAATTCATTAGCACCAAAGTAATAGTATAAAACGTTAGGCAGTCGCTCCGTGCCTATTATTCAGCTATATCAGGTTAGACATGAAGAAGCCGACCCATAAAAAGGCTAAGCAGATCTAGAGTACCTAAATGTATATCTTATAGAAGCCACCACTTACCTCTGTCAACAAAACAATTGCCCACTTAATATCTGAGGATGTTATCACCAAGCTCCAAAATTCCCTGAAGTTAAACAATACATCACCACCAATTAAGAGGAAGGTTCAATTAATCCAACAGATCCTTCGAGATATTCTCAGAACACATACAACAACATACGAGTAGTGCAAGATATTATTGGCAATACAAACAAATCGTTCTAGCTATTATAAGAGCCGATGACAAGATAGTCGTAAATTGGTCTTTTCACTACCTGATGGTCGTTGTTTGTTTTGTTCTGATTTATTTGTTGGCTGCAGTTAAACATGTATTTTATTGTGCAGATAATGTTAGGTTAAATTGAAAGGTTGAATAGAGCTAATTTCGTAATGACAACTTGGAATTTATAAAACTGAAGAGAAATAAAATACTAAAATTGTAGGCAATGGTGTTTAAGGGATCAAGGTGACGCTAATTGCAGCTGCATAGCAACCAACAAGATAAGCCAGGCTAATTTGGCATCGTTTTAGCAAATAACTATGAACTTTGATAAGAGTATTACTGTCGCTCCTTATACAATAGTGAAATCGATTGAAATAATCACAATACCTATAAATAAAACACAGATCAAACAAAAGCTTAATCAAAGCATTAACAATAGAAAGTTTCAACAAAGAAAGTCAGTCAGCCAACGAGTAGTTTCTCTAAACGTAACTAGTACTATATTTTATAGCTACTATTTAGACTGAACTAAGATTAATAGTCTTTAGGCTATCTGGCTCAGCTGTCGTTGCCATCAGTCATTGAGGAGACAGTTCCATTTCTCTAACAGTTATGAGTAGGTAGATGCTGTCAGTTGCAGTCACTTCACAAATTATTGTAATTCAATTAATCAATATGAAAGTCAGGACCATTTCTTAAGTACTAGTACGAAGTAAGTATTATTATTGTGTATTTTGTGCATGACTATAAGAGTAGGCGAAGGTCAAATAAATGATGGGTCGACTGTGTGAAAGATGATACTACTAGACAGGGAGTGAATACTAAAATGACAGCTAATATAGAAGAATAAAAAAAGGACATGCAGCAGAGACCCCAAATAAATTGGGAGAGGCGCAGGAGAATGATAATGGTAGTTTACGGCGCAAGATGTGCAGTAATTTGAAAAAAAAAAATAAGTAGGTAAAGATTAAATCTCCGGAATAGACTAATTTAGTGGAACTTTAGTATTATAAGAAGCTATCAGAAAACGACAAACTACAAAATACGACAGCGTTCTCGTAAAATAACAAAACAGGTTATCTAAAAAATCACAAATTCTGCATCGCAAAAAACTTGACCTTGAAACTACCAAACCTGTTGCAGAAATAATATAAAACACGTTTCTGATGACAATAGTATGTTAGAATACCTTAACTTGTGTTGTTCGCGATGATATAAATAAAATCATTTGTTTTATTATAACTGTAAGGAAATATAGAAAGACGTTAACAAATTATAAACATAGAATTGAACAACTGCCACTGACCAAGATTAAAGATCTTGGTCATTAGAAATTAGATTCGGTAGCAACTCGTCAAGAGTTATAGTCAGTTTTGGAAATGGTTTATCATTCAACATATCATCCATGATGATAATGGAGAATGGAAGAAAGAAATGTATAACACGGAGTCAAACAAAATGGGACTAGGGCAGCAAGATGATGATATTTATAATCATGAATTTTTTTTTACAACATATCAATATACTCGAACTCTTCAATAAACACCTAAAAGTACCAATTAACTAATCAATTGAGGTTCATATCCGTACAGCCGATGATGTAGCGAGCGTCAACGACCGTCAAGGGACACGGAGCCAAGGTCCGCTTGACAAAAAATAAATTGCGCCAGCGTGCCAGCGCATGATAAACAGAGTCCAGACAATGTTGTGAATTATACGAATGTGGACCTCATTACTGGTAGTACATTTATTATGTCAACGAATTAATGAAGTGTACCTACTCAGTAATGTAAGACTAATTGATAAAATCGATGTGTGAAATGGTTAATATCTTTAGCACTCATAATATTATTAATTCGGAACCACCAGTCTTACGAAGGGGTATCGTATTACCCGGTACTAACTGGGTTGTGGAGGTCAGATAGGCAGTCGCTCCATGTAAAATACTGGTATTCAGCTGTATCCGGTTAGACTGGAAGCCGACCCCAACATAGTTGGGAAAAGGCTAGGCAGATGATGAATATTATGAATTCGGACTAATTTAGATTTCACGCGAAGGATCTGTAAAATTCCATGACTTGTTCTTCTCTGAGATTAGGCTTTACTGCAGTGTCTATATTATCTTCAGTATTCCTTTTATCTTAACAGATTATGATAGTCTAAGCTAAGCACTTTTTTTGCTATCCTTGTTGTTACCAAAAATAGTGCTTGTTATTCCTTAAAGATGCTAGATGACATCATCATCAATGGCAGGAAGATCCTTAACTTAAATAACAAGGATGTGCTTGCATTTCCTAACCTTCACCTGAATAAATGCAGCATTCAAAGTTTCTTGGAATATTACTTTCCTTATATGTATGTTAGTGACTTGTTGCTAATTATCGTTGTTGTCAAAAGGATCCCACATTTAAGGTATTGGTCAAGTGTCTATAAAAGTAACCTTGGATGTTAATCATAATAGCATGACTGAAAAGCATTGCAAAAATTAAAATTACGATTGTCTAACCTGTTCTAAATGTATTTCCACCTCACCCAATTGAATACTTGCCCGAAAAGTTGTAACTTTAGTTTACTTTAGTGTTAACATTTTTAAATGAGGTTGATGGCTACCAAGTATACCTACATATTTTCTTTTGTTAGCATATCATACAAACTTGTATTATAGCTCATAGCAGATGGAACAATAGCGCCCTGTTGAATAAATTAATTGTTGATAAATGATGTTGCGAAAAATCTTTGGCAACTAGAAACATCACGATTCGCTGCAGTAAGAGAGTGGTTAAAATATTGGAATCGTTATTGTTAATGACCATGCTTCAAAATCACAGTAATTCAGGTCTTTTATATATATAAATAGGCTCCTTGACTTCGAAATATAGAGTCAGACAGAATCATTAAAAAAAATTACATATCTCTAAATAAAAGTTTCGAAACTCAATAAAATTGATCACAGACTTGAGTGCAGCGTAATATTAATAAGTTCTGTCAAGCCGTTACGTGCCAAGGCTGGCGCTAGATCATCGTCTTGTGGTCGGCTTGTTTACTTGTCTTTTTATTTATTACCTACATCAGAAGGTCCAGTGAGATATGAAAGGTCTTTTTATTGAATTAAGATACCTATTTCTAGAAGATTGGCCTTAACATCTCTCGCTATTATAATTTATAACATCTGTTGCCATGAGAGCACGAGCTGATATCCGGATCTGTTAATCACTTTTTTTTTTCTATTTTTGCTTGTCTTTAACTATATAAATAATGTTGTTGGTAGTGATACTGTTCATACTTTTGAGAATTACGACGAAATCAGTAAGTTTCGAAATTATGGAAGCTACCTTAGCCTTCATAATTTTAAAAACATAGGCATTGTTCGTGTTCTCTGGTATTGTATCTAAAACCTCGCTTGCCCTATTAAAACTCCAGTGTAGTTTCAAAACGACCATTACCTCTATGATTTTTAAGTTATACTTCAACTTTAAGTCCTAACTTTGCCCTTCAATCTCCAGCTCCAGGTCTGACCTCAAGCCACCTGTCACTACCTCCGCTACAGAGAAAGACATAGAAATAGACTCATCTCGCGTCATGTTTACATCGGGCGACCTTGGCATCGATACGTTTTCGTCTGTTAGTAAACGTGTAGACACATCGAGCGAGTTTTCATTTTCATTTCGCGTTGATTTTTTTCTTTTACAGTTAGAGACATTTTATGTTTGTTAACAGCTTATGTGTCAAGGACGTTGATGGTTCTTTTGATATAATTATTATTAGTTTTCGTGAAACTAGGAGAGAAATGTGAGAATAATTGAGACAACGAGTGACAAGATAAATTCCTACCTAAAATGTTGGAAATGGAAGGAATGATACAAAAAAGGCCTTTGCCCTATAGTAGGACACAACAAGATCTAAATAAAACTTAAAAACAAGATAGATCAGTGGCAATGATAATTATGTTTAGTAATCTAATGAAGAAATGAAAGACATCGCTTTTTTAAGATAATAGACATCAACAAATACTATCATTGCGCAATTTAATTCCATCCATGGATGGGTGATCGAAAATACCAATGTCATGACATTTGTTTTGTTCCCAAGCTAAGTCCACGTCACGTTCTTTTCCAGTATTACGGTGATTTCCTGAATTATTCATGATACAAAGAATAAAAGACTCGGACTGTTTTTATATTTTCATCAACATTTGATGACATTGTGGACGTGCTCTAACATATGTAGCGTTCAATTACCACGTTCACCTTGTCGAAGATATATCTACGAGTACATTAGATCAGTCTGAACTTAATACGTTTTTTTGAAAACTAACCTTGTTGCTAAGACGTCTTTAGGATCGTTATATGATAGAAAATAAACCATCTGAAGGTCCACTTTTGTATGTTTATAAGTTTGAGAGTCATCGTTATTGCGAGTAAAACTTGGATGAGGCTGGTACAGGAACGTAAAGCTTAGCACAAGCAGAGGTTTACAATGGGTGAAATTAGAATATGAATGATACCAATGAAGGTGAAGGTTTCGTATTTACAGTATTAAATTTAGTCGTAGTTATGCTTCAAGTTAATAAAAATGGATGTAATAAACCCACACACGATATACTGCAGTCGCATGACATCATAGAAGAACCATCCAACGCTTAAATTACCACCCTAATGGCTTTAGACGGGCCACCCTTCCGTCCACAATATTTAAATGCCACCACCACTAACTCATCAAGATATTCCTTATGACACGTGTAAGAAAAACACTCTAACAATTATCTATGTAGTGTGATCAAACAATCCATCTATTAAAGGTCGGTGGGACAGTGTCAGGGCCAGCCATATCTGCCCATAGATAGTGTGACGACTATTATTGGTCGCAGTAATGGTGTGTGACGTCATCGGCGCCAACACAAAGTCAAATGGGGCTTACGTGTGTAGGGTGCATAGTTTGTCTTCTAGATGAGTTATGGGTGCGGCTTTAGTTTTTTAAAGGCTGTTTGTTAAGTGAGAATGTAATGTGTGTTTTGGGAATTAAAAGTTCACCATTTCCTTTAAAATATCTGTAGTAAGCTTTACAAGCTCCAGTCATAGTTTGATTTTAAAATTGCATAATATTTGTATTGGGTTGTGGAGGTCTAATAGGTAGAGGTTTTTTTTTGTAAAATAGGTACTGGTATTTAATCGCATCATGTTCATGTTCATTCACGAGCACCAATATGTAAACACTTTCCTTAATTTGAACGCAATTTTCGCGAGAAATCACGATTGTAATTTGGAGATAGGACCTTTTCCATAAAAATATGAGTCCCAGAATACTATGTTCGTAACAACATGAAATTTTAATCAGAGCAGTAGGAGAAAATAACTTTTTAAAGTTCTGAAGTGTTTAATTGGTGCTCGTGACTGTTCATGAAGGTAGGATAATGATTTGTATAATCTTTTTTCTTCGTAATTACACTTTACCGTTTTCACTATTTACGTTTATGAGCAGTACTTTCAGTTTTACAATATTCACCCAGTTGCGTGTTGTTAAATAAAACCTAATTAATTTAAAACTCTCTAACCTACCATAAAAGTACTTTTATATTTCGTGAAATTGACACAATTAGTGCTAGATTGTTAGTTTCCAAAACAACTGTTAATAACGGACTTTCACTTGAAACTTAACGATTCCCAAGGTATAATTGTTCTATAATTATGTCTGGTTGGCTGGCATTTGGGCTGTACCCGTTGGGAATTCGGCCAGATCTGATTGAAATGATATGGCTCCAATTACCGTACCTACGTACAGGTTGGCCCCAGAACTGGCAAAACTTACAAAAATGCGAATTTGAAAAAATAGAAAACATGAGGCCAAATGACATTTTTTTTTAAATAAAGAAAAACATAATTAGAATAAAATAAAAATACATAAGGGTGTTTCAGGAAGCCCCTGGAAAAAGATTTCTAAAATTTTCGTTTAGACGTCCATTTTTATAATAGAGTTAAAAATCAGATAGCCATAAACAAATCTAAAAGTAACTACGACTAGAGGCTTTAGGTAACGGAAAGATACTAGAATCACAGACAGCTAAATGTTTGGTAAACATTCGTGACTAGTGGTAATACCACTGCCATTGAAGTGCATCGTCATACCCCAAGAACCTATGACTTATCAATCCAATCATCAACTACACAGTGAAGAGAATGATGACACTGGAATTTTATTACAAAAAATACGGAAAGAAACTGCTCCCTCGAAAAATTAAGGGAATAAAAACTGACGTGCTCATGTTTAGCAATAAAGAAGAAATAATTCGTATTGATAATATCGTCGACAAAAATAAAAATATGCCTCCAGATAACCCGTAGAATTATCGGGCACGCGATCACTGTTATGAAATTGATCGTAAAAATATAGGGCTGCGCTCAACAAAAGGGAATATGAATAGAAATGAAAAGATGTTTTGTACGCTGAAAATCTGTCAAACGACAATTCACTTGGTGAAAATTGTGACATGATCGTCTCAAGTGATATTAAAATGTTGACGAAAATAGAGTTCCTAAAGATGAGAACTCAAATAACTCTGTAGTTAAGTCAGCAATAGATCTGATCAAAACTGTGCTTTTAGATAAAGCAACATGAGTAGTTAAGAACATACTGATGCTGATATGAAATTGAATTTCCGAAAACCCAGCATATAAGTAGGTTAATAAACAAACTTGCTTTAGGTAGGGATACTTGAATATGGATTTTGAACCAAGTAACAGAACACGAAAGGTTATCAACCCTGCTCCAACTTGAAGATAGGCCATTGTCCGTGTCTGGTCGTGCCATGCGTGCGCTCCTCGGTTTCGGAGTTACAAGTGACAGACAGATATGCGTGACTGATAATTGACGGAAAGCCTACAGGACCCCATGGTAACAGTGCGTTTGCGGGAAATTGTTCAGGCCCATTATGAAATTTTACTACTTTCTTTTATCAGAAGTATTAAAGTTTATGAAACGTTCTGTTTATTTCCTTGTCTCGTTTATGTGATTGCTTAATCGTTAAAGTTTTAGCATCGTCTTCCTTGTGCAGAATTGCAATAGATGCTAAGGTTGCATTAAAATCTTTTACGAGTCTCATGCTGATCTATTAATTAATGTCGTCTAAATAAGGAAAATTATTATTTTCTGCAGTAGTACCTACACTTTAAATGCTATTTCGATCAAGTCCGTCAACAAATTCGACATAATGCTAGCAACAATGCAAATAAACGATACTCTATTAGCTACTGTACCTGCTTTAGTTAAAAATACACCCACTAGCGTTTAACCAACACTGTAATAATCTATCAACATCCTTATAACGCAATCTCCAAATATTTGTTCTGCAGGCAAGCAGAGTCTATGAACTCATAAACTAGAAATAGAATTCTGATATATTCGCTGTATGTGGATTTAAGATTGGCTTTATTTCCGTTATTAACTTCTGCTAAGATTTATTTGGAATTGAGGTTAGAGCCAATCATTACAAAATTGGTAATATTGGATTAAAAAAAAAATGGATTTTGAAAATGTCGTGAAGAAAGTTTTGAGTATGACTGTGGAGAATCATTCCCCCTTATAAGAGTAGAGGAAGACAACAGAAACGATGCATGGAAAGTGAAGGATGATATGGCAAGAAAGGAGGTGTCTGATAAGATGACGAGTAATAGAAAAATATGGAAGAAGAAGACATACTGCGCCGACCCCAAATTAATTGGGATAAGGGTAGGATAATAATGATGGATTTTTTGAAACTCTAAACATATTACCTTTCGTATATCTCCAAGATTCTTATTTCTGTAGCTTCAATTAATATATTGCGCATTGTAGTAGTTACTAAGTCACTTTTAAACATCCATGAATAAACAATTTAGCTATTCTAGACAAAATCTTCATCCAAACCAGACAATGCATCCTCTATTAATACTACCAATATTCATAGTCATAACAACAATATAACTAACATTATTAATGTTTACTCTTATCGCAACACTATCCTTACTCCTAGTGCAGTGAACTTGGCAAGATGTACCGTCTGTTACAGAGAAAGTGACTCAGGCCATTGTGATTTAGTACTTGAGCAGTTAAGTCTCATCGTGCCAAATCTGGCGTTCAAGTCTCATTAAACAACGTGCCAAAATCGTTTTATGGCTGTCTCCGCTATTCCTGTTATGTATTCGATGACTTTTATAGGCTTGTTTAGGGCTTGGATACAATTTTTATGGATCGAAGTGAGTTATATGTCATTTAGGGGAAATAAAATTAGCGTATAGCTGTTATGTGTCGTATTTATATTTAGTGTTAGTATCTAGATTTTGTGCAGAAAATCTTGTTCATTATGTCTGCTTTCATGCATTTTTGTAATGGCAACAAGTCATTGCTGAGATTTATTGTATTGTACTGTACTTATACATAATTATGTAGTATTGTAAGTATGTGCTTTGTACGTTGGAATTTGATATTAAATATTTTTTTGTCTTGTTACAGATGAACAAGAAAGAGTACAGAAGAAAACGTTCGTCAATTGGATCAATTCACATTTATCGAAGGTAAGATCAGAATTACTTGCATCACACTTTCGAACAGTTTTAGTACACCCGTAGCGAGCAATTTTCAAGATTTATCGCAACGAAAGCTTGCGAAGAATTTATGGGAAGTAATAACCACCTTTCTTGCCGCCACCAATAAACTGCACAGCCAAACCGTGGCAATTATGGGAATAACGTTCCTGTGCAGGTGAAACCTATGTTCTGTGATTACAAGCTTTTGTGATGAGTAGATAACATTTTGAGCAGTGTTAGGGCCTGTTTCATCAGTTCGTGAAAACTTATCTGGCTAATTGCATACACAGTCTGTTCCATTCATACATGTAGGTTCTGGATTGTGCCTTTTCAGAGGCCTTGAAAATAGGCCATAAATAAATATCCTCTTTACATTATATACTTCCGTTTACTGAATAATTCACTTTCATTTGACTTACGGGGGAAAAGCCAGGTCAAAGATAATGACCTTTTGGTACCAGTAAGTTTGTTATAACTTGATATTATTCTACTTTATTATTATTATTGTACAGTGTACGCCCTTACATGTAGCATTCAACATTGCAATGTTTATTCTGTAAACGAATAGTGTGTCAATTGCTGCAACGGAGTTAATACTATTGTTATTTTATATTGTTTAATTACTTATTTTATTTCAATTATGAATTGAATTATGTTATCACTTATTCTAGGTTTTCTCTCTTGCATCTTCAAATTGATTTATTCTGTTTCTTTCAGCGCATACCGCCACTGCGCATCGATGACCTTATCTACGACCTGCGCGATGGAACCAAACTATTGGCGCTGCTCGAAGTGTTGTCCGGGGAGAAGCTGGTGAGTTATTCCATTATTATTAATTAAAAGCATATTCTGCACAAAGCCTAATAAAAAAGGAGCACTGTGCAAGAGAAAATTGTACTTGTGAATTTTATTGATGTTATAATACAAAGTCCAAGTTAAAAGATCATTTCAATTTTTTAACTTGGACTTTGTTGCTTGTTGATAATTCAAATTGGTGTTTTAATGACTACGGGTACAATAATGACTAATATTTCGGATAATTTTTAATTGACTAATAAGTGCTTTACTTAACGTTTACCTGAATGAGAACCGGTGATTTAGAAGTATTTTAGAGCTGCTAAAGTTCCGTAAAACTATAGTGACTACCAAAAAATTTAGTTTGTCGATTCAAGACAAACAAAAGTGCATTATCCGGTTAGAAGGATAAGAGCATGAGAAACGTTTCAGCTTTCCCTTTAAGATTGCAACACACTTGCAATGCTTTGGCATTGCAGATGTTGTTGCATTACATTTTCCACCTTCTGTTTAAACAATTAAATAGAAACTATCCTAAAACAATTACTTTTCCACCAGCCTATGGAACGCGGCCGCGTCCTCCGACGCCCACACTTCTTGTCTAACGCAAACACCGCGCTACGCTTCCTGGCCGGCAAGAGGATCAAGCTGGTAAACATCAACGCCGCCGACCTGGTCGATGGCCGGCCTGCTGTCGTGCTCGGCCTCATTTGGACCATCATCCTCTACTTCCAGGTAGGGAGGCGCTCTTCTTGGCTTGCGTTTGAACAGAGAGCTGCAATAGTCTTGATCTTCATTACTAGATAAAAGAAAATCTTTCGCAAGGAGGTTTATTTTGGACCTATAGGGATCTTTGATAGAGCTGACCTGGAGGGTCTAGATAAAGTGTCATTGACCCATAGAAAAGTTTAAAAATAATAAGACATCGAAAAGCTTATGTCGATCGTGATCGTGAAGGTCATTGTCGAAATATCAAACGCCTTCATAGCAATCGTCACTTTGCTAGCCTTTTAGGTAGCATACTGGTAGGGTAACATATTTGTAGAAGGAATAAAAGAGAAATTTCTTAAGTCTCAAGAATCAAACTAATGCTATTAATTTCAACATTACCGATACTCGATATCAGATTGCCAAAAACAACTAAATCATCAAATGACTTTCTCCATCGCATAAGATTACTACACCTTCAAATATCTCTAATTACAATAGAAAGTAAACTCTATATCGTATTTCTTAAGTTACACTATTGTGGCTCACTGTTCACTGACTCCAGCACCGTGTGTTACCGAAATAGATTTCAATTAGGATAGAACTTCCACAGTATTGCGTAGGTAGAATAGTTCTACACTTTCAGAAAGTCTTACTACTGCTGTAAATATTATAGGATCATCAAGATCTGAATCGATGATTTCATCTGTTTTATTTGTATAGTCACTATTATGATCATTATCTTCAGGTATATTTAGATAATCACAGTCTGCTTCATTGAAACTTATTACTAGACTGTCCATATTTGGTTTTTCTTCATCTCAATACATCGTCATTCACAGTATGGACCCAAAATTGTTCTTCCAAAGTACTCTATTTTCTAAAATGAACAGCCAATAGCAGACTTTTAACAAGCAGCATTTATATCTTTATTGCCCTAATCTTTAAGTTCAGTATTTGTTGTAACTACCCCTCGTATATTTATATCTACTTTCTGATCTTTCTCTATTTCTGTCCCCTTTGTTAAATGTAGTTGCACTATCCAGTAACTTGTATCTAATATTATTTCCATATTCTACCATTAAAATGAGGATGTACTGTAAGTTTTCTAAACTAAGTTTTTTGCAATTATTGGCATACTTTATAATAATGCCTTTGTTTTAAATGTCAGTTTATTCTCATTTTAATTGGCTTGAACTAATTTTGTTTGCGCAAGCTTCGCTCAATGTATTGGACCCACAGGATAGAGGACCTAAGGTGGGTAACGGCATCACAGCTTCTATAGTAGTCGGGTCTCTTGGCATTTTGTTATAATATTACCTTTTGATAACAATGTATGTATCATCTTTATCTTTATCGATTGTTATATCTATTGAAACTATTTTTGCTACTTTATTTATAACTGTATGCTTGTTGATTAAAGCTCAGCTTACTTTGTATGTTCCAGAATTTGTATTTCCTAAATTTATATCTTCAGCTTTCAGCTTTCTAAAGCTCTTTCTGCAATATAACGTTTCATATATATATATTTTGTATTATCTATTCTTAAGCCAGAGACCAAAAGACTACACAGTACTGCTATTGGTTGACCAAATTGGTATTATAATTGGCCTAGAATCACAGAGTTCACTAATCAGAGTCACATCACATCACCTTTAGAGTGTAATTGTATAATTGTCATCACTTTATCACTTAGACGTAGCTGGCGCGTGGGAGGAGTGAATTGGCAGAATTTTGTTGGTGATTACGTAATGAGTATAGTGACTGGCGCTAATGCTTTGTATTAGTTTTCATGGTTACTAGTTTCTGTTGTCCACAAGTGCCTTGTCCTTGTTTTGTTGGAAAAACACTAACAAGTTTATGTTTTTTTTTTATTAGCAACGACTGGTTTGCTGGTTAATTTTGATGAAGCAGGACTAAATATCATTGACTCTTCGACTGCCTAACCTTTTTTCCAATTATGTTGGGATTGGCTTCCAGTCTAACCTGGTGCACCCAGTCAATGCTTCACAGCTATAGATCTTTAAAATCCAGTTTAATATTGAGTAACTATAGCTGACCGTTTGTCTTTATTAAACTTCTTTATGATCAGTCCTTGCCGCTCATTTAATTCCGCAAACATATTACATTGAACGTTGCTAGTATAAGCGCCAGTTAATCTATTCATATTATGTAAAATAGGATTATGTTTTGCACCAGCAGTCAAAGCTGCCATTACATTATATTTCATCGAAACAGGTTATGTATCCAGGGTCAGGAGACGGTATGCCTTCGTCATACGTTCTACAGGTCAGCTTTGTACTTCAGCAATTTAGATTGTGGATTTATCTTTTTTTACAAACAACTTCTATGACATTGCAGGCGTTGGAAAATATACAAACTGTATTAGTGAATATGAACATTACTATGTCCAAGTTTTTCCCCTGTGTCCCCGAAATCCTGATTTGAATTTGATTTGATTTTTAAGGCGAGTTTCAGGCACACTGTATACTTTACTGGCCCTGGTTTGTTTTATCCCAAAGACCAACACTAATTGGCGAATTTGTTATCCTCGCTAATGGGTCAAGAATTATTAACAATACAAGTTAAAGTTCAAAAATCACGACCCAAGAATGTTTTATCCATGCTTCTAACTCCGAATCTACCAAACACTTGGTGTTTGAAAAAAACATGCACTATTTTGAACCCTAAATCCAGTACCATCTCTCTAAATAAATCACCAAATTCCCATCAGATCGAGGAGAACAGCCGGGCTCTAGAGTACCTCGGAGGGTCTCGATGTGCCTCCGTCATGTCTCATGAGTCGGGAGCCGCCACTCCCACTCAGAGGGCAGAGGACAAGTGGAAGCAGGGTGCCAAGAAGACTCTGTTGCAGTGGGTCGCGAATGCCTTGCCGAAGTAAGTAGTAATCTGGATTTTTAACATACTTGTAACAGGCACACGGATATTTCCTCGACCTATACGAATTAACCATCCTATGGATTGTAAGAGATGATGTTTAAAAAAGTAGGAGGCGTTGACTCGATGAGCGGAAATGATAAATGGAGTCTAGAAGAAAGCTAGAGCTGATTTTATGGTAAAATGGGCGCCTAGTATCATCAAGGTGTCTCGGCCGCGATTTTGATAAAAATTACTAATAATAAAATTCTTTATTTCAATACATTGACAACATTGTAACAGACATCTTATAGATATAACATACAGATTATGTCCTACAGATAGGTCCCCTGGCTCCCAAACTAGGTTTTCACCTGTGACTTGGGAGACAGTGTTTCTCCATTAAAAAGTCATTATGTATGTCATAGCCTCAAAGGTAACCAAAAATGTAGCGAAAAAAGAAGAAAAGAAAATTAACAAAAAGCAATTTCCAAAATCGAAAACATAAACCAAAAATCATTACAAAATCACAATCATTGTAAAACATGAAGTGCATGATAGTGTGTGTGTTGTCAGACGGTGTGTGTGTCTGTGTGAGTGAGTGTGTCTGTGTGGGTGCGTGTCTGTGTGTGTGTGTATATGTGTTGATGGGGTGTAAAGTGCTTATGAAATGTTTGTGTCGGGCTTAGGGCTATCGCGAAGGGGAGAATGGTAAATCTTCTATTTCGTCGTAGTACTCATATGAGTATTTTTCGCTATTCGTCATAATTTAGGATTTGTCCATCCACGTCCACTTGTAAAATTTATTCTGCATGTGGATTCCTGGATTAGTTGGAGCCTACTACTACCACGATCTCTTAAGGTGGATGCTCAAGGGTAGCCCGCGAAATTCAAATTTTCTTACGTTTTTTGCAATTTGCAGGCCAGTGCTAGGTTGTATGTTGATTAAAATATTGTTTGCGACTGTAAGACGTATGTAGTAACACAATTATAATCATCAAAATCATCAATACAACCCTCCAAGTTCATAATGGTGCAAGAATGATTTTGACCTTGGAAAAGTAATTTTGACACCAATATGAACTTTGAGGGTTGTATTGATGAGTTTGATGAATATAATTCTGTAACTACATACGTCTTACAGTCGCAAACAAAATTTTAATCAACATACAACCTAGCACTGGCCTGCAAATTGCAAAAAACGTAAGAAAATTTGAATTTCGCGGGCTACGCTTGAGCATCCACCTTAAGGATATATTATTTTAATCTTACTTTATTTGAGGGACAGATACGAACCTATAAGTCTTTCATAATCCACCTTTTACTACTACCTATAAGCTGTTGGTATGGTGGTACAACTTGATCGACAAATTTGTGAAATGCGATCGAAATCAAACAAAGAACACTCTACCCAATGAATCCTATGAATAAAAGATTTTTGTTCGCTGACAAACAGTACATTCGTTTACTATGCATCCATCAAATAGTGATCCATCAATTAAAGTTTAATCAACATTCGTCTTTGAACAAACAAGAGTTGAGAGCTTTTAAAATTTTCATATTTAGTGGTCAACTGGATGCTATGGATCAACAAACTGGAATGATTATTGTCGGTATGCATACGTAAATATGTTTCTGTATGGTTTGTTTAGGTACTAGGTATTATTACGTACTAGCTCATGCCCGCGGCTTTGCCCGCGTGGAGTTCGGTAATGTCCTACGGGATCGTGCTATCGGGATTAAAATAATATCGGTGTTAATCCATGTTATAAATCTGTGTACCAAATTTCATTCAAATTAGGGCAGTAGTTTTCGTGTGAAAGTGTAACTAACATCTATAGATCCATCCTCATAAACTTTCGGATTTATAATACTAGTAGGAATAGGATGACTAGATTCAAATTCAAATTCAAATTCATTTATTGTTTGTCACAGGTGAAATATTTGTTCTTATTATTATTATAAAAGATCGCTGTAACATACCTATTGGGTGTACAATATTTTTTGTTTTGGTTACCTAAATTTAACATTATAATCATTATTCGTCATAAGTCAACATCCATAGTCAGTTGTTAATTCACAAGTCAGTTTAAAAAAAAAAAAAAAAAAAAAAGATGATGTGACATCTACCAACGCGCCCATGGTTACAGCCCACTCCTTCTCATAGTAAGTAGGTCTGTGTCCTGGGAACAGCAGGAACATAAGCCAATTATGCACATGTCTAAATGTGTATGGAGAACCCACTGACCCATATAACATTTGACGTGTATGACGCCAGTTGCAATGACGGCTGTAGCAGTGTTATTAATTCCGTCATTAATTTCGCCAAATGCTGCCAAATGGTCGGAGTTATCCGTTGACCTAATTTTATTGCAGTTATTATAATTTGAACTTCTTCATTGAGAGATCAAATGCGCTAAATTGTTTTTGATTAAATTAGTTTTTTTTTCGAGTTTCATACAAGCCTTCAACTTATAAACTTCAGCTCAAGAATGAAATTCAAGGTTCAAACTGGTGGACACAATTGTAGACGTGGACACTGACACCTCCCTAATACAACAGGACACATAACGTACAGATACTATAATTAAGTAAGTATCTGTCCGTTATGTGCCCGTATCAATGTAATTGATCATCGAAGTGTTCATTTCGGTACTTAACTGCTTATGTAGTTGGTATGTAAGAGTCTATTGGACATTCCTGTCACTACATCCTTATTATCTGATACTATTTAAATGGCTATAGTTATCCGTAATATTAATACCACCATTTTCTCCCAGGGATTCAAACATCCAAGTAACAGACTTCGGTCCATCATGGCGCGATGGTATCGCATTCCTTGCCATCATCGACGCCATCAAAGCCAACCTGATCAACCTGGCAGAGATGAAGAGGAAGACCAACAGACAACGTTTGGAACACGCATTCGACGTCGCAGAAAACGCACTTGGCATCGCAAGGCTGCTGGATGCCGAAGATGTGGATGTAGACAAACCTGATGAAAGGTCCATCATGACATACGTAGCCCAGTTCCTGCATAAATATCCTGAACCCAAGGTGAGTAATAACAACAGAATTATTAACTTCTGACTTATAGAGAAAAATAATGCGTACATGTTGCATAATGGGTGCTTAAGACTGAAATAGTCAACACACACGATTAGCATGATTCACCGTGACATGCCATTCATCAACTAACTATTGTTCTGGTTACATCCACGTTGTTTGAACAAGTGTTCGTCCTCACGTTATATTAACACCATGTTTTGTCAACAGACGACAGGACCGGATGCCGTAGCGGCAGTGCAAGAGGAGTACGAATCTCTTAGAATGTGGCTGACCGAGCGCGTCACCACAGTTCAAAGGCAATACGACTCGCGAACTCTCTCGCGACACTACGAAGACTACGTGCGCGCCGAAAACGACCGGCTCGCGCGCGAACCCATCTACCAGAAACTAGAGAAGCTCATGTACACACAGAGCCTCGTAGCCATCGCGCCAAAGTCCTGGCGCGAGTTAGTCTCCCTATGGATAGAATTAGAAAGACTGCACAGAAGATGGCTGTGGCTCCTAGACGCAGAACTCCCCGGAGACTTTAGAAATGTCGGCGAGTGGTTAGCGAGGGCCGAATACCTTTTATACTTTGACGAAATCCCCACTAGCTTAGACGAGAGGACCGCTGCGATTATCAGCGAGAAATTAGAGGAACACAGCGGCTTTTTCGCTGGATTACCAGAAGTTATCGATAGATTCGAAGCGGCTTTAAGATCACCTGACGCTGCCCGGATCCCGGGTGAAAGACTCCAAGATATGAAGGAGCGTCTCGAGACAGTAAGTCGAAGAGCGCCACAGAGGAAGGCTAGATTAAAATACTTGGAGCACAAATGTTGTATCGTCGCCTTCACAGAATTGACTAAAGCCAAGCTTGCCGCGTGGACCGGTAAATATGGTCGCATAGACCACGTACGTGCCTTATTAGAAGATTATGATAATTTCGTGACTAAGAATAAGATTTTCCAGGAGTTTGATAGAGCTTACGTTGATATTAAGCAAGTAGCGGAGGAGTACAAGAGGGTTTGTGAGGTTGATAGGACTGAAGCGAGAGATATTGATACGTTCTTGAAGGACGTAGCAGAGACCTGGAGAAGAGTTGCCTCTGACGTGAGGTGTGCCAGGAGTGTGCTAGAAGAAGTCATCGCTCATTGGGAGCGTTGGAACACATTAGCTGATGACTTTACCACCTGGCTGGACAAGGCACAGCATATGCTAAGAGTATCGGAAGATGAAAGATTAGAGTTCTTCCAAGATTTAACTGTTTGGAAGGAGAAGCATCAACTCCTGGGTGATGCAGCCGGTTTCCTGGCTGCGACTTCCTCGGAAGAGATCAGTCAGGAGGTGAAGAGAAAATACGTAGAGATTACTGAACGTTGGGAACGTGTATGGGAAGAAGCAGAGAGGTGAGTAATATTTAAAATAATTGATACTACTAGGTTTTGTTTGTAATATATTTCGCTGAAAAATTCTTTAATCTGGTAGATAAATTATTTAATCAAATCTGTTCTAAGTGAGTCTTAGTTATAGATCAACGTATTCAAAGAATGTTTAATATCTTTTGTAAGGATTATTGTCTTAATGCCATAGTTTTAAAAGATAAGATTGTGTTTTTGGCATGAATGATTATTCAAGGTCAAATTGAGCATATCGTAAATAATAATTATATGATTCGAAAGGTATTGATTGCAGTTCCTTATATTTCAATTTGCTTGGATTTCTCTTTAGCGGCAAATAAAACGGAAAATGTCTCCGAGTTCTATAACCTCTTATCTCTTCCCTTGGTGGTCTGAAAAAATCTTTTATCAATGAGACCTACGTTTATACTGTTCGAATATTTATATTACAGGATAATAATAAGGATGATGACTGACTAAAAAAAATGTGATTCTGTTTAGTCTGTCAGAATATCGAAAAATATTGCATACGTGTTTTTTGTTCTATCAAAATAATACAAATTTACGAAGATAAAACGCCTGAAACATCATGAATGGGGGCTTGTGACGTCACTTTTCGGTAAAAAATAATACTCAAATGTGACGTCACGCAAGTTTTCGACGCACTGTATCGTCTTCATTTTCCGTTAACACGAAAAAGATAAAATACGTGTCCAATATTTTTTGTAAATCTATCTGACGGAGTAATTAATTTTTTTTTGTCGTCTGCCTTATTGAGAAAATCGTTTATTTCCGAGGCTAGGAAAGATTTTCGTAGTAATACGAGCTTCTATCAGGATTTTCAGTTATTGGAAAGTTTTATTAGGTACTGTTGGCTATTGACATCCAATATTTGATGTATCCAGGTACGTTCGCGGCGGCGACGCGCTGCGCAACCGTCGCTCGCTAGCGTCCGGCGTGCGCGCGCTGGACGCGTGGCTGGCGCAGGCCGACGGGCTGCTGGCCCGCCAGCCGCGCGCCTGCACGCACGACATACAGGCCTACATCGACCTGCTGCTGCAGCTCAACTCCGAGATAGAGCACCACGAGGAGCTGTTCAAGACTATCAGCAGGTTTGTCTCTTACTCAAATAATACAAGAAATATTTGTCCTCTTCTATCTTTTATTCGCCAACATCATCATAGCCAAAATACTTTTTCTCAAACATGCTAGGAAATTTGAGCATTATTTTGACAACCTTCTTCGAGATAAATCGAAATTGCTTTACTGGCCAGTAGTGGCCAGATACATGCGACCAGCGGCCAGCAACAGTTGTATGAAAATCCATATCTGTCGTGTTTAGCGGCCATATTTAAAATTACATAGTAAACTCATATCGTGTTATTTAAAAATGGAACGAACTTTTACTCTGAAACATGGCAACCAAGAAGGTGACTTATCAAAGGTTTTATTAATTTGAGGTTTATTAAAAAAAAAACTCTTCAACGCGAGAGCTAATTTTCTCGCATTATTTGAGAAAAGTACTATACAAGCCTTGCCCACAACTAGACATTGATGTGATTATGTGACTAGACATTATGTGTGTTGATTACGTATGTGTGGCTCGGCTTTGCCTCGGCCCACATTTATATGTTCGTCCATCAATGCCTCTATTGCTGGATGATAAAAGATTTAGGTGTATCATCTTTGTATATGTCGTCCAACGATTTTTTAATAACCGAAGCTTTTTATCATCTAGATTTTACTTAAGTATTTAAAATTTAATGACACCCTTACCACAAAGTTTATAAGGTCTGTATTTCGGAATAAAAATTCTTTAAATTTGTCTTTTTAGAACCTTCCAAAATGCAATCGCCGAGATGCCTCGCGACGAAGTCGAAGCAAACATGGCGAAGCTGAAACAACAGAAAGAGGCGCTAGTCCGCGTGCGAGCTACCGTGCCAGTGAAGCTGCACCAGTACAGGCAGCTACTGGTGCAACACGAGTCGCTGGAGAGCGGACAGAAGGAGATCGGCTCCTGGCTGGACAAGGCCGAGGAGGCGTTGAAGACCGGAGGAGAAACTAGACGGTAAGATAATGATAATCATGACACGGTTGGTTGTGTGCTGTTGTCTAATCACTTAGTTAAGCGAAAAGCTAGTGTTGTGGACGAATAGCATCGAGCCTTAACCCATTTTTAAAACTGGTAATCTTTTTGAGGAAGATGTGAACTTACGGCCCTATTTTGTCCAAAATGTCACGTCAATTTGACAACAGATCAAAGAGAATTATGTATACCAACCACTTTTTGGTTCCCTAAATTCAAGAGCGCGCGTTATGCGACTCTTATGTCATTGATATCAGGAATTCAGGATTGCAATAAATGACGCACATTCGAGAAATGTAATATTCCTTACCATATACTCGTACACCTATCATGATAAAGATAAACCAATGAGGACAGCTTGTACCAAGCATCGTCATTGGTTAAAAATCTGTCAATGTCATTTTCTATTTCAAAATAGCTTGTCCTCATTGGACAGATTGGGACTAAGCTATGGACACGCCATCTACAATCAGCTTTGACTAGCCTTCCCAATTGTGTCGGTTAATCTAATTGACATAAACTTCTTCTAAGTTCTATTCTCCTTACCAAGTACCTACCACCTGTATTTTCAACAAACCTAACCATTGACCTTCTCCCCCACAGCGAGGTGATCTCGGAACGCTACGAGATCCACCGCACGTTCTTCTCTCGCACCACGTACTACCGCTCCATGCTGGAGAGCAAGAACAAGGTCTTCCAGAACATCGTCAAGTCCGCCGACACCGACAGGAGCGCTGACGTCTCCGACCAAGTCAGGCTCATGAGGGATCTTAACGAGAGGTGAGATTACGAAACTAACAGCTAAATGAGCAAACAACTTGTGATATTACCGTGCACACTAGGAGAAAGAAATTCCCAACGAAACAAACGAACGAAAGTCCGTTATCCTTTGAAGAATACCGGACGCATGTCACTTTTACGAACTGTCATTTGTTTTTAAAATGTTGGTTGTACGTTGCACGGAACATAAGTTGAAACTTTTCAAGAAATAGGTGCACGGTTTGTTTGATATTTTTTTGTTGTGCAGAAATATTTAACTGTAACTGTTAAGAGTAACTCAAAACAAGTGCTTTAACTTTTATTTCCTCGACTTCACCTTTTAATTTCGTTTAATATTTTGTTGACGGTCGTGATAGGTTACTTCCAAAAACATTGGTATAATTCGGTTCAACCTTAATGGCGGCTTGGAAGTTAGCTGCAAGTGACAGTCTGCGCATTATACAGACAAAACGATGCGTCATCTGCGCCCCGTTGATACCTAAAATTGTTGTCAGCGCAGCTTTACATTAGATGTTCCGAATCGCCACAAAGTTTAATGCGTTATTCTTGCGCAGACCGTCACTCACAGCTAACTTCCGAGCCGCCATTAATTTTAAACCGAACTTTACTAACAGTGTTTTATTCAGTCCGTAAAACACAAAAAAACAGCGTATACATAGCATCCTGGCTGCTGAATACCTCTTTAAGTTCCATAATGATCATTTCAATCCTTCCCGCAGGTTCGCTCACGTATCATCAGAGGCTACCCGTCGCGAGGCCGACTTACAACGCCTAGTTCGTGCATGGGAGGAGTTCGACTCCAAGAAACGCGCCGTAGAGGAGTGGGCTTCAAGAGCTGAGGCTCTACTGGCTGATAACAGAGTGGACTCTAAGCAGGCCGTCGACTTCCACAAGAGATTCTTCCAAGGAGCTGATGAGAGGGCTGTTTCAGAACTGGTTCGATCCGGACGGGAGCTCATTGAGGTAAGTTCTTCTTGATATAAGTCCTTTGTGTTTTAACTGTCATTTTTGCCATTTTTTGTTTAGCCAAAGACTATTTGGTGATAATTACTGTGTTTAGAACTACTGAGGCAACATCATGACGTATTTGACGACCCGAATGGCGTAGCGGTAGTGAGGCCGCCTTAAGTTCTTAGGGTCCCGGGTTTGAATCCCGATCGGAGCAAATGTTTGTGTGATGAGCATGGCCATTTGTTTCCGAGTCATGGGTGTTTATATGTATAATAAGAATGTATTTACAAACAAAAAGTATCTATGTAGTATATCAACTATCTGGTGTCCACGACACAAGCCTTGTTGCTTAGTGTGACACTAGGTGGCGCTGTGTGTAATGTCCAGCAATATTTATTTTATTTATTTAGACATCATTTTTCAGTGTGAAAACGACTTGTCCCTATAGAGAGTGAATAGCAAGCAACACTCGTCTTACTATACGTCCTAATGTGGCATTTAGTTGTCCTTCTGGATTCAATCAATTCATAAAGTTCAAACGACTTCTCAATCTGTATCGTGTGGTTAGTGATTAACCTGGTGTAAGAGTTTTTATGCCGCTCAAGGGCCTCTAACTTGGCTCTATATGCTGTCGAAAAATATCTTTCAGGCATGCTGGTTTTCTCATGATTTCTCAATAAGAACCCAAAACAGTCTTACGGAGTAGTCTTACTTGTGGACTTGTGCAGGCAATGTACCGAGAAACTATATCTTCATACACATTTGAGACTGGCTGTATTTATTACGGGGAGCATTTCCAGTTGCATACTTACTCAAACCACCTTATTTTTCCAGCTGGTCAGTGAAGAAGACCGTCCGCGCGTAGTCCAGACTGTGGAACAGCTGCAGCAGCGCTGGCGCTCCCTGCTGGCGCAGGCGCCGCCGCACCTCATGCGCCTGGAGTTCCGTCTGGACGAGGCCGTGTTCCAGCACTGCATCAAGGATATTGAGAAGGAGATCGTTTATGAGGAACAGGTATGCATTACTTATAATTATGCTGGAAAACGAATCTTGATTACCGGTCGTTAAAGACTCGCACTTTTGATTAAAAGCGCTATTGAAAACGTAATAAACATAATGGCACAGCAAAATAAATGGAAACGTATTTTAATAAATATAATGAGTCATACCTCATAAGTACTCAATACATATTACAAGGTAATAATTTATTTATAAACATACCGTGCTGTCTCGTGACCTTCTTGCGACCCTGAATGTGTTATCGGGTACAAGTGCGTGTGTCCTCGAGTTTATAAAAGGAAATATTTTTGACCTTGACCTAATAAAACTAAACTTAAATACACCACCGTATTGACGTATCGTTTACTTATCCAAACCATAGTCTTCACTGTTTACATTACACAATTGGATACACAGTAATTCAATCTAAGCCTTAAACCTCAAGTAACCCAACTTTGTTCCCCCAGGCATACAACCAAAGCGACGACGCCGACGGTATACTCATCCGAAACGAAGAATACTTCCGCAACCAAGGGAAGATCATGCAAGTAGAACACTGTCTTCAGAACTTACACACGATAGCTACCAGCTACACACACCAGACCCAAGACACAAGTCTAGAAGAGTCTGTACGAAAGTGTGAACTGATGTGGGAGTCCACGGTCCAAAGAGTGGAACATTTCAGGCAACAGTTACAAAGAATTCCCGCGAAATGGGATGCTTACAGGGAGAAGTTCCGGGAGATGGAACGCTGGATGGACCATGTGGATAAGACCATGGATAGCATTGTGCGGGAGGTGGACTCGGCTGAGGCGTTTGAGAGGGAGAAGACTATCTTCCAGGTATGATTAGATTTTACTTATGAAAAGGACACAGCTTTAATAAATCTCAATCAGAATAAAGTTTCAAATAAAAAACACTAGGTCGAGTGAAAGTTTTAAACGATAGGTAATTCTGTTTATAAGATAGTGTTTTTAATGATTTTGTTCTTTCCTCTAATGCTTACTTTGGAAACAAAAAGTTGAGGGAACTCATGGTAAATATTCGTTATATTTGATGTTGTCTTGTCCCTCATAGAATTTGAGCACAGTACACTTTATATTGCCAAATGTATATGTTTATTTTCAAAAAGGACTATGCACTATAATCAACTTTACTTTCTAGAACATCTGCCGCGAAGCCGACAAAAAACGCGAGGACATGAAGTGGCTGGTCCAAACACTAGACATGCTCACAAACCACTGCTCAGAAGGTGAAGCTCAAGAGGAACAAATCAGACTCGAAAACCTCATCGCGAGGTACAAGAACTTGATCCCGACCATCGAGATTACAATGATCAAGACTGAGACTTATACACGGTGCTATACGTACCGCAGAGAAGTGCACGAAGTTATCTGTGTACTTGAGAACGCTAAAGAACAAGCCATGGTTGCTCCTGAACCTCAGTCTCTCCAACATGTTGAGCAATTGGTTCTTGAACAGCAAGCTGCAGTGCAAAAACTCGACCGCCACCGACCATCAGTCATGTCCATGCTCCAAAGAGGTAAGGACCTCATCAAGGACGCTAACGCACCTGCTTTCGTCAGGGAAGACGTTAGGAACCTTGAGACTGGCTGGAACACTGCCTATGAAACCTCCACCGACCGTCTGCATAAGCTCCGTGACACACAAAAAGTCTGGTCCAACTATGAGTACCAGAAGGATGAGCTACTCTCAGACCTTGACAAATATGAGAGTTATGTGGTCCACCCAGGTCTTGAACTTGGAGTTACCAATATTGGTCGTGAACTCCAAGAAACGAAGATCATTAAGACCGATATTGAAAAGGCTCAGGTAGAAAGATTGCCTCAATTACAACAGGCATACACTGAACTACGTACACTAACAGCAGACAAACCTAAACCTGTAATCGAGAAAGATCTAGAAACTATTGAACGGAAACTGGTAAGAGTACAAGACGAAGTTGACTCTAGAGTCGTGCATTTAGAAAAGTTCAACGAAGAATGGGTGAAAATTGAACACAAATTGGAACACGTCAGAGAATGGATCAAGAAAGAAAGCCCAATTCTGATCCAACAAATCCGTTCAGAAAACATCACGCCTGAAGAAAGAGTTATCAAGTCGCAATCGTTACAGAAAATCATTTCTGAGAAACTTGAGACTATTCGAGGTGTTGCCGATCAAGGATCTAAGCTGGCAGTAGAACACAGAGTCCAAGACGCCAACCGACTTAAGGGCGAAGTCGCTTTACTTGAGAAAATGATGGCAGACCTGCAACGGTCTACTGAACACCAGACCAAGGTCGTCGAACATGACTTGGCTACTTACCAGAAATACCAGAAAGGTGTTGCTGAAATCAAACCCTGGATTGAAGAAGCTGAACTGAAGTTAGGCAACGTACCCAAACCCACAACGTTACCAGAAGCACAGCAATTACAACAGCAGTCCAGAGCTTTGATCACCGATTGTGAGAAACAGCTGATGAACTTGCAAATCCTGTCCAGTGTCAGCCACCAACTGTCAGGAAAGACTAGCGCCCCTGATGAAGTAGATGCTATCCACTCCAGATGGGCCGTAGTCCATGACTTGGCTGACCAATGGAACAACAAATTGGATAAACTTGTCACTAACTGGGAGAACTTTGAACGTGAAGCCGACAAGCTTGAATCTTGGATTGAAAATGGTGAGAAACTGCTGAGTAGTAGAAACGTGTCTATTGACTCTCCCCAAGTTGAGAAATTAGATAGAGAATTAAACAAACTCAAGTCGTTCGGAAATGAAATTTCTCAACAGCAAGCCAAAATCATCAGCTTATCACAGACTTGTGATAACATCTGCCACAACATACAGCCCGAAGGCGCTACCTTACTCAAGAACAAAGTCTCAGACATTAAACAACGCACTAACGATCTGGCTGAGACAGTGAGGTCTAGGGTCAACGAACTGTCAGACAAGATCATCGTTAGACAAGAGTTCATGACTAAACTACACAACTTCGACAACTGGATCACCGACTTCAGAAGGAAGACTGAAAGTTATGACCAGATCGGTGCCGATAAAGTAGAACCAACATTACAATCTATGCACGTGCTTTTACAAGAACACGCAGCTAAAGAGCCTGAGTTCACTGATATTTACAATGAAATCAAGAACATGACGCTCGCTTCACACCCAGACGAAAGTCGTTCGCTAAGCGAAACTTACTCAAACATTGCCCAACACTACCAGATCATTGAGAACAACATTCAACAAAACAAAGGAATCCTACAAAAATGGTCTGACCTACTGAACTGGTATGATGAATCTAAACAACAACTGAACCACATTCAATACCAGATTGAAGGTCCTAAACTTACTCCAGAAAGTTACGAGATTTTGAGACAAGAACTTGTTAATGTCATCACTAAGATTCCTGAATGGAAGAGCAATGTTGCTCTTTTAGATGGACCATCGAAGGTCAAGGTGTCAGACCAAAACACTGGCAGAATCATGTCTCCTACTAGCATAGTGAAAGAGATTGAGATGAAAGCAGAAGCTTTACTCAACCAAGTAACCAACAAGAGAGATCTAGTACAAAAAGTTGGCGCTAGATGGGACAAGTTCAACGTACAACACAATGCTTTGGGAGAAGTGCTGCATAACGTACAGACTGTACTTAATGACATGGCTCAGAGACCTGTGCCTTTGACTGAAGCAACTATCCAAGATATGACCGAACAATTAGACAGACTAGACGCTGAAATGAAAGAGAAACAATCAATTCGGAAGGAATTGAGAGAGGAAGGTCTTCACCTAATGAGAGAAGACCAACCCAACATGGGCACGATTCAGAATGCATTGTCCACTGCTGACAACAACTGGGACCAAGTCGTCAACGCCGTTCGTGATACTAAGAACAAGTACATCTTATTATCATCGACTCTTCACGAACTGAAGAACTTCACAGTAGCCTTTGACAGGGAAATGAGCAGAGCTGAGCAATTGTACAACGACTGCAAAGAAGCTCCTAACGACTACGTGCAAACTGGACAGGCTTTGGAGAAGGCAAAGAAGTCTTATGAGATCCTCAAAAGATCGAAGGGTCTACTAGACCAGATGGATGTTATCAAGCAATCTGTACTCAAACAAGCATCAACCTTAGGAGGATTTGACACAAGTCCGCTAGAAGAAGCATTCTTAACATCTCAGACACATTGGGAGAAAGTGAACGATGCTATCATCAAGAGGATACAGGACTTAGAATCTCAACTGATTGTCTGGAGACAGATAGATGACACAAAGAACCAAGTCATCACATGGCTGAGTGAAACTGGTCAGAACTTGGCCAACGCCTGTGATAACTTAGAAATCAGGTTCGGGCAAAGTCATCTTACGAAGTACAAGGAAGAACTACCCATTTACACTGGTCTTAAAAACAGTATCAAGGCCAAATGTGAACAGATCACTAATTTGAATAAAAACATACCGGCTGGTCAAGTCAATTCAATCATTGATTACTTAGACCACGAGTTTTCTGCACTCCAGTCACTTGCTGATAACTTAGAAAGCGCAGTATCTTCACTAGGAACCAAGGAAACTAAATTGAAGGATCACATCAAACGCCTTTCGGATAATGTTAGCAAAATCCGCGATGACATTATCAAGTGTGACGACATGACAGGCGATAACGCTAAAATTCTCGATCGTCTGAAGAAATGCCAGTCCTGCAAATCTGAGCTCCAGAACTTGAGTGATGAAATTGACAACTTGTCACAGAGTGTATCAGAGATGAACGACAACTACCCAGGATTCTACGAGTCATTAGTGCCAAAAGAACTTAGCACTTTGCAAAAGAGATTCGAGAGCGTTTTGGTACATGCAAACAAAACTGAAATCACTCTGCTAACATTCTTGCAAAAACTTTTCACTGACAAGTTGGCAATGTTCAATAGAAACCTGAAGATTTTAGACGACAAAACAAGATGGTGCATGCCTGACGTCACAAGTGATAAATACAACTTAGAAGTTAAAAGTGCCGCTCTGACTGACGTAGAAAACGGTATTGCTGACTGTAAGAGCAAGGTCGAAGAGTTGAAAGAAGCTCGTGATATTCTCAAAGTGGTTGCCGAGCCCGCGTGTGCTCTAGAAGCGGCCCAACAAACTGAGAAAGCACAGAAGAACCTCGAAGTTCTTAACGCTAACTATGAAGAAATCAAGAACAGGCTACAAGAGAACATTGACGCTTGGCAAGAGTACGAAGTGTTGTTAGAAAACGTCTCAGAGTGGCTGAAAGAGAAAGAAAACAAAGTCAGGCAAGAAGCTGCTAACCTACTCAATCTGGACGAAATTGATGCTAAAATTGCCGAAGTCGAACACCTCGATCAAGAAATTAAAGAGTACGGCGGAGAGGTCAGCAAACTAACAGAAATTGGAGAGAAGATTTTATCTCGCAACCCAGACTCCCGCGTCCTCCAGCACATTAATCACTTGGTGTCCAGATATCAGACCGTTGACAAGTTCATGGAGAGCCATCTCAACAGACTTAAGGACTTGAAAGACAACAAATCTAAGTACGACAAATCTATCGCTGAATTCAAAAACTGGCTTCAAGATGCCAACGGCAAGATTAAGGATCTGGCTGTAATGAGCAAGCACGCTAAACCATCAGCAGCTGATCTTGCTCAAGTAAAGAAATTGAACGAGAACAAGGATGTTGGTCAGAAACTCCTCAACAACGCCATCGGCTCTGGTGAAGCTCTATTCAGTGGCATCACACCCGAGTGCCGAGAGCACGTCAGAAATGAGCTCAGATCTCTTAGAGACTACTTTGAAGATTCTGTGGATTCACTCAACAATGTGATCAAGGACATCGAAACTACAATCAACAAGAGATCATCCTTCGACGACACTTTCAACCAAGTACAAAAATGGATCGGTGACAAAGAAAAAGAACTTGGTGATTTCAAGCTCTGTCCCACATTACCTGAAAAGAAGGCTCAGCTCCACGCTAACAAGATCTTACACCAAGAAGTTGAATTACATCAGTCGATGCTTTCACAATTGACGGAGAAAATCAAGCTGATGCCTGACGAAGAGGCCGAAAAGAGCCTATCTAAAACTATTGAAAGATACAGGGGCATGACAAAAGAACTTGAGAAGAGGATTTCTGCAAGCGAATCTCATGTCGCCGACCACGAGAAATACGTCAACATGTTCGAAGATGTCCGCGATCGTCTTAATCATATTGTTGCTGAGAACAGCATGCTCAACTACGGATCTGTCACACAGAAGGATGACGTAGATGCCAAGATTGCTGCAATCGAAAAGGTGACGCTAAAAGCTAAAGACATCCAGAATAATCTGGCTGGTCTTAAGTCACAACTAGAAACCGTTATTGAAACAACAAGCCCTAACGGACACCCAGTGCTCATCAGCGAGTACGAACAGCTCAAGGTTATATGGGACCAATTAGCAACACAATGCAAAGAACAGGACAAGAAACTTAAAGACACTCTGAAGCAATGGACCGAAAGCCAGAAGACTTTGGATGAACTCGAAGAATGGTTGAAGATCAAAGAAAACCAGGTCAGAGACCAAAGTCTTAAGAGTAATTTGGAGGCTAAGATTGCTCATCTACAGAAAGTCAAAGAAATTCAAAGTGAACTTGCTTCAAGAAGCGCTGATTTCGCTGCATTGACCGACACTAAACAGAATGTAGCTACTGAATCTGAACTCACGAACAAGACATCTAAATTGGCAACGAGATACCACACACTGAATAATCTCGTGAACGAAATCATTTCTAAGTACGAAGTATTCGTATCAGAGCACCAGACATTTGAAAACGAATATAATAACATGGAGAACTGGCTCATGGGCATGCTAGGTGAGCTCGGAGATCTCAATGAAATTGTGGGAGACTATGCTGTCCTACAAGAAAAGCAAAACAAAGCTAAGGAACTATATGAGACCAGAAACAAGAAGACACCTGCCTTTGAAGAGTTCTTAAGTTTAGGTGAAAAGCTGTACACACATACTAGCCCAGACGGCAGAGAAGTAATTCGTCAAAAGATCCGTAAGATAAGGACACTGTGGGACAGCTTCGGAGATAGCTTCCAGGAAACCGTCAACAAGTTAGATCAATGCCTTTTGCAGTTCTCAGACTTCAGCCTTGCTCAAGAACAACTTACTAAATGGCTTAAGGATGTTGAAAGGGCCATGCAGCGACACACCGAGCTCAAGGCTTCTCTTGAGGAGAAGAAGGCTCAATTACAGAACCACAAGATCATGCACCAAGAGATCATGACTCACCAACAATTAGTTGAATCAGTTTGTGACAAAGCCCAGCAGCTAGTCGACCAGACACATGACGCTTCTTTGAATGTCTATCTGCAATCTATCAAGCAGTTGTTCCAAAATATTGTGACAAAGTCACAAAACCTCCAAGACAATCTGGAGGACTGTGTGAAGAGGCACGAAGATCTTGTACGTCTCATTCAACAGTACAAAGAATGGCTGGGCTCACAATCTGAGAAACTTCTTGATATTGAAAACGCAACCGGTGAGAAACCTGAAATCATTAGGAAACTGCAATCAGCCATCGCTTTGAAGGACATTGAAAAGGTTGGTTCAAGCAAGTTGGACGAAATTAGAGCAGTTTTTGCGAATGTTAGCAAGAGTACTTCGGAAGCTGGCAACACTGCTATTAAAGCTGAAATCGACAACTTGCATGACCAACTGCGCAATGCTGTTCAGAACATTACCATTTCAGAACAGAAACTCAAGCATACGTTGGAGATCTGGAACAAGTTCGATTCTTCAATTGAATCTATTACTGAATGGCTGAAGGACATGGAATCAAAATGCCGAGACCAAAGCCTTTGCTCCACTCTCAAGGACAAAGAAGCTCAGCTGCAAAGATATGTTGACCTGCGCAACAACATCAACGCTAAAGAGAAGGAAATTGATGCTTTCGTCGATGAATCTCACAGTTTGATCCAACTAAGTGGAACAGAACGACTTAAGCCGCTTGTTACTCAAGTAAGCAGTCGTTACCAACAGCTGCAGCTCATTTCCAAGGAAATTGTCAACCATTGGTCAGAACTTGTTGCTGATCACAGGAAATATGAACAGCTTCGTTCTGAATTCGATGCTTGGCTGAAACCACTAGAAGAACAACTTTCTCAAATGGTAACTAAGGAAGACAAGCTGAGTATTGAAAGCAAGGGCAACAAACTACAAGTGTTCTTAATGGAAAGAGAAAATGGTGAACACAAGATCGGAATACTGACCACTGCTGGTGACAAAGTACTACCTGAGACAGCTGCTAATGGCAGAGAAAACATTCGTGCGGAAATAAGAGCTTTAAGAGAAAGATGGGACAAACTCAACGATAACATCCTTCAGCAACAGAAGGAATTCGAGTCTCAGACATTACAATGGTCAAGTTACCAGGACGTTCTGCAACAAACATTGTCTTGGTTGGACGAGAAAGAAAAAGTAGTTGATGGCGAAGAGAAAGCTGTACTAAATTCAGCTCAAGAGATCAAGTCTAAGTTACTGAAGAACAAGACACTATTACAGGAAATATACTCACACAAGCGTGTCATAGAAACAGTAACTGAAAAAGCCAAGAACGTATCTGCTAATCTTCACTCCGGAAAGGGAGAGAGCGATGAAATGACCGCCATTATCAAATCAGTGTGGGATAGATATAATGCCCTGACAAACAGGCTGGCCGGTATCATCGACAAACATGAAAGCACGTTTGATATCTACCAACAATTCGCTGATCAGCAGAAGTCACTGCAAGATTACCAGAAGCATCTTTGGGACCGCTTGCATCTGCTATCAGATTTCAGCGGTAATAAAGCTGCGTTACAAAGCAAATTGGTTAAGATTCAGGAACTGTTAGACGCTATTCCAACTGGAAACAACAAATTGAAGATGCTCTCTGACCTAATTGAAAAGAACAATGCCAGACTTTCACCTAGAGGCAGAGACGGTATGTCTAGGGAGCTAAGTCTTCTCCGAGCCGATTTGGAGAAGTTTACCGCGACAGTTCATGACGTCAAACGTGGCATTGAAGACAAGATACAGCAATGGATTGAGTTTGATAGTGCCAATGATCGCCTGCAACACTGGCTTAGTGACACCGAGATGAGCCTGAAGACCTACACTCCCAAAGCAACCCTGGAGGAGAAGGTGGATCAACTGAATAAATATCAGGTAAGTTTGTTTAAATACTAACTTGTTTTACTCCCATTTACATTTTACCCTATATTTAAATGATGAATTTTGAAACAGGACTTATGTAAAGCGATTGATAATCACGACAATGATTTGAGCGCAGTCAGTACTTTGGGCGAAGCCTTGGATCAAGTAAGAGTTGATGAGAGAAAAAATCTTTTATCGTCAGCACCCTAGGATATAGCCTAATTTTCAGTAGAAATCTAATTTCACGAAAGTAATATCTATAGAAATCTAACAACAAAATTATATTTATACTTACATACTCGTATGTTATGTATGAATCCAATACTTCAAGTTTTGACTGTTTAATTTATATTTTATACTAATATAGAAGCATTGGTGATTGGTTCTTCTAATGCTGATAAAAGTTAATTATAAAATGTCTAACTATCTCGATGATGGTACTAATGGTAGTTGTCGTAGTTCAGTTTAAACGTAATCCACATTTAATACATCTACATCAAACTAACAAAACGTTAATTTTCAGGCTATCTTGGCTAACCTCAAGAAGACGGAGAATGACGTCGACAAACTAACCGACGAGTTCAGTGATCTCATCGAGAACTGTAACGATACTAGGATTACAATGAACTTGCAGCAGATGACGTCACGATTCCAATCCGTACAGTCGACTGCGAAGGAGCTTGTTAAGAAGTGCGAACAAGCCGTCAATGACCACAACGCCTACCAAGAGAAGTACAACCAATGCACTAATTGGTTGAAGGCGGCGCAACACAAGTTCGACGAATGCAAACAAAACTTATCTAACACTCCTGAAGGCATTAGCGCTAAACGTGAAAGCCTTAACGACTTGCTTAGCCAAAGACGCAATGCTACACTCCTTGTCAATAACACCTTTGAATTGGGAGAGAAACTGTATCCTTCCACTTCACCCGAAGGCAAGGAAATTATTGAACAACAGCTCCATGAAATCCAACAAGCTATCGACAACCTGTACGACAATATCACTAAAGCGGAAAGAGACCTTGATTCAGAACTTAACAAATGGTCCTCGTTCGACGACAACCTCAAGGCTGTACAGTCGTGGTTGACGACCGCCGAGAAGACTCTACCAAAGGAGATTGAACTTAAGGCTACTTTGGATGAAAAACGCAATCAACTAAATGTCTACAGGACCTTCTTACAAGATGCCATTACTCACCAACAAGATATTGCTGATTTAGAATCTCGTGCCCAAACTTTGCCCGATGTTAGCAAAGATATTGCTAAGGAAATCAACCAGCTTAAACAAAGGCACGAGACTATTTTGGCGAGAGCGAAATCCTTCGTCGAGCAATACGAAGCTATCGTCAACAACCATCAACAATACACTAAGGCTGTTAAGGATTTGGAAGAATGGGTTGAAGCTACACACAACACTGCCCAACTATGGGGTGACGTCAACCTTGAACGTGTAGCACTCAGCAGCAACTGCGAGAAACTCAAGTCCTTACAACTGGCTCTGCCTGAAGAAAAGAGCCGTATTGATAAAATACGTTCTCTTGGTGAGAAGGTTCTACCAGGAACCATAAGCACTGGACAAGCAAACATCAGAAACCAGATCGATGCGTCCCATCAAGAATGGGAAGGCCTTGTTTCCTTCATCAACAAGACTATCGAAGCAATGGAGAACAAGATCCAACAATGGAACGAGTACGAGAACATGAAAGACCAATGCTTGGCTTGGATTAGGAATACTGACAACCAAATCCATGCTGTGGACCTGAAAGCAACTTTGCCTGAGAAGCAAGAACAATTCAAGAAGTTCCAAGAGCTTCAAGGTGAAGTGCGTGCTAAGGAACTCGAGATCGACAACATCACCGAGAAAGCACAGCACTTACACACTGGTGTCTTCGGACCACGTGCATCACAGATCTCGGATCTGTCAGTGAAATACCAAACTCTTTCACAAAAGGTTAAGGATCTAACTAACAGATGGCAACAGTACGTCAAGACTCATCAAGAATTCGCCAGCAATGTCACCGAATGCTCGCAATGGATAGAAGAACTGAGAGACAAACTAGACTTCTGTGCTGACTTGAGCTCTTGCTCACAGGATGACTTAGAAACCAAACTAGTACTGATCCAAAATCTGTTACTTACAAAGGATGAAGGTTTCACTAAGGTACAGTCACTTGTTGAGTTAGCCCAAAACGTTATGGCTAATACTGCTCCAGCAGGGCACGAAGCTATCAACAACTCATTAGTTGCCCTACAAGAACAGTGGTCGGCATTATTGTCCAGAATGATTGAAACCAAGAACATGTTAGACGACTCAGTCACCAAATGGGCTGGGTTCCTCGAGCAGATCCAACTCATTGAGAAGAGTAACAATTATCTTGAGAACATGTTAGCTGAACTAACGCCATACGAGGCATCTATGACTGACAAGAGGGCGCAGCTTGAAAAACTCAAGGAAGTTGAAGAGAAAGCCCGTTGTGACCGTCTGGATGTTGATACCCTGAAGGCTAAAGCAGCTGAAATGATCGCAAGTGGCCAACAAAATCAGGCCGCGTCTAAGGCGCAAGAAACTTTGAGCAAATTCGACAATCTGTATGACAAGATTAAGAAACTTCTTGCTGACCGTGAGGAACAGTACAAAGACCACAGACTGTACAAAGAAGCTCATGATGAGCTTATCCAGTGGCTCGGTAGGGCTCGTGAAAAGGTGCCTTCGTTGAAATCCAAGCCTTTGAGCGATAAACTGGCCATTGAAAATTCAGTAGCACCTCTTGATGCTTTAATCAACAAACAGGCCCAAGGGGAACTTTTGCTAGAACATCTGCAACACACCGGTGAAGTCGTCCTTGCTAGCACATCACCTGAAGGCCAGACAGTCATTAAGAACGAAATGAAGGCATTGAAGGAAAGCTTTGACGATCTATTCAATGAGATCAAACAACAGAAGAGCCAGCTGGAAGAAACCGTCAGCCAATGGCGAGAATACAAAGATGAGTACGAGCGATTGTCTGATTGGTTACAACAAAAGGAAATTCTCATCAAGAATCAAAAACTGGCTCTACTAGGAACTGCTAAGGAGAAGGGTGGTCAAGTCAATGAAGTGAAGGAAATTGTTGACCAGCTGAACAAAGGTAAAGCGGACATTGAGAAGTTCAACGCTTCCGCTTCTGGCCTTCTTGCTTCACACTTGGACACCTACGTCAACAACCAGTTGCGTCACCTGAACTCCAGGTATCAAGTGCTGGTGAACATGGCTAATGATGTTCTGAAGAAGGTTGAGACCAACTATGAACAACACCAGACCTATGATGACAACTATACCAAGACCAAGAAGTGGATCGATGACGCTTGGGAGATCACTCGCAGTGGCAGTGATGCTGGCAGCAACAGCAGCAAGGAAGCCCTGCAGAAGCGTCTAGAACAAATTGAGGACTTACTCAAACGCCGTGAAGAAGGCCAGAACTTGGTCCATGCAACTGTCAACAGCGGAGAGAAAGTCCTCAGAAACACAAGGTCTGATGGCAAAGACAAGATCAACACAGAACTCAAAGAACTGCAAAACGAATGGGACCGTCTTGTCAAGAAGATGAGTACCGCCAAGGTTCATCTGGAGACAGCTTTGCTCCAATGGGCCGACTACAGCTACAGCTATTCACAACTACAACAATGGATATCCGACAGAGAAGCAAAACTCCAAGAGGTGTGTGAACAGAAAGTCGCCAAGTCTAAGAAGGGCCAAGACCGCCTCGCCGGACTCACGGCGGGTCTTAGCTTGGGCGAGAGGAAAGCCACACTCCGTCAAACAAACAATATTGTGCAAGATATCGTTTCGTTTGAACCCATGATTCAGTCTGTAACTTCTAAGGCTTCAGAACTTATGCAACAGGCTCCAGCGTCTGAGATCACCAGCAAATACGAGACTCTCTCTAAACAAGCTAAAGACTTGTATGAGAAACAGAGAGAGACAGTGGAACAACACCAAGCGTTCATAGATGCTGGCTCAGACTTCGTCCAATGGATTAGAGCTGCTAAAGAACGGTTAGGAAAGTGCTCTGATGCAACTGGAGATAAGGAATCTTTGAGTAGTAAGATATCTCAACTCAAAGTGTTAGAAAGCGAACTGCCCGAGGGTCAGGCGAAGCTGCAGAAGGCTCTGGAACAGGGCGAGATCGCCTGCGGCTTGGCTGACCATGAGGATAGAGAGGATATTGAGGAAGAAGTAGCTCTTATGCAAGAAGAGTACGATACCTATGTGTAAGTATTAAAAGTTTATAAAAAAAAAAAAGAAAAAAAAGTTATCTTATTGGTATTGGAATTTAGAAAAGTATTCGCAGATTAAGTCAGCTCCCGATATTATCTGGCAGATTTAGAGACAATTTCGGTTAAATTTTTCATGTATCTAGTGAGAAGATGTTGTCTTTCCGGAAGAGGACGAGAGACGAGAGAAGGTATTGAATGACGTATTACATATTATATTCCAATAACAATCATTGTTCGAAGTTTCATAGTTAGGTGATTTTGACTTTTCGTGTCTTTGCTTCTAATGTTATGTCTACATAATCTTCCTTTACATTCCACAGTGAACAGTTAAACAACACCAAGGCTCTGATCGAGGGAGGTATCGTGAAGTGGACCGAGTACGAAGAGCAGTACAAGGAAGCCTTAGACTGGTTGTCCAAGACTGAGAAATTAGTGCAATCCTTCAACAAACTGCAGAATAACTTGGAACAGAAGAAAGTGGTTCTTGAGGAGTTCCAGGTAAGAATATTACGTGACTTATGAAAATATTATAAGACATCTCCCCAAAAACAATGAATGCCTGAAGCCTCGAGTTCGAACCCAAGGCACGCACCTCTGATTTTTCGGATTCATGTGCGTATTGTATAATTATCACTTGCTTCGGTGAAGGAAAACATTGTTAGGAAACCAGCATGCCTGAGAGATATTTCTCGACGGCATGTTAAGCCAAGTCAGAGTCCCATGGGCGGCATACAAACTCTTACACCAGGTTAGGTACACCACACGATAAAGAAGAAACCCCGAAGCCCACACTATTTCAATATAGAAAAAAAATGTGCGCAATGGCTGTGCGATTGGCTACTGCAATATTTGTCGTGGGTTTCACGCACTAAATAAATATTTGGATATTTGCAAATCGTGCTCTCTGGTCAGGATAGCCGTAAATGATTGGACATGATGACGTGACACAAAAATAAATATAATCTAAAAATAATATGACATTCTTCGCAGGGACACCTCCAAATGCTATTCGACTGGCAAGCCGAGTTGGACAAGCTGAACGTGCACGCACAGACGCTGCTGGAGACCTGCGCAGACACCAGGATCTCCAACGGCATCACGCAGCTCACCACCAAGTATAACGCGCTTCTATCGCTCGCTAAGGAGGTCATGAAGAGGCTTGAACTCCATTATCAAGTAAGATTTGGTGTCATTTATACTTAATCTAAGTAGGAAAAAATTAAGGAAAAAAAATGTTTTCTGTAGTATAGTCTGGGATTTTTTTTGTTCAGCCAATGAGGAATTTTCCACTGACGTTTGTTATGACGCTTCAGTATATATCAATAGATGGCGCTGATCAGTTTGGGAATATTTTTTTAAGCGGCGTTCTAGTAAAATCCAATGAAAAAAGAATTTAAGGACTACGTATTATATTATAGGTCAATGGTGAAATCTTTTAGCAGGCCAAAAAAAACTCTCCTAGACACAAACATGTAAAACTCATTGTATAGTAAAATTAATTTATTATTCATTTTTGTTTATAGTGAGAACTGTAAAGAACCTTTTTCTGTCATACATTTTAACCTAAAAAGTCTAGTTCTTTTGCTGAACTGAACTACAAGTTTTTGCATGGATTTTGCTATTGTTCTTCAGAGTGTTTTTGCGTTACGTCTAAACTCCTGGTGCGTCGAATCGAGTGTAGGTTCCTCCGTACTTCAGTTAAGGCTTTGTGGACATAAAACGAGCCATTTTATTATTCCCAAGGTTGATCAGCGCCATCTAGTTCGCTCAAAAAACACTGGAAAATTCCCCAGTGACACACTAGGTTTAAAAGTTGTTAAATGTTTTTTTTAAACTGTCGAAGAACGATTTTGGTTGAATATACTTACGGAAAAACTGAAGTTGACCATTGAGTTAAAATACGTTGACGGTTAATTTGATGAACAATCCATTTCCTTTACAATATAATGGTGACAGACAGGAAGGATTACGAACTACGAACGGATTACGAACTAGGTACTAAGTCACTTTTACTTAGGGCCGGGATAGGCATTTCTTGTCAAATAAATCTGTAATAGATTTGTTAGACCATTACCTAGAGGTCGTATGTGTGTCTTATAACTAGTTTTCTGAATAAGTATGCGCACGTTACGACCAACGTTGGGTTTCATCACGATTTTGCTAACCAACCATATCATTTTCAGGAACACCAGCAACACAATGCTCTGTACGGCGAATGCCAAGACTGGCTGGACAGGACCCGGGAGAAGCTCAACCAATGCGCTGAGATACCCAACAATCTGGCTGAAGTGAATAGCAAACTGAACACCGTGAAACTGCTTCGTCAATCATTGGAGCAAGGACAGAACAAATTGAGGTATGTTATGTTTGTTTGTTATTTTTAAATGATCTTGTATGTTGCTTATTGACTTGTTTAGAAGAGTAGTTTGTTTTAGAAGTTTTGCTAGTTAATTTAACCCATCCCTGTAGAATATATCACATTATATGTATATTACTTCTTGTTTGCTGCACCGTTCGACGTCATCATGTCAAGGCTCATCACAGAACTGTGTCTCGAACTCTTGCATATTACTGAAAAACAGCATTGTGGGTGTTTCCGTTACACGCTGATGAGAAGCATATTTATTTTCAATACACTTCCTCGAAAACGTATTTCACGCGTGCGATTTTTTTCATTTTCCAACACGTGTGCGGGAATGAAAATTGCCACAGATAATATACCTATACTTAGTCCAAATTGGTTCAATGCCTATAGTCGGCAGTGAATGATTTTTATTAATTTCGGCAAAGCAATAATGCGTCTTTAAGGCGTTTTTTTTTTTTTAATATTCAAATTTGTGTTTATAAATAGAATATCATAGATAAACATGATTATTTAAAACTAATATTTTCTTTTTCATACAAATAAACATTTATTTGTGTTCTAAATTCGAACATATAAAAAAAATCTATATTTTATATTAGGCTGTTTAGCGGCTTCATACCTTTGCTTTTCCTTCAACCTGGCGAAAGCAAAGCGCGGAAAAAATAGAAAATTAAAATCATAGTTTCCTAATAATTCAGGACAAAAATATTTTTCATTCTTTTATTTTATTTCTTCAAAAGTATTTTGAAAAAAGTCGTTTGATATACGTGGACATTGGTTATTGCAGTTCTCGGCTCAAAAACACCCTCGCCTACGGCTCGGGAGTTAATTTCGCCTCGGATGCAATAACAAACTTTCTCCACTTGTAAATGTACTATTTCCTCATCAGTTTTTTTTTGCATTATTATATTATTAGCCATAAAACCTATTCTTTTCTTTCCAGATACCTTCTTGAACTCAAAGAGAAGGTAATCATGAACACGGAACAGACCGGAGCAGCTAAGATACAAGAGGACACTGACAACTTGAAGCAGGAGTTTGACAAGCTGATAGCTGACCTGCAGGATGTCAGGAATAAGCTCACCAGTAGAGCGTCTCAGTTTGATGATATCTCTAAGGTAACGCTTGCAATTTATAGAATAGAAACAATTTATTTTCATTATTATTTTGAGTGTAAAAACTTACATGCTTATTATTAAAAAAAAAAAAATACAAGTTAGGCACAATAACATAATATAACTAACAAATTGGGTTGTACAAACACATCTGCGTACCCTTTAGGGACCAAAAAGGTACTAAGAAAAAAGTTATGTTAAGCATCTTGGAAAGATTTGATTAAATAACGCTTCCAGAAATCAAACTCTAAGTCAAATCGTTTACATTTCAATTATACCAACAAAGGCACTTTTGCATACCTATAAAAATAAATCGGTACAAAGTTCTACTTATAATTTAAAAGCCTGACTCCAGGTCCTAAACAATCCAATTTATTCCAGATCCACAAGCTCCTAGTAGAATGGCTAGACGACATCGACCAGAAGATCCAATCAGACGACTCTCTTCTCCAAGACCTATCGGAGAAGAAGTCTAAACTGGAGAAGTTCAAGACCTTCAACCGAGACATTGACTCCCACAGCGATTTAGTCAAGAGGCTGAACGAGAAGCTGAAGGAGGATGCCTCTCTCAAGTCTAAGGGTATTGAGGATACGCTCAAGAGGTACGACGGGATCAGGAAGACTGTTAATGAGATGATTGCGGTAAGGTTTTAATTTAACTTTGTTAGTGAGCAGATGATGGTAGATTGAACTTAAACATTTATTTATTCTACAGAAAACGTACAGTTTAAAATTAAAATGGTTAAAAATGTAACTGAACTATTTAAATCATCGAAGAGTTTCTTATACACACATCAACACGGTCTAGGGATATTTTTAAAAAAGCGAATTACTATCAATGTGTTAATTATTTATATGACATGTATATATTTAAAAGATACGTTATTTAATATTCTACCATTTTTTAATAATGGTTAAGGTATAGATTAAAATTTCAGGATTTTATGGAAAAAAATGAAGCATAGACGGAAACCGTATATGAATGAACTTTTAATTTGTGAGTAAAAACTGAAAAAAATAGAAAAATCATTTAATTTGTGTTTATAAACTTGAAGTTAGTAGTCTGAGAATGCGCCCATGATGTTCATAACACATCGGCAACGATTCGGCATGCTCAGAACAAGGTTGTCAATGTCTTGCTGCGGAATATTGTCCCATGTCCTTATGAGGTGCGCAAAAAGTTGATCTTCTGTAGCCAGATTTTCAGGAACTTCCTTCAGAGCTCTTCTCTGCAGCATATCCCACGCATGCTCAATGGGATTTAGATCTGGCGATTGAGCAGGCCAGTCTAAGGCCCTAACATTATGTGTATGTAACCAAGCTGCTACCGTTCTCGCCGTGTGTGCCCGGGCATTGTCGTGCATGAGCAGGAAATCTTGCCCCATTTGTGTTCTGTGGGGCAAGATTACGGGCCCCAGCACCTGTTGGACGTATCGTTCTGCCGTCATATTGCCCCGCACCCAAACGAGATCCGTCCGTCCTCCAAGACGAATTCCTGCCCAAACCATAATTGTTCCTCCTTGGTATGGGTGAACTTCCTGAGGGTTCTGGAGACGGCTCCATCGTCCAGGAACTCGCCAAACACGCGTCCTTCGTGAATCTGGATGGAAGCCGAACCTGGATTCATCCGTGAACAGCACATTGGACCATTGGTCACGGCCCCAGTCCACGTGGTTCCGAACCCATTCTAATCGTCGTCCACGATTGCCTCTCCGTAAAGGTGGGACCCGAAGTGGTCTACGAGAGCGTAGATTGTTTTCATGCAGTCGCCTTCTTACAGTTTGGTCACTCACAAGCACATGGTGTTCCACTCGCAGCCTTTGGACCAATTGAGTCGCCGTTGCATTTGGTTGTGCTCGCGCAGTAATTTGCAAAAATCGGTCTTGTCTGGGGGTAGTGATGCGACTTGGCCCCCGGTGCCTCTCCGCTACTTCACCTGTGGCACGATAGCGTGTCCACAATCTTGAAATTACATTTTGATGGGTCCCTATGGCCTCAGCAACATTACGCTGAACAGATCCAGCTTCCAGCATTCCCACAGCTCGTAACATCTCCGCCCTCGTCAAATGTCGGCGTTGCATGGCTACAATACCTCAATTTTAACTTTATCTTTCGTTTAAAAATGAAAAAAAACTGTAACTAAACGTAATTCGTATTGTTTTCTAAATTTCGCACAAATGAAAATTCCCTCTCCTATACATCAAGACATTTTTATGCCACCGAAACAAAAGAATTTTCAAAAATTTGAATTTGGAATTAGTCTGAGATAAATTACAAACAAATCGGTGTATAAAAGATTCCAATGCGGCCAGTACTTTTCGAGTTATTTCATTGAGTATGAAATATCCCTAGACAGTGTTGATGTGTGTATATATAGGTCGACCGATCAGATAACTGGATGGAAAGCTACTAAGCACCCTCAGATCATACGTTTTGTTCAGTACTATTCAAATCCATTAAATAATTGGTGACGTTACTACAGATAGCTGCCTTATTAACAGCTATAAGCAAATACATGATTTCCTGATTATTGATTCATTGAAATAACACAACTGTCCAACTTATCCCGAAAAGGTTCTAGTTACGATCGTTTTCTTTTATTTAAAACTGTGTTCAGAACAACTTCGGAAATGTTTAACAAGTAAACGCTCTTAAATTTTAATCCTTTCCACAGAAACTGGAAGACTACGTAAACTCCCACATCCAATACAAAGAATCCTATGACAACTTCTACGACTGGATCAGGAACTGTAAGATCGAGATCCAACAGTGTTCTGACTCCCACGGAGAAAAGGACTCCGTTCAGAAGAAACTTCAAAAAGTCAACAAAATCATCGAGTCCTTACCTAAAGGCGAAGCTTTACTCAAAAAGGCAATCAGCTTGAGCAATGCCGTACTTGAAACTACAGGCAACGAAGGAAAGGATAATATCAACCAAGAGATTAAACAGTTGAAGATCGAGTGGGAGAATCTTCAACAGATTTGCAAGGATACGAAAAAATTGCTCGAGAAGTGTTTGTCGGCCTGGTCTGATTATCTGGAGACTTCGGAAAAGATGAGCAAGTGGGTGAAGGAGTTTGATACTAAGCTGAAGACCGTGCAGAAGGTGGACAAGATCACGCCTGAGCATCTTGATAAGTGTCGCGTAAGTATTTGCTATTTTTATGGAATCTTTATTTTGAGGATTCATGAGATGACGAGTAATAGGTAAGTATGGAAGAATAATTGGGTCAATAGCAGGAGAATGTTGATGATGAATTCTTCGACCTGCAAACGTTTATAATTTTAAATGCTAAAGAACAGCAATAACATGAGCTAAAGTCAGCGTTTTTACCTTCACCATTTTCTTATTTGTGATGTTTTAATGAACAAACTTCAAGCAGGTTTTAAATGGTAAAACAAGTCATAACGATATCGTCTGTCTAGTAATGTTGAAAACTTTTTTTAATGTTTGTATTATTTTACAGGAACTCCTATCCGAAGCATTAGGCCACAAACACGTCCTAGAAGAACTGAACGATAGATGTGAAAACCTGATGGAACAGAGCGCTTGCGCCTGGGTCCGCGACAAGACAGTCAACCTACAAACCGAATACACCACCTTACTCACCAAGATACAAGGTCTGGTTTCCAATGGCGAGAAGAACTTGTCTGACCACACTGAGTTTATTAAAGCTAAGGAAGATCTTCAACAATGGTTGGAAACAGCTCATGGTACAGTTCAAGATTCTATCGGAGTTGGTGATATTGATACAACTAAAGACAAGTTAGAAACAATCAAACTTGTTAGCAACAGAATGACTGAAGGTCATCACTTACTAGTAGTCCTACAAGAAGCTTTCAAGAAAGCCCTTAACAACACACCACCTGAAGAACAAGACGGTCTACGTAACGACGTAAAGATCCTACAAGAAAGCTGGGATCAACTGAAAATAGACCTTAACTCTATCACAGCACAGCTCAAAGCAGCTATCGGCAAATGGGAGGACTTTGAAGAGTCCAAGAAGAAGATGGACCAATGGATCAAGGAAACAGAACAGAACTTGGACAAGGTTCCTCCTACAGGCGGAGAATTAGGAGAAATGAAGACTCTGCTAGAGAAATACAAACATATTGAAGATGAAATTGATAACAAGAAACCAGAATTGGAGAGATTGAAGAGCGAAGCAGCTGAACTAAGCTCTTGGGCAAAAAAACCTGCCATCAAAGAATCAGTTACAGAAATCGAGAAGAAATGCAAAGCGTTACGCGCCAAATGCGCAGCAAAGAAAGCTGACCTCGAATCTGAGATCAAAGATTACAACAACTACCACCAATCTTTGCAAGACACTGAGAAATGGCTGCTTCAAATCTCCTTCCAGCTCATGGCACACAATTCCTTATACATCGCTAACAGGGAGCAGACAGAAGAACAGCTAGCACAACATGCAGTTCTTCTAGACGATATACAGAAATATAGGTCAACGCTAGACGAGTTAGAAGGCAAAGGACAAGCTCAGATCGAACGCTACGAGAAGACAACGCCATCTATACGTGAAACTGTAGGAAAACAACTGAAGAATGTCAATGACAGTCACAAGAGTCTTCTGGCAACTGCCCTACAGATTGAAAGGCGTTTGAGAGAAGGTTTAGCCAAGTTCAAGGAGTATGAAGATACTCTGGAGAGTATCCTGAATAACTTGGATGAGATGGAACCCGCGATTACGGAGCTCGATGTGCCTGTGGATGGACTTTCGCATGGACGTGAATTACTGGATAAGGCTAGGGTGAGTCAACAGTTTTTTTGTTAGTTAGATAGTTTAAATTGAATTGTAGTTACTTGAGCCACTCAAACAGGGTCGCGATTTGACCGCCGGCTACCTTCAAGTGGGTGATTTTTCCCGTAAAAGTGTTCGTTTGAGGGGTACAATTAGAGTTTTTTTTTGCCACCAAGCATTTGGTGGTGTTAATGGTGTATGTTTTAGGAAATCGAAATCACTTCATACATAATTTTAGCGAATTAAACTGAGAATAAGTAATTGATAGTATATTGAAAATCGCAAATCACAGTATTTATTGACGATTTGATGGGTGTTGAATATTGAGTAATCATTACACAATGAGACATTACACAGGTGTCGTTTGTTATGCGTTCTCCAGGTATGAGCATACTCATCTGTATAATTAAATTGGCTACTGTTCGATATTTGTCTGGAAATTTACAAATGAGTAATCTACTATTGTGTTGCAAACCCGCGCCGGTTTGATACTCGCATGGAACAAAATGTATCAATATTGCATATAGGAGAGTTTTTTAACCATCTCGATCGTACTTGAACTTTACTTTGCTCAGTAAAGTTAGTGTTTAATGCGGTTGATTTTTTTATTCTCACCGATTGCCTCATTGGTTTAGTGGTCGCAAGCATAAGGGTGAGTTTCTGGGTTCGGTTCCCGGTTGATAGCAATGGGCTCGCCTCCTATTACGTGGGACTTAAACATAACTAGTGAAATGTAGGTGTATTTATTAGGTACCTACACACCTTTGCCTAATCCTTCGGAGATTACAGCCAATATGTTATTTTGTATGCTTTAAGCTGGTTATATTCATATTCGTTTAAGCGAATGTGAACAAGCATTTCACCCAAAGTGTCAATGAATTCGCTCCTAATCGTTTGGCGTATTCACGCAAGCGAAGTCCCCAGGTCACTTGACGCAAGTTGCGTTAAAAGTCGCATCGCCATGGAAAACTGGACATAATGTTACTTTGAAGCATTTGTAATAAACTAATGACTAACTCATATCTAAAAGAAAGTAAAAATCAGTCTAATATGTATGTATACGTATTTACAAACAAAAAGTATCTATGTAGTATATCAACTATCTGGTGTCCATGACACAAGCCTCGTTGCTTAGTGTGGCACCAGATGGCGCTGTGTGTTAATGTCCAGCGATATATTTATTTATTTTATTGATTTACTAGCTGATCCGCGCAACTTCGTCTGTGTCACATAATATAGCTTATAACATGCCATTTTGTGCATTTAATTACGAACAAAAACCTTTTAAAATCAATATTGCTTACCTCCCATAACATACGGCGTGATAATATGTAGCCTAAAGCCTTCCTTGGTTTACAAAGAACATTTTTGCTGAATTTCAATTCAATCTATCCAGTAGCTTTGCCGTGAAGCCGTACCATACATACAGACAAACAGACAAACATTCTAAAAAGTCACTTTTTGTCATCAGTTACGTTTTTCTAACAAAAGCCACTTATTTTTTCTCGAAAATTGTCAATGTACAGTTTTTCTTTCGTTACTGTTTTATTATATATAAATATCTTCCTCCAGGGTCTACACAACCGTCTACAAACCGAGAAGAGCCGTCTGTCGGCCGCGGTGGCCGCTTGCTCAGCAGCCGCGGCGTCCGTGTCTCGCCCGTCGTCCCCGGCGGACACGGCCCCGCCGCCCATCCCGCAGCGCGAGCTGCACGTGCGCGCGCGGCTCGAGGACCTGATCGACCAGGTACTGAAGGCTTCCTCTAACATACTGGCTTCCGAAGTCTTGACGTCGTTTTGATGTTGTGTTGTGTGTGAGAAGTCGTGTTGCATTGGATGTCGACGGTGGAGATTAGAAATTGGAAGGGAAATTGAAAATCAAATCTAGATTGCTTAATTTCACATTTCCACCGGTTATACCTAAGTAAGATGTTAGCGTAATATTAGAAACATGTTTAGAGAAATGAATTTGGCCTTATTAAAAATTAAAGTGTTTTAAATAAGTTACTATGGTAAAGGCTACCCATGGGCAACCAGAATCTTTTGGCGTTTGAATTACTTTAATAGAGAGTTGATGTTGATTTTGTGAAATTATTTCATCAAGTATTACTAACCACCATGATGACGGAGTTACGTTCATTCAAGGCCACGCGCTAAAAGATTATAGACGTATTTATTAATTAGGAAAAGCCTTACGTAATATCAAAGTGTTCAAAAAACTAGTCTAGGGTTAATACAGTTTTAAAATAAAACTTCGTAATTTTAAGCTTCTTATTATTAGATTAGGGCAATGTATTCACTTAGTAACCTATATACATGTCCATATTTACATAGGGCAAACTTACTTTAAAATTCATCATTAGATGAAAAAATAAACAAATTCGGTCATAGTCCTGTAACCAATGCAACTCGACACATCATTTTCTTAGCTTATAAATACTGAATGATCTGCAAATAATCTATACCAACATATAATAAATCTATGCTTATAAGTCCGCCAGGTCGACAAAACGAACAGAACCAACGTTTTTGATGTAAGATAAGATCTCTTATTAATAATAATAATTATTAAACAATAGTTAACATTGTTGTAGATAGATCGTAGTTAGAACAATAATAATGTAAAAGGCTTTATCGTTGGCAATGTAACTTTTGTGCACCTGGTTTTGTCTGACTCGAGATTATTATGAAATTATAAATTGATCTTAATTCGGGGTTTTCCAATTTAGTGAAACTTAATAAGATAAAAACTATCTACTCTAATGGCAATATAGTTTAAAATGGCATCCCGTTAAACATGATAACATATTTATTATAGTTTGCCATTCTTTGTTCCATTTCTGCTAGACCAGTTACGTCGATAGCTAAACTATTTAAACCTTAATTCTATTTTTAGGGTTTCGTGCTCCAAAAGCAACAAACGGAACCCATATAGAATTGCTTTCCTATACGTTTACGTATAGGGCCCTTTTTATGTGAAATAATTGAAATAAACCTAACATGTCACGATAATGTTTCGTAAAATATTAATTTTTGAGAGCCAAAATTAGAAGAGCAATGTTCAGCATGACATATATAGAAAACTTATTCTGCAGGAGTTATCTTTACTAATATTTTTTTAAATGTATCATAGAAAACATTTCGGAATCTTACTGCCCCGGAAAATTCAAATGTTTCACTAAATTGGACGAAATTTAATAAAATAACAAAGTTTAAGGAATTCAAAAACAAAAAGTCATTATTCGTTAACAATAATAATGTTGTGTCAGAACAATGAGGAGTGAGCACTGTTTGTATCAACTTATCAAGTACAAGAAGCACGTATAACATGATTCACTGTACTTGGCCACTACATGACCACTTAATACCACTACCTACAATGTTGAATTGAATGCTTCTGCTACATGTCACGTTTGTACTGGGAATTGACAGAGAAAATATTGTTTCGTTAGCCAGCAGTACCTATAGATAAACTTGAACGTTCCAGGAAAAAGTAAAAGGCTTATAAAGTTTCTAGATGTTGCAACCTTATTATGGAACAAGTTTTAAGCATAAGTCTCGATTTTAAACAACAATTTCGATTTGAAAAGATTAGCATGAACTGGCTAAAATTATAAATGGCCAGATCATAAGTAGTAGTCATCAATGTTGAAACTGCTGAGTAGTTATGATGACTATTGATATTGAGACGGTGATTTCCACTACTTATTTAGAATTAGAAATGAAATCAAAAAACGATCTGATTGGATCCCAAATCAACACATGATTTCAGAGATCGTTTTTTCTTTAGAAAAGCAGGATCTTATACACAGTGACTTATTACCAGTGATAACAAAGATAGAAAAGTCAAAAACGTATGGGACTCGCTTAACTATCGTTGTAGAAATATTGAACCTCTAGGAGCAATTGCCTCGACCCTCAGGGGGCCTAAAATGGCAGCTTTAGCAGAATCACAATATGATAGTCAAATGACTTACGTTACAATTCGTAAAATGGTCACAGACGCAGTTAATTTTATATATTGTCACTTTGTGACCATTTTAATTCTGTAATTTGAATTCTGATAAAGCGATCACTTCAGGCCCCCAGATTTATTTACCAGAAGTCTTCGAATATTTTCTCTGTCAACCCAATAACCAATTAATCCTGTACCTACATACTAACCCGCACTGTTTTGATGTCTGTGTGTCATGCATGGTTTGTTTATAGAAACAAGTGAGCGAAGTAGGGAGCGCGCCACGCATTGATCTTATTCTAAGGTCGCTTGAGGCTCCCGAGTTTGGGCGAAAGCTTTCGACTTTAGAAACCAAGGTAAGGATGCTTGTTTGTGAAGTTATTGTGCAAATCTGTCTTTAATAAGATATTTTTAAACAAAGTTTCTTTGTTTTCTTTTATGTATAGCAGGTAGATATAGTTATATCTAAATTCCACAATGTTCTGTGCAGGAAAATTGACATTCTGTCGGAGATATATTCGCTAATAATGATCCTGGTGAAAGTCGTATTATTTGAAAGCGACAGCCACTTGTCTAAGCCCTTGATGGTGTCTTTGGAAGATCTGGTCATTATGTCTTCTTAGTATGAAAAACTTAGATCCCCGTTATGATGTCATCAAGGCAAGATCGATCACAACTGCATTTAGAACCTGAAGATATTCCAGTTGTTCATATCTACTTCGTAGCCTTTGAAAACTCATTGAATCTTTAAATCTATATAGCAACAAGCTTAACAGCAGCAAGTATGACATCCACATCATCAATGTTTTGTAAATACACTGACGAGCACCATCATCCTAACGTAACACTTCCTTAAACAAAATGCTTTAACACCTAACTCAATTCCCTAGGTACAAAGTCACTTGGAGGAACTAGGAGACGCAGTCCATGGCATGGAAGAGGCCATGAAGCAGGTCCTAGAGATCCAGGAATGGATCGCGGTCCACAATGCGCTGGCCCGCGACTGGCTCGCCAACCCATCTAAGTTGAGGCCTGAGGCTGCTAAGCAGGACATGGCAGCGATGAACGATGCGCTGGCTTCTCTTAGTGAGAAGAGGAACAGGCTGTTTACTGAGATCCCTACTGAAGGTTAGTAATATAACTATTTTCAAGTGGTCCTCTGTCACAAAATTTTATGAAATACCAATGTCTTAATTTTTTTAAATTCTGTTTTATAGTGGTTTGGGATAAAAGACTGCTAATTTGCACAAAGTAAAATTTTAATATTAAAACCCTCCTAAAGTGTTTTCAGTAATCATATCTTCATATTGTTCAGGACTCGAAGACGAAATCAATCTAGAAGAAGAGCTCGACAACCTAGAACAAGCCATCCTCAAGGCGATCGAAAGAGAGAAGGGCAACCAAGCTATCATCGACGCCTTCCGCAATAAATGCCAAGAAATCCATGACTTCTTCGATTCAACACTCAAGAAGATGTGCCTAGCTGACAAGGGTTCTGGTCTCCCGTGTCCTCAGAAACTCAGTGCTCTTAAGGAACTGTCTTCTGAATTCGGACAGGCTGGTAAAGACAAGGTCGACAGCATCAAGTCTGTTGGCTCCCAAGTCATCAACATTGTCAGCAACTTGGAATCGCAACAGGTTGAAGAGCAAGTAAGTAGTAAATTTATAAACAAGTGACAAACGTGACCGTGACAAATTTTAGTATTTGTAGTGACCTCACCGTGAAATAATTAGTCATTAAACTTTTGTTGAACCGGAAATTATAGTATTTTACCTACAAATGTCTCGTGCATTTTATCATAATGGTTTTTAGATATTTTTACTTAATCGAACCTTTTTTGCAGATGAAATCAGTGGAACGCAGGTACAATGACATTGCCAAGCGAATCCAACGCAAGCTTCAAATGCTTGAAATCACCTACAAGGCTATCGATGGCACCAAGAGTGAGGTTAATGCCCAGAACGAATGGATGCAGAAAGAAATCGATAACATCCTTCATCCTGAACCTCTTGGATATGAGAGCAAGTCTGTCAAGGAAAGACAGAAGAAGGTAGCTAATCTTCTCAAAGAAACTGACGGTAAGAAGACAGTCATCGACTCTTTGGAAAAGAAGGTAAGCAACATCCAAGCTGAACTTGAACCTTCTGAACAGATGCAATTAGAGTCAGAATTGTCTGAACTGTCCTCTAAGCAGAAACAACTAGCCTCACTTATCAAACAGGAGATCGAAAGATTAGGCACTTGCGCTGAGGATAGGAAGAAACTTGAAAATGACATTGAAAAGGCCAAAAACTGGCTCAAAGCTAAACTCGCAGAGATTAAGAAACTTGGTGGCCCAGTACCTTTAGAAGCCGCCAAGGTTGAAAAAGAGATTGCAGTACATAAGAAACACCAGAGCGAGTTAGCCGACTTCCACAACGATACTTTAGCTGAAGTGATGCGTCAAGGCAACGCAGTTTCCAAAGACTGTTCTCCCGAAGATAGGGCTAAGTTACAGGCTGTTCTTGAAAACCTGAACAAGTCTTATACTTCAGCAAAGGTTGATATCGATGACAAACTCGCGGCGCTTAATAAACGCTTACAAGGCAGGAATGAGTTTGAATCTGAAGTTGCCAAGTGCCAGAGCTGGTTGAATGAGGCTGAGGTAGCTGCCACTCCCGAACTGCGCACCACTAGTCTTCAACTCTTGGAAGAGCAACTCGCCAAGTTTGAGAAACTTAGCAAAGAAGCAGATGATGTTGAAAAGAATATCGGCAAAATTAAGGACAAGTCCAAAGAGCTCATGGATTCGTTATCTGATTCGAACAAACTGCAACTGAAGGAACAGGTCAACGTTCTTTCTGATAGATTCGCGAGAATCAAAGCCATTATCAATGATAAGAAGGGCATCCTACTCAAACACATCAAGGAGTACAAGGATGCTGCAGCCAAGATCGCTGCTGCCCTTGAATTCTTGAACGAAATCCAGAATAAGTTGAAGGCTTTGAACAAACCTATTGGAAGCAAGGTAGAAGATGTACAGCCAATCATCCAAGCATATGAATCTATCTTAGCTGACTTGAAGAAGAACAAGGCAATGTTGAATGAACTTCAAGGTGGTAACTTACATGACCTTCAAGATATCCTAACTCAACAAGATGACTTGATGAGCACTATTGAAGACCAGATATCGAAACTCAAACAGCTTTTACTTCTGCGTGAACAATTCTTCGCTTTAGTGAAGGAAATAGAAGAGTTCATATCAAAATACACTGACCTAACATCCGAAATTGAAAAATCCAATGATTCCTTGGAAGACAAGATTAAGCGGTACGATGATATCATCGTCAAGATCCAAGGATGTGAAGCTTTGCTTGCGACTGCAACTGACAAGGGTCAACAGATTGCCGCTGAAGGCACTGTCATGGACAGAAACAACATCACCGAACTTCTACAGTCATTAAAACAACAGCTTCTAACACTGAGAAGAACTGTAGAAGCCAAGCGTCAAGAACATGAGAGGGCCGCAGCAGAACACAAGAAACTCGGCTCAGATCTTTCAGATATCCTTCAAAAGCTTCACGACAACGAAGCCGCTGTACACTCCCGACCACTCCTCAACAGAGATGTCGCTAGTGTCGACAAGAAACTCACAGAACACGCCACACTTGTCAAGAACATTCAGTCGTACTTGGATAAACTTACGAAGATAACTGATGTCATCAAGAACGATGATGGAATACCAAGCACGTTACTCGAAATGATGTCTGAAGCCAACTCTTTGAAGACATCCTTACCAGCAGAATTAGCTAACAGAGAGAGATACTTGCAAGACAACAAGAAATACAGACAGCAATATCTACAACTCGTCGAGAAACTGAACATTTGGGTGAACGAAGCAACAATTCGCCTCAACATGGGCAAGAACGGCACAGACTTCGAGAACATCGAATCTGATTTAGAAGAACACAAATCATTCTTTAACACGTCCGAACCATCAATGAAGGATCTTGTTGGGAAGCGCATGCAAGATATAGTAGACAAGATCTGGCCGTCCCTAGCAGCTTCTGAACAAGAAGAACTGTCTAAAGACCATCAAAAACACAACCAGCTTTTGAAGAACACTCTCAACTCTGCTAAATCTCGTCAAGCTCAACTTGAACAAGACCTGGAGATCTGGAAAGACTTCTGTCAGCTTGTGGATAAGATCAAGGCGATTCTAGACAAGAATGACATTCAAGACGAGCCTGTGACGTCTGTCGACGCGCTAAGGCTGCACTTGGAGAAGCTGAATCATGCCAAGAATGACCTTGAGGTGAGTGGCTGTTTCGTAGTAATAGTCAGACTTGTATAGCAACGCGTAGTAGACATAATTTAATTAGCAATGTTAATGGAACTCTAGGAACATCCTCTCTGTGACTAAACAAGTAAACATCTGGCTCAGTTTTTTTTTTTTTTATTCAGAAGAAAAAAATGGAAGTCGATTTATGATTCATATTCCAAAAATGCAGTTGCTATACAATCTGTAATTTTTTTTTGGTTGTCTCTGCCCAAATTCTCTTAAAAGATTACTGTAGGCTGGCTGATTAACCAACTTATTTACTTTGATTGATGACCGAGAAATTATTCGTCGTAAAAACGATCTTGTGCGCAATCGAAACATGAACTGCGTTTGCGTGTTAGTTGCAAATATTTAGAATTTAAACGTATAAATATAGGTAGATAATTTGGCCGCCTTCCATAGTGAGAAAATTCTTTTTATTTTATTGACTTTTACTGCTCATATTTTCAAATTTGGCAGTGCAATGCGAACACGAACGTGGCGAGTAAATAAATCATTCAATTTCGATCAATTTAGATTACAAACGGCTCCTCAATTGGTATTGTGATTCACTGTCTGAAAATTTGTTAAGAGGGGCTTTCCATATTTCTTTACGAGTTAAGTAATTGATATACATGAGATTGTATGCTCGATTATCGGGGAAGTCCCTAAAATCATACATATCCGACTAGAACTATCGATTCTAAGTATAAATAAAATCGAACTAGGTTATACAGCTAGAAAATTCACGTGCGTTCCGTTCCGATACGAATAATATTATCCTCTTGAGCTATTAATAGCAATGATTTCCATAATTAGTTCAGTCGGCTACCGGTAGATGTCCCCACAAGTAGCACATTCAACGGTTGTTTTAAAGATCGATAACACCGATTAACTTCACAATGGCGTGCAAAAAAACGTACTATTAACCAGTAAGGGGTGCTACACACTAACACACATATTTAATTTATTTAGCTAGGTGTCAAAATCGAGTACATATATACACCTAAACATACATAACCTCCGCCTACTCATGGGAATAGGCAGAATCTGCAGAACGCGACCTGCTACGATCTTTCTTTACATCCTTTTTTCACCTCGTCCACGTTCATTCATACATACAGAACAGACACCAGGTCATACGTTCTGAAAAAATCCGTTACGATCGAAATGTCCGGAGATGATTCAGTGACAGTGGTGTCGATTCTGTTGTGCACAAACTAAACTTAATTTAGGCTATTGCTATCTTTTTCTCTCTAATAAAACGAGAAAGAGACGGACGTAATTTAGAGCTGTCAAATTTAGTTGGAACTAATATTTCCATACAAATGAAGGGTGTACGTAAAAACATGACTAAAAACACGGTGAAGCGCAAGGCATAAATTAGTTTGACATCTCTAACTTAGTTCATAGCTATAGCCGTCCTTTTCTCGCACTGCCTTTTAGTAAAAGATAGCAATAGCCTAAATTAAGTTTAGTTATAGTGCACAACAGAATCGACACCAGTATCTAGATGCCGCCGAACTTAGTTTACCGATCGACACGAGCCCAATATGTGTAGTAATTGCTTCGGGTGGGCTTGGGAGTATGAGTAATTTAATAATAGCGAGTCGGATGTGCAGAGTCGAACCATGCGTATAATGACCCTCACGATACCGAATGCCCGGGCAAACCACAAAATGAATAAATTCCCATACTAATAGTGATATTACAATTTTAAATGGAGTCAGAACCGTTGAAAATAATATAATGGCGGCGCGCTTCAGTTTTTGCGGGATATCGGTGTTTGTTATTTTTTAAGGTAAATAGTTATTCATGAGCGTTAAGATGTGTGCAAATATTTGTTGATGCTATCTTGTGGAGGCTTGTCATAAAAATAAAAACAAGTGTAAGTTGAATTTTTTCCACTGAGATTTTCCGCAAATGATACGATTATTAAAATAAAGCATATGTTTCTTACTAATAAAAGATACTTAACATGATTTTGGAGAAATTACACTCATAATGTGGTATGATTATAATTAACTTACACCATATAAATAAACGTTACGTACATCCAAATAACAATTCGTAATATCGATACATCGTAGTATAAAGATAAAACTGATTACGATAAAATAAATGACAATAAACAATTTTTACTAGTCACAGTTAAATATCTACTTTTCTAAAATAATATTTTCTAAAACCGTTTACTACAAAAATTGTTTTGTGTTCCGAAATGTTTAATAAAAAAATATTGAACCAACCTAAGTAGAATAATCAGTATTTTTTGCAAAATCAGTTAGCTTGTGCATGTCCCAAGTTAATTAGCAATCTTTCTTTCCTAGCTAAATTAATTCAGCCTCGGTTAGGTCGTGGGTTCGATTCCAGACTCGGGTAAAGTCTCAGGGTTTTTCCGTCAAGTATTTCTCAGTAGCAGCTTCGGAGTCTGGATTAATGCCTGGTTGTTGGCAATAGGCTCGTCCCTATTACATGGAACGTAAACCATAACTGGCGAAATATGGGTGTACTATTAGGTACATCTCTGCCTAACCTGCGGGGATTACAGCCGTGACGTTATTTTTTATAAATTCTTTCAAATGTCGAGTCCCAAAAACTACATCATTAAAACTGCAAGAACTAAGACACCTAATCATTATACTTCACCTAATTAGGCTTCAATAATTCCTAGACCTAAGTAACCTGTGTTATACAGCAGTTAGCCAGTTCTTATATTATGAACGACTAGGTTAATGCACTTGGCTTCAAGGCCCATTGTTCTGGACTTAAGGCTACGTTGCTGAACTAAACAAGCGATGTTTTTAAACCGACCGCGAAAGATTGAAAGATGATTCGTTTTCAAGTTGAGTTTTAAAAGGTACCTACTTATATATTAAAGACAGTTATTAGTGGCTACTATTGTTTATCTAACTTCATATTTTATGCCGATTTGTGTAACCTTTGAACATAGAGTCAGCTAGATAGAGTCAGCTAGGTAGAGTCAGCTAGATAGAGTCAGTTCCAATTTTGATTTACTTTTTATGCAACAAGAGGCTCCCAGAGATTGTCTTTACTGTATGAAATGGCTATATCTTTATAAGTCCAACCCTGTGCTTAAATAACAAATTAAAATAACAGGCAAAGTTCAAAGTATAGTTTTTCACATATTTTCTTTACTGGATTGGATCTGACGTGATCTTATAGATTGCAAAAACTCGATATGAATTCATAACACGAAGTTAACTTTTAAGGAGAGCTATAAAAATGTATGACCTATGTGAGCACAAGGACAGAATTATTAATGCTTTGAAATAAGTTAGATATGCTACGGATTTAATGGGAAGTTAAATTGAAACGCTTAATCTAGGAAAGAAACAAAATTAAATATCTACCTATTTCACCTATTTGGCGTTATACATTCAACATAATAATATGCTAAAGGAAACTATTCTTGCCACAACTTTATTGATGCAAAGGGGTTCTCCCTTTTATTCAACGTCCCTCTGGTTACAAATCCAGCTGGCCCGAATTTATTAAATTTGAATTGTAGTGTTACCAGTTTCTTAACAGTCTGTGTTGCCATCATCTGTCAATTCTAGATCAAACGACCAGTTTTCTTAAATCTTTGGGTAAAAATTAGGTACCTTAATGGGTTTACTATGATCATTTTCTTTACCAAGTGTAACTAAAACTTTCTTTCGAAAAAGAAGCCTGGAATACAAAACGTCAAAAACAAAATTTCTATGGTAAAGTATACCCGTTCAACAACCATCGCAAAAAATATCATTAACCGCTTATCAAAAAACTTGTCAATGAAGTATTGCACAACACTTATGACTTCACCGCGTATTCGCCTTAACGTAGTGATGTCACAGCAGCGCTCCGCCGCGCCGGTCGTACGCGCGCCAGTCTGTGACTGCATCGCATCGCAATGAGAACTGTACACAAACACTCCACTTATTGCCTTGCTTTCACATCGTGCAAGTGTTATATTCACGTGCCCACTTAGTTAACTACCCCCAAATTAGTTTATTTTCCAATTCTCTCTCCTAGTCAGTAAGTAGGTATTAAATATTCCTCGAAAAAGGAAGGTAAGTTTGTGATATCGAGTTTTCGCACAATTGTGTTAGTTTTGTTATTGTTTTTGATGTTAAGTTCAAGGTCACGGTCGAAGAGTTCGGGTTAGACCATGTTTTCACTTTCTTAATATTGCTGTGTGTTTATAGACAACGTAGTTTGATTGGATTCCTCGCTGGAAGGTCAAACTGCCGGTGTAAAAAAGTGTTTGCGGAGTTTTGTGAACTTAAAACGTGATCTTACGGCTATTCCCATTTGCAAGGCGAGGTTAAACACCAACGCATCGCTTCAAGCCATTTTCAGTGAGAGCATTGGACTCTGAAGTTAAATGTCTGCAGTTACCGGTTATTATACCGTTTACGGAGATAACTTTCGTAAAGGTATTTTGGCTGTTCATTTCTCCTTAAGGGCAGGTAGTCCCAATTTTCCCAATTTTACATAACTTTGATTCAATAGTAAACAAAGAAATAGTGATTTTTTAAAGCCAAAAAAAATAGATATTATAGTTGACTATATTTACTAAGATAATTTGTGGTTCAAAACATGATATCAAAAACTTCACTCGATGAAAAAAAAATCCGAACAGGAGCCTAATTCGAATATTTTTTGATGTTTTTCTTATTTTACTTGGAGAATATGAAAGTTTTACTTCCAAAAAAAATATCTAAGCAAAGTTAATAACATATAGAACAATTATTTGTGGTTAATTTTTTCAAAACAATTTAATCCTTTTAATAATAAATTATTATATAAGAAAACGGCTTGTGCACGTGGATTCAGTCGCCCGCCAGGCCTTGACGAGGTAGGACCTATGTCCCTTTTGCTGGCGCACGGCTGTCCCGTCGATTTATCGAACGATTTATTTCAAGAACGTAGTGTAATTATAACAGTACAAACTTTTTTAACCGACTTAAAAAAAGGAGGAGGTTTCACAATTTGACCGTAGGATAACTTCGTCGTTTATGAACCGATTTAGATAATTCTTTTTTTGTTGGAAAGAAGATATTCCAAGAGTAGTACCATGACCATGAAACTGGGATCTGATGATGGCATCTCAGAGAAATCGAGGGGAACCTTTGAACATCGTAGTGCGACTAGTGCGTTTGTTTTTTTGTTCATTGAGTATTTTAGAGCACTACTATTTAAAGAAAGTCTGGACTCGATCTGATGATGGATCCCGAAGACAGTCGAGGGCACTCCTCAACGATTCACAATAATTACCTGGTGTTTGGGCTTGATTAATTTGTATTGATGAGAACTTTACACCTAAATGGGTTGTGGTCATCTTTAGGGGTCTGATGATAAAGACGAAGGACAGTCAAAGGAACTCCTCAACGTTTTACAGTAGCTACCTTGTGTTTGGATTTAATTCATTTCTATTGATGAGAACTTTGCACCCATATGGGTTGTAAGTGCCATTGGTCTGATGATGGAGACCATAGACAGTCGAGGGAATTCCTCAACGAACGAGTTTACAATCTCACGAGATAGATTATAATCTAACGGTATTTACAATTTTACGGTGACACATACAACAAATAAAGCATGTGTCTCTTCGTGAGATAAAAACAATGTAAGAAACCTAGTCAAATTGTTCGCGACAAGTGTCTCAAACAGTGTTTTTATATAGTCTATAGAAAGAACGTTCGAGAAAGTACGCTTTTGCCGTGTTTGTGATTCTTTGTCGAGTGCTTTCTGTTATTATTAGTTTTAAAAGTAAGTAGGTACAAATTCCCTCGAGAATAGTCTCGTCACAGGTGCGCGTACGCAAACTACTTATAAAAAACATCGAGAAATGTTAATTTAATTTCGACCGTACGCCGAGAGCGTAAAGTACCTACTTCCTTCTTCCGTTCGAGTTATTTATTATCCTTTTGCTTATAGTTTCCTTTGTATTTTTTTGTTCATGTTTTTTGTTCATGTTTTTTGTATGAATTAAAAGATTGTCTAGCGAACAAATACTACACACCGCTAGAGGATTCGCGAATATTTGTTGTGTGTCTGCTAATAGTATGAAAGCACAGCGCAGGCACCGCATAGTAAGTTTTGTTTTCGACATAGGAACAGTCAGTTTTGTTTACGATATTCAAGCAGTCAGTTTCGTTTCGATATCCGAATAGTTAACAGTTCTTTCCGATTATAGTTTCAGCTCAGTTTTTCCAGTATTGTCTGCTTGTAGTGTCTTACCATAGTCAAATAGTGTTTCATTTCTTCTCCATCTACAATAATAGTGCAGTATTTTCCAAACCCACCTCTCCGTTCCACGAAGCTAACGTTTACACCCGGAACTTTCGGTACAGGGCGGTTAGTGGCTCAGATTTGGTTCCGTTATAGTTTTTGAATTTCCAAACACGAGTCCACCCGTCTGGTACACAAATAATTGAATACGACTTGCAGCAATTTGCATTTACAATATCTATTCAAATTAATTTATTACATTTAAATGTTAGGTTTTCGCAATTACTACCTATTATAATAAATCAACCTGACAATTTAATAAAATAAGTTGACCTACTGCCTACACGACACGCTTACCTATACTGTGACACTTCGCTCAGCTTTGGGTTCAAGTCGGCGACGCGTGTGCACGACTCGTTTCGCGTAAAGGGTGGTAGCGTTAAATACCTACTTTGCTTGGCGTAGACGGCCTTAAGTGGATAAGCTGACATTATTAACTTTTCCGGTCTGATGAACCCGAAATTAAAATTGAAAATGAGCAGTTTAAAATCAAGATAAATACTTAAAAAAGAAGCAGTTTCTCCATATACAGTCGTTAAAACAACAAATATTGTTTGTAGGTTCGTGCGTGTAGGCTCTAAACATGCGATGACCTTGAAGGTCAAGGGCACACTATCGAGACCGCTTTATGTAATCTATCGATTGATAGCGCCATGGCAATCAGCATGACATGTTATTTATATGCTAATCGATTTTGAAGGAAAACGTCCGATTCAAAAACCTTGAGTTCAATTTTCTTTTCAACAAAATCGTGAGGAAGACGATTCTTCCGTGAAGCCTATATTATATCTTCAAACTAGCGACCAGCCCCAGCTCATTTTTGCGAGATTTCTTTAATGTGTTATTTTTAGGAAAAAAAAAAAAACTGAAAACCGTATCAAAATGTGTTTCTTAGTTTTAAAGATCAGCATGATCATACTAAACCAGGCAGATTTTACGCTCAACTTCAAATATTTTTTTCCTCAGCCTCATTTTAAGGCCTAAGACACGAGACTGTCCCATAATTGGTAAGGTCGAGTGAGTCATTTGTGATTATTATCCCACGTTTTCGTCCAGCGGCCATGGTTCTCGAAGTTAATATTTTTAACGTAGCTCATTACGTCACTGTTTTAAATTCAAGGGAAGTGACTTTTGGGCCATCGATAGTCGCGGAATCTTTTGCATTGACTGTCAGAGGCCCTGAATTTGGAATTTGCAAATAAGAGGCGGGTGCTGTGCGAGCTAGAGTTTTTAAATTGAGTCATTAAGTCAGAAACGTTAAATTGAATGCAAATTACAATGTTAATTATGTTAAAATATGCCATGTTAATTACGATTTTAATGGCAAAATATTTTAATATAAACAAAAACAACAGCTTAACAATAGTCGTCAAGCAGAGCGTGTCAATAACCTCTAGCAAAGATTGCACGCCTGCAGAATGAATTGAACCAGAAGCTTTGTGTCCGTATGCGATACACAAAAGAGTTCACAGCATCCTTTATATTGGTATAAATTGCAATAGTATTAATATAGTGAAAGTCGCCTTTCTCTGTCTTGTCATCTAAAAGAGCAAGAGATATCTTGAGTTCTGGCACTTGTAACTTTCATTACTCTTATAACTGATATTGTGCGTGACCAAAATCGAAACTAAAGCTACCATCTTGGTTTGTCAGGGTCTATATTTCTCAAAACAATAATTCGTAGTATTGTAGTTTACGAAAGGCTGTCTGAAAGACAATTGCAATACGAATTGCATTTATACAATTCAATTCGATATTTAACGTAAGTACTTCTAGGTGTGCCATATAGTAAGAGTAAAGTAATTCATTGCTCCAGCCTCCAATTTGTTCAGCCTACGACTAGTTATTGTTGATTGTAGTCGTAGGTTTGGGTTATTATCTTTGGTTTCAGACCGGTATAAGGCCTGACACATATTTACTTAGGATTTTGCTAAAAATAGACTTGCTTTTATAGTCCCTTATACAGTTCCTACCGATTTGTGAATTTCTGCAGTTGATGCAACCCTCTGTGTCAAAACTACACAAACATCTTCTTCTTTGCTCCATCCCACATTAAGTCGGGTCGGCTCTCCTAATATTTCTGCGCCATGACGTTCTGTCTAGGGTTGTCGGGTTGGGTAGTTTTTCTTTATTTATAGGGCTGGTCATACTAGTGTACCATGTGTACGGAGGGCGTCCTCTACCTCTCTTTTCCTCCTCTTCTTCGTTAGATTTAACGCTTTTTTTAATTACGTAGTCCTCGTCTCTTCTCATTACGTGTCCATAACACCGCAAACGACTTTCATTGAGCTTTTCGGCTATAGGGGTTACTTTAAAGCTGCCTCGAATGTCCTCCTTCCTTACTTTATCTAGTCTTGTAACCTATACAAAAACTACACAAACATTTATTCTACTATAAGTTCTTAAAATCGAATCTTTAATCAGTAGAATATAAATATAGCATCACAGAATGTAGGCTGGCGTCGCGTCGCAGGCGCAAAGGCGGTGCAATGTTTTTTCTCAGTGGCTATTTATAGACACAATGAGCCGAGGTGTCAAGGCTAGCGCCAGCTGAAGCCAGCATGGGGTACACGTTTTAAGACTGAATACACCTAGTCAATTTGAAATACTTAGGTCCCAATTAAGGTCAAAAATATTTTTAGGTTTGACGGATATCTAAACAAGTCATTTGCGTAATTCCGATCGTAGGGAAAGAATGTCCATCTAAGTAACTACATGAAGGCAGTCGCTCCATGTAAAATGGAATTCAGCTACAACGGTTAAGACTGGAAGCTGACCAAACCATAAAATCTAGTCGATCTTTCAAAACTCTCCATATTTATAATATCAGAAAACTTCTCACAAAGATCTAACTGGCATTTAAAACACTTAGTTGTTATCAATTTCCTCTTATCAGTCATCAGTATACAGCCCTGATAACATTGTAAACACTCATGCGGCGTTCTCGGCCGCTGTTTCAGACTATTCAAGCGAACACTTTCCTTTTTCATTGAATAGCCACATTTTATATAAGTAAACTGCTAACTGAGATGTTCTAGTTATAGCGGTCAAGTTCAAGATAAATTACATTTTCTAATACTTGACGAATGGTAAGAGCTTCAATATTTAGGTATATTGATTGCATTCTACAATGTTGACTTAGTTGAAAGATTGATCATGTCATGTCCTTATGATCATTTTGGATTTTTTTCGGGTCCAGTAAAGTTACAGTCCTGTTCCTCTCTCTCTCCCAGAGAGAGAGGAACAGGACTGTAATTTGACAACTTAGTTGTTTGAAGGGAAGTGTGGCAGAAAAAAGGGGAGGCCTATCCCAGCAGTGGGTAATTCCGGGCTGATATTATTTTGATAGAGCGGTACGGGTACCTAAGCTAAAACTTCTGATAAGTTGGTATCTGATCTGCGCTCTTTAGGCTTGAACTAATCATTCAGGGACTGGGTAGTCGTCAACATGACAAAATAACCATCATGATACAAGTAGGTTAATTTTGTCTATTTCTTTAGATTTCTTTGAACTCAACATTTTAGTTGAAATGTATTCCCTAGGCGCAACTAGGCTGTCATTTGATTAATTAAAAAGCCCCTAACCATCCTTGGGGTATTCTGCAAGAGTAGTTAGGCTGTTCATTCTGAAAATTGGCAAGGTCGCGAATTGCTGTCAAACATGTCTCGTTTTTCCGAGAATAGGATAAAACTCTAGCCTTTTATAAGCTGGGAGTAAATCACTCCTAAAGTGTGATCAACGTTGCAATAGGTGTGTGGGTTCACCGTAGTAGTGCAGCGGATGTGGTGTGAACTCCCGACCTCTCAATTGCGAGTCAATGTATATATATATATGTATATATAGTCTATTTTCCTGCGAACATCATACAGGGTGTAAAAGACCTCATCACGACGCCGTCAACCAAGCATTCTGTACATCAAACTAAGTTACTTTACGCAAAAATTATTGCTGGGAAACGACTTTTTCTTTTTGGGGTGAAAAATCATGTTTTGTGGTAGAACTCAATGTAACGCACTCAAAACACTGTGCTGATGGATAGACTGAATAGTACGGGTGTCGTGGAGGTGTTTTAAGTAAAAATCTTACATTAAAAACTTGTATTTAAAAAAAAAACTTGTCAAAAAGTTGGAAATTTGACCCCGAATATCTCCGTAACTAGAAGGTTCCCAGGTATGGTGTGGAACAAAAAAATGACCGCAATGACGAGGAGAATAAGTGCCTTTCGTTTTCGTTAAGAGGTGTTTTACATTTTTTTATTTTTACAAACGTTTGATGCTGTAATCAGGTTACATCGTTTTTATTGAGCTAGGTTTATCTATGATTTAATCTCTTCGAACCTAACAGACAGATGTGTTGCTGGGGAGTTTGTTCCGCCATTTCTTCTTCCCAGCAACACTAGGAAGTGTTGAAGGGCGGGTGTTTTGTAGGACTGACTCTTGTAAACTTTGACGTTCAAAAAGGGCTGATATCAGCCTAATTTGAGTACATGACTTTTGATTTTGATTGTTTGTGAATAGATGAGGTGTTACGTAACCGATCAAATGAAATACGAAATAATAAGGTTTCGATTTAGGAGCCATCACTTTTGAGTGGCATTGTTAAAAATCTCAATATAACTACTTACTTAGATAGATCAATGCACAATGCAGAAAATGATCTAATTGCGATTACGAGTAAATGATGTTATAGTTTTGAGTAGCTAAAACAATCTTACACCTAAAACTGTATTGCTCGAGGCTTACACAATTTCTGTACCTTAAAAAAAAAAAAAAAAAAATACAAACCACCAGGACAATAGTCAAGTACCGAGTACATAAAAATATCATATTAAATTATGTATGTACAAAAAACAGCCTGCATTACATATTAAAAGCCTAATGACATCAGATCCGGTCCCTCCAGCAGCACAATGTAACCATTAATGTTCTCGGTCAGCTAAAACCGGGGGCCAAGGTCAGTCGGGACAAAGTTGCTATAGAATAGAACTGTTGACTGTTTCTACAAGTGGAAGACATAAACACTGTAGCAGTTTCTTAAGAAACGTTGAAGCAATACAATACAATAACTTTATTGGCTGTGAAAACTTGGCAGTGTTTAATGTGACTTTGTCAGCACTAAAGTGCCTTTAGGTCAAAGATTAACTGTGATGTAACAATGTTGCCAACATTGTTGTTGGGACCTTTTTGTTTATATTTAACATCGCTTTTCATACTCTTTAGGAAGTAAGGCAACTTTGAAATTTATTATCAGAATGAATGATTTTCCTATTTACTATCAGAAAGAGCGCTTGTGTCTTAAGATAGCGCGTAGCGTCATCCTCATTATCGTATTCCTAGCCATTTCCTAACTATGTTGGGGTCGGCTTTCAGTCTAACCTGATGCAGCTGAATACTAGCATTTTACATGGAGCCAGTCGCTCCTTATCTGGCCTCCACAAGCCAGTTAGTACTGGGTAATACTGTACCTCTAGGAAAGACTAGTTGTCAGACTTTCGGACCACTGACTACCTGTAACGATCACTGTTTGTTTAGCATTGTCATCCTAAACATTTTTTTACTCTAAATTGTAATGACTCTACAATGTTGCCGGATATAATCGTAATTTACCAAAAGAGTCAGAATCATTAGTCATTACTGTTTGTAGTAATTTTATTTTTGCGACAAATCAATACCATAACAAATTACATTGTGGTTTTTATAGGCACTTCAAATAATGATGCCTTTTGTTTGACGATGAGACCTGAGACAGTTTAATTCCATAATTATGTTTGTTGACATAACATGGTTTAATATGATTAGCACTACATTTGTGTGTTTTATTGTACTAATGGCCCTTAAACCCGAAATCGAAAGTATTTATTTAATTATAGTTGTATTTTAAATACTGGTATTCAGCTGCATCCGGTTAGACTGGAAGCCGACCCCAACATAGCTGGGAAAAGGCTAGGCAGATTATGAGTTGTCCTTAAACCGAAATCGGAAGTATTTATTTATTCGTACTTGCATTTTAAAGAATTAACAGCTCTTTCACAACTTGTTACAAGAACTTATTAAATATACTTACCTACACAAAACATACATAATTATTGTGAAAGTTATTGCAGAATACTCACTTTACATGTAACGTAAACGATTCTTCCTTTTCATATGTATTCAGGTTTTGAACCGGTCCGTAAGTATGAAAGTAATTAAAATTGTGCAATCAGCCAGCCGACTGTAATAGCAAACATTTCTATACGTCAGTTTAATCAATGTGGAACACAATGTATCAGTTTCTGAACGACTACTTCCTGAATGAAATTATAAAGTATTGAACATACCATAGTCAATAGCTGACGAAATCCTGTTGAAGGATTTTGATTTCTATCTATATTGTCATATACTATCTTTTATATCTATGTGATTTGCTCATCTATGTTCCTACCATTAAGCTTGATTTTGCTTCCTAGGGACCGCTTTGGAGCAAACTAATTATCCCGTCATCAATCCCTTCCTTCATTATGTTTCTGAGGATGTAGATAGAAAACTTTGTACTTAAATTACTGTCCTCTTTCTTCTGTCCCTTGACAAACATATATGGCTTCATTCTGGAACTGTCCGATAATGCTGAAGAATTCTCAAACGCAATTTTAGCATTATTGAGAACCAATCTGCCCCTACTATCCTTATAGTGGCAGTGACAAATCAAGTGATACAGGTCTTGGAGTTGGGGTGGATCGAATATTTATTACACCCCTACGCAAAATACTCACTTTGGGCTCCCTGTCAACATTCAGTTCAGTTGATATGATTATGCTGTTGTTATTTCGTTCAAGTCAATCACAGCAGTATACGATATATACTCGACAGTCTGTTGTTTTTGCGATAATTAGCCATTCAAAACCGGATAGTAAATACACCTGAAACTAAAGTTGCGTTTCAGAATTCTGTCCACAATGTTACCACATCAAAGACCTAGGTTTTTTCTACCGTCTACGCTTAACCCTTCATAATCCGTATGCCCTATATCTTCAGAACCAGCAGCCGCTCTTGGACGTGGTCCGGGAGCGGGCCCGCGAACTCTGCTCCGGGGCCGACGCGGCCAGCGGAGAGAGGGTGGAGCAGAGGACCAGAGAGCTCGCTGACAGATGGAATGTGGCCTGCGAAGGTATGTAGCACGTGATAATTATTATGTGGATGAATTTTAGCACAGCAATTTCCTTTAAGGGGCTCCCCCATGCACACTAGCGCCACTTTAGTAAAAAAATCAGAACTCGTTAAATACACAATTAATATAAAATCTGATTGACAAAATCAATCTTTTGGTCTTTTAAATTATTTACGTCTGCTTAAGTCATTGAAACATAGCTCGCTGTCATTACAGATACAAAATGGGAAAAAAACGGCCGTTTTTAGCAATTTTCTAACTGACACTGCAGTGAAGTATATTTTAATGAATTAAATAGACGTCAATAATCTAGAACTCTAAAGCATTGTTTTTGTTAATCAGATTTTATATTAATTGTGTATTTAACGAGTTCTGATTTTTTTACTAAAGTGGCGCTAGTGTGCATGGGGGAGCCCCTTAAACCATAATCAGGGTTTAAACAGACCCAAGCCAACCAAGCACTCTGTATATCATACCAAGTAACTTTATGCAAAAATTATTGCTGGAAAACAATTTTTTTTTGGGGTGAAAAGTCACGTTTTTCGGTAAAACTCACTGTACTGCACTCAACACATTGTGCTGATGGATGGATTGAATAGTACGGGGATCGTGGAGGTGTTTAAAGTAAAAATCTTACATTCAACACATGTTTTTAAAAAAAAATGTGGAAATTTTGAAACTCTGACCCCAATATCTCCGTAACTAGAAGCTTAGGTTCCCAGGTATGGTCTAGATCTAGAACAAAAAAATGATCGCAAAGACGGGGAGAACAAGTGCCTTTCGGCTTCGTTAAGGATCTACACCTTTTATGTTTACCACGATCCAAAACAATAAACAATGCATCGTTTTTCATACTTAAGTAAGATCGAGACGATGTCTATTCAGGACATTCAAACAGTTTTTATTGAAAAGAAGAATGTAAATAAGTGCAAGCAATTTAATGACTGCTATTGTCATGCTAAAACGTAACATCTAAATATTTACACTAGCTTAAATATGCTAGTTTTGATCTTGAGACCGACAGAACTGTAAAGGAGAAATGAGGCCTCAGGTTTTCAGTGAATTACTTTAGCCATAAATTGCATAGCTTGTTACAGAGTAAAAGCCAACCGATTTTTATTTAATTTAATTTAATTTTGTTTTGTGCCATTGACATTAATTGATTTGATCTGACATTTATTTGTTTCTAATATTTTAATTATTTTTGTCTTTGAATTCACTTTATTTTTTAATTATTCAATCAGCTTACTAAAATTGACAAAAAAATATGTTTTGTTACTAATATGGGTCAATGAGCTGAAATAATGAATTTTATTTTTTTTATTTTCATTTTTAAAGGCCGTTTTCTATAACTTACTTACGTATAACTGTTAGTTGCCTACTCTCGTAGCTATCGGTGTTTCTATAAACAGAGTTAGTCCTATCTGCGTCACCTACCTGTCACTTTATTCATAGAAAAATCAAAGGAAGCTTTTCTGTGACGTTTTGTTTCTATCAACAAAACGTCACAGAAAGCTTTCTTTGGTCGGTAAACAAAATCAAACAGACAGAGATAGCAACCTACCGATACCTGTTGGTAGGCTATTGTTAAAGGCCGTGAACGAATGTGTAACAAAGCTTGTCGGGAGGGCAGTTATCTATAAGCGTAGTAAGTTACATATCACTGAACGATGTTATGTAAATGTTGTTGCTATGGTGACGCTAATTAAGGCCGTTCCTTCCAAAAATATAAATATGCCAAATAGAAAAACAAAGTGTGACAACAAGCTACTTAATTCTGCCTATCATTAACAGGTACTGCGTTGCATACGAGTTGAAGGACCTATTATATCTACAACATTTTTAATTTAACACTGTTTTTTCACGGTTCATAACTATACTTATAAAATGTCACTTACGGGATATCTTTCGTGATTATTGTTGTTCTTATTGTTTGTTGTTGTTGTTGTGAGCTCAAAAATAAACAATAATCACGGAAGATATCCCGTAAGTGACATTTTAAGTATTTTTAATCTAGTGAACATGTTATTTATTTGTCTCTTTCTACCCCAGGTCTAGCCAAACGCGCAGCAACAGCAGACCAGCAGCTCAACCGCTGGAACCAGCTTCTCGACGTACAGAGGAGCCTGGGCGCCGCCATCACAGCCGCGTCTGACCGCCTGCGACAGCTGGACGCTAGCCCCAGTACCAGGAGACGAGCTGTGGACACCAGGCATGCGCTACAGGTCAGATATAAACTCCATCAACGAAGACTTGCTTTGACAAGAGAATGAAACACGCAGAACATCTGAATGTCTAGAAGAAATTATGTTAAATTAGGAAAATTAATTGCTAAGCAAATTTATTGCTAACTTAAATAGGGTAGATGACACCATAATACAATAATTCCAAGACACCAATCTCCAAAAAAAAATCTTCATTTTGGGCCTGAAAACCCAATTTATTTTCAATTAATTGCCAAATTCGATTTTGAGTTGCTTTGAAATCAATAAATAGTTGGAGTCATTGAGTTGCCGAAACAGTGACGTCACAGTTTTCTATTGCCATACAAATTCTATGAAAGAACCGCGTTTTGACAGTTCTTAAAAAGTATACACATACTACATGTACATGCGTCATGTCTGTGAACGGGCGCTGTCAGTTGGGACTGGTCATCTCTTAGCTGCCAAGGTTCATTTTAATTACTTTATTCATACATTTTTAATCTAATCTTTCACTCTGGATGCTCTTAGTGTGCACGTCTTTCTACATCGTTCTCACATATATGTATAATCTCAAAATTAATGATGTAACCAAGATTTTGTAACAATATTTTGATTTTAAAAGAGTGTCCATGGAGTTTCTTGCCCATTCTTCTCCATAGAGATCTACGCTAGGGAATGGGCAACTACAGTACTTTCTCAAGTTATTATGCCTTGTGACTGGGACTGTAGCTTTGATTTTCTTTTTTGTATTTTTGACTTTCAAAAGTGCCGTAATGGTCTAATTGAAATAAATGCTTTGAGTTTTGAGTTTTGAGTTTTGAGTATCTCAATTGATTGGTGTGTCATCTACCCCATTAAAAAAAAAACAATTAACTGTACGTAGACACTGTCACTGTCATTTTTAGACAGTTGTATAAAATGGCAACCACACGTAGGTACGTAGGGTTTCAATCTGGTTTTTATTTTTTTTTGCTTATCCTATATTGTCCCACTGCTGGGCAAAGGCCTCCCCCATAGCCTTCCACTCCTCCCTACGTGCGGTTCTCTCCGGCCAATCAATCTGCTTACCAATATTTTTTTCTGACATGTACGTATATTAGGCAGAGGTGTCTCTAAGGTATCCTCATTTTGCCAGCCATATTTAAGTCCCATGTAATGGAAGTGGAGCTTATTGCCATTAGGTACAGATCGCGGCACGTAAGTTGACCCAAAATGGCGGTCGTTCGCAAAGGTACAATTATTGAAAAAAATCGAGTAAGACCCGAAAATGTGCAACTGCGCATTCAAGGACATAGTTCAACTTACGGGATGCAATCTGTAACACACTATTGGGTCTCAATCGACTTTTTTTATAATTGTAGCTTCGCGAACGACCGCCATTTTGGTTCAACTTACGTGCCGCGATCTATACCATCTCAAATTCAGGCAGTAACAGGCAACACTAAAAACAATACCCTATTTACAGTTGGCAGCAACTTAGTTAAAAATATGCTGATAATGATTCATACGATATAGTCGAATGAAAGCCTCAGTTTGATAAGGTCCAAGAAGGCTTGGTAAAAGAACCTCATTGTAATTGTAATAGGCACACGATAAGAAAACTTGCACGCGTAAACACCTACAATACAAGGAACAAAAACTGCATTATGTAGGCTATACAAATACCTTCGAGTACGTGTTCCATGAGTCACTTACATCTTGGGAAGGCTTAGGGCACTACAAGAAGAAAAATAAAAACATCTACTACTTAACCTCTTGAATTTATATTTCCCGTTGATCCCGTAAGTAGTTCACGAGACTGTTAATCATAGGCTGTTAAATTCGTTCCTGTCTCGTGGATTTGTGCTCGGCTGATTCGATTCCCCTTTATATAAAAGAAGAAGGGTTTTGCCTGGTTGATGGCAATAGATTCCCGTGTCGGGCAAAGTGTTATTGGGCAGTAGCAGCCACGGAGTCTGGATGTGTACCCGGTTGATGGAAATACGCTCACCCCCTATTATATGGGACTTACGTAACTGGCGAAATGTGGGTGTACCATTAGGTACACCTCTGCCTAACCGTCGCGAATTACAGGCGTGAATTTATGTTTGTATATAAAAGGATATATAGATATATCGTACACTTCCGCCTATCCCCTCACCTCAAGAAGAATCTTATTATTCGTATCATTAACCATTTGCCGTCTTCTCCCCCAGGAGCTACAAAGCGAAGTGTCCAGCCTAGAAGACAGTCGTGACGAACTACTAGAACACGCTGACTTCGTCATCAGCATCCTCAAACCACACTCCAAGGACGCAGCCAACGACACTGAGAAGAACGTCAAGGAACTTGTAGAAGCCTATGAGAAGTAAGTTGTGTGGCTCTGTGCTTCTGTGTGTCTATTTTTATAGGGATACCGGTTGTTTTGGGAAATCAGATAAGTTTTGTGTGATGGTTTTGGAGTTTACTTGCATTGAGTGTAAGAAAATTATTTGAAATTGGATTCAAATATATTTTGTTTAGTGGAGGTCCTATGATAGAGCCTACTGGTACACTTTTTTAAGATGCGTGTGTGAGAAGGTGATTTATTAGTTGAGGTCCATTATATGGTTCAAACGGGGTAAATATTGTTGTGACAGGATAGAGATATTACGCTTAAAGTACTTACATAAAAAAAAGTTTGGGGAAGAGGATGACTGTGATCATCAAATGCAATTGTAGAATCACAGTTTATCTACGAGTATGTATATCATAGTATAACCACGTTCGACGTTGTCACTGCTCCTCTATGAGAGGGAATGGGCTATAATACACCACCCGGGCCTACTGCGGGTGGGTTTTGCTTTATTGAAATATTTTTGATATATTGATATTTACAATAATAAATTCTGAGTCCAATATCAAACGTTCACATTTTTCTGTCAAATTGAGATGGTAAGTATAAAATGCAGTAAGCTTTAAACCAACATATGCTTGTGTGTCTTTTTCAGCCTTACATCCGCAAAGGTAACTAATTTCCGTGTCCATCCGTATGATTCCAATTAATTTGATACATCCACCGAGGTGCCAAAACCAACAATCGATGCATTAAACAGTATTTACCGACGCGCGCGAAATTAATGGCCAAACTGTGATTTGAAACTCGTTACATTCGCAAGAAAGCATTAAAAGCAAACCGTTTGGATAACCTTGGGATACAAATAGTGTTAGGTTTAACTGTGAAACAATGAAATAGTAGCTAGTTTGCTAGCATAATCAGCCAATAAATTTCCCACTACTGGGACACACGGCCTCTTCTCTAAAAATAAGGGAATGGGCTATAATCCACCACGCGGGCCCAGTGCGGATTGGTAGATGTCACATGTCTTCGATTTTTTGGTTCTAAGACACGCTGGTTTCTTCACGATAATTTCCTTTACCGTTTTGGAAGCACTGGCAAGGAAATAAATTATACAAAGTAGCCTGCCTGGCTTCGAACCCACGACTTACTGTTCGTAAGTCGGGGCCGCCACCACTGGACCACCACTGTTTTCAATTAGCTAGATTACTAGCAATGCTATCGAGGCTAACTGTCCAAAATGTTGAGTGCTATTGGTCAACACGATAAACCAATAAGATAATGGACAACAATATACATCCATTCACGCCTAGGCTATAACCTGAAGGAATTACACCAGTTGCTTGTATCACCTAATTGGCTTTCAGTTGGTCGATTGACTAGCCAATTGCAACAAATAGGTTAAGTTATTACGCTCCTAGCGTTTGCGCCTTTATTGGATTACAAATTATACTTTGTTGATAGTCACCAGAGAAGAAACTTGAATGAATCCTTTTGGGAGTATTCCTGGACTGACTGAACCTCGTTTTAGTAACTTAAGCATATACATAAGCTTTAGCAGCCTATACCGCTGCTGGGACACAAGTCTCTTCCTTGTAGGAGCGAGTGGGTTCTTATCCACCAAGCAGACTCAGTGTGCGTTGATGGATGATGTCGGCTGCCGACTAGTGACTGTGGCGTCAACACAATAACGTCAGCTGATCAGCTGCCAACTTACAACAAATGAACCGGCACTTTTTGAACGTGATCATTACATACAGGTCGCGGCACGAAACTCTAGCGCTGACCGTTATTGCGCAGAAGTAAATAATAAGAATGTCTTGGGGCGTGCGTTGCGCCGATTGGCTCTCCAATCGTATAACATGCGCAGATATCCCCTCCACGTTTCGTTCAGCGCTAGAGTTACGTGCCGTGACCTGTACGACAGTCCCCCAAAACCCCGCCTTTTGCCCCTTGCTCCTAGTGTTTTTACTAGAGAGAATTAGCGTAGCAAACTCCCTAGTAACAAAGAAAATTAGGCACACTCCTAAAATAACTTTCAAATAGGTCATTGGCATTATTTAATGACAACAAAAATATTATTCACTTTCTACTTTCACCTCCCAACTTTTATTAACATCGGCCTTTCACTGAATATTACATAAAACCTTTATGTCGGTAAGTAGGCCAGGTTTTTGTTGATCCCTGCCAATGAATTCCGGAAGAAAACTTCTGGCATAACATCAAGTAGCTGACAGCGGCGCTCATACATTCAAAACAAAAATATTTGTTATTTCTACCACAAAATCACTATTCATTTTAAACCTTCTGACTTTTGCACAGAGTTCAGAGTCATTTGCTTCATTTTCGTCATCAACAAATTTAGTTGATGGAAAAAGTGTTGGCGTCTCACATTCTGGTTGGTTAGTTTTTATATTTGGCAAGTTTTTTTGGAGTTTGGTTTCTGGCGTTGATTTTATGATGGATAGGTTTAAGAGTTGCGTGTAATTAGTGGAGGAAGTAAATTAGGTGATGGGTCTGTCTCCTATGTAAATTATCTCGGAATCCGTTTGTTTCCGTATCAATACATTACTTCTTTTTCCAAGCAATACCTCCATAGGTATTGCTCGGAAAAAAACGACCCCAGTTGTTTCCCTTGTTTGAACCCTGATGGATTAGGAGCTGGTAATACTCGCATAGTATGATACGAAGCATAAAAAAATCTCTCAAGTTCCCATGCCAACCTGACCAATAAATTAAACTGATGTCGAGAGTGGACATAAAAGATCGACCCCACGAAATGGCGACAGTTAGTCACTTACCTCTTAAATTTTTTGCCACTAAATTCTTCGCCACCTGTGTAACTGTTGACACTAATGAGTCCCTACACTTATCCATAATTGCACTGAATCAATCTAAATTTAAAAACAAAAATATCTCCATAATTCCTACCTTCGCGACGGTTATTCTGTCTCCCAACATTAAAATTCTTTACCAAACATGCGACTGCCAGAGTCGATCGCCAAATTATATTTACTGTTCACTCATGCTAAAATATGCTTTATTCAATGACAATTAAGACTACGTTAAAACCATAAGGTGTTGTAGATCCTGAAGACACTGCCAAATATAATTCTGCTGCTAGTAAAAATAAAACCAAACAAAATTGATCTCTCTCTTCTTATTGTTAAAGATTATAGTAGTTTCTTTGGTGAAGTTGAAACGTAATTGGTAAAGCCAGTATATGGGACATTCAAGGGCGATACTACATTAATCGAGTCTGTCTTAATTGGCAACCAGTTTGATGCATTTACAACGCAATAAGGCGTCGAGAAAATAAAGTTTCATGAGTAGCAAAATGTACGGCAGAATCGCAAACAATTTCGTATTATCTTATCGTAGCGAATAATCTTCATGCGATTACACAATACAATTTCGTATGCTGTTATCTAAAACTGCAGAATTATGGAATGAACGACCTTATACATCACACGAGTACTGGAGCTGTAAGTAGGCAATATCAAATGATGTTTATAAAAATCCTGATGAAGAAAAAAGCAGAGTAAATAAAATAGCGTGAGAGAATTTAAAAGTAACATTTTATACGCATTTATTAATTTAGTCTGTGTTGCGTGATGCTAAGGGTAGGCACACTAAACATCTTAATTATAATTGGGTAATTATAATTCCTCAAATGTTTTACCAACATCATAAAAATGAAAAATGTTGAGAATTACAGAAACGTTGGTATTAAATATCTTACTTCTTGGGCGTTGGTCGTCTTTTTTTATTAAAAAATGACATCAGGCAGCAAAGTGCGCCTAATTCTGGAAATGTTTAAGTAAAAATAAGGCTTGCTATTTATACGGGTATTACATTAATTATTAAAAGGACGTCTCTGAAAGTAACAAATCAAATAAGTAAGGACGCAAAGTATAAGTAGTAAGTAAAAAAATAATCTAGTCACATGTTTCAAAATCATAATGCAAGAGTTATTTTTCCTGCACTAGATGTCGTCATTGTATCAAAATCCAAATGCCCCACCATACAAATGAGCCCCAGACAGCTTAAAAATAAAATAGATTTTATTAGCGCAAACGAAATAAAACCATGTCGCCATGACCATGTGTCGGTTGCATGAACACCAATAATATCCCGCTGATTTCACGTACAGGAATTTGTTCGAGAACTAAAAGAAATAAACATAAAAATAAATGACACTATTTTCGAAAAAATAACAGAGCTAGTGAAATATTTGATGAAGATAAAATTGAATATTGTGTGTTATTGTGAAGATGATAATTTTTGAAATGATAAAAGCGATGATTTAACAAAACGTAATGTTAGGATTAAAAATAAGGATTCGCAAACAGTCAAGGATGGAGGCAGGCCACCCCAAAAATTGATTTGCGAGCATTTTTCAATCGACATACAAAATAATTTTTCAAAAGACAACCTCATGCTTTGGCAACCTTAGAATTACTATAAACTACGATGTGTAACGTCGCCGTCGTCGTGTCCTGCCCTTTAAGTAAATTGTGTCAAGTATTTAAGACGCTGCTGTTAGAGCTAAAATTGTTTAATCAAATAACGTAGCATACAAAAACATCCTTTTGGTAATATTGTGTTAAGCTGTCACCGTATATTGAATTAAATGGTTCCCATTCAAATCACAGAAAATACGGAAGATACTATAAAATGGTTAAAAAATACCGGCCCCATACAAAAATGTACGTTACGCAACCAATGACACAGGATCTTAAAATGATTTCGCTTTTGCGAAAATAATCTTCAGACGATCATAGACTTAATGCTTCAGAGATTAGAGTTCGCTTTGCATATTTTAACGCTGCGTTGTCTGCTATGATATCATCGCTTGCTAAGAAATCTTGTAGTTTATTAAAATAACCCTTAGATCTAAGTGAAGTTACGTCAGATGCTTGTTTAGTACCTGACACCATTAGTGACTGTCTATACTTAGGATACATTTCGTCATTTTCAATATACTGTGATGACATTCTTCGTTATCATAACTAATACTTGAAGTGATCTGAAACGGAGACTGTTTCGACATTATTCGTTTCTTCGGCCGGTCGGTTCGGGTCGGTTTGGCGGTTTCAGTATTATTTTGTACAAATATTTTCTCTGCCCAATCCTAATTCTTCTTAATTTTCAACTGCATTACGAGACACGGGTGTTTCATCTTCGATAAACACAATTCGGCCTATGTCACTTCCATTTAAATTACATTTCGGCGCATCACTTTCCGCAACACTGAACAGAATCATGTACCCCACATGACCCTGACCTTGAAACTACAAATACCGAGATTTACTGAGCAGAACGTCTTGAGACCAAGCAACCTTGATTCTCAAACACCATGTGACTTCCTAGCCAATGAAGTCATTATTTAATTGTGTCTAGACAAGATGCTACTGCCGTAAGCAGGAGGGCGAATCTGCGGAGAAACTTTAAAGAAAATTAAACCTTGCCAATCAAAAAATACCCTTCTTGTAAGGCCCATTCTTCCCCGTTTTATTACTTCAGATGCGCCCCTTTTACTTACAGTAGTAGGTGCTTCTTTGACATATTAATACTTTCGTAATGGTATTGATAATGGTCCCAAAGGGCAAGGGGAATCCTTTTTCATAGATTGTACCTAAAGACATGTTGTACCGTTGAAAAGGGGTAATTTTTCCGTGACTCATGGGGTGTCCAATTAATTTTGACGACGCAACATTTCTCTTACTTATTTAGCAAGTATTGATTTTGAAGTTTTAAAATACAAATCGGATCGATACAGGCGGACCGTCGCTAAACTTAGTTACAAAATATTTAACGTATTACGTAATTTAAAATTCACATTTGAATTTGTCCTTCAAGGTTTAGAAGTTCAAGTTGATTATAAATATTCAAATTTGTTATCATTAAAGTTACGCTTCGCAATTTACGGCTCAGTAGAGTGTGTAGTGTTCTTCACACAAGGCGGTTCGACATCGCTTTGTCAAGTGCAGTAAAAATATTGCATACAAACTTAAACTTACGACATTTTAGCCACCCTGACACCTGCCATGATCCAAACATACTCATTGCCTCGTCCACGTTCATACATCTAGGCCCTGTTTTATGAAGCTGACAATCCGACAAATATGTCAAAAATGACAAAATTATAGAATTGTCGCGCTTAGGCTGTTTTATGAATGTGACGTATGTCAAAAAGTGACATGTGAAATCTTGACATAATTGTCATCTAAGAACGCGTTTTATGAAACTCGACATATGTAAAAAAACCACAGTCGAATTATTTCGCGACAGTGCAGAGGTAACGCTCATGTCAGACTTGTCGGACAATTCTACATATATGTCATGCCGTCATAACAATTGTGTGTTTTATAAAGCAGATTTGACAAATTGTCACCTGTCGCTAATAAAGTTTCATAAAACAGAAATATGTCGGATTGTCGCGACAATTCGACATATTTGTGAATTTTCCACCATGAAAATTATGTCACCTGTCAGCTTCAAAAAACAGAAAAAAATACAATTGTCACTGTTTGACATAATGTTGACTTGTCGGATTGTCGGCTTCATAAAACAGGGCCATATACACGCACGCAGGTTGCTAGTACTACGCACCTGACCTCTAAAAACAGTGATTATTGCATTAATAAAGTCTACAGTATAAGGAGTGACAAGTCTGGACCGTGACCTAGTCTAACCCGGTCCAATAAATTACAATTTATTGTAAATTGAATCGAATCTAGTCGCCACATGGGATCTAATAGACTTGGAGAGTGGCTGAGAATTGAATTTGCAACACATCTGGGGCTGAGTTACGCCTTAAATGCTAACTACATAACATTCACGTTTGTAATCCCCGAAGCGTTAGGCAAAGGTATACCTAATAGTACACCCACATTTCGCCAGTTATGTTTAAGTCCCATGTAATAGGGGGCGAGCCTATTGCCATCAACCGGGCACTAATTCAGACTGTGGCTGCTACTGAAAATTCTTGTTGGAAAAATCCAATAACACTTCCCGGCCCGGGAATCGAACCCAGGACCTTATGCTCAGCAGAACATGCAAAATAAAATACGTTTTAGTAGCATAATCAGCCTGTAATGTTCCCACTGCTGGGACAAAGGCCACCTCTCCATAAGAGGGACCATAGTCTGGATGGTTGACGTCGTGTCTTTCGTGTCGTGTCGTATCGTGTCTTTTAATTTTAAGTTCTAGCTTCTAGGACATGCCGGTTTCCTCATGATAAAATGTTCCTTCACTGTTTCGAAGTACTTTACCTTTTTAAACGATACAATCGTTCAATTATAGCTAGCTAACATTTTCCCTATATTTATTTAAACTACCGTACCTATAATTTCAATTTCCCCTTGACAGTTAGGTATTACTTATGGAAACCATAACACCTGTTCACCGCTAGTTGCCATGCTCCCCTTCAAACCGCTAAGCAACGGTATTGAATGTATAATACCTTAATGACCACGTTTGGCAAAGGAATATAGCTTTATATATAACTAGCGGACGTGACGCGGTTTCACCCGCGTAGTTCCCGTTCCCGTGGGAGTACGGGGAGTAAAATATAGCCTATGTTACTCAGGATGAATGTAGCTTTCTAATGGTGAAATAATTTTTGAAATCGGTGCAGTAGTTTTTGAGTTAATTCATTAAAAACATACATACAAAAATACAAATCTTTCCTCTTTATAATATTAGTGTAGACTAAGTAATTCCTGGTTTAGACTGGTCCCTACAGGTATGCTTGGAAGAAAGCTAGGGTGAACCGTCTGGCTGGTTAGTCAATATTTTTTTTGGCCGCTAACGTGTCGTGTATGAAAGTCTTATCTTCTTCCTGCATAGCTATTCACAACCCTTCGATTCGAAGTCGTATGTCTATCTCGCTCGATTTCGTAATGTCAAAAAAAGATAGATAAGTATACGACTTTCCGAATCGAAAATCGAATCGAAGCGTTGTGAACTTGTGAATAAGGGGCCTGATCTTGTCTTGTGTATGAGACTCCCTTGGTATCCAATGCATCAAATGTCACTTTATGCAAATATTATAACAACAAAGAAAAAAAATTGTGGCGAATTTTTAAGGCTACTTTTGCCAAAACAGAGGGGCTGGAGAAGTGACTTGAGCTAAGGATCGTCATAAGCTTTTCTGTATTTTTATGTAGGTCCTATGCATTTATAAGTTTCCCATCATCGTAATTGCTGATAGAAAGTATTAGGCCCTCACAGCCCTCGAATTTTCAAACATCGTAGAGAAAAATAAATGAAGTTCAATCCAACTTCAAAGTGCATTTTTTTCGTGAAGGAAAGCATTCCAATACTAAAACAAATGATCTCAATCCAAATTCAAGGTATATTTTCTCGTAAAGGAAACCTCAGACTAGTTCGAAAACAAAATGTTCATTCTTCAACTGCACTTTAAGGTTCGTTTTCCTATAATGGCATCCTCAGTCGAGTGCACAAGGAAGGCGTTAACCGTTCCTTCGGTTATGGTCCGTCGCGCCGCGTGCCAATCTCCGGGCCAGTCCGCCACTCTGCCAACGCAGTTTGGCATGCCATTTGCTGGGTCGTTGACTTCTTATCGGCATGTCCGTTTATCAACTGTATTTATATATCGTTGTATATAAGTGGGAACTTCCGCGCTGTTTATTTTAAGATCTGAATTCGGTCTTGCGTTTTCAGATAAGTTTTCGTTCATGATCTAGTTTGTTGTTTCGTAGGTACGGTATTTCCAGAATCCACGCTCTCTACTTTTAGATATGTTGTACTAGCTTATGACCACGGCTTCGTCCGTATCCTATGTGTTAATCCAGGCTATAAAGTAGGTATCTATGTGCCAATTTTAATTTCAGTAGTTTTTGTGCATCCAATCTCACAAACTTTAGCATCTATAATATTAGTAGGACTATTGTCATGGGATACTCGTATGGTAACTTGCCTCAGCATTCAGAATACAGATTTTATGTAGTAGGTTTATTTTAATACCAGATTAAGATTAAAACTGTCACAAACTTCATATTTTTCTACCAATCTGTCTGTCATTTGAGTCATGTCTCGTTCAACTATGTCAACTAGTAACATAACTAATACTTATTCACAATTGTAGGTCACTAGACATATACATTTAAATGAGGATAAACTTATAACCAAGTGAACTTGAAACTGAAATCACAAGGTAAAACATTATTCTAACAGGATACACATTTTTTAACATAGCGATAGCTCGGTCGGAAACGTGTAACCGTGGACAGTTGGAAACAACGGGTGGGCAGTTTTCAACCTTATAACTGAGGCCACAAGGGTGAAACGTGAGCAACCATCTCTGCTATCATCCACAGTTGTACAGTGAAATCTTTTATACTTTGGACAGTTTTCAAATTCATTTCTTCATCAAGTTAGAATACACAATACCTTTCGAAGCTGATTGCATTAAAGAACTGTTGCACAGAACAACGACATTTATCACTTTTAATAAAAAGATCAGAACGGCATACGACTGAAGCGATTAAAGAATCTATACAGAAGCAACTTTAAGGTGGATGCTTCAGGGCAGCCCGCGAAATTCAAATTTTCTTACATTTTTTGCAATTTGCAGGCCAGTGCTAGGTTGTATGATGATTAAAATATAATTCGCGCCTGTAAGACGTATGTAGTTACAGAATTATAATCATCAAAATCAGCAATATCATGAAATATTAATTCAATCGAGTTACATGAACTTGGAGGGTTATATGTACTGATGATCTTGATGATTATAATTCTGTAACTACATACGTCTTACATCCGCTAACAATATTTGAATCAACATACACCCTAGCACTGGCCTGCAAATGGCAAAAAACGTAAGAAAATTTGAATTTCGCAGGCTACCCTGGTATCCACCTTAGTTAGAAATATCTTTCTAACAACCAATATGCGAGCAGATAAAAATACCCCTTCAGGTGACGGACGTATTATGGCTCTGACTGTACCATAGTTATATTTAACGACGAAATAAAACCGTCGGTAACAATGTGACCGCAGAGGAACTTCCTGCTCATGAAATAGCGATGACATAACTCACTCAATACTATAGTAGGTATGACTGGAGTATTGACGAATTTTGTATGAATACGCTTATTCAAGTCTGATGACAAGGCAGTGTCTATATAAAGCTGTTTTGAGAATTAAAGAAACAAGTTTTTGTATGATATCGTCATGTCTTGTTTGGTTTTCTTTTGCCTTGAAGAAATTAAGTTGATCTTCTCTCGAATTGGCACCACCTTTTTTTTTCGACATGGGAAATCATCAAATGACTCCTCCCGCTCTGGGCGGAGCAGGAGAGTCAGACTTTTACTGACTAAAACCCGTCCATGTTCCTTCATCGCCCTTTGTGTTCCGGGGCCACGATATCTCTTTCGAATAGTCCCGCAACCCCGGCAGGAATTGGCACCACCTTAGGAATAGTTCCAGCTCCTAGTTAGTCAGTGAAGCTGTCTGCCCAAAGCGCCTGGACAAAGAGACTCGATCGGTTTATTGCCTGTGGTACCACCAGTGTTACCACCAGACCACTAGTGGTACTACGGGTAAAAAAAAATCCCGTAGTATCACCAAGCGACCCAGTAGTACCACGGGAAGTGTTTTTTTTACCCGTGGTTTCACTGATAAATGATGTTTATTTTGCAAGTAGGTTTTTGCAAACACTTTTGCACGTCATTTTTTAAAACTAGATGGGGCCGGTGTTTCGTACCTGACTACTCTGAGAAGAAACAGCCGAAACGAACTCAGCGGTCATAGTCTCTTTTGAAGTTCAGACATAATCTTGCTCAATTCACATGAGGACTATGCAGATTAGTGTCTGAGATAGTCTTTTGAAGAAAGAACCACACAGATTTGAGTGGACCTGTTCCAGTCAGTGCAAGCATTTGTCAGTTATCGTGTAGCTCGACTTATAACTTAATAGGAGCTCAACGAAACGACGAACAATACCAAAGAAAGGACAAATTTGGATTTGGGTAGGTCGCTTATAGTACTCAAACTGCCAGACAGTTGTGGGAAAAAACAAACAAAAAATAAAAATGTGACCCACATGGTCCCCACATTCACAATAATCAAATAAAATAAATAACTGGTACATAAGATCAACAATCATAATCGCAACATTCAACGATGACTATGAGAAAAAAATTAAATACCACATTGACAGGCCTTTCTCATTTTTTTTTATTTGCTTGCCTCGTTGGTCGCAAGCACAACTGCTGAGCATGCGGTCCTGGGTTCAATTCCGAGGCCGGGCAAAGTGTTATTAGGCTTTTTCTTTAGGAATTTCTCAGTAACAGCCACGAAGTCCGGATTTGTGCCCGGGTAATAGCAACAGGCTTTTCCCTATTGCATGGGTCATAACTAGCGAAATGTCGCTTTTGGGATTACAGGTGTCATGTTGTGTTTGGCCAATACCGCAAAAAACTTATGTCAATCCTTGTAAAAACGTTTTCGAAACGATAGCCACTGCGTGAAAACTCTAGGGAAGTGCATTTGAATGACAATATAAACTCATGGAGGCTATTTTAATGCACCCTAGGCGCTGATGAGACGTAAATCCTTCGGCAACTATTCTAGATCAAGTCTTCACACACTGAATATAAAATCGTATTTTAGGAACTTGCTCCATCATAACTGTGCGAGATAGAACGAGAGGGAATACTACAGTATTGACCTGTGCACTAGCTTTTTATTTTTCGTGGAGCTCCGCGCTCGACTCATACATCGACGTTTTTAAATTGCAATGGGGATGTCATTTTCGCATTCCTTTTCATGCCATTTGCAAGGGGATGGGAAATTACACGTATGATTTTGTGGCCAGACGCTTGTATATTAAAAATACCTACATTTCATTTGTCTGCGCATATTTTCAGGGAGAGGGGAACTCAGGGAAGCCCCAGGAATATTCACCCCTCAAAGCCAAACTCAATTATACCGTATAGTCCCGACATATTGATACCAAAGCGTGTGTGTTTGCGATTCGTTGGGGAAACACGCTTTGTGCGTATTTAGTGATTAACCTTGGCTTTATAGTTTTTAAGTTAAAAGGCTCAACAAAACTATATGGAGGAGAAAAAATATGTCAATTTTAAAATTGTAAGCGGCGGTGAGTCGAGATAAAATTATTCGGAATAGTAATATAAATATTTTGCTGGGTCTTCTTCAGCAGTATCGATCGGCTTCGTGATATAATATTGGTACGTGTTAAGCTCTAGAAGAGAGCTTCAACAAGAACTTCACGTGTCCGAGAGTTTCTCCGCACTTACAGACTAGAATAGAATCAATCAGATGACAACGTCTACGACCGTAACGCCCTACGTCATGCCCTTTTATAAGCCAATGTAATACTTACGCCACAGTTTACAAAGTTCATTTTACGCTGAAACAAAAGCCAGACAATCGACAGGGCATGGGGGAGACGTGTAATCGTTATTCAAACTGGCAGACTAGTATTTCCGAGCTTAGTGCGCATGCGTGCGATCGCAGCGCTTTATAGGTCACGGCCTCACAGTCTGCACTGGAAGCCGGCTACAGGGATATACTTAGAACGACACGCCATTTTAACAACAAGAAAATACATTTGCTTCGACGTTAAAAGCTAAAATAACGCTATGAAAGTGTACCTCTGTGAAAGTGTGCGTTCCGAAACGAGTGCCCGAGAGAATCGCACGGTCCCCTTCCGCGGAGCATTGTCGCTCCGACCGGTCCAAAAATAAGCGACGCAATCTGTTTTTACAGTATCGAAACGAACGATTTTTATGCTATAAAGAGACTGGGACGTGCCTACATCGCCGTGTGGCCGCGCCACACGCGCTTTTATCTGAATTATGTGATACAAATGTGACCATGCCTACGTGGACCGGCGGCGATGACTCACGCTCATAATAGTGTTTCAGTGGACTGGGGATACTGTCCCACGGGATCTTTTGTATAATAAATTGTGTACGTATTTCTATATAAAAGTGACTTCTTTGTATTTTCTGGTTTACAATAAAACCGGTGCTGCGTTGCGCTGCGTCAGCCGGCCATGCGGCATGCGGTCGCGGCCGCCATATATCGCAATTTTTGTTGCGTTACAATGAGGGCCGCTTCCGCTTTGCGAGGTGCGCTCAGCGAGCGTTCGACACTAACGATCCATCTCGCATTTAGTTAACATATGGCAACCGGACGGCTGAAGGTCGCGCGGCTCGCGTCGCCTCTAACATAAGGTAAACGCGGTCGGGCGTGTGTGCGCAAAACGTAAACACTGGCCGGCGAATGCACCGAAAAAACTTGCGCGCTATGATGTCACCGTGCAAACATTAGAACGTGGAATTTAAAATTAGATGCGTCCAGCGAATCTATCGAGATCGGTTCATTGAGCGACGGGCGGGCGACGCGAGCGGAACGCCGCGAGCGAACGAGCACGAACGACGAGGTAGCGTAGCGCCGCCGCGGCGACCTTGCACCGTCACGGGCGCAGCGTCACGCCGCGCCGGATTATTTTCGTCGCGTTTTGGCACCTACACCTCACGCGCGCTCTCTAAACCACAATCCCGTGCCGTTCGGAGCGAACTGTACGCTTTAATATCGCTTTTATTATTTTGCAGATTGCGACAGACTCTTGCGGCGCGGCTCGCGGAGATCGACGACATTGTGTCCGAATTCGATCGCGTGTCGGAGAGAATCGACGAGCTCCGGCAGCAAATAGAAGTGTTGACAGCGAAAGTTAGGACTTTCTACGTGTTCGGCGAAGACGAAGCGGACAGTGTACGCGCGCTTACCAAAGAAGTTTCAGACTTGGTGGAGCGCACCAAAAACTTCACGGAGGAGAGCAGGAAGCGGTACGGAGGATCAGCGCCGGCGGACGTCGCCCAGGAGCTGTCCTCCCTAGAACTATCCTCTGAGGCGCTGGCAGCAGCCATGGAAGAGAAGGAGAGGGAATGGAAGCGTGCGCGCACGGCGCGCTCCGAGTACGCCACGGACGTAGAAGATGTGCAAGCTTGGGTTCGCGCAGCCGAACTCACAGCGAGGGATCGCACCCTGGCGCCGGAGCCCTACCGGGAGCGCCTGGTCGCTACCCGGGCTGAGGTGCCGAACGTAGCCGACCGAGTGGAGAGACTGACGCGCAACGCGCGCGCTATTGTTGAAGGCAGCCGCGACGCGAACGAGCGCCAGCTGGTGCAGTCCACGGTGACGGCACTGTCGGAGCAGTTCGCGGCCGTGTGCAGCGAGCTGGAGGCGCGGCAGGGCGCCGTGGAGGACGCCTGCGACGCCGTCGCGCGCTTCCTCACTCTACTCGAGAAAGTCCTACTTTGGGTTGAGACACAGCGAGCATTCCTTGCGCGGCCACTCCCATTGGCCGATTTGCAGGAGGCGCAACAGAAACAGACTGAATATGGGGTATGATCCGCCAGCCACCGATCCGATAATTATGTGCGAATTTTTACTAAAATGTGTTTATTTTTGCAGAACGCGCTCAAGAGCTGTAAGCAGCAAGCCAAGAATTTAGCGGATATGGCTAAGGAGATTGAGGCAATCGAACGGGTAACCAGCCCGGGAGACTTGCCTTCTAGGCTAGAGGCAGCAGAGAACGCGACCGTAGACGTCGAAAAGAGATTAGCGAAGACAGTCAGTACAACTGTTGATTATGACAATGACGCCAAGTTGACCGTAAACCAAATACTAATAGCACTAATAAACTTTATCTTTTTACAGAACGGTCTACTACAGGAACTAGCTGAAGAATGGGAGCGATGCGAAAGAAAATTAAAAGATGTCGGGCACTGGCTCGAAGCGACCGCAAGGACGCTTGAGACACCCCAGAATGCAAAGAAACCGCTCAGGGATCGTCTCGCCCTGAGGGAGAAATTGATAAATGATATCTCCACGCAGAAGACGAAGATCTCATATGCAGTGGAAAAACTCAACGTGAGTCAACATCGTCGAATTCAACATTATGTTTGCGTCATCGGGTCACAGGTGCAGCGCGGCGCGTACCACCTCCTCGCGACGTCGTACTGACAGTGTGTGTGTGTGTGCAGGTACACTTCGGGCCGGACGGCGTGGCGGCGCAGTCCGTGGGGCCGGAGGGCGTGGAGGCGGCGGCGCTTGCGCTGGCGGCGGCGCTAGACGCGCTGGCCGCGCAGACGGGCGCGCAGGCGGCGCAGCTGGCGCGCGCGCTGGCGCAGGTGGACGCCTACTGCGCCGACGTGGCGCGGCTGCGCGCGCAGCTGCTGACGGCCGAGCAGGCGCTGCGCCACGCCGCGCAGCCCAACTACTCGCCGCGCGAGCCCGAGCGCGCACAGCGCACGCAGCAGGTAAGCTCCGCGCCCGCACTCACCCCGCGCGTAGGTGGCTAGCGAGTATTCTAGTTTTGTTTATCCGACCTGGAGGCTCTCAGGGCGACAGGCAGGTGGCGGGCACGCTTCATCTCACCTGCGAGCCCCGAAGCTCGATCATCTTTTATTTATCTTTTGTTTTCTTTTTGTCACCCTCCTCCTCACCCTCCCCGCTACTAACACGTCGAACTGATATCCTCCGCTAGGAGTGTCGCGAGCGCGTCAAGTCGCTCCAGAGCAAGATTCAGGCGCGTAACGAGCGAGTGAAGCTCCTGGTGCAGCGCGGCAGTCCCGATGCCGAGCCGCTGCGAGACGCGTAGTCATCCGCGATCATCCGCGTTTAGTTCATAAGTCGATTCCTTGTCATCTCGTCCCTGTAATTTTTATAAGCATAATACGAAACGTTAAATATACGAGACGCATCGCAGCCACCGTCTTTTCCTTTCGCTCAACCTCTCATCACGTCCGTCCGCTCGTCTGAGAGACACCCTTGTAAATCATGTGTTTGTCCGTACTTGCGTATCAGGAGGTCGCCCGGCGAATCGAAGAGCTGACCGGAGCGATCTACGCGCTGGACCCGTACTTCGTGATGCCGGCTTGCGACGAGCAGGCCGCCACTGTGAGCATGCTCGCGTGTAGCGCGGCGCACGCTCGCTCGGCGCGGCGCGCACGCTCGCCCGCTCGCCGCGCTCGCCTGGCCCCCCTGGCCCCGCTCGCCGCCCCGGGCCCCGCCCGCGCCCGCTCGCCCTGCTGGGCCCCGGGCGGCATCTCCTACGCCGAGATAGTCAAGGGCTCCGGCTCCCGCTCTAGCTCCCGCGGCTCCCGCGCGCCCGACGACCCCGCCCCGCCCGACGACGTGGAAGTGCCCGCGGAACCGTGTGTGCTCAGTGAGAGAGTCGACGATGTCGACGCAGTGTCGCGCAGTGACACCCGTGTTAGCGAGTCTATCAGTGTCAGTGAGCCTTATAACCGTGAAGTAATCGTTTCGGTTTATTGTGATGACTATGAAGACTATGAACCCCCAGTGGAATACCGGGAGTTGCCCATTGATATTCCCGAGTTTGACGAATTGCCTGTGTATCATCGGGCATCGCCCGTATATCGGGAATCGCCCGTATATCCGGAATCGCCCGTATATCGGGAATCACCCGTATATCAGGAATCACCCGTGTATCGGGAATCACCCGAACCACCGAAGAAGTTAACCGATCAACCAATGAGAGAACTACAAAATATGGAAACAGAAATGTCAGAAAGGGCGATTAGCCCGACACAAAAACAACGTTCGCACGAATTATCTTATGCGGAAATATTAGCACTCGGGCTACGCAAGCAACCGCGTACTCATAGCGTAACGTCCTTACCAAAACCACAAGTGGCACACGTAGAGCTGGTCAAGGAGATCGTAGTAGAATGCGTTGAGAGATCTCCACCGATTCAACAATATGAATCGAAAGTTGAGAAGATTGAACCGCCGAGGTTCAAACCCGATAGACCCGAAAGACCGGAAAAAATGAGTAGACTGGAAAGGCCCGATAGACCAGAACGACCGCCTCCTAGAAGTAGGTCAAGGGAAATGCCCAGACAGAGGCGTGGGCCAGAGAAGCGTCCTACGAAGGCGCATGACGTCCAAGTGATGAAAAAGAAAAAAACGATGAAAAAGGTCATGGAAGTTCAGGACTTTGATGAACCTGAACAACCCATAGAAGTAGAAATTACACATATAAAGAATGCACTGGTTAAAGCTGCACCCGTGGAGCCAACTGTAGAAGTTGGGTACAAAGAAATCACTAAAAAGTTACAACACAGTGCTACAGTCGTAGAGACTGTCACTGAACTTGTAGCAGAAGAGTCAGAGCCTGAAACAGAAGTTGAAAAAAAGAAATCTAAGAGGAAGCAAAAACCTAAAAAGACTAGGTTACCTGAAGACGAGATACTAAAAGCTCTTAAAGAAATTGAAGAGCTAGAAAGGAAGAAGAAAAAGTCGAAAGAACCTCGTGATAAGAGCAAGGATAGCATCACTGAGGTCATAACAGTGGAAACTCCGAAAGAGTTCGAAGAAATTGAATGGAAAAAGCATAATAAAGAATCAGATGCACAAATTAAATCTAAGAAGAAGAAAACTCACAAGGAATCACCAGTTGAAACTACTGATGTTAATACTGAGTTCATCACTGTTGAGGCTACCGCTCCAGTTGAACCAGCAACAAAGGAAACTAAACCTAAGAAAAAGAAGAGTCAAAAGCAAGCTTCTTTAGATAAGTCAGAAAAATCAGAGCGTAGCTCTGTTGGTAGTATCACTGACGTCACCTCTGTTGTTGAGTTTAGCAAGAGTACGGAAACACCCGTTGAAACAAAATCTGTACCAGAAGTTGTTTCACAAATTTTAGAATATGTTTCTAAATCGGAACCGGTACCAGAAAAAAAACAACAAGCTTTGCCGGCTGATGACCTGTCTGAGGAGAGAATGAATAAAACTCTAGACAAGTTGCGAAGAGAAAGTTCTGAAGTTATTACTACAATAACTTCCAAAGTAAACCCCCACGTCGAATACACAAATGTTTTCGAAACAGTATCAAAAACAACATCCGTAAAGACAACTCGTGAGAAGAGTGTTGATTATGAAAGTCAACCATTGCTCAGCGAGACTGTGAAGGAACTCATTTCGTCAAAACCTGATGTTAAAACAAAACATGAAAAAGAGCAGACTCCTGAAAAAACTAAAGCTAACGCTGATACAGTTACACAAGAAACTCAAAAAAATGACACTCAGGAGAAAAGAGACGTGGAAGTTGCTACAGAAGCTAAACAGCCGGAACTGTTACCAGTTCAAGAACAAACGCCTAAATTAGAAGAACAAACGAACAAGAAAGCTTCAAAAAATAAAAAGAAAAAGGGTAAAACACCACCAGCCGTAGATATTATTTCCCAATTTATTTCTAAAGAGTCTGAACAGACACAACAGGAACAAAATAAAACAGAAAAAGTACAATTAGAAGTTAAACTGGAGCCTGAACAACCGGAGCAGGAAGCACCGGAAATAGTAAAATCTGTATCTGAGGCGGAGGAAACACAGCTAGAACCAATTGAATTGGTGCCTGTGCAATTACAAGTTCAACTAGAACAAGATCAGCTAGAACAAGTTCAGCTAGAACAAGAACAGTTAGAAATAGTGCAGCTTCTACAATCGGAACAAACGGACACTGTACTTTTGGAAAATTTACAGACAAAAGAAGTACAGCACGAGCAATTACAGACACTACAACTACAAGCACAACCCTATGAACAGGAGACCGTGAAGGTTGAATCCCTTTGCCCAGAACTTGCACAATTGGAAGAAACACAGCCCAAACCTGTTCAGCCGGATCCGGTACAATCAGAAAAAGTACCGATACAAGATGAAGTCAAAACAAACGAAGTGTCATCTAAAAATAAGAAGAAAAAGAAACAGAAGAAACACGAAAAAGCTCCAGAACCAGTAGTCTTTGAAGCTACAGAAACTTTTGAAACTATTGAAGAAGACATCAAGATGACACCTGTAGAACATGTTGTAGCCGAAATCCAAGTTACTGACCACGTAGTAGAACCAGTTGAAGAGCCAAAACCATTAAAGAAAAAGAAGTCTAAAAAGAGCAAACATACTGAAGTTAAAGAAGATACAACTGAGAAGATGGTGGTCGCACAAAAAGAAATTGAGCAACCTACTGAAGTGATTGAAAGCGGTAAAAAAGAAGCTGAGGAATTGCAACCTCTCGAAGAGACAAAACGATCCAAAAAGAAGTTAAAATCTAAATCTAAGCAGGACAATGTTGTCAAACAAGTATCAGTAGAAAGTGTTCCTGAGCACGAGTTGCCTGTTCCAGAACCTGAACCATCTCTGGAAGAAATAAAACCAGAAGAACCTCCTTTCGAGGAAGTCAAATCGCATAAGAAGAAGAAATCTAAAAAACAAAAGATTGACGATGATGACATCGAGAAGGCTCTTAAAGAGATTGAACGTACCGAAGTTCATAAAAAGAAACCCAAGGACAAGACGTCAAAACCTAAAGGCAAACAAGAACAACTGAAGTCACTTATAACTGATGTCAAAGTACCTGAACAAGAGATACATGAGGATTTCGCCTCAAAGAAGGTTGAATATGATATATCACCTGAAGAAGACGAAAATGTTCAACCAATTGAACATATTGACTGGAACGCTATGCTAGAAGAAGAAGAAGGCGTAACTGAAACCACTTATGAACCAATCGGTAAACCCGTATCAAACTTGACTATTACTGAAAATGCCTATGTTGCCAACCAAGTAACTATACTGCAAGAAACGACTAATACATTACTAGAAAAAGAACGTACAGTTAGCAAAGTTGAGTCTTCAATAGAAGAAGCTGCTCTTCCTGAAAAGACTACTAAACTTCTTCCTGAAAGTGTCGGAGATAGGCAAGTAGTTAGGGAAGAAGATAAAAAAATAGTGACACCTGTCACAAGTACTGCTAACGAACAGAACAATAACGATAAGTTCTTCTCACCTGGTGTGTTGAAAGAAGGATCATACAATATCGTTGAAGAGATAACTCATTATGAACCTATCACTCAAGATGTTGAAACCCGTACTATATATCTAATAACACACGAAGAAAAGAAACTACCACCAATCAGGACTGTCAAAATATTTAGCAGTAAGAGTAACTCGTTAGAAGAAACTCAACCTGTTGAAGAAAATGTAGTTTTAAGCGAGGAAACGATAAATAACAAAATCACTGATGAAAAGTCTTCCATTTATGTTAGTGATAATATTTTAGACAGTAAGATTACAACGAACATGTTTATTGATCAAGAAAAAATATCCGGTTCTGAAAGTAGTATTGCAGGAACAGACGTTGCTGTCCTTGAAGATAGTCAAACTGGATATAAATCTGACCAAGCGTTAATTGACATAACATCTGACATTGTAAAAGATACTACTCCTGTTACAAGTGTTACATGGACAAGTTCAGAACGAATAACAACACAAAGTGTAGCGAATATTGTTACTGAAGTTACGTCTACAGAAACTGTAGAAAAAACCGTTGACCAGGAATTACACTTTGAAGAAATTGAGACCTCAAAGCCAACCGAATTTGATGAATCGAATAAATCTGATAAACCACTTACTGAGGAGGATTTCTCTGATATACTTGAAGAAGCCATTTTCGGATCAGTACAAGACCGAAACAGAACGCCTGCTGAAAAGAAAAACAAAGAGAAATATTCCAACATACCCTATCAGGAACTAGTCAACGACGTCAAGACATACTCGGAGAATTTGGATACTTATAAGTTAGGTTATGATTATTCCCAGTTAATGTTGAGCCAACGGGACTCCCAGACTTCACAACAAACTGATGTCGTTGTAGTACAAGAAGAAACAGAGCCTGTATATGCAGTCGCAGCTAGCGAACCTGTATCTGAAGTGGAACCTAAAGAAATTTCTTCTGTAAGGGAAGAGCCATCAAGAGTAAGCTACCAAGAAATCAAGGACACTGAGGTTGTGCTAGCAACACAAGTTACTGAAACTCCAAAAGAAATAAGTTCTGAAATTTTACCAGTGACTCCATCATCACAAGATAAACTTCAAGAAGTATTGCTTAAAACTTTTGTTGAGGAGACACCCACAAAAATTGATACTCAACAAATTATTGACTTTATCACATCAGAGAGCTTTGTACTCAAACCCGTTGACGAAAATGATGCTTCCTTAATAAGTTCGCATACAATCATTAAGACTGATATTGTCTTTAGTCCCGATCAACTAAATTTGGAGCCTAAAGTATTAGACAAGCAACTAATTTATATCCAACCAGCAAGTACTGAGAAATGTACTGAACCAACAGAACCTTTACTTGTATCTTCAGTAAATGAAGAAGCGCCGATAATTTGCTACCATGAAATTAAAGACGCTGAAACCATTTTAGCGTCACAGGTTACTAAAGAAACGGCTAAAGATACAGAAACAGATTCGTCTTTGCGTGTCTCTGAAACTGTTTCAAAGAAAAATGATGTTACAAGTGAGGCTCAAGATACCTCAGTGGAACCTCAACCTAAACCGTCAACCAAAGCAGAACAAATGGTTTCCAAAGTCGAACATATTAATAGAGTGTCTCCCGTAAAAGAAGAAGCACCTAGGATAAGCTACCATGAAATCAGAGATGCTGAAATAATCTTTGCATCTCAATCGAAACCCAAAGTAGAGTCAAACGCTTTAAACGTTGAGCCTGAAAAACGTGAAGTTATTACAGCAAGTCCACTGCTAGAACCAAAAGAGGTTAAACTCACTGATAAGGCCAAAGCCACACAAGTGGCCGAAAAAGAGAAACCAGTTTCAGCCCAAGATAGTCTCCTACAAGCCCTTGATAAAACGATTACAACAACAGTCAAAACTGTCACTGAGCATAGTGTTGATTTTATTACCAGCGAAAGTATAGTTTCGAAACCTGTCGAACCAATAGCACACACGGTTACTGAAAAGGAGCCTGTTCCTATCGTAGATATTAAAACATCTCAGGTGGAAGAACGGCCACTGTCACATGAAGAAACGCCACGTCATAGCTATCACGAGATCGTTGACGCAGAGATACGTCTTGCACAATCAAAGAGTGAACAATCTGTTATAGAGGAACCAATCAGTGAAATAGTCACTCAGGACAAGCAACCAGCAATTGAGGAAACAAAAACGGAAAACGTAACTTCTAAAATAGGCAAAACAGTTAAAACTAAAGAACCTGATGCGTTATTTAGCGAAACACCTAAGGATATATTACCTGAACACGTAAGCAAAATACCAACTGTAAGCTATCAAGAAATATCTGATGCCGAAAAGCGCTTGGCTACCAAGATAGACCAAACGAAAGTAACAGTAATGGAAGAAGTTACAAAAACTCTTGCTAAGGAAACTGTTTCAACTGAAAAAATCGTTCAAAGTACGGTTAGTGTTGAGATGGTCAAGGAGTCTGAACCTCAGATATTTGAAACACCATGGATCAGTTATCACGAAATTTCTGATGCTGAATATCTGTTGGCTACAATTGTAACCAAGTCTGAAGAATCAAGCAATGCGCCTACTCTAGTCAAAGAAGTAGAAGAACAACAGGAACCGGTTACAGCAGAAGAACCGACCGAAGTAGAAAATATTCCTATTGTTCCGGTCACTGCTGAACTGATCGCAGAAATAGAGCATAAAGTTGGAAACCACATAAGCCACAATGACGTACCTGTGACGAATGGTGAAATAGAAACTCCGATGATTGAAAACGTAATACAAGTGACTCCAGAGCCCGAACCGGTCAGACTATCGATTTTCGAAGTGCCAAGATTCAGTTATCACGAGATAAGCGATGCTGAAAGTCTACTGGCGTCTACAAGAGTTTCTGTCCAAGAGTTGGAAATATCAGCCGAAGTGGTTGATACCGCTCCACTAACAGGAACTGTACTGGCAAGCGCAGTTGAGCCCGTTGTAGAAAAAGCAGCTGAAGACGTTAAAGAAGAACAAAAGTCACCAGTCGCAGAACCTGTATTTGAACCACCTCGTCACAGTTATCATGAAATTCAAGATGCTGAACGTGTTTTAGCATTCACGAAATTAATTAAAGAAGCTGAAATTCCTGAAGAAAAACTAACATCACCAGTTGAAGAAATTTCGCCCAAACAATTAGAAACTGAAGGAAACCTAAAATCACCGATTGAAGAAACATCTTCCACGCATGTTGAGGACACATTACTTCAAACTATTCTTAACCTACAAATAACGACAACTAAAACTGACACAAAACATACTATCGATTTCATTACCAGTGAAAGTATTGTCACGGAACCCGTACCAAATATACATCAACGTGTAGAACTCCCGTCTCCACTTCAAAAGGCTTCATTGGCAAAGATTGAACAGTCATTTGAAGTAGATGATCTTAGTAATACACCGATATCAGTAGTTTACGGCAGTACTGATGTTGGGACACCTACACTGGAACTTAAAGTGCCAGTGTTTGAAAGTCAAGTCAAGGAATCGATCCCGGCAGAGATTTCCGAAGTGGATGACGTTATACATGTAGAACTTCAGACCACTCAAGATGAAGGTTCCATTGAAGACGATACATTCGAAATCATTGAACGCAGTGAAGTCACAGATATTGTTTGTGATGTAAACATTACTGAACCAAAGGTAATTGTATCGCATATATCTGCAACTGACTCTATAGTTCCTGATGTAGCAACACAAACTTCAGAAACTGTTAAGGAAATTATTTCAACTCAAAGTGATATTACTAAGGAGCAACCACGGTCTTTAACTCCTAAAACCAGTGATGACCATGCAGTAGTCAAAGACCTCATCGAAGAAGCTCTCCAGGAACCTGAAACACCAGCTGTTACTACTACTACTACCGTTGCTACAAGAACTAAACCAGCTTACGAAACTTTTGTTATTGACGATCTCAATGAAAGTCTTGTGCCTGTGGTATTCGGTGATATTAAGGACATTGAACGTTCTATCAAATACAAGAAGCAAGAACTTCTGTTACAAACAGAACCTATTCAACCTGCAAATCCCGAAAAAGAAATCGACGACGAAGTCGTGGCGGCCGAAGGGTCTTTGTCTCCTTTAGAAGATATAGAAATCGTTGAAACAACAGAAGATTTTACTATACCTCATCCCAGTGAATATGTAGAGTTAAGTCTTACGACTGATCTAGAGCTCGATGCCAAGCCTGATACTATCTCGGCGGACACACACACCCAAGTTTTAGAATCAATTATAAACCTACCTGAACCCAAAATGATTAAACAACCTGATATGGATACACATAAACCTGCGGACGTAAAAACGGAAAATATAGTTTCAGCTGACATTAGGGAAACACAACTAACCAAAACTGAAACTGTTAGCCGTGTAGAGAAATCTCCTATACATAGCTTGCATGACCTCCTTCCCGAAATTGACTCCATCCCTGAATTCAAACCCTCTTATTCGAACACTGTATTGTATTCAAAATTATCGGCTGATGCACCTGAGTTTACACCCTCTTATATGTATCAGACTGTAACTACTGTGTCTGAGAGTAGATCTGATGTAGTCGAAGATGCACCTGCACCTATTTCTATGGAAGAAGAAACTATCGAAGTCTTCGCAGAAGGGCCAACAGTATCTCAAATATCGTATTCAAAAGTATTACAAACTAAGAAGGAAAAGGCAGAAATGCCACAAGAATCAGCACCAGTTGAAAAAGTATTAGAAGCTGAAGTTCCTACAGAAGAAGTACATGAAGAACATGTTGAAACTAAAACTAAAAAGAGTAAAAAGAAGAAGAAGAGGGAAAGAGATGTTCAGAAGGAAGCTTCGGTTATCAAACCAACTGAAGTTGTGCCATTACCAGTAACTGCACCTTCTGTACCCGAACTAACTCCAGTTTTAGCAGAACCAGTTAATGTTTGGGCCAAAGCTGCCGAAGAAGGAAAGTCATACGCTGATGTTTTAGCCGAAGGTCTGGCTCAAGAACAAAAGGAATTTATACAGCTAGTTATGGAGAAGCCAAAAGAAAGAGAAATACCAGAACAAAAGAAAGTAAGAAAAGAAAAACTACAAGAGAACGAAAAATTAGAAAGAGCACCAGTGGTGCCACCTGCGTATGAAGTTCAAGAATTTGTAGAAACCACACAAACATTATCCGAAAGTGATCATAACATTGGATCTTGGGCTAAGATAGTAGCTAAACGATCATCACCTGAAAGAGTACAAAAAGAAGTAGAAAAACAGCAGCAATCACAAACTCCAGTGCATGTTTCGTCCATAGCACCAGTGATCCTCGTGGACGAATCAGAAAACGATCATCACAAACCCGACCTAGAGGTCGATGCTGAAGGATTCATCACTGTCGATAGAAGTAGACGATCTAGGTCCAAATCTAGAGAAGCACGTTCACAATCAAGCGTATCACAAAAACGTGAAACTCGTGAAAAATCCGAGAACAGATTTGAACCCTTGACTACCACTCTAAAACCAGAAGATGCTGAATCCACACAAAGCCCTTCAGAGGATGAAAAACCGGCAAAGAAACCGAGTAGAAAGAGCCGCAGCTCTAAATCAAAAGAAAAGGAAACTAAATCTAAAGCTACTGTGGTAGCTCCAAGTACATCCGATGAAGATAAGCAACCGCCTAAGAAAGATAAAAAGAAACGCTCTTCTAAGTCTAAGGACAAGGTAGTCAAACCTGTGGAGGAACAGATAGAAACATCTAAAGAAGTTCTGGAACCACCAAGGATGGAAGAAAAACAAGAAGAGCAGATAACTTGCTTACCTGCTCAATCGGAACCTAAAAAGAAAAGTAAGAAGAAGAAGAAGGAAAAGAAACCCGCAGAAATTACTGAGGCTATTGAGACCTCGTCTCCTGTAGAAGTTACTTCCTCTGAACAAGAAATCGTAACAGTACCCAAAGTGCTAACAAAATCTCAGCCAAAGAATATTGATACTCCCGTTTCAACACCTGAAACCATTCAAACACCTGTAAAAGATAGAGTGTTCTCAGAGGCACAATTCTGGAAAATGGATCCAGGTAATTTATCCGAAATCATTTCTGTGGAAATACAACATACACCTACGGAAACTTATAACATAGAAATTAAAGATGACGTGCCAGCTGAGAAACCACTTACAAAATCTGGTGAACTATCTGAAAGTGTTGAGCCAATCCAATCTACCGCCAAGTTTATCACTGAAGAAATATCATCCGTTGAAACTCAGATTCAAGAACTTGAAGATACGATTGCTGAAGATCAGTCACTAGAGAGCAAAATGGCTGACTTGCAACGAGAAATTGAGGAAATGTTGCTACCAGAAAACGATTCATCAATCAGTGATGGTTCGCCTAAAGAACTGACTACTGATACCCAAACTTCTATCGAATACCAATATGATGAGCTACTGGATAACATGACTCCATCACTAGCTAGTCCTGAACTTGATAGTTTAGAACCTAAGTCAATTGAAGAACCAGTGCCGGAAGCACCAGCAGAAGATAAAACGTCTAGAAACGATGAAGAACTTGATGATAAACATATTAGCATGAGTATGATTGACTCCTTATTAGATGATACCGAACCTTTATCTATGACTGAAACTCATTCCTTGGAGCACTCGGAAAATCTTCTAGTCACTCAAGAAGAAGATATTACTCCCAGAGACTTCAGTAAAACTGATACTCAAGTAGTAGAAACTTGTACCGCACCGGCAGAGAAACCTAAAGTTGTAACGACAGAAGTTCTAGACGAAATGATTAAACAAACGTTGACTAAACAAGATACAACTGCTACTAAAGTTAAAGAAACAATACGAATCAACAAAACTGATGAATTGGAAGACAAACTGACTCCTGGAATTGCGTTAGAAAAACCATCCACCAAAAAGGAAGTAGTAGAGAAACCAGAGTTAAAAGAAAAACTTGGAGATAAATCAGCAGCACATGTTACTGCATTTATTGAATCAGAGGAGACCAACAAAAACATCGTTTCAAAATCGGAAGTAATTCAGAAAGCCATTCAGAAAGATGATGTAATAAAGAAATCAGTAATTTCCTTTATTGAAACTGAGAAATCACAAGAAGAACCAGCCCCATCGGAAGTAACAAAAGTGCCATCCCAAGAAGAAAAATTACAAGACCTTATAAAGTATACAGAACCAAGCATCACCGAAAAAGATTCTGTTAGAGCCGATATTGTATCTAATGTCCCACTTTCTAACATTGATACCATTACTAACAATCTCACGAACCTTAAAGCGGATAACTTTTGGACGGACAAACACAATGTGCATGATGCGGAATTACTATTAATCGAACGTAAATCTGTTGAAAAAACAGTTACACCTGTAGAAATTGATGAACCTCATGTTGACATAGGCATTAGCGTCCAGGAAAACATTATCAATGATAATACATTTTGGCCTGAAAAACACTTATACCACGACGCTGAATGCCAATACTTCCTTTTATTGGCTCGTAAAACAAAAAAAAACACTAATGACACCATGGAAATAGAAATTAAAGATCAAAACGATAAAGATAGAGATCAGGGCGGTAGCTCTGGTCACTCTTCTGAAGGTGAAGAGCCAAAAGATCCATCTGGTTCTCCTTATGACCCTGACTACTTATCCATGGACCTACCCGGTGGCATGTGTAGTTGGAAGGACAATTCTTCGTACTTAAGCGTCGAAACACCTGTTGTTGATGATGTTGTGAACGAGCCTGTGTCTAGGGAGGATATACTAACCACCCTGCCCATAGCACCAGCCCCATCCTCATCCAAACAGGAGCCGGAGGACACGCCACTGAGGACCGCAAAGGTGACTGACCCACAGTCGTATTGTACGATTTTTAAATATCTACTCTATGTTTGGCATGATATAATTACTAAATTCTTAATTTCACATATTACGAAGCTCTGTATTGTGATGTATTTAGCCACGCCGCAGCTCGTCTTGTAGTGCCACATTTTGGCGTGCACTGTAAATTATTACAGTAGTATAGTAACGCATTTTATTAGCCGTTAATTTTTGTATTGTGTGAATTATAATATTCTAGTCGTCTCTAGTCAGATTTGAACTTTTTCTAGTCTTTGTCAGTCATCTGATATTTTATTGTAATAAACCTTAAAAATGACGTGCATTGTTTTATTTACAAATGATGATAGTTTTATTTTTATTTTTTCTGATAATCAGTGTATACCCCCGTCAAAATTTGGCCACTACGAGACGATAGACTGTTGCCGCTTAAATGATACAAATTTTTATAGAGTCTGTATTTGGGCATTGAAAGTTGATGAAAATTGCAACCCAGAACAAACAAGACTCCAAAGTCTGCAATTTTAGTAATTTACAAAGAACTTTGACAAAGTCAGTCGGCAATTTAATTAGAAAGTTTTGCCAAGGTCAGTCATATTTTTTGCTACATTTTGAATTTCAGTAGTTTAGTTTGCAAGACCTTTTATTCCAAAATTTATTGAATGGTAATTTCAAGTTATTATATCTGTATTGTTTTGAATGTCTTGTTCGAAGTATATAAGAGCATCCAGTCATTCTAAAATTAGACCAGAATTGATAATGGATTTATCCTTATTTCAAATGTTCCGTACCGAGCCCGCTCCAAGCTTATCGGTGTGAATACCACACGCTTCACCACGCTGCCATTGACAATTAAAACTAACATCAATTGGTAGTTTAGGGGGAATTGATTTGTTTCTATTTTGTTCTTATTGTAAAATCAATCCAGATCTTTATAAAATATACTAGTATTCAGTAATCAAAATTAAATCCTCCATTACTGCCAGATCTATTCAAAATTGTTCCAACACTTTCCAAATCTTTTGCCTTAAAGAATGTTTTTGTTTCCAAAACACAATATATTCAGCTATTTGGAATGTCAAATTCTTTAACATCACGCGCCCCACGGTACAGGACACTTGATATTCAGACTGACCAGCTTTTGTTCTATCGATAGTAACTCTCCCAGTTTGCAGACTTCTTAAGTTCGCATGTCATGCCACAACATTGTTATGAACTAAATCGAGTTATTTTTGTTGTTATTGTTTTGTTGTTGTATTGTGATCCTAACCTTATAGTCCATCGGAATGATCACGTGGACTGTTTGCCCCTCGATATGTTTATAGACGATATGGAATCAAAAGTTTCAAAAAGTTTAAATAATCATTGCAAATATAACGTCTCTTAAATGCAATGTAGATTTGGATAAACTGGGCCTAAACTTTAAAGAGACGGAAATTAATTAATTAAATAAAATTCCGTCTCAATTGAAATAATACCGTAATGTTTATGTAATAAAAGCTAATTTTACTTCTGCGCTCATTCCGCAGTGTACAAGCCGTGCATAAATTCTAAGTTTATTCGTCATGAATGCTTACATACGTTTCCTCGAGTATGCGAAATTTATGTTTTGGCCGTTATCCAAAACTATTGGTCCAGAGATGTATTTATTCTTGATTTACTTCCACACGTGAACTGATAGTGCATGCTGTTTTTCATTTTGAAATACTACAGGATGCACGTTTTTGAGTTTTAGTATCCCAAGTGACGTCATAAGAACCTCATTTTAGAATGAGCAAATTGTAATGTAGTTATTTACCTTTGCGTGACAAATTCTTTGTTTTGCAAATTATAAATTTACTATCAAAATCATAAATATGTGAAATCTTGAAATTAAAACCGAAACTTTTGATTCCATATCTCTATTTCACAAGAGTGATTTGCTAATAAAAGCGTGTGTTCTCAGGATGAATTATCTAACGATATAGAAACTCTGCTAGAAGAAATAAGAGATGTACAAACGCGGTTATCGGACCTGCCTGATGAGAGTCTGGAAGCCATGGAGGAAGGTCTCAGGGTAAGTCTCACTGTATATACGCCATTGATCGAAAATAACAGACCCAAATTCCCACTGACGTAGACGGAGCTAAACATAGATTCGCTATCTCGTAATACAAATTGGTTTAGAGCAGACTTTTAAATGGATGTTCATTCAAAATTGCCCACATAGCTGCCTTATAAACAAAACTAGAACTCAGTAACATGACGTTTGGCTCTGGGAGTAGAGAAGCAGCATCAGCTGTTTATTTCGCGCAAGCCGTAGGTGGTGAGTGAAAGAATTAGGTTACTGTAACTCTTGTTACAGATATACTGTGACTAATTTTTCACCGTTTTCTTCTTAAATCTTGAGTTACTAACTACATTTTGTCTACTGCTCTATATTGCAACATTTTTGTTTTCCAATCAAGCCTTAGCCTAATTAGTTGACCTAAATAAATCTCTAGGAGGACTTTAATTATTCGTAGCTCTTGGGAATAATTTTACCATTGTCCGTGTTTACAATTAAATAACTGTTGACAAAGCTTTAAATAAACGTAGCGTTGTTTCTCTTATCACCATTCGAGACGTGACTGATAGCTGCATACATTTTAGTGTTGATCATCATGCTTGGGTTCTGTCATCTCCCAACACTGCTACGACCTTGACAATGAGTTAGCCCATATATTGTGATGTTTCACCAAATGATGTCACCTGCGTTACGACATAGAGTTAATAATAATGTTAGTGTTTGGCTTCTCGCAGGGCACTAGTAAGTGAACGAACGCAGTGCAGTCGATACGAACCATTCGAATGAAAATTTATTTTACGATGGAATCGATTTGAGTCGATTGATTTTTCGTGAAGTGTTTTATAGTGCTATTGTGGTTTTATTTTAGACAGGTATTTATTTTATTGTGTATTTATTTTGAAAGCTCTATAGTTTTTAGTTTATTCATTAGAAGTAACTTCTCGCGGTGATCAACTCAAAATAACTTAAGGATATTCGATTTGTGACTCATAATATCTGGTTAATATTACCAATTTCAATTATTTAGAGGAAGCCGCTTGATTTAATCTATTGAGTGCATAAATCAAATTCATTAGCTACATAGAACCTCAAAAAGTATTTAAAACAAAGCTATTGAACTCTTTATATTATCAGCCTTTCACAATACAGCATCCGTACTCTTTTCAATACCCATTGACCCCTATTTATTTTATGTCCAGTATTCACCAGTTACCTTTGGGTTGGTCATTGTCAGTCAATCAGGTGGAACGGTCGCGGTACATGCAATTTATCGTCCAGCCCGGAATTCCTGTTTATTGTGCTTAACTAGGCTTGAAATGAATGACCTGTACCTGTCTTTTGATTTTGATCAGTATTCACTGTGGTCTAAAAAGTTGAATGAAATATCCAGAGGACTTTCACAAGTATTGGCGCTCGAGCTCTATCAACTACCTAAATGGAAGTTCCAAATGCCATACCTTACGCATTTCCTGGGTAGTTCTTAGTTCAATTTATAAGATGATGGAAAAGAAAGTCGTAGATGTCCCGATACTGGTAATTCTGTAAAAGTAATTGTAAAAATAAGAAAAGCTTTGAAAGCGGTTTTGAGTGGTCTCGATTTAACTTTTGTTTAGAATCAGTATTCCTTGTAGTCATAAGTCTGAAATGATCACTTAAATGACCAGGATTTGACTTTTGACACGGATCAGCATCCAATTATTTACATTTACACTATAGGCACAGAGTAGACAAACGTCGTTGACATTGCTATATTTGAGTAGGTGCTTTGTTTACCATCCCACGCAAGTAAAGTTGTAAGAGTATAGTAAACAAGAATAGAATTTTACTATTTATTACTTCACATGGCATATAAATATAAAGATCGCTTGTAATTCCCGAAGCGTTGATGAACCTATAAGTGTAATACCCCCATCAGTTTTGGTTAAGACCCATGTAATATTGGGCGGGCCTATTCCCATCAACCGGGCGCAAACTCTGTGTTACCTAAGAGAAATTCCTTATGGAGGAACCCAATAACACCTTGCTCTACCCGGGAATCAAACGTAGCATTTAGGGACTAATAAAAACCATTTCTTAAATAGTTCCTAGACCATTTGTATTAAGTGACATTGGCATTTAAGCATTGTAAATATAAACTAGACAATGTTTGCTTTGGCCAATATATTATTTGTCCGAGAAACACTGTTATTCCGTATTTTCGGAATTCTGTAGTTGATTTGTACATGTTTACTTCATAAATTCTGTAACCTATGTCCGAGTTTCTACATATTAACGTGAATTCTTGTTATTTATCGATATAGATATTCAATAGTCTGACAACCAGTCTTACCACGGGGTTTCGTATTAGGTACCCAACTACCCAGTAAAACTGGGTTGTGGAGGTCAGATAGACAGTCGCTCCATGTTAAATACTGTAATCAGCTGCATCCTGTTAGACTGGAAGCTGACCCCAACATAGTTGGGAAAAGGCTAGGCTGATGATGATTTGATAGATAAAGTAGGTACATAGTAATACATTAATGATATTGGTATTGAAGCGATTCCAAGACTGGCCACATCAGCTGTTGATTATAGCCGTGACGGCATAGTCGCGATCATTTCCAAAAACAATGTTACGAATTTGATTTGAGTTTGCCACGGTCTGTTTAATGACATCAGATCCTAATCTGTTGTGGGTTATTTGTATTTTGAGAAGGCATATGGTACTTGATCATTCCTAAATAAATTATTATGACTAGTTTCTGCCCATATACAGCAGTATAGTCGCTGTATGTAAAATATTAGTATTCAGCTGTATCCGGTTAGACTGAAAGCCGAGACCCTTGTATGAGCGCTCGGTGTAAACGTAACGTGAACTTGTTGATTTTTTAATCGAAAATACAATATCCTTTAGAATTTCAGTTAAATTGTCTGTAACAAGAAAAGAAGAGGAAAGATTTATTTTTTTCAATTTTTAAAATATTATGAAACAAGTATTATTCATTTTAAAATCGACGTATTTATGTATGTCACGTTTACAGTATCGTATTACCCGGTACTAACTAGGTTGTGGAGGTCAGATAGGCAGTCGCTCCATGTAATAAAACTGGTATTCAGCTGCATCCGGTAAAACTGGAAGCCGACCCCAACATAATTGGGAAAAGGCTAGGCATGTGATGCTGATGACGTTTACACCGCCCCCGCACGTGGTAGGGGCTGCGGCCCCAACTACCTATAGTTGGGACTAGGACTAGGTACTTCGATATGTGCCCACTGTTATAATCAGCCTATAATGTTCCTACTGTTAAAATTCAAGCCGAGGAGGCTTCGAAAGGTAGTGCTGAGATCCAACTTCTGTGCAATTTTGTCGATGTCACGTTTTTTTATTCCTTCGCAATGCTTTCCTTCGCCGTTTTTGGAAGTACCTACAGCTATATAAGTTCCAAGTGACCTTAATAGGCATGACGACAGTATCAAAAAATTGCAAATCTATTTAGTCCGTCAGTTAGAGTATTGGAAATTAATGGACACGTATTTTTTGTTTTTGTAAATCAATGAACATTGACAAAGATAAAACGCATCAAAGCTCGAGACGTGAGAACTAGCTAAAAATTATACCTAGGCGTGACGTATTGGGAATTTTAAATGCGTCATATTTTCGTAATTTTTGGTTTACGTAACAAAAGAAAAAGCACGGGTCAAATATTTTTTGATAATCTAACTGATGGACTAATTAGATTTTCTTTTGTCGTCTCGTCTATTACTTTTAAAAATTCGATGCACATTTTATATGTAGGTACTGTTCTCATTTACGTAAGAGTCGCTTTAGCCAACGCAGTATGCACAAAGATAAAAAGATAATTTTAACTGCATCGTTAAAACTAATACGCTCTATAAACTTCGTCCCATAAAATTTACGAGTTCCGTACTTTACATGCAAATAGAAATACTGTCGTTCGGTAGGCACATGGACGACGTTCGATGAATCATTTTCACAAGTTTTTCTTGCAGTTTGCATTTCTTATAAAGTGATGACTAAATATTTATGACCTTCGTTTGTCCTGACAAGGAACATTTTCAGAATTATGTGATTGGCTTGTACTTTATGAGTTCTTCGTACAATCGTACAGGCAAACAGTATTGTTTTTCCTTGTAAATGAGGCCGGTAATATAAAATTATCCATTTGTTGTTTGCACCTGCTATGTTTTGTCTCAAATGTCCGGATCCAAAGGTCGACAAAATATAGTCTTTACTATTTTAGACTTCGTCTCTGTACAATCTTTTTATGTCTTAAGCATTGAATAAATCAATCAGTTTTCCTTTAAATACTCGCATTAATTGCAATGAATCAATCTTTATACAGTACTGCTACGGATATCATTAAGGATTCAAGCCAAATACATTGTATCATTGATGACTGTGCCGACCCCACAGTAATAGTCAGTTTGAATTATACATACAATGTGTGTTTAATTTTTATTAGCCTATGACATAATTTGTATGAGCAACAGCATGTTTTCCAGCTCACATCACGGTTATATTTAGACTCTTTTTCTAAGAAATTCTGACGCCATGTTTATTTTTGGTTTATCACTTTCAAAGTGTGCGCGATGCATTTTAGTGAGATAAGTGCGACAGTGTTTTTCTCACCTTTAGTGTCTGTATTAAAACAACGTAAGGAAATTTGTCCCAGGACCAAAAAGTCGAAGTCCCAGCAAAAGGTACTTATTACTTACTATAAGAAGTGGTATGCTCGTGTCTTATTGCAAATATTTAGTTTCAATCATCAAGTTTCTGTTAATAATTTCTAAATCTACTCTTTTGCGGATTATTACGTTGGTATCTTGGCTTAAATGTACATACTTAGGTACTCAGTGTTGCCTTTCAAAAGTACCCATCAACTACGTTAGTACGTATCTACCAGTTGGTCCCATATGCCGTCACTTTGCAAGCCACTAAACACATATAGATTTTTACTGCTCATGTGATTTCCTCAGTGTTTATCTTCAGTTAAACCCAGCTATAAATTGTGTAAAACGTTGATGTTTGAAAAACAACGTTGTTATTTGTTTTGCTGTAGGTCACATCACTGCCCTAAATCTTCGTGGTTTTAAACTCTCGTTTGTTATTTTTTTCGTGTCTGATGAATTAGTTTTACAATTCATATGCGTAACTATAATGTTGCAAGGTTGTAGCTGCTTCAATTTTCTTACTTATCTTACGTTTCCGATCTTTCGCCTAAATATGAAATTACTAGCATGCAGCTTTTAAGAAAATGTTCTCTACAAAAGTGGCCTACTTCACTGAGTTTGGACAATACTATTCTTATTACAGTGCTCTTACAGGGAGCATGTCTGAAACTTTAAATTCTATTCCGACCTGTATATTGCAATACTATGATGAGGACATAATATTTATCTTCGGCAATTTACACAATTTTTTTTACCTACAAATTAACACTTTCTTCCCCATTTTCAGGAGGGCATCACAATTCTAGTCAAGTGCGAGGAAGCCGCCGAGATCCTGGAGTCGAAGATCATGGAGTACCGACAGGAGTCGGAGGTGCAGTCCCTCATCAAGGAGCTGGTGGTCATTAAGGCGAGGATCCAGAAGCTGCTGACCCAGGCCAGAGACGGCATTAACATCATCCAGGTAAGAAAGGTAACTGTTTCCACTTTACTTTCTGTGGGACTAACGGTTTGTTGCATTTTTGACATTAACATGTTATTTATTTATTTATTGGATAAAAACCCCTTTAAGTTTTCAAAGAATAAAAAAAAAAAAAAAAAAAAAATATTTATTGTGTGACTACTGAGATGATGACTAATAGAAAAGCATGGAAGAAGAAGACGTGCTCTGCCGACACAAAATAAATTGGGATAAGGGTAGGAGTCAAATTAACGAGAGACTTTTTATATTAACGTACTTTAAACATCCAGTTTTCTGTCCAGTGTCCAGTCTTCATCCAGTGTTCTGTATGGTGTCGGACGTAAAGAATAGCACCATCCCATATCTTCCCGTGGGTGTCGTAAGAGGCGACTAAGGGACTTACCAGAGAATGGGCAGCAGCGCTCTCTGTGCTTTAGTAACAACCGCACTGCGATCGCCAACCCGCCTGCCAAGCGTGGCGATTATGGCAAAAACCCCCCTGTGGGGGAGGCCTATGTCCAGCAGTGGACGTCTTTCGGCTGAAATGGAAACATCCAGCGCATAGTTTTTTTAACAGGATGAAATGCTTATTAAATTACTAATGTAAATTAGACTTTTGAAATGACTAATAAATTACCTTTAACTACTAATTCATACAGTCGTAATTTTGCTTGTTAAATTGGCGCACCGCAGATACCCACAACTATGGTATTGACAAAAGATATGATAAGTTGCTATGATTTAACTAATAGGAATTAATCTAGTAAACAACATATAATTTAACTGTCAAATTAAACATTTCAGGACGCCAAAGTGGAGGTGGCACGTCAAGCGAAGGAGATTGAAGAACACAAGGAGAAGATCGCCAAACTGGACAAGTGGCTCGAGACCATCAACAACGGCCTCAAAGAGTCTACCGTACAGTCGGAAGTTCTCACTGAAGAGGACATCGTTAGGTATATTGAAGTGTACGAGCGTTACATCAGGGAGTACGAAGAGTATGAGATTATACTGAAGTCAATAACTGTGATAAGCCAAGATGAATCTAGTCAGGCCTTGAAGGTGAGGTTGAGTGCGACGCAGAAAGCATTAGAGGAAACGAAGCATCTAGTCATTATAGAGATAGAGAGGTTAAGGCAAGTGCTATTGCACATGAGAACGCCACTAGAAGTGGTCGAAGACGATATCTCGCAGACTGATAGGACGATCGATTCAACGTCCATGCCGGAAGAAGTCGTCTCGCCAAGAGAAATCATCAAGGAGAAGGAACCGTCAGAAAAAGTGCCATCTAAACAACCCTCTGTCGAAGAAAGCGTGAAAATTACAGTACATGAAAGTAAACCTAGTCACGAGAAGCCTGAACCAGTCCAAATCCAGGTTGTGAAAGAAACCGTGGCAATTGAAACTCAAACTGGCAAGAGTCTCATGTCGGAGCCACCGTCAGTCGCTGACAAGTCTGTGATATGCCAACCGGACACCATCGTCACCCACGACGTGGCCATCACATGCGCTCCGCCCGTGGAAATGGCAGTACAAACAAGCGAGCCACATTCCGAATCAAAGGAAATTCTTGAAAACATCCAAGTCAGGCAGACGATCTCTGACGGCCATGAGACCATTGAGATTGCCAGTCGACCTGTGACTAGAGAGCAAAGGCTTGACGAGAAATCGCTTCTCGTTGATGCTAACTACAGAGATGACAACTTCAGAAAAGATTCTCAACTGAACATTACACATAGCCTGCCTCAGTCATTCGAGACGGTTATGGTAGAACCTGATGAAACCACCACAGAAGTCGTAGTAGATGCGGATGGTACTAGAAGAATTATCGTAAAGAAGGTCAGAAAAACCCTGGTCACAAGGCAGCAAATAATGCAAAGCCAACAACATGAATCTCATATATTATCAAGTGATCTCCCAATCGACCAGACGTACTCTCAGATAGTGATAAGGGATGAGAAAGCCGGAACTTCTACAACTTTAGAAGATGGTGGAGTACAACACATGGAATACCAGTCCTACGGAGGCCAGGTTCTGACTCGTTTACCAGGAGGTGAAGTTACTATTCAGGAGTTCACATCTAGGCCCGATATGACAATTACTATGGACAAAAATATGGACCCTGAACAAATTCTTCTTCTAGCTGAGGGTCAAGAACTCCCTCAAGTTCAGACATCTACATCAAGTGTGACCGCTGTCGTTCAACAAGTTACCAAGAGAATTGTCAAGACTCGCAGGCGTATAATACGCCGCGTCGTCATTATTGACGGCAAAGAACATGTTACTGAGGAAATAGTCGAAGAACCCGACAATGTTGAGGTCGTTGAGGAACAGATCCCAAGGGTTTCCATTAATGTGAGGGAGAGAGGTGACCTTCCACCCACAGTTGATGAAGGTGATGATGGTGGCAAAGGGGATCATCCCGCGCTTCCTCCCCGCAAGGATGATGAGTCTTCTCAAGGCGACAAGCCAAGAGATGGCAAGCTCACAGGTGAGAAACCTGAAGATGGCAAGCCAAGTGAGGACAAACCTGATGATAAGCCCCAATATAGCAAAGATCAAGGCCAACACGTTGAAGCACCAGGCGAGCCAACCCAGGCTCAACAACTGGAGAAAATGATGCAAGACTTCATCCAAAGAGAAGGTAATAGTCATCGTACGCACATTACAAAATCCACTACCGTGCGCTCCTCACAAGAACGTGAGAGCACTCCAGTTAAAACTGTCACTGTTTCCGAGTCCTTCGAGATTCTTCCTGATGATGATGTCCATATCCAAGAACCCGATGAAACTACCTACATCGTACAAGAACCACACGACGGTCAAACGACATATATTACTGGAGGAATCCAGCGTTCAACCTTCGAATCGTCTTCCACTAACGTGGCTACTGTAGTACAAAAGATCACCAGAAAGATCACAAGGACGAGAAGACGAATCATCAAACACATAACAATAATTGACGGAAAAGAACATGTGACAGAAGAAGTGATTGACGAACCAGATGATGTTGAGGTCATTGAAGAGGAACCGAGAGTATCGCACAGTATTCAAACTGAAGGTGTCAAGACAAAACGCGTCAGAGTTATCAAACAAGTACAGATCATCGACGGAAAAGAACATGTCACTGAACAAATCGTTGAAGAACCCGATGATGAGTATGTTCCGGATTCGACTATCACAACTGAAATTGACGTTAAATTAGGCAAACCTGATGTATTAGAAGTTATCCAGGAGGATGTTACAGGTGAACAACCGAAAATCAAGAAAACAACGACAGTCACTGTAGGTCGAACACAAAAGGATACCACAATTGTTGATGTACCTAAGAGCTTTATTTGTAGTGACAGCGAACGTTTTGCGCAATCAAGGCCTGAAGTAAAACAAATCATTCACACAGTAACTGAAGAGACTATCCCTCAATCATTTGAGAAGACAAGTGACCAACCAGATACATCTTTCAAAATTGTCAAAGAAACTGTCCAGTTTACTGAGCCCGACGTTACTACCATTACCACGTCTGAACAACCAGATATGTTTTCTACAACTACGAAACATTTTACATCCCACTTCACCACTACGACTTCTACTGAATCACAGAGGGACACAAGTCTGATTGACGTCACAAAGAGTTTGATTGGCAGCGAAATGGAGCATTCATTTGCTCCAGAAGATTCGTTGAGAAAACCTGAAGATGACAAAAGATCGGTCCACAGACCTGGTCCTGATGCAAGAGTGACTACTAAAACTATTACTGTTACCGGACCAACTGAACAATCTCAGACGACAACAACTATTACGACCTCAGAAACATCAGTTCCGGAATACACACAAAAAGAAACTGTTACTGTAGTCAGTTCTACTGAACGAGCACCTTTTGAAAGACCAACTGAATCGCAGAAGGACACAAGTCTGATTGACATCTCAAAGAGTTTAATTGACAGTGAAAGCGAACATTTTGCGGAATCAAGGCCTAAAGTAAAACAAATCATTCAAAAAGTAACTGAAAAGACTATTCCTCAATCATTTGAGAAGACAAGTGACCAACCAGATACATCTTTCAAAATTGTCAAAGAAACTGTCCAGTTTACTGAGCCCGACGTAACTACCATTACAACGTCTGAACAACCAGATATGTTTTCTACAACTACAAAACATTTTACATCCCACTTTACCACTACGACTTCCACTGAATCGCAGAGGGACACAAGTCTGATTGACGTCACAAAGAGTTTGATTGGTAGCGAAATGGAGCATCGATTTGCTCCAGAAGATTCGTTGAGAAAACCTAAAGATGACAAAATATCGGTCCACAGACCTAGTCCTGATGCAACAGTGACTACAAAAACTGTTACTGTTACCGGACCAACTGAACAATCTCAGACGAAAACAACTATTACAACCTCAGAAACATCAGTTCCTGAATACAAACAAAAGGACACTGTCACTATAGTCAGTTCTACTGAACGAGCACCTGTTGATAGACCAAGTGAATCGCCGAAGGACACAAGTTTGATTGATATCACAAAGAGTTTGATTGGCAGTGAAAGCGAACATTTTGCGGAATCAAGGCCCAAAGTAAAACAAATAATTCAAACAGTAACTGAAAAGACTATTCCTCAATCATTTGATAAGCCAAGTAACCAACCAGATACATCTTTCAAAATTGTCAAAGAAACTGTCCAGTTTACTGAGCCCGAAGTAACTACCATTACGTCTGAACAACCAGATATGTTTTCAACAACTACAACTACAACACATTTTACATCCCACTTTACCACTACGACTTCTACTGAATCGCAGAAGGATACAAGTCTGATTGACGTCACAAAGAGTTTAATTGCCAGCGAAATGGAGCATTCATTTGCTCCAGAAGATTCTTTGAGAAAACCTGAAGATGACAAAACATCGGTCCTCAGAGCAGGTCCTGCTGCAACAGTGACTACTAAAACTGTTACTGTTACCGGACCAACTGAACAATCTCAGACAACAACAACTATTACAACCTCAGAAACATCAGTTCCTGAATACACACTAAAGGAAACTGTCACTGTAGTCAGTTCTACTGAACGGACACCTTTTGAAAAACCAAGTGAAGTAGACAAACCCAAAGTTGTAGCACATGTACCAAAAGACAAGGGTCCAGAACCTGATACGGTGATGCAAATGATTCAGGAAACTGTCCAATCTACTGAACCTCAAATTACTTTTACCAAGAAAACGACCACAACAAGCAAAATCACTGACATCGACAGTACTATACCAATTGTCACTGAAACTGTAACTAAGAGTGTGACAACAAAAACTCCTGAAACGAATGGCTTTAAAGATACAAGTGTCATTGACGTAACTAAAAGCTTGATTGGTAGTGAAATGGATCATTCTGCGGTTTCTAAAATACCAGCATCCCCTGTTAAAGTATCGAAGAAACCAGAAGAAATAAAAGAGGTTCCACAGCAACCAGAAAAAATTAAAGACGTTCCACAGAAACCAGAAGAAAAGAAAGAGTTACCACAGAATCTAGAAGAAAAGAAAGAGGTACCACAGAAACTAGAAGAGATAAAAGAAGTACCACAGAAAACAAAAGAAAAGAAAAAGGTACCAAAGAAACCAAAAGATACAAAAGAAAGACCTCAGAAATCAGAAGAAAAGAAAGACGTACCACAGAAACCAGAAGAAATTCAAAAAGTTCTAGAAACAGAATCCGAAGTTCCTAAAGAAACTGAACCTATCAAACGAGTCGATGAAAAACCATCAAAGGCAGAAGAATTTAAACCAAAAGTAACTGTAGAAATGAAATTAACTGAACAACGGTTACCTGTCAAAGATGTTCTTCCTGAGCCTAAAATAGTTGATGTTGTACCTAAACAACCAACGTCACTCACTGAAGCTACAATTGAAACTCACAAGGAGACGTCTCTTTTCGATATTACAAAGAGTTTCCTTGGAACTGAAATCGATTATTCTGCCATTCACAAAACTCTAGAAAAAACTAAAAAGGAAGAAGTAATTCCCGAAAAACCTAAAAAGGCAGAAGTCATTCCTGAAAAACCTAAAAAAGAAGAACCCATTTCTAAAAAACAGAAAAAGGAAAAAGGAAAAATATCAAAGAAAGATGAGGCAATTCCTGAACAACCAAAGAAGGATGAGTCACCAAAACCTCAAGAGACAGTCAAGGTTGAAACTGGTAAAACAGTCTCTACTACTACTCAAGAAGATAGTACTACAACAACCACTATTCAAGAAACCAAACCTACAGTTGAGAAACTAGCTATTAAATCACCTGAAACAGTTACAATTGTCAAGGAAACTTTCCAAACTGAACCTCTGACTATCATCACCACTGAAGATATCTTAGTTCCTGAACCAGAACTGGCACAAGCTGTAGAAGTGACTGATGTCACCCCTAAAATACCCAAAGATACAAGCCTTGTTGATCTTAGCAAGAGTTTCATCGGCAGTGAGATGGATCACACAGTGGTGTCTAAGATACCAGCTGTACCTGTGAAAAGAGAAAAGCTACTTGAAATGGCTGTTGAAGCTACAGAAGAACCAGAATTGCCTAAAGCTTTGTCACAGGTTAAGGAAACTGTGGATGTTGTCCCTGAAGTGGTCACTGCGACTAAAATTACGAAACAAGTTGACGTTACTAAGAAAGTAAGGAAGGAGCTAATATCGAAACCTGAGCCTGAAAAACCAAAAACCCCTGTGGCAGAACTGAAGGTTACTGAAAAACCTTTACCAGTCGAAGATCAGAAACTTACAGAAAAAGCAAAGACACCCGAAAAGAAAATTGTCCCCGAGCAGAAACCTAAAGATGCTAGTATACAATTCATCACACAGGAAATTACAGAGCAAACGGGCGTAACACAGTTCAACATTTCAGAACTTACTAGAGAAATGTTGGAGAAGGAAAGTATTCATGCTGGAACTATTCACTCTCCTGTCAAAACTGTTGAAAAGCCTTTGGAAGAAATACCATCTGACGGTCCTAAAGATATTTCTCATACTAGCATTACAGAGGTGTCTCATGTATCTACAGGTACTGCTACAGAACCTAAAGATCCAGTACAACCTGATAAAAAGCCGTATTCAGTTTACATTTCTCTTAAAGAAGAGTCGATACCAGTAAATAAAGAAGCTGTACCTTCAGTGCCAAAGGACGTAAAGTCCCAAGAATCAATCGTCAAAGAACCTGAAAAATATATTGAGAAGCCACAAGAACCAATCGTACAGGAACCCATAAAGAAAATTGAGACACCTCAAGTTCCAGTTGTTAAAGAACCTGTAAAGGACATTGAGAAACCTCATGAACCGGTTATTAAACCCGTAAAGGATATTGAGGGCCCTCAGGCACCAACCGTCAAGGAACCTAAACTGGTTGAACAGAAGCCCATTCCAGTTCCCGATGAACAAAAACCAGTATCTGTAGAAGATGGTTTCCTACAAACTGAAATTGTCAAACAACCACAGATTGGTATTTTCGAGCTGACTAAAGAACTTATCATCAGAGAAGGTTCGAATAAGTATGAACAAATCCCGGAAATCCCCGAAACTTACAAGATCGGGTTTGAAAACATCACCAGCCAAATTACTACTGAAAAGGCACCAACACAGTCTACAGTCGAAGTGGAAACATTGAAAGTAGGAACAACTATATCTGAATCTGACGTCACTGAAATTCCTGTGTCATCAGAAATGTCCTACGTAAGGCAGTACGAGCCCCAAGTCCAAGGCTCATCTGACAGTGTTAACAAATTCTTGATGACGTTCGGCCAGCCTGAAAAACAAGATGTTCCATCACAAACAACTGAATTTGTTGGTCCAGCTCAACCAATCTCAGAGAGACCTGGTACTAAATACGATATTTCCATGCTGCTTCAATCAGAACGCCTAGATACAGATCTAAGAGGTTTCAAACCTGATACACAAGTTACACAACCTGAGAAGCCCGAACAAACCGTCGATATTAAATTGGCTTTGACTAAATACCGTGAAGCGAAGAAGGTTGAACCTAAAGTACAATACGATTTAAAGGTCGAAGATTTCGAAACTGAACCAATCATTGTAAAGAAAGACATTGAAGTAATTCTCCCAAGTGAAGTCAAAATCACTAAAGAAATAGTTAAGGTTCCTGTGACCGACGTTGTTGCAGAACAACCTAAAGCAGAAGTTACACCAGAATCTGTGAAAGAACCTAAAAAGAGTAAAAAGAAGAAGAAGCATAAGGCTGGTTCAACAACGAGTGAGTCGACTGAAATTGAAACTGACAAGAGCATTGCAGCTTCTGACAGTTCATCACTCAGTCACTATGTGGAACTTCCAACATCACCTCCACGCGAATCTCCGATACCAACAAAAGAAGTATTAGAACCGGTTGTAGTAAAAGAACTTACTCCTGAACCGGTAGTTACACCAAAAGAACCTACACCAGTCGTTGAACCTACACCGGAACCTGTTGTAAAAATGCCTGAGGAACCTCAAGTACCTGAAAAAGTAGCAACACCTGAAGAACCTTCAATTGAAGAACCAGCCATACCTGTTATTGAAGACTCTTATGTCGAATCTGAATCTCTCACTATCTCAGAAGAACGTGGATACGAAGCTGAAGACATTTCCTTGGGACTTGTTGCGACTCCTGATAAGAAGAAGAAACATAAGAAACGAAAGCCTCATGGAGTTAGCGAGGAAACTGCTTATCCAGTTATCACTACGACTGAAACTGATGACACGACTGTGACAACACCGGTAGAAATGCTAGAACCTGCAAAGAAGGGCAGAGATAAGAAACGCAAGAGGAAGACTCCAGTTGAACCTGTGAAGTCTCCGTCAGAACCTGGTGTAGAACCTGAACCTGTCGTGGAGCCGGAGCTAGAACCAGAGGTGAAACCAGAAAGTCCCAAACAGGGAACCGAAGTCGAAGCTTTGTCGCCAAAAGAAGAGTCATACCATACTATAAGTGAAACTTCTGACATTACGACTGTCAAAATCGTTGAAGAATGTGTGCACAGCAGTCCAGAGACAGCTGAGAGAGAAGTAGGAACAATTCTCAAATTCCCTGTTCCAGTTGTGGAGGAAATAGCCACCCAGGAATACTCTATCCAAACATCTCCTGAGGAAACTGAACCCATTGAGGAGGCACCAAGACCTGAAACATCTGACATTGAACTGCAGACAACACCTACATCAATGAGCGAAGTCATAACACAAACAACGCCAGTAGAAGACAAAGAAGCTCACACACAAACAATTGAAGAAGTCACTACTGTAGTAGAAAAACTAATGTCTGATACTGAAATACAGACAAGCAGGTCTGAAACTCCTGAACAAATCATACAACTTGAAGCTACAACTCAAGTCATTCCTCATGATATCAGCACTCCTGAAGAAAAGTTTTCACAGACTTCACCAGTTGAGGAACCTGTTGTTGTTCAAAAATCAATAACACCTGAGATTTTAACAGAGTCACGAGAAATGCAAACATCTCCATTACCTGTAGTACAAAAAGATGAGAAGAGTACTGAAGTGATAGTGCAGACGACCGAAACAGATATTCAGACTGTCCAACAAGAAATTACAGAGCAAGGAACATCTACTACTCCTGTCAAAGAAAAGGAGATAACAGAGATGGGTATGCAAACACCAGAGGTCCCACTTGTCAGTACTTTCACTCAGTCGGATACACCTGAACCGGAGCCTGTCAAAGAAGTCGAACCTGTACCCGTAGAAGTACCTTCACTACCTTCACTGGAAATCAAGACGGAAATCACCACGGTCAACAGCACACAGCAAACAACACCAAGAGAAGAGGTAGAAGCTCCTAAACTAGAAGTGAAGGAGATTGAAACTGTTGAAACTTCTCAGCAGACCACTCCTAGAGAAGAACCTGTCGTACAGGTGCCAGAACCTAAGGTGGTAACACCACCAGCAGAACCTGAGCCTACACCGGTCGTTGAACCCGTGATTGTACCTGAGGTTGCACCAGTGGTTGAACCACCAAAGAAAGAGGTCATAACAGTAGACAACACACAACAGACTTCTCCAAGATCACCACCTGTAGAAGTAGCTCCAGTGCCAATTCCGATTCTAGACCTGGAAAGGAGAGAAGTCATCACAATTGACAGCACCCAACAAACATCTCCCAGAGACTACTCCGAAGGTTCCATCTCAACATCCACGGATGAACCTTATGAAGTACACCTCCGAGCTCAAATCTCTATTCCTCAAGCTACTACCGATTTCATCGATAGTGAACGCTCATTCGAAGAACCTCCTCAGTCTATTCTGGGAGATAAATACAAACAGAGGAAACGCAAATCAAAGAAAAAGACAGAATCACCTCTGTTACAATCACCAGAGAGTCTTTCCGATCCAATCAACAGTGAGCTTACAATGTCTTATACACCGACTAGTGAAGATACGTCAGTAAGAGACTCTTCCTCAATAGATGAAGGTATCTCTCAACTGGCCAGTCCTGTGATGCCAAGACAAACTCAACATAAATTGACCTACTCCGACGTAGTGCAAAGGTCAAAATCCAAATCACCATCTCCCAGCAAGACAATCATCCCTCAGAAATCAGAAAAAGCAAGATTACTCGATGCTCTGGAAAAGCGAACACAATCAGTAACAAAACCACCAAAGACCATGCCTGATGATTCCATGACTGTTGCGTTGTTAGAACCATCCGTAGAACAATCTTACAACCTTGTCGTCAACAAAGAATTAGATGAAGTCAAGAATTCCATTGAAAGCAACGATCCAACTAGAACAGAAAGGAGCGTTATCATAGTCATTGAAACCATTTCCATATGGCTAGAAGAGATCCAATACAAGATCCAGAGACAGACTGTGAGTGGCGTGAAGTCAACAGAAGAAACTGAACGCCTTAAGTCACTCAAGAAGCATGTTCAAAATCTAAAACACATAATTGAGGTGACCGAAGTGAACGAAGAAATTATTACTTTGATCGAAACGTTAACGCGTCAAGTAGACGCGGTTAATACTTTGAACAGTCAAAGCTCGGTCAAAGTGAAAGAAGTGGAACGAGAATGGATCAAATTTTTAGACGACACGGATAAACTCAGCGACGACGTAGAGGCAGTAAAGAACGCATTAGACGATATCATACTTTCGGAAATACCAACACAACATAAATTGGAGAAGTTAGATGCAATTGAAATGAACAACTTGGATAATTTCGTAACCATCAGGAAAATGTTCAAGAGATGTCGCAGTCTTGACGAAGCTAACCCTAAGATGGAGTGCCCAACTAAACTGTATAACGCTGACGATGACACCAAACAAGTTGAAAACACCATCAATACGGAAAGAGACAGGCTGTTACAACTTGCGTCTTTGGCAGAGGAATACGAACAAACTCTGCAGGACTTTGGACAGATCACTGACGTAGCGGAAGCTTTGTTAGACGGAAAGATCATTGTTTCCGATTTAGACCATCTTCACGAAGAAATACAAAAGCACAGGAAATTCTTCGTTAACCTAAGCCATTGCCGAGCTATCCTTGAATCACTGGAAGACAACTTAGACAGTGAAACAAGAGCCAAGTATTCGTCACTACACAATTCTCTGCACGACAGAGCGACGGTAATCATCGATAGAGCTGCAAGTCGAGCTCAACAAATGACGCTCGCAGCATCTAGGTGGTCGCTACTTCAACATGGTATGAAGGAAGAAAGGCAATGGTTGGTTGTAGCTCAACAGAGAGTACCCGACCTGAGTAATGTCACCTCAAGAGATCACGAACAGTACATCAATCTCTACCAGTCTATAAGCCTCGATGTATCTCATCACTATGCGAAGATGTTGCGTCTTCTATCCATCACTGAAAGCCTACAGAACTTAATCGTATGTTCTGGTTTAGAAACCGAATGTTCCGTAGCGTTAGACACATTGTTGAAGCTACAGGAGGACGTAGACTCAAGACTGACAAGATTAACAGCTTTCCATGAGAACTGGGCGACATACGACCTTCTCATCGACAGAATTGAAGGATGGATGAAGATTGCCAACAGGGAACTTGAATTCATTACCCCAGAAAACATAACAACTACTGGCAACCTCAGAAGATTCTGGGAACTGAAGGCTCAACATGAAGTTCACAACAATTTGAAAAACGAAGCAGGAGTACAATTTGAAAAGGCTCTAGAAATTCTACCAGTTTCCGACGAAATGGTACAAAGGCAGTTCTTCTCTAAGATTGAAGATAAATGGAGTGATCTAGCTTCCAAGATTGATAACATCCACTCCACAGCTATCCAAAACATCTCAGACCGCGATGTATCCTCAGGAGAGAAGCTTAACATTCTCGAAGAAGAACTGAGAGAACTCCGTGCATCACTCGACAGTCTTAAAGGTGTGATCAAGAGCGAAGACGAGCTCAACCTATACATAGAAAGACTACAAGTCATGACTGGTCGTATAGACAGGATACAGAACGAATTAGGAAGACTGAGTCTACTACCCACCGCCGAATCTGAACGCCTTGGTGCTTTACTGACCCAGTCAGGCATTCTTGATGACCAGATAGCCGAAGAGCTTGAACGCAGTATGTTGTTGAACGAGAAGATCATGCAGGTTCAAGCTGGTATTTTGCGTTGCCAGAAATCTCAGCGCCGCGCTAGATTAACGCTTGAGGAGTGTGAAACAGCTGAAAGGTTGGGCAGTGATGTGGTGGAAAGGGCTTCGGAGAACTGCGATAAGCTGATTGAGGAGTTGGCGTCGCAATGGAGAGATATTCTGGTGTTGAGGCAGTCGCTGCATACGCTACCGACCAGTCTGCGTGTCGTCGTGTCGCCTACTGGCGTCGAGAGGGATATCTCTGCTTTGCAGGTAATTTTTACTCATTTTTTACAATATTTTTCACAACATAAGATCTAAGGTTGATGTTTTATGTTCGACTACTCGATCACTACTTAATTTCCCGACTGTGAATGTTGCATTGTAGCGATGCCGATAAAAAGCCTTCTAATAAAGTTCAAAGTACAATTTGAAAATTCAGAGATAAAAGTATATCAACTTTGCAGAAAGTCTGACTTCATCAAAATAAGTAATCTAGTAGACTTTAGTTTGATAATGTTGGTGGAAATACTCCATTTATTTTTAACGAGCTTTATACAGTAACTTTTCAGTAAAGATTACCACCTATTGAGGTGGTAATCTTTGTTTGAAGGATTGGAGGTCAATACCTTCAATCCTTATAACGAATCATCCCCTCCAACAGGAAACCCACGCGGAACTAGAAGCAGCTTGCAGCGATCTAAGCGCTCGCCTCCGCGCTAAACTACATCTGTGGCGCCGGTTCGAGCGTCAACTAGAACTGGTGCAGGGCGCCGTCAGAGAGGCTGACTACATGGTGGAGCTACTGACCGTACAGGGCCAAGTGGACTACGATAGACTGCTGAAGGCTACTGAGAAACTTGAGGTGAGTGGATTTATTCTAGATCTTTTTCTATTATTACCACTGTAGCTGTGAAAAAGCCTGTCTTTATTCTTTTCGTCGGTCACGTTCCTGCACTACTTGCTCATCCCTTTTTGAAAGGCTCTTCTGGTCACAATATCATTGGTCATTGAACATTAACTTCATAAAACAACTGCTTTGCCTGAAAACCCCTGTTACATTCGGGACTTTCAAGTACGGTAAACTTTTCGGAATCTGAATTTGTGCCGGTTTAGCGACAAAAGAAAGAAAAAACAAATATTTATTTGTCGCATGGACATGACGACAAAACGCTGCTCCGAAAGCAGCGGTGGCCCAGTGGTGGCGGCCCCGACTTACGAACAGTAAGTCATGGGTTCGAACCCAGACAGGCGCATTACTTTGTGTAATTTATTTCATCACCACTGCTCGCAAAACGGTGAAGGAAAACATCTGGCATGTCCTAGAACCGAAAAAAAAAATCAAAGACATGTGACATCTACCAATCGGGGCCGCGTGGTGGATTATAGCCCACTCCCTCTCATAGAGAGGACGCCTGTGTCCCAGGAGTGGGAACACTAATAGGCTGATGATGATGATGGACATGACGTGTATTCAAAATAACAAAAGACTTAAAACTGTAACTGGCAAAATCTCGGTGTACTCCTCAACTGCAAAATACTGCTGTTATTTTATTTACTCAAAAAAATAACCTAACCATCCAATTTCTTCCACAGACCCTAAGCGAGTCGCTCTCCCGTCGTAGCGGCGAGTTAGTGGGCGAGCTGAACGCGGCTGCGGCCCCACTGGAGGCGTCCACGGAGCCGTCCGTGGCCGCCAGCCTGCGTCGGGAGCTGGACGACGCCGCCGCAGCGTACGAGCACACCTGCACCAACCTGAACCAGCTCTGCGACAAGTGAGTAGCGTCTATCTTGACCAATGAGGGATTTTCTTTTTAGCTCTTCCCTAGTCGCTAGATAGATGGCGCTGAACTTAGTATGACAATGCAAGAAACAGAACTTAAAAAAACTGATTTCAACAAAGCGCGAGAAAACTAGGTTATATTCGGAAGGTTATGCAACCGAAAGTGTCAGTCAACGAGCGTATTTGACGAGACGCATTGTTTTTTTTTTCCAAGCGTTTTGACTTTGGCACCAACTGTCATAGTCAGTTCAACGCCATCTATAGAGTTCTTGGAAACTAAGTTTTTTTTAATACCTCAAAAGGAAAACCTGTCATTAAGTACATCAAGTAACTCTCCCGTTGTAAGTGGCAACCAGACTGTGGTCAATCGTCATAGTCCAGACTTTTAACATCTCAAAACATAATATACGGTAATCTATGACGAGCATGACCACTGCTCTCAAAACAGTGAAGGAAACAATCGTGAGGAAACCGGCATGTTCTAAAACCAATAATTTGAAGACATGTGTCATTTACCAACCCGCACTGGGCCCGCGTGGTGGATTATGGCCCATTCCTTCTCATAGATAGGAGGCCTGTGTCCCAGCAGTTGGAACATTATTATGCTTATGCTATATCAATTTCAATAAAGAATCGAAACGGTTAATTAAAATGAGTGTAATCCGACCATGCCTGCAAAGGGAAATGCCCATTTGATGAACATTTTGGCCCATGAAAGAAACCAACTATAGATGTTAGGGTTGACATCACAGATGAAGAAAAACACAAACACTATTTTGTACATAGAACTCGGTTGGACTTTTTTTTTTGTTTTCTTTAGGATTTACAACGACCGGAAGTGTTAGATGGGGCAATACACGATTGTTTCTTAATTAATTCGGCTTTTACACCGGAGGTTTCATTGCAAATTAGTAATAGCAATATTTTAGTTAAAAAATGGGCATATTTTTTGTACTTTACACGTTGGTGGGCAAAACGTGGCCAAGAATGGGCATTTCCCTTTAACTCCAAAAAATCCAATAATCTTGCTACACTACTGCCAAAAAAATTGCTCTAAAGGCCCTTATCCCGTACTTTCAGTTGCTAACTTACTCCTTATCTGCAGGTACCACAAAGCCGTGGAACTATGGAAGCGCTACCGCGACGCAGCGGCCGCTGTGCGCGCCTTCGCCGACTTCCAAGAGGCCAGGATACACGCGCTGCGACCTGACGACGCGCTGAATACTGCTCAAGTGAGTGCTAGACTTTACGCTTACAGGTTTTCTGCGTATGGAGATGATTTTCTTTTAGTTTGTGGATTTATTGGGTGGTGTTAACAAATTACGGTTCAAGTTTAGTGAATGTGCCGTCAAACCGAGCGGACTGAACTCCGGACTGTACCTGCAGATAATGTACTGTATAATCTGTCAGTGTCCGATTTCTTCTGCTCTTTAATCTGTCCGTATCGGTTTGACCGTGTTTTATGTATTAATTTTGATGGAACTATACAAAGAATAGTAAATTAGTTTTGTTTATGGTCGATTTTGACTTTCTGGACAATGCAAAACAGAGTATTGTATTGTATTTCAGCTGATTTGTGATTTCATTGTAGGTTCTAGTCATTCTGGGTATAAACAAACTAAACAAAACTGGCAGAAAATTGTTAAATCTATAGGTACAAAAAATGGAAAAGTAAGACATTTACATACTTTAACAATATTGTTATTCAAAAATACCTTCGGATACTAAGCAATTACTTAGTCAGTTTAACTCTGGCTGGAGGTAAAAAACGAATACAGACTTAGCAGGTTAACATTAAGCAAATAAGTGACAATACCCCGGGACACGACCTCTCAAAACATAACGGTGTTGCACTTGCATAAATTGCTCTGAAGCTAAGATTGTTTGTTATACAGCCTAACATTTATAAGTTTTCAACCGGACTTATTGGGTACTTTGATTCTAGCCAATAGGTACCTAATGTTGTTATAGCATCTTGTAGTTCAATATAGTCCAAGGTATCTAGGGTTTTCATTCAAAAGTAACTGCATATATAAGGTAACGCTAAAACAGATGGCTATTTGATACTAGTGAGCCGACTGAGAAATTAACTTGTAACGACACGGATTGTGGATACTATTCTAGAGACGTTTCTTTGTGATTTTCTTGAATAGTCTACTAATTCAGTAAAATCACCCTTATTAGAAATATTTTCAATATCGAACTTAATAAAACTTATATTGTCACTTACGATATATCTTCCGTGAAATATAAGTAAAGTCATTATAAGTTTATATTTAAACCGTGAAAGCTTAAAACGGTGTTCGAACTAATTAATTCTGCAAAGGCTTTCAAAGTATATAATTTTGAAAGCCTTTGCAGAATTGATTACAACAACAACAACAACAGCCCATAACGTCCACTGCTGGGCATAAGCCTCTCCCATGATGGGAGGAATTTGCCGTAATCTCACGCTTGGCAAGCGGATTGGAGATCGCAGTGATGAAAGATTAATAACAGAAAACGCTGCTGCCCATTCTCAGGTCTACGGAGGCGCAAGGTGTTCTGCCTCAGACATTAGTCGCCTTATACGACACCCGTGAGTGTAATGGGTTGGTTCTATTCTACTCTGCCGGATACACACGGCTTGAAAATTGAATTGATTAGTTAAAACAGAATCGTTGATTTGGCCTAGTTTCTATAACCAGTCTATTTAAATATTTATTCAAAGCACATACATCTATTGTAACTCCTCTTTTACTACCGCTAGCTATCCGTTAAGCACTCAACATAAGGATACGCAAAGATCAATACGTGAAGCGCAAACAAGCGTCGAACCCGCGGCCTGTACGAGCATGACTCACGCGACCACTGACCGCACCTAACATAATGAATTAGGTCGTTGTTCTCTCAATGTTTCAGTTGTAAAATACTATCACGCTATGTCTCAGGGGGTTGGAATAAGTTGCACTTTTCTAAATTAAATGGGTAATTCGCACGAGTTTTTCACATGACTTTACCTTTTGCCTGTTAGTGAGATTCTTTGAAATGTTATTGTGGCAAGTCATTATCGTTTTTCACATTTATTTGTTACCCTTTCGAACTTGAGTAAATTAGTTTTTTTTTTTGTATTTTCGATAGTAAGTGCAAGCCTACTAAAGACCGCATGTATTGTGTGTCTATGAGAGATAATTCTGACCAAAATCCTGAATTTTCTTTAAAGATGGACATAGCCTTAAACGTGCTTTGATTACTTCCCAAAACATCGTTCATGATTCTTTACGATCAAAAAAAGCCTTATTTATACAACAGACGCCCATCAGCACTTTTTTACACACTTTGTTATACAATTAGTCAGTGGGCGTGGCGGCCACACCGCCATTTTTTGTCGAAACTGAGGTCTATGCACTAAGCCCAAAACTTTTTATAATACTGTTCTAGCTAAGCGCACATAGCTGAATCGGGCTGCATTTCAATAAAAAAGCGCTTGGCTGGGCCTGTAGTGTGTTGTTCATACTAAATGTAAGAAAGTGATATTGGGTGGTGTTTGTAGTGCGGTGAGGCGCATCTTAGTCTGTTAGCCTTTACTACCAAAGAGTATGTTGAAGTCGATTCTGTGACTTTAATGGGGGGGGGGGGAGGGGAATAAAAATAGAGTGCGAAAATAATATTTTAATTGCATATTTTGTTATTAGTTTTTACTACTTACACAATCACTCCTTGAGAAATAGTTGTTAAAACAGGTGCAGAAATATTGTTTACTTTCAAGCGTTAATAAAAACAGACTAATATATCACAAGGGTACTTGCAGACTTTGTATGTTTAAAGTAAACACATCAGATTTTATTCAATAAATATTTTATATAATTTCGATGTCTCGGTCTAATAATACATCAGAAATATTCTCAATTCGAATTAGAAATAGTCTGACTTATTTATTACTAGCGGACGTCACGCAGTTTCACTCGCGTAGTTTCCGTTCCCGTGGGATTACGGGAATAAAAATTATAGAATACGTATGTTACACAGTAAAGACGTGGCTTTCTAATGGTGAAAGAATTTTTGAAATTGGCGCAGTAGTTTTTGAGTTTATTCATTACAAACATGCGCACACACAAAAATAACTTTTTCTACTTTAAGTTCTTGGCCCTATAGTTCTTATAAAAAAAAACAATGCTAATGGAAGTCCATAGTACAGTGTGAGTATTTCAGTAAATTGATACACATGCTAGATAATATTATGTGATAGATGATAATCCATTGAGATAACAAAATTATTGCTTTTAATCGATATCCGCACTTTTTGCCAAGGATATCACATATTCAGAAACTAAGTTGTGGGGGTCAGATGCGGAGATCGTTGCTGCACCAAACTTGAGAGCGTCCCATCTAACGATATTCGCAATGCCCAGCACTATTTGAGTGATGGGGTATACGACCGCTCCGCGAATATCGACACTTGTCATTTTAGTCAGCGGCTGCCAAATCTGACAGGCGATTTATTACGGCTGCGCGCGCGCATGATGTCATCAGTCACGCCAATGACATTGAGCGTGCAAGTACGATAGTGCATCCACCGCTTTGCAAGTGCTGTGAAGTAAGTGCGATTGGAGTTTATTTTTAATCTAGACTAGATTTTTAGGGTTCCGCGGGGAAATGCAATGGTCACGGATTTTTTTTTAATAAATACAGGCTTTTGGAAGTTTTTCCTTTTTATTGTTGGATTATTTATTTGTACTTATGAACTTAAAGAGACACGATAGGTACTATCGTGGACACTCCCGCCTGACCACTAAGCTAATATTTTTTGCTTGCACTCGCAACATAGAAACGCTCTCTAGCCCCGCCCCGTTGACTTTGTATAAAAATAATGAATGAAAGACAATACCGATTTGGCCGAGCGCACTGACGACGCTCGCCAAACGAGAGTTATTGTTATTTTGCGCGCCAAATTGACGCTTTCCTAATAGGCCTAAACTTCAAGGGGGCGTGGCTCGGCTCCTCCGCATGATTTAAATGAAAAAAAAAAACTGATCAGGCGGCAAATACCATGACTGTACTTAGTGATAGTTTGTTGTTTTAACTTACCCCCGTGTGAAGTCCGGTAATTATTATGTTGTTGTCGCAATCTCATTGTGATAGACCGTAGCGCTGTTTTCCCAGAATTCATTAGGTTCCTTATTTATTTATTGTTGATAATGTAAAACAATGAGCTGAGAAAATTAAGATTGTCCCTAATAGGATCCGTAATTATTTATTGACGGGTCAATATGATATATAAAATAATTGATAATTAAGCGTGGAAAAAGTACTTAATTAACTCCATTATTTTAATCTTATCTTATAGAAGATGAACTCAATTACCTACTTATAGTTTTGAGCATATTATTATTTTTCTTGAATTGCAATTTTCAAAATAATAACGTAGTAGACTCTTACCGTAAAGGTACACAGCGTGAAATAACGGCGTTTTGCTTTTACTGCTAAAATTGCGTGGACCAGTTAACTGAACCGTAGTGCTTTTTTGAGGATTTTGGTAAAAATATGAGAATTAAGAACTAGAGAACTGTTGTTTTGGGTGTACCTATCTTTTCTACTTGCAAAGATACACCCAAAAGAACAAAATATCTTTTTCATTAATATACCTATAGGATACCCAAGTAGGTAGGTACTTACTATTATTTACCAAGCTTTTTACATATTTTTTTCGTCTACGAAGAGAATTAATTATAGGTTGATTCCATTTGACAAATAAAAATAATTAACACTTTTTTCTTCAACAATCGCGTGTTAAAAACAAATCCAATGACTAAGTTATTGAAAGCACTCTAAAGTTAAAACTTCAAACAACTTTGTAACAAGTTGATTCTGATAGAAATTCACTGACAACGGCTATTTAACTTCACTGCCAAGTTTTATTTACGAAAACACCAAGTTTGCTGAAAATTCATTTTCATCGACTGAAAAATTCAGCGGAATCCGGTTTTTATAATGAGTTGCCTTCACACCACATCGTAGTGCGAAAACAATTGATAAGGCGAGTTAATGAAGTGAAACTTTGTGAACAGTCACAATAAAATCGCGCTGATAACATGTGTGTGATAATGCGTTCAGCCAACCGCGGGCCAGTCCATGCTGTGCTCTCTTAGAACATTAGAGCCTGGCTGAAACTTTTGTATGGAAACTAGCGTCATCTATCCCACATGCACATTTTTCAACTGTTTGACAACACAACACTGACAACTGTCATACCATGCATTAGAATAGAACAGCTATTTTAAACTGATAATCACCAGATAAAGTAGCCCGTTGGTGACAGCAGCCGCCCTATGAACAGTGGGTTTCAAGTTCAAACCTCCGTCAAGAATCACTTTTTGTATTTATTTTGAAAGATTATGGATTTAGTTCGCCATCACCACGGATAGTTGGCGCTGCATGTATGATCATGGAAATACAGTTGAGACAACCGTCTATCTCCATATATATATTGTAGTCTTTGGGCCAGTCGCTTCGCGGGCGTCCACAACGAAGGACGTCTGCAAACACGCGCACAAACAAACGAACAAACTCGAAAACATAACTCGAATAATCGAAATCACCAAATCCGAAGTGTCAAATCGATAACAGCCAAGGTCACTCGTCGAGTGAAACAATGCTCAAGTTGTTGACTATGCATAATTTCATTTGATCATTAGGCGATAAAAGCAGCAACTGCATACAATGTCGACCTTGGAACGCGACCGTGACTCCATTGTAAGCGATGTTCCAAATTTGAAAATTTGAATTCCGCATTCAAATTGAATTTAGCAGTGATGCCAGTGTGCCGGGAAAATGGCGGGATTCGCATATTTATTTTGAAAAATAAATATTAACGAACAAAACGTTTATTTAAATAATTAAGTTAAAAATACTACCCTCAAATGTAAATAAACTAATTAACGAAATATTTATTTTAATTACGGGCTTATCGAATCAATTTTAATCAATGTTTTTTAATTATCGTTAGTGGGTACATAAACAAAATATGTAAATTAGCACATTAACGATCTAAATTAGTGTATTTAAGTAAATAGTGTAGTGCTACATCATTCATTGGTGCCATGATATTGTCAAATGTGAGATATGATCGTGTTTTTTATTGTGTTGTGATAAGGAATATGTGTCACGGGATCACAGTGTGATAGATCTGCTAATATGTCACTTCAGGAGGTAAGATTATAATAATCTGTGCTAAATACACAGAATCTTGAAAGGTCTCAAGGTTTTGTTCATGTATTTCTTAAAAATTGAGATTTAAATTGACAAATTTTGCAACATTTTGCATATTAGCAAAATAAGAAGGTAGTCAGTACTCGTATGTGCGATGTACACTAATTTGTGAAAGTGTTAGCTAATCCTTTGTAAATAATTAACCTATGGTGTCATGCATTGGCTCTTGATGTTCTGAAATAAGTAAATAACAACCAACAATATGTCTTTGTTTACGTACTCGTAGCTAAGGTTCTAGCGCCATACAGTCTAGTATTTAACTAATTAAAACATTTATTAGCACTCCTAAGTTTATCCTCACGTTTAAATGCAAAGTTCATTGTAATCTGTGCAAATAGCGCGGTGAGATCATCGCGCGATCAAACCGGAGGAAACACACGACAAAAATACATGCTGCGTATATTTCTAGCTGTTTTTCCGTACAGCTTTAGAAATAAACTAGGTTCCACCCGTGACTTCGTCCGAGTAAAATAATCATAACTTTCTATTAGTAAACGATTCTTTGACATGATGACTTTACCTCTTTGTAATAGATAAATTATAACAGTTCGCGCATTTTTCCGTGGGTCTAGGCAGAAATTTTAGAACACCACCTGCTATACGATCCTTATCTACATACTCCTCTCACTCAGGTCCAGCCAGTCCCTTTGCTGCCCTCCCCAGCGACGCCTTAAGCCGAGGCTCGTACGCTACGGTACCCCACAGGGGGTGCCCTTAGCGCGCGGTTGCTTGGTTAATACGTTGTATATATACCCCTCCCGCTCTGGGTGGAGCAGGAGGGAGTGTCAGACTTTTACTGACTAAAACCCATCCATGTTCCTTCACCGCCCTTTGTGTTCCGGGGCCACGGTATCTCTTTCAAACAGTCCCGCAACCCCGGCAGGCATCGGTCCTTGCGGACCCCTTCCTATTGCTGACTCTGTTTGAGGCGCGCGTGGAACACGAACGCCCCGTACGTTGTATGCCCCTGGCTGGAGGTCTTACTATCAAGGTATCTACAGGACAGTCCAGTTAAGCAGAAGCCGGCTTCATAGGTTGTCCTGGGTTCATACAGACAAAACTTTACTTACTCCTTTTGCTTCGTCCACGTTCGCATCTGGTCATACAAGTAGTGTAGGAATGGCTAGAACTATATAAAGAACTATAGAGGAAGTAATGCTAAAAGGGGAACGGTATTTCCGTTGTGTGACAGAGTCGGCCATCCAATTTGGATGGTTGTGTCGCGTTCCAGCGAAGCGTGAAGGGTCAATTTAATTAGTTGATCCTATTTATTATACAAGACCTCATCACGAAGCCGTCAATCAAGCATTCTGTACATCAAACTAAGTAACTTTACACATAAAATAATTATTGCTGGGAAACGACTTTTTTTTGGGGTGAAGAATCATGTTTTGTGGTAGAACTCAATGTCACGCACTCAAAACATTGTGCTGATGGATGGATTGAATAGTACTTGGGTCGTGGAGGTGTTTAAAGTAAAAATATTCCTTTAAAACTTGTATTTTAAAAAAAACTTGTCAAAAAGTTGGAACTTTGACCCCCAATATCTCCGTAACTATTTAGAAGGTTCCCAGGTATGGTGTAGAAAAAATTGATCGCAATGACGAGGAGAACAAGTGCCTTTCGGCTTCGTTAAGAGGTGTTTTACACCCTTTATTAGCTAGGTAGAATTTATTACGTTTGGAATTACTGAAGTACTCCTACCCACTTGTTCATCCATAGACAAAGACACTGTTTATAAACTTGCAAAGCTGTGGTGAAAATTTAAGCTAATTGACTAATTCTCCAGTCATGTCAGATTACCGCGAATAGATAAACGAATCGATTGAAAATTCAACTTATTATTAGTAGTTACTGTTATTTATAAATATGACTATGTAATCTTTAGTCACGAGACACGAACTTACCTAAAAGGACTGAGAAACGTTACGTCATATCAAACTAGGTTAAGGATCTCAATAGTGCATGAAAAGTGACAGGTCGAGAAACTCAAACATTACTGAGATTATACATTTTTGTACTAACTCTAGATTGAGTCTAGCTATACTTATTACGGATAGTGTAAATGATACGGACACCATAGAGCTGTTAGAGGAAAGCCTGTGATGAAGTAGCAGGATTATACATAACCACACACTTTTATCCACACACGCTTTTAATATAAAGCCTAGCTACCGATTCATCATTCTTCTTTCTTCTTCTTCAACCCTTGGCCACCCAATGCTGAGTGTAGGTCTCTTCCAAATCTCTCCACTTTTGGCGGTTTGTGTCATGGCTATCCAGTTTCTTCCGGCCACTTTAGTGAGATCGTCTGTCCACCTAGTCGGTTGTCTTCCCACGTTCCTCCGTCCCGTCCGTGGTCTCCACTCCAGCATTTTCTTTCCCCATCTTCCATCCAGTCAGTCGGCATATATGGCCCGCCCACTTCCACTTTCTTTTTGCTATCACTACCGCTATGTCCGTGAGTATCGTTCGTCTCCGTATTTCGGTATTTCTCACCCGGTCATAGAGGGATTAGATTAGATTAGATTCATCATTACCAGTCGGTAATGATGAATCGGTGAATATCCTCAAAATATTGGTGTCGATTCTGTTGTACACAAACTAAGTAAACCGTATCTGGCTATTGCTACCTTTTACTAAAAGGAAGTGCGACAAATGGACGGCTATAGCTATGATCTAAGTTAGAGATGTCAAACTAGTTTATGCCTTGCGCTTCACCGTGTTTTTAGTCGACATGTTTTTACGTGTCCCTTCATTTGTATAGAAATATTAGTTCCAACTAAATTTTAAATTACGTCCGTCTCTTTCTCGTTTTATTAGAGAGAAAAATATAGCTATCGGCTAAATTAAGTTTAGTTTGTGCACAACAGAATCGACATCATTATCCACATAATAACTCAACTTTCTCATTGGAAATTAAATCAATTCGCTCGACTTTAGCGTTTGCAAATTGGTTCGTTACAAAGTCTTCTAGAAAAGCCTTAGAACTAATGTACCCATCATTCGTAGCAATTACCCTAAGTTAGTCTAATTTGTCAGCTCCAACACACAAGGCCGTCGTTTGTGGTTCTAAATTATATCTGCAGTTGCGATTAGCATGTTTTGGTGGTCGCAGACATGCCTAACTTAAAACTATGTTCAAAAAACGAATTGAATTTTTAACTGAGTTTTTTAATTAAGCTGGCAAAGTGACAAGAAAAAGTTAAATTTGAAAATAGTGTGAATGTGGTTTAATTTGGTGATTAGCTCGAATTTTGGTGTTAGATAACAAGATAAATTAGTGGTAGATAGGTATGTACTAAATACGTTAAATAGTTTATAATATTTCCCATACCAACATTTTACCTAAATTAATTTTGCTTTTTAATTCAGCTACCTACTTGCAATTAGCATGATATTATTGTCTATCCATCCAAAGGTAATGCGAATATTTTCACAAACACTAGGAACGCTTGACAGGTAAATTGTTAGCAAATTAAACTGAACATAAATTACACCAATTACCTAGTTCTATTTTCCCACAAAAGCGAAATGATAACTACTTACAATTACATAGAAATCGATTAGTAAATACACGCGTGCCAAACACACTAGGCTCACTAATCTATTCAAAATGAAGTTTTCAAAGTCAAACAAATAAAACATAATTAAAAACAAACATTTAAAGCGATGCCATTGTGATAATCGTGTTGGTAACTTATCAAGGGCGAACTCTCCTAGCCTAAGATAGAACTGTGAAGGGCCAGACGCGGCATAAGAAGGTAATACAGTACTTCGAAATCTACACTAATATTATAAAGAGGAAAGATTTGAATTTTTGTGTTTATGTTTGTAATGAATAAACTCAAAAACTAATGCGCCGATTTTAAAAATTCTTTCACCATTAGAAAGCTACATTCACCCTGAGTAACATAGGCTATATTTTATCCCCGTAGTCCCACGGGAACGGGAACTACGCGGGTGAAACCACGTGACGTCCGGTAGTTAGAATGTATTTCGGTAATTCGATGGCTCCGGTATAATTCTACGACAAGCTTGAGAAAAGGGATTAGGTACAATACGGTTTGGTAGATCCGGGAATCTGGTGGACCCATATCATTAATTTCGTCTAGGCCAGGTCGGATTGGCGTTAATATAGCCGGATCCAGCTGAATTAATATCACACTAAATTGAAATCCCTACTTGAGAAAGGCACTCTACAAAGCCGGACTTTTTCCAAAACTTATAATAATATAAATAAAATTGATATGACATTTTTCCGGTCGGGTGCTGTAACCAGAGATTGCACAAAAATGATGTAATAAAACATCGAAATAGTTGCACGACCGTTGCACTTCAGTTGCTGATTGTCGAAATTGTAAAACGGTTGATTGTTTTGTATTGGCAGCTAAGAATTAATCGATTTGGTACGGTTATTTTTTGTAAGAACAGCTGCAATGTTATGTTATATCATAGATCTAACTGGCTACAGATGTTTTTTTACGATGTTTTTATTTGCAATCAGTAATCGAGAATTTTAGAAATAAAAACTCAAGATGTTGTAATATTTACTTAAATATTTTTTTGCATCAATCTTATTCTGAAGGTTAGGTATTAAAATTAGCCTAGTCTAGTGAGGATATTTTCAACAAATTACATACTTTATTTGCATATTGATAAATCACGCGCATTGCATTTAAATTACTCATTTAATTCATTAGGTAAGTAAGTATTTGTTTAACTAAAATAAATTCTGTAAAAATTGATAACGTTAGAAACAAAACAAGATTAACCAGTTCCGGTTTTGATAAGGTTTCAGTCAAAATTTTCCTAATTAAATATTTTTATCAATAGGTATATAAAGTATCTACAATATTTCGACAACTGGTTGCTAGTTGCTAATTTTGTGCGTTGTAGGTTTGTTTGTGTTCAATGTAAGTAGGTCGATTTTACCAATTTGGATAGTTAGCATTAATTAAATATGTGCAGGGCGTTCTATTCAACGGTAGAAAATCTTACAAAGGTGCTGATTTTCGTTTTCAAGTACAAACACTAATTTACGACGACTATGTTACGAAATGCCTTTGTTTTGCTAATTGGGCATTGTTTGAGAAAAATAGAAGTATTGTACGTATGTGTTGCTTATGTATTGAAGAAAAGCCATTGACTAATTTGAAGTCTAACCTTGTCGTATTAACTCTGTAACATTTTTTTAAAATAACGGTATGACAATGATTAAATATAAGTTTAACCTCTAACTTTGTTTTCAGATTTTTGATTATTTTAAAGAGAGGCCTGTGTCCCAAGAATGGGAATATTATAGGCTTGGTTTTTGCGTTTTGGTTTAAAAAACACAAAAGATGATGCATATTCACTTCCCAAATAAAGTTGCACGATTATAATTCCTCTGCCTACGCGCAATGCAATCCAATCATGTTGGTAAATCCGTCGACCCGAACATTGCCGAATCATTTCTTGACAGCAAATCATCTGCGGAATGACGCAAGAGGCGCTAAAAGTAACGCTTCGCCATTGGTTATCGATGCGTTCTAATTTTGAAACTTTATTAATAAACATTGAAATCCTTCGTAGGTTGCTAAAATTGAATATGCAGTAGGTACATAGATGTAAGTAAATACGCAATAAATTTAAAGAAATCAATAATAAAATAAAGCGAGAAAAATAATGTTCTCGTAATTTTCTGCTGATATTCTGATACCACCTAACTCTTTATTGACTTAGTACATGACAAGTATGCCCTATATAAATTACATGGGCTATTTGACACATAGCGGTTAGGCAGAATGCCAGCACCAACCACCTGTGCACTCTTTTCATACCAATGTAATGAGGTGGTTAGGTAGGTGTCTGTGATCAGAAACCGTGCCAACATGACCAGTAGTACAGTACTAGGAACAGCTAAGATTTCTCATCACCGTATCCGGAAGATGCGTACCTAGTCCCTACACAATCAATATGTATCGCCTTAATGTTAATTTGCGCAAAAACTTCTATGATAGAGCAAGTTGTAATGCTTGAGATGGTTCATTTATCACTTTGTAAGAAAAAGTTGTCATCTGTTTCTGATCATGTGTGGATTGATCTAGAAAATTGCTTTCGCATAAAATATGTATTTAGTTCACACAAAACTGATTTATTTTAATACTAGCACTACGCGCGCGACTTTATCCGCAAAATTTGTGATAGCTCGGCGGCTTAATATGCATGATATAAATGTAACTTAGAGCCTATAGTAGGTACCCACGAATAATGTAGCTTTCTGCCAGTACCTATAAGATTTTTTAGAAATGGATCATTCGTTCCGTAGATTATCTCCTACTTACAAACAAATACTTCTTTTTATAGTATTACTATAGAAAAGACGGAAATAAAGGGTAAGGCCAATATTCAAACATGGCAAGAAGCGATTGAATTTAATTCGATTTATTTATTCCTACATCCAAATAAAATGAAAACTTCTTAAAATTATATATTTTGGTGTGAAGTGACTCATCGCTAGTTCTGAAACTTCTGACTGACCGCTAATTACATTAGGTGCTAACAAAAAGCTTTCAACAACGAGATATAAATACCGTTATGTTTAAGGAACCTTGAGAAATTACAGTTTATAGCCACAACTACTCCTATCAAGTTAAAGTAAGCAATAAATAACCAGTCCAGGGCATTAAGTATCTAAATAAACCTACATTCGTATTGTAATTCTGGGAAACGACGCATTTTATCTCAACAGTTGTGAAATTATTAAGTAAGTACGGGCCTCTAAAGTACATTCGTTTTAACTTAATGTCGTTAATAAATGGGACAAAATAGTTTAGAAAAATTTGAATAAGTATAAACAAATGAATACCCGGCTTGGCAAGAGACATACGCCCAGTGTGTACTTACTTAATTTGAAAAAAGCCACCCACAACTACGCTGTCAAATCACATCGCATCATCCATACAGTTTCATTTACCAAAGGACAACACCCAATCGAATTATTTGACTTCAGATATGATAACAGATTCAATGCAATGTGGTTTCCAAACCACGGATTGGTTTGCAAAAGATAAAACAAATTAATCGAACTTTTGAAATGCCAAAGTGTTATTGCATCGTCCTAACAAAGCAAAAGGATTAAAAAGTAATTTAGCTATAAACTTGAGGATTATCAATGTGCATATAAATAAATTGATACAAGTCTCACTCAGGAACCGGTTTATAGGATGCCATCATCGTTCAGCTAATTAACATGCGATGCATTGTTGGATTTCCGTCAGTAACACGATTAAGGAAAACACTGTTTTATCGCATCGTGTTTTAAATTTTTCATGAAAGCGCCGAGTGAGAGTGATTGGTTTACTGTCTGAGAAAATATGACAGCATGAGCATGTGCTTAACAATGACCTGTAGCAAAATGGTTGTTGTAAGCGCGACAGATACGCTGCATTTTGTAAACTTGATTCTCTTCTATATTTTCCACTTATTTCTTAGAAATAGGGTAGTTTTCTTCTGAAATCCCAATCTTTTTGAAAGAAAGTTTTATAATTAAGTACGCGAGTTTTATAATGCAAAAAAGCATATGATTCACTGCAATAAATAGAACCAGAAAATATATGATATTCTTCAGGATTTATGCTAGTATGATAGTGTTGAAAACATAATACCATTAATTTTACTCGATAAAAAAAAAACACGAACTTATCTCTATTAAAATATTTTAACGAGTAAAAACCATACTAAAATACATGAGATCATTCAGATTTTTTGGCAAATAATTTTACAAGCAACATAATTATTAGCGTGTGTGCGAGTGTTTTATTTTTTTAGTCAAATCAATAGTTTTTTTGTAAATCGCAAAAAACCACTCATTTCGCACTATTCGGCCCGCATGACTGTGGTAACCACCACTTTATAGTGCAAGCTGATTAGAACTAAGTATATTCTAACAGTATTTCAAACGAAGTTTGAACCACCACAAATAGAGTTGCTAATTTTGCTCCTGTAGTCATCTTAAAAACATTATAAATAGGAATAAATCTTATCTCTTGTGCCTATTATGTTCTCCTTGTTTGTTCCTGGATTTTCCGTAAATTAAAAAAACATTTCTAACGTTGGCCCAGTCTAGTGCTCCCTAATTCTATGGCCAAAACAGCGGAACGTCTTAATTGCGGGCGTGATACGGCGCCCTTGCGTTGTGCAAAGTTCGCGGCGCGGCGGCACGCGGCGCGGTAATCTATCAATATCACTTACTGCTGGAAACTGTGGATTTGTGGAAACCAAACGATTAGCGGGGAAAATTTGAGGGTAGGCAGTGAAGGGTATGAGGATTCAGAAGGTTTTAATGTTAATACAGGAAAAAGTGTTAATACTAGAAGAGATCATTTGACGAAACAGATCCGTGTAGCTGTTCATAAAACACAGACAAAAACAAAGCTTTGGCAGATTTGGGAACTGATGCAGGAACTGCTAAAATTGCAATAGCTCTTGTTAAGATCTTCTACTAAATAGAAATCTTAAAACCACTGGCAGGCAACCCTAAACCGCTGGGTCTAGAAGCAAGAAATTTAACGCAAGAGTTGCTTTCATAACAGAGATTAGTACTAAGAAGGGCTATTTGAGAATTCATCCCCTGAAGGGGTTTCATAGCAGATTTGTATGAAAGATAGTAATTTCTGCTGATTGGAAAGCCCACGGAGCACATAGCCTGTATATTATCTTAAATTACATTATTTGTAACTGTTCCAAGGCGAAGTCTTGACACAATGGTACTCATTGTTATCACCTAAATTGAAAAGGAAGGTAACAAGGTGAATGTCTCTATCAAAGACTTTTTTACAACTACCTTCGTCAAACTTTCCCTTTCAAAGACACTCATATCAATTTAATAATTTTAAAAGCTTTCAAAGACCATTGCCCCAAGTTTTTCACTAGTTACAAATACATCGCATGTCTGGGTTATTTCAACCTGGCCACCATTAAGCGAACTGGCTGCATATGCTGAACTCTGAAGGCACGCCCTTTCCATTAATATAATCGTGATACTCTTCAGTATTTAATGTTATTTAGAACGAGGCGGTTACTCATTATAATGACTAAGGCAGATTATTAAAAGTGTTGTTATTTTTAGTTCGGTTCAGATTTGTAAGAAGCCCTTTTTAAACTGTACAGTCATGATCTTTTAAACGTTTCCGTTAAAATCTGGCTCCAAGACTTGAGTCAGATTTGTAGCGTTTTAGTTATTTCCTTATGCGGAATTTTTTTTAGCTGATGTCCGTGATTTCATCTGGGTGTATTGTACTTATTATATATTTTAGAATAGAAACATATTCTGTATGAAAAGTAGGTAATTAATGTCCTCCAGGTCATAACTGACAAATTTTAAAGCAATCGGTTCAGTGGTCTAAACGTGAAAAGCTAACAGACAAACGTATACCCAGATTTATTAAACTTTTGCTTCTCATAAAACTAATATTGATGGGTAAAATTGTGAACAGACTCTTCAAACTTGAGAGAATAAATAGTAAATATTGTATCTACCAAAGTACGATACAATAGCGATATTGTATCGTACTTTGGTAGATACAATATTTACTATTTATCAGCCGGATGTCATGTCAGTTTGATGAGAATTTATTGCAAGGCGTCATCCGCTGTGTGAATCGAATGACCATGCAAATATTGATAATGTAATTATATAGACTTTCATTGAAAACTGTGTCATTTTTAAATTACGACTGTCGTACCTCTTTGTACTAAATTGCTTTACATCCATACTTTTAATGACATTATAAACGCAAAAGTAACTCAGCTTGTTTGCTACCTTTTCACGACTAAACCACAGATTAGATCGTTATGACATTCGGCATGGAAACAGATTACCTATATCCTGCGAAAGGACATAGGCTACTTTTGATCCCTGAAAAACTAATCTTAATTTCCACGCGAACGAAGTTAAGATATTTATTATAAAAATATCAACGACTGACGTCCCGCGGTTTCACCCGCGTAGTTCCCGTTCCCGTGGGAGTACGGGAATAAAATATAGCCTATAGCACTCACGAATAATGTAGCTTTCTACCAGTGAAACAATTTTTAAAATTGGTTCATTACTTCTGGAGATTACCCCTACATACAAACTTACAAACAAAAAATGTTACCTCTTTAATATTAGTATAGATGTATGAAAGTGGACAAGGAAAACGTATAAATATCGTAGCAGATGACGCTTTGTAGTTTCTGCCTACCCCCCATGGGAAAATGTGTGAGGTTAGGTTATGTATGTAATATCTACGTTAACTACAGTAATGTGCTTGTGCATTAGGTAGGTACCACACGTGTATCATACAATCATAACATCGTTTGGTCATAGTTACATAACTAGTAGTAACCGCGACTCCGAACGCATAGATTTCAGAAAATTTCATCAACCACACCCAGCCCGCTTAGCATGAACGCCGTAGACACGAAAGAGAATCGACAAATCTTTTGTTCATCTGTCATTGAATCGACAAAATGACAGATGAACAAAAGATTTGTCGATTCTCTTTCGTTTCTACGGCGTTCAGGCAGGTATAGCAGTATAGCAAGTTTCTTAGTACCTAGACAATTACCTATGAATTTCCATTGTCAAGCCTCAATATCAAATCAAATAAAGGAATGAAAAACATTAAGTTCTACAATAACAGTACCTAATACTTAATTGTTTGAATTCCACACCACAAATCAATGATCATGCTTTCAAATACAAGTCGTGCCAATAAAGCATACACAAATATAGCTCCAAACACATAGGAACATAATTTCGGCAATCATTAGGTACTATGATTCTCACGTTCTTCTCCTAATATCGCAGTGAAAGTATGAAAGTGTAATGAAAGTGATGCAACGGGTAGTAAAGATCGCTTTTACTGTTGCCAAGTAATTTGTATGAAATTGTTTGCCGATGTATGAAGTACGTATGGGATCGTGTGAATAGTGCTTTGTTGGACGGTCTAGGATGTGAATCAACCATGTTATGGTAGCTTAGGTAATACAGTGCGGGATGTTAAGTCACTTAAGTATAGTAAAGTATACATGGAGGGTTTAAAGGCGAGGTCAAGGCAAACCATAATATTTTGCAAATATTTGCAAAAGATGACAAAAATTTATATTAAAAATAAGAAGAATTATTGTGAAAATAAAATTATTAACTTACTCAAACTTAAAATTACTTACTCTTAGGATAAAATTATGGAGACAAAGATCAATGACATAATTGTAAAAAATCGTAACTATGCCTATACGAAATATTAAATCTATAGGTGAATGGACAAAAATTAAGCAACAGCACACCTTTTTACGCAAAATTAACAAACAGCACTTTTTCAGTGACTAATAACAATCGTTTGAAGTTGTTTATTGTGAAAACAACACACCCTTTTATTTCATACCGATGTTTAATTACATAAAAGGCATCTACTATTTACGTAGAGGTACAAATTGATCACTTGCCCACAAATGGGCTTTCTGCTTACACCCGTACATAGAGGTCACCGTCACACTGCATGTTTTTCTTGTAAATTACGAACTTTCGACCGCGGCCCGCGGGTTGTTCGGGTAGAGGTCGAAAATTATCCCACTGGAACAGTATGTATTGTAACGGGATAAAAAATATCATTTGTAACCGAAGTCGCGGCCTACCTGGTGGGTCAAAATTATTCAAAAACTTTTTTTTTTTATTCTTCTTTAATTATAGAGAAACCAATCACAAACTGATTATGCCGCCCTCATCGGTACAAATAAATGTTTCTTACGATCTAAATCCTAGCTTAGCTAATTTAAAGGTTCTTGCATCCTTTGACAAATGTAACGCAAGAACCGAAGGCACAGAATAGATAAGTACAGAAGTTGCACTCCTTTGATCTTGAAGAAAGCCGACATTATAAATACCTAAACTGGGCCCGCTCGATCTAAATTGTGCCTTGACGCTACGCGTTAGCGTATTTTATTCGGCGTCTGACTGCTTAATGGTCAGCCGGCAGGGTTGCCTCAAGTACTCAAAATAAAATACCACCAACATTTTTGTATTATTATATAAATGTTAATTAAAACTTTTATATTAACAATTATTTTACTCTATTATAATGTCTCATAATATCTTGCCTTCTCTAAAATCACGATTACTTATTAAATTTAATAGCAGCATAAATGGGAAATCTAACAAATAGGTAATTTTAAGGCCCTTCTAACCCTAAAATCAGCAAATCAATTTGTGGTGGTTCAAACTTCGTTTGAAATACTGTTAGAATAAAGTTCTAATCAGTTTGCACTACAAAGCGGTTGTTACGTCAGTCACTGCGGCCGAATAGTGCGAAATGAGTCAAAAAATCTATTGATTGTTTAAAAAAAATAAAACACATAAGTAAGACCTGCTTTAGTATGTTCAGTTAGTATGCATGTTTCATGATCTATTTTAAAGTACTTTTTGAATACCCGCGGGTTATTGTTCGATTTGGAGGTAACTTTGGTTTTTTTTTCTATCGAGTAAAGTTTATGGAATCGTGTTTTCGTCACACATAGAAGCACACATACTCAACTTTACCCAATTATATTTATTTCAAAATTAATGCTGCAGTATTTTAGGCGTAACGGAGGATCGTACTAAGCCATTTGAGGGATATATAGCCCTTAAAATAAACTCTGATGGGAAGTATGGACATGGAGCAGTGAAATTTATATAAAAAAGACAATTTTTTTCGATATTTATTAACAGCAACAGTTAATACGGCTTGTCATTTTCACTAGTAATGATTAATGATCAATAAATCAGTCAGTTAACAAACACGAAATACGAGTAGGTAGGTACGCGACGCAAGGTCAAAAGAGCGCGAAAAATTAACGCGGCATACGTACGCAGTAACGCACAGCTGGAGCGCGACGGCCCTAGAAAGCTTGCATATTCAATATGCGCGAAGCGGTAGGTAATTATCTCATGCCTACACACGGAGTGCAATAGCTCTGCCGAAGGTAACGTTATGACGTGTAAAGTTAACAAACACTTTCGCGTTTAATATTATATGTATTAGTATAAATTGTTCGCGCCTGTTCCCCTAAATAGCTTGTTATTTTCCGTGTTCCTAGTGGTCACACCCCATGTTTCCTTATTTATTAGACTAATAATATTATTCTTTATAGCGTACTGTTGCCATCCGTATAGCACAGTGGGCGATAAATACGACATTACTATTCTTAGAACAATGGATGTAATTAAATTGGTTTTGTCGTAATGGGTCTTTCAGAATGAAATGCTTTCCTTTTGAAGTTGATACTGTAAGTAATGTACGGTGTACCTATTAGATTTTTTGATGGAATATTGTTTGGCGCAAATCGAGCTGAAATATATACTTAGTTTATATCTTATTCATTGTGCTAAGCCGGCTCGAAGGCTCCAAAGATTAAGATTCCAGCCGGTTCCCCTTGGGGAACAAGGTACCTACTCTACATAGTGTCTACTGTAACCAAATAGTATATTATATAGGTACACATCAGTGGGTTACACATCACAGTTCAAACAACTATAGTATAGGCAGAACAACGTTAACTCACGTCTTTCTCTCATGGGGGCTGGTTGGAACTACAGATCATGATGATTATGAACCTTTATGGCTGATGCTCCAGGGTAGCCGGCAAAATTCAAATTTTCTTACGGTTTTTGCAATTTGCAGGCCAGCGCTAAGTTGTATGTTGATTAAAATACACACATCAAAAGTATCTAGGGATCAACATATATTTTTGCAATAACTTTTCTCCTGATTGATATTAATTAAAATTTTCTTTAAGGATTCATCAAATAAAGTGTTTTCGTTTGTCACAGTAACGATAAACCAAGTCACCTTTGCATTAATAAAGAAATTTGCCATTTTCCTAATAAAGGGATTTTTGACATTTGAACCACTAACATTAAAGTTCGAAAAAATGACTGAAAACACAGTTTTCTTTAAAATTTTATTGGGTAACTTAAACAATTAATAATCCGTGTTTCTACCGCGAACACTAACAACACAAGAACATCGGTTTGGCATACTCAAAATGAGTTCATCCAAATCACGCTGTGGAATGGCCGCCCATGTTCGTTGCAACAACAAAAAAAGGTCTTCTTGCGACTGGATGCCCTCCATATTCGGCAGAGCTCTTCTCTGTAGCATATCCCATGCATGCTCAATCGGGTTCAAGTCTGGCGACTGAGCAGGCCAGGGCAGGACATTGATGTTAGCTGCGGCGAGAGTCTGTCTTACAACTCTTGCGGTGTGCGGTCGTGCATTATCATGCATTAACTGAAATAAGGGACCGATTTGCACTTGTAGAGGAACGATGACGTCTGATACAATCGTCTCAGCATAAATTTGAGCGTTGAGGTTGCCTCTGATCCAAATCAACTCAGTTCTTCCGCCGATCCAAATACCCGCCCATACCATGATGGTTCCACCACTATAAGGATGGACTTCCTGGCAGGATTTTAATCGCTGTTGGCGTCCAGGGGTTCTCCAGTGTCGTATACGTCTTGTATCCGGTCTCATACCAAAACGAGACTCATCAGAAAAGCACACGAAACGCCATTGTTCTTCTGCCCAATTTCTGTGTTCAAGAGCCCATTGATTCAATCCTACGATTGTGCATTGCTATAGGTGGTACCCGTAGCGGTCTTCGGGAATGAAGGTTCACTTCATGCAAGCGGTTTCTGACTGTTTGGTCGCTAATTAAGTTCCCTGAAGAGTGATGAAGCCTCACGGCTAACATCATGGCGGTTATTGTTGGAGCTCTTCGAGTTAAGATTTGAATGTATCGGTCTTGTCTCCGTGTGGTGCAGCGATACCGTCCTCCATGGCGCTCAGCCACGGTACCAGTGCTTCGGTAACGTGTCCAAAGTCGACTGATAACACTCTGACTTGTATTCAGAGCTAAAGCTACAGTACGTTGCCGGGAACCAGCTTCTATCATTCCCACGGCTCTGAGCATTTCTTCCCTGCTTAAATGACGTCGCCGCTCCATAATAACGTTGGTTTTAATCAGTAGTAGGGAAACAGTAGCACTAATAATGTCTTCAATGCGTTGTATGTTTTTATAGGGAAAATATTGACAGCTTATTTTCATCTTTTACTAGAATTTGATTGAGAGTTCCTGATTCAAATTATGAAATGCACCAAAAAGGATCCATATAAATTTATAAAATCATAAATTTATTACAAAGCCACATCTCAATCTCAAGAAATCCGCATAAAAATGCTTGATCCCTAGACAATTTTGATGTGTGTATTATTCGCGCCTGTAAGACGTATGTAGTTACAGAATTATATACTTTTTCATGAAATAGTCATTCAATCGAGTTACATGAACTTGGAGGGTTGTATTGATGATTTTGATGATTATAATTCTGTAACTACATACGTCTTACAGCCGCGAATAATATTTTAATCAACATACGACCTAGCACTAGCCTGCAAATTGCAAAAAACGTAAAAAAAAATGAATTTTGCGGGCTGGTTGGTGCATTCACCTTAAAATATAACACTCGCGCTTTTAATATAAAAATCAAATGCTTAGCAGTTCAGCTGCACCCGGTAAGACTGGTAGCCGACCACAACACATTTTGGAGAAGGTTAGGCAGATGGTGATGAGCTTAGTTTACCATATTCCTGCTAGGTATGTACTATTTAAACTTACATAAGTAATGTAAATGCCCCTACAAAGTTGTTACAATTACATTATAATTATCACAAGCAGACAAAACGATGACATAAGCCGATAACATTATGCCCCAGACATTCTATTTTATTTTACATAACATTATACATAATCAACTATATACCTAAATACGTGTAACCTTCGCACCTGTACCTATAGGCTAGATTAAACACAAAATATAAATAGTTACATACAATCTATATTTTACTTGTATTGGAAGTCGCTATTTAGGTATTTACCTACACCAAAAGTAATAACAATCTTAAATTAAATAGTAGACAACGCAATACCTAAACCATTTTTTCGTGTTCATGTGTTCAAATAAAATCAACTAAGTAACAATTATTATACGTCACAGGTGTGATGGGTAGATATAGTTTAAAAATTCTTAAATTTGTCAATAGAAATTCCACCATAAATATGGCTTATTATATTGTATAAGTAGGTACTTACGGCTTATTCATACTCATATAAAATTGGGAATCAAACGAGCTTACCTGTTAAGCGAAGTCTTGATTCAAATTTTATGAGTGGCAATCTGAAAAATAATTATTATAACTTGGTAGTATTTCTTATATCTACGTTACTTCACCGCGGTTTTTAGAGAATTAAAAAATAATATTTTTTAAGAATTGCAACCTTCGTATGCCTCTCTCATCTGACACATGACGCGGTACGTCACTTATTTTAGAGATCTTATCATTGGAACAATCTCTGTTTTATGTACAGAGTAGTTCCAAATACCTATATTCACTATATTTTCCTGAAAGGTTAAAATTGAATTAGGTAGACTAATTATTGCAGCTTTGGGGCTGTTAGTGTTAACTATATTATAGCGGCGGGTGGGTAATTATTTTTCAGATTGCCACTCATAAAATTTGAATCAAGACTTCGCTTAACAGGTAAGCTCGTTTGATTCCCAATTTTACTTCGTGGCAATCTTTCAAATAATTATTATAACTTGGTAGATGTTCAGAGTTGGCTGCAATAATTAATTTATTAACTGATTAAAATGCAAGTAATTCTGAGTGTTGATCTGTGATAATTACATTGGACCTTCTTCTGTAAGAATATTAAAGCTTCCATATTAAAGCTTCAAGGATACTTTACAATAAATATATTACATTTTGTAAAATAACTTTGATAACCATGTAATCCACATTATGTCTGACTTCGTTGATGCCAGCTCTAATTTGAGCTGTTGTTTTGGTTGTATAGTGAGAGTTTAATTCTGGAGTTTAGATGCCCCTTTCACTTGAAATCTGACAAACTTACGAATATTAGGGTTTGATATATTTTAATAACTGTTTTATTGCTCCAATGGGTTAAAGTTAGAGCTAGGAGAACAATCAATGTCTTTGTTTTCTAAATTTTGCTCATATTATCAAACTATGACGAAATTAATTATACTTTTGATAGATTCTATGATTGAGGCAATGATAGCCTCAGATCTCTCAGTAAGTAATTTTATAATTTGAAATCCAGTTGTAGTGTTAGTATTTTATAGATGTGTCTGCAAATAAAAAAGGCTCATCAACTCCATTATTTAGTGTTGAATTGTCTGGAAGTACTATCAAGGAATGCCACTGGCATTATTTTTATTCACTTAGGGCCTTTTGTTAAAATACTTGCAACAGAATAGTGCAACCAAGGCAATGTTTATTCACTTAGGGCCTTTTGTTACAATACTTGCAACAGAAGAGTGCAAACAAGGCAAGTATAGAGTTCCATAGATATATTGTCTCAAAAGGTGATTGTATAACTATAAAAAATTTAATGTAATGATTTTATGATCACATACAATGTCTAACTATTGTTCAATAGTAGAAGAGCCCGAGTCCATTCAAAACACTGTTTCCAATTAATATTACAGCCAATTAATCAGAATACAGAAATCTCTTCACTTTATTGTCGTGAGAATTAAACTGATTTTATTAATCAGTACCTAGTAGTAAGTACTTCTTATCAATAAAGCTCAGTCATTTTTTAAGGGTCTAGGTAGATCCTTGATCAAATATTATGGATATTAAAGTGTTCACTCTATCATCACCAATTAATATAGTTACATACAATTAATAAGAAAAGAAAGAGAAACCTCTTTATTACAGTGTGGATTAAACTGTTTTTATTATTAATTAGTACCTAGTAGTACATAGTATAAATAAAGCTAAAAATTTTGCTAAGGGTCTGGTAGTCTTATGACTAAATATTATGAATGTTAAGGGATTCACTCCTTACTGGTAAAACAGAATTTGAGATTTAGTCAATTGGCTCGAAAAGGACAGTTGAGCTATTTTCTCAAAACTGTTTGTATTTAAGTCTTAGAAACTGATTTCTGCTTAATACTTTTAGTCTGGTAAATTTTGTACATTATGATTTCGTTTATAATTCATTTTTTAACCTATTATTCCTATAATGATAGAAACAATATAAATAAAAACATTGTTATTATTATGTTTTCCCAGGCACCTTGTAAAGGAGCAATAAGTTTTTGCGGTTTCATAGTAGAAAAAATATAATACTTAGAGGTCTGGTCTCCACGATGAATATTTGCTATATTAGTATAATTTCCCAAACTATTTCAAATATTAGGAACTTCTACAAGAATCAGCAGTGTTTTCATGACAATGTCTTTCAAGGGTCTCGAACACTCCTGTTTAATCATCTAGTAATTCTAAAGAATTGACTAAATGTTGTGCAATTAGTGGATGTGTTGACCATATTCAGTCAACATTGTGTAGGTAATTGGCTACATTGCCGTAATGTACTGTCAATTGTTATGAATTTTAGTTGGATTTTATTAGCTCTACACGAAATGTATGGCATTTTATCTTCTAGTCACAATCCATTGATCTCTGCACTCGCATGCACCCCCCCCCCTTTTGTTTCACTTTATGGTTATTTTCAATAGAAAGCTATGAAGCTATTAAAGCCAATACTCCAATTGGTAATGAAAACTGAGAATAAATGAGATTTCTTAGTTAAAATTTATTTTTATGAGTTTGTATAAATCTCACAATAATGTCTGCCCATCTATCTTTTCGGGTATTTTAATTGTGATTTTAATTTTATGTTATGATTCAATGTAGGTAGATGACATGTTGTTATTTGATAGGGATTAATTTGTTTTCAGCATGGTTCATTTTCTAGTAGGCTACAGCTGATTATAGGGGTCAACGCCCGGAACCAGGGAGCAATGAAGTTATGTTTTACTACTGTCTTCATAAGGTAGTCAAAGTAATAATTATATTTCATTTTAGTTTTAAGGTATGAGTCAGCAACAATATGATTAAGAAAGGTGCTTAATTATTATGGGTAAGGTTTAAGTGATTTTAAAATGCAATGCAATGCAGGAAAAACTATCTGGTCATGAGAACCCTTCCAAAAATACTCTTGGACTTAGGGGTACTTAAAAAAATTGCATGATTAATATACCCATAATTTAATATTGTATCTATGGATTGCTAGATAAAGCAATAGGTTACTATTGGAGATGTTATTTTAGATTGGGCTTATACATAATGATGATAAGAATATTATCTTTGTTCGAAGCTGGGGTGGGATTTAGTTCCACTTTGCAATTTGATTTAACACTTCAATACCCGCAATTACAGACACAATTAAAATAACAATGCACTGTGCCTCACGAGGCACGGCCGGGACCATACGGGTTAGAACTAAAACAGGTTTAGTTGTTAATGTCATTTGTACATTGACAGGCTGTTATGACCTCCAAACTTTGTAAGTCTATAACCCTTTCCCTCTCAATACTAATAGTTTTGAGTATTATGACATTATGGTGTATAGATTTGATAACAAATGGTTTCTTGAACCATTGTACTTAAACCAAGTACCCAGATCATTACTTTATAACTGGTATATAATATGGTTAAATCATTCCGGTACCATCCTTGATGTGTTCTCTTTTGGGGGTACTGACTTAGCACTCCAGTATCTATTATTGTGTTCAGTCTTGAAAGATTTTTGTTAACGGGATACTTTTTTGGGTGTTGAATTTTATTGTGCTAGGCACAAACAGATTAATTGATCTTCTTGTTGTTGGTGGTAAAATCTCTTTGGCTACATGTATTAGTTATTTGGAAATATACATAATAAGCTAAGAATATAACTATTGTCCTTATAGGTTTGGTGTTTCATTTCATTAAAGGAAATATAAATAATATTAATTTAATCTCGAGGTTGACATTGAACATTGGTAGGTTGTGTTATGCAGTGTCATTCAAGCCATTCATCGGTTGCTTTGCTTATGATAACAGTAACATTCTAATTTGGTTTAGAACATCTCAATACCTTGGTTCACTGGTTCACCATATGTATAGTAGTGAAACAGAAGTCTGTCATAAGTGTCTGGAACATTTTCCATCAGCTGTTCTCTCATAGTATTAAGTGAACAAAGAATCTTGTTCTATTATTTGAATGAAAAGTTGTTATATTTAAATGTAAATATTACTTCATCGCTGAAAGATCAAAATTACAAGTTTATGGCATAGCCACAGGGTTCTTTGATAATATCATACTTGACGTCAAAGCTTACACACATAGTGTAGATTATAACATGCTGTAAATATCTCGTATTTAGGCATGTAGATATTATAAATATCCTGTATAGTCTGACATAACTTCCACCAAAATAGAATAAATACACTTTTTGGGCTGGTGTTTTCATTAGTTAAACGTATGTGTAACATTAATTTATACTTGATGTTCAAGCTAAATCTGCGCCAGTCACTTTGCAGCAATGATGTCACAATCTGTTTTCTGTTTTATTTTGTTTGTAAATGTATTACTAACATAGTTTGTAAGTATATTGTTACTAACGCTGAGTCTTGTTGCTCGAAATAAATAAGTTATTATTATTAAAAACACATTATATGGGCTTAACATGCTGTTAGTATCTCGTACTTAAGAATGTGTGGTCCTGACAAATGTATGTCAGCCAGCCAGCAACTTTACTCCCTGATGGGAATCCAGGCAAGGAATGGTTCCACATTCACTGCGAGAGTATAATGCATTTGCAAGGTTATAACACACACGGGATGTGCTAAGTTAAGCAGGGTCGTCTTACGACCTGCATGGTCATGGATATATAGCTCAATTTTGTAATTACCTGATCAAGGTAATGAAAGTACCTGCCCTTTGCTAGCATTGTTCGATAAATTTAGCTGGACACCGCGTGTCAAACTGATAATTTACCATGCAGCTAGTAACATGAGGTGTTACTGGTCTTGAAAATGGCACTTACCTGCCGTTGAATGCTATGCCATTAGATTTTCAGTGTTAGCATCGTTCAAAGACTCAGCTAAAGGATATCTCGTATCTCCACTGATAGATCACCATCCAGCTAGTAACCAGTAGTAGTGTTACTGAGGTATCGCGTACCCACTGGAGGAAAAAAGCTTTAACGAGCTTACAACCCCCTTAGTGCTTCGATGAGCACTGTGGATATCGCGTATCCGGGGGTCATTTAAAGTCGGGCATCCAAGTTGTTGTCAGGAATACACTTTTCCTGCTTCGTCTCTGATGTCTTCTGATAAATAATGTCCTTCCAATTTACGTCCTGGTCGGTAGCGAGCGTTATTTGTAAATGCTTGGATTTCTGTTTCGGGTTTACGAATTTCACTAAAGATGCACTTAGTACACTTCCTGTCACTCGACATTTTGTTATTTTGGTAAAATGTAATGTAAACTTAGTTATAAATGAATAATTTGACGAGAAAGATTTTTTCTTGCGGTGTCGATAACGCGCCAATAAAAAAAGTGACGTACCGCGTCATGTGTCAGATGAGAGAGGCATACGAAGGTTGCAATTCTTAAAAAATATTATTTTTTAATTCTCTAAAAACCGCGGTGAAGTAACGTAGATATAAGAAATACTACCAAGTTATAATAATTATTTGAAAGATTGCCACGAAGTAAAATCTATCATATCTATACCTACACGTTCTCAACCGGATCTCACCATTATTTATATCGAAGAGCAAATACGCAAAATGCATCTATTTCGATCGCTATCGAGAAACATCGCAGATGCGTTACGGATATGATCTAACGCGCAGGAATGCGATGCGCACGCGCGGCTTCTCGAGCCGAATTAACTAAAGGAAGTCTATCTATCTTAAGTATAGAGTGATTAGTGTATTCCATCCAATTGTAGTTCTACTTAAATGAATATTAACTTGAAATGAATTAAGTTGATTTCAAAATATTGTAAAGGTCATGATATTTTTTTCGCAGGCTTTTTAAGTTGATTTTTATTCCAAAAACACATTTGTTTACATGTTTGGAAACTAAATCACAAACGCAGTTTATGGGTGTATTTTTGTGTATTTAATGATTACTAAGTTAGAAGCTGCGGAATTTAATGACTCGTCTATCTTACTACTACTACTACGTACTATTTTAGCATGCATTGACATACCACATACCTACGTGACGATAATGTTTATGAGAGAAATTCGAGAGATGTGAGAGAAAGACAATCATGCGTAAAATTACGCGAAACATTTCTGATAGAAAACGTTATATTAGTGCCGCCACATTAATTAGCAGAAATATCCACGATTTGCATAATTTTCTTTGAATTATCGCCAATGCAACTTGACTGTCTAAAGAGACGGGGATTATTGGTCACTTGTTTAGAGGATGTAAAAAAACTCTTTAACGAAGCCGAAATGCACTTATGCTACTGCGATATTTTTTTGTTCTACACCATACCTGGAAACCTTCTAGTTACGGAGATATTGAGGGTCAAAGTTCCAACTTTTTTTTATTTTTTATACAAGTTTTTATGTTAGATTTTTAAACACCTCCACGACCCCCGTATTATTCAATCCATCCATCAACACAATGTTTTGAGTGCGTTACATTGAGTTTTACCACAAAACGTTTTTAACATTTTTCAACTCAAAAAAAGTCAATTGTTTTTGCAAAAGTTACTTAGTTTGACGTACAGAATGCTTGATTGACGGCTTCGTGGTGAGGTTGTTTACACCCTGTATACCCCATCAGAAATAAAGCGCGAGATGTTCTACTATGTTGTATATACGTTCTTAAACGTGAACAAAACGAGAAACATAAAATCCAAGTAGTACGTCTAATCTAATATTTCCCGTGGCGACAACATAATCTAGTCCAAGGTCGTGATTACACAATATTATCGTTTCCTCGTTGATACGCAGATTTCTTTAAATAACTGTTATTAAGTATTTCAATGCTAAGTTGTGAATACGGATATTTTTTTGGGAAAATTTACGCGCGAAGGGTTTTGGTGATGTCATTTATGATCTTGAACTTGATCCAAATCGAAAAATATATAATCATATATGTATTTTTTTTTTGTAATATATTTGTCGATTTGGATCAAGTAATTTTACTTAGTATCTATATCTAGATACTAAGTAAAATTAACTTAATTTGGAAATACTTTATGAGTAGGTACATAACTCAGTATACTTAAACTAAATTCCAGTCAACATATTTGGCGATAAAATACAAATTCGATCCTATTTTATCTGATAGAAAACACATATTTTTCTGTAGATCCTATGAAAGAGACCACTGAGAGTACACTGAAGTCTAAACTAATGCCTTACCTACGCAGCCCACATTCAATCTAGTTTAGCATAAAAACGATTAAAACAACAAGTCTGTAAGAAACTCAGTAATTAGTATCCAATTTCTTTTCGTCTAATCACATTACAAAGCGGAAGTGGCCCGGAAGCGGTGCCGGGCCGGTTGAGTTTCTACCGGAACTCTCCTATCCAGTGATTTTCTTCGGAAAAGTTTTGTCTGTTGTGTTTGTAGATAGAAAATCAGTTTATTGTAAGTTTCGTTTTTGACTTTGAGATAAGATGCACTCTTCAAGGTACGTTTCTGTATCTAGCACGAGTTTCTAAGATAAGCGTTTGTTGATACCACGAAAAGGAAAAAAACCTACAAAAAATCAAATTGAATTAAAATGTATGATCATTCATGAATGAATGAATGTGTTGGAGTATGAATGAGTTGGATAATACACTAGCATCCCAGTTTGCCAAGTTTTATCCAGACCCAATAAGCTGATAGACAGCTGATTGAGTTTCAAACACACAAACTCACAACAAACAAACCTTAGAACTTTAACATATAAGTAGAATTACGGTTTAAGAAATTTATTTCGCTCAAAAAGAATACAATTATTCACTTATATGAGGAAAAACATAATAATTAAGATGCAGTAAGCGACGGTTTCGCTTGATACTAAACTAAAATTAAATTATAAATAAAAAACGGCCTGGGTTCGATTCTCAGATCGGGCAAAGCGTTATTGAGTTTTACCATTAGGATTTTCTCAGTAGCAGTCACGAGTTTGGATTTGTGCCCGGTTGATCTATTACATGGAAACAGGAGGAGCTCGTGGCTAAATAATAACAGCCGCTCGGGTCGATCGTTAGGTTAAGCCGTGCTTACCTAGGTTGGTCTGTGGATGGGTGACCACCCATTACATACCGAGTTTCCTCCGTGCCTCGGCAAGCACGCTAAGCCGTTGGTCCCGGCTGTCATTTGTAGATCTTTGACAGTCGTTAGGTAGTCAGAGGCCAAAAAAGTCTGACAACCAGTCTTACCAAGGGGTATCGTATTACCCAGTACTAACTGGGTTGTGGAGGTCAGATAGGCAGTCGCTCCATGTAAAATACTGGTATTCAGCTGCATCCGGTAAGTCTGGAAGCCGACCCCAACGTAGTTGGGAAAAGGCTAGGCCGATGATGATGATGATCTATTACATGGACTTAAACATAACTGCATGGTGATATGTGGGTGTACCTACTATCAGGCACACTTCTGCCTAACCCTTAGGGGATTACAGGCGTGATGTTATTGTCATTATCAGAGTCAGCCAATTTCCTACCACACCCTAATTTTTTGCTTGACCAAACCCAAATTAGTTTACAAAACTTCTTTCCCCAAATGGCGTGTATCCTCGATCAGAATGCAACGTCTCGATAGTTTCGTTTCATGAATACGACACAATGGCTGCCGTATGCGCATTACATGCTCCATTAGAGAGCTCTCTAAACGAACTAGTTCCGACGTATGGATGGTATCCGTTTTCCGCTTGTTGCAAATGATAAGCGGTGACTGACATGCGAAAATTTTATAAATTCTTGTTTTGTTGTCTGGTAGGTCTAGACTAGAAAACCTAGTTCTGATTGATTGTTTTGTCAAATCTCACGCATTCGTGAGGTCCTGGATTTAATTCCCCGGTCGGGCAAAGTGTCAGCCACGGGATCTGCCTGGTGGTAATAGGTTCACCCTCCACTACATGGGACTTAAAATATAACTGGCGAAATGGTGGGTGTACCCACTATTAGTTACACCTCTGCCTAATCCTTTGGGGATTACAGGCGTGACGTCATCATCATCATCATCATCATCACCATTTCAGCCTAAAGACGTCCACTGCTGGACATAGGCCTCCTCCAAGTGTCGCCACATTGACCGATCCCGCGTGACGTAACAGAATAATAATACGTAGTTTCAATTAGGTTAGATAGCGATGTAGATTGAATATAAAAAAAAACCGTTACCGGTGATAACGCATTTTTCGTCAAAGAATGTCGGAGAGGATCTCAAATATTTTGCAACCAGCGCGATAATGCGTGTAGACACCCAGATTTAAGTCACTTTACATAGATAAAACCACTTTGTTTAAACAATTTGATAACCCCCTCATCTTACCCAACTTTAGGCTCACTAAAAATACTACATATCTATTAGATTAATTTAAATAAAACGATAATTTTCAACGAATAATAATTCAGTCAGTCTTTGGAGTAGCCACTAAAAAAACTAGACGACTGTCGAGTCAATTTATCTCTGTTCCATTTCAGAGCAAGTCTAATGAGTTGGCATAATTTACAATAAAGTAAAAAACAATGCCAATAGACCACTTGTGTACTTATACCAACAGTCTAGAATTCTAGACCACTAGTACAGCACCTATTGTGCAACAGAACAAATTAAGAGCACCTAGCGAACATTGAGCAAGCAGGTCACGAGTTTTATGCTCGTCCTATGAACCGATACATACTAACGAGCTAATTATGTATATTGATCGACGAATAATACGAAGAGGAATGTGACAAAGTTAATTTTAAAACTTGTCCATCGATATTCACAATTTGAGAGATCCTGTCTTATCGAACAAGGTTACAAAATAATGTAGCTTCTTTCGGGCATTTCAAAGTCAATTTTAATATTAGAAACATGAAATGCAATGAAACACTCAAAATTACATTAACGTAGATGACGAGTTAATAGGATCTCCGGAATGGCTTTGTAAACTGACTTGTACCACAGCTACAAGCTCGTAAACAAATGCAATTACATTGCCTCTGTTTGATGGTAATGGGAATTAGAAATTACTACACACAACATTCTTACTTAAACTATCCAAGTTAAACTGAAAACTAGAATTAACTCAATCTAAGTATATAACTGGTCCTCGTAGATAGCATAGCTAACGTTTAGTCAAGTCATTGGTTCTACAAAATGAAATCCTGATTTGGCTTGATTCACGGAAGGACCTGAGTTTTTCTCCTGATTAAGTTTAAACTGAAATTAAAGTTAACACCACCCAGATACGTCAATCCAATTTATATTCAACTACTGTTCTTCTTTTTTTTTAATAATCTCGACAATTATCCACAATTACAACTACAATCTTGCAAACATTTAATTCTACTTCTTCTCCCCAGGCATGCCTAGAACAAGAAGCCCGCGTAGCCGAGCTCCGCTCGCTCGCGGCTCGCGTGGCTGCCGAGACCGGCTCCCGTGCATTACAAGCTGATGCCGACGCGTTGGCTCGACGACTGCAACTGGTGGCTGGAGCTGTGCAAGCGTTAGCAGACCTTGGGGAAGCCAGACAGCTGGCCAGGGCTAAAGCACAGCATGCGAAGGAGAAGCTGTGTGATATGAGACAGGTTGGTTTTTAGATTTTCTTACTGACCGACTCCTTACCAATTCAAAAGTGCCCGTAAATGGTTTAATTGAAATAAATGTTTTGATTTGAGTTTTTGAATCTGTGTTAAGTACCTAGATAATAATATTAATGATATGATATAATAATTACCTAGATAAAAAATATAAGTCTGAATATTGACTGCAGACATCAATATTTAGTCTTTAAAAGGCCTCCACATTAGATATCATGCAGGATAAAGCAACGTTTAATAACATTTTGTCGTATCGTTAGCCCATCTATTCTTATTTGGCAGTGCCACTATTGCTGATTTGTAAGTAAACCTATCAGCAGAAAATAATCAGGTTAATAAATTAAATTGTGATGCACTGTAGCGTGACCACTTCGTGATACACTCAGATATAAATAGACTTGTGAAGGATCAATAGGTCATACAAAATAACGTGATAGACTGCCGAAAGGAGATCAGATGGTTACTAAAATATCATTATACTTAGGGAAAAAAAGACTTTAGCTGCTTTTAAAGTTAGATCAGAAATGTTTTTCATTTGCTCAGCTGTAAGTGGTACCTTGATACCTTGAGTCCTTGACAAGAACCCAGTTATACCGCTCAGCATAATGCAGCGTTCCCTAAACGGCCTGCATTCGGCCCATATTCGCTATCATCACGATCCAACGGATAATATCGTGTGCTGTCTTGAATTTGTTATGAACCTAACGGTAGTATTGATTGCCCTGTACTTTGTACCGCGCAACACTTAGCGTTCATTGATTTGTTATTAAATGCTTTAATTTAAATTGCAGAATTGATAAACAGATAAGACGATCATGTTTTTAATCTTAAGAGACGTTTTCAATATTAGGATATTGAATACCTACTGGCAGGTTTATAAACAGTAAATCCCTCAGAAAACATCGTGAGGAAACCGACAAGTCCTAGAACCTAAAAATTCTAATTCATTGGACATCTAGCGACACGCACCGGGCCCGCGTGGATGATTACAGCCCACTCCTTCTCATACAATGGAGGCCTGTGCCCCAACAGTGGGAACATTATAGGCTGATTATCTAGTAGATGAATAAACTGTAAATCTGGGAGACCATTTTCAGCTAAGATCCACATTGTATTAACATTATAGAGATGATAAATCAAACATTTAAAATTATTCAAGTAAGCTGACCAAATCAAGACTGCTTAGGAACCTTATACAGTCCATAAAAATGTTTTTGCAGACAGCATAAGACAATTAGGTCAATGACCGGCAAAAAATTAAAAATGTTCGCGATCTTATTGATAAATTGTAGCTTGTAGCAGAAATCAATTGTCACGCACAGCTGCCTAGATTCACAACCAATCGATCACGAGATAGCGTAGTGCAATCATTGGAAATCAGTTTCAAGAGTTGATTTCGCATGATTTTATCGTTAAGTGCATCTGTTTTATCAGATCTTCTACTAGTCTGTTAAATCCAAATTCGACAGTAGACTCGAAAAACAAAGATACGGTATTAATAAATTGTATTTTCTCTTTACAGGACCTAACCCCCGTACACGAAGATGGTGAAATAGTCGAAGACAAACTGATTGCTCTACGTGCCAACTTAATAGCTCTGGGCAAGAGCGAAGCAGACATCGCCCCGGCGAAGGCCGAGCTCCCAGACATCGACAGAGATGTTTCAGACGAACACTCGATAGTTAGGATCCTGGAACTATGGCAGGCCATGTTCAGAGATACCTTCCTCCACTACCACCGGCTGTCAACCGCACTAGTCAGGTCCGGAGACGCGGCGACAGCGCTGAGACTATGGCACGAATATTTAATAGATCTGCAATCGTTCTTATCTGGCTCAGTACCAGCTGACTACGAAAACCTCACAGAGCATAGAAGGCTCTGCAGGGTGCACAAAAACCTGCTGACGTCACAGAGGTCAGTGCTCATGAATGAGAACAGAGAAACAAGGAACAGGGACTTAGCTGACAAGTTCGACACGTTGACCAACCTACACAATGAGACATTAGCGAGAATCGTTGAAAGACACGATGAAGTATGTACTAGGATCGCTGCGTGGGATGACTACAGAGAAGTGTACACGGAACTGCTCAGGTGGCTCAAAGAAATGGAACGAGAGAAGGAAAAGCTCCAGCTCAGATACGTACATATTAAGAGGATACAAAAAATACTGGCCAAGATACAGAATCTCTCAGACAACGTCCCTGAAGGAAGGAGACAATCTGACAAATTGTTGAAGGACTTAAAGAAAGTTCTCGAATTTACTGAGGAAGCCTACGGAGCATCTGTAAGGATGGAATACGCCGGCATCGTCAAGAGAGTCGACAACTTACAGGCAAGTCTTGACACCTGGAGAGACTTCCTCAACAGGATACTAGGATTGATAAATGAATATGAAAATCTATCGAACAATGAACTCCACAAACTATACTCAAAGACTCAGGACGAAATCATGTCATACTCCGACGAAGACAGGTTATCGAGGCCACAACTGAAGAAGGCAATTGAGAAGTACTCGGACTTAAGAACAAAGATTGTGAAGACTGAATTCCAAATTGAAGCTCTCAGCGTCATTCAAGAACAACTGAAGGAATGCCTGAGTCCTCAGGACATAAGGTTAGTGAACCAAAGAGTATGGCAGCTGCGACAACAGCGTGCTGACCTTGAACATCAACTGTCCATCATCATCCACCGACTACAGGAGAGGTTAGAAGTCTACACTATCTTCGACTCACGTGTGACACGATTTGTTGAATGGATTAGCACACTCGAAACACGCCTGGAAGCCTCAAGCCAAAGCACGGAAATCGGAGCCATTGACCCTCAGGATCTCATCAGGAGGATAAACTCCGAAGTCCAAGCAGAAACCGCCTTGAAAGAACGAGAATTTGAATGGCTTACTGAAACTGGCACCACTCTAGTCGACCTATCTAAGAAAGATGAAAAGTCTTACAGTAAAAATACATCTAAACAACTGAAAGACATACAAGAGCGTTGGCACAGAATGCAAGAGACTGGAAGGTCGAGAATAGCTAAGATTAACGAACTCTTGGAAACGATATCCCAACTAGAAGAACGGCTCACTGAAATTAGGTTAAAACTACATTCCATAGAATCTAACTTATCCACATCTGTTGTATTAGAATACCTAACGACACGGGCTGTTGATGAAAAATTCAGGGATCGGGATGACATCCACAAGAATGTTGAGAACGAAAGTGGAGAAGTAGGGGAGACCCTGAACCTCTGTGAACTAGTGTTCAACGACCCTGATGTGCTCAAAGGTAACTTTGACCTCCGCAACCTTCACACTGGCGTAGACATCGTCGAAAAGAAATGGAAGAACATCTGCGAGATGTCGGAACAAAGAAAGAACGCGCTCAAAGAAATCCGCAAATCTGCTGAACTAGCCAACTCATTGCTCCCTAAAGTTGAGAAAAAGCTCGACTCAATAGAAAGGCGAGTGGAGAAAATAGAGACAAGGAAGCAGCGTGGTGAGCCAGAAGACGAGAGTGTTTCTAAAGCTGTGATTAAAGACTTGGAGAGTGTAGAGGGTGATGTGAAGCGATTAGAAGATGCTTACAGCAGGATTGCTTCAGCCCGTGGAGTAGAACTTCGTGGTGCCGGGGCTGACGAGGCTGCACGGCTGCGAGCCGCTGTACGGCGCTGGCAGCAGCTGCGCGGGCGGGTGGACGCGGCCGGAGCCGACGCGCACAGGCAGTTCGTGGCGGCGCACGGCTCAGCGGTTGTAGCGCTGGCGGAGGCCGATGTGCGCCTGACGAGAGCGCTGCATCTAGCGCCCACGCCGCTCGACAAACTTAGCACTTTGAAGGAACTTGATGTGAGTAGCTTACATCAATAAATATTTTAATAAAATTCTCTAATATTTGACACTTTGACTAAAAAGGTGCCAGTATCATTCGTCGTAAGAAAAGAGATTGCGATAAACATGAGCATGATTCAGTTAAAAACATATAGTCCCAGATTGACATTAATCTGAAAAATGGTACAGAACATAACCCTACTCCTTAAAAAATGTATAACCATCCTATTCTTTACATCCAGGGCGTGGAACAAGAGCTCCTAGAATGCCAAGCTCTAGTAGAGGACGCAGACCGACTGGCGGCCGCGGTGTCCACGGTGTCAGGAGTGTCCGACATGGTGGCGGAGTATCGCGCTCTGTTCGCCGATGTACGGACACGACTGGACCTGGCCAGAGCTGAGGTCGTCGGCGATGTGGACTCAGCTGTACAGGTGAGGAGTAATCACTATCTAGGTGTAAGGAAGGGACCGTCTCTTTCAGTAAAAAGTCGGTTATTTTTCAACACTTTTCTGCGATAAAGATTAAGCTTGTTGTGAGAACAATTCCTGGTAGCTAACCTGGGAAAGTTCGAAATTGAAAAAACGATTGAAACTAACGACAACATTTTATTTTTACCCCAGGTGGACACCCTCAAATGGGAAACAGACGCCTCCCTACAAGTAGACACCCTCACGTCCAAGGAGACCTACCGCGCGGAACTAGCGACCGCCGTCAAAGAGACCTCGGAAGCCCTAGAGGCCCTCCGCCTGTCCCTCCACTCACAACCCAACGATAAGGCAAGCAGTGACGAACTGGCCACTGCCGCCAAGGAAATTGCCAAAGCTGGTGCCAAACCTGGACAAACATTGGAGCTGGCCAAACATTTGTCTGAACTCCTGCTAACAGAATGCGATGCGACGGAAGACGAGGCCATGCTCAAAGAAGTAGAATCTCTATCCCTAACCTACGAAGACTTACTCAGTCAAGCGAAGAAACGGGAACTCCAAATTAACAATTTGAGGTGAGTGTCAATTTAACCGGTCAAAATGCACGCAATTATAGATCTTGGCTATCTGTAATTATGTGCGATTTTGGCATCCGGTGTAATTTGACCTGTAAGATTTTAATCTAACGGTTTTCTTCGGACATTTCATGTAGATGACGGTGTATAGAAATGCTTTGAGTGATGTTTTTTACGCTGAAACACTTCTGTTTATTTCTGACTGAATTAGTTTTTGGGCATGTAAACTTATAGAGCTCATTTATAAACTTTTTAAATGATCAAAAGAATAATTTCCAAAATATTCTTTGCTTTGGACTTTCCAACTTCACGGTAGTTTCATTCGTAGGCGTATCATACGTTGGCACGCAATTATTATTTTAAGCACGTCTATTTTTCTTCGTGTTGAATCCTTTCTGCCATTCCTACTTGAATATATTTTCAAATGGTACTAGACCATGAGCCTTGCTTACCCAATGCATTAGAATGCTACCTTCATTTTTTCCTGCAGTCTATGTTCCTGCACTTTTTTTTATTTGTTTACTCTCTGCATATTAAAAGCCCTTTACAATAGTGTCATTTATATGAAATGTCCCTGTATTTAAGTCTTCAATGTTGTTATTTGATGATTGTTATATGGTAGCACTTATAGCACTGTTTGGCAACTGGTGACGGGGCTTAAAGCTGTTTTGAAACAGTGGATACTGTATTGGTGACGTACAGTTGGCAACACAGTCCAAAATATGAAAAGGAGAAAAGGACCAAAAATAAATCAAAGAAAAGTTGAAACAAAACTTTGGTATGAATTTGTGTGGCTGACTGTACATTATTTCTTTGCATTTATTATTATACAAAATATAAACGGTATATTATTTTTATCACTGATTCAATGAAATGATTAAAGTAAATTTAGTAGTTGTAAATAAAATAAAATAAAAATCTGATAAATCTAAGTTGTATTCAAAATGCCGAGGAGTGCATAGACTAGATGATAAAATATAGATACGCCATTTTTTCCATACATTTATACCTAATTGTCATATCAAAATCTCCTTTCAAAAGTACAAGTGCATTTTGTTTTTTTATTTCTACTTCAGTTAGTCCCTCCCTATAAAACCGTTATTTCACACACACGTTCAACTCTATTTCTCCCAACTTTTATCTCTTTCACTGTAAACTTTTTATCACTAAATGTATCACGCCATAAGGCATCGTTCACACAGGCGTATCAGTTTTATCGCGGGTCGTGACACGTGTGTAACAGCTTCCTAACCCGGCATGCTCTAAACACATGCGTTTTTGGTCCTATAGGTTGCCCCACTCAGCGTCGTACGCGCTTACGTGCGAACAGTGAGTACTGCTTACCTAATATTTGTAGTTTTTATTTATAATCGGTACATTTCTGCTACTACTTTGGATTTCATAGTTTGATTGTATTTTTTTGTATAGATTTTTAGCAGTCGTCATTTTAGTAGACAAAGAACTTGTATTTTTAGTCTCACTTGCACGACAAATCGCTAAATGTATTTAGCGCCAAACGAATTTAAAAACATGTTGCTATTTCTGTCAATCGTTTGTAGTTGACAGAGACAGAATAATTCTAAATACGCTTAGTTCTGATCACATTAATTAGTGACTATCGGTGCAAGGTGGCCTTTAATTCAGTAGTTAGAAGTAACAAGTTGTCCTATCTATTTTATTTCTTAGTCACTGACATTGTGTAGCAGAAATGCATGCGACATGCATGATGTGATATTAATCAGTATTGTAGTAGTTGTTGAAATAATTTACACTTTTATTTATTGGTGTATCTGCACTGCACTTTTCACAAAATTTTATATTATTAGCTTTATATTTTGGGAATATTATATGTGTAATTGTATGTTTGTCTGTTTGATTCAATTTTAGCTAAATTATATATTTCGCTTATTTAGTAAAGATTTTGATGTCGAATATGATGATATTGTTTAGTTGATTTAAATACTAACAATAAGCTTTTATTTTAAATTCAGTTTAATAAATATTCTCGTTAAAATATTATTTGGCCTCTTGTTAATAATGTCGTAAAACGTAATTTAATAATGCTTTATACGTAATCTCCATGTAACTGTAACTGTTTCCCTTTAAGTTAATTCATTTTAAAGTGGCGTCTACGACCGATAAGTTTTGGATCCTGAGTGGCGCAAGAACATACCTAAAAATGAAAGGTTTGGTCCTAAGTGGCGTTCTCACGATCCAAAGTTTCTGGTCCTAAACACCACTGTTGTCTAAATACGTCATGTACACGCTCAACTTCTCCCTGTAGCGACTCCGGGCGGATCACGTGTCCGCTGTGCTCGGAGCGCAACTGGAAGCAGCTGGACAACGACCTGTGGCGCCTGGAGCAGTGGCTGCAGTTCGCGGAGGCCACGGACGACGCGCGCACCGGCCCGCCCGAGCAATACGATGCGCTCGAGGATGTTATACAGGTAAGAGGAGTGAGGAGGATTCAATAAATACATTAGGTGTTAGCCAGGTCATCCTAAAACCTGCAACATTATTAAAACTTTCGGATGGGAAATCATCAAATGACTCTTCCCGCTCTGGGCGGAGCGAGGGAGTGTCAGATTTTTACTGACTAAAACCCATCCATGTTCCTTCACCGCCCTTTGTGTTTCGGGGCTACGGTATCTCTTTTGAATAGTCCTGCAACCCCGGGTCTTAAATAACCCTAGATAATTTTTCTATGTACTGGTAAAATCTAGGCTTTCATAATAACAATAGTGATACCAATGGTATTTGGCACAGGCAAAACTACTAGTTCCGTCTTTTTTTCTCTCAAAAACAAAAAGAGATAAAACGTTCTTTTGTCGTCTTCCAGGACCACCGTGAATTCCTTCTAGACCTGGACTCGCACAAATCGATAGTGGTGTCCTTGAACGTGGTGGGGTCCCACGTGGCCGCCCACGCGCGCTCCGCGGTCGCCGCAGACGGAGTGCGCGCCCGCCTGGCCGCCGCCAACCTGCGCTGGGACACCGCCTGCCGCCAGGCGCACGACTGGCAGGCCACGCTGCAGCGAGCCCTGCTGCACAACCGGCAGTTCCACGACATCGTAGTGGAGCTGGTGGCCAAGCTAGCAGCCGCCGAAAGGACCGTCCGAGCACGGGAGCCGCTACGCCTAGGGCGCGCCCCTGCGGAATTACAGCGAGACTTCCGACGATTTGCCGAGTTGAGAGACGAGCTCAGACGAGCGGAACCGAGAGTGTTAGCACTCCATGAAGCGGCAGCACTGCTGGCGCCGGGAGTGGGCCCGCACACGCGGCTGGGCGAGCTGCGCCTGCGCCTGCAGTCGCTGCGCAAGCTGTGCTCGGTGTACGCGCTGAAGCTGGGCGCGGCGCTGGCGCGGCGTCCTGCCGGCAGCTCCGCCGCGCTCGCTGCCGCCGCCGCCACGCTGGCGCCACAGGTACACACCACCACATACGACTACTTACAATAGCTTGTAGTACACAACTGCTCACAAAGTTATTAAAAAGATCTACTGAACTGTTAATGAGGCATATAAACTTTCTGACAGACACTGTCATACATGATGTGAAACACACATTATTCCAACAGTACAACCGGAAAGCTACCATTCAGCCGCTCGGCCCGTAGCTTAGCAGGCCAACCCGAATGTGTGTACAAGAAACTATACTCACCCTACCACAACAAATTACCTACCTACAATACCGATGTTTTCAAAATTCCATACGCCATTTTAACAGACTTTTTATTATTAATTAAACTTAATTTGAAACAAACTTAACAAATAAATGCCTTTGTGTACTACAGCAACGAATCAATTACACCCACAACAATGAATACAACTTTTTTCAAAAGACAAAAAAAAAAACGATAAATTCTAACATAGTATGTTGCCTCACCCACGCTTCACCTGCCACAGCACAATACCGGCAAACACTGAGCAAGCTTTGATTTTGTTATAGAACACGACTTGTAACACAAACGTTAACGTGTAATGTAACTGTTACTGTAACAAGTTTACTGACAACTGAAATAGAACTTAGTTACGAGATTAAATAGATAAATTGAGATATTTGATGATATAGTTGTATACTTATTTGAATTTGAAATGCAAACACTACACTGATAGATACATGGTACTAACTAAAACAAGATCTGGTTTAATGTGATAGTCAAAATTAAACGTAAAATCGAATACAAATCCGAAGAATAAAAAAATCTTACTGAAAAACAAAAATTGTTCCTCAAAATTGCAATTGAAATCCGTTAAAAAAATAAATATGGGATACCTGCTTACTAAAACCTTACAACGCTAGGGCATTTAGTGATAACTCAACTTAATCATTCCTTCCTTCATTAGAATTTGGCAAATTCTACTAAAGTTTGGAACTTTAGTAGAATTTGCCAAATTCTAAACTTCAAGCACTCAATCCAGAAGCCGGCAATAACGATTATATTCATTAAGTCAGTCTATTGCTTCTATAATTTTCCATTTACAGTTTCAAAGAAAATATTATTTTTACAAAAAATTAAATTTTAATACATGTACTATCGTGGTCTTTTCCGCCTGACCAGTTTAATTTTTTTTCGCTTTAATCATGCGGAGGCGCCGAGCCACGCCTCCTTAAAGTTTGGGCCTATTAGGAAAGCGTCAACTTTGGCGCGCAAAATAACAATAACTCTTGTGTGGCGTGCGTCGTCAGTGCGCTCGACCGATTCGGTATCTTTTCATTTATTATTTACTAGCGGAGGTCACGCGGTTTCACCCGCGTAGTTCCCGTTCTCGTGGGAGTACGGGGATAAAATATAGCCTATGTTACTCGTGGATAATGTAGCTTTCGAATGGTGAAAGAATTTTTTAAATCGCTCCAGTAGTTTTGAGCCTATTCATTACAAACAAACAAACAAACAAAGTTTTCCTCTTTATAATATTCATAGTATATAGATATACAAAGTCAACGGGGTGGGGCTAGAGAGCGTTTCTGTGTTGCGAGTGCAAGCAAAAATTAGCTTAGTGGTGGTCAGGCAGGAGTGTCCTCGATATTACATTTTATCCTAGTTTTTTATAAAATGTATTAAATCATTTAAAAAGCACACAATAATCAATATTGTAGCAAATTAACATAACATTATAGTAAATGACATCCAGTTTAGAACTTACCCCAGTTAGCTTATAACCCAGGTTCTCTGTGTAGTGTTTGCAACACGTAGGTCCTACCACGAAGTAGTCGCTTGGCACCGTATGTTGACGTATTTTGTTATTCGTAGCTAATGGAGGACGACGAAGACGAACTGTCGAGCTTGCAACTGCCGCCGCTCGACGAGTCACAGTAAGTACACCCGCCTACACATAGACAATCTAGTAGCGATCCATATACTTTTGAGAGAATTTCACGAGTTTTTAGCGATGGATACTTAGTGTAACACGCAATAGGTAATTTCTATCTAAAAAGACACAAACAATGTTAAAGGATTGTGCTGATTTTCTCATAAAAAAATGTTGTGTCAGCCTATATATCTATGAATAATACGATATTGTATTTCTTAGATTGTGGAACCCAATTTGTGGGGAAGCCCAATTAGATACATTTAAAATTATTATGTTAAATATGCAGCAAAAAAATATATCAATAATTGTATCTAAATTAAACCTTTTCCTAGACTCAAAAGTGTATCATCGCTATAACATTGGTTTGAACGCTTAACCACCTCTTATTTTGCGTTACTGTTTTCTAATGTAGCCTAGACATACTTTTCTTTTAATTTTATTTTTACAATTTACTTTTGTTCAGTGAACGATTTCTTCAAATTCTGTGTTCCTTAACTTTACCCGTCTTTTCTACTTCATTTTTACTCCTCTTGATAAAGTAAATAAACCTGGAAAAGGTTCTTTTGCTGTTAATTAGCCATCATTCTGGCTCTAAAGGTGAAAAAAAACATCACCATGAGGTCGGAAATATTTGTTTAGTATTCATCCGGCACAAAAGACCAAAAACCTTACCACGAAGCCCGAAGGACCAAAGATGTTATTTTCCCAAATTATTTTTTCTTTTTGCCAAACTTTAACAGCAAAAGAGACGACCCCCGACTAGTCATTAACAGCGTCAGTCATGTTCACAGACCGGTAGTGGATGAAGAAGAGGATCCTCAGTCGGAGGGCGCGCTGTTCGGCGTGCGGCGCGGCCTGCGCTTCGTGTGCCGCGTGGCGCGCGCCTCGCTGCCGTTCCAGGCGCTGCTGCTGCTGCTGCTGGGGGCCGCGGCCCTGGCGCCGCACGCCGCGCCCGACTGCCGCCGCTCCCCGCTGGCGCTGGACCCCGTGCTGCGCTACCCGGACGGGCCCCCGCCGCTGTGAGCGGCCCTACCCACTGCCCTCCGCGCCCCACCACTCGAGGCGTCCCCTCCACTATACTCCTCGAGTGGTAGAACGTGGAGACACATTGACCGTCACTCCCCACCACTCGCGGCGCCCCCTCTCGTATACATCGCGTCGCCAGTGGTGGGACGTGAAGAGCCAAGACGTCTTGCCTCATCATTCGCAGCGCCTATAATATATTACACGGCGACAATGGTGGGTCAGGACGTCGCTCCGCGCCATCGAACACATTCCATCGAGCCGCCCTGCGCCCCGACATAATGTATCATTCGCATCAGCGCTACGTTACTTAATTATTAGCTAGTAAGGACTGTTTATAAAACGTCGAAAATAAAGCCTTTGCATTGATTCAATTTGTACTTTTATTTTACATAATATACTTCCTATATACACATCTTACATATAAAAGAACTGATATGATAAATAGTTCAACTACAAACCTGCACTTTTCACTGTTAAAAACCTGTCGACCGATAATTATTTTCCGTAATGAACAAGAAAGAAATGCCTACTGTATCGCACAATACTCTATAAAGTCTACACACAATCACCTTTGAAGTCTTTAAAAATGCCTGAAACAAATACTAGAAGTTATTACCCGAACAACAAGTAGGTATGCACGGATAAAGTTCACATTTTTTATATAGAATTGGTCCTTCGAGCCGGATACCTCAATTTTAATGAATATAAAATGTCACAACACAATGATACTTTCTGTAAAATATGATGCTAGATGGAGAAAAAAGAAGATGAAAACCGAGCACCAAACTAGGGATGGGCGTTGAATTAACGAACTAGTTGAATCAACCGTTAATCTCCTGTCAACGTATTAACGTGTACTGTTTATGAATCAACTAGTAGAATTTGTCAACGACGTTTATGAATTTAACTCGTGCGTCTCGTTCAATAATCGAGAACGTAAACGCAACGAATTAAAAAACTTACGTTGAAAATAACGTCATAGCTTGCGAGAGACGGTTATGTCATATAATTTGAACTTTATGTAACGTGCTATGAATTTCGAAATATTTATTTTAAGAATAGTACTTAAGACGATATTGGTGGAATAACGCGCCCCGCTCGTGCCGCATGCCGCCCGAGAGAAACAGGTTAATACTAGTTTGTTTGTTTACGTGTTTATAGCTAATTGTATTATATTCAGTCACTACTCCTAAGGCCTGATGAAAAAGTATGAAGGGAAGGTCATCTATGAAGTAGAACCATCAATCAAACGTTTTCCAATACAAACATTGAATCAAATTGTTTCTAACTAAAATTGAAAGTCGCAGCGTTGAATAAACACCGTTCAATTAAACGGTTTACGTTACAAGTTGACATTAGTAGTACGTTAACTCGTTGACGAATTTAACTAGTTGATTAACCAGTTAACAAACGTAAATCAACGTTAACGGAAAAACCGTCAACGATCCATCACTACACCAAATCCAAGAAATTTAGGGCAAAGATAGGTAAAAGAACTCGTTAATTTCAAGCACTTGAATGCTGATATGTCTTCCATTCTATCAGACCTTGAAACTTCGGTAAGTATCATTTAAGATTACCTACACCATAACGGACAATAAAAGCATTAAATTACATCTACTTACTAAGACATGAAGGTTTCAATAAAAGCATTCCATCTACTTACAGGTCGCGGCACGAAAGTCTAGCGGTGAACGAAACGTGGAGGGGATATCTGCACATGTTATACGACTGGAGAGCCAATCGGCGCAACGCACCTCCCAAGACATTCTTATTTTTTACTTCTGCGCAATAACGGTCACCGCTAGACTTTCGTGCCGCGACCTGTACTTAGGGTGCTTACATAAAGAAGCAGGTTTCCGGTACGGGCGGGTCGGTACCGATTTGTGCAGGGTTAACTTGCATATAATTTAAACCTGTTTCTTTATAAGTGAGCGCATAAGATAACATAGAAATTAATACCTGCACCGATCGGTACCGACCCGCCCGTGCCGGAAACCTGCTTCTTTATGTAAGCACCCTAAGACATGAAGGTTACAATAAAAGCATTCGATCTACTTACTAAGACAAGTAAGGGTAGCTGCCCTTGCTGCCGCAGCTGGTCCTAGTCTTGTGGTATGAGCGTCTCCGCCTAGTGCGGCGATGATGCCAGTTGGCGCAGTAGCTGCCCCCGGCCGACACGCCCGCGCTCGTGCTGGAGCCAGCCTGCAGGTCTTCGTGGCTCGAGACGGGACTCGTCTGGAAACGAACATGGGGATCTGTGTTCCATCAAAAAAACTAGGGACTACGTAGGTATAATTGTATACGTAGTACAATAAACGTACTCTTATCAGGTAATGCTAATGACATTGAAATAGTAAAATCAAGGTGTTTTAACAATTGCTACCTCGATCACAAAGTAACGACACAGCTGCACAAACTTAACACTAAAGAAAGTGAAGATATTTCATTTGAATATTATTTCAGAATACCTTGATACCTATATGTATATTAAAACAACAGATATATTGCAGGTAGTTAGTCAACGACATTTATACTTTTAGGTACAAACCTAATAAGTTGAAGTACAAAAATAATGATGAGCTTATGCATTACGATAACTTTTATGCTTAAATTACATAATGCAGTACTACTTATACTTATACCGTTCATTTTATGATGTCTGTTAGTAGGTACACTGCATTCAAATGAACCCGTACGATAAAATAAACCCGTACGATAAAAACTTCTCTTTTACTTTCGATTTTTTCAGTTGAATTTGTATTTTTGTAACTCTTGCTTTTTTAAATACTTTAATTGTTTTGGTAATTGTTGTACAATATGTTGTTTCAGCTTGTTGTGGTTATTGTTGTACAAAACACAATAAGCGAGCTTTTAGCCTAAAAGCCCAGCTCTACATACTTAGTGCGTTGTTAGCTGCTTGGTTTTTATTTAACAATATTTGCATGCTGAGTAAGCGGAATAATTATGTAGGGTTCTACATAATATTTATCTTTAACACCTCAATATACTATAGGTATTTCACGTAATTAAAGATTATTCTATTCAATCACTGCGCCCGTAAATTTATTCTAATATGAGGATAGGTTTAGCAGTGTGGTATCCGGCAGAGTAGAATAGAACCAACCCATTACGCTCACGGGTGTCGTATAAGGCGACAAATGTCTGAGGCAGAACACCTTGTGCCTCCGTAGACCAGAGAATGGGCAGCAGCGTTTTCTGTTAGTCTTTCATCACTGCGATCTCCAATCCGCCTGCCAAGCGTGGAGATTACGGCATATTCCTCCCATCATGGGAGAGGCTTTTGTCCAGCAGTGGACGTTATGGGCTGTTGTTGTGATGAGGATAGGACTATGCGAGCGTCACTACCAAAATCTAAAGTTACTGTACGCTTAGCCAAGTTGACAATCTACTACAATCGTTAACGCTAATAGAAAACTATTCACAATACATGTAGGTATGGGAATGACGTCATTTCAACGTTAAGTCACGAGGTCAAAACATACGAATAGAAAATTCGTAGACAACACAATTTACAATTTATCAGATCATTCAAAAATATGGAATGTAATATAGAATGTAATGTAAGTAAGAAATTGTTTCGAAAAAAATTATAATATTTTATGCCAGCCGTTACAAGGTTACGTTGTAGTATTTTGATGAAGTGTTAAATGCAAATTGACCCTGTAGTAGGTATACACTCCGTAGACCGTATCTTGTATCGTGGGTTTTGTACAGTTTCTACTCACTAGAGGGCGCTGTTCATTTACGTCACGTTTCTGAATCGCGGTGTTAAGATTCTCCGGCGTCGAATGACCCTCGCGCGGTACTGTAGAGAATTCATACTTACCTGGCATAGGGGAAACCGTGATCAAATAGGCGGTTCCCCCAGGGCGAGGCCTTCCCATTGCACTGCGGTTAGGTTGACCCTTGCGATTATCCCTAATGTGGATAACTCGGATGCGTAATTTTTGGTAGTGGGGACTGCGTTCGCGCCGTCCCCCCAGAATTCCTGTCTGTCACGCATCGAGATTCGAATCGAATTTCAATTCTCACTCACAATAAGTTCTCCAAAATTCTCAGTTTCTCATATCGATTGAAATTCACGGAGTTGATATTGTTGTCATGTCAAGTCTGACTGAAACTAATCATGAGAATTTTGCTGATACTCTGTAGGGATGCCCGATCTTTAGCTTTGAATCGATCTTTTGGATCGTAATGGATCACAACTCTGTGAATCGATCTACGATCTGAATCGTATTGCATTGAATCGATCTCTGAAGATCGTATCGTAATTATAAAGGTATATTAAAAAGGCACAGTTTGCATGCAAAGTTGTTTATTTTTATGTAATAATGTACTTAAATTCGGTTTTCATATTAACAAAAACAAAGTTTACAAAACTATAAATCCCAACTGTCTTCATTTAAACTTTTCCTATATAATAATTTGGACAAACGTACTGGATATAGCCTATTACGGCTATCGGTCAAAGTGTTTCCAGCTAAGGAAAACAGGCGTTCTGAAGGAATGTTGCGACAATCGTCAAATACTTTAAAGCCAAGCAGCTTAAGTGCGGCCAGATAGTAAACCTGGTGGTCCAATATGTTATTGGATCAGCTTGTCTAGCAAGTAACGGTTCCCTCAGGTACTGTTTTAAAATGTCATCCAGACCATCCTGTCCCCGCCACAATGCTAGTATTATCAAAGATCATAATTCATAACTTAAATAACATTGTAGTAGATACGATTTTTTCTTACGATCTTTCAGGCATACGATTCGATCCGAGCGAAGATCGCATTATGTTGAATCGATTCAAAAAATTGGTAGATCGTATTGCCGTGAATCGATCTTCTAAAATATCGATTCAGATCGTGCATCCCTAATACTCTGCCACTTTTAATTTATAAGGACTACGCGCCGTACGTACGTAATACAGTTAGCATTCAAGTAGCTTTACACTACAACGACGCCATTGTTGTCAGCCGTGCAAAGAGCAAAATAGACTCAGCCTAGCCGGCTTGCTACCCACCGCAAAAAATAACAGATCCTCTAAATTTACAACGAAAAACTAGTGTAGTTATTTTCGCGGGTATAGAATAAATCGGAGGTTAAAATATCCCACATAGTCCATGAGATATTTTAATTAAATTGTAGTAAGTTCCTTCTACATTTATGGCTCAGTAAAACCACCAAGCATATTTTGTTTGCCGTAACACAGCATGTAATATTTGATTACTAATTACGTATGTACTTGATTATGCAATAGTCGAACTAAATAACCATCGGGAGAGAAAATAGTAGATTTTACAACAAGTGCACAAAACGAACCATTTTTATCCGAGATTTTTAGCAGCCCGAGCCGAAGGCGAGGGCTGATAGTAATGTCGAGGATAAAAATGGTTTTGTGGACGAGTTATAAACTCTGCTTTTCACTTCGATTGCGAGGAAATAAAACAGTAGTATAAATTGAAGAAATTAACAAACACGCAAAAACAAGAGCTGTTTCCCGCCGCTTTCTTTTATTGAAATCTTACGACATTGATATTAGACTTGGGCTGCAGACCTATACAGCCTACTATTAAATATTTTTTTTTTATAATAATTTTCTTAAATTAATTAAATAACCTACCGTAGGTACTTGAATTTAATTTTTTATGTCTTTTATGTCTTAAAAAACACATAAGGCAAATAATAGTAGATTTTACAACAAGTGCACAAAACGAACCATTTCTATCCGAGATTTTTAGCAGCCCGAGCCGAAGGCGAGGGCTGATAGTAATGTCGAGGATAAAAATGGTTTTGTGGACGAGTTATAAACTCTGCTTTTCACTTCGATTGCGAGGAAATAAAACAGTAGTATCATTGAAGAAATTAATAAACACGCAAAAACAAGAACTGTTTCCCGCCGCTTTCTTTTTTTGAAATCTTACGACATTGATATTAGACTTGGGCTGCAGACCTACACAGCCTACTATTTTTTTTTTTTTTTATAATAATTTTCTTAAATTAATTAAATAACCTACCGTAGGTACTTGAATTTAATTTTTTATGTCTTTTAAGTCTTAAAAAATACATAAGGCAAATAAATTAAAGTAAATATTATAAAATAACAAATTCTATCTATGAACTTCTTATTGCGTTTGGCTGTATGACTCATTTTCTTTGCCTTAATGTAGATACATTTATGAGTAGATACATTAATGCCCTTGTGCACAAAATTCGATTTTGTGCAGCCTATATCCTGCACAAACAAGCACTTTCAGAGCATGAGAAGTGAAAATTAAATTAAATATTATAAAATAACAAATTCTATCTATGAACTTCTTATTGCGTTTGGCTGTATGGTTCATTTTCTTTGCCTTAATGTAGATACATTTATGAGTAGATACATTAATGCCCTTGTGCACAAAATTCGATTTTGTGCAGCCTATATCCTGCACAAACAAGCACTTTCAGAGCATGAGAAGTGAAAACAATATTAATCTTTCACTCAGACGAGTTTTGCAAAAGCGCCATCTACTCTGTATAAGTGGAACTTCTATAAATTTACACGTGCAGCAACGCAAAAGTTAACTCTAAACTAGTATCGGGCTACTCAGGCACCTTCATTGCACTTGTTTTCCGTTTAGTTTAGAAGCTTGCCACTAGGGCGGCATTGCTAATGCTTATTCCAAAAATAGAATATTACGCCGATTTGTGTTTTTATTTCCAAACTTGAACTTTGTAGTTTTCTCTTTGCTTAGATTAAATCATGAATCTATTGCGGCGTTAATGACAATTTATCCTGATAAAATAGTAGATTGTATGACAAGGGAGCAAAATAGTATTTTTACGGCGAGGGCGCTATTTTGATTCCAGAGCGAAGCAAAGGATTCTAGAATAGAATCCTGAGCATAGCGAGGGATTCTAAAATAGAATCCTGAGCGTAGCGAGGGATTCAAAGTACATCGCCTGAGGGAAAAATATGTTTGCTTTCGAGTCATATACTCTACTTTTCATCTCGTTCTATGAGAAAATAAATAAGAGACACTTTAAGTAATTAATGAATAAGTTTAATTAAAAAAATGACAATTATTAATTCAATATTAATTAATGAATAAGTTTAATTAAAAAAATTAATAAGTTTAATTAAAAAAATGAAAAAGGTCAATTACAAATTTATATTTATATCTAATACACTGGCGAAATTTTGAAAATTTATTGTCACTGTGTGTGTTTTGTTTGGGATTGATATAGTTGTGGATTTATTTATACAGAATGATTTTTTTATCACTTTCAAAATAAAATGGGTATAATAGGTGCACGGAGTAGAAGCAAATGCCACACATAGTTCTTTTTTTTAAATTTAAAAAAAAAAAAAAAAAAAAAAAAACATTTGATGTGAAATTCGATATTTTACATTTTTTGTTTTTTATTTTCTCTTTCTTTGTTCTAATATGAAAAGTTTACTTGAAATTTGTAGCGTTTTTTGATGATGGATTAATTCTTTTCTAAACTGTGGAAAAAAGAAAAACAAAACTAGGTATGCCTTAAGCTTCTACTCCATTCACCGAATATACCCATTTTTTATGGAAAGTGATAAAAAAGTCATCCAGTATTTTGAGTGTTTGTAATCTCAGTATTTGGCTGGTGCTCAGGAAAAGGTTCCTTTGATGTAGAAGAGCGCGGTGACAACGGCATGGGCGAACTATCTGCAACTCTTAATTTGATATTTTCTACAATGCGGGTGCTGACCCCCGCACCGTACAAACACTAATTTATACAATTTTCGTTAGATTTCAATGAACAATTCATGTTCCAAATTCAAATCTCATTACTGCCCGCTAAAAAGTCTAGTGGAGAAAAGAGCTACTTTGCTCCCGCTAAAAAGGGAACAAAACGACACTTTTGGAATTGAAGGGATGAAAACCTAATTAATGTATGTCAACACATGACTTCGTGACGATTCAAGACATTTTTGTATAATGGGCACATGCATGACGTATAACACAAACTGCGATTTGCAGAAACTCCGCTACTAATCATTACAGGCCGCAGAAAGACAAGAAATATTGGAACTACAGGTACTACAATCTGTCAAATTTCTTTAATGGATTTTCAACTTTGCTGCTAGAGCATTAAGTTCAAGGTTGATTGAGAATATTTTAACAGTATCGGGTAGCTTTATGTGCTGGCTAACGTCTGTATAATATTAAAATCTATTATAGGTTCAACATATTATGGAAAGCAAACAAATCAATATGAACTTCAAGTAAGCAAGTAATTTAGCTGACCGCTGTAATAACACAAATAAGTTTAAATGGACAATAATTATAGTCTGAGCCGGTTTTAACCCTCGGGAACGACTCACTGCATAAAGGGTAGGTACACACATTGTTACGTTTTTACCCACGACAGAACGGAGACGGTGTACGCGTTTGGGGTGAGAGGATGTTTGTTTGTTTGTGCAAATACATGTTGCCATTTTTCACCAAACTGCTAGTCCGATGTTGATGCAGTTTTCAGTTATGGGTTCGGCTTAGATTGGTGTATGTTCTTAGATACTCGTAGGTGCTAAGGTGACAACTCACCAGGGGGCGCTGAAGCAAACATTTTTTGTGCAAATACAAGTTGCAATTTTTCTCCAAAACTACTAGTCAGATTTTGATGCAGTTTTCAGTTATGGGTTTGGTTTTCATTGGTGCATGTTCTTAGATAGATGTTACGGTGATAACTCACCAGTTGTCTACTTACGAGGGAACTCCTTAACGGTAAATAGCACGGATACAAAAATTTATAGACGCGTTCATATTTGATAGATAAACATGATTTCTAACACATAAAGTTTAAAGTTTAAAAGTTTATTGACCATATAAAAGAACAACCTTAACATACAAATCGCAATAATCCTGTGATTTATGTCTGCTATTATACAATTATAATTTCTTATTATAAATACCTGTGTTATACGGTTGTTTGATCTTGATTCACACTCACCTCCGTACTAGTGAAAACTGTATCACGGCAGATCAGTCTTCCTCGTTCACAAACACTCGCACACTTTCACAATAATACACATAACTTGCATTTAACTGTTAGATAAACATAGATTAATTTATGAGTTTGGATATTAATGCAATACAGTGGGTATTATCTGGACATTTGGTAACTTGATTACATGATCTGATCCTGTAGCCAGGATTGTCTTCTCGCTAGGGGAACTCCTCAACTTATTACGACAAAAATAAAAAAGTATTAATTAAAAAACCTTTTAAAAATAAGCTTTTATAAAAATGCACTGAAAAGAAGAAAATAAACCTTTTAGTAAATGAAAACAAAAAGCTTTCATGAAAGCTTGTCCCGACTTGGGGTCGGCTTCCAGTCTAATCGGATGCAGCTGAATACCAATATTTTTACCCACGACAGAACAGAGACGGTACATATGCGTTTGGGGTGAGAGGATGTTTGTTTGTGCAAATCCATGTTGCCATTTTTCTCCAAAACTACTATTGCGATTTTGATGCTATCTAAAAAGTTTAAAATAAAAAGCAAAGTTAAAAATTTTGAAAAAACCCACCATGGTTAAAAAGTAATTGGAAAAGGAGAAAATAATAAAAAAAAAAACTAAATTTAGTATTTTAAATTTCATCTTAAATAAAAATAGTTTAGTTTAGTTTATTTATTAATAGTTATTAAAAATTACAGGTCGGATTTTGTACAAAATAAAAACACAAATCATTATTCAATAAATAAAATACTTAGCATCAAAAATAAATCATCATAAATTATCATCATTTAAAATTATACAAAAATACCAGTAATTAAGAACATACAATATTAATAAAATACTAGAATTACATACATGATAATAAAATAGCATCAAATATAAATCATCATAAATTATCATCATTTCAAATTATACAAAAAATAACAATAATTAAGAACATACAATATTAATAGAATACTAGAATTACATACATGATAATTACATCAACTTACCTAAAACCATTCTTTTAGGTCATATAATGCCTGGTCGGTTAGCCAGTCTTTAAAAGCATTGTCAGACGTCGCGGTCAAGATGTTATCCGGTAACCGGTTGTATACCGATGGACCCATAACATGGATTAACTTTCCAGTTTTAGATAAGGTGTGTGGGTACCCAACTAATTTGTTTCTACCACGAGTACAGTAATTATGTCTATCTCCGCGTTTATTGTATTCGTTTAGATGTTGTCTAACGTAAACTGCCGCCTGTAATATCACCATAGCGGGAACAGTCAATATTTTTAGTGTTTTAAAAAGTGGTCTTGCGGTGTATGGTCTTGGTGTGTAATATGTATCATCATCAACTTCTAAAGGTCCTCTAAAGGTCTTCTAAAGGTACTGTAGAGGCACGGCCTACCCATTAAGGGTGTAAGTAAGTATAGCGCTAAAAAAATCTCCAAAGTCAAAGTCAAATCATTTATTGCGAACCAAGTGTACAATATGGTTATGACTTAGCAGCCTTTTACAAGCATTGCAATTTCATATTCGCCTGCCCTTCGCACTTTAAATTAGCATGCATTAAACATTGATGTGTAATAGGTTTATTTTAAATCAGTACAATTCAATAGCGAGAAAAAAAAAACCTAGTTATGTCAAAAAAAATGCCAATTATTCAAGTTACTATAAAACTGCAAAACTAGTTCATTTCATGGCAGCTCCCGACGGATATTCGTGGGTTTTTTATTAAGTTGGGTTTTTTTTAATTATTTTATCCTTTTCCAATTACTTTTTAACCGTCGTGGGTTTTTTCAAATTTTTTAATAAAATTGAAGAACGACAAAATAGAAACCCGATCATGAGCATAATCCCAGTATTTGTTTTGTTTGGTGTAACACAACCCAATGTAAAAAACGGTTCATGAACCGTTAATTAATCACACTGAAAAATAACACATAGAGGTAAAAAACCGGCCAAGTGCGAGTCGGACTCGCGCACGAAGGGTTCCGTACCAATTATTATAAAAAAATCACGTTTGTTGTATGGGAGCCCCCTTTAAATATTAATTTTATTCTGTTTTTAGTATTTGTTGTTATAGCGGCAACAGAAATAAATCATCTGTGAAAATTTCAACTGTCTAGCTGTCACGGTTCATGAGATACAGCCTGGTGACAGACAGACGGACAGACGGACAGACGGACAGACGGACAGACTGACAGACAGCGAAGTCTTAGTAATAGGGTTCCGTTTTTACCCTTTGGTTACGGAACCCTAAAAAGGAGAGTAGTGTTTCAATCAGATTTTTTGCGAAAGCGCCATCTGTCCAGTTCCAGTGGAACTACTATTTATTCACACGTTCAGATATGTGACAGTTAACCCTAAACTGTTCCCGGGCAATTCAAAATCACCTTGTTTGTTGTTTGAACTTGTTAGCCACTAGGTGGTGTTATTGATGCTCATTCCAGAAATATAATTTAGAATGCGATGAGTAATCTATTTCCATTTGAACTTTGTTGTATTAGTTTACAGTCGTGTATGAACTAAAGAGCTACGTAACAAATTGAAAAAAAAATGTGAAGAATCGTGGTGTTGTACAGTTTCTACTCATTAGAGGGCGCTGTTCATTTACGTCACGTTTCTGAATCGCGGTGTTAAGATTCTCCGGCGTCGAACGACCCTCGCGCGGTACTGTAGAGAATTCATACTTACCTGGCATAGGGGAAACCGTGATCCAGTGATGCCAGATCTACTGATTTAGCAGTAGATCTACCTGATTAAAAAAAAATCTACTGATCTACTGCCTTGATTGGAAATCTACCTGCTTTTTAGGGTTCCGTACCCAAAGGGTAAAAACGGAACCCTACTAAGACTTCGCAGTCTGTCCGTCTGTCTGTCACCAGGCTGTATCTCATGAACCGTGACAGCTAGACAGTTGAAATTTTCACAGATGATGTATTTCTGTTGCCGCTTTTAACAACAAATACTAAATATAGTCAATGGTACGGAACTCTTCGTGTGCAAGTCCGACTCGCACTTGGCTGGTTTTTTTAAAACAGATCGTATCATCTAGTTATTGACGTCGTGTCGTGTCATCTGGCTTAAAGGCCTAAATAACATGACATTTTGTTCAACTAGTTTTGTGAATTCGCGGTATTTTTTATCTGTAGTGAGTGCGAAACCGACCAATCAATGACGGTACTATACACCCTGAAATTTAATTGGTTGTTTTCCCGCGGCAGAACGACATGCCTTAAGAAGTACTTTCGAAGTAAAGAGTTAAAGTAAATAAATAACGATGTTTCTGTTTTAAAATAATTAAAAAAATATTCATCAACTCGAAAAAGTGAGTAACAATAGTAACTCTAGACGTAACTTGTAGGTACTAGGTACTACTCGTGTCACCACCTACAAAGAAAACCGATGCACAAAATAATGTCAAACCAAAATAAACTCTCGCACGTTGTGATAAGGCATAAAATGTTTGCACGGAATAATACAAAAAATCACCGCGATACCGACAAAGAAAAGACCGATTTAGAAATGTTCAAAGTAAAATTAGCTCTCGCGTGTAGTGATACGGTATAAACTAGCCTGCGCGCAACAATTTCAAACGAAGCCGCCGGCGCCTATTTTTCCCGTGCGGCACGCGCGGCTGTGACCCTGACCTACTTAGTTTTCCCGCGAATGTCGTACGCGCAGCACGCGCCATCACTGTAAACTGCAATGGATCGACATTACAATTACAGCAATGTGGAGTACGTCGCTATGGTGCAGCTGTATGCTAGGGCTGATTATGACTCCCATGCTGCCCGGCGACTTTACGCAGAGCGGCAACACTTGGAGTCGCTCCGTCTTCGCGGGGTTCTGAACCCCCAAGTCCCATCTCCACGGACGATCGTAGCGGCGACACAGCGGCTACTAGATCATGGACAGTTCCATGCACCGGCACATGCACAGGGCAGAGGTCGACCAGCCGTTATTTTGCCAGCGCTCGACGAGGAGATCATCGAGTACTTCGAACGGGATCCGCGTCGAAGTACCTACGCGCCAGGCCGAGGCTAGGTTTGGCGTAAGCCAGTACTACATCTGGAAACTACTCAACTCTGAAGGACAGCATCCTTATCATTTTCGCGGTGTTCACGCTCTGCACGAAAATGACCCCCAGAACAGAATTGCGTTTTGTCAGTGGTTGATCGCCAACCAAGATAAGAACATTTTGTGGACGGATGAATCAACTTTTACGCGAGTTGGTATTTTCAACCAGCGTAACGAACATTTTTGGGCAATAAATAACCCACACGTTATTCGCGAGTGTGCGCATCAAGTGCGTTTTAGTGTCAATGTGTGGGCCGGCATAATGAATGGCCACCTCATAGGGCCGCATTTCGTGGCAGGACACTTAACAGGTGGAACCTACCTGGAAATGCTACGAAATGTTATCCCGGACTTATTAGACGACCTTCCGCTAGCGGTGCCCGTGGACAACCTTTATTTTCAGCAAGACGGGTGCCCGGCTCATTATCACCGCGCCGTGCGAGAGCACTTGAACTTGGTGTTTCCCCAGCGCTGGATCGGACGCGGCGGACCAGTGCCTTGGCCACCAAGAAGCCCGGACTTAACTCCGTTAGACTTTTACTTGTGGTCTGAGCTCAAACGCCTAGTGTATCGTGACTCGTGAGGAACACGAAAGTCGCGAAGCGTTAGTAGCTGCGATAGTGGACGCTTTTGATATCGTACGTCGTGAAAGAGACACCTTGTTTAAATTAAAAGAGAACCAATTAAAACGTGCGCGATTGTGTGTACAACGGAATGGCTTACAGTTCGAACAATTACTCCGTTACCGGGAAGTGTAAGTACCAACTCGTACTTTTGTAAATTAGTAGTAGTTTAGCTGATTAAAATTATTGTAAATAAGTTGATTCAAATTTTGTAAATACGCCTCAAATACTTTTTTAAGTATCTAATTCAGAAAATTCGTTTTTTTGGTTAATTTTTCTTAGTTTTCTTTTTGAATTTAATTTTGTGTTCAATAAATTGCAGATAAAAAAGTATTTATGATGGTCCTAAGCCCGTAAAAGTATGAAGGGAAAATTTGAATAACATGTTGGTTAACAGCTGATTGAAAAGCACGTGGGTCAATGGCCTCGCGGCCTTTAATAGTAACACTAGACGTAACATGTAGGTATTGTAGGTAATACTGGCGTTGCACGCGCCTCAGCCCTCAAAGGAAAGCGATGCATAAATGGTCAAACCAAAATAAGCTCTCGCACGTGGTGATACGGCATAAAAGTTTGCACGCAAAACAAACGAGCGAGCCACAAGCCGACAAAGCAAAGACCGATTTATTAAATGTTTAAAGTAAAATAAGCTCTCGCGTTTAAATTATACGGCATAATCTAGCCCGCGCGTAACATGATCAAACGGAGCCGCCTTCGAACCTAAAATCCTTTCGACGGTGACCTAGCACCCGGGTCAACCGCCTGCTGTCGTTCTGCCGTAGATATCGGGAGGTATACTATTCGTTCGTGATCGCTTTCGAGTTTAGTTTTTCACAATGTTAAATATGCCAGTTTTTGTTTCTAATATTTTATATAACTATGAAACGATTGTATTACATAGACAAAACCATTTCGCTGCGGGAAAACAACCATTTAAATTTCACGGTGTATATTACCTGTGGTACTACTTACTGAGTCTGCCATTCTGGTCACAAGGCATAAAAACCCAGTCAAAGTATTCAAGCTCAAGTCCTTTTTACCTCATGTGGGTATGACTTTTTTAATCTACTGATTTTTCCTTCGATCTACTGCTAAAACTTTAATTTTTCTACTGATTTCTTCAGATTCCATCTGGCAACACTGCCGTGATCAAATAGGCGGTTCCCCCAGGGCGAGGCCTTCCCATTGCACTGCGGTTAGGTTGACCCTTGCGATTATCCCTAATGTGGATAACTCGGATGCGTAATTTTTGGTAGTGGGGACTGCGTTCGCGCCGTCCCCCCAGAATTCCTGACACATCAAAATTCGAGTTCGAGAGTTTACTCACACGGTCACACCATAAGTTCTCGAAAATTCTGTTTCTCACATTGATTGAAATTCACAGAGTTGATATTGATACATCGTGTCAAGTCTGACTGACTGAACTAATCATGAGAATATTGCTGATACTCTACCACTTTAAATATAAGGACTACGCACCGTACGTACGTAATTTACAGTTAGCAAGTAGCTTTACACTACAACGACGCCATTGTTGTCAGCCATGCAAATAGCAAAATAGACTCAGCCTAGCCGGCTTGCTACCCACCGCAAAAATGACAGATCCTCTAAATTTACAACGAAAAACTAGTGTAGTTATTTTCGCGGGTATAGAATATATCGGAGGTTAAAATATCCCACATAGTCCATGAGATATTTTAATTAAATTGTAGTAAGTTCCTTCTACATTTATGGCTCAGTAAAACCACCAAGCATATTTTGTTTGCCGTAACATAGCATGTAATATTTGATTACTAATTACGTATGTACTTGATTATGCAATAGTCGAATTAAATAACTATCGGGAGAGAAAACCAATATTAATCTTTCACTCAGACGAGTTTTGCGAAAGCGCCATCTACTCTGTATAAGAGGAACTTCTATAAATTCACACGTGCAGCAACGCAAAAATTAACTCTAAACTAGTATCGGGCTACTCAAGCACCTTCATTGCACTTGTTTTCCGTTTAGTTTAGAAGCTTGCCACTAGGGCGGCATTGCTAATGCTTATTCCAAAAATAGAATATTACGCCGGTTTGTGTTTTTATTTCCAACCTTGAACTTAGTAGTCTTCTCTTTGCTTAGATTAAAACATGAACCTATTGCGGCGTTAATGACAATTTATCCTTAAGTTCCTGATAAAAACCTAATTAAATGTCAACACTTATGACTTCGTGACGATTCAAGGAAATACATTTTTGTCTAGTGGGCACAACTGGGCACATGCATGACGTATAACACAAACTGCGATTTGCAGAAACTCCGCTACTAATCAATTATAGGCCGCAGAAAGACAAGAAATATAGAAACTACAGGTACTACAATCTGTCAAATTTCTTTAATGGATTTTCAACTTTGCTGCTAGAAAGCAAACAAATCAATATGAACTTCAAGTAAGCAAGTAATTTAGCTGACCGCTGTAATAACACAAATAAGTTTAAATGGACAATAATTATAGTCTGAGCCGGTTCTAACCCTCGGGAACAACTCACTGCATAAAGGGTAGGTACACACATTGTTACAATTATACGCACGACAGAATGGAGACGGGTTTGTTTGTTTGTGCAAATAAATGTTGCCATTTTTCACCAAACTGCTAGTCCGATTTTGATGCAGTTTTCAGTTATGGGTTCGGGTTAGATTGGTGTATGTTCTTAGATAGGTGCTACGGTGACAACTCACCAGGGGGCGCTGCAGCAAACACTTTTTGTGCAAATACAAGTTGCCATTTTTCTCCAAAACTACTAGTCAGATTTTGATGCAGTTTTCCGTTGTGGGTTTGGTTTTCATTGGTGCATGTTCTTAGATAGATGTTACGGTGATAACTCACCAGTTGTCTACTTACGAGGGAACTCCTTAACGGTAAATAGCACGGATACGAAAATTTGTAGACGCGTTCATATTTGATAGATAAACATGATTTTTAACACATGACCTGATCCTGTAGCCAGGATTGTCTTCTCGCTAGGGGAACTCCTCAACTTATTACGACAAAAATAAAAAAGTATTAATTAAAAAACCTTTTTAAAAATAAGCTTTTATAAAAATGCACTGAAAAGAAGAAAATAAACCTTTTAGTAAATGAAAACAAAAAGCTTTCATAAAAGCTTGTCCCGACTTGGGGTCGGCTTCCAGTCTAATCGGATTCAGCTGAATACCAGTATTTTTACCCACGACGGAACGGAGACGGTCTATGCGTTAGGCGTGAGAGGATTTTTGTTTGTGCAAATCCATGTTGCCATTTTTCTCCAGAACTACTGGTACGATTTATATGCTCTCTAAAAAGTTTAAAATAAAAAGCAAAATTAAAAATTTTGAAAAAAGCCCACGGTGGTTAAAAAGTAATTGGAAAAGGATAAAATAATAAAAAATAAAAAAACTAAATTATTTTAAATATCATCTTAAATAAAAATAAGTATCATCATCAACTTCTAAAGGTCCCCACAGTAGGGGCACGGCCTACCCAATAAGGGTGTAAGTATAGCGCTAAAATATCTCCATTAATTCAAGTTACTATACAACTGCAAAACTAGTTCATTTCATGGCAGCCCCCGACGGATATTCGTGGGTTTTTTTAAGTTGGGTTTTTTTGTAAATTATTTTATCCTTTTCAAATTACTTTTTAACCGTCGGGGGTTTTTTCAAAATTTTTAATTATAATTGAGAACGACAAAATAGAAACCCGTTCATGAGCATAATCCCAGTATTTCTTTTGTTTTCGATATTCCTGGCTGAAATACACAACCCAATGTAAAAAACGGTTCATGAACCATTAATTAATCACACTGAAAAATAACACATAGAGGCAGTAGCGGCGTTAGGGGGGGGCGAGGGTGGGCGACCGCCCAGGGCGCCGGATCATATCCCCTCCGAGGCCTACTTCCTCGTAAATATCCTAAACTCGCTGACCCTATAACTTCATCTGCGAACTTCATCTGCGTCACATAGAAGAGAGAAGCTCACAAAAGCTAAAAAGAAGCTGCCAAGTTTGTCAACCGAAAATGAAATTGCTGAAATGAGGAAGATGATGATCGACTTTGATAACTTACTAAAAGAGTATTTAAATGAATGGTTGTTCCCTTATACCTATCCATTGCCTTTTTTTCGTATGGGTTTAAAATTGCTGTTAGGGGGCGCGCTAGAAATCTCGCCTAGGGCGCTGGTGGTGCTAAAACCGGCACTGCGTAAAGGTAAAAAAGGAGAGTAGTGTTTCAATCAGATTTTTTGCAAAAGCGCCATCTGTCCAGTTCCAGTGGAACTACTATTTATTCACACGTGCAGATATGTGACAGTTAACCCTAAACTGTTATCGGGCAATTCAAATTACCTTGTTTGTTGTTTGAACTTGTTAGCCACTAGGTGGTGTTACTGATGCTCATTCCAAAAATATAATTTAGAATGCGATGAGTAATCTATTTCCATTTGAACTTTGTTGTATTAGTTTACAGTCGTGTAAGAACTAAAGAGCTACGTAACAAATTTAAAAAAAAAATATGAAGAATCATGGTGTTGTACAGTTTCTACTCATTAGAGGGCGCTGTACGATTACGTCACGTTTCTGAATCGCGGTGTTAAGATTCTCCGGCGTCGAACGACCCTCGCGCGGTACTGTAGAGAATTCTTACTTACCTGGCATGGGGGAAACCATAACCCATAACGTGGCATGGGAAACCATAACCTGGCATAAAAGAATTGTTAAAGATAAGAAAGAAGCTATTCAATAGAGATGTTATATTAGGGTCATTCATAGAGATAGAAAGAAATATGGAGGGGCCCCGATATTCTATACCATTTGCATAGACAAATGTGAGTGAAATACGAAACAGAATGTGAAATATCGTTTTGCTTCATTCTATCTAATGTGGTAATCGTATTTGATAAAAGAGACAAAAATATTTCAGCTGTTGCTCATAATGACAACATTTTGTTGTGACTTAGTGACAGTTGTAGGTAAGTGCCGTATCCGCCATATTATGCGACGAGTTTTGTGGTAGTTCTGCTGTCAAATGAGTGTTTACTTTTGCATTTATTGAGATTTGTGAGAAAATTACGAAGAGTTTATCTTTAAAATTGCACGTATATGGTGGAAAACAGCTATTCAACATGCCTGCGTGTTGTGTTATGAAGTGTGGTGCAAGAAAGAAGGAAAATCAACCTCAATTGTCTTTGCGCAGGTTAGTAGCCGGTTTTCATGAATTATTACACATAGTAATACACTTTTGAGGAAAAAAATGCTAAGGGATCGTGAATTTATGGCTGTAGTGTTCATATTTGGGCTTATTTTCGTCCAACAGACCTTTTTTTAATTTCATAATTTCATTCGTTTGTTTACAATAATATGTCATGGTGGAATAGTGTAGTACCGTTGCTGTCTCAGATTAAAGAAATAGGCAGATGGAACGCTCAGAACACGCGAGTGGTTCCACCAAAACAAATACAAAATCAAAAGCAAATACAAACTCGCGACAGTACCAAGCTACGCATCGTCTCGCTCACACGTCACTAGTGATTTGTCATTTTAGGTCAAAACATGCCGTCTTGTGTGTTTAAACACTGCAAAAGTTGTTCACAAAAACTAAGAAAACAAGATGGAATATCTTTCCACAGGTAACTCTTGTTATTTTTATTGTTTTGGTATTTATTTTCCATCAAATATTTTCGGCTCACTTGAAACACAAAACCTCAACAGTAAGTCGTCTGTGTTGCTAGTTTATGACGGGAAAATTACCCTGAATTAGGGGAAAAAAAATAATCGATATTTTTTATGCACAATACACATTATTGTGCATAAAAAATATCGATTAATTTATACATACGTAATTGCGTATAAGGAAATATTGTATCTAAAGGGTCCATTTAATTTCATGACGAATATTTTAACCTCCGGCATTACTAACGATACTAAATTGTACTACGCAACTCAAAAACATTATTAAATTATTAATGCATATTAGTATGCAGTATTTAAAACCTCACAACAGCTGACTTACACATACTACATCACAGTAACAGTCCACTAACACTGCGATCCAAATTATCACTACGAGTGGCGCGAGCGCCGATCACGTCACGGGACAAATCGATGAAATGCGTCAATACACCTGCGCAGTTGTAATGACACGAGGTCACTAGTTAGTTCCGTCCGGGTCGTAAAGACTTCGGGTCTCGGGAGGGCACCCCTGCGCGCGGGGCTGTATTCGTATTTTTGCGTGAGAAAGAGGGACGGAGAGCATGCCTTTAAACTATTTGGGACTTGTAAGGATATACCGCGCTCGCGCCGCTGGATTATTTTATTATTTGATGTATGTTTACTTTTCGTTCCGCGCGCGGTGTACTGCGCTTTAAAATTTTAATATTTCAAGACTTATTGGGGTTTATGAAGTATTTTATTATTACTTTTAGTGTTTAATTGCAACAATTAGCCTTTGCCATGTGACATGCTACATTTTAAAGGTTAGGTTAAAAGTTTAGGTAAATACATTTGCTTAAATAGTTTATTAAACAAATTACCAAAAAGCGTTATAAAGTGTTATCTTGTCTGATATAAATTAATTAAATAGTTAATAATTACGCATATTTAATTTTTATGCTCTTATTATTGTTCTGTTCAAATACTACACGCTTTTGCTATCTGGGTATAACCATAAAGCAAAATCGCGTTTCCAATTTAAAAAAATAGTAGTACAATATTTGGGAACAATTTAACTGAACAAAAATATGGGAGTATTTCTCAATATCTGGCAACCGTAAACGCACACAGACGCGCGTGTCCCTACACGGCGCCTCTTGTCTGCCGCGCACACATAAATAAAAACCGGAGCCACCTTGTTTGTCGCGCATGTTCTATCTGCCTATTTCTTTAATCTGAGGTTGCTGTAATATTTTCCGATAATAGTTCCTTCGCTGTGCTGGTACGATATCGGTATAGTACTTACGTGTGCTAATCGGTTCGCGAAAATATGATTATTATTGTTCGCACGAAAATTAGGTACGCGTTTTGACTGACGAATTTGACGTGGAGTTACGGATACCAGCCCGTTACACAATACAAAACAAATATTGCATCACGAAATTCCTATTTTTTTCAGGCATCCATCAAAAAACAACATCAAGAGCCATATGTATTCTGTGAGACGAGCAACGTTAAAAAATCGGATGTTTCTTGTACATCTACTGTAATGCCTCCATTGCAGCTACCCCATCTAATTGTGGAAACAATGCACAGAGGTATATATCCATCTACTTAGAAGTCGACCGTTTTACGATTCGCTGGCCTTCTTGCAAAGTGTACGTGTTTGCCTTTTTTGATTTTTGTTTTTTTTTTTTTTTTGATTTTTGAACAAACTAACATTGTTTAGAAATGAATAGTGTAACGCGGCAACCCCACGACCATAAGGTGGATAGTAATGTTGGCCGCTCTGTCAGCCACATCCAATCGGATGATGGCGGGAACAGTAGAGAGGTTGGCGACATTGTTAAGTGTAGCGAATCAGGCGCCGAGATTCTTACCGCGCAACCCGCGGAGCAGGCGCCAATAGGGAACGTGCACAACGACGGTGGTGCCAACTGGCGTCACCAATCCGAATCATGTACCAAATTAATACTTGACATTGACATGTAAAACAAGTAAACAGAATTAATTTTATTATTGAAAATGATTATTCTAGCTAATCATAATCCATTGTTGCATTTCTGGATGTACCAATACATCCACAAAAATGAAAATTAATCAAATAGCGTAAAATAATAAAATTCTATTACTTTTCAAAGAATAGTACTCTCATACCATGTATAAGTGAAAAACGCAAAAAATGGATAAATGCAGTAACAAAAATATTTGAACACAATTTGTTTTTGTTACACTCTGCATTGAAAAAGTTCAATAGCCTTCAAAATCAACCGTGCAAGCAAACATTAAATGGTACTGGCGTACCATTTAAACTTCAGCAAACACACATATGTTGCACTGAAGTTCACACCGAATATTCCTCAACAGTTAAACAAAGAGTCCACATGTACTCAGATTATAAACATGGATAAACAATAAAGTTTTTAGTTGGCTGCACTCCTTGTGGTTTCCTAAGTTTTGTATCTAAATGCTACGGAGGGCGTTCTAGTGATTGCTTAGTTATAACAAATGATTATGGATTAGACTGCACTGAAGTTCACACCGAATATTCCTCAACAGTTGAACAAAGAGTCCACATGTGCTCAGATTATAAACATTGGTATACAATAAAGTTTTTAGTTGGCCGCACTCCTTGTGGTTTCATAAGTTTTGTATCTAAATGCTACGGAGGGCGTTCTAGTGATTGCTTATAACAAATGATTATGGATTAGACTGCACTGAAGTTCACACCGAATATTCCTCAACAGTTGAACAAAGAGTCCACATGTGCTCAGATTATAAACATTGGTATACAATAAAGTTTTTAGTTGGCCGCACTCCTTGTGGTTTCATAAGTTTTGTATCTAAATGCTACGGAGGGCGTTCCAGACTGCACTGAAGTTCACACCGAATATTCCTCAACAGTCTCCACATGAACTCAGATTATAAACATAGTTATACAATAAAGTTTTTAATTGGCTGCACTCCTTGTAGTTTCCTAAGTTTTGTATCTAAATGCTACGGAGGGCGTTGTAGTGATTGCTTATAACAAATGATTGTGGATTGATTTTTCTGCCTGGAGATACTGTTCTCGCTGATAAAGGATTCCCTTCCATTAAAACATGTGTTGAAAATAAGAAAGTTGTTTACGCCACCGTTTCTTCATGCACCACAATTTTCATCAGAGAAAATAAACGAAACATACAAAATTCATATTGGTCAACATTCATGTTACGCTGACAAACATTATTGATAGACCGGAACCCATGTTTTATACCTTTTATCATAATCAAAAATAATACTTTTGAAGAGATTTGCGTGACAGGTGACGGCATAAGTTTCCTTTACTGTCCGCATAGTGTCTCTTTTGTCGTTTAGTGCTGCCACCTATAGTTCCTGCACGTTCCCTATAAGCTTACCGGGGGAAGAACAGTCTACTGGTGATACTGACCCGTGTAAGACGCGGCGTGTTTCGAACCGCCCTCGTAAAAAGCCGGCCATCTTAGACCTCTAATCTAATGTTCTGTTTAATTAATGCCTAACGTACCCAATAAGTGATTTTCGATATTGTTCTTGTTTTGTTCATTAAAGTAGTGTGAAATTTAGCAAGTTCTTTCACTCAGAGGTGAACCCTATGCCCGTCGGCTACATTTGGCGTCCCAACAGTAGGGGCCTCTGACGACGCGTGCTTGCAAAAATTTTTTTACGAAGCATAACGCCGCGCCGCCGTGGCGTCTGTTCTCCAGGAGAAAGCTTCGTTTACACCTACACGTGGGAACTGCGGAACCTGAAGCACCAGGAGTGGCGTTTCCGGCGAACGACAATTTTCGCCGGGTGGTTCCGTTTCCGTTGTCATTAAAGCAACGATGCCAAGAAATACGAGATCCAGGAATCAGGAAGGAGAGTTAGAGGCAGAAGAGGAAACAGAGGAGATGTCCACGTCGATCACTATGGACCAGGGTCAGTTTGCAACCCTTATGAACTCGCTGCAGCAGAGTCAGGCAGAGATTTTCGCGCGGCTCATCCAGGAGGTTAGGACTTCGACACCTGCACCTGACGTGTCTATGACAACGCCCGCCGCAAACTTCTCAAAGTGCACCGCTCGATTTAACGGATCGTCCGCTGATGTTGACGGATTTATCGACGCGATAGAAGTGTACAAGAACTGCCTACAGATATCTGATGATAACGCTGTCAAAGGACTTTCCATGTTGCTAGTAGACTCAGCAGCATTATGGTGGCAAGGCATAAAAACCAGCACCACATCATGGTCGGACGCGATGCAAAAACTAAAAAGTGCATTCGGAGAACATCGTCCGCCATTTCGCATATATTTAGAGTTGTTTTCATTGCGACAAAATACCGACACAACAGATTTATTTATATCGAAGACAAGAGCGCTTTTATCGAGATTGCCACAAGAAGATCTACGTGAAAAAGTTCAACTAGATATGGTATACGGGCTTCTCGATCGAAGAATAAAAAAGCGGCTCGATCGTAACTCCATATCATCTTTCGACCAATTACTACACCGTGCCAGAGCGATCGAGGAATCGTTAGTAGACAGCGCATGTGACAAGACACCGGCACTGACGCATCCGAGCGCCAGTCACCAATCTACGGTCACCGGCTCTCCTTCAACTTCGGCACCAAGTGATAAAAACACTCGCAGCAAAAGACTGTCGTGTAGTTACTGCAAGAAATGGGGACACGAAAAATCGCAGTGCAAGAAGTTATTAAACCACAATAAAAGTGATAACGTAAAAAGTGACAACGAGAATAGTGATGAAAACTTAAACAAAAATAAAGCTATTCAATGTTATGGGTGCGGTACCCCTAACGTTATAAAATCTAAGTGCGAAAAGTGTAAATCTAGTTTTCAAAATGCGTTCTGTTCGGTCACGACAACTAGTGATAGCGTAAATTCAAAAGTGCACGGTTCCCTTCATCGCGTTATCATGCAAGATGAATGCACGTCGCCGTCGGGCGAGCCGAGATCGACAGCCGGAAGCGTTCCGCCCGCGCCACCCGCGCCGGCCTCGCAGAGTCCGTGCGGCCGCGCGGGGAATTCCCGCGCCGTGGCTGCTCGATGCCTAGCGACTAACCGCGAGCGTACTGATAACGTTCTGCGCGGTCGAAAGTCGCCGGGCCCTCCCCGCATCGTTCCTGCCGGTACCACAGGTAACTTAGCGTCTTGCAACGCTGGGGGTCACTTAAAACTTTATTGTGATTGTGTTACTGAACTAAGACATAATAACGAGCATTCTAGTGTCGGGAATAATGTGTGTTATAATAATAATAGAGACACTAAGTTTTCTGTAGATTCAGAAAATACCCTTTTGCAGCATGGACATGTAATTAAATCAGTTGATAATGATAATGCTTCCTTATCATGCTGCATTAATATTAATAGAAATATTCAAGGGTCCGATAATATTCAGTGTGATTGTGTATGTTCTTATTGTTGTAATAATAATGTTCATAAATGCTTAGGATTAAGCTCGGTAAATGTTAATAGTAATTGTTTATGTTCAGAGTTTTGTGATAATGTTCATAAATGTTTAGATTTAAGCTCGGTAAATGTTAATAGAAATAATAAACTACCAAATGGTAAGAAACACCTTGCGTCTGCACAGGGTCGAACTCAGGGAGGTTCAATCAAGGGGGAGCCTAATAATAATAGACCTTTGATGCAAATAGGTATTTTGGGGGAAAATGGGACAGCGTTACTGGACACTGGGTCTAGGGGCTGTATTGCCGGTCACACACTTTTTCGTATTTTAATGAAAAAAGGTCATCCTTTACAACAGTGCACTAGAAACATTCGCCTAGCGGATGGCTGCACGCGCCTGATGGAGGTGCTTGTTACAAAGGTACAGGTGAAACTTTTTCATAAATTTGTGCTCACCGAGTTCATAATTTTCCCCGAAGCGAAAGATAATGAAACACTTTTAGGTATCGATTTCATTAACAGTGCCGGACTTGTTATCGATTTCAACCAGTGCCTTTGGCATTTTTCGGATAGTAGAGATCAAAAGTATACATTGATTTCAGAAACCTTTTCGCCTCGTCATTCATGCGCCGCGATGAATGTTTTACGCGATGACGAGGGTGCAGGGTTAGAGGATCAGGAGCGTGAGGAGCTTGCCCAATTACTCACGGATTTTCATGAGATGTTTAATCCAATTGGGGAGCCGACTCCATATGGGGAACATCATATCGACACGGGAAATAGTTCTCCGATAGCGACACCTCCATATCGCCTGACACCTGCAAAGAAGGAGATTATGCAGCAAGAGCTTACCAAGATGTTGGCTGAAGATATTATTGAAGATTGCGAATCTGCATGGGCTGCTCCAGCCTTGCTAGTACCTAAACGTGACGGCAGTTTTCGTTTCTGCGTCGACTATCGAAAGTTAAATTCAATTACAAAAACGGACGCCTACCCAATGCCACGCATTGATGAACTGCTGCAATCTACTAAACGTGGACGTTGCCACATGAGTACAATAGATTTGCGATCCGGATACTGGCAAGTGTCAGTTAAGGAAGAGGATAGGGATAAGACGGCTTTCGTCACTCCTTTCGGAACCTTCCGTTTTAAAAGGATGCCGTTCGGTCTGAAGAACGGACCGGCCACTTTTCAGCGTTTGATAGACAGAATGCGATCCGGTTCAGCATTAAAGGATGTTACAATACTAGGGTATTTAGACGATTTGTTAATTATAACGCAGGGAGATTTTTCCAGGCACCTGGAAGACCTGCGAATCGTTTTTGAACAGCTGATGAAGTTCAAATTGCGTGCGAACCGAGAAAAATGCGTATTTGCAAGAGAATCTGTTAAATATTTAGGTCATGTGATCTCACAGGAGGGAGTCTCAGCTGATGAAGGGAAGATTCAAGCCATCTTAGACATGAAAGAGCCGTCTTCGCTGGGACACCTCAGAACATTCATACAAACATGTTCCTGGTTTAGGAAATTTATTCCAAAGTTTTCAGAGGTAGCAGAGCCACTGACAAGGTTGACGAGGAAAAATCAACTTTGGATATGGGGACCAGAACAAGCTGAAGCTTTCAGTCATTTAAAAAGACTTCTGACGTCAGCGCCGATCCTCATACAGGCAGACTACTCTAAACCATTCATCCTGCGCACAGATGCGAGCAACTACGCTATAGGCGCAGTGTTACTTCAAGGAGAAAAGAATGAAGAACGACCTATTGAATTTGCCAGTCGTCTGTTGTCAGCAGCAGAGCGAAATTATTCGACCATGGAGCGGGAGGCTCTGGCGGTCGTTTGGGCCGTCGACCGTATGCGGGGTTACATTGATGGCCATCCAGTTATCATAGCCAGTGATCACCAACCTTTGAAATGGCTGCTGTCATTAAAATCGCCTACGGGTCGTTTGGTGCGTTGGGCACTAAAACTGCAGGCCTATGAAATCCGGTTTGAGTACACTCCCGGAAAGGTAAATGTGGTGGCTGACGCACTCAGCCGCCCGGTCTGTACAGATGAGTCTCGCGAAACCTGTGGAATATGTTCCGTCATTATTGATTTGCCTACGCGAGATCTTAAGGAGCTACGTGCAACACAAGAATCTGACCCGGTTTTCAATAAAATTATAAAGGAATTGGAAGGTACAGAAGAAGTCTCCTCTCGTCGTTGGACTGAATGCGGTTATATTATGGAACGTGGTATCCTTTACCGCTATAACCCAGATACAGACAACGAGTCACCGCAGTTGGTGATACCTGTAAGCATACGTGAGGAAATTCTGAGAGAATGTCATGATGCACCAATTGCAGGTCATCCTGGTATAGAGAGAACGTACCAAAAGATAGCTCAAAACTATTATTTCCCTGGTATGAGAAGAATAGTTACAGATTACGTAAAATCATGTTCCTCATGTCAACGCTATAAAGCGACAAATGAAAAGCCACCTGGTCTGATTCAAACACCGATTTTAAACCAGCGCAATGAAGTCTTGGCTATCGACTTATTCGGACCACTGCCAGAGGGCGAAAACGGGGAGAAGTGGATCCTGTTAGTGGAGGATACCGCGACAAGATGGGTAGAATTGTATGCGCTCAAAGAAGCAACCTCTATCGCCTGCGCAAGAGTACTCATAGAAGAGTATTTCCTTCGGTTCGGCTTACCACGTCGCATTATTTCGGACAATGGTGTCCAATTTGTTTCAGCAGTCATGCAGAAGTGCATGTTTATTCTTGGCATTACACAAGACTTGATACCCTACTACCACCCAGAAGCCAACCCAGCGGAAAGAAAAAACCGGGACATGAAGACACAATTGGCTCTGTTGGTTGGTACGGATCACCCCTCATGGCCTAAGCAGCTACCGATAGTACGGTTTAGTATGAACAGCGCGGTTTGTGAAACGACAGGGGTTACTCCTGCATATTTGACGTTCGCACGTGAGCTGAGGTCACCGTTAGAAGTGTATAATGATCCAAGAGCGGTCTTACAGAAGGATAATTTTGTACCACAGATCACTCCCTACCTATCAAGATTTTTGAACTCCTTAAGTGAAGTTCGTGACAGAGTTGAAAAACTGCAGGACAGAAGGAAGATTTACGCTGATCGTTCAAGAAGAGTAGGACCAGAATTCAAAGTAGATGATAAAGTTATGTTGGCAACACATCAGCTGAGCGACGCCAGTAAGTCAAAAACGGCTAAGTTTTTTCCTAAGAGAGATGGGCCTTATGTTGTGAAGAAGAAATTGAGTCCAACAACATACCTAATCGCATCTCATGGAAGTCCTGGTGAGGTATTGGGCAAATTCCACGCTAATCAGCTCACCCCTTTTCGAGGACGAGTAGATGAGTCCACTCAACCACTGGAGCCTAAGAAAAAGCGAGGCCGACCTCGTTTGCAACCCATTCCTAATGACTATAATGTAGGGCTAGACCACGATCGAGGACGTAATCGTGATCTAGAGGGGGAGTATGTAACGCGGCAACCCCACGACCATAAGGTGGATAGTAATGTTGGCCGCTCTGTCAGCCACATCCAATCGGATGATGGCGGGAACAGTAGAGAGGTTGGCGACATTGTTAAGTGTAGCGAATCAGGCGCCGAGATTCTTACCGCGCAACCCGCGGAGCAGGCGCCAATAAGCTTACCGGGGGAAGAACAGTCTACTGGTGATACTGACCCGTGTAAGACGCGGCGTGTTTCGAACTGCCCTCGTAAAAAGCCGGCCATCTTAGACCTCTAATGTTCTGTTTAATTAATGCCTAACGTATCCATTGTGTGATTTTCGATATTGTTCTTGTTTTGTTCATTAAAGTAGTGTGAAATTTAGCAAGTTCTTTCACTCAGAGGCCCGAACCCTATGCCCGTCGGCTACAATAGGTAGTTTAAGTTTTATTTTGATACTTATGCATATTGTTGTTTTCATACCAAATGTTTATTGAATAAATAAAACACATGTTGATTTTTACCGAAGTTTTATTTAATGAATAACTAAAAACGAGGTGCGATACTCAATAATGAATGTTTGTGTTTTCATATTTAAAAATAATCTGCATAGTATGAGCAATTAAAGCTGGTAAGTTGATTTTTGACATACCTAGGTGTATTGGTATGTTTGTAAAATATTACAAGAAATGCAATTTACAAAGACCAATAACTATTTTCGTACCCACCAAATTAGTATTAGTATCCCTTCGAATTGGCCAGGAAATTAAATTACTATATCTGGCAAACCTAGTCCGCATACCTACTAGAAGCTACAGACCAGATATAAAATAAGCGAAAGCGCAAAAGTGATGCGACTAAAATTGTTTATAAATTCTGTGCAGAAAAAACACTACATTAATTAACGGTCAGTTATCAGAGGAGCATAAACTTACTCATTTTTTTGTTACAACAGACTGTAAGAATCTATGCTATAATAATATAGAGGAAAGATTTGCTTTTTTGTTTGTGTGTTTGTTACGATTAACTCAAGAACTACTGTTAAAAATTCTTTTAAGTACCATTATAGCTACATTTTTACCGAGTAACATAGGATATAAATTATATTGATGTCATGCAAATTAGCCGAGCTATCACAATTTTCGCGGGCGAAGTGCTTAGTAAATTATAAATATGATTCCAACGTGATATCTAGTAAGACTCGTAAAACTATTATGTAGTATTAGTATCGATACTTGTTATAGTAACAGTATATTCCATAATTGGTACATCCCTATCATTGGCAGCCATTTTATGAGAAATTTTGTGGCACCTTTTTTTTGTAGGTATTTCCAGTCCATCTACTTCTCAAGTCAATGGGGTAATTTTTAGGTAATAATATTATTGAATATATTAGTTAACGCATATTATGATACCATACCTATTACTGGGTATTAGTAAAATATTCGTGAACAGATTCATTATTAGCTACTCAATCTAATATTGATACCTGCTTTTATTCTCTGAATATGAAAATTAAATATGCCTATTACCAATGATAATAATGAAAATGATGAATGATGATGAAAATGAAAAACCACCACCAAACCAAAACCTCCACCAAAAATTAATACAAACAAAATAGCTACTAACGTACGTATTAGGTAAATATTATCAATCACTGCGTGCACGTGCTATCTGAATACCTACAATATGGAGTCGCTGTGAGCTTCGGTCACCGCTAATATTCGTATTAGATTAGCGAATACACAAAGTGACCAAATTTGAAAAACGGTTTTCATTGCTTACTTACTTTGTTCCCATCTCATGCAGCTTTCATACGGAGCCCGACGTGTACCTATAACTTTATCTTTACAATTACAATACACACATTACGTGCATAATTCGACAAGCAAGCGGCCAGATACTATTCATACAATACAATATTCATCTCGCTCACTCGCCCGCCTAGAGTCGGTCTAGGCGAGTCTTGTCATCTCGCTCACTCGTCGGCGAGCGAGTGAGTGAGATGACGGTGGCGGCGGTCGGCAGTCGGCACATAGTAGGTAATAGAATAGACTAGCGAGCGAGGTGAGTCGCACAGATTATAGCCTCGCTATTACGCGTCCCTAATATTTGACTAATACCTAGTAACCTATTACTTTACATTCGCGTATCCTAATATTAATATACGTGGCTTGTATTATAATACCTGTACCTATTATGAATATATTAGTTACACCTCTACTATTCAAGCTGCTTTCCGAAGAAACACAGGCTTACTTCTGGATGGTGTAAAGCAGGGTAGTGGCAATACAAACACTGGAAATACTGCTAGAAGGTTTTTTGCAAACCCTGAAACGACCGCGGAAATTACAAAATTAGACGTCAATTTAATTAGAAGACTCGCTGTAATTTTGCAATGCATTTCCTCAGGCGAAAAAATTGAAATCCAAAAATTCAAGTTATATTGTGATGAAACAGCAAATTTCTTCGTACAGTTATATCCATGGTATAACATGCCATCAAGTTTGCATAAATTGCTGATTCATGGATCGCAGATAGTGGAACACCTATCAGTAGTGCCTGTAGGTTTTTTGTCTGAGGAAGCATCTGAAGCAAGAAACAAGGATTTTCGTAAATTTAGAGAAACTCATACGCGAAAGCACAGTAGCATCGCCACTAATGAAGACATTCTTCATAATCTTCTTTTATCTTCCGATCCTCTTCTAACGAGCCTACGACCGAGGATGCCCAATAGAGTTAAAAAATCTTCATTTAGAGAACTGGACGATTTGCTCATACATGACCAGAGTGAATTGGAGCTTATTGACATTTCAACAGATACAATAGTTGGAGCAGTTTCGGAATGTAGTGACATTGAAGAAGATGACGACAATAATGATCATGATGTCGTTATTGATGAAGACGAAGAAAATATAGTTTAAGTCTTATAGTAATATAATTGTTAGTAACTTTAAGGTAGTATTAGTTTATTTATTTTTTATTATAATCAATATTTACAATTTAGTTATTAGTAATTGTTTTATTTTTTATTTATAAATTATTATAGGTTTAAGTGTAATTTATTTAAAGATTTAAATATATTTTACAGTGTTATATTATATAAATAAAAAAATTATAAATACGTATTTTCTTATTCATCAACATCATAAAACATTTCTTTTCTTTTTGATTTGTTATTGTTAATGCGATGTCACAACTCATTACCGATATTTTTTTTTTCAATATACATATAGAACTCACTAATGCACCTTTTCTTCATTTAACTTCTTATGTGTAATTCTTAGTAATTATAATAAATAATTAGATTAAGCAACTTAATGACTCATTAACGCTTTTGTTATATTGCAACAAAAGCGTTAATAAGTCATTAAAGTACTCACAAATGCACCTGTTATTTAAGGAACTACTTAGTGATGACTAATTCTCAGTAATAAGTATACTTAATGTACCTCCATTCCATCAGTAATACAATAACAAAGATAGTTACTATAGGCAAAATATCTCGAAAGGGGCGCTCTGCGGGCACCATGTGTCCTTGAAGACGTGGCATAAAATAGGTAAAAGACAGTAGTGAAAACCGCAAATCGAAACAAGGAGGGAATCATGAGATACAGACATTTTTGTGTTCGTTTCCATACAAAAATAACAGTTTTCATCGAATAGCTCCTAAAGTGCTGGTCAAATAAAAAAGCATAGTAACATTTTTTGTTGTTCTTCAATAGAGGAATGCAACTGTATATATATATTTTTTTAATTAAATACTTTTTTAATTTTTCATTCTATGTCCGACCTCTTGTATGGGGACGATCCACTGTGCGCCGTCCCCCTCAGAGATCCCGACGAGAGTAGAGACTAACTTGTCCTGTGATAAATATAGAAAAGTATGTAAGTAGTATGGTGTAGAATAGAGACTATCGTTAATGTTACATGAGTAGTATGCTAGGTATGTTTGTCGAAAAAAAGTATCCTATAATAAATGATATATACATACCTATACTATACTATATGATATATACATACCTATACTATACTAGATACCTACTCATAAAAGTATCGAAACAAAATCATCGATTCAAAGTATCGAGTACTTTTTAGGGCCTAATGCGCATAGGGCAAGGTTTTTATGAAATAGTCATTTGATCGAGTTACACGAACTTGGAACCCTCCAAGTTGTATTGATGATTTTGATGATTATTAAGTATTCTGTAACCGTGTAGTGTTCTGTGTGTGTCTGTATTCTGTGTACGTCTTACAGCCGCGAGTAATATTTTAATCGTCCTTTTTTAAACTTTCACGATCAAAACACATTATAAAACTGAAAGGAGCTCGGGAAGGGGCGGGGGGGCTTAAAGGTAAAGATTCGCGAAAATACCCGTTTATATGTGTTTTATAATATTTTAATCAACATACAACTTAGCACTGGCCTGCAAATTGCAAAAAACGTAAGAAAAATTGAAATCCGCGGGCTGGTTCGAGCATTCACCTTAAAACCGCGATTCAGAAACATGGCGTAATTGCATGTACAGCGCCCTCTAGTGAATATATTTAAAATCAAAAAGCGAGCTTCGCTGAACTGAAATTACTGTATTGAGTAGAGTAGTAGGATTCTTCTCTTGCCATATGAAACACAGCTCTTTTAGTTACTAACATTATTTGTACCTTTTCAGTATTTTGAGGATTCCCTATACCTACCTCTCAATCTTTCACACGTCCAAAGCCAAGGTTCTCCGAAGGACTAAGTCGAAATTTGGTTCATTTACGATTATCTGTAGGTAATCTCCATCTCCTGCGAATCGTCATGGCCGAAATTCGCTCAATAGGACATTATTTTTATTCGCAACGACGAAACAGTGTTCAGTTCAGGATTAGAGCGACGTGTACCTGTGGCGGCCGCACGGGGATGCTTCCGATGAGCGTGGCGCAGCCGATGCCGGCGCAGTCACCGCTCAGCACCGCCGAGCGCGCGCTCGTGCGCAGCAGCTGCGTCAGCACCACTATGAGGATCTGGGGATTTACACGATAACTTTGATCACGGGTAGTAGTCACGACTAGTTTCGGACTAGACACTACTAGCTAGTGACAACTAGGGTCAGGCTAGTTTCAATCTAGGTTTGAAAAGCGTAGAGCTACTTAGTTTCGGATTAGTCACGAAGACAATCGGTCTAGCTCCGGACTATAGTAGATTTTAATAATGTTGAATTAGTTTCGGACAATTCGCTATTAATTTCAAACTGGTCACGACTGCTCAAACTACTATAATTAATTAAATACACGTACGACAGTTAAACGTACCTGAAACAAGAAAAGGAGCATGTTGAAGAACTGCAGCGCGAGAAGCGCGCGAGTGAGCGGCGCGCGCACTGCCTCCACACAGCCGCGCGTGTGCAGGGAGGCCGACAGGAGCGGGGAGGCCTCCGACCACACCTCGTGCCACTCCGACTGCGACAACAGATGGTGGAGACGTTTGGATGATGGATGTTAAATGTCTGACCTATGGTGATTGTTGAATGTAGATTGTATGTGTTTGGATGTTTGAGGAAGACTTCACCACTTGATGAGCTACTTGTTTGTCAAATCATACACTAACAATGGATGCTAGAAATTGGATCATGGATACCTATTTTACTTGTTAATGGATGATGGACGAATTACGATGGATGATGAATGGTATGAAAGATGATGAGTGTTTAAAACAGCATGTAGGTAGGTACCTATTCACAATTAAAATCGAGTCATGATCATGGATAATTTATTAAGGTTGAGTGATAGACTTTGAGTTGCTTACTCAAAACCAGCGTACGTGAATGACCAGATATGATCGTCGACGAAGTACAAAGAGTATAAGTTACTGTCTTAGCCAGGCGCGGATACAGGATTTCCTTTAAGGGAGGCAATTTTTGGAAAATTCATAAAAAAAAATTATAAACTTTTGATAATAAATAGCCGTTACTTTACACAAATCCACGATATGCAATATACAAGGGGTCCGCCAGCTTTTGGGCTAGGGGGGGGGGAGCGTAGCGAGAAATTCTTACGACACCTTGCCATGGACTGGTTAGAATGGTTTCGAACGTTCATATAGGAGTTTCTTGGTCGAATTTTAGATAAATGCAAGAGAAAGTAGTCTGTAGAGCGAGCAAAGCGAGCTCGAAAATGTTAACACTTTTTCTACCGACCTACTGCAGTTACCTGGGCCTCTTATAGACAAAGTTAAGACTCATAAAAAACTAGGCTTCAAGAGCGAGCGTAGCGAGCTCAAAAATTTTACAACATTGCCTCATATAATTTATTATGCTATAATATTGCATATATACCTATATAAGGCCTCAGGGCAAGAGGCTCCTAATTTATTTCAGGCTTTGTCTATTGTATAGATCGATCATGCCAAAATCCAATAGGAGTGCCAATCCAAAGTTAGAAAAAAGGAGCCTTTTTGATAAATGTTTTTTTGCAGGGTTATACAATATCTTAAGTGATTCCATTTTACGCTACAATTTATTACGTGTAATACCATTATATGGCATCAGACAGGAAAAACTATAACTTTTAAAAATCCTGAGTCTCTAGGGGCAGCTGCCTCCTCCTGGCAACATGACAAGATATACAACTAGAATATTTAGTTTCAATTCCGTTAAATTAGTTCAAGCTTGGCTAAATGACGTATTTGGTCCGGTTCAGGGGGGGGAAATTGCACCCATTGCCCCCCCCCCCTCTGTATCCGCGCCTGGTCTTAGCCAAGTGTTGGCAGATGATGCGAGTTTATGTATGGTCTTAAACATTAATCAGGTAAAATGTTACCTGCTGCAGTGGGTCGTGGTAGCAGGGCGCGAGGACGCGCGGCGTGCAGCAGGAGTACGGTGACACAGGCGGCAACACCTTGCCGTCATCACCTGCTAATCTACAGCACATTATGCAGCATAAATATTAGATACCTGTCCAATAGAATTTAAACGCGGTTTCCCAGATTTTTTCAAAATTCAACAATGGTTCATTTGGGTCTGGTACTGGACTAAGATAGAAGTTTGTTATTGGTGACAGACATGTAGTTAAAATCAATCATAGCTTAACATTTGACACTCGATACCTACAACTTAACTTTTTTAGATTAACTAAGTGTTTTGTATTATTGTTTTATTTATGTAAACTTACTTCATAACAAGGTCTGATCCCTCGTTCAAGAAGTCCATGTTGATCCAGGGGATTTCGTGCCAATCTGTCGGCTTATCTGCACCACAACAACTGAGCTCTACCTGGAAAATAGCAAAATTTTAAAGCATATTCATAATCAGCGTTTAATGTTCCCACTGCTCGGAAAGGCCTGCTCTTTGCAAGAAAGAGTGGGCTATTAATCCAACACACTGACCCAGCCAGTGCGACTAGTACGATTTAGTACCTAAATTGGGTAGATACCTAGGTATAACTTGTTTTTGAATGTTCGTTCCAACAATGTGTCGCCGTTTCCTCATAACGTTTTCCTTCGCCGTTTTCAAAGGACCATCTGGTGATGGTCTTTTGTGATTTATTTCATCATCACCCAATGGTTCGGATTACACAAACATTTACACAATCATGTTTTTCTTTATGGCTTGCGGTTAATAGCCGCAACTCGCCTGATGTGAAGCGATGATACACCCTAGGGAGAAGCACGCTTACCTACCTAGAAGAAACCGATTCGCTCAAATTTATAAGAGATTAGCGGACGTCATGCGGTATCACCCGCGTAGTTCCCGTTCGAACCTTCTGTATCTCACGAGTCGATCCGTACCATTTTAACTAATCATTTGGGTATGAAACATGTTGCTGCTCGGCTAGTCCCAAAAGATCCGAATTTTCTCCAAAAACTCAATCGCATGAAAGTCGCTGAGGACATGCTAGAACGAGTCAGTTCGGACCCAACATTCATGAAACGCATTGTTACTGGTGACGAGACGTGGGTTTACGAGTTTGACATGCAAACTAGTCAACAAGCTTCGGAGTGGCGCCTTCCAACTGAACCGAAACCGAAAAAACCACGCCAAAGTCGATCAAAAGTCAAAGTCATGTTGACTGTTTTCTTTGACTATCGCGGTGTTGTGCACTCTGAATTCTTACCGGAAGGTCTAACGGTAAATAAAGAATATTATTTGAGCGTTATGCGGCGTTTAAGAGAGCAAATTCGACGAAAAAGGCCAGATTTGTGGAAAGAAAATTCTTGGATTTTGCACCACGACAATGCGCCTTCGCACAAGGCTATCATTGTGAACGAATTTTTGACCAAACACTCAATAAATACCATCCAGCAACCACCATATTCACCAGATATGGCTCCTGCTGACTTTTTTCTTTTTCCTAAACTCAAATTACCACTTCGTGGCACCCGTTTTCAATCGATAGAAGACTTATATAAAGGAGAATTCGCGGCGAGAACTGAACTCAATTCCGGAAGCAGCGTTTAAAAAATGTTTTGATGAATGGATTATTCGTTGGCGCAAGTGTATCGTTTCTAAAGGAGCATACTTTGAAGGTGATAAAATAAATTTGGGTGAATAACAGACATTTTGTGTATTATTGATCTTTTCCCGGTACTTTCTTGACAGAGTAGTATTAGTGTAAATTAAAAAATGATCAGGAAACAGAGAAGCAGGCATTGAATTTCACAGACTGTCTCGGGTTCGAACACACAACTAAGATCAATGATCTGGTTCAATTTAAAAGAAAGAAAGCTTAATGAATGAAATTGCAGACTAACTTTAACTAAGTATAGCTAAGCAATCGCAGCAGATGGGCAAACTCATAGATATAGTAAAGAAGTTTTTTGTTTTTTTTATATTTCTATGGGCAAACTCTACTTTCTAATCATAACAGGTACCTAAATACCTAATCATAAATTCATAACTTCTACCTGCATAGTATCCAAAAGCGCTTTCCACGTCGGCTCTGTGAGGTATTGCGAGATTCCGATACGCAATGACGAAGACAACTCTTTCATTAGTGCCTGCAATCATAACAATATTTTACTGATGCCGGACAAACTTTGCAGCACGAGTCAAACGAAAGTCTAATAATTATGTGTAATAGAGTCACTTCGGGTTATTTTTGTTTTTCTTGTTTCGGGTTATTTTCGGGCATTATTGTTCAACAAATACTACTAAATCAAATGTCGGCCGAACCGAAGTCTTTAGCACCCCTGAAATAGTCGTTCATGACTATTTAGCTGATTAGTAAACCCTCTCCTAGAACTTAGATCAACTGGCAACCAGACATGCGTGCTCATCATCAAATCATATTGATGATAAGATAACCAACCTTCAAGGTACCCCGGCACGCTAGATACACCAGCATCCCATTAGCCGCGACCAGAGACCCGGTGATGAGCCATACGCTGCTGACCAGGGTGGCTCTCGTCCAGTGCGGACACTTGAGGAGCACGGCGATGAGGCGCAAGCCTCCCGTGTAGTGCAGCTTCATGCCGTACGCTTGGAACAGGATGAGGCCGTATAGGAGGACCACTGTCACCTGCGAATGTACAGGATCTATAATTGTAACTTAGCTATAGGTAAGCCATTATCAGACCTTGGTTTGGCTACGAACTGCACCCTTAAATCACACACGTTTTGCGACGCCGACTGCGGAGACAATAAATAAAAGAAATTGCTTACAGTATGCCAGTGGTCACTGCGACGCGACGAAAGTCGCGCGAAAGAAACATGTGAAACTAGTGCGTCGCGACACAAAAGGAAAAGAAGTGATGTTACTTCTGTGTCGCGACGACGAGGTAGTGTACGTTAGCGTTCACTGCAAGGTCCTAGTTGAGGTCATCTTTATAATATGCCCAAAACATGATCATCATTATAATATCGTCGAGAGAGTCATCGAGTCATCTTTATAATATGCATAGAGTCATCTTTATAATATGGAACTTACCAATGATAGCAAACAATCATGATTTCTCCTTACCTTATGTATATGCTTAAGCAATAGCATGACCCTCAGACTGGTGTTGTAGCAGAAGATGACCATGCACAAAGAGACCACGAGCTGGGCGATCAGCAACGCGCGCAGCACCCCCGCTAGCCGCGCGCGCCCGTCTCTACTGAACGTGAACACACCCCACGCCATCCAACATTTTGTTGGAGCATGCTAGCTGCCTCTGTGAAAGTTAAGCCGTGATTTCAAAATGGTGGGATGCAGTGCTGTAAATAGGGCGGTGCCACCGGTGCCCAGGCACAGGGCGTAGACTCGGGGGCGCAAGAATGGCCAGACCAGGCAGGACTATTATTTTTTTGGTTTGCTCCTGATAAGTTCCCGCTGCGCCCCTAGTGCTCGATTTCAACACATACGTATGCCATCAAATATATCATCAAAAACGTCCGTTAAATTAGGCAAAACATCACGCTCATTTTTTTTGGCAGCGCACGAGCGTATTTGTGTAGTGGCACAAAAATTAAATCTTAAGCATCAGGGTGGGAGTTGGGAACCTACTCAATCCACCGTAAGATTTTCTATTGAACTATGAAATGGAACTAAAAACAATATTCCGCATATTAATGAGAATCACCTTTGGAAGAACATCACACTAAAATCATTATCTTCTTTTTTTCTTCAAGAATCTCTTCACCCAGATCAATGCAACACAGTTACTTATGCGTTTGTTGAACTGCACTTATTCCTGTTTACCCGTAGGCTTCTTTACAATTATGTTAGCATAAATTAACAAGTTTTAATAAACCACAGTGTGATTGTTTGATTACTGATTTCTGCGGAAAATGACACAAGGTTGAGATCCCATGACGTTAACCATAAACCAAGTCCCGATGACTGTAAAAAGTTTAACAGGAAATAGGTCTGTACTTCTGTAGCATATCTAAAGATTGTACGAACTTAGCCTTGTCATTATCATCTTCATTCTCTCAGCATGTCGTCTCGTCACCTCATCAGTCACCTCCTTTCTAGCCAAACTGACTGCAGCTGCACCTTGTTTGAAATATAAATGAACTGTTGGATAAATGGATACCTCTAAGTGTGCGCTGTCAGAGCTCACGGGCGATAATGGTCGGTGGTCGCCGCAGAGTCAGTAATAAATAGTTCTCCAGACCGAATTTTGGCCATGGCGGGCAATCTCAACGAAGACTAGCTACCGAAGCGGGATAATACTTTATTGCACACTGTATGCATAATAGACACAAATCTATGTTCTCTCTCTTCCCTTAGATACTCTCATATTCTATCCCAAAGTTAATGATAAAAACCCGTTCACATCCCAGTGGTTTAGACGATTTAATCTCATTACACAAAGAATAAAAATGTAGCATGTAAATAAAATCGAGTAAAACGAAATTTAATGCATTCAATGGCGTAACCCCGTGACGTAGACAGAGTAGTTTTCTCTGTCTACGCCCCGTGAGCCCCTTGCGTGCGTGGTACTCGACCAACACCCCTCAACGTTACCAAGCAACGTTACATCGATATTATATTTAAACTCTTTACTGTCGCTACTGGCCGCACATAAAAAAAAAGTGAAAAAAAAAAAAAAAAGACGGGAACCTTTCAAAAATAATGTCGTTCCGTTGTTTTCTTCCGAAAACATAGATTGTCATTAAATAGAAAATATTAATTTATTGTGTTAATTAAGACTGATTGGTTAATTAGTGTTGTTAGTAGATAACTATCGCCAATATGGCGGACGAGCCTTCAGAGGGAGCGCAACAGGCCGCGCCAGAGGGCAAAACAGAGGGAGCCTCAGAGGGATCACCAGAAGGTGCACCACAGGAAGCACCAGAAGGCGCACCAGAGGGAACACTAGATGGCGCACCAGAGGGCGGCCAAGTAAGCGTACAATTTGCGGAACCAGAGGAAGAAAAACAGGAGGAGCCAGAACCAATCATGGTCGCCCCGGTAAGGAAGCGGCCTAAGGTCGCGTGGAGCGATGACTTAAGTCATAATTCTGAAGAGGACAGAGGTAATAACACGAATAACTTCTTATTGTTCATAATTTGAACCAAGTTTGAAAAGTATTTATCCTTGTTACTTGTTAGGCTAAAATAAAAAGATAAATTAACACGAATTAAACAAAACCTTCAATTATTTTTCATTTAAATGAGAAAGTACCTACGTCTCCTTAGATGCCTTAGCGATTGAACATATTTCGGATCATAACCAGAGGTAGAAAAAAATAACCCGGCAAAATATCGGTATTTTTTATAAATCTTCTTTACCCATACATTTTCAGAACGCGAACGTCTCGCCCAACTCGAACGAGAGTTGGCAGAAACACCCATAAAACCGATATACGAGCCCGAAGACCTTGAGAAGCTGGTAAAGTTCATCATGAAGATGACATCACTCTACGATCTCCGCCCTGAGGACTGGACGGACAACGTGAAGAGCATCATTGAAGAATGGATCCTCGAACCAAAGAGCACCACCCTCTGCATCTTTTTCAAAGGAGACAAGTTGAGCGCCTGTCACGATATCCCCAAAACTCCTGTCTATGATTTGACTTTTTTCATAAGGCCCCTTGACTTCGTCTACAAAGTTGAATCGTTCCATGATGAAATCGTTTTCGGGACGTTCAGAGATTCTATTGAATCAAATGTTATTCAGATTTTGGAGTACGTGTATGCTCCGTATTTCTTCGCTGTTACTACGTGGCCTGACAGTAAGTATTGATTTTGCAAACATGGTCATACTACGCACCAGACCCGAAGAGCCTCATCAATAAGATTTCACACCAGCCCCCATATTGACAAACGCTTCGAGAAGTAGTATATCTATCTCAATTGTCTACGTAATGCCAAAAAAAGATAAACATACGAATCGAAATCGAATCGAAGCGTTTGTGAATACGAGGGCAGATAGCTAGTCTAACAAAGTCATTATTTCTAGTGTTGGGCCGATTTTAATGTTTTCCTCTATCTTCAGGCGTTAAAAGCGAGTTCTGCACCCATATCCATACATTCCTCGCGAAGTTAACCGACATGTATTACAAGATGTTAGGTTTAACCGTCCTCTACATACCCCGGGAGGGACAAAACCTGTCCTTTGAAAAGGCCAGTGTTGATCGCGAACTGGTAAAGAGACTAGAAGGAGTGGTAGTCTACTGGACTCATCAGATCAAGTCGTGTTTGGAAGACACGGCTTTTGTGGCTTCTCAAAAGGAGTTGCTGTGTCCCAGTGATGAATATGACTTTTGGGTTTATAGACGTGAGTAGGACTTGTTTTTTTTGTAGAATTATTATTCTAAGTACCTAATTGGTTATGTTTATTAATGGGAACGAAAACCTTCTCTACGAAAACCGCCCTTACTGGTATAATGTAAAGGTGCCGTCAATGCCGTAATGTTACTACTGATGTGACAGTTGACTGCACCTTCTTAACAAACTGCTAGATCTGAATTAGTAGTGTCCGAGTGTAAATGGCGCTACTACCCATACTTAAATTACAGACGAAAACCTGAACGCCTTACTGCACCAGCTCAAGAACCCAGCAGTGAAGCACATAACGAAGATCCTAGTCACCACTCACTCCACCTTCATCCACCAGTTCCAGTCCCTCTGTGAAGAAATCATTCAGAAGATTGGAGAGGCTACCTCCAACATCGAATACTTGCAAGTTATCAAACAACCATGCGCAGTCCTTGAGTGCGTGGTAGACCCCGACGAGATCGCCAAACATATACCAAACATTATAAACCTCTTCCGTTTCATATGGATGGAATCTCCTACCTATAACTCTGAGACTAGAATCACTAACTTATTCAAAGCCTTGAGCAACCAAGTCATAATTTTATGCCGGAATTATATTAAGTTAGATGAGCTCTTCGAGGGTCAAACTGTTAAGGCTATAGGGGAGTTCAGTAAATGCATTGACTGCTGTAAGAAATACAGGGAGATTTACGATGTGATGGTAGAAGCGCATGATGAAGTGAACCCTGGGAGCTGGGACTTGGATACTGGAGCGATCTTCAATTATATTGACTCATTCATCCAGAGGTGCTTCGATATGCTTGATGTTTGTAACTGTATGATCATTTTTGGGAGGTGAGTTTGATTTAAGTAGTTTTAAATTATCCTAAACATTTGAAGAAAAATGTACCTACAGTACATCCAGAAAGTTATGATTACCTGCTGGTTGTAACACTCCGCGTTTATTAACAACGCTCCATCATTTAAAATGTTTCATCTCATTTTTATCTGAGAATTCAAACAATCCACTTATGTATGTTTCTTTGGTGTGACTTTTTTTTTATAGCCATCTACACTCATACCTATTGTAACACTTATCTTGTCCCATGCTCCTCATTCCACCGCGTCATTTGACCGCCACCGCAATCAGATCCTTCTAGATTACTTTTCAGCCATATACTAACTCCGTGTCCATTTCGGTCATACCACACATACTCCTTAACACGACGCTCGGCACAGCATCAAACTTCAGTTTTTGTAATAAGCTTATTGTGTCTCAATGCAGGGTAAAGGATTCCTTTTTCTCTCGAGAGAGAGCTATTTCAGCCCAATCCTTTCCTCAGTTCGGGCCTGCCGCGTCGCCGATTCCTATTGTTTGGAACCCAATCCGTAGATTCGATTTTTTCGCCCTTTTCTGATGCGACACCTTTATGGCTTTTATACAAATTCCAGGGTAAACGAGCTGGAAGAAGTACCCAAGCCGTACTTTGGCGGTGCCAAAGGCGATCAGTTCGAAGCTAAATGTGAGAAGATAGAGCAAATGTTCTTCAAGGCGCTTGGTGATATTACTGGTGTTTCCAACTCTATCCTGGATGTTCAAGCTCCTTCGTGGTATGATGATATACTCGCCTTCAGGATTATAATTAAAGATATTGAGGTGAGGGAAGATTAAAAAAACGTATTATTTGATTTTTTTCAATGCGAAAGACTAGATTTACGAATTTTGCGTTTAAATAGTTACGTACCTACTATGACCATTAATATAAACCCTCATAGTCGGTTGAATCGCTACTGATAAGAAAACGCTCAGTTAACCTATTCTTATTTTTTTTGACGTGATAACGTCATATATGTCGATGAACACCGGCTGGCACGCACGGCAAAGGGTCACACCTGTACGCGCGCCGCGATCAACGCCCAGCCAGTCCAAACCATTGGACCTAGAAAACTGAAATTTTGCATAGTGGTTCCCTTTATCTAATGTAGACAATGAATAAGGAAGGATTTTTCGAAATTCAACCCCTAAGGGAGTTAAATAGGGGATGAAAATTTAAAGAGAGATAAAGTTGTGTATTTAATCCTTAATTTTCGAAGTTAAAATTACAAAATTTATTATCTAGGCGTATGGTTGGAAGCTAACGCAACGGGTGTTGTTACAATTTAAATCCTTAGGGGGGTGAAAAGGGAGATGAAATTTTGTTTGTTTTTAAAATCAGCAATATCATGAAAAATGACGTTATCGTAAAATGATCGTCCGTAAACCGATTTTACAGACAGCCAGTTTTTTTCGAAGGAGTCAGGGTGGAGTGCATCGTTTACAAAGTCTGTGTGTGTGGTTTTTATTTTACTAAAAACTTGTGTCATATAAAGTGGCGCAACTTTGCAATGATTTCTCTTTCCAACAAGTCAACAAAATCAAGCTTTTCTCCTCTTTGCTATCACAGCATAAATATCAATTGCTCGACAGATTATCATAGAGAACTTGGTAGACACGGTGTTTGAAGGCGTCAACCACGTGGAAGAAGCTGTGGTTGCTCTCTACTCTCTCAACAATTACTCCAAACGGAAGAATCTCAAACGAGTCTTCAAAAGAAAAACTGCTGAGGTACGCCCTAAGGCAACTTTTTAGCTTATGAAGCCAATTGACAGAAACAGAACCAGTATTATTTCGTCATGACCGTCTATCTGTGTATCTTTCCGGATGTCACTCAACTATTTAACTCGGAGGCTTTGTGTCTCCACTCCCCGCTAAACAATGCTGTAGTGAAATTATGAAAATTATTGGGTGCGGCAAAATTCCCTCCCTCACGACTAGAAAACTTTGCTGATTAGGTCTACTGTTTTTGAGATATTTTCGGTTACAACCGGACTCGCATTAATAACTCCTATTTTTTTTTAATGACATGTCATGATGATCAGATGTGGGCGATGTTCAGCGAAGAGGTTCAAGAGGCTAAAAAGGACATGGTGTCGACGCGCAGCATGGCTCCAGCCGACATGCCCAACTACGCGGGAAGAGCCGCCGTTCTGCGAATGAGGAAGAACAGACTCCTGTACTTGAAGAACGTAAGTGCTCTAAGGATCTTCTTCTTCATAATCAGTCAACAATTTTTTTTTAATCTCAGATGTTGGCCATTATTGTCCTCGTTCTTGATGTTTCCCGAAAACAGAGGCCCAAGGTCTGACAGGTCAGGCCTGTCAGGACTTAAGGCGTGCTTCTAATTGGAACACAGCATCTGTTTGTCAGCTGAAAAAAGTGCGGCAGTAGTCGCAGAAATCAGAACATGGAGACACCTGGATGAAGGGTAATACAGGTGGAATTGTCAATAGTTTCCATTTGTTTACTCGCACTACGGCGCGAACGACGTGTAGAAACTGAGGTTTGGAAGGCAGTGACTGAAGTTCGGCGCCACGAATGTAACTGGCACTGCCGTGTCTTGGTGCTATCAGGTGGGCGACTCCGTATTCTGTGATGGTAGCACTTCCTCAGAAAAGCTTTTTCATAAATAAGTATCTCTAATAAATCTCAAAACTTTTTAATCTCTAAGTATTGAATATTTTCAAACAGGTAATGACAGACGCATCTGCATGGCTGCTTCCATGCAGCAACTCGGAAGACGTCATCATGCATGTGAACAGGCTGATGGGCGCCATCGATGTCGCCGTCAGGGAGATCTGGATCTCTTGGACGGTATGGCTAGATGTAGTTAGGTACCAAGTCAAGTAGATGATTTGAAGTTTTACTCCATGGATTGAGAGTTGAGACGGTAGTCACGCCCGGGTAGCCATCATGATAGTTAAGTGATTTGGGTGTTGTTATTTTGGTTAGCGCATAAACAACTTCAAAGAGCATCTTCCAGCAGCTGCATTCGATTAGACTAGAAGCCGATTTCAACACAGACTTGGGAAAGGGTTACCATACACTTAGTTTCTGAAATGCTCATCATTTCGGCTCGGCGCAAACGGGCCACCAACCACAGCCACCGGTAGCCAGCGAAAAGCAGTTCACACGCTTTTTCATACATTTTGTTGAAACTCGCCGCACACGCGAAGCCGGTGGCGCCCACTCGCTACAGCAGTGTCGGCGACTCGCGGTAGCACACGACAGCCACCGGTGGCTGTGGTTGGTTGCCCGTTTGTGCCGAGCCTTCAGTAACAGGGTGTAAGGCGAATGGAGTTCGAAAGGAGTTTGAGGCGATGATTAGGTTGGAGTACATCGGCAAGTTTTAACGAGGAATACCTTCTAATTGTGGCTTGGAAATATGTTCTTTAAAAACATAATTATTATGTCCAACAGCATAACGTGGACGAGCGATGTGGAGCAGGACTCAATAAGACCCTCATGAGGAAGAGCATCGAGAATCCTGGGCTCTTGGAATGCAATATTGATTCGTAAGTAATCAATATTTTCATGGGCATCATTTAGTTCCTTAGAAAGTCGTTAATCGAATGATTGATTACATTCAGATCAATTCTGGAACTGTGCCATGAAGCCAGCCACTGGGAGAACTTGCACATGGAAATACCGCTACATGCTTATCAGGTAATTTTAACTAGTGAATGACTATTGTTGTGTTGTTATTTGTTTCATTGATTTTTGGCTTGCTTTTCATTGAAAAAACGACACAATTCCATTAAAAGTGATCACCAGACGAGTTCGAAGTCACCCTAATAAGCTATAGATTTAGTCTGTGTGTACGAAACTTTTAGCCAGTCTGTTTGTATTAGGTTAAATCCTGAATTATGAACGTATCAGCGACCACTCCGGGGCGTACGATACGCCCCATCTTGTACTATACGGTGTCTTTACTTATTTCATTTCCAACATTCATTACCTACGCCAATCATGTCTCACAATTTTATCATCAATGCTAGGTTTACGCTAAGGGTGTGTCAGTGACCTGCGTGTACGAAAGCGTGCTGGCCGTCGTGAAGGGTTACAACAAGATACTGGACTCACTCTCTGAGGAGGAGAGACTGCTGTTCAAGCCGCTGATCTTAGTAAGTTATTCTTCATCATACATCTTTCCAGAAAGCCCTAAGAGAAAATAGCCCTAGCTATGGTTACGAACAGTTCTGTCAAGGTTGACTATTATTTGGGTGGAAAAAGAACCTTAACGAAAGGCACTTGTTCTCCCCGTCATTGTGATTAGTTTTTTGTTCCGTATATTCATTCTAGTTACAAACAGAGATAATGGAGGTCAAAGCACCTAACTTTTTTTGAAGTTAAAACTTCTTTAGGCGCGTTGAGCACTTTTTGGTTGAAGGAAAAGCATTGAATTCATCGTCACGTCCCGTCCGTCACGCTTCGTAGCTCTCGTAGTCAATCCTCTACGGCGTAGCACCACTTAGGCGTAGCAGTGCTACGACTGGGGCGGGGCCTGAGATGGAGTGATGGAGGGGAAAGGGGTTAGGGGGGTGAGAGGAGGGGGAGACAGGGCGACAAAACACCAGGTAGGTGAGGTAGACCTGGGGGCAGGGCCCCCAGGTCTACCTCACCCCCTAATCAACTCCCCCGACCCTCCCCCTCAACTACCTACGAGGCACCCCACTCGGACCCCCCCCTCAACTCATTTGCTAGAGCGAGTAACAGGGGCGGGAATTCTATCCCACACGGCCGCACAAAGCGACGGTGAGAAAATAATAGGAGCATGGAAAAGTACTGCCAGGTGAGAGAGAGAAGGGTGGAACCTGGATGTGCAAATACTCATATATGTATGTTCAGCCTTTTTTTTTGCCAATTGTGAACCGATTTCGATGATTCTTTTTTTTTTGGAAGAAAATTGCTTCGCGGTGATCCCGTTTAAATTTGGTGAAGATCTGGTGGTGATCTTCGGAGATATACAATGGAACTCTTCAATTATACAGCAAATTGGTCGTGATTGCTGCAATCGCTTGGATGTTTGTTGTTTTCACAACATCGTAATTCGTAACATAACATCACGCCTGTATGCTCTGAGGGGGTATGCAGATGTATGTATACAGTACACCCACATTTCGACAGTTAGGTATGTAATGTTCCATTTTATTGGGGATAAGCCTATTTTCATGATATGTATTGTTAACAATATGAAATAAATGACTGCCTCGTTGGTCTAGTGGTGGCGACTACTTAGCATGAGGTCCTGGGTTCGATTCCCAGGTCGGGCAGTGTTATTGGGTTTTTTCACCAGGAACTTCTCAGTAGCAGCCACGGAGTCTGGATTTGCGCCCGCGCTCGCTCCCTATTTCATGGGACTTAAACATAACTGGCGAAATGTGGGTGTAGGTACTATTGGGTACACCTCAGCCCAACTCTTCAGGGATTACAGGCGTGATGTTATGTTATGTTAAAATAAATGTATATTACAACTAAAAATGGAAAAATAAAAAGGTGAAGGGATTCTGTGACTTCTGGGACCACCCGCAATGTGTTGATTGTTGTAAAAAAAATGGAAAAATAAAAAACTTTTTTGCAAAAAATAAAACCCACTTCAAAAACACAACAAAGTGAAAAATAACTTTAGCTTCAGAAGTCGGTGACTTCTGTGTGTATGATTCAGTTTCTTTGCCACCGACTTCTGAAGCTAGTTATTTTTCACTTTGTTGTGTTTTTGAAGTGGGTTTTTTTTTTCCAATAAATGATTTTTTTTACAACAGTCAACACATTGCGGGTGGTCCCAGAAGTCACAGAATCCCTTCACCACCCCCAATGTGCACCACACAAGTGAGATAGGTACTGTTTTCAGCAAATAATAGAAAAAAATCCTCATAATTATTTATTTTAATATCACATTTTAAGCATAAATTAAATGCATTTCAATTTACAACATAATTTAATCACAGCTTTACCGTAAAGGAATTAACATTAATCTTCTTAACATACTTATATAAATCGCGTGTCCACATCACTATGTTCGTACACGATAAGCCGCCCAATGTAATTTGTGAATATGTATCGTTGGTTGTTTGTAGGCGAGTCGCTAGTATAATATAAATAGTAAATTGAATAATACAAAAATAAGTGAAAATTTCAGACAGTGTCAATCAAATTAAATAAACGCTCTCAACACAAATTACAGCTGCGCAAACAATAAATATAATAAATGAAATAATTGAATAAACATTACTAAAATTTATAATATATAACCACACTGGGGCGTATAACCACGCGTCGATTGATTCAATGTTTAGGCAGTCATGCGACTATTTCGCGCCAGTTCTAATAACTCACACACACACAAGATGGTTACCAAAATCGATGCAAGCGATTTTCGACACGCATCACTTGCAGATATCGCTAGAATTACACCTGAGCTTCAAACAGGAATCAGCTACTAATAATAATTATTGATCCTCTAAAGCTTCGACCCTGCTCCCGATACCGGCGAAATTTTGTTTATAATATGTTTTTAAGAAATATAAAAAAAAAAAAAAATGAATAAACGAAATAACAATGATCTTATTACAAATTCAGTAATTTTGCGTGAAACAAACATCTATCCACACCTTTCGCATAGGTACCTATCAAGTAAAATAAATGTTTGATCGCAAAATTTACCGGATTTACATAAATATTGGCACACAGATACATAGTTTATAGCCTAACTAAATAAATAATTAACGAACTCAACGCGGGTGAAACCGCGGCTTACATTCACAGTTATTTATAAATACGAAATTAAATTAACGTCCGCCTAAGCTGTAAGTATTTGCTTAAAAGACACACGGATAGTTTTGAACTCGTACACAGCCACGAGAAAAAGGTAGAACTTACAAATAATTTAAACTAATTCATCAAACATTCATCCAAATGGTTATTCATATCATTGTGTTCCACCATCTTAAAGCAACAAGGGCAAAGCGTCTTCGTACCAGTAGCATTCAGGGTCTGGGACTCATCCAATATCTCGTCATCATCATCCTCTATAACTAAACTTACGTTAATACTGACTGTACTGGCCTCAGGGGTATCATTATATTTTTTAAAGAACTTTGGACATTCATCCAAGTGTTCTTCTATTGGTTTGTCAAATATTTCTCCACAGATTGGACAGCGTCGGTCAACCTCAGCATCCTCGACTTTACTGGAGCCAGCTTGAAGTGATGATACTGGTACTTTTTCAATTAAACTTTCAGATGACAAGGTAGCTTCTGATGCAGTGTTCCTTCTGCCCTTATTTGCATTGACTGTGTTACTAGTATCAAAATTACAAGTCAAATCTATAACATCATCATCAGTGTTTTCAGGGAGTGATGGAAATGGATTAAATGCAAGGACTGGTGTAATTAAATCCAAGTCCAAACCACCATTTACTATATTGGTTATATTTGTTTTTCCATTTGTTGTGACACGACCTTTGCAGTTTATTTCATTATTATTACTTTCTGGTATTGCTTTTGATTTAAATGCAGGTATTGGTGGTATTTCTCCTACTATTTTTTTCAGTTCAGACGTGTTTGCAATATTTATAACAGTTTCCCTGTGGCTAGGTTGAGTTTCTTGAACGCTACTCACGCCATCCTTAGTCAATTTCTTAATTATATTCTTATTCAAACATTCATCCAAATGTCTATTAATTTCTTCATTATTAAACTTACCACTACAAACCGGGCAATCAACCAAGTCTATTTTAACTGCAACTAACTTTTTGCCAGTATCTGATTGCTTTAATTTGTAATCATCACCATACAAATCCTTTAATATTGTTGTAGAATTAAAGTAGTCGTCTATTTTCCTCGTTTTTGTGGGTGGAGATTCAGATGAATCTGTGGCTTTTGTTTTATTTTTTAGAGAACTGGACGGTCCTACCCTGTTTACAGGATTTTTAATACTGGAATCGACCTTTTTCGTAGGCTCGTTTATAGTTATTATGTTTGTCGACGCTACACTATGACGTTTGCCTCCTAAAACGTAGCCAGTCCCAGTGAAGACTGCTATAGGTTTTGTGGGAGGTTTAGGAGCCATAATTACTCCCTTTTTGCCAATTGTATAAACACCTGCACTCTTTGGTTTAGTTTTAGTAGTGGCTGTGATATTACCAGAATCTTTTAATACAGGTTTTACAGAACCATTCTTAGATGTAATATATTTTGTGATATCTGCATTTGGTTTAGTAGTGGTATTTTTCTTGCCTTTGGATTTTTGTTCTTTTGCTGGTTCTTTTATTTTAATGAACTTGCCTCCACAACACCTGTTGTGGTACTGCCACCAATAGTCACTGGGCCCCGGTGCCTTGTTCATGGTGCGTCGAACTATGCCGTAGTGAGGCGGTTTCAAATGACAGGGGCCATCGCAACGCCATACGTGTGTTAGGTAGAGGTTCACCTGAAAATATATATAATCAGTTAAAATTTAATTCATTTAGCGGAGGAGATTTATCGCCTTGCTACCCCTGGTCCGATTGGGACACCTCTCTGTAAAGAAGCACCTGCTCCCTGACCTACTCCGGCACCTACTCTCACCTGGGCCGCCTCATTGTGCCCTCGTCATACTGAGGTGACAAAGCAAGGCGAATCTAACAATTGCACTGCTTACCACTAGTAGACATTGTTGGTCTCTTTATCGATTCCTCCATCTCTGTCTAACAGTGGTACCTATGGTAACTAAATACTTGTAGACATGTGATTTCTAAAAAAACTGCGTCTCTTTCATGAATGCGAGGCGTAAACGTAACGTAAAATTCGATAGATTTTTTAAATAAAAATACAACCAATACCTTATTGCTCTTTGTTCAATGTTCAATTTCGAGACAATCCCAATTAGTTTAAGACACTTTAAACTAAGTAAATATTTTGTTTGCGCATTTGTGCTATGCTTACAGGACTAATAAAATATTGTTTACTTAAATTGCATTTAAGTAAACAATATTTATTTGTAAATAAAGCATCCAAATAGCAGCATTTAATGTTCTAACCCTAAAGTCGGACGAGAGTCTAACAGAACTAAATAATGCACTAAATGATATCAAATAGGACATTCTCGGTCTGAGTGAAGTAAGACGAGCTGGAGAAAACATACAAGAATATGAAGACTTCCTTCTATATCACATAGGCGAAAAAGAAGGCCAAAATGGAGTAGGATTTATTCTCAAAAAGCACATGATACAATATGTTGATGAGTTCATAGGAATTTCGGACCGTTTAGCAGTGCTAAATATAAAATTACCCAATTACGAAGACATGTGGTCTATTGTGCAAGTTTACTCTCCGACTGAACAAACAGACAAAAAGACAATCGAAGAATTCTATAAGAATCTAAACAATACTATAGAGAGACACGCATAAAAACTTAATAGTGATGGGAGATTTCAACGGCCAGACAGGTGAAAGCTTGCCAGAAGAAAGACGTGTTCTTGGACCTTTTACATATGGAACTCGACGAAGCAAAAATGGAGAAAGACTCATATATGTCTTTCGAAAACAACCTCTTTAGTCTAAACAGCAAATTTAAAAAGAAAGGTTCAAGTAAATGGACATGGGTATCACCAGGAGGCAAATACAAAAATAAAATTGATTTTGTTCTCACCAACAAACCAATGTGTTTCACTGATTTAAATGTTGTAAACAAATTTAATTTCAACACGAACCATAGAATGGTCAGGGCGGATCTCACACTACGACATACAAAGACACAAAAACCCAGGAGGAACTATGAAGGTAAATTGAGTATTCAAAACCTAGAAGAAGCTGCAAACAAACTGACTAAAAGATTTGCAGACTTTGAGAAAGAAACCAAGAACCTAGATATTCAAAAGAAATACGACTGGTTCGAGACTTCAATCAAACTAGCAAAAAGTACCTGCACTAATAAAGAAAAGAAGAAAAGTTATTTATCAACCAAAACAAAAAATCTACTTGAAGCAACGATCTTGATCCTTGCTTCAAGTGGATTTTTTGTTTTATGTGGTAATGTGTGGTATGGTAATCAGTTCCAGAGACACAGAGAATCGTAGAAAACGCATATCAGAGCTGAGTAAAGATATAAAACACAGTATGAGAAGGGATAGAAAGCAAAACAGAAGGGAAAAAATAGAAAAGCAAATCATTAGAACAGGAGGAACAAAAAAAGCATATAAAGAACTGTTAGAATCAAAAGCTTGGGTTACAAAAGTTAGAAATGAGAAAGGAATAGAACAAAACAGAAGATCAGACATAAAAGATATTGCTACATCATACTATAAAAAATTGTATGAGAACACGCAAGAAGAACATGGCGAATCAATAGTACTAAACGATGATGAGGATGAGAGCATACCCGACATACTACAACGAGAGGTAGAAGTAGCATTACAGTCCCAAAGTAATGACAAAGCCCCAGGGCCAGATGACATAGAAAATGAAATCCTATTGATGGCAAAAAATGTCCTGTTACCAGTAATCGTATAATAATGACGACCCCGATTGGCGCAGCGGTAGTGAGGCTGCCTTACGTTCTTAGGGTCCCGGGTTCGAATCCCGGTCGGAGCAAATGTTTGTGTGATGAGCATGGACATTTGTTTCCGAGTCATGGATGTTTATATGTATAATAAGTATGTATTTACAAACAAAAACTATCTATGTAGTATATCAACTATCTGGTGTCCACGACACAAGCCTTGTTGCTTAGTGTGGCACTAGATGGCGCTGTGTGTAATGTCCAGCAATATTTATTTATTTAATCACGAAACTATTTAATGAAATTTTAGCAATCGAAATTATCCCGATACAATGGACGCAATCTAATATAGTATTGTTATATAAAAAAGGTGATAAACTTAATAAAGGTAATTATCGCCCGATCAGCCTTATGTCTAACTTATACAAAATATTTGCGAAAATACTGCTACGAAGACTGGAAAGAAAATTAGACGACAACCAACCAGACGAGCAAGCAGGATTTCGTAGAGGTTACTCAGTATTGGACCATATACATGTTATGTTATGAGGCAGATCACAGAAAAATCCTATGAATACAACCAACTATATTACATGGCATATATAGACTACAGCAAGGCTTTCGACTCTTTATTTCACAATAAGATATGGGAGGCCCTAAAAGAACAAGGTATCGAAAGCAAGTACATAAGCATACTGAGGAAGATATACAAGGAAAGTACAGCATGTATACAATTAGAAAAGAAAGGAGAACATTTTAGCATACAAAAGGGTGTGCGACAGGGCGCCCCGCTATCCCCAAAACTTTTTTCGGCAGTCCTCGAAGACTAAATTGGGAGGGATATGGAATTAACATCGATGGAACCTGGTTAACACATTTAAAATTTGCAGACGACATAGTTCTCTTTGCAAAAACCCCACACGAACTGAATGTCATGGCAAATGATCTGGCATTAGAAAGTCACAAGGTGGGATTTTAATCCCACCTTGTGACTTTCGTTTTCTCCATGTTCATTTTTAAATGAACATGGAGAAAACGAAAGTAATGACCAATGGACCTAAGAATGAAACCATCAGGGTTGGCCAAAATGAGATAGAATACGTGGATGAATACATCTATCTAGGCCAAATTATCTCACCCACAGACAACATTGAAAAAGAAATCAACAGGAGAATAGCAAATGGATGGAAAAGATATTGGAGCATGAAAGAAATAATTAATGGTTAAAAACTGCAATAGAAGAATAATGCATCTTCATTAAATCTAAAGTATTCAACACATGCATTCTCAAGTCTCTCTCGAAGTCAAACATGGGCCCCCCCTAAACTGAACAGCAAGAAATTAAACATAATTATGCCAGGACTCGATGGAGCGAAGCATGATGGGAATCAAGAAAAAAGATCGAGTCAGGTTAGAAGACATCAGGAAGAAGACAAAAGTTCAGGACTTAGCAACAAATGTCAGGAAACTGAAATGGAAATGGGCTGGGCATATGAGTAGAGGGAAGGAGAAGTGGAGTAAGAAGGTCACAGAATGGTACCCTAGGAATGCATTAGAAAGAGGGGAAGACCCCGCCAAAGATGGGAGGACGACCTGGTCAAATTCGCAGATGTGACCTGGAGCAGGGTTGCCAAGGATAGAAATGAGTGCAAAAGGTTGGAGGAGGCCTTTGCCGATTGGCTATCAGCAGAAGACAACCTAAATTTTATATAAGTTAGACTAAAGAAATTGTATTACTGTTGAATAAATGGCTTTATTATTATTATTAAATTGCATTTACCTCATCATGGAAATTGTGATAAATAGTAATATTTAAGCCAGCTTTAACATTGATCCTGCGCATATGTGACTGGAATGCGGGTCCATGGCCATCTCTGTCATTATCTCTATTTGACACGAACAGCAATGCGTGTATCATCTCATGGAGTAGGGTCTCAATTAGGTCTTTGCGTGGTCGTAACTTTAGCAGGGGTTCACTCAATGCAATGTCACAAAATTGTCCGCCTCTGCATTCATACCTGAAAATAAACCAACCAAACTAATATTAATATTATTTATCACAGTTCATGAGATACAGCCTGGTGACAGACATATGGACAGACGGACAGTGGAGTCTTTAATAGAGTCCCGTTTTTACCCTCTGGGTACGGTAGCCTAAAAACATACAATTTTGCAAGAATGAAATAGTTTTTATAAATAAGAGCTGACGGATTCAGACCTCCCCATAATGTGCAACTTAAAAAATCACTCAGTATAGTGTTATTAACTTATTCCCGAAGGTAAAATAGGTAATAATTCCATCAGTGGAGATTTCAACAAGAGGTATAAATCAAACAACACTCCACTATAAAAACTGTGAATGGCTGAATGACTGTTGCTCATTCTTTTTAAAATCAAGCAAGGTATTACTAAGTCCTAGGTAGATTAATTTTGCTTGTATATAATTGTTAAAACAATGTAAAAAAACAAACTTATTCTTATCATTTAACACGCTCAGCGCCAAGACCTGTATGCCAATACCACCAGATTTTGTGTTTTTTTTATTCTCTAGACGTCATAGAGGAACGAACTTTTACCACCCACCTCCCTTCCCTAACCCCTCCCCTAGCGCATACTTTTTATATACACTGGCGTAGTTTAAACCCAAAACTTTTTCCTAAGCCATACCCATGTGCAAAAAAATACACATCTATACTAATATTATAAAGCTGAAGAGTTTGTTTGTTTGTTTGAACGCGCTAATCTCAGGAACTACTGGTTCGAATTGAAAAATTATTTTTGTGTTGGATAGCCCATTTATTGAGGAAGGTTATAGGCTATATAACATCACGCTACGACCAAAAGGAGCGGAGCATAAATGAAAGATGTTGCAAAAACGGGGAAAATGTATTCCTTTTGTTAGCTTTTTCTCTCTTATGTGACGCAGATGAAGTTGCGTGGGTTAGCTAGTCATTAATATGGACAAAACATTTGTGTGGATGAATCCCTTATCCCTTGGTGAGGCAGAATGAAATAAAGCAACTAAATATGATATCAAGATATTCTAACTCTGCATGGAAAAAGGTTATACCAGGAACCTTATGGTATATTGTGGAAAAATCAAAGGAAAAAGAGGTAGATATTTCTGAGAAAACGGTTATGTCTCTTAGACAAGGACTGTTTGGCGAAGCAAGAAGGTTTTACAAGGGTAATTATTACACTAGGGTCCCCTCTTGCATACAGACTGCAATGTCAAAATATACAATATCTTGTTGGTTCTCTCAGAGCTAACAGGAAACTTCTCCCTAAAGATGGCATGGCTATGAAACTGTAAAGAGAGGAGATGAGCACTAAGCAGACAAAAGTAATAGAAAATTGTTGTCTTGGTGCGATAAGCCCGACCTTAGCATGCTCTTTACAAAAACTCAAGACAATTGTTACCCATAGCCAACATCGCGCTTTGACGTGGAGTTGTGGACACCAGCCCGCTATACAATACTCATAGCCGAAAAAAGCCTGCTATATTGAAACCAGTGATCATCACAAACAATATTATAACAGCAGTAAATCATCAAACAACATTAGTGACCAAATGGCTACATCAGTGATTTGAGACATTGTACCAATAATTGGTACCAAAAGCTTTTTATTGGTTATTTTTTAACCAGTCTATACTCCCAACAAGTATCAACAAGTAATAATCACGAAATTACGATAGCAAGTTATTACAGGACTACTGGAAAATACTCTCAACCAAGTGTAATAGAACCCGGAACGTCAACTTCAACACCAAGAAGAAATAAAGGAATTGCAAAGCATTATCTTGTGAAGAATCAAGTTGGAGAGAACATAATTTGTTCAGAATGTTACAATAAGGGAACAAAGTACATGGTAAAGTAGTAAGAGCATCACAGGTTAACATGAAATGTTCCACTTGTGATATAATTATTTGCCTATTTATGTTCTCTTTGCGTCAATAAAAACATGAGAACATAAATAACATAACTTATCATTTAAAACAATAAAAAATACCATATTACACTTAAACTTCTAATAAACAAATTATCTAATCCTAACCCCAAATACACCAGGAAAATTCCCTAGGCCAGAGCATGATTTTGCTATACAAAATGCATGGAAAGTGTGTGCAATAGAGATACACTGCACTTCGATTGGAATTGTGCTTGTGTATTGAAAAAGATACACACGGTGCTGAGAGTGTTAAATATGTCTTTATGTGAAAGTTTGTGAGGATGTTTGTTTCTCTTTCAGTGCAAAAACAGAGCAAAACTTGGATGAAATTTGGCACACTGATAGTTTACAACCATGATTTGCACAGTGGATACTAGTAACTTTGGGAGTATGATCCTGTGGGACAATTATGGAACTCCACAGAAGAAAGCCGCGGGCATGAGCTAGTTCAAAATTTAAAGATTATTATGATATGCAAGCGAGTTGACCAAGTTCACCAGACGGCTGCCGTATGACAGTTCCCCATAGTGTCTGGGTCAATAAGGTACAAATTGAGTAGCAAATCACGGGATCAAGTAGACCATTTCTGGCACAAAAAGGCATCAAAATATACTTACGAGCAAATACCTGCGCAGGAATACATCCTTTTACTCCATCTGACCGTGGCTTTGCTTTCTAGCACTCCCCAGAAAAACAATTTATCAAAGTGTACAAACAATGAATGCACATCTGGTGTTGGGTCAATCAATTCTAACTCGGGATCACCTAGATTCATTTTTGAAACAAACTATTCAATAATAACACGATAATAAATTGAAATCATTCGCTATCATTGTTTTGTTGACAAATTCAAATTTTTTGACGTTCCTTTATTTTTATTTTTTTCCATTTGTTCCTGACGGAACAGGCTAAGGTCTGAGACCATGCTGCCTAGATGACGTTCCTTTATTCGTTGTCGCACTATGACAGCTGCGTTTTGTTTCTGTAGCTGTTTTCCGCGCCACGAGACGCCTCGCAAAGAAACGTGTTTTTATTTTAGTGTAGTTACATAAAGTTATATATTTTAAGTCGCTCTATTGAAATGTGCGCGCAGCGTCGCGTTTCGGTGTGAATTGAAATGACCCCTAATTTCGATTTTGGATACCAAATAAATTATGTCCTAAGGATTGAGGAGCCACTTTTTGTAACTTACTGAAATCCTCGATTTTGTAGTGTAACTACTTCAAAAGTTATTTAGGTGGCACCTCAATCTCAATGTTTGGATTTTGGAGCCACGTCAGAACTTCGAACGTCATGGATTAATATTTATAATTATTTAGTATGATATTGTAGCATTTGAGAGTAGTTAGTAGACAAAATCTGAAAACGGTTGTTTTATGATTAAAAAAAGTTACCATACATTATGTATGTGGCTCCTCTAAACCATAATACGACTCGTCATTTTTCAAAGAAGCAGTTGTTCAATTAATGCGCAATTTCTTTGTTATTTAGTAGTAAGTATATTAGATTTGTAGGACAAGATTCGTTAATTAAAACTGAGTGAATTGGGAGCTATAGCACATTTTAACTGGCTCCTCAATCCTGACGTTACTATACACGAGAGATCACAACTTTACTCTGTAGCTACCCGAGATCACAACGGAATCTAAAACCAGATACACTAACATTTAGTAGTAAATGTCTTCTAAATACATTTGTACAGAACAATATTGTATATATTCGGCACTTAGAAAACAAATTACTTTTCGTTATGCCTTAAGAATTCGCTGTTAAAAGTGACCATGGTATATGAATGAAACTAGGATACTTAACTAGTTTTTTAAATTTTATTTAGTAACAAATTGACAATGACTAAATATGTACAGAGATTCTTCATAATATGTACCTATTCGTATTTAGTAGTCTATTTCGACATAAGTCAAAGAATTAATTAATATCGGTTGGTCGGTGCTTTTACGGATTTTACAGTGAGAATCATAGTCGTCGTAACAAAACATCATCTCATCCTTCGTTGAGTAGTGACATTTATAATGGCCCATGCCAGCAGCGTCGCTAATTGCAGGGATAAATTATATACCGCCTATTAACGTAAGTATATGATCTACTTGAAATCATCATAGATTCTGGTACCTCGTTTACTCGAAACTTCGTACAAACATTAGTTCAAATGAAACTGTGCTTGATAGAGTATATTTATACACTGTTTGGTGGTTACAAGACTTACAAACATTTTTTTCTTCTGCGATACAAATTGCATCTAGAAGATGCAATTTGTATCGCAGAAGAAAAAAATGTGTTCCGAAAAATGGATTCCGAAAAAAATAAAATATATTCAGGTTTAGAGGCAAAAATTCAATCTGCCGAGATATCAGGATAAATTGGCATGAATGATTAGTACACTTTTATACTTGAAAATTGCACTAAAACAATACTTCAAAGCAATATGATCAAAAATGAAGGACACATTACAAGCAAACTCACAGTGGCTTTCTCTTGTATCAAAATAAAGCACGCCGATAACCAACCAGTACTGTCAGTCCTTTTACACCTGCAGCCTGTGGGTTAACTATACACAGCGGACATACAGCGATCTGCGCGTTCAATACTATAACGCGTTCCGGGTGCTGATGGGGCCGCTGCGCCACTGCAGCGTATCCGCGATGTTCGCGGCGGCTGACACAGACGGCTTTACGTCCATCATGCGCAAACGGTGCGCATCTATCATGCACCGCACGCGCGACAATCCCAACACCATCCTGCGCGCACTGGCGGACCGGTGGGTCTCTACGATACTGGCGCGGTGATGGCGCGCTGGATACGGCTGCACGCAGTCGTTTAGTGATTTGCCGCCATCATCGGGAAGTCCACCCGGACCTGCCACTTTTTCTTTATTTTTATTATAGGTAATTATGTTTCATTTATTGCTATAAATATTTTTTTATAACACTAGTTTGTAAGCTCGCAATTTTACTAACAAATATGGATATAATCTAGGGATGAATCTGAAATACAAGATTTTTATTTATTTATTTAAACGTCGATTTGTTACTAAATAAAATTTAAAAAACTAATTATCCTGGTTTCATTCATATACCATGGTCACCCTTAACAGCGAATTCTTAAGGCATAGCGAAAAGTAATTTGTTTTACAGGTACCGAATATATACAATGTTGTTCTGTAAAAATGTATTTAGAAGACATTTACTACTAAATGTTAGTGTATCTGATTTTAAATTCCGTTGTGATCTCAGGTAGCTACAGAGTAACGTTGTGATCTCTCGTGTTTAGTAACGTCAGGATTGAGGAGCCAGTTAAAATGTGCTATAGCTCCCAATTCACTCATTTTTAATTAACGAATCTTGTCCTACAAATCTAATATACTTACTACTAAATAACAAAGAAATTGCGCATTAATTGAACAACTGCTTCTTTGAAAAATGACGACCCGTATTACGGTCTAAGGAACCACATACATAATGTATGGTAACTTTTTTACTTTTAATACAACCGTGTTCAGATTTTGTCTACTAACTACTCTCAAATGCTACAATATCATACTAAATTATGGTAAATATTAATCCATGGTGTTCGAAGTTCTGACGTGGCTCCTCAATCCAAACATTTAGATTGAGGTGCCACCTTTAGGATTATATAATTTTTGAAGTATTATACTACAAAATTGAGGATCGATCCTACAATTTTTTTAAACTTACTACTAAATAAGTAGGTACATTAATTTCATTCAATAAGCTACAAAAAATGGCTCCTCAATCCTTACGGACATATTAAATTTGTTGCTATTGGAGTTACATTCAAACTGCAAGTTGCAAGATTACTGAGGCCATTGAGGGCAATGACAATGAGGACTGATCCATTCTATTTAAATTAGTCTAAGGACTGACCGACTGATCCTTGTCGAATTTCGGGTCCAGCGATTCGTTTTGTGTAGGCGAATGGTAAGCTTGCCAAGTATTAACCAATTCTACTAAATGGTAAAATTTAATTTCCAGGCTTGTGAGAAAAAAGTGCAACCAGGGATATCGAAGCTGACGTGGACCTCTACAATGTCAGATGCATATATTGCAGATTGTGTTTTGCAAATCGGAGAAGTAACTATTTTTGGTTGAAATATTATATATTTATCTGTTGAAACTTAATTAAATATTGAAATCAATATTTTCAGCTTCAAGATTTCATAACTACATACAAAAATTGCAATATTAACATAGTGCAAATTATGGAAAAAGTTTGCGACACTCCGTTCATCGAATTTGATATTTATAACGTATTCGAAATAAAAGATTTAAGACATTTAATACGGAAAATGCAAAATGATGCAATGCAGTCTGTCCTAGACATGTACAAGGTTATAGTGATTTATCTGATCATCGTATACGAGGGTTTTGAAGCCTATATTAATCAGGTAAGTTATAATATAATAGGTAATATGCATTTAAATAACATGCTATATAATAATATCATGTCTACTGTCACAATGATAAACAAAAACAAAGTTTTTTTTTTAATTTAAGATGGCAGAACATTGGGTTAAATACGTTAGGAGATTTGATTTGCTGCTAGAAGATGCTTTGAGATTAAGCATCAAATCAACGATGCAAAACATGTACAAATGTGTACATGGTGACGGTAAGTCTTAAATATTTAATCATCGCACTAATATTAAAAAGGCGAAAGTTTGTATATTTTTGTTACTCTCTCACGCGAAAACTACTGACTGGTTTTGATGGAAATTTGGCACACTGATAGTTTAAAACCTGGATTAACACTTAAAATACTTTTTATTCCGGTAGTACGATCCCATGGGAATGAACCCGAACTCCACGCGGGCGAAACCGCGGTCATAAGCTAGTTTCAAATCCTAACAGATAAATTTAAATTTCACTATTATTGGAGAAGAGAGTCCAAGCTATCGGGCTCCTGTAAAAAGCACGTAACATCCTTACAATAGGCGCCGTATTAAATAGGGTACCACCAATACGTACTTCTCTCTGTAAAACCCATGATCCAGTTGCCAAAAAGTCGACTCATCGGGCTTGAGGCGAAGCTCTTAATTTCTATTCACCTATTTAATAATTACTATTGAGAATTAAATTGATACTTTGCTTTATACTTAAATCCTTCTCACAGGCACAATGGCACCGTCACCTCTAATAAAAATGAAACTCTATCTTTCCGAAAAAAGTATATTATACGTACCTACAAAATTAGAGATACAAGATACGTTCACGACGGTTCTTGAAGAAATTGTCGTTATAATGGCCACAGTTCCTCGTCTGTTCGAAAAGTTTGGTCTGCCTTCAGGAGGATTCAGACGGTTTTATGAAGCTGTGTCTGAGGATAAGGATTGTAACCAGCTGCAGAAGTTAATCAGTGAAGGTAAAAATATAAATTAAGCTATATCAACAATTACTATATAAAAAAAAACTGGCCAGTTTTCAGAACCGGGATTTTCGGGTGTTTTCGGGTTTTTTATGCTTTTGCTCGATTTATTTATGAATAATTATAAAGGTTATAATAAAGACCAGGTGCTCGACAGAACTACAGGCACTCAGCAAAATAATTAGAAAATTGGTAAAACGGATCTTAGATGTTCCAGCACGCGCTCAATAGAAAAAGCAATTGAGCAAAACTGAGGATCGAATGTGTCCGTCTAATTGGGAGGAGCCACCTGTCGAAGTTGACTAAATCTCACTAGATTTAGTCTGGGAATGGGGATATCGTCGTTTCGAAGCCGGAGATTTTTTTGGAAGTCGAAAACTTATGCGGCCAGTTGTATCCATCTGGACCCGATGTCTGAGAAAATGAGAATTCCAGAGCAACCCACCATTTCACAGAAGACCTGCCAGGAGTCAGCCAAGATGAAATTGCGGCGGCTCTTAGACAGCTTAAAAATGGAAAAGTCCCTGATGAGGATGGGATAACGACTGTGCTTCTGAAAGCGGGAGAAAATCCTCTATTAAGAGCACTTGGGGAGCCTTTCAACGCAGTCCTGTTCTCTGGGAAAACTCCAGAAGCGCGGAAAAGGAGCGTGGACATTCTTTTCTTTTAAAAAAAGGGAACAAGACCACTTAAAGAATTACAGATCCATTTCGCTCCTAAGCCACGTTTTAAAGCTGTTTTCAAGAGTCGTCACGATTGGTCTAGCGCAAAGACTCATCGACTTCCAGGCAACGGAGCAAACCGAGTTTTGAGCAGGATACAGCACCCTAGAGACCACATCCACACAGTGCGGCAGATTATACAGAAGTCCGAAGAGTATATAAATTGGCTTCAGCGTCTTGCATTTGTGAACTATAAGAAGGCTTTTGACTCTATGAAAACCTGGTCAGTCCTGGAGTCTCTGCAGCAGTGCCAAGTAGACTGGCAATACATCTAAGTGCTGAGAAGTCATTATAGAAACGACATAATGACCGTCCAAACTCAGAACCAGCAAATATAGCATATCCCATTCCTATTGCGTCGGGGGCTGAGGCAAAGGGATGTAATTCCACCAAAATTGCTCACCAACGCATTGGAGGATGTATTTAAGACGCTAAACTGGGAAGGTCGTGGCATTAACATCCAACAAGTACATCTCACACTTGAGATTTGCAAATGACATCGTCATACTGACTGTATCGTTAACACGAATTGTAGCTAGGGTTTGGGAATTCCCGGGACTTCCAGACTTCTAAGTTTTTTTTAAGAGGGTTAAGCCTTTTGTGTAGAATTTTAATTGAGTTAATTTCTGGTGTTGGTGAAACGTATAAAAAAATGCAGTTATTTGCCTATATATATTTGCCTTTTTTACGGAAAATTAAATCTTAATAACTTTAACGTTAATTTCAGTCTTAATAATTGCTTTGGTTATTTCTTTTAATCACACTGAGATTCACTTTTATGCAGTTAACTCTTAAACAACTACAATATTCTAGAATTCTAGTCTAATAATAGAAATTTAAATCCGTCTTACTTCGCAGTGTTCCTCTAAACTTGAAAGTATACAGTGATCGTAATTTACAGAAATTGAATATAATATGAAACTAGTACACGACCACATGGGAATGTGGAATCCTTACATGCATATCTGGACAGTAAACAAAGATGAATTTCTGGAAAATTATCGGGCAGAAAAGCATACTGCTGCAGAATTTGATAATCTTATTATTAACTACAGTAATCTGGCGAATTCTATCCAAGTGCAAGAAACAGTCAATCAGGTACATTTAAATATTACCTTGTTTAAAAGAAAGTTCATCGAATTTTGATTCAGTATTTAATTGTTGTGCTTTTACTACAGAAATTATTTTTCAATACACTTCCTCGAAAACGGGTTCTTATCGCACTACCAATAGGTTCAACATGCATTGTATTTCACACACGTGCGTTTTTTTTCCATTTTCCGGCACGTGTGCGTGCACACAACTATACCTAAACGAAGTTCAAATCGGTTCAATGTGTCGGAGGTGAATGTTTATTTTTAATTTCAGCAAAGCAATATGCGTATTTACGGCGTAAATAGTTTTTGATTATTTAAATTTGTGTTTATAAATAGAATATCATAGATAAACATTATTATTTAAAACTAATATTTACTTTTTTAAACAAATTAACATTTATTTGTGTTCTGAATTCAATAATATTAAATAAAAAAAATCTTTTTCAGGCTGCTTAACTTCTTCATACCTTTGCCTCTCTTTCAACCCGGCGCAGCAAAGCGCGGAAAAAGAAAATTAAAATTATAGTTTCTTAATAATTCATAACAAAAATATTTTTCCTTTTTTTATTTCTTCAAAAGTGTATTGAAAAACGTCGTTTAATACTCGTGGAGATTTGAAATTGCAGTTCTCTGCTCAAAAACACCGTCTCGGGCGTTAATTCCGCCTCGAATGCAATAACAAACTTTATCCACTTGTATCAAAATGTACTATTCTACATGATACACTACATCTACTCTAACTTATTTCTTTTTCAGATTCATTTTATAACCCTCAACTCGGGCGATTTGAAGAAATCCATTATAGCACACTGTATCGTTTGGCAACATAGGTTGGGAGAGTTATTGAGATCCATTACAGAGGCTGATATTGATGTTATCTATGCTTATGTTGAAAAGTGTAGTGAAGATGCTATGAAGGTACGTAAACAAATCGATAAGTAACACAGTAAAACTCAATACTAGCTTATGTCCTACGTGATCGTGCTACAGAGATAAAAGTGTGTTAATTCAGGTTACAAAATATCTATGCACCAATTCTCATCAAAATCCGTTCAGTAGTTTTTGCGTGAAAGAGTTACAAACATCTAAGTAGTATCTCTAGTAGTAAGATAAGATTTGATGTTAAACACTAGTGTCAATTCTATTGTGCATAAACTTAACTTAATTTAGGCCATTGCTGTCTTTTTCTCTCTAATAAAACGAGAAAGAGACGGACGTAATTTAGAGCTGTCAAATTTAGTTAGAACTAATATTTCTATACAAATGAAGGGTTCACGTAAAAACATGTCGACTTAAAACACGGTGAAGCGCAAGGCATAAACTAGTTTGACATTTCTAACTTAGTTCATAGCTATAACCGTCCTTTTCTCGCACTGCCAAAAGATAGCAATAGCCTAAATTAAGTTTGGTTAGTGCACAACAAAATCGACACCATTATCGGTACTTGCGTTCTATAGAGTAATTTAAAGCGCAGTAAAGGGAAAATTCGAATTTCCTTTAAAACTGTATGTATAGCTGCATTAAATCATAGTTATTTAATAGGAGTTTTAGTAGGATAGGTACCCACCCACATATTGAAGTATTTTGCTATTTATTATTTTAATGAACCACAACGAGAGAAACGATACGGATTTTTTAATATTGTTAATTTCAATTGTATTAAAAAAAAACATTCTACTAATTGAACAATTTTCATTACATAGACGCCAACTGATTTAAAAGAGCTTGCGGAAGCGATCGAAACTTACGACCGTTTAATGTCGGAACTAGAGAGCACTGAGATGACATTCCCTCCTATAACTGATCAAATGAACACGTTGGGTAAGAAGACCATCATTTTGGTATTTTATAATACAATAGCAACCCTCCTCTGCTTCGCACAGCGCCATCTGGGCTACAAAACAAATCCCATCTTTCAAACTGGAACTAACCTTAGGCATGTATAAAATTTAATTGAAATCGCTTAGTTGGTTGCAGAGATTAGCGTGCACGAATAATCGAATATAGTGAACTTTATATTTTAAGATATATGTAGAGTAACTGTTACTGTTATTATTTCAGTAAAATTTGAGGTTGAGCTAAGTTCTGATATGCAAACTCGTCATGAGAACATACCTATTTTATGGGCAGATTACTTAGCACTTTTGGAAGAAGCTAAAAAAAATCTCGAAGCGAGCAAAGATAAATTCAAAACTGGATTGTTGGATCAAGCCGAGGTAAGTTGTATGATGCACACATTAACATAAAATATACCTGCACTATATTATTTGCATTGACATGAATTTCTTTGCACCTGGACAACGCATTCACGCGATTCAGTGAATTTAATTTGTCTTTGCCTAAGTTCACACTCGCCTTTACTGAACTAAAACACATACAGTGGCTAAATGGCACCACTCGTTGACTGCGTCAAAAATTTCATTTCATCTGACCGCAGCCTAATAATGCTAGAACTATTTTAATTCACAATTTCTCTCAGGTATTTAAAGAAGAGGCGAAAGAATTTTGCGATGTATTCTATGAGACGTGCCCAGTTTCCTGCGAAGTAACTGGCAAAGATGCCCTGTCTCAGCTGAAAGCTTTCAGAGACACACTAAATGCATTAAGAGCACAGGAACAACTTATACGCGATGGTCTTGCTGTGTTTAATCTAACGTAAATGGATTTTAACTAAGTTATTAATAATTGGGCACTGGGCTCTATAGGTGCTCCTAGTTAGATTTTTTTTTACAATTGAAAGATTATAGTAAATAATAGGCATGCCAACATAGTGGCTCAATTGTTACGGAAGGCGAACATGATAACGATGCAGTTAGTAAGGGAAAATGAAGAGAAATGTAAAATAAAACAAACTAAGCAATAATAAGTAATATACTGGTATTTCAAACCTTTTACTTTACAATTCATTGATTGTAGTACACCAGTGAATCTGGATCTTCAGAAAATGGAGAAGGAGCTAGAGAAGTTGGAGGAAGTCTGGGGCTTGGTAAATCAATGGGAGGAATCTTGGGAGAGATATAAAACTCAAACATTTTGGGAGATGGAGACTGACGAAATGGAGGAGAATGTTATGTTCTTATTCAGGTAAAGTCATAGGGCCCTTATTTTAGAGCCAAGCAGTGGCGCCTCGTTTACACGCATTGTTCGGCTTCATTATTACGTTATTTATTTATTAAATTAAATTAATTAATCATAGATGAAATTAGACTATAATAGTCGAACTCAACACGCCCTGACCAACATCACCTACATTCACAAATTGCTTACGTGATAATATCCGTGATTTTCTTTTGTTTTTTTTCAGAAATTTCAATCGGCTTTCTCGGCAATTAAAAGAAAAAAATTGGGATATTATAGACGCAACTAGAGTCAAAGTCGATGCATTTAGGCGAACATTACCTCTAATTGGTGATTTAAAAAATCCATGTATGAGGGAAAGACATTGGGACAGAATAAAGACGCTTATGAACGTGTAAGTTGCCAAGTTGAGACTGTAATATGTGGTATAATTTACTCTAGCCGTAGGAAATAACTTGCTTAGGTAATGTTTATTTGCGTGTGATTCTATTAAAATGATTTCAAGCTTGTTTTATGTTAGAAAGTATAAATTGAATTAAATAAAATGACAAATTATAGTCTTATTTTTTTCATGTTCCTATCCCTTTAAAATAATCCCTCTCATAGAGAGGAGGCCGTGTGTCCCAGCAGTGGGGACACTATAGGCTGATTATGCTATCCCTATACATAATAAAATTTTACAATTATTTGATGCATACAGAGAATTTGACCAAAACTCGGAAGACTTTAAATTAGACTTGATTATGCAACTAAATTTCCAAGCGTACGCAGACGAAATAGCAGAAATATCAAATGCTGCTACTATGGAACTTAACATTGAGAACGGACTCAAAGCTATCAGAGAGGTGTGGAAGGCGACGACCTTTGAGATGCAGCATCATAAAGGAGATATTTACAGGATTAAAGGTGTAGACGACGTTATGCAGGTTGGTTAAACAAAATCTGCAACATTTTAAGTTAGGCTCTTGCAGAACAAGTGATGATTAACTGTCAAATTTCTTAGTTTCTCGAAGATCATCAAGTACAACTCTCATCAATGAAATCAACAAAATATGTAGAACCGTTCATTAAAGAAGTTGACTACTGGGAGAAGGCATTGGGTTATGTGGCAGAATGTATTGAAGTAAGCAATAATAAATTGATATTATACCTATCTTTTGTTTGCGGTTCCACTCCCGTTATGTACGGGAATTAGGTATTCCATGGAACGTTTTAAATGTAGTTATTGTACACTTGGGGTTAACGTAGCTTCACGTTAGTGAAGTAATTTTTGAACGTTTTTTACCCCTTGATAATATTATAGGTACTGAACTTATACTGTCACTTACGGGATATCTTCCGTGATTATTCATTATTTTGAGCTCCCGATATTTCAAGCGCTGTATTTCAAGGCGTCAGTTTAGTTTTAAACCGTGAAAGTTTAAAACAGTGTTTATAACAATAACAAATAATCGTAAGTGTCCAGAACATTAATTGAGTGTTTCATGACATGTTTCTGTAACAGATTTCCTTACAAGTTCAAAGGCGTTATCTCTATCTAGAAACGATTTTTGCTGGTGAAGACATTAGGAAGCAATTGCCACAAGAAGTTTTAATATTTGATGCCTTGACAGCCGCTTGGACGGAAGTCACTTCCAAGTAAGTTCCGCCACTTTGCCCTAAAAATATTGAAAAAAAAATGTTTAGGTATCAAATAGATACTAAAATTTTGTAAAGGTGAATTGAAATTTTGGAGCCCTTACGAGAGATTTATTTTCTCAGTTATTAATTAGGTACCAATTATTTAAACAAAAATATCAAATAGTAGCAAATAGGTACTAGATTTTAGTAACATTTTAAAACTGATAGGTCTTCTGTTGTTTAGGTTAAACTGATGTAACTGATATTACTGTAGTATGATTCAATTAAATAAAAACCAGCATGCAATGTTACACAAACTAGTTTTTCGATCTTTTTTTTTAAGTCCCGATAAATTTGCCAATGACTGCTGTTATAAAATTTTGTAAGACGATGCTTTTTTTTTGATAGCATGCACGCTGGAAAAAATGCAATAGAAGCCATCATTTACAAAAAAATGCCTTATCTTTTCAATAAATTGAACCAAATGGTGGATAACTTGGATAGCATCCTCCGAGCTCTTGAAAAATATTTGGAGACAAAACGACAACTATTCCCGAGATTTTATTTTATATCAAACGATGATTTACTGGAAATTCTCGGCAATTCAAAGAAACCGTCGTTGATACAAGTGCATTTGAAGAAATTGTTTGATAACGTGAATAGAATCAGGATTGACAAGGTAATTAAGACTCTCATATCAAATTAGTTAGTGCAAAGGCTCTTAAGTGTAGTCTAATGTTAGATAGAAAGATTTTATTGTAGTCTAATGTTAGATAGAAAGATTTTATCCATGGGCGCCAGCAGATTTTTTCTAGGGCATCGAGCTGTTTTCATGGAACTGAAGGTGCACCCTGCACTATCAGTTCCATGAAAACAGCTCGAAATTTTTTGCTCTCTGACTCGTTATGTTACATTCAAGGGAATAACTTGGCCGATCTATCCAAAAAACCCCATCGATCGAAAAAAGTAAGATTGAAAAAACGGGCGTAGCGAGCGCGAGCTTGAAAATTTTAGCATCCACCTCGAATTTATAGGTAGATTTTCTTTTGAGTACGCGTAACACTGCAGCACTGGTCAGTTTCTCTCACACGTCATTTTATTTAGTTAGACAGTTTCGTTGATTGGGCAGTTGTGTGAATTTGACAGTTGCGTCAACTCAACAGTTTCTTCGATCCATCAGTTAGGCACACTCGAGAAAAAAATATAATATACAATTGAATGTGGATAGTGAGTCACACTTACGTTTTTTGTTATCAGCATGTCTAAAAAATGGGTAACTCTAGTAATAGAATCTGTTCCATTTTTTTCCTATTTTCAAAAATGCCTTGAGATATTAAACGTTATTGTAGCCGGCCTCCGCGGCAAAATCCGACTGAGGCCGCGCTGACATGTGACGGCACGCTGCGAACCGCGAATAAGTTTAATTAATTAATTTTATGGCCGGAGACCGCACAGAATAGAGTGTTAGGGAAGAAGAAAGGGAAGGCCTTTGTCCAGCAGTAGGACACCAAGTAAGGTAACAAAAAAAAAATAGTATCAATAATATTTAACACAAACACTTAAATAAGTGCAAATCACTTTACAAATCAAATTTTATGTATAGTGCAACACAAAAGAGTAGAAATTAAATGAGGGCGCTGCGATCCTCAGGTGGCAACCCAGTTAGTACGACCTAGCTGATCTTGATACTTGAATAGTATTATTGGTATAATAGCTATAAATAATGAGAAAATAATTATTTTAAATAAGTATGTTTATTAATTCATTGCTTTTTCAATAAGTTCCTCATAGATAATAAATACGATTTGGTACGTAATAGTAATAAAACTACAAGTTCACTCAAACATATATTATGAGGGGCGACCCTTTCTGTGTATAGCTGGAGTCGAGAATTTCCCGCCGTTTTGCACAATTCTGCGCACTGACTGCTTACAGAAACACCTAAAACAAACAAAACATGTTATTAACATAAGCTTATAGATACAACTTTAAATTAGTGCTCTATCTTCTTAGATAATATAACTGCTGTCAGTCCGACGAAAAAAGTCACGCGCAAATAATGATCATACCGTGAAAATATTTTAAAATTGTTTCTTTCCATTAGTCGGTTGCTTCAACAAATATGGTATAGCAAAAAACGTATTTGGTAATACGCAATTAATTACATTAAATGTTGTTGCCTTACTATCAATGTTGTTAAGTCGCGCTATAACTACAAGGGTATTTGTTTATCTTAGCATAACCTCAAAAATGGTAGACAACTAATTTGTAAATACTATTTAGATCGAAAAGTTTGCTCCCTGAATGTAATAATCGTTTGTAATTAACGTTTACTGCAACTTTCAATAGTTACTTACCAGTAAAATCTGCTGTACGATGGCAAACATCTTCGAAGTAGGATAGCAGCTTCCCAGCTTGTAATTCGGTCAAACACCGCATGAAAATTTAAACATTATTTCACGGGCACCTCCACGAATTACCCTATTCATGATATGTCGCTGTTTTCCTGTCCACACTCTGAAATAACACACAAAAACCAAAATTCTAATGAAAAACGAAACCGATCGAGAAGAATTGACAGCTCAAGTACTAATTTTAGATGTTGCCAAAAATTTTAGTTCCCAAATATTTAATTTCTACTCTTTTATGTTGCACTATACGTAAATACTCCGCATTACCCGCAATCGGACAAGATACCACAGCGTGACGTCATCGCAGTAGCTCGCGAAGGAACGAAAAGTATAAAAAGCGGTGCAACTTTACAACGCTGTACTTTGGAAATCCTGGCCCAATTTCGATGAAACAAAGACTATTATTTGCACGAGTATGCGAATTCACTTTTATAGTATTATTTTGATGTGTTAGTGTGACTCATTATTCAAATACAATGAAAACCACAGCTAAAGATGCACCTAGATCACAGATTAGATATTAGTAGCTAGACCTAGATAACATAAGAGCACGGTGCACCTACTTCACCTGCCCGGCTTAAACATTTTATACCCAATTTGAGTTCATCGACACGTAAAACTTCATCTTTACGTGTCGACACTTTTTAAGGCGTACTGCCAGTCCTTTTACTCGAGTGGCCTGTCGGTGAAACATACGCATCGAACTTACACAGCCCTGCGCACACAGTATAATAACGCTTTTAGGATGCTGTTGGGGCTGCCGTGGCGCTGCAGCGCGTCTGGTATGTTTGCTGAAGCGCGCACGGATGGTTTTCAAGCCATCATGCGCAAGAAAGCAAACTCCTTGCTGCACCGTCTACAAAGCAGCAGCAACAGCATTCTAAATATGATTGCCGCCCGTTTTGACTGTCCTTTCCAGAATCAGTGGGTAAGGACAGCCATAGGCATAAGTTAGATATAGGTACTAAAAATACTAATATATTATTAGGTACATTTTTGTGTTACTAACACAATAACTTAAGTTTCTATGTTTTATTATGTTTTGTGATTTATATTTTAATGCAACATAAATGGAGATTTCTCTGAAATAAATAAATAATAATAATAGAGATAATAGAGAGAATAATAGAGAAATTTTACCATTGACCTATATTACAATATATAATACGTAATGAATATTTTTCATTGGATTTTACTAGAACGCCACTTAAAAATATTCCTAAGACTGATCAGCGCCATCTATTGAAATACCCTGAAGCGTTGTGACATACGTCACTGGAAAATTCTTAAAAGATTTGGTAGATTTTTAAAAAGAAATTCTGTCAACACTAAACGCACAATTTAAGACGCAAACAAGGAACTTCTTTTAACAAGTTCCTTGGACGCAAACCAAAAAAAAAAAATGCGCCTGTCAGTTTCAACTGTCAAGTGTCTGACTGTCAGGTGGTTGAAGGAAGGAAGTCAAGCAAGGAAGCCCACTGACGTATACGTCAGTGAGGAAGCCCGAAGTGTGACATTTGGCGCTAAAACCAAAAAGATTTTCGCAAAAAAGTGCAGTATTTTCATCATTTCTGAAAATCGTTATCTATTTATTGGTGTTTTATTCTAAGTTCATCTATTAAAATGGAAGAAATCTTGCGTAAATGTCATTTTGTACCTATGAGTACGATGGTAACTATTGTTTACATTTATTTCTGTGTCACCAATGCTTGAAAACTGTGTACTTTTAATATCGTATCCTTTTCGTATTTTGTTTCTATTCAACGCATTCATCTTCCATTAGATTATTGTATTCAGTGTATTCTTAATATCTTTATCTGCAGTATTTGGGAAGTAACCTAACCTCAAATTCAGTTTCAATGTAAATAGTGCCAAGAGTGTTTGTTACCGTAGCTTAAAAACTCTAAAATATGTAGATGTCAGATTTATATAACACACAATCTTAAAAAAATAAAATACTCAATTTAGTTTTAAATCATTTTACATTTTGTGAAGCTAAATTCCATCTTTCTCTTGAGAAACTTTTATTTCAAGTAAGTTTACATCTAAATTCTGTAGATCAAGACAATTTACTTAGTGCTTGCTCTGATTTTTAACAGAGTAAAGGTCTTAGCCCTCAAACGATTCCCCATAAATCAGCAGGCAGCTCGCAGTCCGCGGGCTTACCGCCGTCAATGTCAGTGTAAAGTATATCTAAAGAGTAATGGGTGGGAGCAGGGTCGTGTAACTGGGCTAAGACCATAAGTCCTTAAAAATGCTATTAAAATGCTTAGAATAGAAATACATTTTAACTGATCACTACATTTTTGATTTACAGAAAAAAGTAATTGAGATAATGGAAGCTCCACAAAACTTTGATCCAATAAAGATATACTGCAAAAGAAACTTACTCAAACTCCAACAGAGTAGAACCAACATGAAGTATGCAGACGGTGACCTCCGGAACTTCAAGTCGGTGTACCGTATAGCTTGCTGTAAGGCCATTTACTCTCACAATTGGAACAAACTGCTGTACTTGTTGAAGAAATGTCCTCCATGGGAACATAATTGGAAGGATGTCAATGAAGCTGCCTTGTATGTTAGAGTGAGTATTTTATTTAAAGTTATGATAGATATGAAGTAGAATTCCTTATGAAAGTCTGTCCGAAGTTGGTGCTTTAGTGCCCTTAGTGCTATATACATCCAGAATTTATGGTATAATTGTATAAGAGTAATGGTTGGTGATATTTCTTCATTTGATCTTTGACAGTGCTCTTTGAAGTTCTACTTATTGACAAATGCGGGTGTTGCAGGTGTCATTAAACAATAGTAACTTTTCATAATGCCTATTTGCCTAGCTAGATCGAACATGATAATATTCACTTTGATTGAGTCCACAAGGAGCAGAAATTGAAATTGAAAATATTTATTTCAGAATAAGCACATAAATTTTATTGATACAAGTCCATATTATGTTAGTAGGTAGATACTTACAGCTATGTTAGTAAATAAAATGATAATTATTAATAACAAAATATTGATTGAAAATATCAAACAAGAACAATTTGAAAGTAAATAACCACATGGCCGAGTTGTAAATCGGCTATTAATTCTAAATAAGCTGTTTTTCACTATTTCCAGGCTCTAGTAATCCTCCTCATGTACCACCCAACGTCGCAAGCAAAAGGCCTTTTAAATGAGTATTTACACTTAGTGTGGTCATGTCGCTCTGATGAAGTGAAGAAAGCAGTTCTGAAGATCTTGTTGACGTTACCAGAGAAGATACATGGTGTTACACAAGCCAGATTCGTCGATTCATATGCTGAGTGTAGTAAAGGGTAAGGTTTGGATTACTGAGCCTATGTTCAGGTTTATTACCCTTAAGTGATATGATATCACTAATTGATTTTGGTGCAGAAAATTAAGTTAGAACATGTTGGACTTAAGGTGACACTAGTCGTGGGCTCGAACTCATTGGTGGGAGTGGCAAAAAAGCACGCTGTCTCACCTCGCACCGTGCCCGGCAGAGTGAGTTCAGTGCGTTTTGTGATAAGTTTATGTTGCTCTTACAAAACCATTTTACCTGTTGTACTTACTACCAGGTCTACCATTTAATTCAGAAGACTGAGGTACCAGGTATAAAGGGGTGAATAGAAATATGGGTGAATACAGACAACTTTGAAAGGATGGTCACTCAATAATTGAGTACCTACCTAAATAAAATATTGTTGAAATCATAATTATATTAATTCAAAATTAAACGCTTTCAAAGCTTTCAAAGCTATGTTTCGGTGCAGCATCGCGTCTCTGTTCACATACGGTAGCTGCGCGGATGACGCCCGACGCCAGGCGAAAGCCCGCACCACAGACGCCACCTCTCATAACGGGCCTCGTGGGGCTAGTGTAATAAGATACAGATTCCAATGTTCAATGTCACGAGCCCACGAAGGGAAATCCCCTTTGGGGTCGATCTCTTAACGTAGAAAAACTAATAGTAAAAAAAAGAAAGATTTATCTTGATTTTTGTTTGTTTGTTTGTACTGATTTAACTCAAGAACTGCTCAACCGATTTAAAAAATTCTTTCACAATTGGAAAGCTACATCTTTACCGAGTAACACAGGCTATAAATTATATTGATATCATTCAAATTAGCCGAACTATCACAATTTACGCGGACAGCCGCGGTCGAAGTGTCGTAAATAAAATGCTCTGCCCTGCCGTCTCCGGTGTGCACTGGCCTATAAGCGAAACCGTAAAATTAAGCACTTATTGTTGTTTAATTGTAGCAAATAAATTAAGTATCTAAGTATTTAAATAAATATATTTTTGACAAATGGTAGGGTGTTTTATTGATTTTTATTGATATTGGAAAAAGTTATACTATAGTCTGCGCCAGATAAATAGGAATTAAAGGTCATTGCTCTTTCCTTAATTTCTCTGCGTAGGTACCCCGACAATACATTATGAATCAATTTTTATTACTAGAAAAAGTCAAGGATCGGGATAAGTTTTTCGGAATTATGTATTTGAATAAATGTATGCGGGTTAATGACCTTTATTTCCTACTTATGTGGCGCAGACTATAGGTACCTACTTAAAAATGTTTTTAATATGGCGTGTCCATCTTTAAACCGACTTTGTCATGAGGTGGTAAGCCTTATTTTTATCCTAAATGGCTAACAAGAGCATCGTTTGTAACAGACTGCATTCGAATACAAAAAAAAAAAACTGTGCTGTGCTACGAACGGCTACGAAGCGTGACCGCACGTTACGTTACGTAACGATGAGCTCAATGTTTTTCCTTCACCCAAAAAGTGCTCAACGCGCCTAAAGAAGTTTTCACTTCAAAAAAACTAGCACTAACCTTTAATTAACCATGTTCTAGAACGCTATGGGTTTGCCAGTGGCTAAAGCCATGACGTCAGAAGATGGAGAATGTATTGAATGGAAGTATAACTTGGTACTGGATGGGCCTGCTGAAATATGGCTGAATAGCCTGGAGAGTACTATGAGGATTGTGTTGAGAGATGTAAGGTTTTTAGACTTTGTTGGTAGTACATGTAGAAAATGGCTAATGTAGGAAAGCCAGCTGAGCGCAGCACTACGCGGGTTTTACTGCCAAACAAATAACAACTTTGAAGCGTTGTTACAGTCAAATATAGGTAAATACAGGGTGTAAAAGACATCATCACGAAGCCGTCACCCAAGCATTCTGTATATCAAACCAAGTAACTTTATGCAAAAAATATTGCTGGTTTTGTATTTGTATTTAAAAAAAATGTCAAAAAGTTGGAACTTTGACCCCCAATAACTCAGTAACTAGAAGGTTCACAGGTATGGTGTAGAACAAAAAAATTATCACAATGACGGGGAGAACAAGTGCCCTTCGGCTTCGTTAAGAGGTGTTTTACACCCTTTATAATAGGTAAGTACCATAAGGTTTTTAACGCCTGTGGTTGACGTTGGACCTCAAGTTGTAGCTGGTGAAGTAGAAAGTGCGAAAGTAGGTACGTTATTTTTATTCTTACCTATTACAAAATGGTTCAAAAAGATCTGGAGATTGTTTAAGGTTCAAATTTGTTATACTTAATTAGAACCTAATCATAACCTCCACAACGACTTTCTTCATAGACCAACATTGAGAAAATAATTGACTGTCCCGTACAAAACTTTAATACTTAATCGACGCAAATAACAAATGGTTTTGTTTTCGCGATTTCGATCCTAGGGCCTTTTACCAACATTGAGAAAATAATTGACTGTCCCGTACAAAACTTTAATACTTAATCGACGCAAATAACAAATTTTAATGGTTTTGTTTTCGCGATTTCGATCCTAGGGCCTTTTACCAACATTGAGAAAATAATTGACTGTCCCGTACAAAACTTTAATACTTAATCGACGCAAATAACAAATGGTTTTGTTTTCGCGATTTCGATCCTAGGGCCTTTTACCAACATTGAGAAAATAATTGACTGTCCCGTACAAAACTTTAATACTTAATCGACGCAAATAACAAATGGTTTTGTTTTCGCGATTTCGATCCTAGGGCCTTTTACCAACATTGAGAAAATAATTGACTGTCCCGTACAAAACTTTAATACTTAATCGACGCAAATAACAAATGGTTTTGTTTTCGCGATTTCGATCCTAGGGCCTTTTATTATCTAACGTTTCATCCGTAGGTATATATTCGGATCTATCCGTCTCTCGGGCACGTCTGCAGATGAGTGCGAGTGAGAAAAACGGATAGATCCGAATATACGGACGAAGCGTTAGGGAGTAGGGCCTCTAGTCCCATAGAGAAAGTTGTTCAGTTGTATGGTCTGAATATGATCACACCTTTCTTTTCCAAGCTGTATGGAGGACAGTCTGTATAAAATCTGAAACAGCCTTCAATATTTTCATCATCATCATTATCAGCCTACAATAGTCAGTCAGTAGAGACAGCCTCTCCTATCACACACCACCCTGATTAAATTAATAAATTGATTGATTGCGTTTCTAGCAATTGATATTGACACGAGCTGCTTTGAGGAAGTGTAAGTACCAAAGAGAAGCGTGGATCAACGACTGGCCGGGACAGCTCGGGATCACATCCAGCAAGGTTAGATGGCTTGTGCCCTATCCCATGTGCTCTGAAGTCTAAGGCGTAGGACAAATACAAGAGGCGTCGGGCGGAGGTGAGGCGCGGGCGCGGCTCCACTTAATTTCATACAAAATGTATAGAAGAGGTGAGGCGCTGACGCCCTCAACGCACCTGCAGTTTAGCGGTGGAATGCCAAATAGTGTACCTACACAGGAGTGAACTAGACGCCGAAAATGCGTGACGATATAGAATTTTAAACACTAGAATGCCCAAAATGCATCCCTGTGTTCGCCCGCGCCGCTAGCTACTTAGCGCTCCTGTTCTGCGCTGCACTGGCGCCGCGTCCGCACCTCGCCCGCGCTTCGACACCTCATTTATTTGTCCCGCGCCTAAAGAGGCTTTTGCGAACGCGTTTCTTCGTAGATTATGAAAACTGTGACGGTGGTAGGTACATAGAATTCATTCGTAAAGCTGGGGTTGCGGTCGTCTTTGCATGAAGTAGGTGTGTAATGTGTAGGGTTATAGGATAATATGTTGAGATAATATATACCTACGCCAAGCAAGAGCCAGGTCTGCCATAGTTTTTTTTAAACATAATATTTACTAAAAGTTGACAGCACTGCTCATTTACTGATGAAGTTATTGTTTTGGGAGCTTCTCAAACGCTCCATTTATTATTTTAAAACAAATCTAGATCCAATGGACGTCTGACTGTACCCGTACGCTCATCCGCTGCGAGATCATGAAAGAGAAGAAACCTCTAAAGAAACTGCGCAAGAAACAGAACCTGATCCTCACGACTCTTCAAATGATGTCCCGGAAGGAGATCAGCAAGATTCTGCGTTGCAAAGTCAACGCGCTTTGTGTCATTGAGATACATTCTAGGGATACGGTTGACAAGATGTACAAGATGGGTTAGTGTAACTAGCTGCAAACTTCCTGACCATTAGAGCAGGTAGGTAGTACCTACCAGGCATTGCACGGGAGTTCCGGTTCAGTCTATTAAGAAGTAAAAGTGTTTCTTTCCATGTGTTGGTTGAAACCAACGGGGCGGTTTTTGCGAGGTTAAAATGCATGTGCCCCCACTCCTGTCTCTATTTTGACACCTTTATAGCTATTCACAAACGCTTCGATTGGATCTCGCTTCGGAAAGTCATTTGTCTATCTCGCTCGCTTTCGTAATGCCATAAAAGATAGACATACCTACGACTTGTCGAATCGAAATCGAATCGAAACGTTTGTGAATAGCTATGCTGGTCAGTGGTAACTCTAAATACCGTACAGCATCTTTGACTTATTTTCAGTATTATTCCCATAACATTTCTTCGTAAACCTCCCAGGATGTATGAACGTGTCCACATTCGAGTGGTTCTCTCAGCTGAAGTTCTACTGGGACCGCGAGAGGGAAGACTGTTACATCAGGCAGACAAACACGAGTTCAATTTACACGTACGAGTACATCGGGAACTCGGGAAGACTCGTCATCACACCTCTTACTGACAGGTGACTAAAGAAACTAGCGTCATCATCAGTCTTCAGCCGAAACGCACTGCTGGCCAGCCAAGTGTATATCGACCGGTCCTGTGATTGCAGCATCCAGTGTATTTCCTCGACTTTCATCAGTTTTGCCTAAGTTTGTCAAAGACTATGCACGCTGTTCCTTCCGGTATGCGTTCACCGCTTTAGAACCTTTCGGTCCCATCGGACATCCGGTCAGAACGAAACGTTTTCTAACTTTCTTTATGCCCTACAGGTGCTACATAACGCTAACCACAGCCCTAAACCTGTTCCGCGGCGGGAGCCCCCAAGGCCCGGCCGGCACAGGGAAGACTGAGACCGTGAAAGATCTGGGCCGAGCGCTGGCAAGATGGGTTGTCGTCACTAACTGTTCCGACGGACTCGACTACAAGTCCATGGCCAAGTGTTTTGCTGGTAATAACTTTTACAGGTCTACGGCTGATGGAACGAAAAAGACATCATTCACCTCGTTTTGGTGCGGACAACGCGACTCAACGGATCGATCGATTAATTTGTCCTAACTAGGTACCAAATCATTCCGATGAAATACGTTTACACATCCCTAGTCTCAAATTATTGGGGATTTTGTTTGAATTTGGCGCCGAATACAACGCTTTTTTGACAGCGACCATTTAGCGCTTTGTAGCGTTTTTTTAAAGAGCTAACAGCGCGTTATTGCTTAGATGGGTTGGCAGCAGTCAGCACTGGTCTGTGGTATTGTATTGATTTATTTGAAAACAAAGCATGGAACTGTACCTACGATTTATTTGATTATTGAAAACATAAATAATTGTACAGTTATCTATACTTCTATACTAATATTATAAAGAGGAAACCTTTGTATTTTTGTATGTTTGTATTGAATAGGCTCAAAAACTACTGGACCGATTTCAAAATTTCTTTTACCATTACTTAGAGGGATTCTTCCGAATCCGTATAGGCTATATTTTATCACCGTACTCCCACGGGAACGGGAACTACGCGGGTGAAACCGCGTGACGTCCGCTAGTAATTTCATAAATTGGCTATGACTCTGCATCATTAAAACAGTTTTTGAAAAACTCGTCAAAATGTCGGCTACCGGCACCCTCAACCAAGACATACAATTCGTCGAGCGCGCATGTTTAGAACCTCTCAAGGAAATGTACTGGGGCGTCTGCTGTCCCTTCGTGACGAACATGTTGCTAATAGGAACTTGCTGTCGAGTGACATCGCTACTTTGGTAGAAGGAAACTGTCTTGCTCCTTTGGAAAATAGAACGCAGAATAGCACGCAGAGCACAGTCCAAACTAAACGCGAACATGATTTGATTTCCCGCTCGAGTGGCAGGGTCGCCATATAAAGACGCGATTTAAAGACAATGAAACATCTCGAATGCTGGTTAGATACTGGCTATATTTAATCCATTCAATGACAATATAAACTACTTCCATACTACACCACAGGACGAAATCATTATCTCTCATCTGCTTTGTGATCGGATCGGATCGGATTATTCGCTTTCATTTCATATGGGTTATTTGTAGCCGCGCCAATAGTGGTAATAACTCCCTTTGCCCAGTTCAGTTATTCACCCACTCGGCGCGTGATACTTGTCCCGCACCGCGCAGCTATCGAGGGCACCAAACCTCTACTAAATGATAGTACCTATGTAGATAAACCACGTAAAGCTGTTGTCTCTCCCTAGTCGTTTAAATTGACATCGTATCGGACTATCAGACTGAGGGCGAGCGCGAACTTGACAAGTCTCCGATGAGATTGGCCAGGGGTCCATTTTACACTTCAGTCTCATCGAAGTCTACTTAGTAGCTCAAACCCTTCACTTTTCGCCCAGGTATCGCCCAAAGCGGGTGCTGGGGCTGCTTCGACGAGTTCAACCGCATCAACATCGAAGTACTATCAGTAGTTGCGCAGCAGATCCTGGCCGTGCTGCTGGCACTGTCGCTGTTGCTGAGGAGGTTCGTGTTCGAAGGCGCCGATATCAAGCTGGATCCTAACTGTGGTATCTTCATCACTATGAATCCAGGGTGAGTGGACTTAAGACATACATTACATTGAGGAGCTGTATGCCGGACTAACTGAGGGATTAACTACCTAGGTTTGCGGAAAGTAAATTTTAATCTGACGCGAGTAAGACACAATTTTCTTTAGTTTCTTTAGCCTAGTTGACGCTTCCCGTGACCCAAGAGCTGGCTTTTACCTTGGTCAGAGGCTAAGTGTTGCCATACAACGTGGCAACGCCGCCAGTCTTTTGGGCACATTACCAGCTGACAGCGTTGAGGAGTTTTTCGATGCCCTTTTATAGTTTGTTTATTTATTTTAGTTTATTTAATACTTAGTTTTTAATTAATTATGTAAATATTTACCTAGTAATAAAGAAAAATAAATAATCCTTATTATTTTCTTTTACCACAGTTACGCGGGCCGAACAGAGTTGCCGGATAATTTAAAGTCGATGTTCCGCCCGATAGCTATGTGCGTGCCGGACTCGCTCACCATCGCAGAGAACACTCTATTCTCTGATGGCTTCACCGCTTACAAACTTAACGCCAAGAAGGTACCTACAGCTTACATTTTTTAATTCAATTTTCCATTTTACATTTTTCAAACTTGATATTAAGTAATCAAGATGCTTGTGACTAACAATTAGGAAGGACCTTTCTCAGTTTTGTTGTAGTTTCCACCATCAATAAATTGCAAATTCTATTTAGTCCGTCAGTTAGAGTATTGGAAAATAATGGACACGCATTTTTTGCTTTTGTAAATCAATGAATATTGACAAAGATAAAACGCATCAAAACTCGGGACTGGGGGCTCGTGTCGTCAGAATGCACTAAAAATTATACCACGGCGTGACGTATTGAAAATTTTAAAAGCGTAAAAAGATAGAATAGAACTGAAATGGGACTGGAATTTCATTTTTACTTTTTTAGACATGTCTAGAATAAAATTTAAAATTAACTGCGTACAACGTCTTCTCACTCAATTGCAGGTGTTCACGTTATACCAGCTGGCCATGCAGCAGCTCTCCAAACAGGAGCATTACGACTTTGGGCTGCGGTCCATGGTCGCGTTACTGCGATACGCTGGCATCAAGAGGAGAGCGTACCCTAATCTACCTGAACAAGAGGTAAGATGGTGGATGAAAAAGTGAAAAATAAAATTTTCTTTCGAAATAGATCGTTGAAATAGATAAATTGCCATGTACAGTCGTGGTATTTTCCGCCTGACCAATTTTTTTTTCGCTTAAATTATGCGGAGGCACTGAGCCGCGCCCCCCTTAAAGTTTAGGCCTATTAGGAAAGCGTTAAATTTGGCGCGCAGAATAACAATAACTCTCGTTTGGCGTGCGTCGTCAGTGCGCTCGGCCGATCGGTATCTTTTCATTGATTATTTCTATACAAAGTCAAAGGGGCGGGGCTAGAGAGCGTTTCTATGTGTAAGTGCAAGCAAATATTAGCTTAGTGGTGGTCAGGCGGGAGTGTCCTCGATAGTACTTTCCTTTTTGCAACTTCTTGCACTTTGTGCATGTTCATACAGGGTGTAAACGCACTCTTCACGAAGCCGTCAACCAAGCATTCTGTACGGTGTACATCAAACTAACTTACGCAAAAATTATTGCTGGGAAACGACTTTTTTTTGGCATAAAAATCACGTTTCACGGTAAAACTTTTTTACGACCCGAATAGCGCAGCGGTACCTACTGAGGCTGCTTTACGTTCTTAGGGTCCCAGGTTCGAATCCCGGTAGAAGCAAATGTTTGTGTGATGAGCATGGACATTTGTTTCCGAGTCATGGATGTATAATAAGTATGTATTTACAAACAAAAAGTATCTATGTAGTATATCAACTATCTGGTGTCCACGACACAAGCCTCGTTGCTTAGTGTGGCAATAGGTGGCGCTGTGTGTAATTGTCCAGCAATATTTTTTTTTTTTTTTTTTTTATATATTGTAATCTGCAATCAGCTATGCTATGAGCAGATGAGTTGTAAGATGTGGCAGTTTGAGTGTGTCCTCCAGTGAGGTCATCTCCTCATCAGTAGACCATAGAAGTGGATTATATGGTCAATATGTCTTTCCGCTTTAGCCGTTTTTTGTAGCTTCTGGTTGTTAGATTAGCCGCCAATTTGTTGGGGTGTCTTTCCAGCTTCTCTTTGTATGTCTCTGTAGTGTAATGGCTCTCTTCCTTCACCGTGCTCATCCTCAGATGATGGTGTATTTCTGCGTTGGTGATGTACCATGGGACATTGCATAGGTTTCTGAGGATCATGTTCTGCATCCGCTGTATTATTAAGATATTGGAGTCGCAAGCGCTGCCCCAGAGTTGTATACCATACATCCAGACAGGTTTAAGAACGCTCTTGTATATGAGTAGTTTGTTGTCTACACTTAGTTTGCTGTTTCGGCCCAGTAACCAGGAGAGGCGAGTGTATCGAAGTTTGAGTTCTTGCCTCTTAGTTTTGATATGGTGTCTCCATGTAAGGCGTCGGTCTAGGTGTAGTCCAAGGTATCGTACACTGTCTTGATGAGGTAGAGTATTGTTTCCCAGGTGTACAGGAGGGCAATTTCCTTGTCGCAGTGTAAACGTAACATGTACGGATTTTGATGCGCTAGCCTTTATCCTCCATTTTTGGAGCCAATTGGTAACACTGTTGAGGCTTGTTTGTAGCTTTTGTGTTGCGAGCACAGGGTTCTTGTCGCTTGCTAAAATTGCCGTATCATCTGCGAATGTGGCTGTAGTGACACTCTCATCTTCTGGCAGGTCAGACGTATATATGGTATACAGTACAGGTCCCAGGACTGATCCTTGTGGCACGCCAGCGCCTATTTGGTGGAACTTGGAAGTGGAGTCGGCTTCCTTAACCTGAAAGAGTCTATCTGCCAGGTACGATTTTAGCAGTATATAGTAATTGTGAGGTAGGCTATTCTTGATTTTGCAGAGTAGTCCTTTATGCCAGACCTTGTCAAAAGCCTGTTGTATGTCAAGAAAGACTGAAGAGCAATACTCTTTCTCCTCTAAAGTCTTTCTTATTTTATCCACTACCCTATGGACTTGCTCCACTGTAGAATGGTGTTGCCTGAAGCCAAACTGGTGATTAGGGATGACATTATTTTTCTGGAGTAGGGGTAGCATTCGGTGTAATAATAGTTTCTCGAATACCTTAGATAGGATCGGTAGTAGGCTGATAGGTCTGTAAGAGGTTACTTCATTAGCTGGTTTTCCCATTTTGTGGACCATCAGGATCTGTGAGATTTTCCAAAGTCTGGGAAAGTATTGGACTCTTAGCATGCTGTTGAAGAGTGTTGTAATAAATACTATGGCTTTTCTTGGGAGCTGCACTAGCACTTCTTTTGTGATGAGGTCAAATCCCGGTGCTTTTTTATCTTTCAGCTCTCTGTTGATTGTCCTCCAGACCTCTCGTACAGTTATTGGGGATGGTGGCGGCGACATTTGCAAGTCCTGATTGATAATGTCATCCACTTCCTCGGACTCTGGATCACTTGCCTCATTCGGACGAAACACATTAGCTAGGTGTAGTGCAAATGCATCTGCTTTATCTTGAGGGGTGCGCGCCCATCCGACGTCAGTTTTTAGAGGAGGTATGGCTACTTGTGGTCTGTCATAGTTTTTTGTAAACTTCCATAGCGAATAGTTAGTGGACGCACTGGCTGTAAGTGATTCCAGTTGATATTCCAGGGTGTCATTGTGCCATTTGTGAAGCATTTCTTTTAGTTCTGCACTCGTTTTTTCGAAGTTGGTTTTATCGATCTGCAGCCGACTTTCATGCCAAACCCGTCTTAGCCTTCGTTTTTCCAGAACAGCTCTTTTGACTTCTATGGGATAGTTGTAGTGTCTCATGCGGGAGTCTGTAGCAGGAGTGTTGAGCCAGCAGGCTTCTTGGATTAAAGTTGTAATATACTTGGTTGCATTCTCAATATCTGCTTCGTTTTTAAGAGGTATTCTAAATTGGATTTTTTCTTCAATGAATTCCTGGAATGATGCCCAATCAGTGTACTTGTTATATAATTTCTCTGGACCCGTGGACTCTACTAACATTGCGCTGACAGTTAATATCACAGGAGTGTGGTCTGAAGAGCCATCATAGCAAGATTCAGTTTTTATGTAATGCTTACAGAAACCTTTCAAGATGAAGAAGTCTAGCAAATCTGGAGTTTTTCTTGGATCTGATGGCCAATAAGTTGGTTCACAGGAGGAGCTAGTCAACAGATTATTATTGTCGACGCTAGCTTTTAATTGACGTCCTCTGGTTGTTGTTAATCTGGAGCCCCATTGTTCATTCTTAGCATTCCAATCCCCGCCTGCAATGAACCGATGACCAAGGGTGGCAATAAACTCTGAAAACATACTTGCGTTGATTTTGTGTTTTGGTGGACAGTACACTGCTGTAATGTTGAAGTTGCCGCTCTTGTCTTGCACAGCGATGGTGGTAGCTTGGATGTGATCAGTTTTATAGTGTGGCATTTGATGATGTTTGATTGTGTTCTTGATGATCACAGCTGAACCAGCATGGCCTGTTCCGTCTGGGTGATTTGTGACATAACATAAGTGGTCTGGGAATGTTATCAAAGATGTACCAGTGCAGTGGGCCTCGGATATAAGTAGGATGTCTAACTTATGTTGGGCAAGTAGAAGTTCTACTTCTTGTTTATTTGGGGTTAGCCCATTTATGTTCCAGGTTCCTATTCGTAGTGCAATCATTTTGTTAGTTTGTCAACTAGTTTGGCTATGAGACTCATAAGAGTACTCATTTGTTGAAAGATTATGTCAAATTTTTCAGTGTGTTTTATTAATATTTCTTCCAGTGTCTGGGTTACTTGGCCTGAGTCGTGAGGGTTGGAGTTATTACGATGGATGAGGTTGTTGTCTGATATTTGTTGTAGGGTTGTTGTCGGGTCCAGCAATATAATAAAAAAAAACTCATTGTAACGCAATCAAACCTTTGTGCTGATGGACGCATTTAATATAAGTTGTCTGTAATTGCGGGTATCGAAGAGTTAAACGGGTTATGGAGGTATTTAAAGTAAAGTTCAAGTTCCAGTACCTACTTGAAAAAAAAACTTTTGAAAAAGTTGAAACTTTGACCTCTAATATCTCCGTAAATAGTAGGTTCTCAGGAACTAGCTCCAGCGGAATAAAAACGAAATATTGTTGCTAACATTTAGTAGTCATGGATTTCTGCAAAAGAAGATGCCTGATTCCGTAACTTGTCACAATTATCTGCAAAACGGATAGAAACCTAAAGCTTTCAAAATCCAAAGTTCACTTTCTACAGTTCTTTATTTGAATCCTTCTCAATCCCGCTGTCTTCAAACCCCCACAGATGGTAATCCTAGCCATGCGCGACATGAACGTGGCCCGTCTGACAGCAAAGGATGTGCCCCTATTCGACGGCATCATGCAGGACATATTCCCCGATGTGGAGATTCCGACCCTGGATTATGATCTGTTGGAGACAGCCATCAGTGCGGAGATGAGGCTGGCTGGGTTGCAGCCGGTGAAGGCGGCCTTGCATAAAGTTATACAGACTTATGAGACTAAGGTTAGTTCAAATTCCTTGAAGAAGTATAAAAAAACTTAGTCGTCTCTGAAAATACAGCGAAAGCTGCAAACACGGTATTTTAATTACTTAGCATCAATACAAGCGGGCGTTCGGCCAACCATTATACCCGAAAATAACCCATAGGAAACTAATCAACCAACCAAGTAACTTACGATGCGGTAAGTATTCATGAATGTTTGATTCAGTCAATTTTTTTCTGATGAAATTTTAAAATGGAGAATGTCCCCCAAAAACCTATTTATAATAGACTCGTAAGGCTGAAGCGCAGCCTCGGTCTCCCGGACGATATCTGGGAAGACCTATGTTCACCAGAGTACGTCTTCCAGTTGTATTATGAAGTTCCTTTACAATATATAATATACAACCTGTTTTTTTTTGATATCCTATAACTCTAGGGTGTGATTGAGACCATATCAAAGAATTAACCGTCAACACCCTTACGTGAAATATGACAACGTCACATTTTCTTAGCTTTAAATATGAATGATTGGTTTGAATTAAAATAAATTACTCGTATTTATCAATGAAACTTAGATACATATTTTATTTTACTATTTATTTTACTGCGAAGTTTGGCAATATCGCAAAAGTAAAGATTCGTCATACTGGTCACAATTTTTGACCTAATTTAATTATGATTGATGATATCTCCGAAACCATGTATTTTTGGACCACCGATTCTAGGAGCTTTAGTATTATTTTTACCTACAGTATAATAACCCTAGAGTTATGGGATATAAAAAAACAGGTTGTAACTTGTATAGGCCATCGTCTGCCATAATTAAAAGGTCATAACAACACTTAACGTCATCCAGAACTCTCGCCACTCAAGCATCCTTCTCGGCGACACCAACACGGCCAAGTCTACATCCTGGAGAATGTTAGCCAACACGCTGACCCGCTTAAACCGGGAGAAGCAGCCAGGGTTTGAGGTCGTGCAAGTCTTCCCGATGAACCCGAAAGCTCTTACCCTGGGGGAATTGTACGGGGAGTATAACCTGGGTACCGGGGAGTGGAAGGATGGAGTCCTGTCTTCGATCATGAGGACTACTTGTCAGGGTAAGACATACTCATACAAAAGTACAGCGGGGTAGGCAAACATCTGCTACACGATACTTTAAAGTAAGGCGGGTTTAGAAGTCACCATATCTAGGGTGTTTCAGTGGTGGTTTACTCTTAGATGAGATAATGGTCAAACACGAGGACATCAATAATGAAACTGGTGTTTCTGAAAATGTGGTAAAAGGTGTTCTCATGGTCTTCAACTGAGGAATCCTATATCAATAGGCTAGCTTCCACCATCAATAAATTGCAAATCTATTTAGTCCGTCAGTTAGAGTATTGGAAAATAATGGACACGTTTTTTTATATCAATGAGTATTGACAAAGATAAAACGCATCAAAACGGAGTGGGGGCTCGTGACGTCACAACGCACTAAAAAATATAGCACGGCGTGACTTATTGAGAATTTTAAAAGTGTCGTATTTTCGTCAATTTTGGTACACCGAAACAAAAGAAAAAATACGGGTCAACTATTTTTTTATCTACACCCATGCTATAAATCCTCTATAATAGTATCAGAAACAGTTAGCTTATGGCCAACATTAAAACAGCCAGTGTCATAATAACCATTATAACACCCAAACGGGTGTTATAATGTTGTACTGAATTTCATTATGCAACTCGTTTTAAAAAAAGAACATTGTCTAGCACGTGCGATTCACTACCACAGCGCCGTAATTAAAAAAAAAACTTATAGGTTAATTCGAATTCAAGTCGAATCCCGCCATTTTTGTTCGATATTAGTATTGTATTATGTACTTTGTTGTTTACAAAAAAGAGTGATAACAGCTTTGTGCATTTTAATAATTGTACAATCCAAAATGTAAATAATTATATTATTACCTATACATGGTTTGTTTGTATTAAATACTCAGCATTTCAACTTTCCATGAATTTACATAGACTTCTTACAACACTACAACAACCTATGGTTTCAGAACCTTTTATGGAGGATTCATATCATGGATGTAGATAAAGTCTTGTATGCAACTGTACATAATTAGGTATTAAAACACTCATGTGATACTATTATCACACTCGGCTTCGCCTCGTGTGATAAACCCACATTCGTGTTTTAATACCCCTCATTATACAACAGTTGCATAAATAACTATGATAATCTAACTGACGGACTAATTAATTTTTTTCAGGACACAAGCCTACTGTCAAAGATTTATAAAATAAATGTTATCATTGTGTGTTAGAACTTTCCTAAATCATCATTTGTGTACCAAGGTCTTCGTTGGATGCGATTCCGCATCGATTAGCGTGGTAATTACTGGGTTTCTTTTGTTGTCCCGTAGACGAGTCCCCGGACATGAAATGGATAATATTTGACGGTCCAGTGGACGCGATATGGATAGAGAACCTCAACTCTGTGATGGATGATAACAAGTTGCTGACTCTAGTCAACAGTGAGAGAATATCGATGCCTCACCAGGTATGTGTCATGATTGCGCCACTTGCCATTGATGAAGGTAGATAGTGGATCGCATTTGACTTCAAAAGAGGAGGAGGGGTTCTCAATTCGTTGGAATCTTTTTTTAACCGACGTAGGACGGAGGATCTCAAGTCGACGCGTTTATATATTTTTTTTTATGTTTCACCACGCATAACTTTTTACAGAATAGTCCGATTTTGATCATTATTTTTTTATTGGAATGGGTATACCTCGAAGTTGGTCCTAACCCGTTATGATGTTCTGTCACACATACCCCCTCCCGAGGGGGTACGCAGATGTGTACAGTACTCCCACATTTCGATAGTTAGGTATGTTAAGTTCCATTTTATTGGGGTCTAGCTGATGACCGCGGCATCACCCGCTTGACAAATTATATACTAAAACCTTCCTCTTTAATCACTATCTATTAAAAAAACCCGCATCGAAATCCGTTGCGTAGTTTGAAAGATCTAAGCATACATAGGGACAGACAGACGCGGCGGGGGAAAAATGAAAAAAAAAAAAACCTTTTATCCAAAAAATAAAACCGACTTGAAAACCACAAAAAAGTGAAAAATAACTTAAGCTTCTTAGCCATGGTTTTAGGCATCTGTTCTTCCGCGCAGGTAACACTTTTGATCGAGACGCTGGACTTGGCGGTGGCCTCGCCAGCCACGGTATCACGTAACGGCATGGTGTACAATGACTACAAGGACTGGGGTTGGTGGCCTTTCGTCAACTCCTGGCTGGAGACCGTCGAGTATGTTGACTACAGGGAGATAGTGAGTGGGACTTTGTTTTTATTTACTTAGATACCACCATAATCAGTCTCGAATGTTCAGTGAAAACTTCTTTAGGCGCGTTGAGCACTTTTTGGGTGAAGGAAAAACATTGAACTCATCGTCACGTAACGTGCGGTCACGCTTCGTAGCCGTTCGTAGCACTCGTAGCATCCGCTACGGCGTAGCACCACATAGGCATGCGCGGGGCATTACCAGTGCTACGACTGGGGCGGGGCCTGTGTACTTTTTGTTTTCACTTCTATCGGCAGTCCTCAGACTGCTCCGATTTTTTTTTTGTCCACACGCATATTAACCCTGTCATTTACACGATACGTGTAACCTGCGCAATAGGGAATATGCAAGAAGTAGGTACAAAACTCTTTTTAAAAATACTTTACTAATACTAATACTAATACATATGCTAATACTATTTTATTTTTTTATTAGTATTAAAAATGCCTTGTATTGGCGCATAAGAACATTGTGGTACACTTGTTTAACTTTCTAAAACGTCACTTATTTTACAATTTATTGTTTTATTTAGCATGTTTTTGGTGAAACGGAACGCATTCTCAAAACGCGTCGTCCTTGTTAACGCCGGTAGTGACGTCAGTCTGTGTCAAAAAACACTTTCATTTGAAAAGTAGGTAAAGTATCACTAAGATTTTATTATAATATCGTTATCACAATTTTTGCTTGAGTAAAGCACATACAATTAGTAAAATTACTTTATTAAGGCCAAAGAAATAGATTGAGGTAAATGACATCATGGCCGCGGCAGTCACGAACGTTTGAACTGTCATAGAAAATTGCAGGAGTTTAATATTATTTTTGAGCGGCAAGCAGTAGTTGTAGTAAATGGGATAAGGTCTAGGAGGAAGAAGAAGAAGCAGTAGTTGAACTTAACTTTTAATACTTTTCTTGGGTTGATAATACTGTATTTTATTGATTTAAGTGAAGAAAAAGTTATATGCATATTCCCTATTGCCTTGATATGCGAATTACTGGCTCGATGTAGAAGCACCATTAGCTTCTAGGGCAAAGTAAAATTCATAAGGCGACCGCTGACCGCTAACCTTATTGACAGCTAGACCGCTGTGACACGACTGGTTTGTATGTAACTAGGAAAACAAGCACCATTGTATCGGCAATGTCATTATCTGCGACAGCTCACGGAGTTGTACTTTGAACAACGAATTGTAAATGCTACGGTCTTGACATGACGATGTTTTGATGTGAATGTGAAACATCTCTAAGCGCAAGTAAAACCAAAAAATGGTCCGTCGCCGAACTGTCAAGTTGTCAACCCGGCCCGGACAATCCCGAACATTACCGACCTGTTGAAGCAGCATAGGATCTGCATATTCGCCACGGTTTACAACAAGCCAGCTGGTCTCGGAGCACAGCGCTGTGTTACAATCTCGTGACTTCGAGTTCGATCCCAGCTTAAGGATTTTCTTTTTGTGAATTGAGTCATTTTGTTTTTTTTTTTTATATATGTACTTTTTTTAAGCATATTACTTGTACAAAATAATTTCGATGTTTCACATCTGCCAGGCGTCCCGCGACGGCTCACCCTATTTTAGCCCAGTATTGTGTCGATAACAAGCGCGTGTGTCACCAGCTCCGCAGGTTCTTCCAGTCCATCCTCACGCCGGTGCTGGAACTGAAGCGCCTGCAGCTGCGCGAGGGCGAGAGCGTGCGCGGGCAGGAGCTGACGGGCGTGAAGTCCATGTGCCGCCTGCTGGGCCTGTCGCCCGAGCCCGCGCCCGCACTCTCCGACGAGTCCAGCGATATCCAGAACTTGGCCAAGATGAGATTCCTTTTTGCGTACGTTACTTATTACGTAGCGTCATTACTGGGTTAGGAGTATACCTACATTTTGACGGCTATACAGGGTTATTTCTTAAATACCGACAACCTTGCAGGACTATTACTATCATCATAAACAACAACTTTTGTTCTATGACTTTTTCGAAAACAATACATTTACCAAAAACAAACGCATCAAGGCGAACGCCCGACTGAGGGCCTCCCGTAAATTGGTCAAGTTCAAGCGCCCCCGCTGCCCTAACCCCGCTCCCCTTGCTATTGTACTATCGCTTTCTTTTGCTTCGCGGTGGAATTTTCAAATTTTTCAGCAGTTTCAAAATCTCAGTTGGCGCGTGACCGCAACGATGCAATGCAAAAACTGCGACTCTTTATCATTGCGGGTCCACTCCATTTTAAAAATTGGACAAAATTCCAGAAACCCATTGTTTTTATTTTCTTTTAATAATAATAATAAATAAATAAAAACTGAATAATAATAATTCATATTTCGAATGCCCATAATATTTTGCTCGGCTTGCATTCTAAATTCGTAATTTTACCTATGTGACAGAACTTATGGCCCGACTACTTATTTGACGTTAGTATAAGGCCCTTTCACTAGGACTTCTCAGGAGCAGTACAGAGTCTGGATTTGTGACCTGGTGATGGCAAATAGGCCTCCCAACTTGAGACTAAACCTGTCTGGCGAAATGTTGATGTACAATGGCACATAACTTTCTATCCCTACGTGAAAACCAGGCGTGATGTTATAAAAAAAGAAAAATGTTAAATTCAGACTAATAAAATGTCCATAGTTAGTAAGTAACATTATCTTAAAACTATGTTACATTGAAGACCATATTTACATAATGTGACATTCTTTTAAAAATGGCATTTTCCAAAACTTGTTAATATCTAATTCGAAGACCCGCATGGCGCAGCAGTAGTGAGCCTGCCTTAAATTCTTAGGGTCCCGGGTTCGAATCACAGTAGGGGCAAATGTTTGTGTGATGAGCATGGACATTTGTTTCCGAATCATGGATGTTTATATGTATGTATTTACAACCAAAAAGTATGTATGTAGTATATCAACTATCTGGTGTCCAAGACACAAGCCTCGTTGCTTAGTGTAGACTAAATGGCGTTGTGTGTAATGTCCAGCGATATTTATTTATTTATTTGCTTAAGATGTTGAATCCAAGTCTAAGTTTTGACCCCACAGCATGATCTGGTCCGTCTGCGCAACTTTGGAAGACGAACCTCGTCGAAGGCTGGACAACTGGGTCCGAGAGCATGAGGGTATCTTCCCGCTGAAGGATACGGTGTATGACTACTACGTTGATGAGAGGCTCCAAGTCTTCAGACCCTGGGAGGAGAAGCTGCCTGACAACTGGAGATTTAATCCCAAGTCAGTACGATTTTTTGCGAGTATATTTTTTATTGTGAAAGCTTTTTTAGTTTCAAGAAAATAAATTATCAGTTGAAAGAAAATTAACTGTGAGTGGAGTTATTTTGAGAAAAGTTCAGATTTGTTAGGCTCGTCTACACCTGTGGTGCACGAACAAAGCGGTTCTCTTGTATCTTAGGAACATAGTATGGACACCTTTGGACATCTTCGGGAGTGGTTGGCGAGCAGTTCGCATACGAGTTATAATGTTGCGCACATTACCCATTATACCATTCTTTGTTTTGAGGATGGAAATCGCCAGAGAAAAATAATATCATTTAATTTTGTCAGAAAACAAGCCGGTGCACTCGATGAGTCTTCCTATCTCTAAAAATAATGATACAAACTATGATATAACAATAATTTTGTCGACTATAACCCCTTTAGGGAATAAATTTTCAATGATCGTTATTTTGTCGATCTGGACGCGTACCGCGAGGGCTGGTTCGAAGAGACACGGGAAAAGAGCTCATGGAAGGAAATGAGAAAGGCCATTGCCTAGCAGTGGATACCAACAACAACAACAGCCCATAATGTCCACTGCTGGACATAAGCCTCTCCCATGATGGGAGGAATTTCCCGTAATCTCCACGCTTGGCAGGATTGATCGCAGTGATGAAAGACTAACAGAAAACGTTGCTGCCCATTCTCTGGTCTACGGAGGCGCAAGGTGTTCTGCCTCAGACATTACGAGCCTTATACGACACCCGTGAGTGTAATGGGTTGGTTTTATTCTACTCTACCGGATACCACACGGCAGTGGGACAGTACAGGCTTAATTGAAAAAAATCTCATTTATTGTACACTTGTGGAGTCACGGTATAAAAACAACCGTTGTGCATATCATGCTTTTATAGCCAGCGATTTAGAATGTGCGTTAGTGGCAGTAATCAGTTTTTTTCGGGGCCACCTTCCACTGAAAAACGATAGATGGTGCTCTGCATGAATGATGTGCAAAAACCTGATTGAATTTAATCAAATGTTATTAGCACATCAGTAACAAATTCCTTTCCCCTTCCAGCGCCGGTTTCCACATGATCCTGGTGCCGACGATGGAGTTCCTCCGCGTGCAAGTGATCGCACTCGACATGCTGAAGGCAGGGTACGGCGTACTGATTGGAGGCCCTACGGGTACCGGGAAGACTTTCCTCATACAAGGCACCCTGGTCAGCTTGGATACTAGCAAGTAAGTCAGAATCTACCTCATTTTCATCATCATCAGGAACAAAGGCCTCCTCTTTGTGAGGACGAGTGGGCTATCTTCCACGCGGAACCGGTGCGGGATGTAAATGTCTTCGTTTTTTATTTGAAACATCTATGGGCGCCCGTAAAACCAAAAAATGGCGTGGCGACGCGTCGCCAACTGTCAAGTTGTTAACCCGGCCCGAACAATCCCAAACATTACCAATCTGTTGAAACAGCATAAGATCTACATATTCGCCACGGTTTACAACAAGCCAGCTGGTCTCGGGGCACAGCGCAGGTTACAATCTCATTACTTCGAGTTCGATCCCAGCGGATTTTATTTTTGTGAATCGAGTCATTTTGCTTTATTTTTTCATTTTGTGTTCGTTTTTATATTGACTTTTTTTAAGCTTGACTTGTACAAAATAGTTTCGGTGTTTCACATCTACCAACACTAACGACTAGTGGTCCATATTGGCACTGGATCGAAGAATATGGAAGTCATGGGGAGAGGCCTTTGCCCAGCAGTAGGATGGCATTGGCTAACAGTAACAGTAACACATCCCCCAGGCGTCCCGCGACGGTTCACTTTGGTCTAGGACATGCCAGTTTCCTTACGAAGATTTCCTTCACAGCTTTGAGAGCAGTGGTGCTGAAATAAATTGTACAAAGCAAAATGCCGGTCTGGGTGCGAACCTGCGGCATACGCCAAGTAAGCCGAGACCGTAGCCACTGAACCAGTACTGCACCACAGCTGCAACTAATATTGAATGAATTGTACGACAGGTACAGCACCCAGGTCATTAACATGTCCGCTCAGACCACGGCGGCTAACGTGCAGGATATCATTGAAGCCAGGCTTGAGAAGAGGACCAAGGGGAACTATGCGCCCGCTGGAGGTGGGGACTTCTTCTATTTATAGCTAGGAGTTGAACAGGCTTTAACAGAACTATCTAGTTTTCAACCTTAGCTTTTGTGGATACAAGCTTCTTGGGAACGGGATAGAACAGGCAGAACCAAAGTGGCATAGTCACTATTTTGTTTTTTTTCTTCAAAGTGGTGGCACACGATGATTTACAGGGTGGAAAGCATCTGAAAAAGAAAATGGTTACTACGTTTTCAGTACGGGTCTACCCTTAATAGCAGAACTTTTTATGTCATAATATTACTTTGTATAACAGAAGATAGCATAAACTTCATTTCGCAGAAAATCGTTTGGCAGACACTCATATATCATTCATTCAAAACTCATAATTTTGTAAGTCAGAATCATCTTTAGGCATAAATTTCATATGCATAAGAATTTAAAGTAGAACCATCTTATCGCAGAAAGTTCACAGTCAGAGTCATCTTTTGGCATAAATTTCATATCCATAGTAATTAAAAGGCAAAACTATCATATTACAGAAAGTTTACAGTTAGAATCATCTTTTGGCATACATTTCATTATGCATAATAATGGAAAGCCTCATCTATCACATAGCAAAAAATTCATTGTTAGAATAATTTTGTATTTCTTACCATAACAATAAAATTGATTCAACATTTATTTTTCGCCACAAACATACGACGATAATGTTAATTGCTGCATATTTCTGATCAGGCAAGCACACATCATGCATGCAGCAAGCATGCAGTATGCAAACAAGCATGCAGTATGCAAACATGCAAACCAACATACACCATACATGCAAGCAAGCATGCAGCATGCAAGCAAGCATGCAGAATGCACGCAACATGCAGCAGGCATGGTTTCTGTCACGGCTCCGGCACTGCAGGGTTCCGGCGGTCCCACGCGAGCTTATCGTCGCAGATGTGTTTTACGCTCACCACCGCAACTTCGGCTTGCTGGCCGGCTCCGCCGGCCAGCCTCAGCTACGGCGGCGAGCGTTAAAACCACCTGCTCCTCAGCTCACGGGCCGCCTCACCCCTCCGCGCCTACGCGGATTTAAATTACACTCTAGGGGTAGGGCAGACAAGACTACGTGGAGTCGGTTTTGGAGCGATTCGTTTCTGTCACTAACTTTTTTAGCGTAACATATTGTATTTTTAAAACAATATTTTAATTCTAATTTAAGGTTAAAAATGCTATTTTATAGAAATGGCAAAAATGCCAAATAAAATTATTCCAAATAGAATTCTGCCATCTTCATAGTATGCCAAGTGAAATTGTACCAAATAAACGTTATTCTAAACGAAATTATGCGGAATTTGAACATTGCCAAAGGTAATTATGCCAAATAATATTCTGCCATCTTAAAAGTATGCCATTGTAAATTCGGACATACAAACATTCGGTCAAACAATAACTATATTAAATAATTTTTATGCCTTAAAAATATTCGTCTAAAGAAGAATAAGCCAAGTGTGTTATGCCAAATAAATTTCGGAGCATCAAGATTCTGCCAGATAGAAGAAACCCTGAACCATCATCATTCTGAACATAAAGATATTGTCACTTACGGGAGATCTTCCGTAATTATTATTATTTTTGAGCTCCTGATATTTCGACGCTGTTGCAAGCGCCATGATCGCGGGTTGACTGGAGAATGCATCATCATCATCATCAATGCAGATGGAAAAAAATTTTAGGAGCAGACAAATCTGTCTACCGCTTTCTTTGTCTTTTGCTACGCGCACTACTGGAACGTACACTGAGGCACGACAAAACACACTGACAGTATCACCAGGTTTTGTGGAGTCCTTATTATGATGCCGGCTGCTACTTTTGAGCATACTCAAAACTGGGTTCCAGGTATGTCGGCATGTGATACATAATCACGGAAGATATCCCGTAAGTGACAATATAAGTTTATTTTTAAACCGTGAAAGCTTAAAACATTGTTTTACATCGTTCTGAACCCATTTCAAGTTTTCGTTGGAAAAGAAACACAGCTATTTCCTACAAAACTACAATACCTGCACGGTCAAAATCCTGTATTAAATTAAACACACACACACACACACATTATTTTATTATTTGGTTTGCTGTAAGAAAACCTAATTCTGGGTTAAGCTTGCCTTTGTACATAACCTATATAATTGCAATTTTTTTAATGTATATTTGTTTAATAAAGAATAAGAATAAGAAACAAAAAATGTCCCGCAATATGGCGGCCTAGAGTAACTTATTCTAGGCTGACATCACTTAACGAGAACTTGATCTTTATTTCAGGACATTTAGTTTCAATGACATATATACTTTCTAGGCAAGAAGATGATAGCATTCATGGACGACATAAACATGCCAGTGCGCGACTACTACGGCTCGCAGCCTCCCTTGGAGCTGGTGCGGCTGTGGCACGACTATGGGTACTGGTTCGATAGAGCCAAGCAGTGGCGGAAGAATGTCAAGGTAACATTTTAATATTAGTGTTAGGGACCTAACTACTGTAATTTAAAATAGTATAATCCAAAATAGGTAAAATAATACTATTTAAATTACAATCCACTGCTTTTGAGTCAAGTCCTTAGTTAGGTCCCTAACAAATGGTCCTTCGAGCCGGATCTTTGATGACGACGCGCGCGCAATCCTTACGTTTATCAACAGTATTATTGTACCTGTTTTGGATTATACTATTTTAAATTACAGTCCACTGCTGTTAAGACCTTAGTTAGGTACCTAGCAAATGGTCTTTCGAGCCGGATCTCTGAAGATGACGCGCGAGCACTACTTACGTTTACCAACAGTATTATTGTACCTATTTTGGATTATACTATTTTAAATTACAGTCCACTGCTTTTGAGTTTTAGGCCCCTTACAGTTAGAGACCAGATTATTTGCAAATGCATAATTATACAAGGTGTCGCTTTGCACCCTGGTCGAACTCAAGGAGGTGTCTGTGCTAATGATTCTCGACCCGAATCGATAATAAAATGGGCAGGTTTTTTTTTTTTCTAATTTACGGAAATCGGTAAGTGTAAACCACCCATATTAAAAGGCAGTCTGTAATTGGCCCTATAAACGCGCCTTCACACGCACAAATGAACGCACACAGAGACATGTCGCGGGAAGTGTGATTTTTCTATTACTTTCGTGTTATTCTGAAATACTGTCAAATTTAAACAATTTAAAATAGCAGCTTTATTATTTGATTATTTATGTCTTATGTGACAAGCTCCTGAATTTTGACTAGGATGCAAAACTACACCTTGTATTATGATCGTTTTTCCAGTTTAACTGCATCTATTTTTTTTTCCAATAATATGCCGATTTAACTAAAATATGCAGTGGTTTCGATTCTGTTGTGCACAAACTAAACTTGATTTACGCTATTGCTATCTTTTACTAAAAGGCAGTGCGAAAAAAGGACAGCTATAGCTATGAATTAAATTAGAGATGTCAAACTAGTTAATGCCTTGCGCTTCACGCACGAAAAAGTGTCACACCGTTCCGCGCGCTAGTCAGTCGATCAACGCCCAGCCCAAACACTTAGACCAGGAAAACTGAAATTTTGCAGAGTAGTTCCCTTTATAATGTAAACACGGAATACGGAAGGATTTTTCGAAATTCAATCCCTAAGGGAGTTAAATAGGGGATGAAACTTTGTATGAAAGTCCGTCAGTTTTAAAGTTAGGATCTTAAAATTTTGTGTTTAGGCTGACGATTGAAAATTAATTTTGTCTCAGCGTTTTTGATAATTCTACCCCCAAAGAGTTAAAAAAGGGGATAAACTTGCGTATGTAAAGTCTTTAATTTTCGAAGTAAAAATTACAAAATTTACGTATGGTTAGAAGCTATCGCAACGGTGTTGTTAGAATTTCAATCCTTAAAAGGGTGAAAAGCGGGATGAAATTTTGTTTTTAAGTTAATATCACTAATTTCATGAAAAATTACGTTATCACGTAAAATTGTAAACCGACATTACAGACAGCCAGTTTTTTTTGTATGCCAAATAAACGATTTTTCTTTATTTCGTGTTAAACCAGGAACAATCTGTGACTCCCGCATTCCACGCATTAAACTTTAGATTTATACAACTATACACTATTTTAGTTAGACTTGCTGTGTTGTATGTATCAGAATTGTAGTCCACAAAACGAATGAATAAAAGGCATTGCATGTGGCTGAGATGAGAATACTAAGGGGGATATGTAGTGCGTTACGCGCATGTATAAAATAAGAAATAAGTACATAAGATGAAATCTGGAAGTGAAGCGCCGGTGACTGAAAAGTTGTGTGACGGAGGAATGGTATAAGAGTAGAGTAAAAGAAACGATAGATGGACTGTGTGAAGGATGATATGGCGAGAGAGGAGGTGTCTGATGAGATGACGAGTAATGTAGAAGTATGGAAGAAGAAGACATGCTACGCGACCCCAAAGAATCGGGCGAGCAGGATAGATGACGACCGTATAAATGTACGTGTACGTGTACGTGTACGTGTACGTGTACGTGTAGGAGTGTGTATGTGTGCGTGTGCGTGTACGTGTGCGTCTGTAAAACATGGTGCTGTGCGCGGCGGCGGGTCCGCCGGGGGGCGCGCGGTCACGTTCACGTGTACCGTGTGCGTGTGCGCGTGTACGTGTACGTGTACTTGTGCGTGTGTAGAACATGGTGCTGTGCGCGGCGGCGGGTCCGCCGGGGGGCGCGCGGTCACGTGTACGTGTATGTGTGTAGAACATGGTGCTGTGGGCGGCGGCGGGTCCGCCGGGGGGCGCGCGGTCATGTTCACGTGTACCGTGTGCGTGTGCGCGTGTACGTGTACCTACGTGTACGTGTACTTGTGCGTGTGTAGAACATGGTACTGTGCGCGGCGGCGGGTCCGCCGGGGGGCGCGCGGTCACGTTCACGTGTACCGTGTGCGTGTGCGCGTGTACGTGTACGTGTACTTGTGCGTGTGTAGAACATGGTGCTGTGCGCGGCGGCGGGTCCGCCGGGGAGCGCGCGGTCACGTGTACGTGTATGTGTGTAGAACATGGTGCTGTGGGCGGCGGCGGGTCCGCCGGGGGGCGCGCGGTCATGTTCACGTGTACCGTGTGCGTGTGCGCGTGTACGTGTACCTACGTGTACGTGTACTTGTGCGTGTGTAGAACATGGTACTGTGCGCGGCGGCGGGTCCGCCGGGGGGCGCGCGGTCACGTTCACGTGTACCGTGTGCGTGTGCGCGTGTACGTGTACGTGTACTTGTGCGTGTGTAGAACATGGTGCTGTGCGCGGCGGCGGGTCCGCCGGGGGGCGCGTGGTCACGTGTACGTGTATGTGTGTAGAACATGGTGCTGTGGGCGGCGGCGGGTCCGCCGGGGGGCGCGCGGTCATGTTCACGTGTACCGTGTGCGTGTGCGCGTGTGCGCGTGTACGTGTACGTGTACTTGTGCGTGTGTAGAACATGGTGCTGTGCGCGGCGGCGGGTCCGCCGGGGGGCGCGCGGTCACGTGTACGTGTATGTGTGTAGAACATGGTGCTGTGGGCGGCGGCGGGTCCGCCGGGGGGCGCGCGGTCATGTTCACGTGTACCGTGTGCGTGTGCGCGTGTACGTGTACCTACGTGTACGTGTACTTGTGCGTGTGTAGAACATGGTACTGTGCGCGGCGGCGGGTCCGCCGGGGGGCGCGCGGTCACGTTCACGTGTACCGTGTGCGTGTGCGCGTGTACGTGTACGTGTACTTGTGCGTGTGTAGAACATGGTGCTGTGCGCGGCGGCGGGTCCGCCGGGGGGCGCGTGGTCACGTGTACGTGTATGTGTGTAGAACATGGTGCTGTGGGCGGCGGCGGGTCCGCCGGGGGGCGCGCGGTCATGTTCACGTGTACCGTGTGCGTGTGCGCGTGTACGTGTACCTACGTGTACGTGTACTTGTGCGTGTGTAGAACATGGTACTGTGCGCGGCGGCGGGTCCGCCGGGGGGCGCGCGGTCACGTTCACGTGTACCGTGTGCGTGTGCGCGTGTACGTGTACGTGTACTTGTGCGTGTGTAGAACATGGTGCTGTGCGCGGCGGCGGGTCCGCCGGGGGGCGCGTGGTCACGTGTACGTGTATGTGTGTAGAACATGGTGCTGTGGGCGGCGGCGGGTCCGCCGGGTGGCGCGCGGTCATGTTCACGTGTACCGTGTGCGTGTGCGCGTGTGCGCGTGTACGTGTACGTGTACTTGTGCGTGTGTAGAACATGGTGCTGTGCGCGGCGGCGGGTCCGCCGGGGGGCGCGCGGTCACGTGTACGTGTATGTGTGTAGAACATGGTGCTGTGGGCGGCGGCGGGTCCGCCGGGGGGCGCGCGGTCATGTTCACGTGTACCGTGTGCGTGTGCGCGTGTACGTGTACCTACGTGTACGTGTACTTGTGCGTGTGTAGAACATGGTACTGTGCGCGGCGGCGGGTCCGCCGGGGGGCGCGCGGTCACGTTCACGTGTACCGTGTGCGTGTGCGCGTGTACGTGTACGTGTACTTGTGCGTGTGTAGAACATGGTGCTGTGCGCGGCGGCGGGTCCGCCGGGGGGCGCGTGGTCACGTGTACGTGTATGTGTGTAGAACATGGTGCTGTGGGCGGCGGCGGGTCCGCCGGGGGGCGCGCGGTCATGTTCACGTGTACCGTGTGCGTGTGCGCGTGTACGTGTACCTACGTGTACGTGTACTTGTGCGTGTGTAGAACATGGTACTGTGCGCGGCGGCGGGTCCGCCGGGGGGCGCGCGGTCACGTTCACGTGTACCGTGTGCGTGTGCGCGTGTACGTGTACGTGTACTTGTGCGTGTGTAGAACATGGTGCTGTGCGCGGCGGCGGGTCCGCCGGGGGGCGCGCGGTCTCCGCTGCCGCCGCGCCTGCTGTCGTGCTTCCACGCGTTCTACCTGGCGTCGCCCACGCACCAGCAGCTCATCAAGATCTTCGGCACCATGCTGGGGCAGCACCTGCAGGACTTTGATGAAGAGAGCAAGTCTGTTGGTGAGAACAAATTAAATAATAAGTACATAGTAATCTAGCCTTACGCTAATAAAAATTTGAATTCCACATTGTCGTTTCTTGCAACTGTTAAATATATTTTAGTTATAGTTTACTTTTATGCACTAATTATACACGTTGTACTTATTTTATGTACATTTTTGTAATACTTTTCCTTCAAGCGGTCGCGCGGCGTCCAATCGACCGCACTCGATACATTTTCGTTCATAATATCGTTATTTCTTATCGCATGTACTTCCCATTCCTAGTAGCCTGTCATTGTTTCACTGTGCACGAAATAAAGATTTAACCTCCCTTCCCCGCACCCCCTGAAGCGCACAGATTGCATTTGCTTTAGTAACGTAACGGCGCAGGCGTCGAAAGCACGCCACGCGCGCCTGTCGTCGAAAAGGTAGAACTGATTCTGAAGAAAACTAGGCCCAAGTTCATGCTTTGATTTTATTTATTTGATCTCATGCATCCTACTTATTTTGTTATTTTGATTGTTTTTGTACTATATAAAGCTAGTTAGAAGTGTATTAGAAGGTTTTGTGTTGCCAAATTGCTTTTTTCATCCACAGAAAATTTTAGTTTTTTATTTGATTTAATTATTCTGTATTTAGCTGATTTAAAGTTTTTTTTTTTCGTACAGTTGAGTCCTAATATAATGATAATATGTCTAAATAAGAAATAATAAATGATTATTAATTCATTCGTGTTTTAAATCTCTGTATTAACCTATAGGTCTTTTAGGTTACCTACGCGCGACCGCTGCCGTTACAAATGACCGCGCGCCCGCTTGAAGGTTAAATAAATTATTCTTATTCTTATCAAGAATTAGTGTAATGGGATTCAATGATGTTAGATGTTGGGTTGGATTGATGATTTTAATGATTATAATTCTGTAACTACATACGTGTTACATCATTTATGTAATTTTTAATCTTATTTCAGGCAGGACCAATTTCGTTCCTTTTTATTTTAGTTTTTTTTTGTCTATGTTAAATCTTACCATTTTGTTTTGTGTTTTGTCCTGTGCGGGCTAATAAATGCTTTTTATTTATTTCTTTCTTTATCACGGTGTATTCCCGTTGACCCCACCGCCCGTGACCCCGCTGGTGGGGTCAGCGGGAATGGATTAAAATAATCAAAAATTGTTCCCGTTGACTGTACTGTATTTTTGAGGATTAAAACACACCCGTGTTACTTTCACGACTCATTTTTCATCAATCTACAACCTGACACTGACCAGAAAATTGCAAAAAACGTAAGAAATTTTAATTTTCGCGGGCTACTCTGGCGCTTCCACCTTCATTGTAACAATTCTCCAAAGATGGCGGTAAAGTAACCCCTTACTTTACCGCCATCTTTGGAGAATTGAGTGCAGACGACAGACTTTTTGTGTGTACAGGTCTGCGACAGACAAAACAAAAACGTGTGTGTTTGACTACTTTTTTGTCCACTATATGGATACTGGTGGACAGGATCCTACTGATCGCAAAATTTGTCGCAGAGTTTTTGTCTGTCGCACAAAAAAAGTCTGTCGTCTGCCCTGCCCCTTAAGGTTTTTGACAAATTACCCTTTAACCTGAGTGCAATTAGGCTAAAAAATCTCCACTCGCTTAATACTGAATCGCTAAATCCAGGTAAAACTGTGTTGATCGCGACGATAGACATGTTCAACAACATCGTAGCTAAACTACTGCCCACTCCCAGCAAGATGCACTACCTCTTCAATCTGAGGGACATCTCCAAAATATTTCAAGTATGTCACAGAAGAACCATTATAAATCTTTCTTTCACATTATGCACATAGCCTTTGTTTTGTTTTGTAATTGTAGTAAGAAAATCTTTATTAGTGTCTTGTGGTTTTGCTTCATCATCATCATTTCAGCCGAAAGACGTCCACTGCTGGACATAGGCCTCCCCCAAGTGTCGCCACATTGACCGGTCCCGTGCGACTCGCATCCAGCGGATCCCCTCAATCTTCACCAGTAGGCCTATTACGTATCTTTCTGATATCCAGTGACTATCAAGCTTCGGTTGTACACCAAACTTTGATGACAACCGAGAATGTCATAATATTGGTATTACGTATCGCACAGAGTGGATATCACTTTACGGTGACTAACAGCCCGAGTACGGTGTAACGTCTTTCAAGAAAGCCACTTTAAACTCAGTTGTCATCAATTTAATGTCCACTATGCATATATAATCGAAATAATATAGGTATCGATACGAAAGCGTCTGTCAAAATGAGTTACGGTGACTATCAGCCACGATGAAAATCAATGACGTCATATTTGATTGCGACTGGTCATACATAATACGAAACTATACTTTTGACAGTTAATTGTTGGACACTGACCCAGTTACTATCATTTCGAGCTGTCAACAGAGACACTTAATAGCCCTACAGGTCACCGCTCCACCTAGTGGGAGGTCTTCCAACGCAACGCCTCGTGATACAGTGCCTTTCTTTCGTCGTCGGTTTTGCTCAAGTCTTATATTTTTCATTTAAATAGTAGAAGGAATACAAATATTTTTTTCAGTCTCACAAATAATATGTTTGCTCAGGGCCTGCTACGGAGCAACAAAGACTACACGAATACAAAGTCGCGGTTCCTACGGCTTTGGATACACGAGTGCTTCAGAGTCTTCTGCGACAGACTTAATGAAGACAAGTGAGTGTCATGCTTTCATTTCAGAGGATACTTATGTAAAGAAAATCGTTCGGTAATAATCCATCGGCTTAGCTTGAATTGTGCCGAGAAGAGACACGAGTTGAATCTATACTTCTATACTTATATTATAAAGCTGAAGAATTTTTGGTTGAGCACATGCTTATCTCAGGAATTACTGGATCGAAATGAACAATTATTTGTATAAGATAGCCCATTTACCGAGAAAACCCACTAAAGGCCTTATAACATCACGCTACGGCCAATAGAAAAAGGTTGCAAAAACGGGGAAAATTCCCTACGTGACGAAGTTAAACGGGTCAGCTACTGAATAATAATACATTATGCTTCGGGTCGGATTTGTTCTTTTTTAAACACTGTCGAATCGAATAGTCCGGTCAATATAGATATTTAAAATAACAAAAATTCCCGGAGAGCCAAATATTGGTGGAGAGCTGGGGTTTACCGATATTTAAAATAACAAAAATTCCTGGAGAGACAAATATTGGTGGAGAGCTGGGGTTTACCGATATTTAAAATAACAAAAATTCCCGGAGAGCCAAATATTGGTGGAGAGCTGGGGTTTACCGATATTTAAAATAACAAAAATTCCCGGAGAGCCAAAAATTGGTGGAGAGCTGGGGTTAACCGATATTTAAAATAACGAAAATTCCCGGAGAGCCAAAATATTGGTGGAGAGCTGGGGTTTACCGATATTTAAAATAACAAAAATTCCCGGAGAGCCAAATATTGGTGGAGAGCTGAGGTTTACCATTACAAATCAAGTTTTAAAAATCCTCATCGATTCTGTGAGCTACAAAAGTTATTCGGGGTCAAAGGTCAAAATTTGAGGTTTGTTGGATTTCTCGAAAATGGTAAGTTTTATCAAAAAAACCTCAAACCAAAGTTTTGGATCCTAAAATTCTCTACAAAAATGGTTTTTATGATGTTTTTCCTAAGAGTTACCATTCCTGAGATATCACGATTCTAAGAGTCACATTATACATGATACGGTATGGGTGGTAGATGCAGGCAGTGGGTCGTAGCTGCAAAGTGCCTCAATGTTTGGCAGACTGGTGTTAACTCATTACATGAAATAATAGACGCTAATGACGCTTCTGACTCAAAATAGATTAAGGTGATATGTTGAAAAAAATGTGGTTTTTCTATTTCGTGTAACTTGTTGAGTATGTAGAATATGGATCTAAAATTTTGGTATATGGTTTTTGACTCTTTGGTCTAGTATCGTGTAAAAGGAATACACGATTAAATGATTTTTTCTCGATTCAAAAAAATTGCAAAGTTACATCTATTTTTTTACTTTTTTCAACATCACGGCGTAACGCTTAAGAGATATTCAACGGAATTTACTTTAAAACATAGAAAATATTATATTAAAAGTTTACTCAAAGTCATTTTAAATGTTATACCTTTATTTTGTTAAAAATAGAGTGAATTCGTTTTGGCACATACGTCCTTTTATTCCGAGCGCACGCACATTGTAGCTATCTCTTCTTTTGTGTTTCAAAAGTAATTGCATCACTTTCGCTCGCTCAGAAGATCAGTCGCCCGGTGCACTTCATCGACGACGAACCTATGACATTTGTTTGCAGATCGGTGCTATCGGATTTTCGTGATTTTGATAATTGTTTGTATAGTAAAAGTTAGTAGATTGTTACTTAATTAGTGTTGAATAGGTATATAAAGACAATTCTTGCAATTTATTTCATAAATATAAAAATGGCTAAAATAAACTTAAAATTAATTTTGGGTTAGAATTATGTCAACAATACGTCAAATACTATTACCGCGTATGACACACTTAGAGCAGAAAAAAGATTGGAGCAGCTTTAAAATTGCGAAAAAAAGGTGAGTTTAGTCGAAATTCATTTTTTGATCTTTCTTGAGGGTGTGATTAAATATAATATATTTTAGTTTTTTAATCACTTTAGTTTTATTTCCAACTAGAGTAGTTTTTTGCGATTTCTGGTTTTAGAACAAAAGTTATCAATAATAAAAAACGATATGAATGAATTTGATTATGCCCCACTTGAATGTTGATGATCGTTTTTATTTCAGAAATAAAAGGAAGCAACCACATGATGTCGATAACGAAGATGAGGAAGAAGAACCACTGCCATACGAAATCGAACTCGTATCTTTTTCTATCGCCCAGAACCGTCATTTGTTAGAGCGAGATACAGAGCGTGCGCCCGATAGCATCGGTGATGCTGCCGCGTGCGATAGCATTCCCGTTCTAGCAAATTATGGTTCTGAGCGACAGAAAAGGATAGGACCACGGAAAAGTGCGATTCCATGCTGCCAGATGAGGTTCAACGCTAATATTGTTATTGCAATTTTTACTTGAATAAAGCACATTTAAACAATTATTCATCATCATCTACCCATCCTTTTCTCAACTACGTTGAGGTCGGCTTCCAGTTTTACCGGTTGCAGCTAAATACCAGTATTAAAAAAAAACTAAGGCCAAAAAAATTAGATGTAAACAAGGCAGATTGTGGATAATGACGTCATATCATGGCCGCGACAGCTACGGACGTTTGAACTGTCGTAGAAAATTGAAGGAGTTTAATATTATTTTTGTGCGACAATAGTTGAACTTAACTTTTAATACTTTTCTTGGGTTGATAGTACTGTATTTCATTGATTTAGATGAAGAAAAAATTACGTGCATATTCCCTATTATAGGTAGACGATTTCGTCAAGTTCTTTTCATAGCAGTTAAAAACAAATACTATTGTATTTGTGCTGGAGCGGAAAAAGGAAATGAGGTAGTAAAACAACATGAGTGTTTTCTAAATTATTTTTTATTACATGTTGTACTAAATAAAAAAAACCGGCCAAGAGCGTGTCGGGCCACGCTCAGTGTAGGGTTCCGTAGTTTCCCGTCCGTCACAATAAGTGTTCCCACTTATGAGTTTAAAGGTGGGTATCCATTATGTAAAAATGCATGCATATACGAATATACTACAATCTTAGTCCAGAAATTATTTTGTACAACTTTTTGTCTTTTTTGTACAAAAACTGTTGATTCCATCAAGTTCAAAATGATTTTCCTAGAAATTCCTTATAAAGTTCTACTTTTCAGATTTTTTTCATATTTTCTAAACATATGGTTCAAAAGTTAGAGGGGGACACATTGTTTTTTACTTTGGGAGCGATTATTTCCGAAATTATTGACATTATCAAAAAATGATTTTAGAAAACCCCTATTCATTTTTAAATACCTTTCCAACAATATATCACACGTTAGGGTTGAAATAAAAAAAAAATCACTTCCCACTTTACATTATAGGGCCTACCACCCTAATAAAACATTTTTTTCCAATTTTTATTTTACCACTTTGTCGGCGTGATTGACATGGCGAAACTATAAGGGTTCCTAGTTGACTACGGAACCCTAAAAAGGTTGAAAATTAAATATTTGCATTATTTGTCTACTCCATACCACCTGTGTGCTAATATTTCAAAAATCCTAAGAAGTGCGTACTCGGTTCTCCTAGTTAGAGAGCCCATGCAACTTCTAAACCTATTTCGATAACACTCCCAGAATGATGATATACATATATACATATTAATAATTAGTCACATTATTAATTGGGGAACACGAAATGACGATGCTGCAGTGCAAAAAACCTGGAGGCACTATTAATCAAAATATTCGTAAGTGACCGTGGCACGCGTATTCAATCAGTACAAGTCGAAAGGAACCGGGTGATTGCTGAAAAAACGCCGAATCTGCTGCGTGGTGAGCGACTTTCAATCGCTGTAGCAACCACTTTCTCCACTGTTTGGAAGATGCAGCAGTGGTTTTTCTTGCACAGAAATTATGATTTCATCATCATCATCATCGTCATCAGCCTATTAATGTTCGCCAGTGCTGGGACACAGGTCTTTTCTCTATGAGAGGGAATGGCCTTTAGTCCACCACGCGGGCCCAGTGCGGATTGGTAGATGTCACATGTCTTCGAATTTTTGGTTCTAGGACATGCCAGTTTCCTCACGATGTTTTCCTTCACCGTTTTGAGAGCAGTGGTGATGAAATAAATTACACAAAGTAATGCGCCTGCCTGGATTCGAACCTACGACTTACTGATCGTAAGTCGGGGCCGCCACCACTGGGCCACCGCTGCTCCCAAGTTATGATTTGAACGTGGCTAATTCATCATCTGCCTAGCCTTTTTCCAAAACTATGTTGGGGTCGGCTTCCAGTCTAACCGGATGCAGCTGAATAACTGTATTTTACATGGAGCGACTGCCTATCTAACCTCCACAACCCTGTTAGTACTTACTTCGTAGTACGATACCCCTTGGTAAGACTGGTTGTCATACGTTTTGGGCCACTGACTACCTATAACGACTGTCAAAGATCTGCAAATGACAGCCGGGACCAAAGGCTTAACGTGCTTTCCTAAGCACGGAAGGAACCCGGTGGTCACCCATCCACAGACCAACCTAGGTAAGCACGGCTTAACCTGAAGATCGACCCGAGCGTCTGTTATTATTTAGCCACGGGCTGTGTCACTAACACTTAGCCACTGGGAGTGTTATCGAACTAGATTTAGTGTCGTGGGCTCTCTGACTATCCCGATGCCACGTGACCGCACAGTCGACCGCGTAATCTACATTCGCCGCTCCCCGCGCGGGGGGCAAAGTCACGCCCATCGAGTTACGATTTATTTTCGAAGTAGGGCCTTAACAACACGCTTAAGGCGCGATTACACTTGGTCGTTATTCGATTTCCCATGGAATTCGGACAATTGACCAAAGTCAGACGGGACAGTACACCCGTCTTCGGACAATCTTGGTCGAAGATTGTCCGACTTCATTCAAACTACTTAAGAGTCCTATTACATTTTTTAAGTAAATTCATGATTTTTGACGCAGTCATTCTCAGCAGCAGTAAGATATTTTAATAATTTGCTTAAAAATAACGATAGTGCCATTCTCTTTCTTGTAAGTTGGAGTTACATATTTTCATTTTTCTTTTCGTGTAATTTACTATACATATTTTACGAACTCAGTTTGCAAGAAACACCGTCGACGATGGAACTTTAACGCTCAAATTCACATAGTTACATTCAATTCTTATAAAAGCTAAAATTACTAAAAGATAAGTTGCATGTTTTACTTGTTTATTGGAGTTTTAGAATTTCTTTAAATTCCTTGAGTTTTCACGGAAAAAATCGTAAAGAAATAGTAATTTAAGCCATAAATGTCTTAATTCAGCGTCCATTATATTCCAAATAAACTCAATTTTATCAAACAAATTAATATAATATTAAACTTCAATCTACAATGAATAAGTTTCATTAGTTTTCGTTTGTCAATATAATAAGACAAAAATACAATAAATAAAATTAAAGTACCTACTATAATTCTCAATTCAGCTCGCTCCTCAGTCTCATGTCAGTCTCGTCTCTAATATTCGTCAATATCAATCGACAGTCGTCCAAATATCGCTATTATTATCGACTCGTGTACGCCGACCGAAATAATTTGATCCAGGAAGTAAAAATCAAAAATTTGCCAAAAAAATGTAATAGGACTCTTAATAGGCTAGCTTCCAGCATCAATAAATTGCAAATCTATTTAGTCCGTCAGTTAGTATTGGAAAATAATGGACACGTATTTTTTGTTTTTGTAAATCAATGAATATTGACAAAGATAAAATGCATCAAAACTCGAGAGTGGGATCTCGTGACGTCACAACGCACTAAAAATTATAGCACGGCGCGTGACGTATTGAGAATTTTAAAAACATCGTATCTTCGTCAATTTTGGTTTACGTAACGAAAGAAAAAATACGCGTCAAATATTTTTTGATAATCTAACTGACGAACTAATTAGATTTTTTCAGTTGACAAGCCTATTGTAGTGTAATTAATGCATCAAGTTCCCGAATTCGAGTAACATCTTTAGAGCTCGACCAAGTGTAATATGCATGAGTTTTTGTTATCACTCTAAACAAAGCGTATTAACATCAGAAATAACAAAGTGAAATTATTTTTTTAATATCTATAAAAAATACTAAGTTATTGCTTTTGAAACTGTTGATTAGACAGAGAGATCCGAAACAGCGAATGACGTCATTCGCTACATCAACGTACAAAATCCATACTGAATTCCGTTTATCTAGAAAGAGATAGAAATAAAAGTTTTAATGGTTATAACTTTTATGTTGTTTGGCCGATTTTTGTCTTGTTTTCGCTTTTTGACATTATTTTTATAGTACTTTATCATTCCGTATCGGAATAAAAAAAGAACATTTATGCATATTCCCTATTGCGCCATAAGAAGAAGAGTACTGCATGAGTACTGGTCTGTCTGTGGGATATATAAATTATTCTACAGATTTTACATTTGTATTGTTTTATATATATCTGTAATTTTCGTTGGTGAATAAACTATTTTATTATTTTATTATGGTACTCTTCATATTCAGGGACCGCGAGTGGTTCATGAACCACATCGGTGACATGCTGGGTAAGCACTTCGAGCTGACGTTCCACGCGCTGTGCCCGTCCAAGAGTCCGCCGATCTTCGGCCACTTTCTCAACCCCTACGAGATATATGATGATATGAACGATCCTGAAGCGCTGCGCAAGTAAGTGTACAGCTTTCACGCAGATAGAAGTATTTTGTTTACCATACTATTACGAAATTGGTTAAGTAAGTAAGTATCTCAAAGTAGACACGCATTAATTTGCTAAGTGTATATGTTATGGCTAATAGCCGAAGTGCGGCTACACCTAGTTTTAGCCGGCTACAACTAGGAGTAGCCGGCCACATGCGGTTAATCTTAGATGTATCCTCTTATTTTCGGTTAGAACTAGGTTTAGCCTTCATCGTAGCGGCTAGAACTAGGTTCAGCCGCACACCGGTGGTTAAAGTTAGGTGTATCCTATTTAGCATCCTAGTTCTAGCCGCTATGATGAAGGCTAAATCTAGTTCTAACCGAAGTTATGTGGGATACATCTAAGTTCAACCGGTGGCCGGCAGAACCTAGTTGTACCCGCCAAAAACTAGGTGTAGCCGCACTTCGGCTATTAGCCATATCATATACATTTCAGTGCAAACATTTTTAAATAAACTTAATCTGTTTGTTGATCGGAAATTTTATCTTGTCTAGATACGTATCAAACCAGCTTGAAGAGTACAACAGCTGTCCAGGAGTAGTAAAGATGGACCTGGTGCTGTTCAAGGATGCTATCGAGCACATCTGTCGCATCGTGCGCGTCATCTCACAGCAGCGCGGCCATATGCTCTGTGTTGGGATAGGTCAGTGTTACATTATACATCATGAACTTCCCAAGAGTACAGGAAGATGTTCAAGGATCATTCGAATAGTTTGATTTTGGGATGAGTTACAGCAAAGAGAAACCTCATCATTTCAGCCGAAAGACGTCCACTGCTGGACATAGGCCTCCCCCAAGTGTCACCACATTGACCGGTCCCGTTGGACTCGCAACCAGCGGATTCCCGCAAACTTCACCAGGTCACCGCTCCACCTAGTGGGAGGTCTTCCAACGCAACGTCTTTCGTGTTACAGTGCCTTTCTTTTCTACAATAAAAATAGAAAGGACAAGGCTGCTTAAGACCTGAATCGTGGCTTGGGAGTTTGTGCCGCCAGTTTCCTCCTCTACATTCTTCCAGAAACTTGCGAATTTTTATTCAGTGGCTTCAGGTTTGCGTAGGCAGTCAATATTTCAAGTGAATTTATCACCTATTACTGGCACCTGACGTTCTCTTTGTATTTCCAAACTCCTCTATATCACAGATGCTAAGTTCTGTAATTTTTTTTGTTCTATATTTTATTTATTTGTTTAACATTTCAAGCACAAAGTACAGAGTTGGACTTAATGCCACAGGCCTTTTCTACCAGTCAGTATTTCACCAGGTGGTTCCGGCCGCACTTGTCTGACGCGCGTAGCTACGTACATCTGCGAGTACAACGCGTTTACCGTCATCGTCACCAAGACCTACGGTCTCAAGGACTTCCGGGAGGACCTGAAGGTTATTTGTCCTTTCTTAAGAACTAGCTTATGCCTGCGACTTCATCTGGGCCATGTCATTTGTGATCACGGAGTTAAATTGTATACCCAGATTTAAAAAAATCTCTTGCCCTCATTGCAGGCGCATGTCACCTTTATCAATTGTACTTTTCATCCAAAACTTAAGCAATAAATAGTCATAAAAATTATAAGGCGCAACAAAAAAGTAACTTTGAGGAGCTTACAATTTTATGCATAGCTTCTATACACGGGCTGCGGCGTGGACCAGAAGAGGACCACGTTCATCTTCTCAGACACGCAGATAGCTGACGAGGCCTTCACGGAGATCATGAACAATCTACTCAGCAGCGGGGAAATCACCAACTTGTATAAAGCTGATGAGTTTGAAGATGTAAGTACTTAAAACATTTCGGAGGACGAGCTCGTGGCTAAATAATAACAGCCGCTCGGGTCAATCTTTAGGTTACGCCGTGCTTGCCTAGGTTGGTCTGTGGATGGATGACCACCCATTACATACCGAGTTTCCTCCGTGCCTCAGAAAGCATGTTAAGCAGTTGGTCCCGGCTGTCATTTGTAGATCTTTGACAGTCATTACAGGTAGTCAGTAGCCCAAAAGGTCTGACAACCGGCTTACCAAGGGGTATTACAAGTACTAACTGGGTTGTGGAGGTCAGATAGGCAGTCGCTCCATGTAAAATACTGGTATTCAGCTGCATCCGGTTAGACTGAAAGCCGACCCCAACATAGTTGGGAAAAGGCTAGGCAGATGATAATGAACAGGGCGTCTGAAATGGCCGCTTTATCAGAAAGATAATAGTATGAATAATATAAATCCTGGGGTCGAAGTCTGCTATTTTAATAAATTCGTCATTCCAGCACGATCCCATTCTCATCCCATTGTCATTTTGCTAAAAGTTCGTAATCTCAAAAACCGTTAGTAAAATAAATGGTCTCTTAATAGAATTGTTATAATGGCATTATCGTATTGTCATTATTATAAAACCTGCCAGATTTCATTTAGGTATATATATTTTTACATAATATTTATTAGTGTTCTATGCAATCTGCAGTAGTAAGAAGTTCATAAATAGCACCAGTCATTCATTCATCATTATGTACGAGATTACCATTCTATGCTGTTAGTAGATTACCAAACTTGTCAAAATCAACAATTATGAAATCAATGATAGACCATTCTAACACTATTGTAATAGCAGACTTGAGGCCCAGACTATAAAAGGTTGCTGAACATTGTGTTTGTAATTCCAAAGATAAAGCAAGCTCTAGAGAAGCCGATGAAGGCCGCGAACCTGATGCAGACCACCGAAGTGGTGTACCTGTTCCTGGTGGAGCGCGTCAGGAGTAACCTGCACATCGTGCTGTGCTTCAGTCCTATTGGGGAGGACTTCAGGTATCATGTTTGGACCTAAGCGATGTATCTTGAGATACAAAGACACGAGTGAATTTTGTCTCGCCTCCCGCACTGGTTTCCCAGAGTTTGATTAGAGTTTTCAATGCTGTGCCCTTAAAAAATTAGTAAAAAACTAATTTAGTACCTAACCTTTTTTTTTTTTTTTTTTTTTTTTTTTTTTTTTTTTTTTTCGGATGGGAAATCATCAAATAACCCCTCCTGCTCTGGGCGGAGCAGGAGGGAGTGTCAGACTTTTACTGACTAAAACCCATCCATGTTCCTTCATCGCCCTTTGTGTTCCGGGGCCACGGTATCTCTTTCGAATAGTCCCGCAACCCCGGCAGGCATCGGTCCTTACGGACCCCTTCCTTTTTTGCTGACTCTCTTTGAGGCGCGCGTGGAACACGAACGCGCCGTCGACACGGCCTGTCGTCATGTCATGAGACGGACGGACGGCGAGCTAGCCCATAGCTCACCGTCCACAGGCCCGCGCCTACGGTGGCCGGGGGCTACGTGGTGGTGGCCCCCGACGCCCGGGGCGTCTCCCGCGGCGGCCGGGACGTTGAGAGGTTCTCTCCCTCTCACGTTCCGCCACCTCCTTCTCTAGCATTACTGCTTCGCAGAAGGAGGTGACGGCGTCCCATTCCGTCTCGCTCCGGACCATGGCTTGCACCAGGGCCGGACGCGAGAGGTCGCCGCCCATTTAGTACCTAACCTTAAAAAATAAAAAAAGTAAAATCAGTCTTCAGCCATAAAATTCTAGATCGTCGTCATCGAGGTCGTTATTTTTAATCTATACTTCTGTACTAATAAAATAAAACTGTTTAATTTATTTGAATGCGCTAATCTCTGGAACTACCGTACTGTCGGATTTCGAAAATTCTTCCTGCAGTTGGTAGCCCAATTCTTAAAGAAGGTAATAATATTTAACATGAGCGAGTGGAACCACGGGGCACAGCTAGTACAATATAAAAAGAAAAGTTCTGACTCACTGTGTCTTTTAACGCCCAGTCCAAACCATAAACACCTGCATAGAGGTTCCGAAGAAAATTCCTACAGGATCGGGAATAAAGACCGAACCAAGACAAAAAAATGCTAGTAAGAAATAAATATCTACAATGATGATTATCACAGGAACCGCATCCGCCAATACCCGGCTCTGATCAATGCGACCACAACGAACTGGTTCCTGGAGTGGCCGCGAGAGGCGCTGCTGGAGGTCGCCTACAAGTTCCTGCAGGGAGTCGAACTCCTCGCCTCTATCACTGGGCCCAGGGTAAACGACAGTTAAAACTTATTTGTTTGTTAATTGTTAAATGGCTCGTTTGTGCTCTTGCAGAAATTAATTGTTAAAATCAGAGTAAATAAGTGGGTTTTCGTTTATTTTTACTAATAGGCTAGTTTCTACCATCAATAAATTGTAAATCTATTTAGTCCTTCAGTTAGAGTATTGGAAAATAATGGACACGTATTTGTTGTTTTCATCAAAACTCGGGAGTGGGGGGGGGGGGGTTGTGACGTCAGAACGCACTAAACATTATACCACGGCGTGACGTATTGAGAATTTTAAAAGCGTCGTATCTTCGTTAATTTTGGTTTACGTAACAAAAGAAAAAAAACCGGCCAAGTGCGAGTCGGACTCGCGCACAAAGGGTTCCGTACCATTATCTTTCTTTCTCTCTCCTAAACACAGGTTACTTTGTAACCTATCTAGGAGAACAGTACGGCACCCACTAACTAGATTAAGAAACTATTTGCTTGTGCTTTATCTTTAATACTTTGCCATGTAATCTAGTCCTAGTTCAACAATAAATCTTTATTATTTATTTATTATAATTATCAAAAAATCACGTTTGTTGTATGGGAGCCCCCCTTAAATATTAATTTTATTCTATTTTTAGTATTTGTTGTTATAGCGGCAACAGAAATACATCATCTGTGAAAATTTCAACTGTCTAGCTGTCACGGTTCATGAGATACAGCCTGGTGACAGACAGACGGACGGACAGACAGCGAAGTCTTAGTAATAGGGTTCCGTTCTTACCCTTTGGGTACGGAACCCTAAAAAGGGTCAAATATATTTTGATAATCTAACTGACGGACTAATTAGATTTTTTCAGTTGACAAGCTTATTGACACTTCCCTCTTCGCTCCTCATAGAGGTTTGTAGAAGACACCTGCTCCCAAAATTTCTACTGTATGGTGCCAAGCCAACAGTCTCGGAGTAAAATGGCTATGACATACGGACGGACAGACAGACAGATGGACCGGACGAATTTACAAGAGATCCATTTTTTGCCATTTGGCAACGGAACCCTAAAATGAAAACTGTTTGTCCTCCACTAGATCCGCAGATTGGAGTCCCTTATCGAGAGTCGCGAGGACGTTCTCCGAGCCTCAGTAGCGTCAACAATGTCGCTCATACACTCATCCGTAGGGAAGTATAGCGTCAAGATGTGGCAGGAGATGAGAAGGACCAACTACGTCACGCCCACCAATTATCTCGAGCTCGTGGCGGGCTATAAGGAGTGAGTCAAGCGACCCTAAGCAAATTGGAATAGGGGGTACTATCGATGACACTCCCGCCTGACCACCACTAAGCTAATTTTTGCTTGCACTCGCAACATAGAAACGCTCTCTAGCCCCACCCCGTTGACTTTGTATATAAATTATGAATTAAAGACAATACCGATCGGCCGAGCGCACTGACGACGCACGCCAAACGAGAATTATTGTAATTTTGCGCGCCAAAGTTGACGCTTTCCTAATAGGCCCAAATTTTAAGGGGGGCGTGGCTCGGCGTTTCCGCATGATTTAAGCGAACAAAAAATTAAACTGGTAAGGCGGATATGACCACGATTGTTCTTATCCCCTTATCCCAATTTATCGGTTGGTCGGCGCAACATGTCTTCTTCCATACTTCTCTATTACTTCGTCATCTCATCATACACCTCCTTTATTGCCATATCACACAGTCCATCCATCGTTTCTTTGGTCTTCCTCTACTCTTATAACCCATCCACATTCATACTCAAAACTGTCCTCACGACTTTTTGATGTGACACATCAATAGGCGTGGGTAAACCAAAAAAAACAATTAATGAAAAATTCGTGGCAAGCGTGGCGATCGAACCCGGCCCGAACAATCCCGAACATTACCGACCTGTTGAAGCATATTCGCCATGATTTACAACTAGACAGCTGGTCTCGGGGCACAGAGCGCCGGGTTACAATCTTGTGACTTCGAGTTCGATTGCAGCAAAGATTTTCTTTTTGTGAATCGATTCATTTTGTTTTTATTTATTTTTTATTTTGTTTGTTTTTATTTTTTTTTATTTTGTTTGTTTATTACTTGTACAAAATAATTTAGGAGCTCGTGGCTAAATAATAACAGCCGCTCGGGTCGATCGTTAGGTTAAGCCGTGCTTGCCTAGGTTGGTCTGTGGATGGGTGACCGCCCATTACATACCGAGTTTCCTCCGTGCCTCGGAAAGCACGTTAAGCCGTTGGTCCCGGCTGTCATTTGTAGATCTTTGACAGTCGTTAGGTAGTCAGAGGCCCGAAAAGTCTGACAACCAGTCTTACCAAGGGGTATCGTATTACCCGGTACTAACTGGGTTGTGGAGGTCAGATAGGCAGTCGCTCCATGTAAAATACTAGTATTCAGCTGCATCCGGTAAAACTGGAAGCCGACCCCAACACAGTTGGGAAAAGGCTAGGCAGATGATGTCTGACGATCTTTTATGTCTGAATACAAAATTTTGTCATAGAAAAGCTCTGATTTATTTGCTGTTGTTTCCAGGATGTTGAAAGACAAGCGCATAGAGATAGCTCTACAAGCCAACAAACTCCGCAACGGGCTGGGCAAGGTGGAGGAGACCACTAGACTGGTCGGACAGATGTCAGAGGAACTGGCGGAGGCTAAGGTATGAGATCTATCTATACGTAGCTGTATTCAGTGTGGTGTTGGCTGTTGAGATTGGCAGCTGCGGCTTACAGTTACCGTAGCCTTCGGCAATGTAGGTAAAGTCGTGGTCTTTTCCGCCTGATCATTTAATTTTTTTTTCGCTTAAATCAGGCGGAGGCGCCGAGCCACGCCCCCTTAAAGTTTAGGCCTATTAGGACAGCGTCAACTTTGGTGCGCAAAATAACAGTAACTCTCGTTTGGCGTGCGTCGTCAGTGTGCTCCGTCTGATTGGTATTGTCTTTCATTCATTATTTCTATACTAAGTCAACGGGGCGGGGCTAGAGAGCGTTTCTATGTTGCGAGTGCTACCTAATTTAGCTTAGTGGTGATCAGGCGGGAGTGTCCACGATGGTACCTCTGTTAGCTACTATTCAAATAGTTCCTATAAATACCTTAAATAGGTAGTGTAGGAGGGCATAGCAACGAAGCACCCGCACTTTCTAGCGAGCGTATATAGGTACAAACCGCTCACCGCCCGAAACGCGCCAGTCTGGTTCGCATCGCTGTCGATACTGTCACGTTTTGTAATTTTCTAACTGTACTGTGATTTTTCTTAGATAACCGTAACAATGTGACAGTGTGACAATAAACTTTATTTGTGCACTATACATCGTCCACTCGATTGATAAGTTACCTGTCCCACTACAGTAGTAAATTTCCACAGAAAGTTAGATTTCTTCACTTGCTTCATCATCATCATCCACAGCCTCAATTCAACCACTGCTGGGTACAGCCTCTCTTTGTTTGTACCAGCCTCATACAGGGTTTTCCCCTGATGGCAACTATATCTGCCCACGACACTTGCTTGCTTCGGTGCAACAAGTGCAGAGAAACAGTAAAAATATATCAATATTTTTACTGTTTCTCTGCACTTGTTACGTCTCGTTTGCACAAAGCAAACGCATACAGTAACTACCAATCCGTTCCGAGTTGTTAATACTGAGCATCTATTTCAAAAAACATTATGTAGTTAGTTAGCTTGTACTGGGAGCTTCTGGCGTAGTGGGCAAAAATTGGAGAAAGAATGTACTGAAAAACATGACTGCGGTGTCAGTTCTGATTTGGGAGCGCCAAAGATCTTTTCAAAGCTATGCTTTGAGTTCTCCTGAAAAAGTCAGTATGAATGTATGGATGTATTCTAGGTCCAAGTCGGCGAATACACAGAACAGTGCATTGAATACATGGGCGTGATCAACGTGCAACAACGCAACGCCGACGAGCAACAACGCAGTGTCGCAGCCAGGAGTAAGAAGACCATGGAAGAAGAGGTGCAGTGCAAGAAGCTGGCTGATGCCGCCATGCGGGACCTGGCTAGTGCCATGCCGGCTCTAGAAGAGGCTATCAAGGTTGAAAAAATAAAATATTACTAATATTTCACTGAAAAAAAAAATAAAGAATCATAAAATAAAAGAAAATAAAAACAAAATTACTCGATTCACAAAAAGAAAAATCCTCATGCTGATATCGAACTCTGAAGTCACGAGATTGTAACCCAGCGCTGTGCCCCGAGACCAGCTGGCTTGTTGTAAACTGTGGCGAATATGTAGATCTTATGCTGCTTCAACAGGTCGGTAAAGTTCGGGATTGTTCGGGCCGGGTTGACAACTTGACAGTTGGTATTTATTTGACAGTTGGTATTTTTTGGTTTTACCCGCGCCTACAATATCTCCTGCATCGATGGCTAGTGTCCACTTGTCAAACAGTCGAGAGTGCTACCTTCTCACCCCTCTATAGCTACATTATTATTTCCCAAAGTAACCTCATCATGTTTTCTTCTCACAGGCATTGGACGCATTGAACAAGAAGGATATCACAGAAGTGAAGTCATACGCAAAGCCGCCACAAAAAGTCGAAATGGTGTTGGAAGCTGTACTCATATTGCTACAGGTAATGTGTTGCTAAATTCATGTCGCAGCTGCACGTTAAAAGCCGATTTAAAACCACTTTACCAAATCCCTTTTTTTTCTGTGTTCTTTCATTGGTTTGTCCATACGAAAATGTCAAGAAAATTGAGAAAATAATGCTGTGGTTCTGGTTCTCTCGTCGTTTACCCAACACCCACCTTTAAATTTGATAGTACAATCTGTAAGCATTATGTAGTGTCAAATACAGTTTACATTCGTCAGTTTATTTTTAAAACAGCGCTAGACGGAAAACTTTCAAGCTGATTTCAATGCTGGACAAATTAATGCCAACTGACTATATGCTTCCACGAATGCTTAAGCTACCTACTGCCATTCATCATCTCTGCCTAGTCTCTCCCAACTATGTTAGGGTCGGCTTCCAGTCTAACAGGATGCAGCTAAATACCAGTATTTGACATGGAGCGACTGCCTTTCTGACCCCCACAAGTACAACCCAGTAAGTACCGGCTAATACAATACCTCTTTGTAAGACTGGTTGTCAGACTTTTTGGGCTTAACGTGCTTTCCGAGGCACGGAGGAAACTCGGTATGTTTTGGCTGGTCACCCATCCACGGACCAACCTAGGCAACCACGGCTTAACCTAAAGATTGACCCGAGCGGCTGTTATTATTTAACCACGAGCTCCTCAGTACCTACTTACATGTTCCAATTCCATCACTACCAGAAAGAGCCGACCTGGGCCGAAGCAAAGCGCCAACTGGGTGACCAGTACTTCCTGGACCGCTTGCGAGACTTCGACAAAGACAACATCAGCGACAAGATCCTGAAGAAGATCGGCACGTACACGGCCAAGCCAGACTTCGACCCCGAGATCGTGGGCATGGTGTCTGCGGCCGCCAAGTCGCTGTGTCTGTGGGTGCGGGCCATGGAGAAATATGGCAAGATCTACAAGTAAGTCTCCAACACTTGTCTTTTTTACACTTTCACATTATAAAACATATTGAAACAACGGGTATTTATCGCGAATTCCCGACGTTTCTACCGGATTGCACCAGCCGTGGTCGTGGGAAGATTGAAGTATTAGAAGTACCGCCACAGCAAAGCAAAGGCGTTTATTCAACTACCCTCACTTAATCTTCATAAATGTTTTTGTCTCCAACACTGTTTTAATTAAGTTTTCACGGTTTATAACGAAACAAAAAAAAATAATAATCACGGAAGATATCCCGTAAGTGACATTTTAAGTTTCCAACAACTAACTTACATCAGGTTTCCACCAAAGTAAGAAGATAAATCATATCTCAAATGTGATGTCCACGAGATGCTTTATTTATGTTCATATATTTAACAACGTCAGAACAAAAATTAATAGATAACTAATTGATTAGTAAACTGATCCGACGATCTTAGATTTCAGCACCGCATCGCATCGGCATCTTAGGGCTACTGCACACAAAATTCATTTGCTCCTTTATTTAATTTTTTGTTAATTTGACAGAAAAGGGTATGGTGACCATGGTGTAAGGGCTACCGCACACTTGAGACGAAACTGTTTTGAGACAGACTATTTCCCTACTCGTGCGAACGCGGCAGACTATTTATCTCTTGGTCGCACTAGTAGGGAAATAGTCTGTCTAAAGACAGTTTTGTCTCAAGTGTGCGGTAGCCCTTACACCCTTACGCCCTTACACCAATTTTCATGTAATCTTATCCTGTGGACTTGGAATGAACCTTTCATTCGAGTGACTTAATTTTTATTCGGCGTCTGAATTTGGTCAAAAGCTCGATGATATTAACATTGCGGTACCCACCCATCGCATAATGTCACTTCGCTAACATGACAATCCCGAACCAATCTGTGGTATTTCCCTTTAATATCGGCTCTCAGACGCGCGCACGTCCGTTTACTACCGCAGCTCAAAGCTAACTGCCGCCCTACCATCGTACGCGCATTAGAGACGACAACGCCTCCCTCTCCTTCACTCACAGACACTACACAATCAAAATCATCTTCTCCAATTTTTTCCCAACCAGGATAGTGAAACCAAAGAAGGAACGTCTGGAAGAAGCCCTGGAATCCCTTCGCATGAAGCAGCAGATCTTGGCCGAGGCGCGCGCGAAGTTGCGCGAACTTAGCGAGATGATCGCGCGTCTACAGGCTGAGTATGACGAGAAGCTGGCGCAGAAGGAGGAACTGGAACACAAGTCCAGGATGCTGCAGCTGAAGTTGGAGAGAGCTGAGGCTTTGATCACTGGACTGTCCGGTACGTTTTAACAACCTAGTGATTGGGTCATACGATACCTCTTATTATTCAGTGCGGGATTATTCCACAATTAATGAGACGCAGTTTTCGTTAACAGTTACACAAAAAAGTCAGTTACACTTTACAGAATTGGCGGGAACGCCGGAGCGTTATGATACACGCCCTCACGACTTGATGTTAGCGGCAACTGGTTGGACCGCGGGACACAACCGGTCGGTCCTAATACGTGCGAACACAAATACGATGTTGCTATTTCACTTCGTGCGTAAAAAATACAAAGTCAAAATTAATAACAAATATAATAGAACTAGCTGATGCCCGCGGCTTCACCCGCCCGCAAATTATATACTAAAACCTTCCTCTTGAATCGCACAATATGTTAAAAAAAACCCGCATCAAAATCCGTTGCGTAGTTTTAAAGATACATAGAGACAGACAGACGCGGGCGACTTTGTTTCATAATATGTAGTGATGATAAGTTGCCTGCACCCCTTGTAAAGACTGGTTGACTAAGTGTACGAAAACAGTCGCCGCTCGAATCGAGCGTGCGGCGGGGCGGCGCGTGCAGCGTTCATGTCAAACACTTGCATTTATATGTGAGTGGCCACAGTAGACGCCCGCCGCGCCGGTCGGCAGCTCGACGCCCCACAGAACGCACCGCCCGACGCTATAGCGTCGAGCGGCCACTGTGTTCGTACACTAACGGCCATTTTCAAAAACTTACTTGCTGCTATCTCTGTCAGTTTGACATTTTGCTTACAGACGGTTAGAAACAAAACGTCACAGTCGTTTCTATGAATCAAGTGACAGGTAGGTGAGGCGGATAGGATATATCAAGCTAACTTAGTATAAACAAAGTTAGCTGAGTAGTTAGTTAGTTTTCTATAAAGAAACACCGATAGCAGTTAAACGAGGCATATTACTTAACTGGCAGTTATACGTAAGTGAGTTATAGTTTAGTTTATTTATTAATAATTGGCAAGAATTACAGGTCAGATATTGAACAAAAAGTAAAAACACAAATCGTAATGGGTACATTAAATAGCGCATCAATAAAATTAAAATAAATAAAAAATGAATTCAAATTATCATAAATTAAACAAAAATAAAATATAAAAACACGCAATAATCAGAAAATATAGACACAAATAATAATCTCATCAAATTACTTAAAACCATTCTTTTAGGTCATATAAAGCCTGGTCATCTGGTCTGGTTGGTGGTATAGAAAACGAGCCTTAGGGTGCGTACAGACTATATAACATAATATTGCTATATAACATGTTTCAGCTAATGTGGACACTGAATATTATAAATGTCAATGTCAATATCATAATGTGGACGTGTTATAAAACACAAGTTATATAATATGTTTTATAGTCTGTACATTCGTAACGGGTAGTAGAATCCTGTAAGGGTGTTTACAGGATTCTACTACCCGTTACGAATGTTACGATAAACGTTTTAGGTCTTCTTCTTTGCGTATCAATCTAAATCGTGTCGGCCCAGAATTGAGCTACTAGTTTGGTGCTTCCAGTAACGTCCATCAATTCCTGTAGTGAACAAACAACAGTGCCTACACAATATTAAGTGCCCCATCGTTTGTGGAACAAAGCAATATTTTCACTACAGAGCAGAGTCATCTCCACCTGAGCAGGTTTTCCTTGCTGCGACCAACCTGGGTCTGGAGTCTATTTAAAGACTTCCAGGTCAGCTATGGCAACTCATATTCAGGTGGGAGATTTTCAGCAGGTGGAACGAATGATGATAAGGATGCACTACCTCACCACAGCCCTAGGCTTTCCGCAATTTCCTAGGTTTTAACCAATGATTGCCATTAAAATCTCCGAGCCTTTAGGGCTTCGTTTTCACCAGAGATGAGACACTAAATAATAACATTGCTTGATATTCTTAGTTAGCGATGTCATTGGTTAGTTCTACGTTCATTACTCGCTAGGCACCTCTAGCGGAAACGCAGACCAAAGTTATAAAAAGAGATTTTTTCTATGGTGGGTTTCACTAATAAAACTGAACACGTTCAACACCTCTGAACAGCGTTGAAGCTCTGTCAGTGTCATCATTGTTATGGAATATTAACGCCTTTTCTTATTTTTTTTTTGGATGGGAAATCTTCAAATGACTCCTCCCGCTCTGGGCGGAGCAGGAGGGAGTGTCGGACTTTTACTGACTAAAACCCATCCATGTTCCTTCATCGCCCTTTGTGTTCAGGGGCCACGGTATCTCTTTCGAACAGGACCCCTTCCTTATGCTGACATCTCTAAATATTAACGCCTACGTTGAAAGCTCTTGAACGCGGATAAGCGTTGGTTGCGTTTACATTTATTGGCGAAAATAGCTTATGCCCGTGGCTTCACCCGCCTATACTACTGGGATAAAAAGTATACTATGTGTTAATCCAGGTTATAAACTATCTGTGTGCTAAATTTCATCTAAATCCGTTGAGTAGTTTTTGCGTGAAAGAGTAACAAACATACATACACACATTTAAACTTTAGCATTAATTGTAATATTAGTGTAATTCACCCTAAATCTTGATGTACCGTTTAATTAACAGCTTTGTTTGTGCACGTTTACCAAGTATGTTGTACCTCCTAACTCCCAGGCGAAAAGGAACGATGGGAGCTGACAGTCCAACGCTTGGACAAGGAATTCGAGAACCTTCCGGGTGACTGTCTGATCGCGACCGGCTTCGTGGCCTACCTCGGGCCCTTCGTGTCCGAGTACCGCGAGCAGCTCATGGGTGATTGGTTTTTGGAGGTTAGTTCTATCTAAGCTAAGGCTGCATTGCGATAAACAATTGTGCGAATTTCCATCGCCTTTCTCTAACACATGATGTTAACGCCTATAGTTGATCGCAATAGCGGTCATTGCCCTTTCCCTATTTATCTTTTCCTACGAAACAAAACAAATTAACCATGTATCGTTTACATTATAAAAAATGTTGAAGATCACGATAGATGATGATTCAAGACTTGAACGGTATTTTTGGATTTCAAAGTTAAAAGTTTTAATAAATGTAGGTGGGTCAATGACCGCTTTTGCGATCTTAACTGGCACCAACTATAGCATGTGTGCTTTCACCAACGGCTCACACACACACATGCTTAAGACACCGATCACATCAGAATTAGCAATACTGGCTGGAAGCGACGATATCACGTCACTCGCATAGCCTACTACTTCTGGTACACTCATAATACTAATTAGTTGTTATGAGTGTACCAGAGAAATGGCTAAAATATAAATGTTAGAATCCGCGTAATTATAAAAAAAAAAAAACTATATTGTACACCTCACTAGGTAAAACATGTACGGACCTAGACCTACCCTACTTTACTAAGATCTTGCATGCTCGATTTGTGTGTAAACGCATGTTTTTAACAAATAAAGTATCTTTATCTGTATCCTACTAATTTTAAAATACCTACTGTCATTCGCTGACAGATCGTTGAATCCGCCCTATTGAGATATTCTACTGTTTTTTTTTTATCTTATCCTATATTGTCCCACTGCTGGGCAAATGCCTCCCCTATAGCCTTCCACTCCTCCCTACGTGCGGCTCTCTCCGGCCAATCTCTCATAAACGCCTCTAGGCTCTAGGTCGTCTCTAGGCCTCCTTCGATATCTACTGATAGATTTTGTAATTATTTTCTTGGTATTAATAGTCAAAGATCCTTTACAGATCGACCTTCACCGAGCAGGTTAATGGATAAAAGTATTTTATATCAAATTAAATTTATGTCAATAAATATATTGCAAATGGGTTGACTAAAAAATTTCATTTCAGAATATGATTAATTAGCAAAGTTTTTTATAACATTTCTCTGGTTTGGTTAATAGACAAATTTCAATTGAAAGTATGAAGCCTATAGAATATGCAAAAGTTATAAAGCATACAGAATATGCAAACGTTAGGTCATCCCATGGCTTCATACTTTCGATTGGTACGGAATTTGTCTATTAACCAAACCAGTGAAAAGAAAAAAAAGAAAAAAAAAAAAATTGTATTCTGGATTTCTAGACTGAAATGTTTTAGTCAACCCATTTGCAATATATTTTTGTCATATTTAATTTGGTATAAAATATATCACGGCAGGGAAAGCCTAGAGGAACACTGTCCCCAAATATTGGCGCAATCCGCCACCATATTGTCTTTCAGTCATCTATCACATCGCCTTGCGATACGATTCTTCATTGTTGGTAGATAGGTAGGTGGGTACTGGGTAGTTGAAATCACACACAGCACTTGACTCAAACTCCAAACGTTTATTTCTATTAAACCATTTAGGTACAGAAACTTATTAACTTTTTAGAGTTGAGTCGTCCATTCGCATAGTATTATGGTTGAGGAGAAGAATGGACGAAGTAACTCCTCACACTCTCATTTTCACAACTCATCGTTCACTTCACTAAACACTTATAATTACTTAGTATTTCAATTGTTTTGCTAATCTTATGATAACATGACTGCTCGTCGCTAACGCGTCCATTCTGCTTGCGTGATCGGAAGTACCACAATATCCGTTCAGCAACTTATTACAATAGTAAATTCAATCAGCCTCACAAATAATACTGAAACACTTTACAATAATTGTGTTACTATTAAATAATGGCAGAATTCACCAATTTGAACACGTTTTCAATTATTATTAATAAACTAGTTGTCTCATTACTTTTTAGTCTTTAATCTGTGCTATCATGGAACATTTCCGGTGATGTAAACAGTTATGTTAAACAAAAGCTTTTTACTAATAAATCACTGTGTAAAATAGTCTTATTAATTTATAGTTTGGAATCTAGTATTGAGACTTACTTAATTCTCGTACTTAATTTAAGCATTCAGGTATTGATGGTAAAATCGCAGTCGGCGCCATTTTCCCTGACAGGTAACGCCCGCGCCGTATCATAAAGAAACATAATGCCGTATCATAATGTCAAGTGATTAACTATTAATTGCTAATATGAATGAAACCCTAAAGTTGTTAAACAAATATTCTTATGTTAATTATAACGATAGTTTTAGCTAGAACATCGAGTTTAGTTTGATAATTGATTTTCAAGTGATACTGATTAAGACAAGCCAACAGATGGCGGTGTTGCTCTTGATACTCAAACGAAATTAGTCAATGGCACTCACAGGTGTTATAATAGTTGCCAGAGTGTCTCACAGATGGCAGTATTATCGTTCATGGAATAAGAAATTATAAATTTAACTAGTTACAATCACTAACATTATGTAATAAGCTTAGCATAAAGGTGTCCTCGCGGCGACAAATACTTTTTATTCATTTTTTTTTCTCTTTTTTTTTATTCATGATTTAGTAGTAGGATTTCGAATTCGCACGGTAATATTATCAATGGTTTGATACAAAGATATAAATATTTGTATTTTCGAAGGTCGTCATAAAAGTTCAATTAAAACGTTTATGACTTGGTTATAATTATTGTAGGTGGTGAACGAAAGTCTGCCAGTCACTTTGGATCTCAGCATGCAGAAGTTCTTACTAGATGATGCCACGCTCAGAGATTGGAACTATATGGGATTACCCGGTTAGCCACTGATAACTTACACATTCTAGTAGCCTTTACCGCTTCGGTAATGAGAGGTTTTCTTTTTGTGTATTTAAAAAAAAAATATAGTTTCCAAGAACTCTGTAGATGGCGTTGAACTGACTACGACACTACGTTACTAGGTGCCAAAGCCAAAACGCTTGGAAAAAACATTGCGTCACGTCACATACGCTCGTTGTTGTTTTGCAGGAATGACTTTGACCTTGAAAAAGTCATTTTTCCACCTTTATTAACTTTAAGGGTTGTATTGATGATTTTGATGAATATAATTCTGTAACTACATACGTCTTACAGTCGCGAATAATATTTTAATCAACATACAACCTAGCACTGGCCTGCAAATTGCAAAAAACGATAGAAAATTTGAATTTCGCGGGCTATCCTGGAGCATCCACCTTAAGGTTTTATCCAAGTAAAATGATGTGACGTTCTGTTCCTTGCAGTAACTTACCAAGTACAGCGCCATCTATCCAGCGACTAGGGAATAGTTGAAAAAGAAAATCCCTAATTACCGAAACAAATAAATAAAGGCGTATAGCATGCACACCTACATTTCACGAGTTATGTCGTAAGTCAAAACATACCATTTATAATAATAAGGAGTGTTCAGGCCTTAATGCCTTCAAGAAAAGCAATAGCAATCTCCGATACTTGCTACAATTGCTTTAAGATTCTACAAGGCGCATATTTTACCTGTCAAAATTGATTTGAAAATGTCATCGTTCACTTGCCTATCAACCAGGCCCATGTAACAATCTCTTTCTACAATATACTTATTTTTTGCAATTCTTGGGACTTTTAATGGGCACCATTATATCCTCAAAAGATATAACAAGGAGCAACACAGACGACAGACTTTTTGTGTGTACCTACAAGTCGGCGACAGACAAAAACTCTGCGACAAATTTTGCGTGCTACAAGTCTGCGACAGACAAAAACTCTTCGACAAATTTTGCGTGCTACAAGTCTGCGACAGACAAAAACTCTTCGACAAATTTTGTGTGCTACAAGTCTGCGACAGACAAAAACTCTTCGACATGTTTTGAGTGATTGATATGTTTGACCACTATAAGGCGATCAGTAGGATCCTTTCCATCAGTAGATCCTTATGGTGTTAATGGACAAAAAAGTAGTCAAACACATCAACAGAGTTTTTTTTTGTCGCGGACTTGTACACACAAAAGTCTGTCGTCTGTGTTGCCTCTAAGGCCATCAAAAGACTCTTTTCAATGTTAAACTTAGTAATGAAATTACAGTCTGATTGTAAGGTAGGGTTACTTACTACTGATCTATTTGTCCGCGCTCTAGGTCGAACTTAGACCTTATGCTTAGTAAGATAGAGATGAGAAGTAATCAACATACAATCTGTCACTGACCAGCATAGCTAATCACAACGCTTCGATTCGATTTCGATTCGGAAAGTCGTATTTCTATCTTGCTCGCTTTCGTAATGCCAAAAAAAGACAGACATACGACTTGTCAATGCAAATGTAAGAAAATTTGACTGTCGGTTTCACCTTAAGGGGGCGTACGCTGAAACTTAAGCAGGTGCATGGAGCGTGCCAGCTGGCCCCGTACACACCGCTACCCATACCATACCATACCATACCCCATACCATACCGTACCATACCGTACCATACCATACCATACCATACTATACCATACCATACCATACTATATCATACCATACCATTTGTCAGTACGTCGTTGTTTTTCTGCAGGAATCTTGTTGCTATTTATTATGAGTTCCGTTCCAGACGATACCTTCAGCGCAGAGAACGGTATCATAGTAGTGCGCGCGACGCGCTGGCCGCTCGCTGTGGACCCGCAGGGACAGGCGCTCATCTGGATCTCGCGCCTCGAGGAGCTCAACGGGATACAGGTTACTGTCTACTCCAGTCCGCGTACAATGACCGCCGTGGAAACGGGTTCTGTCGACGAAGAATCGACAAAATGACAGATGACTTGGGGAAGAAAGTGTTGCTGTCACGTAACTGCAGCAAAATAACGACAATAGGCTTAAATGTCATTATTACATCCAATGATATTATATAGTAAAAAGAGGTAGCTATCTCTTTCTATCTTATACGTTCCGTATTATCTATCGCTGTCGTAGTTTTAAATTACTCGCAACGATATCTGAACGCCATTCAGTATGAACATGGCGTATCTTCTTTATAATATCATTGATTACATCATTAAATGTCACAATGATAATAAAAAAACCGGCCAAGTGCGAGTCGGACTCGCGCACGAAGGGTTCCGTACCATTATTTAAAAACATTAGACAAAACTTTTATCAGAAAAAGGCCAAAAAAATCACGTTTGTTGTATGGGAGCCCCCCTTAAATATTGATTTAATTCTGTTTTTAGTATTTGTTGTTATAGCGGCAACAGAAATACATCATCTGTGAAAATTTCAACTGTCTAGCTGTCACGGTTCATGAGATACAGCCTGGTGACAGACAGACGGACAGACAGACGGACAGACAGTGAAGTCTTAGTAATAGGGTTCCGTTTTTACCCTTTGGGTACGGAACCCTCAAAAGTAAAATACGTAGCACTTAGATTTGCATAAAATAACAATGCACCGTGCCCGATCGGGCACGGCTGGGGACATAAGTATTCATGTCAAATCAGTAAATGTCACATAAAATAATATAAAATAAATAATTAATTAAGGGGCCAATTAAACAGACTTCCTTTTAATAGCAGTATCTAAAAATATACATTGTCTTCTAAATTACTAAGTCAGCCACAATAGGCTTGTGTCCTGAAAAAATCTAATTAGTCCGTCAGTTAGATTTTCAAAAAAATATTTGACACTTATTTTTTCTCTTGTTACGTAAACCAAAATTAACGAAGATACGACGCTTTTAAAATATAATATGCATTTTTTTTATTAAGTAAAAAAAAAGTATTATTATTAAAAAAATATAGGTTCTCGTCGTCACTATCGGTTAATAATACTGTTACCCCTGGCATCAAATTAGAACTACCACTTGAGCTGGCAAATTATGTAATAAACATAACAAAAACTAAATTTAAAACAATAACAACAACTCGTAATAAATACTAAATTTAAAACAATAACAATAACTCGTAACAAAAACTTAATTTAAAACTAAAACTGAACTCGTAACTAAAAGTCAACAAAAACAAAAGGGTACAACTTTCGTGCACGCAAGTGTAATCGGGAGCGAACGGAATGTAGACGCGGTGCGGGAGGCAGGGGTCGACTGACGCACCAATCGCGCGCTTGGATCGGTGCTACGTCATACCCCGCGTCCCGCTTGACCACCAAAGAGACCTAAAAAACGACTTCTGCGCGTCTACTGTATTCCATATTCAAATCCCTATTTCGAATTGAAAATAATTTGTAGCCAATTTGCAGCCATACAGTAAAGTCACCCTTTTGTCATCGTTTTTGAGCACACCAGATGGCGCCACTGTCGAGTAAGGTCTTGTCAGTAATTCTATTTTATACCAAAAAAAGGAAGTACCAAGAACGTCATAAAAAGTTTATCTTATGACATATAACAACATAGTGTAAACTACAGATACATATTTAAAATATTATCCCTTAAATTAGCAAGCATGAAACATTTAAAAATCATTCTACCTCCAAGTACTAACAAAAAAATCCTAAGTTGTTAAGTGTGTGTAAGTTGTGCTACTTAAAATCTTCAAGTCATAATTAATCAGGAATGGCTCAGTCTAGAACACAATCGTGAGTATTAGTATAAATACGTGCTAAAAAAGCACGCAACGCGCGAACACTGTATGACATCTGACATTTCGGAACACCTTACTCTATACAAACGCCTCTAGTGGCGAATTCATGCGCGATAGCCTCCATTAGCCAGTTATAAAGTAAGTAGTCAGTTGTAAAGTAAAAGTATGAAAAATGGCAGACAGGTTATTTAAGGGGGAAAATATAATGACCACCAAAATAACTTTGTGACCACTTACATATATCACCTAAAATATCAGTTGATCACCAAATTTAGTAAATTGAACACCAAATTTTAATGAGGTGGTTGATGACAAACTAGTTTTGCCTAGGCCGACTTGGGGCACCCCGACACGGATAGATTAGGTTAGAAGGGAAAAAATAACCACGAAGGGTATGGCGGGATCTATTCGCTCGCTTCGCTAGCTCATTCGACCCCGCCATACCCTTCGTGGTTATTTTTTTATAAACCATTCAGGTTCGCAGGGCTCCGTCGACCGGGTCTCCTCGACTCGGTCCATGCAAGAGCATAACAATTCAATTTCTGGTGGTCATAAATACATTTTTTGGTTCTAATTTTACGATAAAATGGGGATTAATTTTGGTGATCATTTACTAATTTTGGCAATCAAAAGTGATTTTTTTGCCGTTACATTTTGCTAAATCTGGTGGTTCGTTAATTGTATGCCGTTATTTAAATAAAATAAAAACACCATCTCTAGATCGTGGACTTCGGCCAGCCAAACTACTTAAAGATAATGGAGTCCTGCCTCACGACGGGCAAACCCATCATCATTCAGAACGTGGGCGAGATCCTGGACCCGTCCATCGCGCCCATCTTAGAGAAGGCCATCGTGACCATCGGCACCTCCAAGGTCATCAAGTTTAATGACAAGATGGTGTCTTACCATCCTAACTTCCGGTTTTATTTGACGACTAAGCTTGGTGAGTTGAAAAGCTTGTTTTCTCTTTCTCTTTTTTCAGGAGTCCAGTGTTAGAAGAATTTGTGTGGTTTTATACTACAACTAAAAACCCTATTACAGAAAAAATCACGCTCTAATTAAAATCGGGGTTTACATGGTAAAATCGACTTCTCCTTTTGTTGAAGTCGGTTAAAATGTAGCCTATGTTACCCGGGTCATTTTAATGAATCGATTGACACCTTAGTAATCAAAATGAGATGAATAGTTTACGCACTTGGTTAATAAAAAAATCTTTTTTGCAAAAAAATAAAACCGACTTCAAAAAACACAAAAAAGTGAAAAATAACTTTAGCTTCAGAAGTCGGTGACCTTTGTTTGATTCATTTAGTTTTTTTTTTGTCACCGACTTCTGAAGCTAAAGTTATTTTTCACTTTTTTGTGTTTTTTTAAGTCGGTATTATTTTTTTGCAAAAAAGTTTTTTTATTTTTCCATTTTATTTGTAATATCCTATACAAATATTTGCTATGCATTTATTTTACATTGTTAAAAATACATGTCATGGTATGTTAAGTTCCATTTATTGGCTTACCTCCAATAAATGGAACTTAACATACCTAAACTGTCGAAATTTGGGTGTATTGAACACATCTGCGCATACAAGCGTGATGGCACGTCATGATGTATAAATAATAAACATCCAAGCGATTGCAGCAATCACGACCGATTTACCATCTAGTTTTGAAGAGTTCCATTGTATATCTCCGAAGATCAGTATCAGATCTTCACCAAATTTAAATGCGACCATCTAAAGAGTATATATATTCTTTAAAATAAAAAAAGAATTTTGAGAATAGCTCCACAAATCGAGGAGAAATCGGTGAACATACATGAAATTATACCACACAACTGAAGTAAAAATGTTCCTAAAATGAAAACTACTGGGCCAAACTATGTTAATTTTTTATGGGACCAAATGGCAACTATTCCGCATCAAACTAAAAAAGAATCACGTAAATCGGATCATAAATCGCAGCGTAATCGGTGTACATACATAAAAAAAGAAATAACAATCGAATTGAGAACCTCCTCCTTTTGGAAGTCGGTTAAAAACATACATACGTAGACTGCTAAAATCATAACCCATTCTTTAGACTTGGCCGTAGCCGGGTAAAAAATTTGCCACCCATCACCTACTTGTCCTAGTACACAATACAGTCGATATGACTGACTAGTACTACTACTGAAATGACGATTGTTATTATAGAATACAATACCATGTTCGTTACAGATCACCATAAAAAATCAATTAATATTTAAAAACAAAGTCGCTTTTGAATTTTGAAATGTATGGTATCAAATGGTAATGCTCGATTATCAGAACTGCTGCCACCATTTAGTTTATTTTTTCACAAACGATTTTTACATTGTATCGAAATTTAATCTATACTAATATTATAAAAAGGTAAAAATTGTTTGTATGTAGGGGGTTAAAAGCTAGTTAAAAATAAGCACAACACGGCTCATAAGGTTTACAATTCAAAAATAAAATAAAATTCAATTATACAATCAAAATTCGGTACATTACCAAAAAAAAACATAGGTACCTATTAATAAAAAATAAATCATGTCAATCATGAATAATCTGTTTGCCCATCAGGCAACCCGGTGTACACACCAGAGACCCTCACGAAGACCACGATGGTGAACTTCGCGGTGAAGGAGCAAGGACTGACGTCCCAACTGCTGGGTATCGTGGTGCGCAAGGAGAGGCCGCAGCTGGAGCAGATGAAGGACACGCTCGTGCTCTCCATAGCGCACAACAAGAAAGTGCTGGTGAGTTGTATAATGCTCAACATGCACTAACTCAAGTCTTTTTCCATGGGTGTAAGCAGAAACTACAGAACGCCACCGACTAAGCTGGTCTTTTTTTTCTCGGATGGGAAATCATCAAATGACTCCTCCCGATCTGGAGCGGGAGGGAGTGTCAGACTTTTACTGACTAAAACCCATCCATGTTCCTTCATCGCCCTTTGTGTTCCGGGGCCACGGTATCTCTTTCGAACAGTCCCGCAACCCCGGCAGGCATCGGTCCTTACGGACCCCTTCCCTTTTGCTGACTCTCTTTGAGGCGCGCGTGGAACACGAACGCGCCGTCGACACGGCCTGTCGTCATGAGACGGATGGACGGCGAGCTAGCCCATAGCTCACCGTCCATAGGCCCGTAGGCCCGCCAGGTGGTGCAGTAGTATGTAAGTATATGACTCATTAGTTTTGATTCCGGGATGGCAACACAACTGCTATGCTTCTGCTATTGCAGAAGTCCATTTTTGGCGGTCACCATTAATCATTTAGTGGGCCGTTGGCTTGTTTTCTGCACAAAAACAGTTATCTGGAAGACACTCACTGCCCACTTCATCCACTTTACTTGTCAAGGTAAAATTGCCTTTGGTAAAGTATCAATGCCTTCAAACCATACAAGATAAAGTATCAGCGCGTTCCAGTCCAGCCAATGTAAAGTAGTGCCTCTATACCAGTGGTTCCCAACCCTTGTCCAGGACCAGGACCAGGGACCACTTTGGTGTCTTTATTGTTAGAAGGGGCCATAAGGTCCTAGATAACATGGACACAAACAGGATTACAGGGTGTAAAAGACCTCATCACGAAGCCGTTAACCAAGCATTCTGTACATCAAACTAAGTAACTTTACGCAAAAATTATTGCTGGGAAACGACTTTTTTTTTTGGGGTGAAAAATCATGATTTGTGGTAGAACTCAATGTAACGCAGTCAAAACATTGTGCTGATGGATGGATTGAATAGTACGGGGCTCGTGGAGGTGTTTAAAGTAAAAATCTTAGATTAAAAACTTGTTTCAAAAAAAAAAAAAAAAAAAACTTGTCAAAAAGTAGGAACTTTGACCCTCAAATATCTCTGTAACTAGAAGGTTCCCAGGTATGGTGTAGAACAAAAAAATGATCGTAATGACGAGGAGAACCCCCGGTCCCCGGGGATGACCTTTCGGCTTCGTTAAGAGATGTTTTACACCCTTTATATCTAGAAGGTTATTAAAAAAATGTATAACAATGCAAGATTTATATTTTTATAAAGTTTTGAATCTAAGTACATATTTCTGTATAATTTTTGCGCAGTCACTGCTCAGAAGTATTTCCAAGGCGAGTTACTAGAACCGATTTAACTGCTCATGGTAAAGGCAACGTTGACGTTCCTACACAACGGCATAGGTTCCGGGAAGATTAGAAGAGCCTAACTCCATGAAAACAAGCAGATTGTTGAGGTTGCATGAGCAGTAGCACTTTCCTTTGGATGAGCCGACTTCCATCATTATCATCTTAAGGTCCAGGTCTTCTGCGACTGCTTTCTGCGTGCCTGTGAAAAACATTTGCTAGGTTAGATCATCTGTGTCGAAATAATGGTACTGGGTACCTGAACTTTTATCAGGCAGAAGTCCGATGGCAGGACTAGCTTACTAGAACCAATCTGGCGTTAGACTCCAGTATATCGTCGCATCCTTGAAAAAGCTGCAAGATGTTCTTAGTGTTTTAAGGTTTGTTGAATAAGACCCTCGGACGATTATACACAAAATTCATAATGTAATCGTAAGCAATGACGTTAATCGTCGGCCGAGACATTTATTTTTATAAACTAAACTTGTACACATACCTCTAAGTTCGAGATGAAGAAACCGTCAAGCGTCCCGTTTGTATCTTACGATGTAAGAAGACTGGATGCCTGACTTTAGGTATATTTTCTTATCGCGCGGTGTAAAACACTTGACATGTTTTTCTTCCATGAAGTATTCTGGCAGCTGGAGCGTCCACTATGACACGATACTTGTGGTGTCGGTGATTGGCGGGACTGCAAAGCGTATCGCGTCGCTGCCATGCTCGTTGGAGTGACCACTAGCAATTCCACTGGCTGCTTAGCAAGGCCATGAAACTACTCATAGTGTCAAGACTAAGTATATAGAGTTGATGATCCGCATGTGACCGTTGCTGCACCTTGATGGGATCAAACATATTCCCCACAGAGCTGTTTACTCTTATCCGCGCCCGTTCATAAAGATGGTGATGGTGTTTTTTGATTGTTTCTGAGTCTGACTGATCGGAACTTTATGAAAACGGTTCTAAGCAATCATCTTGGAGTAACATATCGAAACTGCACTACGCACATAGGTACATGTTTATAAATAAAAGAAGGAAACTCTAAATATTAATATAAAAGCCATAGTTTGTCGTTATTTTGAAATCGTTTGTGGAATATTCTATCTGTATGTCATCGGGATCTCTAGCTTGTTGCTTTTTATTCCGTTGCATTCGCAGACATAGCAGATTCAATCCAATCTGTTATAGGGACTTCCATTGCCTTGTAACATTCTTCACTTAATTCAATACCTTTAGAATTCACAAAATCTTTCACTTTCTGTATAACTTCAGCTACTAAGGCCTTAATGTCAATGTCAGCACTGTCTATGATATTTTTCAGCTTTTCAATTACTTCCTCCACGAGCTCTTTCAATTTGTTTCGAATTTCGTTGATGACCTTTTTATTTTAGCCGCTTTATTTCTCCAGGATGTCACTCACATTGTCTAATAATGTGTCAGTGGTTGTGTCAGTGGGTTCTACCAAATTGGCGATTAATGTGTTCAGAGTTTTCGTTAAATTTCTATATGTGTCTAAAGAACAAAAAATAAATTAGGAATAAAATAAGATTTGTATAAATAGGTGAAATAATCCAACGAGACGTTCAACAATTTATTAATGGCTGGAGATTGGAAATGCCCAAATTAAATGAATGAGTGAACTTCGTTCTGTCCGGCCGCGCATGAAGCAATATTCGTGATAAAGAAAGGAACTTGTTTATTCTGCACAAATACCACAGGAATCTGTCATCCCTGTAGAGATGCACCTACCACAAATCGAGACTCCGTGCCTGGGACATTCAAGATGGAAATCCCAATAAAAATTTGCACGGAATGGGAATCAAACCCACAGCATTCGAGGCAGTCAACACGAGCAGTGAGGCGTAACACTTTACTTTCTGACAAATACTGGAAACCTCACTGATCTGTCTCCGTTGTATCAGAAAACAATACAAAAGTTGAGTGTGCTATCCTTTTGTTCGGGTTAGCACTCATTGGTACAGCCGGACGATAAAATCAACCGTTTGACTTGACTCGTCTGCAGATGTGAAGCGATAATGGTCGGCTTTGTATTTCAACAAATACTCACTGCCGAATTAAATGTTGGACCCCAACAACTGCGCTTAGGCCGTAGGTCCACGGGATTTAAAATAATTATGTTCCGCAGAACATGGCACATACACACATGCACTAGATAAACTTGAGCTTTCCTACTAGAGAAGCTAACGTCATAAGGACACTTTGCTAAATGACGGCTATACCAGAATTTTCATTGAGAAAGATTCGTATAGACAATCCAATAATTGGACCATGATGTCCATGATGTACAATGTCAAAAACCGCACTGAGTGAAACTGCACTGCAGTAGACCAAGATGTAGTTGTATCCATCCTAATTTAGACCATTTCACGTATGGCGCTCCTGCGCCCATTTATAGAAAATGCTTTGTGTTTTTAATTCTCTAATTAATTGAAAAGACATACCTGAGAGGATTCCTGAGAGAAACGATTTCGGTGACGCCTGAGCGAAGCTTAAGGTCGCCTGTAACAATGGAATTCACTGCTAATAAGATAATCATAAAAAATAAAAAATAAAATGGCGAACAAATGCGTGTGAGACGTGTTGAGACACCTTGGTTCTCATGTTCTATGTATCATAATAGTTGATTAATTATCTCATTTGAACACCTACAAATTTTTTAACCGTACAATTTACCTTACAGTTGAAGGGAGTTAACAATTTACCTGAATTATATTTATGTAAGTTTTTAACCTGCGGTAAGGAATATTGACATGATTTTGCCGATTGCATTGCACTGCGAGCTGGATACACACAGGTCGTACTTTGACCTGACTTTGCTAAGTAAAGTAAGCCAATAGCTTACTTTACTTAGCAAAGTCAGGTCAAAGTTCATGGTCAAGGTTGATGTTCATACTCGTGTAAGCAAATGTCGCATACGAATGTGACCGTCAACACTATATCTACGATTAACGTTCATGTTCGTATGATACGAACCCGTCCTTTACTTAGCAAAATGAAGTTGGAATGTGATCTGTGAATGTTGCGCTTAGTAACTCGATGCTCAGAGGAAGTAAGCAACGAACCTCACAATAACAAATTAACAAAAAACAACATGTACTTACGATCACGACGGCTAATACCAGAGCTGTCTTCATTTTGGAAGAGAATTATTTATTACAATCTTCGTCGAAGCACTTGCAAGTTGTAACTTCGGTCAGAGAGCGCAGCCTTTTATATGATCCTAATATTAGTTTAGCTTTCAGCTTGCACCTGTGCACACACGGAACCGAAAAAAATAAAATGTATAAGTACTCAATTTAATTCACTATTTCCTGTAGACTCGGGTTGGTTCCATAATGTTTGCAATGCATAATAATATGCACCTACTTGTAACATGTAGAGCTGCACTACTTTTGAATACTCAAAATGTTGCTCTTGAAAAACTAACATCCAATTCGTGTTTTATCTAACCTTAAGCCTCTCTTGATCTAGTATTACATGGGTTGGTACTACATCGCGATAATATTTCATGTTTGGTTAAGGACTCTTCCTTACATACAAAGGAACTGAAGCAGTAATAGGGTAGGTTAAACTTAGTTTTTGTTTTCATGTCTGTTGTACTCGTATTACGTATTTATTTGTTTGTTCTCGTTTTCTTTTGATGAATCTTCATAATTACTTAAAAAAAACTTTTTTGCAAAAAATAAAACCGACTTCAAAAAACACAAAAAAGTGAAAAATAACTTTAGCTTCAGAATTCGGTGACATAAAAACTAAATCGGTTTTATTTTTTGCAAAAAAGTTTTTTATTTTTCCATTTTTAGTTGTTCCCAAACAAATATTTGCCATGAAATTATTTGGCATTGTTAACAATACATGTCATGGTAATAGGCGTATCCCCAATATATGGAACTTAACATACCTTTTTTTTCGGATGGGAAATCATCAAATTACCGCTCCCACTCTGGGCGGAGCGGAAGGGCGTGTCAGACTTTTACTGACTAAAACCCATCCATGTTCCTTCTTAGCCCTTTGTGTTCCAGGGCCGCAGTATCTCTTTAGACAGTCTTTTTTGCTGACATCTCTTTGAGGCGTGCGCGGAACACGAATGAACTGTCGAAATCTGGGTGTATTGTATACATCTGCATACCCCCTCAGAGCATACAGGCGTGATGTTGCGTCATTATGTTGTATAACTATAAACAATAAACTTCCAAGCGATTGCAACATTCATGGCACATTTGCCGTCTATTTTTGAAGAGTTCCATTTTATATCTCCGAAGATCAGCATCAGATGTTCACAAAATGATGAAAGATGTACACAAAAAAAAAAAAAATATGGACCACACGGGAAGTACCAGCTTTCAAATAAAAAAAGAATCGTCAAAATCGGTTCAACCAGTCGAAAGTTCTGAGGTAACAAACACAAAAAAAAAACAGTCGAATTGAGAGAGAACCTTTTTGGAAATCGGTTGAAAATGGGTATACCTATTAGGTAAACGGAATAGAAGCTTATGGCATACGTACCTAGTATTATTTTCTTTTTCCCACAGTTTAAAAAAAAATGATACATCAAAAAACGCTACAAATTTCAAGTAAACTTTTCATATTATAACAAAGAAAGAGAAATTAAAAAAAATAATATATATATATATATATACGCAATACGCATATGATTTGAATTTCGATATTATATTCCGCAAAAAAAAAAACTAACTAAGCCATTTGCTTCTGCTTCGTTCACATAATATAACCATTTTTTCGGAAAGAGATAAAAAAGTCTATTTAAATTAAACACTATAAATAATAAAATTAATATAGGTTTATTAGACCGCTGACTTTGTGCATTTCTTAGCGTCGTATATTCTGGCTGCGCTCCGGTGACCTCTTCAGGGAAACCGATGGTTTTGTCTGTGAAAAATTATCGAAGTTTTAATGACGCATAACTACCGGAAATACGATGTGAAGGATGACATATCACTATGTCGGGCATCCAACACATTCTTTTTAGGTGTTGTACGGAAAGATTCTAAGTACTTGCATAGACATTACATAACCTCGTTACTAGGATTTCACCGGCAACTTGGATTGAATTACGGATGTAGGTCATAATTCATAAGTCATTTATTTCTGAAATAAAAAAAAATAAAAAACCCGACTGCGTAAAAAATAACTAATAACTTTAAATAAAAAAACTGAAAAGAATAAAACAAGTTCAGAAGACAGGACATATTGACTGCAACAGTCGGGACCCATATTGGGTGTAATGTCTAGATTATTTAAGGCTAGGTAGTTTTGCAAAAGTAGGCATTTAGCGCAGTAGGCTACGCGCGAAATACTTCGCGTAGACACAGCGCGTCAGAGAACTCGCATGACTCCGCGCGGCGACACAGTATAGAAATATGCAGTAGGTCATGTAATATTACTTGACTTTTATGAAATATTTTTTTATGATCAAAATTTGTTACTCGTAGTAGCGATAATAATAATAATAATAGTCATAACTGGGCAGTTGGAATAATTAATTGAAAATAAACAGCCAGTTCGCAGGTTTGAAAACTGTAAAGATAAAATTTTGATTTGTTTGTTTTTGTATTCTTGTTTTTTTTTTTTTCAAAATAATTGTATTTGAGGAAAGTATTCCAATTTCAACTACGGTTATTTACTTCAAAGATAGATTTGCATAAAAAGAACCTAGGATGTCAAATAAAACAAATTTATAAAAGAAATCTATATAATACCTAATATAAAAATTAAAATTAATTGCTGTTCGTTAGTCTCGCTAAAACTCAACAATAGGTCAAGGTTTGTATAAAAGATAAAAATAGGGGGTAGGCAGTAGGTAGGTGGTTGGTAGGTAAGTAGGTAGTAGGTAGTGGGCAGGTAGGTACTGTAGGTAGTAGATAGGAAGTAGGTAGGTAGTAGGTAAATGGTAGGTAGTAGGTAGATGAGTAGGATGTTATTGGGCATTCTACCCCACCTGATGCGACTTCACTCGCTTCGCTCGCTTGTCGCGGTGTGGTAGAATGCCCAATAACATAAATAAAATCCCCGGCGCCTATTCCACTATTTAAGTTATAGCACTCAAAAATCCTAAATACTGGTTCAGCGGCTATTCCACCCGTTGGAGTAGGTATGAATTCCTGCATTTTGCTGTAAAATACTGGTTTGGTGTCTATTCCACTAAAATCTCATTTGCTTCCGTTTGGGTTGATTCCTGCAAACCTAACGTTACCGTTATGTAACTAAACTAAACTCTTTTAACAGGAAAGGTGAATAGCTTATAAATAATTCTTCGCAGTGATTTAACGCTACATTCGATTCTAGCCATTGCAGTAAGAAGGTTGCATTTCGTATCACGAAACTAAATACATATAACTAAGTTAACTACAATGCATGACTCAGAGAAGTCTGTTATAAAGGATATTTGTAAACTTATCATGAGGAATTCGAGCGGCGAGGTTATATTTATACAAGATTTGCAAACTGATCAAAAAAATACAGATAACGGTTCATCAAAACATCAGGACAGCCCAAACAGAAGATTTGTTCTACCAACAGATGCTTGATTGGCTAAAATCAAACAATCGCTATCTTATATTGAAGGACAGCCATGGTGATGTTCGTACATTTGTTCGAGTCAGCGACAGTGAGTTATAAAATGTCAATGTAAAAAATTACAAAATAACATTAGTTATATTTGAGAGTAAGTGGGGACAAAAGTCATAACGACGTATAAATGTCTATGTAATTGTTTAATTGACCCATTATTGATATTATAACCGTTTCAATGAGTCACCATGAAATTTGTTAAACAACCACAATCGTTACATGTAAACAAACTCTGCGTTCAGTCTCAGGAAACTGGTTTTCGTCATGGAGAATTATTACCTAAATCCATACGATGCATCATTTGCGGGCCGTCAAATTGTGGAAAAACCAATTTATTAGTTGGACTTCTTATACATGAGAATGGATTAAGATTTCAAAATGTTTATGTTTACTCGAAAACCTTGCAACAACCCAAATACGTTTTTTTAGAAAAAGTCTTGCAACGAGTACCAGGCATTTCGTTTCAGAAATATCATGAAAATGAGCAAGTACTGAGTGTTCAGACCGCAAAACCAAATTCTGTAATTGTATTTGATGATGTTGCTTGTGAAGATCAAAGTAATATGTGTGATTATTTTGCAATGGGGAGACACAAATTCATTAATTGTTTTTATCTAAATCAGACGTATAGTAAAATCCCTAAGCAATTAGTAAGAGACAACGCAAACCTAATCGTACTTTTTAAACAAGATGAAAGAAATATGAGGTTTATGAAGAACATGTCAACACTGACATGACATGGATTGAATTTCGTGAAATGTGTTCAAAAATATGGAATAAACCTTTCAATTATGTTGTAATTAATAAAGATTGTTCCAAAAACAAAGGATGTTATAGAAGTAAATTTGATACGTTTGTAGTCTTTGACTAAGACTATGAGCCAAGTAAGCCAATAAAAAGTAACAAAGGACAAAAATATTTGCAAGTTATAAAACCACTTTTTAAACTGAAGAATGCAGTTCAGGGAAAAGGTCTACCGTTATTAAAAAAGTGGAGAAAAAACGTAGATTTCGTGTACTGGGATGATCCCAATGAATTAGTGGAAAGGTTAAAATTATTGATTGCATCTAGAGATGCTGGCAACACAGGATTAGATAATGAAATTATATCCATCATTGAAGAATTACGTGAAAGTAAAGTTATAAATAAATAATTATTTAATATTGTGTTTATTTTACTATCAACCTCTCGCAACAATACACCTTAAACATGAACGTAGACAAATTCGGACACTACATTCACAAAAGAATGCGTTTATCAGAGTTATTTGAGTTTAATGAGAATGCATTGTTAAAATCAGAAAACGGAGATTTTGATTTAAAAACATCAAGACTGAGAGGAATTAGAACCCCAGAAGAGGCAGACGATGCTGTGAACAAGGATTATGTAGATCGATTGAATGCTAACACGTTAAAAGAATTAAATAATCTGGCTGTAAACAAGGATTATGTAGATCGATTGAATGCAAATATGTTGAAAGACTTTAATACTCTGATTGGTAAATTGCGTTTTCAAATAATAAAAAAGATGCAAAGGATACAGTTCAAACTACTTTAAAAGCAAGGATACCTGAGGTTTCAACTCATTTCCAAGATAAGTTCTACACTAAAGCAGAGGTAGTTAAATTACTGCAAAAAACTCCGTAATGACAAAACAGCAAATTGTAAATGAAATACACAAAGCGGCAAGAAGAAATTTCCTTCGACGTTCTGTTATTCTGAAAGGAATCCATGACTTATGGCAAGCAGACTTGATGAACATGCAAAACCTTAAAAAGTACAACAAAGGTTACAATTTCATCTTAGTAGTGATTGACTGTTTCTCAAAGTATGCCTGGACTGAACCGTTAAAATCGAAAAAAAAAATTGAGGTTACTCGTGCATTCGAACATATACTGCTTAGTAGTCGCAGTAATCCTGTTAACTTACAAACTGACATGGGGACAGAATTTTATAACATCACTTTTCAAACGCTTATGAAAAAGCACAACATTAACCATTACTCATCGTTTTCTACTAAAAAAAGCATCAATTGTAGAGAGACTGATTAGAACTGTAAAAAATAAATTATATAAATATTCTAGTCTCAATGGAAGCTATAAGTGGTTAGGTCTACCATTGGAAGATATATTGGAGAGATATAACAACACAAAACATCGCACTATTCAATTTAAACCAGTTAATGTAAACAAAAGCAATGAACAAGTAATCAAAGAAAATATAAAAAAAATAAACAAACATGAATTAGTTCAGCGAAAGCCTAAATTCAAAGTTGGTGATTGTGTTCGTATAAGTAAATACAAACATAATTTTGAGAAAGGTTACACTCCTAATTGGTCGACTGAATTATTTATTGTAAAAAAGGTAAATAAAACTTTACCAGTAACTTATCACATAGAAGATCAACGGAAGCAAAACATATTAGGAGCTTTCTACGAACAAGAACTGCAAAGATCTAATTATCCTGATGTATATTTGATAGAAAAGGTTTTGAAAAAGAAAGGAAATAAATTGTATGTCAAATGGTTAGGTCTAAACAGTGCAGAAAACAGTTGGATTGAAAAGGCAGCAATAATGGACTAAAATATTATATAACCATTTTTCATTTAAAATCTGATCATTATAAATTGAATAATGCAAGGAGGTGGACTAGTTAACAGCGTAATTAATAATCTACCATTCGAAGTTCATTTGCCAGGATACAACTATTGCGGACCAGGAACCAAACTTCACAAACGCTTAGCGCGAGGTGACCGAGGTGTAAATAAGCTAGACGAAGCTTGCATGCAACACGATATTGCGTATACAAACCATACAGATTTATCAAATCGTCACAAAGCCGATCTAGAACTACTTAACATGGCTAAACAAAGACTTAAATCAAAAGATGCAGGGAAAGGTGAAAAACTCAGCTCTTGGCTAGTGAGCAAAGTTATGAAAGCGAAACTAAAGTCTGGATCCGGCATTAAATCATTTAAACACTTAGTTTCAAAAATAAAATCAAAAATTAAGAAACTCAAATGCAAAGATAGTAAGACTTTGATAAAAGCAGCTTACTTAGCCGCAAAAAAGTTATTTCCAAACATTCATCATCGAATTCGAGTACCCCGAGTAATACCCATACCAAAGACTGGAGGAATTCTACCTTTAATTCCAATTTTCGCTGGTTTGTCGGCCTTAGGAAGTTTAGCTGGCGGAGCAGCGGGCATTGCAAAAACCGTTAATGATTACAAAGCAAGCAAACAAAATTTGCAAGAAACAGAACGACATAATAAAGCTATGGAGGCTTTAGTGTTGGGCAAGGGTTTATACATTAAGCCGTATAAAAGTGGTAAAGGATTGTTTATAACATCTTCAAAAAAACTGAAAAATATCAATATAATATATAATACCCAATCGCCCTCTAACTAATGTAGACATCCGAAAGTATTCAAGAGACATTCCATATTTTCGTGGGGTCTACATGAAGGATCGACTACCTCGGAAGCCGAAACCCATTGAATGTGGTATCGTTAACTTAGACGATTCTAAGAACGAAGGAACGCATTGGGTAGCTTATGTTAAAGTATACAATCACTGTGAATACTTTGATAGCTATGGAAATTTAAAACCTCCAATGGAGTTGATGCAATATTTCAAAAATTGTAATGTTTTTTATCACTACACAAGATATCAAAAATTTAACACAGTCAATTGTGGACATTTATGTTTAAATGATTTGTGGACTTTTTGGAATAAAAATGTAATATAAAATATAAGCTTTTCTTTCATTTCAATCATTTGCAAGATGTCGCTCACTTTGTCGATTACTGGAGACTCGTCAGTGTTAACTACATACTTTCTTAATACGTTGCAACTAGATGGAGAGTATGAGTGTGCATTATTACACTTTTCAACATTTAATTCTATTCCAAACATTGATAAAAGTAATAATAAGTTCTATTATGGCTTAAACGAAGTTATTGAACTGCCAGAGGGTACTTATGAGTTGCAAGATATCAGCGATTATTTAAAATCCGAAATAAAAGATGCAGTGATCAAACTACGGTGCAATAATAATACTTTAAAAACTACAATATTCTGTACAAAAGACATTAATTTTACCAAAGAAGACTCTTTTAGAAGACTATTAGGATTTAACAAACAAATCTTGAAAGCAAATAAATGGCATGTGTCACAGTCTCCAGTCAACATTCTACCTACGACCGTAGTCAGGATTGAATGTGATATTGTAAGCGGTTCATATCTAAACGGTGAACCAAGTCATATTATTCACGAATTTGCACTTAATGTGCCACCTGGATACAGGATCATAGAAATCCCGAAGAACGCAATATACTTTCCAATCAATCAAAACAATATAAGCTGCATATATATCAGGCTGCTAGATATAAATAAACGAATAATCAATTTACGTGGTGAAGAAGTGCAGGTATATCTGCACCTTAGAAGAAAAACATGATTGACTACAATAAAAATGTGTCTCAACAAGTAAAGAATATCAGTTCTAATCGAGCTACCTATCAAATAAGACCTCTCTCTAAGAAGAAAATAAAATTAACTAAAGACAATAAAGCATTCCTTAGAGCGATCGGATTGTTAAAATGAATATCTTGGACGTTTTAACCGCACCAACTTACGATAACACTATAGAAGGAATTGAATTTCATTCCTACAAGCCCTATGTAACGAGTTTCAACAGGAACGATGAAATCCGCATACCTATCAACCAACAGGACTTGTACATATTACCAGCAGCTAGCACCCTATATTTGGAAGGAACTGTTATCGTTACCAAAAAAGATACGAAGGACAAAGCTACTAGTGTCAATTTTACGAACAATGCTTTACTCTACTTGTTCCAAGATATTAGGTATGAGCTAAATGGAGTGGAGATTGATAAAATAAAAAATGCAGGTATAACAACAACCATGAAATCATTCATTTCAATGAACGAAAGTGAATCAAAAATGTCTAATGCCTGGGGTTGGAATATTTATGGCATAAAAAATATTGATGGAGGAAGGTTTTCTGCTTCTATACCACTACGTAACGTCCTCGGTTTTGCTGAAGATTTTAAAAAAGTCGTGATAAATAGCAGACACGAACTGATATTGTTACGAAGTAACACTAATTTGAACGTTGTAAAACTTAATACAGGTGAAGTAGTGGATGATGTTCAGATCAACAAAATCATATGGCGCGTACCGCATGTTAAAGTATCAGACAAAGAAAAAATTGGTTTGTTAAAACTGTTAAACGTCTTAGAAAAAGATCGTCCACTTCAAATGATATACAGAAATTGGGATCTGTACGAATATCCAGCTTTGCCTAAACTACAAAACATACCTGGTCTATCAAAACTTCATCTCAAATAGAAAAACCAAGATACGTCATTATTGGTCTACAGACAAATAGAAAAAACAATGCAAGTTCTGACATGTCTCAATTCGATCACTGTCATGTTCGAGACGTAAGAGTGTATCTCAATTCAACCTATTTTCCATATGAAAACTTAAATGTGAGTTTTGCTAATAACAGAATCGGTTTATTATACGAGCAATACATTAGATTTCAACAGTCGTATTACGGACGTCGCTCGGAGCCCATTCTAAGCGAGAAACAATTTAGAGATTTAGCACCGCTGTTTGTAGTCGATTGCTCTAGACAAGCAGATAATCTGGATGTGAGAGTAGAAATTGAGAGTGATTCAGAGATACCAGATCAAACTTCAGCATACTGTCTCATTCTGAACGATTGCATTGTTGAATACAAACCATTAAGTAACATTGTTAAGAAGATATCATGAAGTACCTTATAGTTGAACTCCAAGGATTTAAAGATTCTACAAATAATTTTATTATAAAAGAATTGACCATTGCAAGTCAGGATCATACACAGACGTTCTTGGTAAAACCACCATAATATCCATTCCATTACCTAACACAAGAAGAAAAAAAAACCGGCCAAGTGCGAGTTGGACTCGCGCACGAAGGGTTCCGTACCTTGTCTATACAAAATTAGACAAAACGTAAAAAAATAACGTTTGTTGTATGGGAGCCCCCCTTAAATATTAATTTTATTCTGTTTTTAGTATTTGTTGTTATAGCGGCAACAGAAATACATCATCTGTGAAAATTTCAACTGTCTAGCTGTCACGGTTTATGAGATACAGCCTGGTGACAGACAGACGGACAGATGGACAGACGGACAGACGGACAGACAGCAAAGTCTTAGTAATAGGGTTCCGTTTTTACCCTTTGGGTACGGAACCCTAAAAACAAGTGAGGTGGATAGAAAGAAATCGAGGAAGTTACTGGAGTGAGGGCTACATTGACTACAAAGAGTTTAAACGCGTTATTTTACCATATTTAGAAAATTAAAAAATTATCACAAAGGGTTTGGAAAAAATAGTGGATTAAAGAGTTATGTGCAAACTGTGAAGTGATTGATATAGGTGAGAAGGGATGTCCTAATTTTGCGACATTAAAAAAGAAGTTCTGTAAAAATAAAACTGATTTTAACTGTGTGAACCATAGAATGAATTGTGCATTAAATAATGCGGTGTGTATTAGAAAATGGTATATTGATAATAATATGTCTGTATTTAATTTATTTTAATTATTATTGTGTTGAACAGTTAATAATAAATTTCTAACTACATTATGAGTGTTTTTATTTGAACCTATGAAATTTTAAATGAGTTGTTCCATTTGAGGTAAACTTACAATAATAGTAAATGATTACTAATAACGGATGCCCGAAAATCCAGTCTTATTTTACAGCTACTTTAAAATTTGAATTTACTAAGTAAAAAAATAAAACATAAAATTTAAAAGAATAGTATTTATTAAGTACCTCGCATATTTACAGTTATAAAAACTAATTACTTAAAGCTATATCGTAATAATATTTAATTTATTTTATCATAACTAAAAAAATATTGTGATGGTTATTTTTATAATATCTTAGATTACATTTTATTTATTTATATAATTAAGAATATGAAAGAAACTACCTACATACATACTTTATAGGTACACATAATTCAAAGAATAAAAGAAAATTAAAAACTAAAATACAGTATTTATTACAATGGATTTTTTAATTAAAATGGAATTCATGTACACCACAATACACATTAATTATTTTATTTTATATTAAGTATTTTTACTTTAAGTAATTATTAATAATGACAAAACTTACATGATATTTTATTATTAAAAAATCAAATTTATACAAAAAACTTACAAACTACATTACTTACTAATAACAATTGTCCTCACAAAGTTTTTTGGAAATCTTGTTTATTAATGATTGTGTCTCTTCCATTACATAATCCACTGGTTCACTCACTACGTATTGCGCACTCATTATCACTACCGCATCATTGTCAGATTCTTGTTGATCACTAATGTTCAACACTTGTACCTGGATTAATCTCAGTCCTTTTTTCTTCTCATTATTAATAACATATGATTGACAATTAAACTGCTTCCGCTTTTGACCTTCCCGTTTAGGTCTTGGTTTTTTACAAGTAGACCCTTGTTGCTCAGGTACATGCCAACTCAAACTTGGAGTCGGGAAGCCTTGCCCGTATTGCGAAAAGACAAGGTCAGGGGAATCACACATTTTTGATGATCTAGAACAAAGAAAATAACAATCAATATAATGCTAATAAATGTCCAGCTGAGTTATATAACTTAAATAATGTACTACTTACTTACAATATGTTTTCGATGCGATGATGTGAACTAAGAAGTCCGACCAGTCCGGTCACTATCAGCTAAATGTAATGGAGATACTAATATTGTTATGATTTGTAACAGTACTGCAGAAAGCATTGTGCACATTTTTTATCACAAGTTTGAACTTGTTTCCAATATGCGCACGTCATGTGCAAGCACCTGTCGTCGGTGTTATGTTTCACACAAGGCTTCGGAAATTTCAGGAATCATTTGCAAATCTTCATGTCCGTACATGTTTGAGGTGGTCCTATGTAAACGATATGTTACGTAGGAACACGTGTCGGCTGTTGTTGTGCATAGGTAATTATCATGAGGAGTGAAATGATACAGATTTAAATCATATATAAAATATTTTATTTCTTACTTAATCCTTACAAATACATAGACTTAATTAATTGAACTAATAACTATAACTTATGTAACTAGCTAATCTCTAAGTTCTACCTATTTTTTTTATTTTCAATTATATACTAATCTTATATAAATGTGGAGCACCCGATTACATAAAAATAGTTGCATTTCCCCAGGCCAAAGTAGATACCTTGTCAGGTAACAGCAACCGTTTATCATCATTGCTTGATAATGCTATTTTATTTAAACTTTGTGTAAAAATGTTGTGTTTTATGGACCTAACAGTACATTTTTTTGCGAATGACATTGCAATTATACAAAATATTTTTATAATCTAACATTTTAAAATCTTTCATTACACATTTTTTGTGCCTTTGGCCTTCTTTATTGTTTGATTTAATGTTTTAATACAATAAAGTTTTGAGCGCAATCCTACAAATTCTTTGATGATTTTGCCTCCCATTTCGTCTTTAAAGAGTCCTGGAACCTTCTTATTAATAATTGGCAAGTTGAATTCATTTTTACAATCGAAGTTGCTTGTATCTAAATATTTTAGAAAATGGAGTTTAAAATCTTTATATACGTTACTAGTCTGTACATTATAAACTAGGCTGTCTGTGTCCGTATAACACAATTCAATTCGGTCACCGTAAAAAGGCTTTATGATGGAATAATGGAAATCGTACATATGACTCTTAGATAATTCTAATACAGCAAAGCCTATGTATATTGGTTTATTAAGAAGTACACGCGAAGGTTTAATTTGAATTGCTACTACATTTTCAGAAAATATAGAAGTGCTATGAAAATATGGGCTGGCTATCCGTTTTTTCAGCACAAGTGGTTTTTTTTGTTTTATTTTTCAAGTCACACCAGTTATTTACTAGCTTAACATCTATCCGATGTTCATTATTTTCCAAGGTCTTACCAAAAATACTATTATTCAGTAATTTAAAAAAATCTTGTTCAAACGTCGACTCTGCCTTTTGACGTAAATGTGTGTTAATATCGATATATTGTTTTAAGAAAGCACTTTGCTTGAATATAACACCGGGATGAATCCTTTGCAATACTAAACCATGCTGTAAGCATTTTTTTAAATGAACGTAATGAATAACATAGTGATATTTATCATACAAATTTGGTATTAGTTTTTTATTTTTACCACCGGGTGGCAAGTATTTTCCGGGACAAAATGGAAAGTCATTGTGTTCCATGTGTAAATTCTCAGGATATGTTAAATCAACTTCAAGAATGTAATCGTTTTCCGCGGAATCACTGATATCTGTCAAGTTAATTCGCAAAAAATCAATTTCTTGTCTATCCATAAATCTAAAATCGGAATAAGGTAAGGACTGACACATGCTATAACCGTATAAGTTGTTACAGTCTAAATACATGATAAATGAACTGGGATGGGATGGATCATATGTATCTAAATATTTATGATTGGCTTTGACATGCCTTTTAGAACACATACAAACACCTCCTCGAATACCATTTTGTATCATCCTAAAAATTTCAACATCGCTTATCAATTCTAACCGAACTCCGGTTTTTAAAAGCATAGCATCAAACGAAAGACTTGGAGCCGTGAGGTAAAAGGCAGGGTCGAGATTATAATGTCGTTTGCAAGTTTTTCGAAAACTTTCAAATACATCTGTTAACAACAGAACATCTGTCTTGAGATATAAATCCGTGTACATACTCATATTTCGAATATTAAACACTGACCAAACGGATTGCGCGTGTTCATAGTCTTCATCGGTAATTGACTCGTTAGTCAGTGAGTTATAAAAGTTATTTTTAGTGGGCAAACACGTATGTTCATAATGTTCCCATGTAGACATATAGTCATAGGGATACACTCCCTTACGGGTGAGGAGCTCAAATTCTGTTTGGTTAGGAAAATAAGCTTTCAAATGTTTAAATTCTTGTTTTTTCATTGTATTAACCAATTTTTCTAAACTAGTTCCTAAAAACTTGAAAGAATCTACAAATCGAACCTGCATACTTTCCTCAGAGGAAATCGGAATAAATTTAGTGAATGAAATGTAATTTTCTTTTGTTTTAGGTATAAGTTTAATAGATCCAGGGGCTTCGCCCAATTCCTTAATAAAAAGATGACAATCATAACCAGATAAATTATGAAAAAATACAGGCAAAAATGTTGGTACTTTGTATTGTATGTTACAATAACTATGAGCTGCACCACGATATGTACCAGTCAAGTGACAATGATCGCGGACTCTATCTCCGAGCAAGAAATTTTCACAAATATGACAGGTCATAGCATACTCAAAGTCTCGAGCATTATCCTCTGTGTAAATCATGGGAACATTAGTTTTTAAAATTTTGTAAATTTTTCGTGCATCTTTTAAGAGAGTCTTAACAAATTTGGAAGCACAATCAGCACCACGATACGAAACGTAACGATTATAGCTATCATCCAGCGCACATGTAATATGATAGGCAAAAGCTACAGGTACATGTCGCTGTCGCGTAACAGTGCTCGCCTTAGTTGGGTCAGGGTCACAAAAGTCGTACCGTTCTAGCATTGTTTCAAAGTCTGCGTATATAACAAATGGTAGTATTTGCTTTCTATTATAATTCTCAAACTGTATGAACGAACCTTTTGGAGGTAGTTTAGTTGCAACTCCCCCACAACTATGTGAACTAAGATCATCGCGTGAATTGAAAAACATTAAGCAAACATTACAAAAGTACAATTTACTGTGGTGTTTGGTTATTTGATTCTTAACAAGTCGTGGTAAATCTTTAATAAGACAATAATGTGACAAGTCATCGTTTTCCAAATAAAGTAAATTAATCACTTTTCCGGTCACAGTTTTTGGTTTGTAAAGCGGACCAATTATAGTATTCTTTTTTATACCATAAATATAAATACAAACTCCTGGGTTATTTACTTCAAACCGTGCAATGTCCGAGAAACTCAATGGAAATGTTAAGTCTTTTAAGTTCAACACAGTTCGAAAATCCGGGTAAGACGAAACCCTTTCAGGATGACTTTTAGCGGGATATAAAGCAGCAACAACGGACCATATAAAGCAATACTCATCATTGTTACGAATATTGACACATGCTTTTTTCGCTTTAATTGCAGCCGGTAATTCGATAAAGCTTGAACCGCGCAATGGTTGGTATTTGTTAATATTGACTTCTAAATGTGAGCTACTCAAGAAAGTCCAACCACTGTCACGTTCTTGAAACTCCTCTAATTTTTTTACTAACGCATTTCTAACCTGAGTAATTAATGAATCATATTCATAATTCTGGTGTATTGTATAATTTTTAGTACCAAATGATTTATCTCCTGAGAATCATTTTTAACCAGTAAAAACAAAGCAAAATATTCAAAATTAATTTTCAAACTTATATGTTCTCTGAGAGACTTATATATTAATGTTTTGATTTTGTCTCGGATACTATTTAAAAACAATTCTAGAGAATAGTTCTCATATAGATCAACAATTCTATAAGAAGCTATACGATTGCGAAAGGCAGAATGAATTACTTCAACACCTTCGCAAAAATGTGAAATATTCCTATTTTTATGGGTGGTACTGCGTAGGTGACCAGTCCAATGACTGCGGTCAATAGACGTATTACAAACAGTACAAAAAGGCATTTTAGATTACGATTACGTTAATTATTATTTTGCACACAAGGTTTATACTGAAATGCAACTGAAATAATTAAGATTAAAAGACACAAAATTAAAATATTCTGTGGGTGCTCCAAAAACTTAAAAATACCATAATTATTACTTAAAACTAATTTGGTCACTGTAGAAGACAGGCTCTGAATCGTCAAACAATTCGTGAGCCCGCCTCATGAATGACTGCAAAGTGTCCCACTGAGGACTCTCTTTGCTTAATTGCACTTTTAGTGCAACGGCCGCCTTCTTCCACCGATCCTCTCTTACAGTGGAGATGATGTCAGCCTTGTGGTAAACCTTTACCTCCACATAAAAGTCACCGTTCAAATTAGCTGTTCGCCGCACCCTGCCGTTTGCGACGCGGCTCAGAAGGGAAGATCCCAGGTCCCCGCTGGAGGTTGATGGACGCTCTGCGACTGCGACGTCCTCTAACCCGAAGAGGTCTGTTTTCGGGCGTGTCTTACTGTAAAACAATTTAATAACATATTATTTATTGTAATTATTAACGGTAAGTACCCTAAAAATTCGGAACTGCAGTTTACGGTAATTAGTATACGTAAATATTATTTTACTAAACACACTGTACCAAAAAAAGTATTGTATTTAAAATGTATTTGATCGATCTCTACGTTGTAGGTTTAAGTTTGAGATCGATGTGCATTAGAAACTTCACTTCACTTCAACGACCGATGTGCACAAAAACATACTTAAAGAAAAATCAGTAATAGTAAATTACCTTGATTTTGGTTTCGAAGGTGTGGTGCACCTTTCAGATTTGCGCTTCGTCGTCGCCTTCTTCTTAGCGGACTGTGCCGTCTTCTTAATCTCGACAGCGTGATCGGGCCTTTGGGACTCGTATTCAACTTCGGAGTCAGACCTAAAATCGAACACATTAAAATTATTAAACTTTATGCTAAAACATTTAAATATTTCTTATTTATTTTATTATTTCCTAAAGAAAATTACAACAATAAAATTAACAATAGAAACAGGGTCACTAAAATTAACTTAATAAAATACTTATGTTAGTAATTAATTTTGTGTACATAATACATACTTACTTACATTTTAGAAGTCGGTATAATATTATATTATTAGGAATATAATATAATTTAATGTCAACAGCGGCACTGGCACTAGGAAGCACTGGAGCGAATTTAATTTTTTCACTTAAATTATTGGTTTATATTCATAAATAATACCATTTCAGCAAAAATTATCGAATAACAAAATTAAACCTTAACTGTACGGCTTACAGTTGTATTAATAATTTATGTCAGTTACGGCAAATTAAAACGTAATGGTTGAATACTCATTCCGCAGTTTTAATAAAAATAAATGAAATATAAAACAAGTGTTTTACCCGCACCGACAAAGGTGAAGCCGACACCTAGCTGTCGCTTATGATAACTATAATAAATAATCTATTTAAAGTATGTATGTCTGTTTATCTCACCATCATTTCGTAACTTTAGACGATTTTAATGAATATATTTAAATGTAATTGGGTGGTAAAACAATTCCTAAAATTACGTTTTATACAGATAAATTCAGATGAACGAATTTGCGTTCAAGTTAGTATATGAGTAAGTTGCAGATAAATTTGCATTTTATTTAATAATCATTATTGTAGTACCTCTTGTTAATATATTCAATCTCTATAGGTACTAACTCCTGCTATTATCGCAAACATGCGCTTATAACGTTCGACCCACCGGCTTTGCCTACAGCTAGCTTTGTTGACACATTTTTAACGACTTCAAAAAAGGAGAGGTTCTCAATTCGATTGATTTTTTTATTCTTTGTTTGAAACACATGCTTGGATAGAAGCAATGATTTTACTTTGCTAGCCGGGTACATGAACAAGTTGTTTTAGGTGATGTAGGTATTTGATCTGGGTACTTAGGGTAAATACCCAGAGTTCTTCCTACTGCTACATTGATATTTAGAAATTTCTATAAAAGACTAAATTATTGTCTGCAACATGTTATGCAACAAAATGAAACGAAATTAATTATTATTCTGTTAAATTAACAATTTTATCGTGAGAAATGAAATCTAAGATCTTCGTTTTATCGAACCCGACATGTTGTAGCCAATACATGTTTGCTACTTATGATTTAAAAATACATTAAAATATGTAATTACTTATTTGTCTAACATTTAAATGTCCTGTAAATTTAGGCACTAGATACTCATGTTCGAATCCTGTATCAGGTTGAAATTATTGGTTATGTTCTTATCAAATCATTACAGGTAAAATACAAAAGGCAGTACAAGATTTCGAATTCACGTTAAAGCTAATTTTCAAAATGTTACAGTTTAGTGTAAGGTATAAGTATTACTTTTATTATAGTTTATTTAAACTAGATTACAACAAATGTTGATGATGAGAGATCCGTTTCCGGTCGTTGAATTGTGAACAGGTCTGTGAAGTTCGTCGTCAATAAAACACGTTTTAAAAATAGTTAAAGTTACACTTTAGGAACTTTAGTGCTACAAACATAAGCAAGACAAGATTGGAAGACATAGAAGAAGTAATATTTTCAAGATCCACTTAAGTGAAGCTCAAATATACATCCACAACAGAGGATAGAATTGAGGTTAGAATACAACATCATCTAAATTTATCTAACATTCAACGTCAATTTGACTTGACAGACGGGAAAATAAACAACAAAACAATACCCTGAACTGTCAGTTGGCTAGGCTGACAACTAACCTGAGTGTTGCCATTACAAACAAATACTTTCTACCAATTCGCACTTACGTTCCGTTTCACACACTTCATTCGACAACATGGATGAGCAATTTCAATTATTATTCGATAAAATGAGAATGGAAATGGAGAAACAGACAAATGATCTAAAAGAATCTCTTACAAAGAATATAATGGATCGGATGGATGAAAAACTAACTCCTATGATGGAAGAGAATGCAAAATTAAAACAAAAAATTTGTAACCTGGAGAAGGAGATTGAATATTTAAAAAAAGAGAAGAAAAGTAACAATATAGTTATTTATGGTTTAGAAGAGAGAGAAAAAACGATATTAGAGCTATTTCAAACCGTCAAGGAGATCTTTAAAAGAGACTTAAATTTATCTGTGGAAGAAAATGAAGTGAACAGACTATACCGTATAGGAAAAAATAAAGTCGAGAACAAACATAGACCTGTGCTACTATCTTTTACAAACGGGTGGAAAAAAGACCAGATTATTAAAAATAAAAAAAGTTTAATGGGAATCTATATATCGGAAGACTATTCTAAGGAAGTCATAGAAAAGAGAAAAGCGTTGCTACCACAGCTACTAAAGGAGAAGGAAAAAGGAAACATTGCTTTTCTGAAATATGATAAACTAGTAGTTAAAGGACCCAGCTCCGACAAAAGGAAAAGAGAACTATCTACTTCACCAGAATCGACGTCAACCACTAAACCTAAAAAGCAACAAATGATAAGTTCTATTAAAACTAACAGGACAAACGCCTTCGATTTGATGAGAATCCGATCAAACTCTCTCACTGATACCCTCACACATAAAGACCAATAGCAATCAACAACTGGCAAATGGATAATCCAACCAAATAACGAAAACCAAACAAAAGAAATAACACAATCTCCCCCAAGCCGACTGGTCCTCGTGGGGGACAGAGACCACAACCCTCCAACAACACAGGAAAACAATTACGAAAACAGTCAAACAAGATCAAAAATCTATGTTGCAGCCCTCAATGTACTTACACTGAGAAACGATGAAAACCTTACAGAATTAACATATGCGCTAAAACAGATCAAATGGGACATCGTCGGCCTGAGTGAGGTAAGGCGAATAGGAGAAAGAATTATTTCCTATCCAGATTTCCTTCTATACCATATAGGAACGACCCCAGGTCAGTATGGAGTTGGTTTTATTATTAAAAAACACCTCACAAATTATGTGGAGAGCTTTATAGGAGTATCAGAGCGCATAGCAGTGATGAATCTTAAGCTACCGGGGTACAAAGATCCTTGGTCCATCATACAAGTATACTCACCCACAGAACAATCCGATATAGGATCAATGGACTCATTCTACCTAGAGCTAAACAAAACAATCCAAGACCATGCTCACAAAAACCTTGTTGTAATGGGAGATTTCAATGGTCAAATTGGAGAACGACAACCAGAAGAAGACGCAGTCCTGGGACCTTTTGTATATGGGAAAAAAGCCAGAAGCAGAAACGGAGAAAGGCTTGTAAACTTTGCACAAGAGAATGGCTTGAGAATCTTAAACACAATGTTCAAGAAGAAAGAAAGTAAGATGTGGACCTGGATATCACCAGACGGTAAATCGAAAAACGAAATAGATTTCATAATGACTAGTAAAAGCAGATACTTCTCAAACATGAAAGTTATAAACAATTTCAACTTTAATACCAACCATCGAATTATTCGAGCAGAACTGATGATAACCCCGCCAAAAAACCCAAGACCAAGAACCGATATGATGAGCACAAAACCTACCAAATACCAAACAGCCCAAATAGCCAATTCTATAACGACAAAACTTATAGATTACAATAAAGAGACAACAAACATGGGGGTGCAAGAAAAATACAACTGGTTAGAAGGAACAATCAAGGCAGCTATTCAACAAGGGACTAATAACAAAGACCTATCTGAAAAGTGGATGACTACCAAAACCATTAACCTTCTTAATCAAAGAGCTGACCTAATCAATGGAAAAAATAATAATGATAATCGAAAACAAATAGCAAAGCTCAGCAAAGAAATAAAGGAAAGTATTAGGAAAGATAGAACTCAGAAAAGAATGGAAACAATAGAGAGACACATTTTACAGACAGGAGGATTAAAAAAGGCATATAAGGAGTTAACTAACAATAAGGACTGGATCTTACAGATGAAAGATACTAATAGCCTGAAGGAAAACCGAAGGCAGGGAATATTGGGAATTGCTACATCTTACTACAAGAAACTATATGAAAGTACCATAGTGGAAAAAGAAATAGAGCTGTTGGAAATCTCATCCGTACCCAGCATCATACAAGAAGAAATAGAATTCGCTATAGAAACCCAAAGAGACAATAAAGCTCCAGGACCCGACGGAATAAGCAACGAAGTCCTAAAACAAGCGAAACAGACAATAACACCTATCCTCAAAGAAATCTTCAATGATATCATCAACACAGAAACGATTCCCCAGCAATGGACTAAATCCAATATAATCCTTCTGTACAAAAAAGGTGATCAGTACGATATTGAAAACTACCGGCCCATAAGTTTGATGTCCAACCTATACAAAATATTTGCAAAGATCGTACTCAAACGAATGGAGGGAAAACTCGACGAACAACAGCCTATAGAACAGGCAGGTTTTAGAAGAGACTACTCAGTACTTGATCATATCCATGCTGTTAGGCAAATCATTGAAAAATATGCGGAATATCAACTCATATACTATTTAGCATTTGTCGATTACAGCAAGGCATTCGACTCATTAATACATACAAACATATGGGAGGCGTTAAGAGAACAAGGGATAGAACAAAAATATATAAGATTGATTAGAAATGTATACAAAAACAGCTCGGCGAGCATCCAGCTAGAAAAGAAAGGAGATTCGTTTAAGATACAAAAAGGAGTTAGACAAGGAGATCCTCTCTCTCCAAAGCTTTTCTCCGCTGTTTTGGAAATGATCTTCAGAAGCTTCGACTGGGAAGATCTGGGTTTAAATATAGACGGCCGCACGCTAACACACTTAAGATTTGCAGATGATATTGTCTTATTCGCAAAAACGCCAGGAGACCTAAATAGAATGTTAAACGAACTAGCATCTGAAAGCGAAAAAGTAGGACTAAAATTAAATCACGGAAAAACAAAAGTTATGACCAATGGAAATAAAAGTAGCATAAATGTAGGCGAGTCACAAATTAGCTATGTTGAAGAATATATATACCTTGGACAGCTGATATCACCCAAAGATAACATAAACAAAGAAATCGACAGAAGAATAGCGAACAGTTGGAAAAGATATTGGGGCCTAAGGGAAGTAATGAAAGACAAAAAACTACATATAGCAACAAAGAGCAAACTATTTAATGTTTGCATTCTACCAATCTTAATGTATGGAAGCCAAACATGGGCCATAACAAAAAGCACAACCAATAGAATGGCCATTTGCCAACGAGCAATGGAGAGGAGTATGATAGGAGTAAAGAGGGTGGATAGAATAAGAAACGTCAACATTAGGAAAAAGACCAAGATACAGGACGTAACCCTAAAAATAAAAAGGCTAAAATGGAAGTGGTCGGGACACATGGCCAGAGGAAAGGACAAATGGAGCAAAATAATTACACATTGGTACCCAAGGGAAGGTAAAAGGAAAAGAGGCAGACAACAAAAAAGATGGGACGATGATATCAGGCAGGTTGCAGGCATAACATGGAGTAGAGTAGCCAGAGAGAGATCAGAATGGAGTAGGTTGGAGGAGGCCTTTGCCAACTGGCAAACGGACTTACAAAAAGTAAAGAAGCACCAAATACGCGAATAATTTTAATTGTGTAAAATACATTAATTATAATAGTGCAGTAGTTTAAGGAACATAATTGTATATCTGTTGTCCGAATAAAAAGGCTTTATTATTATACAACAAATGTAAGCAAGACATATAGGTAAGCGAAGTACTACATATAGACATTCTGTAAAAACTTAAATTTTAATTATATACTACAACGTTAACGACGATCATGTTACATTCAACATTATGATTCTTTCACACATACTCAAGTTCAAAACTGCTTTGACTGCATGTTGCAAAATTGCAGCCTTGCACATATAAAATACCATTTACACTATGACAACTGTGTGATGAAAGCGTTTCCGGTACGTCGAGTATAGTACAATAGTCAACCACGGGACGGCGTAAACCGTTTCAAAGGCGATTGTATGAGTGTGAAAGCCTTTGATTATATATCAAAGTGTGAAAGCATCTTTAATTAAGCGCAACGTAGAGTAACAGCAGAGCAAGTGCGCAACTGCAGTAGTTGTTTGTTAACGCGTAGTGTAAGGTAGTGTTAGCTTTTTTAGATTTCTGTGTTGGTGCCTAATCTGGGTCACAGAAATAGAATGTACGTGTGCCTGTAGGTGCATGTTATTTCTTGCTTTGTGAAGAGACATGAGACAATCTGTCCTGAATTTTAGGCTAGTGATTCAAGCAGCGAGCGCTATTATTTGGTAACGTGTAAGGTAGTGTTAGCTGTATTAATTAATTAAATTAACATTTGGATGTCCTTGGTGCCCAATCTGGGGTCACAGAAATAGAATGTGCGTGTGCCTATAGGTGTATGCTGTTTCTTGCTCTGTGAAGAGACATGAGACAATCTGTCCCAAATATTAGTTTAATGTTTACGGTATCCTAAAGTTCAGATGTCCTTGGTGCCTAATCTGGGTCACAGAAATAGAATGTACGTGTGCCTGTAGGTGCATGCTATTTCTTGCTTTGTGAAGAGACATGAGACAATCTGTCCTGAATTTTAGGCTAGTGATTCAAGCAGCGAGCGCTATTATTTGGTAACGTGTAAGGTAGTGTTAGCTGTATTAATTAATTAAATTAACATTTGGATGTCCTTGGTGCCCAATCTGGGGTCACATAAATATAATGTGCGTGTGCCTATAGGTGTATGCTGTTTCTTGCTCTGTGAAGAGACATGAGACAATCTGTCCCAAATATTAGTTTAATGTTTACGGTATCCTAAAGTTCAGATGTCCTTGGTGCCTAATCTGGGTCACAGAAATAGAATGTACGTGTGCCTGTAGGTGCATATTATTTCTTGTTTTGTGAAGAGACATAAGACAATCTGTCCTGAATTTTAGGCTAGTGATTTAAGCAGCGAGCGCCCTTATTTGTTAACAAGTAAGCTAGTAGTGTCAGCTGTATGAGTATGATCCAAACTTTTCACTACAATTGCAGGAATCGAATGTCGCATAAAATGACTGTAAGTAATTGAATTCATACTCTATCGGGTGGAATAGCCGCTGAACCAGTATTTAGGATTTTTGAGTGCTATAACAAAAATAGTGGAATAGGCGCCGGGGATTTTATTTATGTTATTGGGCATTCTACCACACCGCAACAAGCGAGCGAAGCGAGTGAAGTCGCATCAGGTGGGGTAGAATGCCCAATAACATCCTACTTAGATGGTAGGTAGTAGGTAGATGGTAGGTAGTACGTAGGTAGGTAGATGGTAGGTAGTACGTAGGTAGGTAGGAGGTCGGTAGTAAGTAGGTAGGTAGTAGGAAAAGGCGGATTGCAACGCATGCCGGGCACAGCTAGTTTTAAATATTTTCATGTACTATCGTGGTCTTTTCCGCCTGACCATTTTAATTTTTTTTCGCTTAAAACATGCAGAGGCGGCCGAGCCACGCCCCCTTAAAGTTTTGGCCTATTAGGAAAACGTCAACTTTGCCGCGCAAAATAACAATAACTCTCGTTTGGCGTGCGTCATCCGTGCGCTCGGTCGATTCGGTATCTTTTCATTCATTATTTCTATACAAAGTCAACGGGTCGGGGCTAGAGAGTGTTTCTATGTTACGAATGCAAGCAAAAATTAGCTTAGTGGTGGTCAGGCGGGAGTGTCCTCGATAGTACTTTAGTCATCTTAAAATTGCCGGTTGCAATTCTTGAGGCTGCCCCACTGACCTATAACAAAAAGTAAATGAAGTACCTATTTCACAGATGAAATTGATAGGTAGATATAGTATTAGTATTTACTTTTCGTTTGCAAACGCCAGGCTGAGATATCGATATAGACAAAATATGATTTAATTTTATCAAAAATCTTAGCGTTCTCTAGTAGTACTGATATTTTTATACTGTGGATATGTTTCTATTTGTTTCTTTTATTGCTTTACATGACTTTTTTCGCCTGCGTTGTTTATTGCCCATTATAACTATCAAAAAAACTCTCAAAAACAGATGATAAGGTGCGCGAAGTTGTCGCGGAAAAAACTAGCACAGGTCCGTCGTCCATAAGCGCCAGCACGCACTGAACGGGCCTGTCGGAGCCGCCGCGGGCGCTTTTAATTCATGTTTAATCGTAGTAATTAAGAAAATCATTATAACAAGTCAAACTCTGCGAATTTGTCTATAATAAATAAATAAATAAAATAAAAAAGCCTTATTTCTTGCAGTACAAAAAAAATATATAAAAATTAGTACTTAATGCATGCAATCATAAAATCGTATTATACAATTCAATTCACTTGTGTGGTTTTGTTGAGAACATTGAAATTGTTATAATTTTATTAGGAATTAATTTATTATGAATTGTGAATTACGATTAAAATTAGAATAATTGTGAGATAAAATTGATAAGAAACATGATTGTAAATAGTAATTTTTGCAAGAACCCCTCTTAGTAGAAGGTGAAGGCCTCCTCCAGAGATGACCAGCGGTCTCTATCTTTAGCTATTCGCATCCAGCTAGTACCTGCGATCTGTAAAATGTCATCTGCCCAGCGTGCTATAGGTCTTCCTCTTTTTCTTTGGCCTGATGGGCCTGGCCATGACGTCACCCTTGTAGTCCAGCGGTCGTCGTTAAGTCTGGCTATATGTCCAGCCCATCGCCATTTCAGCTTATGCGAGTAGTGGAGAGCGTCTATGACTTTTGTTTTAAGTCTTATACGAGTACTAGCTGTTGCCCGCGGCTTCGCCCGCGTGCAGTTTGGTAACTGTCCCACTATCACAACCACCATCACAATCACAATCACCATCACAATTACCATCACCATCACAATCACCATCACAATAACCATCATAATCACGATCACAATCACGATCACAATCACTATCTTTATTATAACAATCATTATCATCGTAATCACAACCATTGTCATTGTAATCACAATCATCATCATCACAATCTCCATCCTCGTCATCACAATCATTATCATCATTATCACAATCACTATCACAATCACCATCACAATCACCATCACAATTACCATCACCATCACAATCACAATCACAATCACCAACACTATCACAATCACAATCACCATCACCTTCACAATCACCATCACAATCACCATCATCGTTATCAAACTCATTATCATCGTAATCAAAATCATCATCACAAACATCATGATCATTATCACAATCATCATCGTAATCACAATCATTATCATCGTAATCACAATCATCATCATCGTAATCACAATCATCATCATCACAATCAACATCATCATTATAACAATCATCATCATCGTTATCACAATCATCACAATAAATCAACATAACCCTGTATAGAAGTGGAATCCGCTATCTTCTGGATCTCAAAATAAATGCCATTTTCGACATCAGCACCCCTGATAATCTCGGTTTCGACACTGTTCGTAGCGATAAGGTTGATATTTGTGTCTGCAGGATTTCGAATTGAATAGACGTGTGTTCTTTATAAAGGTTTATTTCTCACTAACTAATTTAAAATAATGTGGACTGTAAAGACATGCATAGGTACATATGAACAGCTATGTATAGGCTGCTAACACTAAACTTCATTGTGGCGATTCGACATACCGCCCACCAAAGGATCTATCCTTTCAATAAAATCAAAAACAATAATATAAAATAGGTATTACAAGATGTTAGTTGAACAACAAAAGAAATCAGAAACAAATAAGTAACTTTCATCACAACAACTCTCGAAACGTACAGATAAAAGATTATAAAAAATAAGTAACTAAACGTAATTATGTAAGTATCATTAATCATTATGAATATCTTAGGTCTAGGATAATAATATGCTACGCAACTAGAAATAGTAAGTACCTATGAGGTAAAAAATAGGTAAGGTTGTTGCATTTCCAACCTCTAACCGCCCACCGTTCCATTAGGTATAGCTTAATACTAAAGTAAGTGCTTACTTACACATACACAGGTAAGTAGGCAGGTAGGTTGTATGAAGTTAGCAATGCATAACTAAGTCAATTCGCAGCGTAAACAGGTAAGTTCTTAAAATACGCAGGTATACTTAAGTAAGTGTAAATTAGGTAAACAAAGCATGGGTTAAAATTAACAACTAGGCTTATCACTAGAACTATTTTTTAGGTAGAATACATAATTTACTTGTAGGTCGCTTAAAAACATTGTTTTTACATTTGACACCACACGAGTAATGCCGTCAGGGCCCACATGTTTTTCTATTATTTTGCCCAATATCCATTTACTTGGAGGAACATTGTCTTCTCTTAAAATCACTACGTCATCCATTTCTGGCTCCGTGGTTTTGGTGTTCCACTTATATCTTTGGTTCATATTTGTTGTTGTTGTTCCAGAAATCGTTGACCATTTTTTGCGTTAGTCGCCATCTATCTAAACTAGAAATATTACAATTTGTATAGTTTTCGTCAGATAAGTTTAACAACGGCTCGCCAATCAGAAAGTGGCCAGGTGTTAGCGGTAGAGGGTCATTAGGGTCATCACTTAGCACAGTTATGGGTCGGGAATTCAAACACGCTTCGACTTGTGCCAATACTGTGGCTAGTTCCTCATAAGTGAGAGTAGCATCGCCAATTACTTTTTTAAGATGAGTTTTTGTGCTACGCACTCCAGCCTCCCATAAACCCCCGAAATTGGGTGCATGAGGAGGTATAAAATGCCATGTAGTACGTTCCAGGGCTAACAACTCTGCCACTTCACCAGGAATCGAAGATTTGGCACTGTTGAACATTTCTCTGAGTTGTTTGTCTGCTCCCACGAAGTTAGTGCCATTGTCACTATAAATATCGCAACAATGACCTCGTCTGGAGGTGAATCGCCGGAAGGCTGCGATGAACCCCTTCGCAGTCATGTCGGTGACTGCTTCCAGATGTATGGCACGCGTTATCATGCAGATAAATAAACATATGTAACCCTTGTACGATTTAGCTCCTCTACCCGGTGAGAAACGAATGTTGATGGGACCCGCGTAGTCCACACCAGCTGATTTAAAAGCTCGGTCGGGTTTAACTCGCACTTCTAGCAGCTGCCCCATCAGTTGCTTGGTATTCTGTTTGGAATACCTAATACACGTAACACATTCACGATAAGTTTTTTTTGTTAGATCTTTGGCTCGTAAAATCCAGTATTTTGTTCTTAAATAATTTAGCATTACTTGAGGACCACCATGCAATGTCCTGTGATGAGCATCCTGAATGATTAGTTTGCTAAGATGGCTCGTAGCGGGTAAAATTATAGGGTGCTGAATATCATAGGATTTTTGAGATTTTTGGATGCGTCCGCCAACTCTTAAAATCCCATTTTTATCAATAATGGGACACAGATTCCGAAGCTTGCTTCTTTTAGGTACATGGCCTTGCGAATTTAGCTGCTTCATCTCCTCTTTGAAATTAGTAGCTTGGACTTGTTTAATGCAATTGTTTAAAGTTTCCTTTATTTCTCTTGGTGTAATTAATTTAGAACAACTTTCACGTTTATCTTTAGGTAATTTAAAATTAATAAATCGTCTGCAATATGAAATGACTCTCAACATTTTTGTTAAAGTAGAATACCTAGTCCAAATAAATTCCTCATTGATATTACTTATAGTAGCCAAAGATCTCACACGTTCTTCTTCTTGTGTATCTTCGATATTAGTAACACTAATACTTATGTTTAAGTTAGACAACCAAGCCGGTCCATTCCACCATACTGAATGATTTAACAACTCTGGACCTTGTAAGCCCCGTGACGCACAGTCAGCTGGGTTTGTATCTGTAGACACGTGCCCCCACTGTTCGTAATCTATAATGTTTAATATATCTGACACTCGGTTGCTCACGAACGTGCTCCATCGGCTTGGTCCACCTTTCAACCAAGCCAAAACAATAGTGGAATCGGTCCACGCAAATAAGTTATTTTTAGGTACACCTAACACTTGAGACGTCTCCGACATTAATTTGGCTGCCACTGCGGCACCACAAAGCTCCAATCTAGGAATGGAAACTTGCTTCTCTATTGGAGCCACCTTGGTTTTCGAGGATATTAGGCTTACATAGACTCGCTCTTCACTGATGACTCGCATGTACACTGCTGCTCCGTATGCGGCTTGTGATGCATCTGCGAAAACGTGCAACTCCACCCTTGATACACGTGTGTAGTACAACCATCGAGGTATACTTAAGCCTTTGATGTGCGACAAATTCTCTCGATATCGTAACCACTCTGCTTGTAAAGCACCATCAATAGGCTCATCCCAATTTAGACCTGCCTTCCACAATTTCTGCATGATCATCTTTGCTATTACCACAACAGGAGCTATCCATCCCAAAGGATCATAAAGTTTAGCTATTTCTGAAAGAATATGGCGTTTGGTTATGGGCAGCTTTAGTTCTGGCAGGTTGACTGTGTATTCAAAGGCGTCAGCTTCCCTATTCCAGCTCAAACCTAATACTTTAATAACACTATTGATCTTAAAAGGCAATTCATTATCATTTCGCTTATTTTCTCCAATTTACTGTAACAAAGCCTCACTATTACTGCTCCATTTTTGTAGTTGAAATCCTCCTGAGTTCATAAGTTTGTTCATCTCGTTATAAATATCGACAGCTTCTTTCTCTGTTTCGCATCCTGTGAGGAGATCATCCATATAGTAATCAGTTTCAGTAATATTTGCAGCAATAGGATACCTTTTTTTCTCGTTGTTGGCAAGTGTCTGAAGTGATTTTACAGCAAGGTACGGTGCACATGCTGTACCGAAGGTTAACCTCAAAAGTTTAAAGTGCTTTATTGTCTCATGAGGTGCAGACCTCCATAATAATCTCTGGTAGTCCGTATCTTCTTCCGCTACACGAACCATTCTGTACATTTTAATGATGTCTGCTGTAATACAGAATTTGTGTGTTCTCCATCTCATGAAAGTATGACGTAATTCCTGCTGTAGCTGAGGACCCACACATAAGTCGTCATTTAAAGCAACGTTATTTGAACCCTTGCAAGAAGCGTCGAAGACTACACGAAGCTTTGTGGTAGTCTTATCCTCTCGAACTACGGCGTGGTGAGGAAGATAGACAGCCTTTGGGTTATCAATCTCTGAAGAATTAACTTGCACCATATGATTTAGGTGTATGTATTCCTCCATGACTTTATGATATTCTTCCCGAAGCTTAGGGTTTTTTGACAACCTTTTCTCTAAAAAATTAAATCTTTTAGCTGCTATTTCTCTCGAGGAGCTCGTGGCAAAATAATAACAGCCGCTCGGGTCGATCGTTAGGTTAAGCCGTGCTTGCCTAGGTTGGTCTGTGGATGGGTGACCACCCATTACATACCGAGTTTCCTCCGTGCCTCGGAAAGCACGTTAAGCCGTTGGTCCCGGCTGTCATTTGTAGATCTTTGACAGTCATTAGGTAGTCAGTGGCCCAAAAAGTCTGACAACCAGTCTTACCAAGGGGTATCGTATTACCCGGTACTAACTGGGTTGTGGAGGTCAGATAGGCAGTCGCCCCATGTAAAATACTGGTATTCAGCTGCATCCGGTAAAACTGGAAGCCGACCCCAATATAGTTGGGAAAAGGCTAGGCAGATGATGAGCTGCTATTTCTCTCGATCCAACATATTGACATTTCGGATCTTCAGTTTGAAACGGTAATCTTACCACGAATCTTCCTTCTTCATCTCTAACTGTTGTAGCTTCATAGTATTCTTCGCACTTTTCTTCTTCCTTTGAAAATATCTTTCGTATGCTATTTGGTTCCTTTTCTATCTCCCAAAATTGTCGTAATAGCTCGACTTCCCTAACTTAACCGTGTAGGGCTGTAATGTGTCTCCTTGCTGAGGTAGATGCTTGTAACATCTTTCCCGATATCACCCATCCTAGGACTGTGTTTTGGGCCAATAAATTTCCCTTGGGGTGCTTAAGAACGCCGTCTAACAGAACGTCGCCGTATACCTCAGCTCCAAGTAGAATATCTATTCTACCTGGTGTTGTAAACCCTGGATCAGCCAACTGAAGTTCCTTAAGTTCAGACCAATCAGGCAATTTAAGATTAATGGTTGGTAGCAGCGTTGTTAGGGTATGCAATACATACGCATTTACTTGAATGGACTCTCTGGGATTGTGGCGTGATTTCACGCAGAGCGAAACCATGTGTTTGATTCTCGTTTGCCCCTCTCCCAGACCTGACACCCAACCACTCACGGATTTACGTCTAAGATTTAGTAGCTGAACGGTCGCCTCAGATATGAATGACGCTTGCGACCCCTGGTCTAACAACGCCCTAATGATATGTTCGTAACCGTTCTTACTATATACTAACACATTAGCCGTAGCTAATAACACAGAATTTGTTTGCATTTGCTTACAATGGTGAGAAACAATAGCACCACTTGAAGAAGGAGTGGACTTACCTCTTAACTCTTCACTAATGGTACCTGTAGCCGTGTTTCCTTCTTCTTCTGCCTTCTCCGTTGTGTGCTCTCTCTCGAAGTGGAGAAGGGAATGATGCCGCCGACCGCATTTCTTACAACACGTGGACTGACGACACTTACTGACGGGGTGTGTTGGCGATAGGCAATTGAAGCACAATTTATTCGTTTGTACAAATTCTTGTCTTTTCTTGGCAGACTTTTCTCCAAACTTCTTGCAGGAAAATATATAGTGCTCATCACTACAAAAGGCACATTTCTTTTCGAACCTTTTCTCGTTGCTACTGCTAACATTGGAATGGAATACTTTAGGCTTAGCCACAGATTTTAGTTGCACTGTTTTTATTTTAGTACTTTCAATCATTTCTAAAGTTCTAAATCTTGTTTCTAAAAAATCGCATAATTCTGACCAAGTGGGTATGTCATTGTTGCACGTACTTAAGTGTTGTTCCCATAACTTTATAGACTCGGGCTCTAATTTTGACACAACCAAGTAGGTAATTATAAGATCCCAAGTATCAGTATTCACGCCAATGTTTTTCAACGCCTTTAGACAAGTCGAAGTTGTATCCACTAGTTGCTTAATAAAACTTGCCGATTCAGCCTGCACAGGTTTTTGCGTAAATAATATCTTCATAATTGCGTTACAGTTATACCTTTTGTTATTGTAACGTTTTATTAACTGATTCCACGCCTCGACATAGTTAGCATCTGTCATGGAAAAGTTACGTAACAATATCTCCGGTTCTCCAGATAAATTACTCTTTAGGTAATGTAGTTTTTGTACAGATGATAGGTACTCATTGTCGTGAATAAGAGTACAAAACAAATCGTAAAACGGTTGCCACTCCTCGTATTTTCCAGTAAATGTGGGCACCTTGATTGTAGGCAACTTAATTCCTCTATTCTTCAAATCTTGTACCTCGGCAATAGGTGATGATGATGACTGAGAACACATTGACGGTTGAAATTGTGGTTCTAAAAAAAAGGGCTGGAGAGCTTCCTTCAATGTTGATTTATAGCTAATGTATAATTCCTCAAAAACCTCGAAAATCTCTTCTTCAAAATATGATTTTTCCCTATCAATTTCAGTGGCACTCAAAATAATAGATTTATGACCATCTTTAAATTCTTTCCATAATTGTTCTGCTTGTTCTAACCTCGTCTCCAAATATGGCCGTTTTATTCTATCTCTCGGTGATTTCTTATAATTCCTTTCTGCCCTCTTTAGGTTTTCCAACAGCTCGTTTTGATAAGTAAGAAGATCTTCCATCGTAAATCGTAATAATTATAGTCTCACAATAAGTTACGCCGATTTTTTTTACACTCCACGGGTATGTTGTCAAAGTTCCGAAAGTTCTAGTCGTTTTATTTTGTATGTTATATCGTAATAACCGATCACTCACTCAATATATTAATAAAACAACACGAAATTCGTAAAAGTCTCACAAGTAAAGTTTAAAGAGTTTATAAAGTTATTTGTTTCTGCCTGTGCATCAGCCCTGGTCACCCCGTTATTAATGATATATAAGGTGTCACTAGCCACTGGAACATTCCCATCTGAGTGGAAAAAAGCCAAAGTCGTTCCTGTACACAAGTCGGACAAAAAAGACACAATTTCCAACTACCGTCCTATCGCGGTTCTCTCCACGTTTGCCAAGATTTTTGAATCGATGATCTGTCCTTACATCCAACGCCATTTCAGACTTTACCTCAGTGATCACCAACATGGCTTTGTTGCCTCGAGGTCTACTGCCACAAACTTACTGGCTTTCTCGGAGTCCCTAATTGAATCTATCGACTCAAATAAGCAATTTGACGTATTATACACCGATTTCAGCAAGGCCTTTGATAAAATTCCCCATTCCATACTGATTCATAAACTAGCAACCTATGGTATCACTGGTCCCTTGCTGAAATGGCTGCAATCTTATCTGTCACAGCGTGAATTTTATGTTGTTGTTAACGGCTTTCGATCTTCCAGCAATTATTGCATGACTTCTGGTGCCCCACAGGGGTCACACCTTGCTCCCATATTATTCATAATTTACATTAACGACCTTCCCCACTGCTTTTACTATTCCGATTGTTTTCTTTACGCTGATGACTTAAAGTTTGCTCGTAGAATCGAATCACCGAGTGATATCGCGCTTCTACAAGAAGATCTGAACAGAGTTGTGGAATGGTGTGAAACTAACAGAATGGAACTAAACTTAAAAAAATGTTATCATTTATCATTTTCAAGAAAGTCTCATCCAGCACATTCGGAGTACTTTATAAGTAATAAAAAAATTCAAGAAGTGGATGCAATAAGGGATCTTGGAGTACTTTTTGATAAAAAACTAACCTTTGTGCCCCACATCGAGAACATTATTAAGAAAGCGTCTAAAATGCTAGGGTTTGTGATAAGAAACACCAGGGACTTTAAATGTGTTGGTACCAAAAAGATGCTGTATTATAGCCTTGTACGAAGCGTCCTAGAGTATTGCAGTGTTGTATGGAGACCACATTACGCCACACATAAGTTACTTTTGGAAAGAGTTCAAAAACGGTTTTTGTGGCACCTTGCATTTTCTATAGGAAAGGGTAAACAACTGCTCTCCTATAATACCCGTCTCAATTATTTTAAAATGCGCTCGTTATCAACCCGGAGCGAAATTAATGATGGCCTGTTTCTCTATAAGTTGCTTAGAAACAAAATCGACTGCCCAAACATACTGAGTCTCCTAAAATTCCGTGCCCCTGCCCGATATCCGCGTAATCCTATCACACCACTGTACCCTCCCTTGCGCAGAACAGTTCTGGGTGCCAACTCGCCGATTTCACGCCTGTGTAAAGTCTTAAACAGTTGCAGTGATCTTACTGACATACACCACGACAGCATGGGTCAATTTTACAAAGCTCTTATCGAACACTATTCTCACAACCAATAGTTTTACCACAAATGTTTATATCTCGAGATTGGGAATGTATAATTTTATGATCAACTTTATTTATGATGAATTTTTATTTGTATTTAAAATGATTTATGTGATTTTGTTTTTATCTATTTGATTTTGATTTTGATTTTACTTTTAATTTTATTCTTTGATTTTATCTTTTAATTTTATGTCTTTAAATTTATTAATGTTTATGTTATAAATCCATTTCTTAATTAATTGCAATGTACCAATTTTATTGTTGTTATTATTTCAAATTATCAAAAAATTTAATAGGCTTTAATTATTCTTACCATTTTTGGCTTTGTAATATTGTATTATAGATAACCATAATTGGTGCATGTTGTGTTAGCCTATAAGTAATTGTTGCACTTATGTAAGTACTATTATGCAAGTATAATTTTAAAAATGTTATGTGTGAACAATTGTTGGCTAACCTAAATAAATAAATAAAAATAAATAAATAAATAAAGTTCACAACTCGATAAAACGTCTATTTGTTTCAATACACTAATTAGACACTTCACAGAAATGGCTTATCGCTAAGGAATGTCTTTGTTCTCGCGACGCTCGCACCGGGCCAGTCGAGGACCCGAATCCGGCTCGATTTAGGACCATATGTTCGTAGCGATAAGGTTGATATTTGTGTCTGCAGGATTTGGAATTGAATAGACGTGTGTTCTTTATAAAGGTTTATTTCTCACTAACTAATTTAAAATAATGTGGACTGTAAAGACATGCATAGGTACATATGAACAGCTATGTATAGGCTGCTAACACTGAACTTCATTGTGGCGATTCGACAACACCCATATTGATTTTTAGACATTTCAACCCCATCGCACCCCAACAGGGAATGATGGTAATTCAGGTCCGCCACATTAAATCCTAAAATCGTTGTTTTTGTAATACACCCGACCCAATTCACCATACAAACAATACCTATGTTGAATTTCAGACTTTGTTACCCCATTTCCCCCTTTAGGGGTTGAATTCTGAAAAAACCTGAAATACAAATTTTAACTCATTTATCGATAGGAGTACTCCTGTTAAGTTTAGAATAAAGTAGTCTAAAATCTTATTTCCCCATGTAATTTTTGGACCCCCGTTTCAACCCCTTAGGGGGTTAATTTTGAAAAATCCTTTCTTAATGCACCCCTAAACCCCATAAAGAACCTATGTGCCAAATTTGGAATCTCCAGACTCAGTGGTTTGGGCTGTGCATTGATTTTTATACTTTGCCACCCCTTTTCCCCCTCTTAGGGGTTGAATTCTGAAAAATTCTGAAACCCGTTTCTACTTATTTATCAATAGGAGCACTCCTGTAAAGTTTCGAATAAAATAGACTAACTAATCTTGTTTCCCCATACAAACTTTGGACCCCCGTTTCAACCCCTTAGGGGGTTAATTTTGAAAAATCCTTTCTTAATGCACCCCTAAACCCCATAAAGAACCTATGTGCCAAATTTGGAATCTCCAGACTCAGTGGTTTGGGCTGTGCATTGATTTTTATACTTTGCCACCCCATTTTCCCCTCTTAGGGGTTGAATTCTGAAAAAACCTGAAACCCGTTTCTACTCATTTGTCAATAGAAGCACTCCTGTGAAGTTTCGAATAAAATAGTAGAACTAATCTTGTTTCCCCATACAAACTTTGGAGCCCCGTTTAACCCCCTTAGGGGGTGAATTTTGAAAAATCCTTTCTTAGTGCACCCCTAGACCATATAAGCAATCTACTTGCCAAATTTGAAATCTGTAGACCCAGCGGTTTGGGCTGTGCGTTGATAGATGAGTCAGTCAGTCAGTCAGTTTCTTCTTTTATATATTTAGATGTGGTATCTTTTGTATTTTACGTATCTTCATGACACTCCTTTCCATGCTCCTTTGGCATGACCTTATTTTGCTTTTTACTCTCCGGGTAAATTTCCATGTCTGGCACGCATATGTTAGTGAGGGGAGTAGGCAGGTATCCATAACTCTTTTCTTTGTTTTTAGAGGCATATCACTTTTGAGTATTTCTTTAAGACTCCTAAACTTTTTCCACGTGTTTTTAACTCTTCTGTCGATTTCCATTTCATTATTTTGCCTGTCAAAAGAAATCTGTTTGCCCAGGTAAATATAGCTGTTGGCATAAGTTAGGGGAGTATTTTCAACGTATATGGTGGTTTCGATGTGATTTGTCATTATGTTTGTTTTATTTAGGTTTATCTCTAAACCTGCCTTTTTACTTTCTTCGTAAAGTGAATTTATCATTGACTGCAGCTGTTGTGCATTTTCTGATAGCAAGACTATGTCGTCCGCAAATCTCAAATGGTTTATATACTTACCATTTATATATAAGCCGAGTTTGCTCCAGTCTAGTTTGCCAATGATTGACTCTAGCACCGCTATGAAGATGGTGGGAGATAGAGGATCCCCTTGTCTGACTCCTCGCTTTATATGTATAGGTGGTACTGTGGTTTCCAGTTTTATTCTACTCGTAGAGTTGTCATAAAGGCATTTCAAAACTCTAATGTATTCCATTTCTAATTTCTGAGAGTGTAGAGCTTCCCATATCGCTGAGTGAAGTATGGTATCGAAAGCTTTTTGGTAGTCAATGAACACTATGTATAACGGTTTTTGGAATTCTTGATACTTCTCAATCAGCATTTCTAGTGAGTGGATGTGGTCCACAGTAGAGAAACCTCTTCTAAAACCTGCCTGTTCAATTGGTTGATGTTTTTCAATGGATTTTCTTATCCTTTTTTCCATAATAGATGAGAATAGTTTGTATAATGAGGGCAACAGGCTTATTGGTCTGTAGTTGCTAATGTTGCTTGGGTCACCTTTTTTGTAGAGCAAGATTATGTCCGACTCTGACCACAGTCACAGTCTGACATGTCAGTGGTGTTATTAGCTGTTTACCTCCTAGCTTAATAGCTTCGTTTGAAATCTTGTCAGGGCCGGGACTCTTCTCTTCTTTTAGTGAATTTATTCCTCTGATCATTTCCATTTCGTCTATTGCGCTTATCTCTACCTCAACTATTGATACTTGTGAGTCGACTAGGTTGCTCAGTTGGTTTTGTGGACTATACAATTTTGGTCCTTTTTTATGTATATTTTAATTCACAACAATAATATATTTAGCCATAGCAACAATATATTTTTTTAAAGATAGCGCTGTTTTAAATTAAAAACGTGAATTTTTGTTTAACTTCTAGTTGCCATAGCACGGCTCGCTCTATGTAGTTTGAGAAACCCGGTGGTCACGCGCGGTTGACACTTGCCGCCCACGTACTCACTGCGGCCACTTGTATGAACGAGCTATGCAGCTATGGCGTCTTTGCGTGTTCAAGTTCAGATGTTTGAGTATGACGCCCCGCGCCCGCGCCGCGCCCGCGTTTTCAGTCTACCCCAGCACTAAAAGTACCCCTAAAAAAATCACATCCTCTTATTTACCCCTAAATTTGGGGGGAAAACCCTTATGTTGGTAACCCTGGCGGGAGCGGGGATCTCCGAACCTGCGCCGCTCGCCGCACCGCGCGGCCAGTCTGGCCAGGCAAAACGCACGCGTTGCCGCACCCGCACCGCACCACGCACCGCGCTCCCACTCTGGCCGAGCACTAAGGGTTAAGCCTTTTGACAGGGTAACTCGTACATGGGGTAGCTCATATCGCAGTGTTACCTTTTGTTCGAGTTACATGCTCGAAACCCAGCGAAATGGTTAACAGTTTCATTATGGTAACCACTTGAAGGGGTTAACCCCTTCAATTACTTAAGCCTGTGAAGAGGTTATCTTCACGAAAAGCTTTTTTTCGTGTTACCCTGACTTACCTTATAAACTTAAGCTGCATGTAGGTGGGGGATACTTGCACCCGAGCGGCGCGCGGGGCCTCATATTATTACGAATTTGACAACAAGTGACGACAAAATAAAGATAAGCGCGAGGTAAAATTGTTAATATTTAGGATGAATAAGTAAGTAGTAGTATTAGTACTTACCTACGATAGGCAACTTAACAAGTATAAACCCTTACCTTCATAGCATTGCCACATAAATTGCATTTGAGTGAATATCAAAGCAGTAAATTTTACGGGTCCACGTTGAGAATCTCGGTGTAAAATGATAGTATGTTTCTAAATTATTTTTTTAGTAAACGTTATTTGGTGCAACTAGGGCCACAATTTTTATTGTTATAAGTGTTTATAAATAATCAAGAAAAAATAATCGCCGTAAAATTCAAGTTTGGTGGCTTGTCCTAGTTCCATATTTTAATAAAATTGCGTTCACCAAAGTAACAATTTAAGGTACAATAAAAAATAAACCATTTCCTTAGTTTATGCATACGACACAATCATTATCTAAAAACAATTAAACCATATTAGAAAAACTAATTTAAAAGCACAGGACACTCGATCAAAGTTTGTCCAAGCTAAACTCAAAATTTTGGTGGCACTTTTTAACTTACTATAACATGAAGTTTCGTGCGTGTGCGACGTCGTGTTTTTTTTTATTTCGCACCTCCCGGTCGTGCGCTGGACTTGCCCGTAACAGGTGTGTGATTAGTGCTGCGATTACCCGATAAAAACGTAAGTATTCATCTTGGGTGGCACGGGGGACAAGAATTGTTTAATTTTGGTGGATTGGTTTTGCTGTTGATTATAACGTGTTTTAAGAGCGGGTCTAACGCCAGGATAAATTCTGATTTCCCCCGCGCGTCTCGCTACACCCGCATTAGTGCCGATAACAAACACGGGCGGCCGCGGCGCCACGACGCGCGAAGCGTGGGACCAAGCTTACGTAGTGTAGCGGGTAGGGCGTAGTATATGCAAGCAACACAGTTAAATAAAGCCACTTTTTTTTCTTATTTTTTTTTGTATTCATTTTTAACACCTTCTATACAATACATTCCTACTTTTGAGTACTCCATTTCATCTTAATTTTTTTCTCCATTTCGTTTTATCATCACGCCTGTTATTTTGAAGACCCGATTGGCGCAGCGGTAGTGAGGCTGCCTTAGGTTCTTAGGGTCCCGGGTTCGAATCCCGGTCGGAGCAAATGTTTGAGTGATGAGCATGGACATTTGTTTCCGAGTCATGGATGTTTATGTGTATGTATAATATGTATGTATTTACAAACAAAAAGTATCTATGTAGTATATCAACTATCTGGTGTCCACGACACAAGCCTCGTTGCTTAGTGTGGCACTAGATGGCGCTGTGTGTAATGTCCAGCAATATTTATTTATTTATTTATACTGGAAGGTGGTTTTTTTTTGTTTTTTTGGCCCACGAGTGCCATACGCTCGACAACATAAACAAACACATATTAATGTCTACAATTTTTGCACAAATACCAACTAAAAAGAAAATGTTATATTATAAATACATTAAAAACGATAACAAAAAGTAAAATGATGAAATAATAAAATAAATAACATTCGATTTTTTAATAACTTATAAAATTTATAAATACTGTGACCATTAATAAGAGCAAAAAGGCATTCATAAACACCAAACATGACAAAATCGAGAAATGTATAAAATTGATAACCATAATAAAATTGAGGACATACCGTACAATAAGAATCAATAATAAAAGTAAAAATAATAGAATGTATAAACTTTGACATTGGTAAAATTGAATAGGTAACGAATAAAAATTGATGAAATTAAAAAAAATAAAGATAATATATTGATAACTATGCTAATATTTAAAAATGCATAAGATTGTATTAATGATACCTATACATGATAGAAACCTAATTGATAAAAACATTGATGAAAATTGTTTTAAATTGATACATCAAGACACAATAACAAAAATTATAGAATGTGTAAAATTAATAACATTGGTAGAATAAATATTTATAAAATACTGTGCCCGTTAATAAAAAGAACAAAAAGGCAATAATAACAAAAAGCACAAAACTTAAAATCGAAAATTTTATAAAATTGATAACAAAAATAAATTTGATGACAGACACTAAGAATCAGAAACAAAAAGTAAAAATGGATTCCTCCATCCGTGTAAAATTTATGAGCTCAAAATGAAAATCCCAGGCGGCCAGAACATTTTTGGTTTTCGATCATGGGTGTCGTTTTCATAGTTTTTGGGGTCGCTGAATACAAAAAAAAGCCGCAAAAGGCAAGATGGTGCCGGGAAAAAAAGTGGTTTTTCCATCATGGGTGTCATTTTTATGGTTAACGTGGTCACCGATAACGAAAATGAGATCAAAATGAAAATCCAAGATGGCGCCCAAAAAAATTTATTTTTGCGTCAACCCCGAAAACCATCACCCATGACGGAAAATCAATAATTTTCCTCGGCGCCATCTTGGATTTACATTTTGACCTCATTTTCGTAATCAGTTTCCTCGAAAACCATGAAAATGACACCCATGACGTAAAATCAAAAATTTATGCCGGTGCCATCTTGGATTTTCATTTTGACTTCATTTTCGTTATCAGTGACCCTAAAAACCATAAAAACGACACCGATGACAGAAAAACCAAAAATTTTCTTTGGCACCATCTTGAATTGTCATTTTGACCCTATTTTTGTAATCAGCGTCCTCGAAAACCATGAAAACGACACCGATGACGGAAAAACCAAAAATTTTCCTCGGCGCCATCTTGGATTTACATTTTGACCTCATTTTCGTAATCAGTTTCCTCGAAAACCATGAAAATGACACCCATGACGTAAAATCAAAAATTTATGCCGGTGCCATCTTGGATTTTCATTTTCGTTATCAGTGACCCTAAAAACCATAAAAACGACACCGATGACAGAAAAACCAAAAATTTTCTTTGGCACCATCTTGAATTTTCATTTTGACCTCATTTTCGTTATCAGCAGTAATAGGAATAGGTAGTGCTTATTAGCCTAAACTTCGAAGAACAGAGACAAGAATCGGAGACTTCCTTAGACCACAGAATAGATAATAGTACTTGCTTAGACTGTATTTTTTTCCGGGACATCACGTAAGTACCTACATCAAAAAATAATGTTATTTGGAATAAGTAATTGGTCTATGTTTACCTAAAGTTTGCGACTAGACATAACACAGTCGTTACAACCATCAAAATTTCTGAAAGCTTTCTTTTTTTAAGAACATTTTGGAAACGACTTCTTCATCATAAAACTATGAAACGCTATCTTTGTCAAGGAGCGTACACGTTTTGAAGTAAATATCTACTTTCTAGCTCACTCTCGGCCACGTTTGTTGAAATTTCTAATGTTCAAGTGATTTATTATTTCAAAAACAAAAGGTATTTGGATTTTATCTTACTAAAATATATTTCTGAAGTATATTTCGAAATTCTAAAATAATAGCCGGGTTACATTGTTTAGTAACACACTTAAACTTTAAAAACATCATTTAATCTTTATTGCAACGAAAATACAATGGGCGGACTTTTATGGCTGCGCATTTAGTTATCTACTCTTAGAATGTACAAAAAAAAACTCGTCGTGGTCGCATAATAAAATATAGTCTAAGGAAGTCTCCGATTCTTTTCTCTGTTCTTCTTCGAAGTTTAGGCTAATAAGCACTACTTATTCCTATCACTGGTTATCAGTGACCACGTAAACCATGAAAAAGACACCCATGACGGAAAATCTAAAATTTTCCTCGGCGCCATCTTGGATTTTCATTTTGACCTCATTTTCGCTATCAGTGACCACGTAAACCATGAAAACGACACCCGTGATGGAAAAACCTAAAAATTTCATCAGCGCCATTTTGGATTTTTATTTTGACCACATTTTCGTAATAAGCAACCATGAAAAGGTTCAGGTAAGTTCTTGATACCTACTACCTACCTACCTACCTACTACCTACCTACTACCTACCTACTACCTGCCTACTACCTGCCTACTACCTGCCTACTACCTGCCTACTACCTGCCTACTACCTGCCTACTACCTGCCTACTACCTGCCTACTACCTGCCTACTACCTGCCTACTACCTGCCTACTACCTGCCTACTACCTGCCTACTACCTGCCTACTACCTGCCTACTACCTGCCTACTACCTGCCTACTACCTGCCTACTACCTGCCTACTACCTGCCTACTACCTGCCTACTACCTGCCTACTACCTGCCTACTACCTGCCTACTACCTGCCTACTACCTGCCTACTACCTGCCTACTACCTGCCTACTACCTGCCTACTACCTGCCTACTACCTGCCTACTACCTGCCTACTACCTGCCTACTACCTGCCTACTACCTACCTACTACCTACCTACTACCTACCTACTACCTACCTTCTACCTACCTACTACCTACCTACTACCTACCTACTACCTACCTACTACCTACCGGTTAATTCGGACGGGTTGTATATATTTAAAATAATTTCGGACAAAAACAATGCACATAAATCAATCATCCGTTTATTTACTATGAGCATAGGCACGTAAAAAATACATAGTACCTTCGACTTCGGCAATCAGCCATCATTTGAGTCTTCAACTGTTTTAGTTATCGCTTTTCAATTGTATTTTTCTTGTTACCCATGTTACACAAAAAAAAAAAATTGATTCAATGATATTATTAATGGCGAATTGGCGCGGAGCAAAGTGACATAGACTACCCGTCTCAACAGAGCGAGGGCAACTGATCGGCGCGGAATAAAAATGTAGCAAGTGCCAAATGCTTTGAGTCTGTTATCTCTTAAAATAGAAAATATTTTGAAAAAATGCCAATGTCAGCTATAGGTTATACATGAGTGATAATATTTATCAAGTTTATGGTTCAGTAACATGCACCAAAATAGAATAAAAACCAAAAATGTTGAAAATTAGGGGTAACTTTGTGATGGTTTTCTATCGAGAAAATTTTATCCTATTATGTTTTTCGCCAATGTCAACCATCACATTCATAATGAAGTTTCCTGACATATACTTTTTTTCCAATTGGAACATGATTTACTACTCTAAAAATCTAATGAAAGATTGAAGATTTTGCTTTAGGCCCGCTCTCAATAGTAAGCTACATGTTATAGCTAGTGATTTGGGTAACGCATAATCAATCGTTGATATTAATTTAAATGTAACTTAAAACCCCTGTTTTTTAAGTTTTTTTTTTTATGCCTGGTTCCAATTTTGGTGACTTTGGTTGCGTTTTCACGTACTGTTTGTACATATATAGCCAGTTTTTACGTTGCCAGGCAGTTTCATTAGCAAGCAAATAAATGTTATGTAGGTACTTGGCAGTAAGTAAGACCTATTATTAAAAGAAAAGAAAAATGTTTATATTTTGACGTCAGCTAATAAAGCACATACACAATACTTAATATAAAAATATACAAAATAAGGAGGAAAACATAATATGTGCTGTGTGCCTCACGGCTGCTCCAAAAAGGTCCATTTCAGCATTCATGCCAGACAGGTGATACTGTCTGACGCTGGTCTTCCAATGAACCTTGAGGGGGAAGTGCCGGAAAAACAGTTTCAAACATAATACACTATAGATAAATGGTTACAAATAAATAGATAACGAGTAAATTAATTAAATGTGTATTTACGAGTTTGGATAAAGAAAAAATGTAGGTAAGTAGGTAGGAAGTATTTTTGTGTTCGAACGTAACACTGGTAACAATAAATAAATACAGTGATAAGCCAAGACAGCATAATTTTAAAAGAAAATAAAGTAGGTAGGTATACTTTAGTTTTAACATAAAACAACTAAGTACTTAGATGAAATATAATATCCACTACAAAGAAAATATGTAGGTATATATACGAATAGGTATGGTATGTGTTAATGTGTGCAGGCTAAAAAAACAAAATGAACCTATATAGGTACATTGTATTTTTTTTGTTTTTAGGGATCTTATGGAAGATTGCAAATCATTCCAACAGCGCGTGGCGGAATCTTGAAACATCCCCTGAAGGCTGTGGTCTTATTTCGAGACATTGAGAGCAGATTGGCCGTCAGAGTAGCTGTGGTACTCGCTGTATTAAGTTGCTGTGGCGCTCAGTGTGTGTCAGGTTCAGTACTTGAAAGAAGATATGGCCCGTGTTCGGGTCAATCACCGAACAATAATGAACATGTCAGCGTAATCGCGACACCGCGCTCTATGCCTGCAATATTTTATGTAAAACAGTCAGTACGTCTCGGACAGCGTATCGGGCGCGACTCAATCTCATCTCCTTCACCTCATTAGTTTTAATAGTTATCCCATTTATATTAAGTACTAAAATATAGTTATCTTGACTATCTTCAATCTTAGTTTATCTTTATCTCACCCCAATCCCAAACATTGGTCCTTCGAGCCATCGGAGCGGGACCATCACGCGTGTGTCTACTACCTGAACTGTGTGAGTGTTTCGCTTGGAACTTATTACCAGACCCTGATGAACAGCCATCCTGCTGATCCTGTTTGAACCTGGTTTTTACGAAAGCATCGCGTCACCTCTTCGCGCTGTTACTTCAGGTGTGTTCTTGCAGCCATCGCAAGGACATTTGATCTCAAAGAAGCCTACAGTACAAGTAAGGTCTCTTTTTTACCTTTATAATGTCGAACATGGATGACATTCTAGCAACCCAACAACAACTAATCGAAGCCGTAGACAGGCTCTTCACCAATTTCAAGAAGGATGGTGCAGAGCGCAAGACCTCAGACTACCTACGTCGTCGATTAGCTACCTTGGAACAATACTTTACTGAGTTCCATAATAATCATATGACGTTGATATCTTTTGGTGATCAATCTCATACATATTTCAGTACTAATCAATACGATCAAATGAAGGAAAAATATAACAACATTAAAACTACTATTCAAAGCTATAACCCTCTCGCAAACAGACCGCAAACCCCTGTATTGAAACCTCCTACTTTCAAACCTACTGCGGAAGCACAAACCTCCAACCTCGCATCTCACGCTGCTGCTAAAACCTCTACTCCAGAAGAGAGTAAAGCCGAAGGTCTGTTTAAAAAGCAAGCTACCAATTTTAAAGCTTTCTTGAGAACATCTTCCAATATCAACCTTGATCTCATCACGGACAAATGGGAGTTTGAAGACATCCTGAAGACCATACAATCTCGTTGGGCAGCTATCGACTCGCTTCATTGGGAGCTGGACAACGAGTATGGCGGATCAAACCCCGAGTATGAAGAGCAATTTACTCATTATGAGAATTATTATAACAAAATCAAGAAAGACATCAATAAGAAAATGTGGTCCAAAGTGAAAATTTTTCAATATGCGCCAGCATATTGAAAAATCAACCCCAAAAATGGAGATAAACACCTTTGAGGGAAACTACAATAAGTGGATTTCGTTCAAAGATCTTTTTACCGAAGCAGTGCACAACAACCCCTCTTTGTCGAATGCACAAAAGATGCAGTTCCTAAACAGTAAAATCAAAGGTGAACGCATCGCTTATTAAAGAACCCTCGGAAATATTGCTAGCCACAGCAATAATTAACGTACAAGCAGCGGATGGATCTTATCAAAAAATGAGAGTTCTTTTAGATCAAGGGTCACAGACATCCATTATTAGGGAAAGCGCAGCTCAGTTTTTAAGACTACCACGACGAAAATGTAACGGTTATATCTCTGGAATAGGAAACAAGGAAAACAACTGTAAGGGCATGATTACCATCAAATGTTCGTCGTTGCTTAGCTATTTCACCTTTGAAACGGACGTGTATATAATGAATAGACTCATAAATAACTTACCCAGCTGTACCTTACCTAAGCCAGACTGGCCTACTCTTAACCAAATAAGTCTAGCAGATCCTGAATTTTACAAAAGTAGGCCTATTGATATCTTATTTGGGGCAGATATCTATTCCACTATCCTTATGGACGGTATCTGTCGGTCAGAAGGTATATTGCCCATTGCCCAACAAACCCAGTTGGGATGGATCTTAAGCGGCAACTACAAAACATACCATTGCAATGTGATCCTAAATAATATCGAAGAGATACAGCAATTTTGGGAAGTGGAGGACATACACGAATCTCCAGCAATATCAGAAGAAGACCAAAAATGCATCGAGTTTTACCAATCTTCAACCTCTAGACGAGAAGACGGAAGCTACGTCGTTAAAATACCCTTTAAAGAAAATTTTGAGAAAAACATAGGCGAGTCGAAAACAAAATCGATTGCTAATTTTTTCCAAATAGAGCGGAAATTAAGTAAGCAACCCGCACTGGCACGTGACTATAAAACGTTTATTTCTGAATACCTAGAGCTCGGACATATGACACCCGTTGCGTCACACGTACAGCCGGCCTGCTACTTATCGCACCATTGCGTCCAAAGATCTGAGTCATCAACAACCAAATTGCGAGTTGTCTTTAATGCCTCGGCAAAAACCTCTAGTGGATACAGCCTCAATGATCTTATGTGCCGAGGACCCAATTTACAACAAGACCTTCAGAGCCTTATCTTAAAATGGAGACAATTTAGATACGCTTTTACAGCAGATATCGAAAAAATGTTTCGCAACATCTGGCTACATCCCGATGACCAATAATTTCAGAAAATTATCTGGCGGAACCATCAATCTCAACCCTTAAAAGAGTACCAGTTAGCGATTGTTACCTATGGCACAAAAGCCGCACCTTTTTTGGCCATGATGACACTGAAGCAACTGGCCATCGATGAAAGGACAAATTATCCCCAAAGTTGCGCTCCTGACATCTTAGAACACTCGTTTTACATGGACGATCTCATGCATGGTGAACATTCAGAGAGAGCAGCTAAGCAGCTCAATGAAGAGATGATCAACCTCCTCAAATCTGGCGGGTTTAATCTCAGAAAATGGCGATCAAACTTGCCAGAAATAATAGATAGTTCTGATGCACCTCAACAGGAAGACTTTGACTTTAAGCAAGTGGAGTCAACCAAAACTTTAGGTCTTCGGTGGGAACCAAAACATGATCAATTTATCTTCCATCCTATTGAATTTACCTCTCAAGACATCCTTACAAAAAGACAATTTTTATCTCAAATTTCCAAAATTTTTGACCCTTTGGGCTGGCTAGCACCAGTCACAATAAAACTCAAGATCTTGTTCCAAGAAATATGGAAATCAGACCTGGGTTGGGATCACCCTGTCCCTCAGGAAATCGCGTTAGAGTGGAATACCACTAAAGCCGATCTATCTCATATATCTCAATTCAAAATACCACGTTGGATTCAAACTCAAGAAAAAGATATCATCGAACTCCATGGCTTTTGCGACGCCAGCACAAAAGCATACGCTTGCGTCGTCTATTGTAAAGTACAGAGAGAAAATGAAACCCACGTGACCCTTATTGCAGGGAAATCAAAGGTAATACCGCTGAAAAAACCACAATCGATCCCGCGGTTGGAACTCTGCGGCGCTCTCTTGTTATCAAAACTTATGCGAAATATCATCTTATCCCTATCGAGTTACAAGGTGCATGTTTATGGTTGGATTGATTCAATGGCCGTTCTAGGTTGGTTAGGTGGCGAAACGGAAAAATGGAAACCTTTTGTTGCGAATCGAGTAAGGATTATTACTGAAATAATCCCGAAAGATAAATGGAGTTACGTAAAATCTAAAGAAAACCCCGCAGATTGCGCAAGCCGCAGTTTACCTGCTGCTCAATTAGCCAATTTCTCGCTGTGGTGGCAAGGGCCCGACTGGTTACCACAATATAAGCCTAACGAATCTCACAAGAAGCCGATTTATACGAGTATTACTACCGAAGAACTCAGAAAAAACAAGGAAGTAAATACGGTCATTGTTAATCCCGAAAATTTAATAATTAATCAACTATTAGCAAAACATAGCACGTTAAGGAAAGTTACTCGAATATTAGCCTACATCAACAAGTTCATCGACATTGTTGTTTACAAGAAAAAACGCACATGTTTTCTTACTCTGCAAAATATAAAGGCAGCAAGAGAAAGGTTAATTAAGCACGTTCAAAACGAATATTTCGACGAAGAAATATCGAGGCTGAAAAATAATGAACCATTAAATAAGAAAAGCCAAATTCTTAATCTCAATCCCATACTAGACACTAATCAAATCCTCCGTGTCGGTGGCAGACTTAAACATTCGAATCTTGATCCCGAAATGAAGCATCCCATCATAATCCCGAATCAATCGAAATTGGCAGACCTTATCATAGATGAATCCCACAAACTTGTATTTCACGGTGGAGCCAAAATGACTACTGGATTCATAAGACAAAAATACTGGATTCTTGGAGGAAACCGAGTCACAAAGAAACGATTAAGAATGTGTGTCAAATGTAAAAGAAATAATCCCATACCACAACATCAAATCATGGGTGACCTACCTCCAGCACGATTGATTCCTAACCGACCTTTTTACCACACTGGAATAGATTATACCGGACACATCCTTATTAAGGCAAACAAAGGTCGTGGCATTAAAACCTGTAAAGGATATGTCGCAGTTTTTGTTTGTATGGTAACTAAAGCCATACATTTAGAAATCGTCTCAGATCTCACAGCGTCAGCATTTATTGCCGCGCTTCGACGAATGTCCGCTAGAAGAGGAGTTCCTGGGAACATCTACAGTGATCAGGGAACCAACTTCATAGGAGCTAACAAAATTTTAAAACAAGAGTTTGGCGAAATCTCCCACATTTTGTCTGACCAAGAAGTAACATCGACAATCTCTGAAATGAATATTGAGTGGCATTTTAACGCCCCATCGTGGCCATCTGCTGGTGGACTCTGGGAAGCTGCAGTGAAGAGCCTAAAACATCATTTCAAGCGTGTTGTGGGGGAGCAAAAATTAACCTACGAGGAATATAATACCCTACTATCCCAACTCGAGGCTTGTTTGAACTCCAGACCACTGTGCCCTCTGACAGAAGATCCAGAGGATCTGGACTTCTTGACCCCGGCTCACTTCTTAGCAAGCGGCCCGAACTTAACGATTTTCGAAACAGAGCATGATCTCAGAACACGGTGGCACTTGACGCAGAAAATCTATCAAGATATATGGGATAAGTGGAAGACTGACTACCTCTCGCAGCTTTCTACTAGGTCCAAATGGCGACAGCATCAAAAAGATCTTAATCTTAACGATATCGTTATTATAAAGGACGATAACCTTCCACCAGGAAAATGGAGTCTAGGTCGCGTAGTAGGGCTGCATCCTGGAAGTGACGGACATGTAAGGGTCGTTACACTAAAAACCAAAAACGGGCTCTTAAAACGCCCAGTTGTAAAACTGTCCCCACTGCCAACAAATAAGAATGATCAAGATCCAAGCGCCCCAAAAGTTGACAATAAATTGCCAGCGGCGAAGAAAAAACGTCCGATCTCATTCTCAGCTATGGTTTTATCTTTGACATTATTCTTGCTAGCACTAATAAAGACCGCTCAAGCATCCTACAACTCCACCCTGTTGACAAATAATAGTGTCTACTTCGATAAAATATCGAATATGCATTTAGTTAGAGATGATTGGCAGTTAATAGTCTATTATGACACAAAACCTTATCAAGAAGGAACGGCGGCATTATTAAAGTATATCAAGTATCTTGAAACCTTATGCTCTACGATTAGATCCCAAACACCTTGCGACGGCGTCATGTTACAACTCGAGCACGAGTTCGAAGAAATTAAACATTACGATAATATTGTTATGATAAATGACTCGTATATGACTAATAAGAAACGTCGGCGACGCAGCTTGATAGAAGGAGTAGGCTACGTTGCAAATAGTTTATTCGGAGTGTTGGACCAACGATTTGCAGAAAAGTATGAGAGGGATATTGACCTTTTAAAGCATAATGAAAACCATTTATACAACCTCTTGAAAAACCAAACGTCGGTCGTAGAAGCTGAATTTAATCTCATGAAAAGGATGGAGAATACAAAAAACAAACACCACAAAATAATAAATCAAAAGCTTAATTATCTCCAAGATTCTTATAAAAATCTCTTTCAGCAAGTGCAAAACATAACTCTCATCACAGACTTCATAACCTCGGCTTTCACTGCCAACAACTTGATGTATACCCTTCGACGAATCCAGGACTCTATTTTGGATACAGTAACTGATATTTATAGTGGAAAATTAGATTTTCATTTGATATCCCCGAAGCAACTCAGATCAGAGCTAAGCATAATATCAGCACAAATATCTGGAGACTTGGTAGTTCCTGTCAACAACTTTAATCTTAAAGATCTTTACGGCTTGCTCAAAGTAAGAGCCAAATACTCGGGCAAATACCTAATTATAGAAATAATAATACCCCTGATTGAAAGGGATCTTTATGAGGTATTTAATCTTATCCCGGTTCCACGCATTGTGAAAGATAACATGATGATGAAGATCGAAACTATCTCTGAGTTAGCAGCCATCAACATGAGAAAAGATTCATTTTTAACTATCACAGGCACAGATCTACAGTCATGCGTATTACAAAACCCTGTGACAATTCTGTGTCATATCAGAAGGCCTATTCACCACATGAAAGATGATCTCAGCATTTGTGAGACTATCCCAGGCACAAGAACTTGTAAAACTAAAACTACCTCGTGCAAGAATGACTGGAGAGAGCTAACATCGGAAAACAAATATTATTATTTATGCTGCAATGAATGCAACGTCAAACTTCTGTGTGAAAATCAAGTTAAGGCAGTTAGGTTATCAGGTGCTGGTCTGTTGCGTGTTGGGGAAGGCTGTTTAATAAAAACAGAAGATTTTATAGTGTATTCAAACAAAAGATTGTCTAGTAAGATTAGCACGACGACAAAGATTATTTCGCCAGAAATATCACCAATCAATCACATAATAAATACCACGATGCCAGAAATCTCATATGAGCTTAATCCCAATAACTTAGAAAACCTCAGGCAATTTGAAGCTATTAAGAGAAGTCTTGAGATCATGAAGCACAGTGAACCTTTGAGCACCAATATCTCCTACCACGACATCCACCAATATACGGCTATATATTCTATCATATCAGGAATCTTGCTATTGGTGGCAGCTTACTGTTTTAAACGTTGGTGGCAAAGGCAACGTAAGGGAAATCGCTTCACTTCTACAGCAGAGCGGTCGACGACAGCAGCGGCGGCGACTGCGTTGCCACCTCGACACACCGTTACAGATAGTGTTGTGATTGAGTGTAGTGAAATTAGGGAAAATGGGCAATCTAGTAGTAAATCAGTGAAAAGTGATCCTAAGCGACTAGCGCTATCTAGTGAGTGCTTACAAAAAAAGGAAGATAGAGGTTCTTCTCCGATCTTTCGCGTGTTTTCTCTTCCTGATTTGCACTGTAGCGATTCTGTTTAATTTGTAATGTTACTCTCATCTCATCCTTTAACATTACTAACCCTACATTTCTATTTTAATATAAGTTGAACATTGTTTTCACCTTGTTACTATTAATTTCATGACCCATTTAACTATACCTCCTTACTAACCTCATCTTTTCTCCCTCGGGAGCATGTTCGGGTCAATCACCGAACAATAATGAACATGTCAGCGTAATCGCGACACCGCGCTCTATGCCTTCAATATTTTATGTAAAACAGTCAGTACGTCTCGGACAGCATATCGGGCGCGACTCAATCTCATCTCCTTCACCTCATTAGTTTTAATAGTTATCCCATTTATATTAAGTACTAAAATATAGTTATCTTGATTATCTTCAATCTTAGTTTATCTTTATCTCACCCCAATCCCAAACAGCCCGTAAATAGTGTCGCAATAGTTCGCGTGTATGCATAAGTAGGTACGTACACGGTGCAGTCGTACGCAGGTGCTGCAAATTGCTAAGCGTTTATATGATTGAAACATTAATTGCGACCATATCCAATTTCTGCTGTGCTGCTAACAAATACTGCCGCAATCGTGATCGGAATGTGTGTATAGTGCCCAGTACCCGTAATGGTGGGGGAATGTTATTCCACGCTTTAGATGCAGCGTATCGGAAACTACCCCTAAAAGCTGCTGTCCTATGAGACTGTGTCGATAATTGCTGCGCACATAGCCTGGGTGCGCAATCTCGTCTACTAGCCATCCAACTTAACTTGTCGTACAAATACTTCGGCTTCGTAGTCTTAATAACACCAAAAAGAAGACACGCTAGGTGTAACTTTCGCCTCGACTTCATTTTGAGCATACAGTGTTTGTTCAGATAAGGGGTGACATGACTTCTAGGGGGAACCGAGTAACAGAACCGAGCACACGCATTTTGGACTCTTTGTATGAGCCTATCCGTACGAGCCAGCAAACGTGGGCCGTAAACCGTATCAGCGTAATTTAGTTTGGATAGTACAAGGGTTTCGACTAGCTGTTCGCGAAGCTTTTCAGACAGGTAAGGCCTCATTTTGTAGAGCAGTTTCAGGCGGTAAAAACAGTTTTTCACGGAGTTAGCGACGTGTTTCTCGAACCTAAGGCTGTTGTCCATACACAACCCTAAGTTCCGCGCCTCATTAACTCGGTCAATAGGCTCACCCATTAGAGTCAAATTAAGGCTTATGGGTACCTTCTTTAACTGCTGCCTCGTACCAAACAACATATACTTAGTTTTCAAAGGGTTTAAAGCTAAACAGTTCTCATTTGACCAAGCGGCGATTCTTTCCAGGTCGTCATTTAGATCTCTTATAGCTGTGTCAATGTCTTCAGGCTTAAAGGACAAATATAATTGCACATCATCAGCATAAATGTGATATTTGGATTTCTGCAGACACTTTATAATGTCTGCACAATATAAAATAAAAATAATCGGACCTAAGATAGATCCCTGTGGAACTCCTCTTTGTATTGAAGTGAGGGCCGAAGTCAGGGTAGTACCGTCCGGCAACCGTAATTCTACGAGTTGTTTTCTGTCACAGAGGTAACTATGGAACCACTGGATTGCATTGTTGTCAAAACCGTAGTATTTTAACTTACACACATCAACACGGTCTAGGGATATTTTTAAAAAAGCGAATTACTATCAATGTGTTAATTATTTATATGACATGTATATATTTAAAAGATACGTTATTTAATATTCTACCATTTTTTAATAATGGTTAAGGTATAGATTAAAATTTCAGGATTTTATGGAAAAAAAATGAAGCATAGACGGAAACCGTATATGAATGAACTTTTAATTTGTGAGTAAAAACTGAAATAAATAGAAAAATCATTTAATTTGTGTTTATAAACTTGAAGTTAGTAGTCTGAGAAAGCGCCCATGATGTTCATAACACATCGGCAACGATTCGGCATGCTCAGAACAAGGTTGTCAATGTCTTGCTGCGGAATATTGTCCCATGTCCTTCTGAGGTGCGCAAAAAGTTGATCTTCTGTAGCCAGATTTTCAGGAACTTCCTTCAGAGCTCTTCTTTGCTGCATATCCCACGCATGCTCAATGGGATTTAGATCTGGCGATTGAGCAGGCCAGTCTAAGGCCCTAACATTTTGTGTATGTAACCAAGCTGCTACCGTTCTCGCCGTGTGTGCCTGGGCATTGTCGTGCATGAGCAGGAAATCTTGCCCCATTTGTGTTCTGTGGGGCAAGATTACGGCCCCAGCAGCTGTTGGACGTATCGTTCTGCCGTCATATTGCCCCGCACGGCCGCACCCAAACGAGATCCGTCCGTCCTCCAAGACGAATTCCTGCCTAAACCATAATTGTTCCTCCTTGGTATGGGTGAACTTCCTGAAGGTTCTGGAGACGGCTCCATCGTCCAGGAACTCGCCAAACACGCGTCCTTCGTGAATCTGGATGGAAGCCGAACCTGGATTCATCCGTGAACAGCACATTGGACCATTGGTCACGGCCCCAATCCACGTGGTTCCGAACCCATTCTAATCGTCGTCCACGATTGCCTCTCCGTAAAGGTGGGACCCGGAGTAGTCTACGAGAGCGTAGATTGCTTTCATGCAGTCGCCTTCTTACAGTTTGGTCACTCACAAGCACTTGGTGTTCCACTCGCAGTCTTTGGACCAATTGAGTCGCCGTTGCATTTGGTTGTGCTCGCGCAGTAATTTGCAAAAATCGGTCTTGTCTGGGGGTAGTGATGCGACTTGGCCCCTGGTGCCTCTCCGCTACTTCACCTGTGGCACGATAGCGTGTCCAAAATCTTTAAATTACATTTTGATGGTTCCCTATGGCCTCAGCAACATTATGCTGAACAGATCCAGCTTCCAGCATTCCCACAGCTCGTAACATCTCCGCCCTCGTCAAATGTCGGCGTTGCATGGCTACAATACCTCAATTTTAACTTTATCTTTCGTTTAAAAATGAAAAAAAACTGTAACTAAACGTAATTCGTATTGTTTTCTAAATTTCGCACAAATGAAAATTCCCTCTCCTATTTATACATCAAGACATTTTTATGCCACCGAAACAAAAGAATTTACAAAAAATTGAATTTGGAATTAGTCTGAGATAAATTACAAACAAATCGGTGTATAAAAGATTCCAATGCGGCCAGTACTTTTCGAGTTATTTAATTGAGTATGAAATATCCCTAGACCGTGTTGATGTGTGTAGATATTAAGAGTGGGACATTTATGCAATCAAATGCACGGGAAAAATCACCATAAGTGTACACATTCCCTTATCTTGGGCGGACAAAATGTTATCGGTAACGTCCAGCAACGCTGTAGAAGTACTGCGCTGTTTCCTGAATCCAGATTGTAGGTCAGGTAATATATCGTTCTCTTCCAAAAACTGAGTTAATTGACGGCATACTACCCTCTCCATTACCTTTGAAAGACAAGGCAGAACACTGATAGGCCGCAAGTCTTTAACCTCATTAGGGTTTGGATTCTTGGGGAGAGGTCTAACTGTTGCAATTTTCCATTGGTTGGGAAACTTAGCTGTCCATATGGAGCAATTAATCATGTCAGTGATAGTTGCTAAGGTGTATGGAAAAGTCAGAGTAAGCATGCTCAAGTTTATGTTGTCGTAACCTGCAGCATTAGACTTTAGGTCAGATATAATGCGGGAGACATCATTTTGGTCTACCGGACCAAGTGTGAAAGTAGCTTCACTATATCTGTTGGTCTCATAAAATGATATAAGAGAAGTGCTAGGTACTGGGTTTCCAGGGACAGTCAGAAAAGTGTTATTAATAATGTCTGCATTTCTAAAATGTGGGGGAAGGTCTAATCTTTGTTTAGAGGGTGCAAACGTGGATTTAATATTCTTCCATAGTAACTTTGGATTATTAATTTTATTATTTATATTATGTTTGAAGTATGCAATTTTTTCATTATACAGGGAACTTTCAACTAGAGATTTCAACTGTTTGTAGTATTTCTTTTTTATTTCTGATTTTGTACTCCTATACTTGCATAGTGTTGTCTCGTAACGCCATCATCAGTTTAATAGTGTCCGTAATCCAAGGATATGATAATTCCCTAATAGTGCAGGTTTTGAGTGGTGCGTGAACATCAAATAAAGATATTATGCAGTGATTAAAAGTATCAACCATGTCATCAGTATCGGCTTGTTCAGAAACACGCTCAATGTTTGATTGTGTCAAATCTTTATGGAAACTATCCAAACATATATCCTTAATTGGCCTAAATCTGGTTACGTAAGGCATAAACTTGTCCCGCTTTATATTAAATTCACTGACTAAAATGGAGTGGCCAGTAATCGATCCAAAGGATTCCACTGTCGTATATGTAGGCCTTAGGTCTGTGCATAGTAGGTCGATCAGAGTTTCACTCGTATCTGTAAAATGAGTCGGCATCGTGACTAGCTGAGCGAGACTCGTGTAATTTAAAAATTCTTGCACCTTTTTAGTTTTAGTCTCACTAACGTTAAGCATATTTACATTAAAATCGCCCAGCAAAATGTAATGATCGCAATTTCCCAGTGTGGTAAGAGTATCCGTGATGGCATCCAAGAAGAGGTCAATGTCAAACCAAGGTGGCCGGTACGCTGTACCGATGGCAATTTTTTTCCCGCTTAGCGAGATTGTCAGCCACATCTGTTCGACGGAATCGAACTTGGGATCAACCGTGCCAGAACAGATACGCGCGCTCAGGCCCCGACGCAGGTAAAAACCAACACCCCCACCACGCCCCGCGCGAACAGCTGTAGGCCGCGGAGCGTGACGTAGGCGGTAGCCGGGGACAATGGGCGCGCGCCCCTCCTCGCCTGCCCGTAGCCAAGTCTCGTTTATTGCCATAACATCAAAACCATGCCTGTCCATTGCACAAATCAAATCGTCATGGCCTGTTCCCAGAGACCCTGCATTAAGGAAGCCAACTTTAAAAAATCTACCACTTTTAGGCATCATGACAATATTGATATTGGATATATTATTATGATTGAATAGTAGATACGTGTAATTATAAATGAATCTGAATATGTTTAAAAGTCGTGCTTGAGATGTTTGTATGTTGGTGTAAATAATAATACGTGTATGTTGAAACCGGTTAATGAGCCCGCTGAGTTGCGCCGCCCAAAGACAATATAACATAATAATTGTTGTGCCATGACCATTTAGGGACATACAGAATTGATGCCATGGGTACCTTATAAACTAAAAACACGCAGCAAAAATACATTTAAAAAAAACGGAAATTAAAAAGTTAATGAGAACAATTAGAAAAAAACATTTACCAAAAAAATCGTTATATTTACTATATTTAGGACAGTATGTGGCCATCGGTAGCCGACAGAGGTTTGGGTTCAAATACGCGCTGTATATCTGCCTCGCAGCTGATTTGGAAAGTGGCGTCTCCGGGTTTGCTACGGGCAAGAATACGGCCTCGTTTACACCACACAAATTGCCACCCAAGTCGTCCGCCAGCCTCTCGCGCCTTCCGAAATAATTCCCGATTCTGCTTGGTAAGACGCTCGTTGACGTAAAATCGCGCTGGCGGGCCGGGCATACCGAGATCAGCAGAAGTCATGCCACGACGTACTCGTGCGGCCTCCAACAACTCGTTGCGTAGATCGCGGCGCGTTCGTGTTCCACGCGCGCCTCAAAGAGAGTCAGCAAAAGGAAGGGGTCCACAAAGACCGATACCTGCCGGGGTTGCGGGACTGTTCGAAAGAGATACCGTGGCCCCGGAACACAAAGGGTGAAGGAAAATGTATGGGTTTTAGTCAGTAAAAGTCTGACACTCCCTCCTACTCCGCCCAGAGCGGGAGGAGTCATTTGATGATTTCCCATTCGAAAAAAAGGTGGGGAGGGTCTCCCGAACGATGTGACCCGACAGAGAACCAGAGTTGTAAACATAGCTCACAGAATAAGTAAGCTGAAGTGACAATGGATCGGTCATTTAGCCGTAGAACCGATGACCGTTGGGGTAGACGTGTTCTAGAGTAGAGACCGCGAATCGGCAAACGTAAGGTGGGGGATGCCCTCTAACTCGAGTGAGCGGGTCGAACCAGGCATAAAAAAATCTTTTTCATTACTCATACTCTGAAAGTAGGTCTGAAGTTGTCTGAGGAGCGGGTTGAAAGTAGGTAATACTTTTCAGCCCTAGGGAGAATCGTTTTCAACTGACAGCTGTCAAATTATTTAAAAAAAAATGGTTCATTTTTCTATTGAACCATGTTCCAACTTTCTATACAGCCACGAGGTAAAATTGAAATAACATAAAGTTAAGTATTAATTAAAGAATATATATATTTTAAATATCTTTATTATAATTAAGTTTCAACTATTTCTTTAAAATAACATAGATTTGGGAAAAATATTTACCATTTTTCGGTGATGAAAATGAAAAATACTAATAGGTATTGGCTGAATAGCTGGCCGGCCACAGAAAAAAAAAGCAAAATAGGTGGGAAAGCGGCAATAGGGTAGATGACACCATAAAACAATAATTCCAAGACACCTTTCTATAAAAAAAAACACTTTATTTTGGGCCTGAAAACACGATTTATTTTCAATTAATTGCCAAATTCGATTTTTAGTTGCTTTGAAATCAATAAATAGTCGAGTCATTGAGTTGAATAAACAGTGACGTCACAGTTGGCTATTGCCATACAAAATCTATGAGAGAACGACGTTTTGACAGCTCTTAAAAAGTATCTCAATTGATTGGTGTGTCATCTACCCCATTCGAATTCCGATCTTCATTAGTTTTTTCGAGTTAGAGGAGCTCGTGGCTAAATAATAACAGCCGCTCGGGTCGATCCTTAGGTTAAGCCGTGCTTGCCTAGGTTGGTCTGTGGATGGGTGACCGCCCATTACATACCGAGTTTTCTCCGTGCCTCGGAAAGCACGTTAAGCCGTTGGTCCCAGCTGTCATTTGTAGATCTTTGACAGTCGTTAGGTAGTCAGAGGCCCAAAAAGTCTGACAACCAGTCTTACCAAGGGGTATCGTATTACCCGGTACTAACTGGGTTGTGGAGGTCAGATAGGCAGTCGCTCCATGTAAAATACTGGTATTCAGCTGCTTCATTGGGAAAAGGCTAGGCAGATGATGATTAGTTTTTTCGAGTTGTATGGTTTTTTTTTACTTTCCTTGTATTCGTAATGAAAAGCACAGTGTTTACCTCGGGTTAAAGACTTATTTAGTCCCTCGAGCTATTAGCGCCCTCGCTTCGCTCGGGCACCAAACCCCGTCTCGGGACTAAATAAGTTACTTTCACCCCTAGGGTAACAATGTACTATAAAAACAGGGGTTTTAATTTACATTTAAATTAATATAAATGATTTATGCGTTACCCAAATCACTAGCTATAACGTGTAGCTTACTATTAAAACACGTTATAATCAACAGCAAAACCAATCCACCAAAATTAAACAATTCTTGTGCCCCGTGCCACCCAAGATGAATACTTACGTTTTTATCGGGTAATCGCAGCACTAATCACACACCTGTTACGAGCAAGTCCAGCGCACGACCGAGAGGTGCGAAATAAAAAAAAACACGACGTCGCACACGCACGAAACTTCATGTTATAGTAAGTTAAAAAGTGCCACCAAAATTTTGAGTTTGGCATGGACAAACTTTGATCGAGTGTCCTGTGCTTTTTAAATTGGTTTTTCTAACATGGTTAATTGTTTTTAGATAATGATTGTGTCGTATGCATAAACTAAGGAAATTGTTTATTTTTTATTGTACCTTAAATTGTTACTTTGGTGAACGCAATTTTATCAAAATGTGGAACTAGGACAAGCCACCAAACTTGAATTTTATATCGGTGTATTAATATCGGTGTACAGCATCTCGCCTCGGCTGTGGCATTTTATTTAAAAAAAAAACTGTTCCTAGATTTTGTAAAAATTTATAAAAGTTTATTCCTAAAACCATAAATTTGTCGGAGTTATAGTTAAAAAGTTATAAAGGTTTAAACCCTTATAACTTTTTACGCCGTGGCCGCGCGGTCGAACCGCACACTATTACTAGAACACGCAAACAAAATACTGCATATTATCTTCTTTTAATTATACTTCCGATTTCCGTAGTTCGTCTGAGTTCAGAATCAAATGACGAATTAAGGGAATAAACAAGTATGGACACGAAAAAAGAAATATTATTACAATATTTAGCGCGTGTGACAAGCAAAATTGCACTGTAAAGTCATAAAAACGTAAACATGGAAACACGCCACAAAGGCGCCGCCGCCGGGCGGTGAGATGTCACGTGCGGTCGTGGTTAGGCAATTTTCAAACTAATGTCGATTACAAAGAGTGCTTATTATAATATCTTGGGTTGGAATGACTTAACTTGTTACAGTGTTACAGGGTATTGAAAGGGTAACCCGTTCGGAAGGGCTAACATTGCACCCGTTCGAGGGTGTAACATGTATCGTTGGGTTTATTTTTTAAGCGCTTAAAAAAACCCCTTCAAAAACCCTTTCAACGAGTATCCGGACGGTCCCTGGTACCAACAAGCACCCGTTCCGGCAGATGGACCTGGAGAACGACCTGCTGCGCATCATGTACGAGTCGCAGGTGCCGCTGCTGGAGAACGAGGAGCTGTTCATGACGCTGCAGACGTCGCAGCGCACCTCGCAAGACGTCAAGGAGGCGCTCATCACCTCGCAGCTCACCGAGAAGGAGATCGATGCTGCGAGAGCGGTGAGTCCTTATACACTACACTTCGGCCGCTGAGAGAATGCGTTCCTGACAGGTCGCGAGTATTATTGGTGATGTTATATAACTTATAGCTTATATAACTCAGCTATTATTACCGTTTTTGCCCTCTTAACAAATAATATTATTAAAAAAGATATAATTAAATCAGCTATCAATAGATGTTATAATTTCGCGCTAAATTTTTGTACCAACTGACAGACGTCAGGAACGCATTCTCTCAGCGGCCAAACTGTAATCGTTTTTTAACCTTATTGTATGATGTATCAAATATAGATGTAAGTTATAAGTAAAATAACTGAAAAACAACACTATACGGGAGAAGGTCATTTTTTTTTTGTTGGGACAAGTCCGCCAGAAAAGCGCCGAGACAATAAAGTTCCAGAGAAAGAATTTAACTGTCTTGGATCCCGAAACGAAATTAATCAGAAAAGTATAGCGGAGGAGTAGGAAAAAACTGTAATTTCCAGTTCCCTCCATATCAGCAGGAGTCAGAACGAAACAAGGCCAATAGGCGCAAAGGGACGTTTACAACTGGGATAGACCCAGTTGCCTACCATCACGGATAAATTGTTGGGTCCTAAGTTGTGAGCTGTTATATTTGATTCCAATAATAGGTATGGCAAAAACGCTTTAACGCACGGAAATTTGTTCTAGTTACTACAAGGTCCGTATAGTAAATAACTCCAGATGTAACCTGTACCAACATAATATTGCGTTCATTCTGCTAACGCCAAAGACTACACTCCCATAAAATGTATTGTGCAGATTGTTCATATTCGCAGTCAGATAATAGAACATTGAAGAGGATAGATAGAAGGAGGGTTCATAAAAAAGCGGCAGTGGTGGCCTATTGGTATCGGCCCAGACTTCCAACTTTGATGGTGATGGGTTTTCCAACCCAAACAGGCACATTACTTTGATTACTTTATTTCATCAGTCTTGCTATAAGAAACCATCGTGAGTTTATCGGACAAGTCCTAAAACCAAAGCTTCGAAGACATGCGACATCTATCAATCCGCAATCAGGCTTGGAGAGAACCAGATGCGGAAACATTTTATGCTGATTGTGCCTAGATATTCTCAATTAGGAGTCGGGGCGTCTCGTCTTATCAGATGTACGTATAGTTAAATGCCCGTAGAGTTTTACCTCTTTTGATGTTATTTCTTTATCGGTCAGGGCTACGTCCCCACCGCGGTGCGCGCGTCAGTGCTGTTCTTCGCGCTGAACGACCTGTCCCGCATCGACCCCATGTACCAGTTCTCGCTGGACGCCTACATCGACCTGTTCATGTACTCTATAGACCGCAGCCCCAAGGCCGGCGAGCTTGAGGACAGGATCAATAACCTCAATGAGTTCCATACTTTTGCTGTTTACAAGTGAGTAATACTTTATTCAATAAGATATTTTTATTCAAACAACAACAACAACAACAGCCCATACGTCCACTGCTGGAGCCTCTCCCATGATGGGGGGAATTTGCCGTAACCTCCACGCTTGGCAGGCGGATTGGAGATCGCAGTGATGTAAGACTAACAGAAAACGCTGCTGCCCATTCTCTGGTCTACGGAGGCGCAAAGTGTTCTGCCTCAGACATTAGTCGCCTTATACGACACCCGTGAGTGTAATGGGTTGGTTCTATTCTACTCTGCCGGATACCACACGGTATTATAATTATTATATTATTATTAGTATTTATTATTATACTATATAAAGCTCGATTACCACTCACTCACTGACTCACTGACAGAATTGTTCTCCCTGATGGTGGATGGGGAGGTGGGTATATTTTGTCAGATTCGTAAACAAGTAACTCCCGCGAGTATGGGAAAAGTGCCAAACCTCCCCTTTTCACCCCCCTTCCTCCCCTCCCTATCGTATCTCGGAAACAAAGAGACTTGGAACATATTTTTTTTCAAATTCGTATAGAGGAGGCTCGGGAAAGTAAAAACCAGTTTTCAAAATTGACCCCTTTTTCCCCCTTCTCCCCTCTTTAGGCGGATCTCGGAAGTTGAGAGACTTGGAACATTTTTTTTTTCAGATTCGTAAGAAGGGGCCTAGAGTTAGTCAAAATCATTTTTCAAAACTCCCCACTCTCCCCCCCTTCACTCCTCCCCCATCGTATCTCGGAAACTAGGACACGTAGCGGCTTTTTGATTTTTACTATAAATTATTGATGAGGAGCGTTTAAATTTGTACACGGAGGGTATCCTCCCCTCCCCAACCTCCCCTAAAAATAAAAGGGCTATAACTTCGTAACGGTCAGAGATAGCAATTATGTGATTGAACAAATATTATAGTAGGCGTCGAAACCTGTCTGGTGGTAGGTAGGTTCTGAGTGGAGCGAAGGGGGGAGGTGGCGAGCGAAGCGAGCCGGCGACCTCCGCAGCGTAACGAAGGTTGAGTGGGTGAAGCGTAACTCGACTCGTTTTTAGGGGTTCTTAACGGTTTTCATACTGATTTAGGGGTAGTTGTAACGGATTTTCCAATTATTTTAAGGATTCCTATGGATTCTCAAAATTTTATGATGGTGAGGAATACTTCCCAAGAACACGACAACACGCGAGCTGCGCGCAGCTCGCGCACCCACGCAAATACTAGTTATACTATATAAAGCTCGATTACCACTCACTGACTGACTGACTGACTCACTGACATAATTGTTCTCCCAGATGGTGGATGGGGAGGTAGGTATATTTTGACAGATTCGTAAACAAGTAACTCCCGCGAGTATGGGAAAAGTGCCAAACCTCCCCTTTTCACCCCCCTTCCTCCCCCTCCCTATCGTATCTCGGAGACAAAGAGACTTGGAACATTTTTTTTTCAGATTCATATAGAGGAGGCTTGGGAAAGTAAAAACCAGTTTTCAAAGTTGCCCGCCTTGCCGGGGTTTTTCACCCCCTTAAGGCGGATCTCGGAAGTGAAGAGACTTGGAACATTTTTTTTTTCAGATTCGTATAGAGGAAGCTGAGGAAAGTAAAAACCAGTTTTCAAAGTTGCCCCCCTTGCCCCCCTTTTCACCCCCTTAAGGCGGATCTCGGAAGTTAAGAGACTTGGAACATTTTTTTTTCAGATTCGTATAGAAGAGGCTCGGAAAAGTAAGAAGCAGTTTTCAAAATTGACCCCTTTTTCCCCCTTCTCCCCCCTTGAGGTGGATCTCGGAAGTTGAGAGACTTGGAACATTTTTTTTTTTCAGATTCGTAAGAAGGGGCCTAGAGTTAGTCAAAAACATTTTTCAAAACTCCCCACTCTCCCCCTCTTCACCCCTCTCCCCATCGTATCTCGGAATCTAGGACACGTAGCGGCTTTTTAATTTTTACCATAAATTATTATTGAGGAGCGTTTAAATTTGTATACGGAGGGTATCCTCCTCTCCCCAACCTCCCCTAAAAATAAAAGGGCTATAACTTCGTAACGGTCAGAGATAGCCATTATGTGTTTGAACAAATATTATAGTAGGCGTCGAAACCTGTCTGGTGGTGGTAAGTCCCGAGTGGAGCGAGCGAAGGGGGGAGGTGGCGAGCGAAGCGAGCCGGCGACCTCCGTAGCGTAACGAAGGTCGAGTGGGTGAAGCGTAACTCAGGGGCGACGACAAGCAACTTTACGGTTATGTTTTTTTTAATGGGTCTCAGTTTTTAAGTAAGGTTTTTTACTTTTATTTTATTAGGTTTTTTTTTTATATTCATTTTATAATGTTTTAGGGGTTCTTAAGGGTTTTCATACTGATATAGGGGTAGTTGTAACGGATTTTCCAATTATTTTAAGGATTCCTATGGATTCTCAAAATTTTATGATGGTAAGGAATACCTCTCAAGAACACGACAACACGTGAGCTGCGCGCAGCTCGCGCACCCACGCAAATACTAGTTATTATTATATTATTCATTTGTGTTCTATTTTTACCCGACTACAGCGAAACCCCAAAAGGGTGATCATTTTAGCAGTCTATGTGTTTGTATTTACGTTTGTCCCTCCGTAGCGCCTAAAACTATTCATCCGATTTTGATGATTAGGGTGTCAATCGATTCGTTATTATGGCCCGGGTAACAAGCATGAAGGTAGGTGCGTCCCAGAAATAAAACGGTGGATAGCCATGGCTAAAGATGCTATGACACGCCTACAAAGCATCTGGAAAAATCGTGGTATAAGTTTTAAAACTAAAGCCCGTCTGGTCAGAGCACTATACGTAGTTTTCCCGATTTTCCTCTATGGGGTTGAGACGTGGACAATCCAAACAAGAGAATGACAGAGGATAGACGCATTTGAAATGTGGTGCTGGAGGCGGATGCTCCGAATTCCAAGGTCAGCCAAACGCACAAATGTGTCTATCCTGTTCCAACTTGATATCAAGACCCGATTGTCTACAGTTTGCCTTCAGCGTATTTTGACTTATTTCGATCACATAATGCGAAGAGGAGATAGCAGCCTTGAAAAGCTGGTCATTGTTGGTAATACCGAAGGCAAGAGAGCGCGAGACCGGTCGCCAACACGATGGTCCGACCAAGTAAAAGAGGCTATGTCATCAAGCAAATTTCAGCAGGTGGTGATGGCAACTTTGGACCGGAGTAGATGGAGGCAGATTGTCCGTTTAAAGGGTTCCAGTGACCACGATCCTTAGTAATGAGGGACCGATTGAAGAAGAAGAAAATGGGCTAAATTTTAACCTACTTCAACAAAAGGAGGTTTCGATTTTACCTTGTTATACCCGATTTAATTAGAGCGTGATTCTTTAGCAGTCGGGTTTTTAAGCTGTGGTACCTATACTACACAAATTCTTGTTTTGCGTAAGAATATTGAGCTCCCAACAACGGCACACTGCGTTCCGAAACACAAATTTCTGATGTTGCTCAAAAAGCCGCTGAGCTGAAGTGAAACTGGACTGGCCACGTCTGCCGCACGCCCAATGAGCTGTGGGTCAACATAACCACTTTCTGGAGTTTTGACACAACCAGAAGGCGTCGCGGCAGACCTCGTAGAAAATGGCGGGACGAGTTGGACAAACCAACGACCAGTGATATAAACAATTAGCCCTGGATTGAGGAGAGGCTTTTGCCCAACAGTGGGATGACGCAGGCTAACTATCAGCACCAGTATTGACCTCTATTCATTTTAGTTTTTACATAAAAAAAATGCAATCATTACATTAGGCATTTTTTTAACGTGACCTAAATTTTTGGGTCATGCATTTCAAATGTTTCATTACTAAAATTATAGAACGCTGTAGAGTAGTTGTCTCAGCAATCTGGTTTTTATACTTCCATAATAATTATAGTATCTTGACTTGGGTCGCGAAGTTGTCCGCTTGGAACCTGTATGATCCTGTATGCTCCTGTATGTAACAGGAACACGTGCCGCGCGCTGTTCGAGCGCCACAAGCTGCTGCTGTCGTTCCACATCGTGTCGCGCATCCTGTTCCAGGCCGGCAAGATGAACCGCAACGAGTACCTGTTCCTGCTCAAGGGCGGCGTCGTGCTGGACCGCTCCGAGCAGCCCGACAACCCTACCAGTGAGTTCTGTCAACGCCGCCTCAACAATATGAGGTTATTCGGTTCTATTTAGCTTATGCCCATACAAAACAACGATTTTGTACGGAGACGCGTACGCATCTGTTCAACTTTCCGTGTCTAATCAGCTTTCGCGGCAAACAAGTATAAAATGAGGACAAAATATGTGTTATTTTCATGGGAGTGCTATAGATTTTGTAAATCAATGAATATTGACAAAGATAAAACAAATCAAAACTCGGGAGTGGGGGGGCTCGTGACGTCAGAACGCACTAAAAATTATACCACGGCGTATTGAGAATTTTAAAAACGTCGTATCTTAGTCAATTTTGGTTTATGTAACAAAAGAAAAAATACGGGTCAATTATTTTTGGATAATCTAACTGACGGATTACTTCGATTTTTTTCAGTCGACGAGTGTGGAACAGCGCTATTCATTTATCTAATCTTTCTTTTTTTCTGTTCAGACTGGATGCCGGACGAGTGCTGGGACAATATCACGGAGCTGGACAAGCTGCCGGGCTTCCACGGCGTGGTGGACATGTTCGAGACCTTGAGTAAGGAGTGGAAGGAGTGGTACCTGCACCCTGAGCCTGAGACGCAGCCGCTCCTTGGTAACATATCAGCTGCTACACTTAGAAAGAAAACGTGTGCCCCGAAGTAGAAGAGTGTGTAATGATGGGGACTTATCCAAGAACTAACCTTGATAAGCGTTGGACCTACCTTGGGTGAATGTACGGTCGAACAAGCTATATATTTTACAGTTTAACCCACAAATTACATCGTAAAATGTAAACCAAATAGGTAGCTTGTTCGACCGTACATTCACCTAAGGTAGGCCCAACGCTTGTCAAGGTTAGTTCTTGGATAAGTCCCAATCATTATACACTCTTCTACTTTAGGGCACACGTTTTCTTCCTCCATTCTCCTCTCCTCTCTTTCACATCACGTTCCACGGTCAAATCTCTAAATGCCTCGAAATAAGACCACAGCCTTCAGGGGATGTTTCAAGATCCACTCGCTGTTGGAATAATCTGCCACCTTCGATAAGATCCCTAACAACAAAAAAAATGTGAGCCGTCACGCACGCGCACGCGCACGTCACGCGTCTTCGCAGATGTGAAACATAGAAATTATTTTGTACAAGTTGTGGCAGAACATGACCTAGTCAATCACCTTACAAGCGGAAGAAAACCGCTACCGCCTATGAGCTTGTACCGCGGTCATAAATCAGGTGATGTCTTGTTTGTCGTCGAGTGCGAACGCACTGAGGCTTACACACTACTGTACTGCGGCGGCCGGCAACGACCTCGAGCGCTGGGACGACTGCCGCGCCGTGCTACGGACACCAGTGGTCTTCCGACTAGCTAGCTTACCGGTCGCGCCGCGCTCATAATATTGTTACGTTAAATTCTTACTGTCAAACAATTTTTGTAAATCTAGTACTTCTAATGTAATAAGCTTAATATAATAATTTCATCCATCTGTAATAATATCCTTCATTTCGACGTCTATCGCCTTCATTCTTCCCGCTTCGCTTTGTTCGCTACATAGTGCTTAACTGCCTTACTATACGGGTTAAATTCCCGTATAACGTGGTATGGTGATATAACATACCATACTACATTGGTGACCCCGACGTGATTTGAACACGGAACCTTCTGATCTGGATTTCGAACGAACATACCTTCGATGGTTGTCACGATGTCTTGAGCGTGAGCGTTGTCTCCCTCTGTTGTTCAAGAGTGACGCTACCTGCTTCTGAAGCTCGCTCACCTGCCTCGCCAGGTCCGATGAATCAGCGGTTGTGGAAGCGGAAGTGCTCGCTATCTGAGGTGGCATCGGAGCGATTTCGTGTACCCTGTCCGCTATCACCGCTAATTTTTCCACCTGTAAGTCTGCAATTTGAGAGGCAATTACTGTCTGAATATTTTGGGGCAACCGGTTAGTCCATATGCTTTTAACAAACTCTGCAACCCCTGATGGCCCTGCTAGATTTTGCAAGTGCCTCAGAAATTGCGACGGCTTGCGATCACCTAACTCCTCGTGTAGTAAAAGCTGTTGTATTCGCTTTTCTTGCGACGCTGTCAACCGACCTATGAGTTCGGCTTTCAATTTTTCGTACTTGTTCGCTTCGGGTGGATTAGTGATAACGTCTTTGACCTGGATGGCGTATTTAGCATCGAGTTGAGTCGACGCAAAATAAAATGTTGTCGTATCGCTGCTTATTCGCGACAGAATAAATTGGCCTTCAAGCTGCGCGAACCACAATTCCGGTTCCTCCGGGTAAAATGGTGGACAGCGCAATGGCATTCCAGCTGCTGCTACCTCGCCTGAGATAACAACAGAGTCCTTACAATCAACATAAGAGTCTGACTCAGCCATGGCAAAATTAAATTAAAAACGCTCACCGCTACTGTGTTGTACCAACCACGACCATGACCTAGGTCATGTTCTGCCACAAAGTAATATGCATAAAAGAACAGATTACCTACCCTTCTAACCTAACTTGTCCGAGTCGGGATGCCCCAAGTCGGTATAAAAAAGTCAATATAAAACCGGCCAAGTACGAGTCGGACTCGCACACGAAGGGTTCCGTACCTTTGACTATATTTAGTATTTGTTGCTAAAGCGGCAACAGAAATACATCATCTGTGAAAATTTCAACTGTCTAGCTGTCACGGTTCATGAGATACAGCCTGGTGACAGACAGACGGACAGACAGCGAAGTATTAGTAATAGGGTTCCGTTTTTACCCTTTGGGTACGGAACCCTAAAAACAAACACATCTAATAAAATAAAAACAAAATGACTCGATTCACAAAAGAAAATCCTTAGGCTGGAATCGAACTCGAAATCACGAGGTTTTTAACCCAGCAGCGCTGTGCCCCGAGACCAGCTGGCTTGTTGTAAACCGTGGCGAATATTATGTAGATCTTATGCTGCTTCAACAGGTCGGTAATGTTCGGGATTGTTCGGGCCGGGTTGACAACTTGACAGTTGGCAACGATTATTTGGTTTTACCTGCGCCTATAGACGTTTCACATAAAAAAAAAATAAGTACATTTGAAAAGGTCCTTTTAGAAAACAGTCGTTTGTTATGAGTCGTGTGACCACCCGCCAGGCGACTGGAACGACATCTGCAGCGACTTCCAGCGCATCCTGTTCGTGCGCTCGCTGCGCGTGGACCGCGTGTCGGCGTGCGTCACCGCCTTCATCGTCAACGTACTGGGCCCGCGGTACGTCGAGCCGCCCGTGCTGGACATTAAGGTATCCACCAGCAATACGTTGCTAATCTATTTAGTCCTTCATCGTCAACGTGCTGGGCCCGCGGTACGTCGAGCCGCCCGTGCTGGACATTAAGGTATCCACCAGCAATACGTTGCTAATCTATTTAGTCCTTCATCGTCAACGTGCTGGGCCCGCGGTACGTCGAGCCGCCCGTGCTGGACATTAAGGTATCCACCAGCAATACGTTGCTAATCTATTTAGTCCTTCATCGTCAACATGCTGGGCCCGCGGTACGTCGAGCCGCCCGTGCTGGACATTAAGGTATCCACCAGCAATACGTTGCTAATCTATTTAGTCCTTCATCGTCAACGTGCTGGGCCCGCGGTACGTCGAGCCGCCCGTGCTGGACATTAAGGTATCCACCAGCAATACGTTGCTAATCTATTTAGTCCTTCATCGTCAACGTGCTGGGCCCGCGGTACGTCGAGCCGCCCGTGCTGGACATTAAGGTATCCACCAGCAATACGTTGCTAATCTATTTAGTCCTTCATCGTCAACGTGCTGGGCCCGCGGTACGTGGAGCTGCCCGTGCTGGACATTAAGGTATCCACCAGCAATACGTTGCTAATCTATTTAGTCCTTCAGTTAAGGCTGCTTTACACCGGAGCAACACTGTGCGGCTTTGCGGCATACCACAAGACAGCATGCGACAATAATTTAAAATGTTGCACATTGTGTCAAGTAGTGTCTTGTCTCCTCGATCAATCAAGTTAATATACCAAAATACCCCAATAACATTTTACAGCACCGTGCTTTGAAAATGATCTAGGCACGATGTTGCCTCGGCGTAAAATAGGCTGCCGCATACCGCAATCGCCGCATATTATGGTAATTTGTAGCTTACCAGAAGATGACGCACGTCACAATATGTAGCAGGCAGCAATCATGCCGCACACTGTTGCCCCGGCGTAAAGCAGCCTTTAGAGTATTGGAAAATTATGGACACGTATTTTTTGTTTTTGTAAATCAATTAATATTGACAAAGATAAAACGCATCAAAACTCGGAAATGGGGGCTCGTGACGTCAGAACGCACTAAAAATTATACCACGGCGTGACGTATTGAAAATTTTAAAAGCGTCGTTTCTTCGTCAATTTTGGTTAACGTAACAAAAGAAAAAAATATGGGTTCAATATTTTTTGATAATCTGACTGACTAATTAGATTTTTTCAGTTGAAAAGCCTATTGGGCTGATAATCAGCACTTTTTGAACGTCAAAGTTTACGAGAGACAGTCTGCCTACACGTCTGCACTTTTCCCCAGCAACACATTTGCCTCTGTCTGTTAGGCTTGAATTCCTGTCACGCTGACGGTCGGTCACGTACGGTCGGTCGCTGACGTCAGCGAGAATAACAGTAGCAAACACACACATCTGATGTCAGCGTCGCAGTATGGTGCTATATAGAACACAATGTTTACTCGTAAGCGCGACCGACGTCAGCGCGACAGGAATTCAGGCTAGGTTAGAAGAACCTAATTTTACACAATAGTAGGTATCTTACGGCTGTAAGAAATGCCGATGACTTTAAGCAGCACTGATTTCACAATCATCATCTGCCTAGCCTTTTCCCAACTGTGTTGGGATCGGCTTCCAGTTTTACCGGATGCAGCTGAATACCAGTATTTTACATGGAGCGACTGCCTATCTGACCTCTACAACCCAGTTAGTACCGGGTTATACGATACCCCTTGGTAAGACTGGTTGTCAGACTTTTTTGGGCCTCTGACTACCTAACGACTGTCAAAGATCTACAAATGACAGCCGGGACCAACGGCTTAACGTGCTTTCCGAGGCACGGAGGAAACTCGGTATGTAATGGGCGGTCACCCATCCACAGACCAACCTAGGCAAGCACGGCTTAACCTAACGATCGACCCGAGTGGCTGTTATTATTTAGCCACGAGCTCCTCCACTGATTTCACAATGTTGCAAATTAAATTAAATTCTACTCAGGTCATAACAATCAAAATTAACTCTTTTAGTTGAAAAAAAAAAACGATTTGTCAGCTCTTAGTCCCTTTAATAAGCACAAACAAAGAATCCATAAAACTAAATAAAGTGACGTCATGTAAACCGTTTTTTTTTTTGGAAGGGAAATCATCAAATGACTCCTCCCGCTCTGGGCGGAGCGGGAGGGAGTGTCAGACTTTTACTGACTAAAACCCATCCATGTTCCGTCATCGCCCTTTGTGTTCCGGGGCCACGGTATCTCTTTCGAACAGTCCCGCAGCCCCGGACGTGATGTAAACCTTGTGTTGTCGTGCAGGCCGCATTCGAGGAGTCGACGTGGAAGACGTCGCTGCTGTTCGTGCTGTCTCCGGGCGTGGATCCCACGGCGGCGCTCATCCAGCTGTCGCAGGACGTCAAGATGTTCGACAAGTTCGCGTCGCTCAGCCTGGGCCAGGGCCAGGCGCCTACTGCCACCAGGTCACTCATAATATACAACTTATTGCCAAAAACCGTCTTTAACCGCCATTTCTATGGTACCGTACCTCAAAAAGAAAAAACAGAACCCTTATAGGATCACTTTGTTGTCCATCCGTCTGTCCGTCTGTCTGTCAAGACCCTTTATCTCGGGAACGCGTGGAGGTATTGAGTTGAAATTAAAACCATAATTATACTCAAGATTACGGTCCCTTAAAGCTGTGAAAAAATCAACCTTCTAAGTTAAGGGCTATATATCCCTCACATGGCTTAGCATGATCCTCCTTTACGCCTAAAATACTACAGCATTAATTTTTAAATAAATATATGGTTAAGTTGAAGATTAATGCTAAGTCCTATGTGTGACGAAAACACGATTCCGTAAACGTTTCTCGATAGAAAAATATTCCAAAATTACCTCCAAATCGAACAATAAACCGCTGGTATTCAAAAAGTACTTCAAATTAGATCATGAAACTTTGCATACTAACTAAACTAACTATAAAGCAGGTCTTATGTGTTTTATTTTTTTGCAAAAAACTACTCATTTCGCACTATTCGGCCGTAGTGACTGACGTAACAACCGCTTTGTAATGCAAGCTGATTAGAACTTTATTCTAACAATATTTCAAACGAAGTTTGAACCACCACAAATAGAGTTGCAAATTTTAGGGTTAGAAAGACCTTAACGTAAAAAGATACGGCCGTTTATGTCGCAAAAGACGTATATTTCAAAACTTTCAAGGGAATCAAAATTCATAGGGTACTTACTTCCCGTTGGTCTAGAACTATGAAATTTGGCAAAAAGCAATGTCTTACAGCACATGTAAAGGAAAAAAAATTGGTTGCCTGTAAAGTCGGTATACGGGCGAAAGTTTTACGTGACAACGACTTTGAGTGGTAAAATAAACTTTTTATGTCTGTCTCTCTCGCTCTTAGGCGGGACGCGTGCCTCTCACTCGCTCTCATTGTGAGCGCATAACATGAGCGGAGCGTTACCCAGTTTCTTGAAGTGTCACCCGGCAAACCAATTTATAAGACGTTGTCACGTCAAAATCTGAAACCGTAAACCGTAGCTAAATAACCAAATACCTACAAATTTATACGGAACTCTCGGTGCGCTAGTCTTACTCGCACTTGGCCGGTTTTTTTTTTTTAATATGGCTACTCGAGCGGCAAAGATAGGAGGTGGCAAAGTGGAAAAATTCGAAAACAGCACATCAAAATCTATAAAATCATCAAGTTTCAAAACTCCCGGAAAACAAATTACCAAATGACTGAACTTTATCCTTTCGTATAGACGGATAAATTGATTTTCACTTCTCATGCTCTAAAAGTTCGTCTTTATGTCGTGCGTAGGCGACATAATAGTTATTTATGATAATAGTGCGGTAAGTTGGTTTTTACAAACGAGGGCTTACCATAGTCACGAGTTTGTATATACCAATTTCCGCACGTGTGTCGTACAATGTTTTTCAACACATTTGCGAGAAAACCGTACAATATGTAATGAAACAAACAGCGACCCCAAAAACCACGAAAACGACACCCATGAAGAAAAATCCGAAAATTTTCTTCGGCGCCATCTTGGATTTTTTTTTCGACCTCATTTTCATTATCAGCGACCCCAAAAACCACGAATACGACACCCATGAAGAAAAATCCGAAAATTTTCGTCGGCGCCATCTTGGATTTTCATTTTGACCTAATTAAAAAAAAAAACCGTAAAGAATACGCAAGGTGCTATACAAAGAGGTATGCGGTAATATAGGTACTTAGGTGAGAGTACCTATTTTACCGCGCGTTCCGTTGTATTGTTGTGCGTAATTTTTTACTTTCGAACAATATTTATACAGCTTCCGTAAATGCATTTTTCGAGCAAATGTGTTGAAAAGTCTATTTTTTATGCTCTAGCTATAGTTGGTGCCAGTTAACATCGGAATAGAGATCATTAACACCTACCTACCAAGTTTTTGATCACAAAGTGATAACGACACTTTCTTTTTACCTAAATCGACCAATAGGCGATATTTGCTACATCGCTAGAGTATCATAATACCAGTCGGCTAGACGTACAGGGGTTGAGAATCTTGTGTTGTTCCAATTCGAATTTATTATTATTTTTTGCTAGAAAACTAATTTTATGCTTATAAATTTACTTGTGACGTAAACGCCCCCGCACCGTAACCATAATGTGCTGCACACCTGACGCGATGACCTCGTAAAACGAAAACGGTATAAGATCAGAATTATATTTTTTTCTGATGAGATAGTTTTTGTGATGTCATAATTATATTTAGATACTTATGGTTTTTCCGTCATGGGTGTCGTTTTCATGGTTTTTGGGGTCGTTGATTACGAAAATGAGCCCAAAATGAAAATCCAAGATGGCGTCCAAGATTTTTTTGGTTTTTCCGTCATGGATGTCGTTTTCATGGTTTTTGGGGTCGTTGATTACGAAAATGAGCTCAAAATGAAAATCCAAGATGGCGTCCAAGATGTTTTTGGTTTTTCCGTCATGGATGTCGTTTTCATGGTTTTCGGGGTCGTTGATTACGAAAATGAGCTCAAAATAAAAATCCAAGATGGCGTCCAGGATTTTTTTTAGTATTTCCGTCATGGTTGTCGTCCCAAGTAGCACAAAAGTACTTTATAACAGCATTTTTACAGTGCACATTGAAACCATCAGCTGCATAAGCTTGCTGTACAACAGCGTAGGCAGCGCATTCTCTGCTGATATAACTCTAATTTGGGCACAAATTATTCAGCACATAGCTGTATGAGAATTCAAATTATCAAATAATTGAATTATATCAACATCATATAAGCATTTATGTGTGTAACAGTCACACCAAGAGCTGAAAATTGCCTGAATAATAATACACGTGTTACCTATAATACAGCAAAAAAGACAAATGTGTACATTTTATATGCTTTTACACAGTTGAAAGTACACACTGAGCGAAATTGTGGAATGCAATAACTTTATTATTTATTTTTCTTTAATAGGAACTGTCAATTTGTTAAACATGAAGTGTATGTGTTGTGTGCAAGATCTCAAGTGCCATTTGTGAGAAAATAAATATAATTTCCGGTAAGTATAACTTCGATTTCTTCCTATTATGTCTGAAATCTTATTGGGGAGGTAACTTTACTGTGAAATACCATACATGTTTAGTTCAAAATATCATGCGCTCTCAAAATACCACTAAATATAGAAAAAAAACTATCTTAAATGGACAGTAAACGAAATAAATGTTATTGTTTTTTACAAAGAAATTGATAAAAAGTTGGTTACTTGTAAATTATTTGTAAACCAAATCAATCCCAATCGATATCTTCTAAAATAAACCAAAATAAAATGATAAAATTGTACAATACTTCACAGTCACGCAGCGAAAATGGCGGATAGCAAGTGAACAGGTTCTAATATTAATTTAATGCTAAGGTCTGTACGGGTGTTCTCAAGTGGCCTATAATTCCGCAAATAGTAAATTAGTTAAGTACTTGTGAGAAACAAATCAGCCATGGATCGTTATGAAGAGTAGTAGTGGTTCACATTTCGCGTTAGTTAACCAGAAAACCATATTATGGATCCAAGCTTTTAGGGTTCCGCTGTGGTTCTGATAAAACCATTTTTTTCCCTTTTTAGTAATTACTCGGCGACCACTACTTAATTTAAATTGTAGTTTAAATAGGTAGCTGTTATTCTAATTTAATTAAATAGATACCTAACACATTACTACTTATTTAATTATTCGATACAGGGAGAAATCTGTTATTTTATATTTCATGGAACAAACTACTAAATAATTATTATAAGTAATTCATAATATAAGTACCTACTTATGATTTTGTTGTTTTTACAGAACATGCCTAACAAAATCGTTCAGACAATAGAGGAGGTGTTGCCACTCTCTCAGTCGTTCCTGCACTGTGGGAAACTAAGGGAGTTCTACGATGGCCAACGAGAAGTACTAAATACCCCATGAAATTATTAAAAAATGAGAATAAATATTTCTTAATATGGCCCATTTTTTATTGAAATTCCTGTATTTTACCATGTATATCACAATCACTCGTATCTGAATCGTTAGGACAATCTCGTTCGTAATCATAAATATTACATACGGAACCCGTCTCGTCCAATATTCGATGCGCGCTTGCTTACTCTTGTATATAACTTTCGTGGTTGCATATAATTCGATCAGTAGATTAAATGTCTACGCAAGTTCAATTATTCAGCCCTAGACAAAATGGCTGCCAGATTTGCTGCTACGTAACTGCATAAAAGTCCACTAAGTTCTGTGTTGGCCTAGATAAATGCTGTTATTCGAGTGTATAGTAACACCTGATTATTAAAGTAAAAGTTTATTTGTATGCAGCATAAAGCATTAATTCTTTGTTAAATAACTTCACAATGTATCTGCTGACGTTATAGTAGTTCATATGTTCTCTCTTTAAATGCAACTGTTTTATAGTACACGCTTGGGTTTTTATTCAGGAAACTGCATTATTTGTGTTCACAAACATGCGCTCTTGCAGTTGATAGGGCACTGCACTACTAAACGCTGAATAACAGTGATATCTGTGGTATGTTTGTGGTGGTTAATAGATTTACAGTACAGAAGAAAGCATTAAAGTTAGCCTCGTTTTTTTTAAACAGCTGTTGCAGCCCAGGTGAACTCTAATAAGATTGTATAAACGCTTAGATTAACGCTGTGGGCCTTATGTGAACATGTGTAATGCAGTTCTGTGCTACCTGGGGTTTTCATGGTTTTAGGGGTCCCTGAATATGAAAATGAGGTCCAAACGAAAATCCTAGATGACGCCGAGGAAAATTTTTGGTTTTTTAATCATGGGTGTCGTTTTCATGATTTTCGGCGTCGTTGATAACGAAATAAGGTTAAAAATGAAAAACCAAGATGGCGCCGAGAAAAAAAATCGGTTTTTCCGTTATAGCCGTTGTTTTCATGGTTAAAGGATAAAGAAAATGAGGTCAATAATTATTTATTTCAATTAGGTCATTCAAAGGCACTTTTGAATGACGAATAGTGAAATGGATTCAATGATTTACCTTGCCTTTGGTTAAATCTGATTTCAACAAATCATTTTCATTTTCATTATCAGCGACCCGGAAAACCATGAAAACGACACTCATGACGGAAAAACCAAAAAAAAAACACCTTCAAGTAATAATAGGCGTGATGTTATGTTTACTCTACAGAGTAAACCTCAGTGGCCATTAAGTCGCGCAAGAGTCCAATCGTGCAAGTGTCCATTCGCGCAAGATTCCTTTCGCGCATAAGTCCGTTCGCGCAAAAGTCCATGTGCGCATATGTCTTTTCGCGCAAATGGGTGCGCGCAACAAGTGTTCTTTGCGTAAAGTCTTTTGCGCAAAAGTCTCAGATCCTAATTTTAAGATGTATAATTATATATTTATTTTATTAAAATTGTCTCAGTAAGTTAAAATAGTGTTAAAAACGAAAATAAAGTATTTAAATCAATTAATTTCGTAGGGTACGTTTGCTCGAATTCTTATTTTTTTGGGTTGTGCACTGTGTTATGTATGTGGGACACTGTGGATGTATTATGAGACTCAAGCGATATCAGTTTTGCGACAGGTTTGTACGGATGGAGCGACAGTATCGCTAATATTTAGATATCGGGATGAAAGTCGGAGCAATGACCTATATTCCGATGTTAACTGGCACCAACTATAGAGCATAAAGTAAAATCTTCGGCGAAGACCAAGGGTTTGCCTTGGTCTTCTTCGTCTTGGTCCAACAGCCACACGAACAACTTCTGCTTCATAGAATAACCTCTTTATTTTAATTCGTTTCGTTAGTATTCTAAGAACAAGGCAAGGATAGCAACAGCCAAAGTACACAATAAAACTTCATGAAATAAACTTATGTTTTTTATTTCGTTCATTCATTATTTTACACGTTGCCGTTTCTCTCACACTCTCACACTCGTCCATAAAACCCATTTTACACTCTAATTTATATGTCTCGCGTAAAATGGTGCGTTTTATGCACTTGATGTACAATCTACTATTATTACAATATTGACTACCAATCGCGACCACTAGACCAACAGGTTTTTCCCACCACGAATTTCTCAGTCAACAGCCACGGAGTCTGGATTCAGACCCGGTTGATGCCAAATGGGGCGCTCCCTATTACATGGGATTTAAACATAACTATCGAAATGTGGGTGTACTATTAGGTAAAGCTCTGTCTAACCCTTCGGTGATTATAGGCGTAATGGTTATGTACTTATGTATGAAATACAAGATGTGGCATGTTCTGGTTCATAATAAATTAAGGGTGCCAATGGGAGGGGGTCGAATCTAATAAACGCCTCATGTAATGGACGCACCCTAACGCTGCATAGTAACAATAAATAAATCTCTGCGCATAATCCGGTCTCCACATTAACATATGTCACAACGCCGCGTCAGCGTTCAGGCGTCACAGGTTGTGACACCCAACGTACCGACAACGCATCATGTGGCTTCTGATGGTATTTTCGGTTTTAGTAGTAAGTTTATAAACACCAACGTAGTGACATTCGTTCTTCATCCCAGGATGCTATCACACGGGATGAAAGAAGGCGGATGGGTGTTCCTGGCGAATTGTCACCTGGCATGCGCGTGGCTAGGGTCGCTTCGGGGTCTGGACAACCCCAAGATACACCCGCGCTTCCGGCTCTGGCTGTCCTCCATGCCCGACGACCATTTCCCGCTCGGGATACTGCAGCGGAGCATCAAGATGACCACGGAGCCGCCACAGGTACCAGTCACACCTACAAGATACACCCGCGCTTCCGGCTCTGGCTGTCTTCCATGTCCGACGACCATTTCCCGCTAGGGATACTGTAGCGGAGTATCAAGATGACCACCGAACCGCCACAGGTACCAGTCACACCTACAAGATACACCCGCGCTTCCGGCTCTGGCTGTCCTCCATGTCCGACGACCATTTCCCGCTCGGGATACTGCAGCGGAGCATCAAGATGACCACGGAGCCGCCACATGTACCAGTCACATCTACAAGATACACATGCGCTTCCGGCTCTGGCTGTCCTCCATGCCCGACGACCATTTCCCGCTCGGGATACTGCAGCGGAGCATCAAGATGACCACGGAGCCACCACAGGTACCAGTCACATCTACAAGATACACATGCGCTTCCGGTTCTGGCTGTTCTCCATGCCCGACGACCATTTCCCGCTCGGGATACTGCAGCGGAGCATCAAGATGACCACGGAGCCGCCACAGGTACCAGCCACACCTACAAGATACACATGCGCTTCCGCCTCTGGCTGTCCTCCATGCCCGACGACCATTTCCCGCTCGGGATACTGCAGCGGAGCATCAAGATGACCATCGTCTTTAATTTCTTGACTAGGGGTCTTTTAACAAATTGAACGGTCGACAGGGTTTAAAAGGCAATTTGGTCCGTCTCTTCGCGAACATAAACGAGGACCGTTTCGACGAGGCGACGCCGAAGTACCGGCGCCTCCTGTACTGCGTGTCGTTCTTCCACTGCACGCTCATCGCTCGCAAGCGCTTCCGACAGCTCGGCTACAACGCCGTCTATAGCTTCAACGACGCTGACTTTGATGTGAGTATACTATTGTGTTTGATGTGTGTGTGTGTGTGTGTGTGTGTGTGTGTGTGTTTGAGGACCCGAATGGCGCAGCGATAGTGAGGTTGCCTTACGTTTTTAGGATCCCGGGTTCGAATCCCGGTACGAGCAAATGATAGCATGGACATTTGTTCCCGAGTCATGAATCTATACTTATATAATATTATAAAGAGGAAAACTTTGTTTGTTTGGTTGTTTGTTTGGTTGTAATGAATAGGCTCAAAAACTACTGGACCGATTTCAAAAATTCTTTCATTGAAAGCTACATTATCCACGAGTAACATAGGCTATATTTTATCCCCGTACTCCCACTGGAACGGGAACTACGCGGGTGAAACCGCGGGACGTCCGCTAGTATAATATATATTAATAAGTTTGTATTGAATTAAACACTACAAAAACCACGAAACTAGCCTTACTACCCTTCACTCTCCCGGCACGGCTGGTCCCCGTGGGAGCAGTAGACCAAAACCCTCCATCAAAAACCAAGACAACTTAAAGAATAGAAAAAGCAAATACCTCTACATTGGCACATTGAATGTGAGATCACTGATTGAACCGTCGAGATTTACCGAATTAAAATATGCTATTGCTAAACTTAACTGGAATGTAATTGGACTATCAGAAATAAAACTTGCAGGCAAGGAAATAATAGAACATCAAGAATTTATCTTCATGTAATATGGACAAACCCATAACAGGAACGGTATTGGATTTCTAATAAAGAGAGAATTGAAAAATAACATAAAAGACTTTTTACCAGTATCCGACAGAGTAGCAAAGTTAAGCATATACATTGATGATAAAATAATTCATATTATCCAAGTGTATGCGCCAACAGAACAATCAACATCGGAGGACATAGATCGATTCTACGACGATCTCAGAAAAGCAATGAAAAACACGAACAGGTACACATTGATCATAGGCGATTTCAATGCACAGATTGGTTTGCCCACTAATGATGATAGAGATGTTATGGGATCGTGGGGATACGGGAAACGAAGTCCAAGAGGTCAGATTCTAATAAATTTTTGTTTTGAACATCAATTACATATTTCAAATTCCTACTTCAAGAAGGACCCGAACCGTCGATGGACTTGGATGCACCCTAACAGCGTTACACGAAATGAAATAGACTACATTATAACAAAGAACAATAACTGTATCCACAACGTCGATGTCATACCTATTACACATCCTACTGATCACAGACTGGTACGAGCATCACTCATACTTCACAACAAGCGCATTGCCTCAAGAAAACACTCGGAAAGAACAACATTATCGATATTGCGCCTCCAGAGCAAGAGTATTTGAAAGAAAAAATTTCACAAGAAATTAAAAACATGGAATTCATAAACATAAAGCACACTTACTCTACCTTAGTCACGAAAATTAAAAACATGAAAGATAAACTAAAAAACAACAAAAAGTGCAATGAACCTGTTATACAAGAAAACCTAGCAAGACTAATAAAGGAAAGGACTCTGTTAAAAGAAAAGAAAAACAAAAGTATAATAGAAAAGAAACATTTATCGGCATTATACAAATTAATTAGAAAGCAACTACAAAGGAAAACTAAAGAACGTAGATATAATATTATTGAGTATGAATTGGAAAAATTTGCATCCGTCAAAAGAGCTTATAAAAGACTAGATTCTAGTAAAAAATGGATTACACAACTTACAAAATACAGACATCAAGTAACGGACAGAAATCATATATTAAAAATTGCGACAGAGTTTTATGCTAAATTATATGAACATCCTGCCTCTCACGAAGACTCATTCCAAAATATGGAATTACTAAATACAGACAGTGTACCAGAATTTCTGGAGTACGAAATAAGCCACTCCATTCATCAATTAAAATCGAAGAAAAGCCCTGGAGAAGATCGCATAACAAATGACATATTAAAAGCCATCAGAGAGCCAATAACACCTCTTTTAACTGCAATATTCAATGAAATCTTGAAACAAGAGTCGATACCACCTGACTGGAATACGGCAATTATAACCTTACTCTACAAAAAAGGTGATCCAGGCCAAATGGACAACTACAGACCACTGAGTATGCTGCAGTCACTTTATAAATTATTTACAAGCCTAATATTAAAAAGGATATCGAAGATATTAGACGAAAACCAACCTAGCGAGCAAGCAGGATTCAGATCGGGCTTCTCTACAAACGACCATATTTTCACGCTAACACAGATTATCGAGAAGTACAATGAACACAATAAAGAGCTCTACGTGGCCTTTATAGACTATTCCAAGGCGTTTGACTCTATCTCCCATGAATCTCTATGGTGCTCTCTTTGCGAACAAGGAGTCCATATAAAGTACATAAAACTTTTGAAAGAAATTTACAAGAACAGCAGAGCCATCATTAAACTTGAGAAAAAGGGAGAGCCATTCAACATTCAAAAAGGAGTCAGGCAGGGTGATCCCATCTCACCAAATTTATTCAACGCCGTTTTAGAGCATGTCTTTAGACAGCTAAACTGGTGCGATGTCGGTATCAAAATAAACGGTGAGTTTCTCAACCATCTCCGCTTCGCAGACGACATTGTTCTGTTAAGCGAAACACATGCTGATCTTGAGCGCATGCTAAAGTCTCTAGATGAGGAGAGCCGAAAATGTGGTCTTCATATGAACGCTAAAAAAACATGCCTGTTAACCAATAGGGAACGTGCACAACGACGGTGCTGCCAACTGGCGTCGTCAATCCGAATCTTGTGCTCTATTAATGCTTGACATTGACTTTTCTAACAAGTAAATAGAATTAATTTTATAGTGAAAATTAAATAACTAATCATAATGCATTGCTGCATTTCTGGATGTAGGTACCAATACATCCACAAAAATTAAAATAAATCAATTAGCGTAAAATTCTATTACTTTCCAAAGAATACTACTATCATAGCATGTTTTGGTGAAAAACGCAAAAAATGGATAAACGCAGTAAAGAAAAATATTTGAAAACAACTTGTTTTTGTTACCTTCTGCATTGAAAAGGCCCTCAAAATCAACCGTCCATCCAAACATACCAGAACCATTTAAGTATACTTCACCATACACGTCGTGTTCTACTAGACCGCACTAAAGTTCAAACCGAATATCCCTCAACAGTTAATCAAAGACTCCACATGTACTCAGAATATAAACATGGTTATACCCACACTATTGTTTTTAGTTGCCTGCACTCCTTTGGTTTTTTAAGTTTTGTATCTAAATGCTACGGACTGCATTTGATTGATTGCTTCATCAAATGATTGTGAACTAATTGATTTGTTAGAGCCTGGAGATACTGTTCTCGCTGATAAAGGATTCCCTTCCATTATAACATGAGTTGAAAATAAGAAAGCTATCTTAGTTATGCCAGCCACCATGTCTTCATGCACCACAATTTTCATCAGAAAGTAAACGAAAGATATAAAATTCATATATTAAACATTTATATTTACGCTGACGATCGATATTGATAGACCGGAACTCATACTTTGTGCCTTTTAGCTTATTCAAAAATTATAATTGAAGAGATAATTTTGTTTACGTAACTTGAAAGCACGATGAGAAGTTTCCTTTTCTGTCCGCATAGTGTCTCTTTTGTCGATTAGTGCTGCCACCTATAGTTCCTGCACGTTCCCTATAGCATAAGAGTACCTACGATGATACAAAGCACATCAATTGCATACGTAGACAACTGTGTTTATCTTGGACAAAGCATTTCGTTTAACAGACCGACAGAAAATGAAGTAGATCGTAGAATAAACAGTGCATGGAGAAAATATTGGTCGTTGAAGGAAGTATTTAAATCACGCATCCCGATTCGCTTGAAAAAGAAAGCTATGGACACCGTTATATTACCTACTCTACTCTACGGTTGTCAAAGCTGGACACTAACAAAGGCAGTCACACACAAACTTCAAGCCTTCCAACGAGCAATGGAGAGGAGTATGTTGGGAATTAAACTCCGAGACCGTAAAAGAAGCAAAGACATACGGCAATGCACTAAAATAATAGATGCTGTAGAATTAGCTTGCAAGTTGAAATGGCGATGGGCAGGACACGTAGCCAGAGCGACAGATGGACGCTGGAGCGAGAGGGTTCTCCATTGGTACCCTCGCGATGCACCACGCACCCCAGGCAGACCCAGGCGTCGGTAGTGCGATGATATCGTGGCCGTGGCCGGCCCCACCTGGACTAGAATAGCCCAAGGTAGAGAAGAATGGCATAAGATGGAGGAGGCCTTCGCCCATAAATGGGCACCCAATAATAGTAATTTAACAATTGATTATGTAGCAAATTAATTTTATTTTATTTATTTAAATTGTTATTTTAATCTAGGACATCAATCTATTTATTTAAATTATTATTTTTTGTTTATTTAATTATTGTTAAAATGCACGTTCAATTATTACAAATGAATTTATTAGTTATATTTTTAAGAGATTATGTAACGAATTTTAAAATGTACATTTTTGGGAATAAAAGGCTTATATAATAATAGCTGTTGCCCGCGGCTTCGCCCGCGTGCAGTTCGGTAACTGTCCCACTGAATCATACTAAAGGGGTAAATAGTGTCCTACATGTTAATCCAGGTTATAAACTATCTATGTGCCAAATTTCATAATCAAAACAATTAATTATTATCATCAAAATCACCATCACTATCACAACCACGATCATTACCACAATCACCATCACTATCACAATCACCATCATCATCACAATCACCATCACAACCACCATCACTATCACAACCACCATCATTATCACAATCACCATCACTATCACAATCACTATCATTATCAGAATCACCATCACAATCACCATCACTATCACAACCACCATCACTATCACAACCACCATCACTATCACAACCACCATCATTATCACAATCACCATCACTATCACAATCACTATCACAATTACAATCACCATCACAATTACCATCACTATTACAATCACCATCACAATCCCCATTACCATCGCTATCACCATCATAATCACCGTTACTATCACCATCGCTATCACAACCACCATAATTATCACAATCATTATCACAATCACCATCACCATCACAATCACCATCACAATCACAATCACCATCACAATCTACATCACAATCACGATCACAATCACTATCACAATCCCCATAACCATCGCTATCATCATCACAATCACCGTTAATATTACCATCACTACCACTACCACCATCATTATCACAATCACCATCACCATCACAATCATCACAATCATCACAATCACAATCACCATCACAATCACAATCACTTTCATCATTATAACAGTCATTATCATCGTAATAACAATCATCATCATCACACAATCTCCATCCTCGTCATCACAATCATTATCATCGTTATCACAATCGTTATCATCTTGATCATAATCCTCATGATCCTAATCACCATCACAATCACCATCACAAACACCATCAGAATCACCATCACAATCACCATCATAATCACGATCACTATCACTATCACTATCACTTTCATCATTATAACAATCATTATCATCGTAATCACAACCATTATCATCGTAATCACAATCATCATCACAATCTCCATCCTCGTCATCACAATAATAATCATCTTAATCACAATCATTATCATAATCACAATCATTATCATAGTCACAATCATTATCATAATCACAATCATTGTCATAATCACAATCATTATCTTAATCACAATCATTATCATAATCACAATCATTATCATAATCACAATCATCGTGATCACAATCACCATCACTATCTTGTGATAGTGGTGATTGTGATGGTGATAGCAATGGTGATGGTGATTGTGATTGTCAATCACCATGATCATCATCGCAATCATCATCATTGTTATCACAATCATTATCATGGTAATCACAATCATTATCATCTTAATCACAATCATCATCATCACAATCTCAATCTTCGTTATCATAACCATCACTATCACCGTCACAATCACCATCACTGTCACAATTATCACCACAATCACAATCACTATCACAATCATCTTCATCGTTATCACAATCATCATCATCGTAATCACAATCATTACCATCGTAATCAAAATCATCATCGTCATAATCGTCATCATCATCATCGCAATCATCATCATCATTATCACAATCATCATCATCGTAATCACAATCATTATCATCACAATCATGATCATCATCATTATCACAATCAGCATCATCGTTATCACAATCATCACAATAAATCAACAATAACCCTGTATAGAAGTCGAATCCGCCATCTTCTGGATCTCAAAATAAATGCCATTTTCGTAATCAGCACCCCTGATAATCTCGGTATCGACACCCATATTGATTTTTAGACATTTCAACCCAATCGCACCCCAACAGGGAATGATGGTATTTCAGGTCCGCCTCATTAAATCTTAAAATCGTTGTTTTTGTAATACACCCGACACAATTTACCATAAAAACAATACCTATGTTGAATTTCAGGCTTTGTTACCCCATTTCCCCCTTTAGGGGTTAAATTCTGAAAAAACCTGAAACACAAATGTTAACTCATTTATCGATAGGAGTACTCCCGTTAAGTTTCGAATAATGTTATGAATAATCCTATTTCCCCATGTAATCTTTGGACCCCCGTTTCAACCCCTCAGGAGGTGAATTTTGAAAAATTCTTTCTTACTGCACCCCTAAACCTCATAAAGAATCTATATGCCAAATTTGGAATCTCTAGACTCAGCGGTTTGGGCTGTGCATTGATTTTTTGACTTTGTCACCCCTTTTCCCCCTCTTAGGGGTTGAATTCTGTAAAAACCTGAAACCCGTTTCTACTCATTTATTAATAGGAACACTCCTGTGAAGTTTCGAATAAAATAGTCAAACTAATCTTGTTTCCCCATACAAACTTTGGAGCCCCGTTTAACCCCCTTAAGGGGTGAATTTTGAAAAATCCTTTCTTAGTGCACCCCTAGACCACATAAGGAACCTACTTGTCAAATTTGGAATCTGTAGACCCAGCGGTTTGGGCTGTGCGTTGATAGATGAGTCAGTCAGTCAGTCAGTCAGTCAGTCAGTCAGTCAGTTTCTTCTTTTATATATTTAGATATAATATAAAGTTTGTATTTACGAACAAAAAAGTATATACAGGGTGTTAGTGTTAATACAGTTACCCTTTAAACCAGTTAATTGGTTTCATTAATATAACCTAAAACCAATGAAAAAAGCAACCTTTTTTTTAAGGTTATAAACTACCCGTGTGCCTAATTTCATCCGAATCCAGGCAGTAGTTTTTGCGTGATAGAGTAACAAACGTCACGAACTTTCGCATTTATAATATTAGTGGGATTATGTTCGTTGGCGCGTGTACCTAGGATGGCTTGTCCGGTCGTACTTAGTAAGAAGTTGCTGTAGCTTTCAAAACAAGGAGACATGTCGTTGATTTTTCAGCTCTACGACATACCGATTTCTTCACCTGGAAAAATATTCCTGATTGACTTGAAGCGTTTACTTTTTCGCTAATGTTATTAATGCGAAATTAAGTCTGCTACCTTTTCACGCTTTAACGGCAAAACAAAATTTAACATTTTACAATTGCACACGGATACCTATCCCACGGTTCCCTCTCATTGAGAGGAGGCCGTGTCCCAGCAGTGGGAACATTATAGGCTGATGATTACCTACCCCTAAGTCTGACAACCAGTCTTACAAAGGGGTATCGTATTACCCAGTACTAACTGGGTTGTGGAGGTCAGATAGGCAGTCACTCCATGTAAGTAATACTGGTATTCAGCTGCATCCGGTTAGACTGGAAGCCGACCCCAACATAGTTGGGAAAAGGCTAGGCAGATGATGATGACCTATACCACGACCTGGGGTACCGGATACTTTCATCCCGTACAATAGTACTATCGAGGACACTCCCGCCTGACCACCACTAAGCTCATTTTTGCTTGCACTCGTAACATAAAAACGCTCTCTAGCCCCGCCCCGTTGACTTTGTGTAGAAAAAATGAATGAAAAGATACCGAATCGGCCGAGCGCATTGACGACGCACACCAAACGAGAGTTATTTTGCGCGCCAAAGTTGAGGCTTTCCTAATAGGCCCAAACTTTAAGGGGGCGTGGCTCGGCGCGTTCGCATGATTTAAGCGAAAAAAAATTAAAATGGTCAGGCGGAAAAGACCCCGATAGTACCCTATGTTCTCGTGAGAAAGAAAGAAAAAGCATTTATTAGCCCGCACAGGACAAAACACAAATTAAAATGGTTTAATTAACAGTACAACAAATAAAAAAAATCAAAGAGAAGCAGCGGGCTAAAGCTATCCTCCATACATGTAAAGTTGGTTTACTGACGATAATTTTACGTGATGACGTAAATATTTCATGATATTATTGAACTTCAATAACAAAACTTTATTCACCCCCTTAAGGGTTAAAATTCTAACAACACCGTTGCGCTAGCTTCCAACCATACGCCTAGATAATATATTTTGTGATTTTTACTTCGAAAATTATGGACTTTCCATACACAACTTCATCCCCTTTTATAACCCTTAAAAACGCTGAGACATGTGTAAATTAATTTTCAATCGTCAGCCTAAACAGAAAATTTTATGATCCTAACTTTAAAACTGACGTACTTTCATACAAACTTTCAACCCCTATTTAACTCCCTTATGGGGTTGAATTTCGAAAATCCTTCCTTATTCCTTGTCTACATTATAAAGGGAACCACTGTGCAAAATTTCAGTTTTATAAGTCCAAGGGTTTGTGCTGGGCGTTGATCGACTGGCGCGCGGAACGGTGTGACACATTTTCGTGCGTGCAGCCGGTGTTCATTGATTTATAAGACGTTATCACGTATTGACGTCTCTGATACCTTCAAATTCATTATAGAATGAATTCGCAGGTATCAGAGAACCTGCTAGCGAACTACCTGGAGGAGTACGAGGACGTCCCGTGGGACGCGCTGCGGTACCTGTTCGCGATCATCAACTACGGCGGCCACATCACCGACGACTGGGACAAGAGAGTGCTCATCGCCTATATCAACCAGTTCTTCAACGAAGACGCGCTTGAAACACCCTTCTATAGGTCAGTCGATGTTTTTTTACAAGCTTTCACATAGCTTCATCACCATCATATTTATTATTAACTAGTTATTCATATTTTTTTGTAAACTCGCCATGAACATTTAAAAAGCAGGCAAAAGTAGATGACAAAACTATTATCTACAGCCTTTTCACAGTTATTTAAATCATTCCCATTTTATTATAATTTTGTCCACATCTTTTCTTATCTACGTCGTCGATTCCCGCTGTATCCATTCGCAAAACAAAAGACATCTGTTTAAAAAATCACGCTTCTCTCTTCTTCTATTATGGACATTTGCGCGAACGGACCTAATGGCCACTGAGGTTTACTATGAAAAAATCAAATCTGTATGGTTCTTTCTGCAAAAGACCATCTCAGACACTAATCTGCATAGTCCTCATGTGAATTGAGCAAGATTATGTTTGGACTTAAAAAGAGACTATGACCTCTGAGTTTGTTTCGGCTAGTGTTTCTTCTCAGAGTAGTCAGGTACGAAACACCGGCCCCATCTAGTTTTAAAAAATGACATGTAAAAGTGTTTGTAAAAATCTAGTTCATTTTAGTTAATAGTTTTTTTCATTTATCATTTAAAACTATTTAAACTACGCGAAGATATGGCGAGTTAAACTATAAACGGGGTGTTTACACCGAAAACTACGGACGGACGGGCGCGCCCGCTAGCTGGCGGTGTAGCCTGCGCTTGAGTTTTTGGGGGTATGAAGAACAGGGTGTAAAGCTCTTCATCCCCCATAAAGCAGGGAAGATCCTCCGACCAGACAGGTGTTATGTCTGGTGGGCTACTGCCCATCAGTTGTTGTCGGGTTCTTGTATACAATCTTATGTCGCGGATAACTTTACTTGCGCGATGTAGGATTCTGACGTGTTTCGCAGTTAGTTCATCATCTTTCTCATAGATGGCGCTGTAGTAATTTTCATTCCATGTAGCAGTAGTACTTTTTAGTGCCGCTACAAGTTATTTTCCACTTTATTTGACAAATCTTTGCACTGACTGGACAGGTCCACTCTTTGTGTGGTTCTTTCTTCAAAATACCATCTCTCAAGATGATGTCTGGACCTTATGGGCCTGCGCAGACGACAGACTATCCGTGACGCACTTTTTAGTCTGTAAAATAGTACCTAAGCAGTAATGCATACGACGCGCAAAAAGTCCGGCGGCTAAAAATTCCGTGTCATTCTGTCTGGCAGATCACGCCGCGCCGCGCCGCACAAAAGTGCGCGAAAAAAATAGAACTTTTGCTTCAACGCGCGCTAACGCAGACGACGCACACTTTTAGTATGCAATCTCCACTAGAATAGAATGATCGAAGATGTGCTTCGTGTGCGTTGAGTCTGTGTAAAATCCCCGACGGACTTTTTGGATGCCATGCAGACATTTTGTGCGCCACAGACTCATCTGCACAAAAAGTCTGTCGTCTGCGCAGACCCTAAAAGAGTCTATGACGAGTTTGTTTGACTGTTTCTTCTCAGACTACATGAAACACCGGCCTCATAAAGTTAAGTGATGTGTAATAGTGTTTGTAAAAACCTAATTGCGAAATAGACATCATTTAAAATATCATTATCAGTTATAAATAAAAACATAATAATATGATTTTGCACAAAGAATGATTAATATAAGGATATGCATGCATATCCTTGCTTGTTAAATTTTAACAAGCAAGGATATGCATGCATGCATATCCTTGCTTGTCCTAAGGACATATCGCTGCCAATTCGGTCTCTGCTGATCCTTTGAAGGTTTGAAATGGTAATGTGTTTCAAGTAACCGGGTGTAATTAACGTTTAACTGACTTGAAAAATAAAACTAAATATATGTTATTAGCACTTTATTTTGAAACAAAACGTACAGCAATTTTAGCAAAAATTTAAAAATGTGAGAGAGGACTTGAAAATATTTTCCGATTATTTTAGGTTAGACGACATACTGTTATCGGGTTCCAACAAATCGGTGACACTTTGACAGAGTAGTTGAGGTTTGGCGTAATCAGTTACTAGATGACCAAGGTGCCACAACCCACCTGAATCTATCATTTACATCGTGAATGTTCCCTTTATGGCCCCAAAGTAGTCTGTCTCCTGCACTGTCCTTTTTCACTTCCAATTTGAGTCCTTGTCCATGATGAACATTAATTATTATGAACACCAAACTACCATCATCTCCAATCACAGGCTCCAAGTAAAACTTATATCTGTCATTACCAGAATCTTCCTCATTCATCGTCGCTCCCCAACATTTTCTGTCTCCGTAACCGTCCACTTCGTCGTCCATTTTCATAAACATATTGCGATGAACGTTGTTCAGTATAAATGTGAGTTTGTCTCTGTTACACGTCGGTAAGAACTTCCAGCTCAACCTGTCGCTACTTCTGGGCAATGCCCCGTCACCCCAAATAGCTCTATAATTGTTCTTTGAATCAGGGTTCCAATTTAGTTTCAAAGCCTGATAGTATACCTTATTGACTATTGTCACTGCGTCTTCGTTGATGATGTGTTCGAACTCCTTGGGGAAATAATTGCTAACAACATCTTTAGCGCCACCGTGCCACAGGGTATACGCGTATGTCATAACGTTTCGTGGAACAGAGCTGATAAGTTTATTTACAATTTCTTTAATGGCTTCGCCCACACTTGCGATTACGAAGCTTCTACTCAAATTTACTGCACTGTCATAGTTACCGTTAACGACGTTATTGTACAATGTATCCTTAAGCGCAACTATATCATTTTTATTGAGAAAAGCCATGTGACTATTATAGTACGTTAAACCTTGAAGTTCGCTAGGCAGGGTGGCATCTTCACAAGAAAACAATCCTTTTTTCTTCAATGCAACGGCGAGCTCTGATATCTCTTGCGATTCACCATGCACGCCGTACACGACCACCTTGCCGTGATCGTTGTTGACGATGCGCGCGATGTCCTTGACGCAGTTGCTGGTGATGCGCTCTCCCGCGACGGTCACGGTGAGGACTGAGTTGTCCTTGATGTATGCGCTGGTGTCGCAGTCGGTGTAAGTAAGGACGGGGATCCTGTTCGGTATCTTCTTGTCCCTGTCCGGGCCGCTGCTCACCAGTCTATATTGATGGTTGACGTTGAGGCAGTTTGGGAAGCCGCTAATGCCTCCTCCGCAAACAACCCTACCTTCGCCCCAGAAGTCAACATGTGGAATCAAGTTATTGAGGGAAACAGGTATTTTCACCAATTTGTACTCGCCTTGGTAAGGAAGCTCGGAGTAGGGGAACACCTGGTCAATGTTGGTGCTGTAGTTTGGTTCGTCGGCAAGCTTCCAGACGGTTAAAGAATGCATTTTGGGGTTTAGTGCGTAGATGAATCTGAAAATAATTGAAATAATTATTAAAAACATAATGAATGGATGTTTTGTACTGTTCCACGCGAAAACTTCTCAACGGATTTGAAAGTGATTTTCCACATAGGCAGTTCATAACAAAGACTATCCGCGGGAGAATTACTGAACTCCACGCGGACAAATCCGCGGGATAGGCTAGTCATTAAATAAATAAATGAAAACTATTACCGAAACCAAATATACAGTCCAACGACTACTAAATTAACTATTTATAATTTAATTCAAACAAAAACATACTTTTGAATAAAAAAAACCGGCCAAGTGCGAGTCGGACTCGCGCACGAAGGTTTCCGTACCATTATCTATACAATAAACAAAACTGCAAAAAATCACGTTTGTTGTATGGGAGCCCCTCTTAATAATTTTATTCTGTTTTTAGTATTTTTTGTTATAGCGGCAACAGAAATACATTATCTGTGAAAATTTCAACTGTCTAGCTGTCACGGTTCATGAGATACAGCCTGGTGACAGACAGACGGACAGACAGCGAAGTCTTAGTAATAGGGTTCCGTTTTTACCCTTTGGGTACGGAACCCTAAAAAGAAATCAAAACATATAAAACAAAATTTAAAATAAAATGTTGTCCCACACTAGGAATTTTGTATAGATAACAATGAAAGCTACTCACCAAATTGAAGTACTACCGATACTGGTATAAATGCTCAGCGTTTAAGGTTCTTATATACTAAATGAATTAGGAATCTAGGCATGCAAGTTTATCAGTTCGGGAAACCGCAATAATACCGTGGGAACACAATCAAAATAATGGGTAACTTCGGCCGCAAAACGATAAGAGTCTAAGATAACACAATACCTAATTAAGTCCCAGCGTACAATCTGGGGAATTTGTTCACTATTTCTTCTTGCTAAAACAACATTTGTTGGTCTAAAACTGCGCAACTTGCATGGTACCGTTGTTGGTAGCGCAAAGGTCATATTGTCTTACATGAACTTAGTCGAGGCCTTTTGCAAACTGTGGCAGTATACCACCAACCCAACCACTTCCTGCAGGTTCTAAGCTTCCATGGAAGTCCACTTGGAAGTCCTCGAACCGTCTCCCAACCCAAGGACGAATACCACATCTTCGAAATAACTCTGGATGATTAAAAAACAAACTAGTTTACAAACACGCCAATAGATAGCGCTAGTCAATCCCAATCGATACCGATGCATTGTAATGATTGTGATCATATCCCACAGATAGCAGGATCATTCAGATTATCTATACTATCTATACTAATATAATATTATAAAGAGGAAAACTTTGTTTGTTTGTTTGTAATGAATAGGCTCAAAAACTACTGGACCGATTTAAAAAATTCTTTCACCATTAGAAAGCTACATTCATCCTGAGTAATATAAGCTATATTTTATCCCCGTAATCCCACGGCAACGGGAACTACGCGGGTGAAACCGCAGGACGTCGGCTAGTGGAAAATAAAATAGTTGGTTATTAATTAGAAAAATGAATCCACCAACGAATAAGAATAAATAAGTTAGACCGTCTTGCGGCCACATATTATATTGACCCATAACTACGCCAATTCGACCCACGGCTGTGAAAAGACTGTAGATCCGTCTTCCACGTTTCCTGCTCATAACCTCGTCGTTTATGTATCCCGCAGATTGGCCACGATCCCGTCGTACCACATCCCGCGGGACGGCTCGTGGGAGTCGTACCGTGACTTCTTGGACCTCCTGCCCGGCTCCGAGCGCGCCGAGTCCGTCGGACAACACGCGTCCGCCGACGTGGCAACTCTCGCGCAGGTACACTAACGAGCACCAATATAACAGTGGCTATTTAGTCACCTGCGTGGAGGAGGAGCTCGTGGCTAATAACTGCTGCTCAGGGCGAGCTTCAGGTTAAGCCGCGCTCGCCTAGGTTGGTCCGTCGATAGGTGATCATCAATTAGGGGCCGCCTCCACGTGTGAGAGAATCGCGGCGATATTTTCGTATAGAAATACGTTAAATCGCCGCGATTCGCTTGCTCGTGGAGGCGGCCCCTTAGAGCTTTTACACACTATAGTCACGTCCGTCTTAAGACAGACTATTGCTAAAGGGAATTAATAGTTTGTCTCGCTCGCACTAGTAGGGAAATAGTCTGTGTTAAGACAGGCTATAGTGTGCGAAAGCCCTTACCTACCGAGATTCCTTCGTGCCTGTGAAAGCACGTTAAGGCGTTGGTCCCGACTTTCATTTGTAGATCTTTGACAGCCCTTGAGTCGCTACTGGTAGTCGCTTCATGTAAAATACTGGTATTCTAAAACTTACACTGTCACTTCGGGATATCTTCCGTGATCGCGGGACTCATCCCGCAACCATGGCGGCTGCAACAACATTATTTTGTCAACGAAATTACATTCTAACAGATTGTCTTATAATTGGCTTTAACAAGTGTGGTTACTTTGTGACTGTATTGAATAACGTTTTTGTGAAGTGCACGTCGGCTGAACGATTGGCTGCTGCGCTGCGTGTCGCGGGTTCGATTTCCGCATGGAACAAATATTTGTATGGCCTATAGGTAATAGTTGTTCCGGGTCTGGCTATTTGTGTATGTGGACGCACGATACAGGACAAATTCCAAGTGTGGAGAAAAGTAAAAAAAATATATATTTACATCTGTGTTTGGGTCATAGGATTACACCATTCTACCAAATTTCACCTGATTTGGTCCAGTAGATTCGGAGCAAATTGCGTATGACAGACGGACGGACAGACAGACAGACGCACGAGTGATCTTAAAAGGGTCCCGTTTTTATCATTTTTTGTACGGAACCCTAAAAAAGACACTGGTATTTGACGAACACGTTTCAATCATTTTAAATTTGTCTTTTAAGGGCTATATATTCCTCAAATGGCTTAGCATGATCCTCCGTTACGCCTAAAATACTACAGCATTAATTTTGAAATAAATATATGGTAAAGTTGAAGATTAATACTAAGTCTCTATGTGTGCCGAAAAAACGATTCCATAAACTTTTCTCGATAGAAAAAAAAATTCCAAAGTTAACTCCAAATCGAACAATAAACCGCTGGTATTCAAAAAGTACTTCAAATTAGATCATGAAACATTTGCATATTAACTGAACTAACTATAAAGCAGGTCTCATGTGTTTTTTTTTTTTAGTTCAATCAATAGATTTTTTGTAAATCGCAAAAAACCACTAATTTCGCACTATTCGGCCGCAGTGACTGACGTAACAACCGCTTTGTAGTGCAAGCTGATTAGAACTTTATTCTAACAGTATTTCAGACGAAGTTTGAACCACCACAACCACAACTTTGTGCTGGGCTCGCGTCCCTTTCATAGAGAGGAGGCCTGTGTCCTAGCAGTTTAAAGCTCAAGCGAGATGATCTGGTTCGAGGTGGCGCAGGAGAAGAGTACCTGTAACCTGGATGGGGAGGCCTTGGCCCCGCTGCCCAGCAGAGGGGCACACAAGGCTAATAAAAGGGCTCGAGTCGCTGCTGATCCCGTGCAATGCTTATAAGTTTGCTTAGTATTGAGGCTTCAGTCCGTTTGTTTCATTTGTTTGTCAGGACGCGCTGATCATGTGTTCGACCCTGTTCGCGCTGGCGAGCTCGGGAGGCGGCGGTGCGGGCGGCGGGGAGGATCAGAAGGTACAATATCTTCAAACCATTGTTCTTAATTGATGTTTTCAAACATACAAATGTCAAGTTTATGCTAGTGAGAATTATGTTGCTTTTAGAATAAGTGAAGGTACTACTAATTAAAAATGTTATCAAGATAATTATAATATATTAGATTAGATAATAAAATTGTAGCTTGTGCTAACTAAACGGGTTGGATAGTTGTTGAAAAAAAAACACTTGAAAAATAATTCGCGGATATTGGGTAGAGGGGTAATGGTATTAAACGAATTTACTCAAAATAGTTGCAGGTGAAAATCAGCCTGATAATGGACGACACGAGAAACAACATCAAGTGGTCAAGCAAATCACTAGAGGACAACATGAACACTGTCCATTTTTTAGACTCGTCTCCGTCCTTTGAGTGAAAGCTTAGATTTATCAACAAACTTGTTTCCATCAGGATTATTGAAGAGAGGAAATCTGAAATAATAAAAATCGAACCTACAAAGCACCTAGAACGCAATACATAATTTTATTCTGGAATATGTGAGGTTAAAGAAACAAGTTCGTCAGCTTTTCCAGGAAACTGCAATTCTGAAACAAATTGTAGATTGGAAACTCAACTTGGAAAAACAATATAGATACCATCGAGCCGGAAAAACAATGTGAAACGATGACTAACGGATGATGTTCACCAAAGTCCGCTCACACTTCGTCCTAGAAATGGAATGGGCAAAGAAAAAATTAAACCACTGGCACAGGCTGTTCCAGACTTGGAAACTAAATTAGATAACCAGTCAGCGGAAATTACAAAGGCATGCAAAATATCAGGATTCCCAACTCAACCTCAACATATTTGATACAGCTTGTGACAACCCAAGTAACATAGAGAATGCTGTAGGAACGAGGATCAACCATTGTCTCGTTGCAAATAGTAACTGCAACGTTCGGAACAACGATAACGTGCCACGAGTAACAATGAAACTGTAGTCGTCTCTAGATCAAAGCGAACATCCTTAAAAGAAGTTGATACAAGCAAGATATTCTTATTTTGTGATAAACAGTGCCTTTACCTTTTGAACGCCCACCAGGTATAAAGGCACTCGCGTGCTCTCCAAGCCAAGCCACAATTTCAACGACAATTCAGATATTTGTGTCGTTTGGCTTACAGGGCACGCGCTTGCTTGTCACGTATATGTGACTATAGCGGTCAAAATACTGAAGAAATCGAGAGAAAGAACTCCATATAGACAGTACCGGTTAATATCTTTCATCGAACCTAATGCATCGACGAAAGAAATACTAAATTGCACTCAAAAACACAGTATATTGGGACTGGCATACGCAATGCGGTTAAATGTCCCCAAATAAAGAAAAAAAAAAAAAACACAGTATATAGCAGTCGCAGCAACTCAGGAGAAATAACTTCTGTGTTACACATCATGTGGGAACATCAAAGGCTGCTTATGTTAATAATAACGTGTGTTGTTAGGTGGACGAGCTAGCCAATGAGATGCTGAACAAGCTCCCGAACAAGATAGACGTGGAGACCACGGAGCGTATGATGGGCCCCGAGATTGTGATGCCCATGTGCGTCTCGCTGCTGCAGGAGATCGGCTACTACAACACGCTCATCACCATCATCATATCGGGGCTCAAGGTAAGAAAGCAAGAAATAAAGTAAATTACGAACACGCAACATCATCATTCTCAGTTTATTTGGGGTCTAGCATTCACAAAACATCGAATTAGTAAAATATTATGTTCTATTTTTTATTCTAATAATATTGTTGCCGACTGTGGGTACCTTCTTATATCACCAATGGGGACGGCAACTGTATAACTAATGGCGCTAGCAGCGCTTGAACCAAATATCGTCATTAGTTGAAAATCTGTCAACGTCATTTTATATTTCAAAATAGTTTGACCTCATTGGTGAGATTGGGTCTAAACTATGGACGCGCCATCTACAATCAGCTTTGAACAGCCTTCCCCATTAATAACTATTTATTAAAGTGCTAGTCGAATAACTTATTCTCAAACAAATTATTATGTCCTTCACGTGTGATTTACATTTCGATCTCAACTTAAGCTAAGCTTACCGAAGTTGGTCCGTGGATACGTGACCATACTGATCGATCTTCATGCTCGGATCTTTGATGCAGGAGCTGCGACGCGCCATCGAAGGTCTGGTTGTGATGTCAGAGATGCTAGAGACCATGTACTCGTGCATCTTTGAGGGCAAGACCCCTCAGTTTTGGCTTAGAGGTAAAATAAAGATCGATAAAAATTAAATCCATTGCGATAGAGCCTCCACATTTATTGTCCCGGTAGATTTTTACACATTTCAGTTGAAAACGGAATAATATGAGATGAACCAGCAAATAAAATAAACTCTAAGGCCAAAATGTTAGTCGAAATTGACATGAACACACATCATAATAGTAAGTTATACAAAAATTTAAGAAAAGAGAAGTTAATTCGAGGGACTAAGTTGGATCCCGAAAGCATCGAAGGATTCTAGATTAGAATCCTGAGCGGAGCGAGGACGGAGGAAGAAGGAGATACCTTGTTATTTATTGACTGCGAGAAAATAAATAGTAGTATAGTATTTATATTTATCACATTTTATTTAATCTAAAAGATGTTGCTTTCGACTAACTTCACGCAGAGTAGCCTAGATTAATATTGATTGATTGATTAGTATAGTTTTAGCTATTTGACTAAACGTTTAACAAAATGCACTCATACAGATATCGTATTTTCGTCCGCATTTGCGTGAATGAGTCACACCAACGATTTTTGTTATCAGCATGTCAAAAAAATAGATAACTCGAGAAAAAATAAAGTTTTTATTTTTTTCCTATCTTCAAAAATTGCTGAGATATTAAACGTTAAAGTACGGCCTCCGCGGCAAAATCCACATAGCGACCGCGCTGACGCGTGACGTCATGTCCTGCGCTGCGAATATTTTTAATTAATTAATTTAATAACTGGTCTCCGAGGTGGCGCCGGAGAAGAGTACCTGGAAGGATATGGGTGAGAACTTTGCCCAGCAGTGGGACATTCAAGGCGAAAGAAGAACAAATGAAAATAATAACAATAATATTTAAACATAAACACTTAAAATAATAAGTGCAAACCGCTTTACAAATCAGATTTTATGAACATAAAAGCTCCGCATCACCCGCAATCGGACATGATACCTCGACGTGACGTCATTGAAGTAGCTCGCGAAAGAACGCAAACTTAAAAAAGCGGTGAAATTTACAACGAGAAATCTTGACCCAATTTCGATGAAAAAAAAAAACGATTGTTATTTATTTGCACGATTATGCGCATTAAATATGCAAAACTTGTGTAATATTATTTTGATGTGTTGATGTGACTCTGTAGAGTAAGTTTAGAACATGTAAATGTCAATCAAACTCCGTCTGTCCGAAATTTCGAAACAAATGGAGCCGTGGTCAGAAACGTGCGACGCCGACGTTTTGGCCGTAACTTCGTTTTATCGTAGAATAAGAGTAGACCCCTGACCCGCGTTAGTTTTTGCGGTAGCTTTTTAGCTTAAATTGGCATGTGGCGTGCAGGTCGTCCGTCCATGAAGCCGCTGGGCGCGTGGTGCCGCGAGCTGTTCCGGCGCGGCGCGCACCTGCAGGCGTGGGCCAACGCGCCGCGCGGGCCCCCCACGCTGTGTTGGCTGCCGGCCTTTGTGGCGCCCACCGGCTTCCTTACCGCCGTCATGCAGGTACTGCTGCTAGCGCCTTTGTGGCCCCATCGGCTTCCTTACCGCCGTGATGCAGGTACTGCTGCTAGCGCCTCTGTTGCGCCCACCGGCTTCCTTACCGCCGTCATGCAGGTAATGCTGCTAGCGCCTCTGTGGCGCCCACCGGCTTCCTTACCGCCGTCATGCAGGTACTGCTGCTAGCGCCTCTGTGGCGCCCACCGGCTTCCTTACCGCCGTCATGCAGGTACTGCTGCTAGGGCCTCTGTGGCGCCCACCGGCTTCCTTACCGCCGTCATGCAGGTACTGCTGCTGGCGCCTCTGTGGCGCCCACCGGCTTCCTTACCGCCGTCATGCAGGTACTGCTGCTAGCGCCTCTGTTGCGCCCACCGGCTTCCTTACCGCCGTCATGCAGGTACTGCTGCTAGCGCCTCTGTGGCGCCCACCGGCTTCCTTACCGCCGTCATGCAGGTACTGCTGCTAGCGCCTCTGTGGCACCCACCGGCTTCCTTACCGCCGTCATGCAGGTACTGCTGCTAGCGCCTCTGTGGCGCCCACCGGCTTCCTTACCGCCGTCATGCAGGTACTGCTGCTGGCGCCTCTGTGGCGCCCACCGGCTTCCTTACCGCCGTCATGCAGGTACTGCTACTAGCGCCTCTGTGGCGCCCACCGGCTTCCTTACCGCCGTCATGCAGGTACTGCTGCTAGCGCCTTTGTGGTGCCCACCAGCTTCCTTACCGCCGTCATGCAGGTACTGCTGCTAGCGCCTCTGTGGCACCCACCGGCTTCCTTACCGCCGTCATGCAGGTACTGCTGCTAGCGCCTTTGTGGTGCCCACCAGCTTCCTTACCGCCGTCATGCAGGTACTGCTGCTAGCGCCTCTGTGGCGCCCACCGGCTTCCTTACCGCCGTCATGCAGGTACTGCTGCTAGCGCCTCTGTGGCGCCCACCGGCTTCCTTACCGCCGTCATGCAGCTACTGCTGCTAGCGCCTTTGTGGCGCCTACTTTTTGTGTTCAGTTACTTGGAGTATCATTTTTTGTTGCTTTATCGTGTTAAGATATCGATACCGTCACGTCTGGAAAATTTTGCTAACTGTTTATTTGACAATTTATGTGCACACTAAAATACAGAAAAGAAGAAAGCAACTAATTAAATGGGTTGGAATATTTTTGCGGTATCAATATAATTAATACAAACAAGTATTGTAAACTAACAGTTACAATCTTCGCCGACAGTGCAACTTTACCGTAAGTGTACGGCTACCCTCAAAATATTCGTACTTCTACGACCTTCATCAGCTGAATACCAGTATTTTACATGGAGCGACTGCCTATCTGACCTCCGCAACCCAGTTAGTACCGGGTAATACGATACTCCTTGGTAAGACTGGCTCCTACGACCTTGTGTATCTATATAATATTTGCTTTAGGTCGACTTTGTGGTTCATCGAATGCTGCGCTATTGGCTTAGTTAACCCAGATTAATAATAGACTGGGTTTGCAGACGACGGCTCGCGGGGAGAGCTGGCCCATCGATACGTTGTGCTGGGAGTTCACCGTCATGCCGCTGGAAGAGGCCGGCTTCGTGCGCCCGCCGCGCGACGGCGGCGTCTACGTCAGGTACGCTACACCATTCCGACGGCACTACGAGTGTTCGCCGTGATCTATCGGCACTACGTCAGGTACGCCACACCATGCCGACGGCACTACGAGTGTTCGCCGTGATCTATCGGCACTACGTCAGGTACGCCACACCATGCCGACGGCACTACGAGCGCTCGCCGTGACCCATCGGCTGTCGGTATAACGCGAACAGAAAGGCGCGAGCAGTGCTCTTTGTGCCGTCCACACTGTAGACGCTAAATTACACGTGATCTTACATTACGCGTTACACACGTCTGGACCCGGCTTTAATCGTTTCATGAGTCCCTTTCAAACCACAATATATATACCATATATACACATATACATTAAGGTTATTTTTTTGGTGATTTTATTTCCATGTTTTATGATTGTAGGTACTTAAATTTTTTTAAATCTTTTATTATTCAACAAACATAGAAAACATTTTGAAAAAACATCATACCAACACAAACCATCGTAGGTTTAACAGCGCACTGTGGCGCCCTTACTAAGGTGCGACAAACTAAGTTCTTTATTTTTGGGATTTAATGTATGAAACATGTTAGTTAGAGAATGTACTAACAAGTTAATGATGTAAATAATAATATCCAGCCTCCATAAATTTTTGGCCTATTTTCAAAAATCAACCGCGGGCCAATATTAGATAGAGCATATTATAATATTTTTTTTATTACACTTAAGTCGTAAGTTAATTCACCGAGAAGTTATTCACAAAATATCTGAGATCACCCAGATTGAGCTATTTTTTTGCCGGCCAACTAAAATAAACGCAATAATTAAATAGAGCATAAAAATATAAATACTTGCTGCCGGGGCTGCGGGACTGTTCCAAAGAGATATGGCCCCGGAACACAAAGGGCGATGAAAGAACATGGATGGGTTTTAGTCAGTAAAAGTCTGACACTACCTCCTGCTCCGCTCAGAGCGGGGGAGTCATTTGATGATTTCCCGTCCGAAAAAAGGATATAAATATTTTTTCACTAGTTTTTCTGCTACCGAAATTCTAAGTATACCAAAGTTGTTATAAAGAATAACGTGTCACTTAACATTTAAAAATAACGCCTGTCGCCTTCCGTGTGTTGTGATAAAAGCTATTGCCTCCATTGAGCTATTACTACTACGTATAGAGAAGACAGTGCGAACAAAATCTGTGCTCCGTTCAACTCTAAGTCCGTCGCTTGCTCGCTACAGAACATCTATATATACAGGGTTAGCCGCCCCCCGCACTGCGCACAGATTTTGTTCGCGCTGTCTTCTCTATACGTAGTAGTAACAGCTCAATGATTGTCTCCCGCGCAGAGGTCAGTACCTGGAAGGCGCGTCGTGGTTCCGCAAGGACGGCTGCTTGCAGGAGCCGCTGCCCATGCAGCTGGTGTTCCCCATGTCGCCCATACACTTCAAGCCTGTGCGCATCACCGGCAAGCGCATGCGAAGTAAGTATCTCTCTCTCTCTCCCTCTCTCTCTCACCCTCTCCCCCTTTCTCTCTCTCTCGCCCTCTCTCCGGCTCCCTTATCTTAAGCACCGGGGAGCAGGGGTCACTAAGTTCGACAATTTGAGTTTCAGATTCATGACCACTGCTCTCAAATCAGCGACATAAATGAATTATACTAAAAACGAATGAAAGTTATGAGCCGCGGTAATCATTGTCTATTGTCGGAATACAACTCACTACCATGATATATCATCGTTAAATTACGGTCATTCTTTACAAACCAGTTGCCGAGAATTTGTTTTGAGTATTACGCTATAGAACTATATACTTAAACTCGAATTAAAGTGTTTCCGTCAATGCAATGTAGCACTGAATTTCTCTTACGCTGATGTCAGTTGTGGGTCGCGTACATCGGTCGCGCGTACGAGTATACAACTGTGTTCTATATAGCACCATACTGCGACGCTGACTTCAGCGGCGCGTACGTTATCGAAATACTCTTATATTTTCAGACAGAAGTACCTAATTAAGGGCGTGGTATCTGCTAACGCACAGATCATAGAAACAATCTATGATCTGTGTGCTAACGAGAGATTTTCTCCATGTAACTCCTCTTTAATGAGTGAATTTAAGTGTGCAAAAAAATATTGCTTATTAGACTCTAAACTTTAATTGGTACAATTAAAATAATTCTAACTTTATTATTACTGTATGAAAAAAATATTCAAAGTGAAGCATTTTTTCTTTGAAATTTCATAACTATTCCTAAACGGCATAAAGTTTTTTTTTTGTTTGCATTTTGATCTAATGATTGATTAGGCTACAATTAAATAAAAACTCATTTCGCACTATTCGGCCCGCAGTGACAGACGTAACAACCACTTTGTAGTGCAAGCTGATTAGAACTTTATTCTACACTATTTCAAACGAAGTTTGAACCACCACAAATAGAGTTGCTAATCTGAGGTAGTATCTTAACTACACACTTGTGGTCCCGCAGATCGGTACATTTGTCCGTGCTACTACTACCCGCTGCGCATGGGCGCCTTCGTAGTGGCGGTGGACCTGCCCGCCGGCAAGGAGTCCGCCGAGTTCTGGGTGAAGCGCGGGACCGCCATGCTCTGCACGCTCGCCGCCTAGTCTGTTCTTAATTATATGTTTAATTGCATTCATTTTAGTTTCATTTTGCATTTCCTACCAGATTTTATATCGTCTTTGTAGGAACTACAGTTGGGCAATAATGCAAACGAGGCAAATTGTAAGGTGCCCCTCGCCTACAGTCGAGCGGCCAGTCGTCTCCTTGCTTCGACTGTGGTTCGCGCAGTTTGAGTCAGCCATGGGGCTGACTCAAACTGCGCGAACCACAGTCGAGGTATATCGGTCCAAAACGGCGGAATCCTGTCCGTAACGTTTATGCGGGCCAGTTGGGCCACAGAGGGTGGTGGTGGTTGGCTCATCCTGGGGAACCCTTGAAATTCCCGCCGAAAGGTTCCAAGTTCGACGGGGAGTCGCCTGCCGCGCGATCGCACGATATCACTTAACTGTCTACTGTTTTTTTCACTTTAATACACTGCCGTACTTCTCCACAACCAGTTCCCAAGGATCACGTCGGGGTCACCAATGTTGGAACCTTTGGTAGTTGGTTGGAGAAGGATATAAATGAAATCACGAAAGTCCAATGAAAGTCTATTTTTATAGATCAGTAGAGAGTTATGTTACAGTGACGTTTCTTATTATATCGATAGCACATAATGTTATGCTGTGGCGCGGCGGAGACGACTGGCCGCTCGACTGTATGCGAGGGGCAACTTACAATTTGCCTCGTTTTCATTATTGTCCAACTGTAGTTCCTACAGTCTTTCCTGCTTAAAAGTTCTTCTTCTTCTTCAACCCTTGGCCACCCAATGCTGAGTGTAGGTCTCTTCCAAATCTCTCCACTTTTGGCGGTTTCGTGTCATGGCTATCATGGCTTAAAAGTTAGTGCATTCTTAAATCTTCTTCTTCTATATCTATACATATAATAAATCTGTAGAAAAATCGTTCTTGTACACCGAAAATATTTCGAAAAAAAAAAATTAGCAGGTTTAATGTTCACACCAATGAAACACCGTTTTATTCTTATTACGTCTATAGTTGGTGCCAGTTAACATCGGAATAGAGGTCATTCATACCTACCTACCAAGTTTTGGATCACAAAGCGATAACGGCACTTACTAGTTACCTAAATCGACCAATAAGCGATATGTGTGAGACTGCACGAACAGACTCACGATGTCCGCGATTACGCGGAGCCCTAATCAAAATATATTTGTCCAAATTGACAAAGGAAAAACAACTATTCAATACACTTACCATCACGCTGGCACCGGTGATGTGACGTAGTCCTGGTCACGTCTCATCTGGGTGGGGTGTAAGTATATCTGTGGTGTGTGTGGTGTATGTATAGTTAGGTAAGATTCGACGGTAACCAAAGGACGCGCGCGGCTCGCACCGTCGACTCCAGGATCAAACCTTCAGATCCCACACGTGGCACCTCTCACGAATGTCCAACTGAATTTTATCCCGGTTTGATAACGCAATCGGGGATGTAATAGTCCAACACTGAATTTAGGAAATTACCGGCGTTCAAATGACACAAACAGGCCGGACATAACCAAAAAAATCACTCGCGGTCAAGACCCAAAATGGCGAGATTTCTCAATTTTCACTCAATTATCAACAAAATATCAAACACCGATCAAGATGGTATCGGATTAACAATAACTCAAAGTTTTCAACCAATAACTACGCGACAGCGTGTACCAAAATTACAAGCACGGGGCGACCATTATTCAACCAAAATTGCACTGACAAGACAACGTCATCGCACCACAGACAACGAAACGTAATCTGTCAAACGTCAAAAAAGGTGCGTTCAGAACTTGGTGGATGAAACATCTACCCCCCCCGGACGGGCCGTCCCGTCCGCTAATCAATTGGCAGTCTTGACAAGGTGGCGACCGCTCTCTTCATAACCGATCCATCCACTAAAACCTCAGCAAAACGAGGTACCCCGTCGGTGCCAGCCACCAAATTGAGAATGCGCCCCCGGCGCCAATACAGAGGCTTAAGGTTGGCATCCTTAATAAGGACGAGGTCTCCTATCTTGGGCGGATGAGTTTTATCAGTCCACTTGACGCGCTGTTGGAGGATGTGCAGATACTCTAAGCTCCAACGCTTCCAAAAGCTCTGAGTGAGCTGTTGCACCAACTGAAACCGCGATAGCCGATTTTGGCTCACATCAACAAAAGGGTACTCAGGCAGAGCGACAAGTGGCTGTCCAATCAAGAAATGGCCCGGGGTTAGAGCCTCCAAATCGTTAGGGTCCGAAGAGAGCGGGCACAATGGACGCGAATTTAGTACCGCTTCAATGCGACAAAATACCGTAGCTAATTCCTCAAAGGTGAGAACGGTGTCTCCCAACAATCTCCGCCAGAGTCCCTTTGCCGCTTTCACCGCGGCCTCAAAAATACCCCCCAATGGGGGCAGGCTGGCGGGTCAAACAACCAAGTGACCCCTCGACGGGCCAATTTGTTACCAATGTCAACCTGGCTCTCATTAAGAAAGTCATACACTTCCTTCAAATAGTTACTTGTACCCTTGTAGTTGGTACCGCAACCAGACCTGATCAGAGAAGGTAACCCTCGGCGAGACGTAAATCTATCCAAAGTTGCCACAAAGGCCTCCGTCGAGAGGGAGGATACCAGCTCCAAGTGCACTGCCTTAGTTGACAGGCAGACAAATACGCACAAATAAGCCTTGACAATTTTACTATTGCGAAGGGTAGACGTCTTTATCGAAAAGGGACCAGCAAAGTCCGTTCCTACGCCTGCAAAGGGCCTCGCCTCATTGACACGATCAGCAGGCAAGTCTCCCATCTGGGGCTGCATCGTTGGGGCCTTAGTCCGATAACACGGTATGCAACGGAAGACGATGCTACGAATGGTACGACGAGCCGACAAAATCCAAAACTCTCGCTGCAGAATGGCCAACAGCGCATTACAACCGGCGTGCGAGTTCTTAATGTGACGATCAGTCACCAACAATTTAATCAAATGGCCCGCCTTGGGCAACAAAAGGGGGTGACGGACCCCATAAGGAAGGCTAGAGTGCCTCAACCGTCCTCCAACACGTAAAAGACCCGTTTCATCCAAAAAGGGGTTCAACTTACTAACGGCTCCCGACAACTTAACTCTACCGGACTTCAAGGTCAAAACCTCCCCAAAGCCCTCCTTCCCAAAGTGTACGGCCTGCACAGAGCGAACCCACAGGAGGAGTGACTCCTGTCGCTCTTGAGGAGAGAGAACCGGTGACAGGCGCTGGTCCCCTGGATTCCTAGCATTGTGACCAAAACGCCTGATCCACGAGGTAACGTTCAACAATTTGTCAAGGGAGCTGTATCGATTCAACAAAAAATCAGGATCAAACGGAGGGTCCTTCGTCCCAACAGCGAGCACCTTAAGCCCGGGCAAAGGATCCGACATCAAAACTGGCGTTCGAGGCCAATCATCCTCGGGGCCACCAAAGTCAGCCAATCCGGTCCCCACCAAAGGGGGTGCACAATCAGGCGGGGGGCCATGCACCCACGTGAGGCTACGTCGCCGGGGTTCAAGTCTCCAGGCACGTGCCTCCAAATCAAAGGTGTTTCGGAATTTTGTATCTGTGACACTCGGTTCGCCACAAAGACCTCCAAGGAGTGGACGGACGTCTTCAACCAACACAAAACAATTTGACTGTCCGTCCAGGCGTAAGAATTCCGAATGTTCACAGATCCACCCAAAGTTTGAGCAACGTGATTCAAGAGACGCACAAGAAGCGCCGCCCCTGACAACTCTAGCTTAGGGATGGTCAATGCCGTCCGGAGGGGGGCCACCTTGCTGTTGGCCATGATCAGTGACAACTTCACCTGGCCTGTCGCGCTGACGGTGCGCAGATAAACAACAGCTGCATAACCGTGCGAAGATGCGTCACAAAACCCATGAAGGGTAGCAGTATAGTTCCCAGGGGGGAGGATAGTGCGTGGTAACGCGACCTCGTTGACCGCAGGAAGTGCGGATACAAATTGGAGCCAATCTTGCAAAAGGGTTTCCTGAAGTGGCTCATCCCAACCAAGTTCCGCGGTCCAAAGGCGCTGGAGAAAACATTTCGCCCAAAACAATACCGGGCATATCCAACCATTCGGGTCAAAGGTTCTCGCGACAGTAGACAATACCAGTCGTTTAGTCCAAGTGTGTGGTGACTCCAAATCGACATCATACGTAAAGGTGTCTTGGACTGGTCGGTACTGAACGCCGAGAACGGCCAACATAGCAGGGTTGTCAGCATTTTCAAACAAATGAGGATCCTGCTTATGATCCTCTTCCACATCTTCCAACAGTGCTGGCGAGTTGGACACCCACTTACGCAACTCATAGCCAGCGGAATCCAAAATTTGAACCAACTCGTCACGCAACAGGATAGCTTCCTCAACCGTGGAAGCCCCAGTGCAGACGTCATCAACATACAAGTCCGTTTTCAAGATGGCGGACGCCCGAGGGAACCTCAAGCGTTCTCGGTCCGCGAGCTCCCAAAGCGAACGAATAGCAACAAAAGGGCTCGATCGAAGGCCGTACGTATTCGTGTTGAGCTCATAAACAACCATGGGGTCCCGGGGATTCTCTCGCCACAGGATCAACTGATAACGTCTGTCATCCCGGTGAATAACCGTTTGCCGGAACATCATTTTGATGTCAGCCACAAAGACTACTTGATGACGACGAAAAGACGTGATGACATCACAAAGGTCCCTCAACAATTTGGGGCCGGAGTGCAAGCAATCATTCAAAGAGACACCAGAGGAAGTCCGCGCAGAACCATCAAATACTGTGCGCAGCTTACCGGTGGATGCCTTGAGGACCGCGTGATGCGGCAGAAAGTAATGCTCAACTGAGCGCCAATCCAAATTTGACACCGACATGTGTCCCAAGTCTGCGTACTCACGCATGAAATCTAAATATTTCTGCCGCAGCACCGGATCCCTGGCCATACGGCGCTCCATCGCCAACAATCTCTTCTCGGCCATAGGTCTGGACTCGCCGAGAGGTGGTCGAACTGCAACAAAAGGCAACCGTGTTACGAGCCGACCGGAACGGAGTCGACCTGTGTTGTTCTGATAGAACAACTCGCACTCCTCATGTTCCGGGTTCAAGCGGGCCACTTGCGGTGGCTCCTCAACCTCCCAAAACCTCTGAACAGCGTCAGAGAGAGCGGAGCCACACGCCAACACAAAATCAGGCTCAGGTGGAGGGGGAGCCTTCAACACTGGGCCCATCACCGCAAAGCCAAAGATGGTCGAGACAGCCACCAAACCGTTCGGCTGCAAGACTTTCATGTTACCCAACAATATTCTCCCTAGTACATCGGAACCCAATATCAAATGAGTTGTATTAGGGGAATCAAACCGGCGGTCAGCCAAATCCAGGCCTGACGTCAACCGGACAATATCAGGCGACAGCTGACGTTGGGGATGACAGCCCAAAATACTCGTCAGAACAATGGCCGAAGGAAAAAACTTAGGGTCCAAACAACTCACAGGAGTGAGCCCAAATAAGGTTTGTCCCTCAACAGTCGGGATAGGTGTTTCGCCTATTCCATTAATCGTGCCTGAAAAGGCACGGACATCCAGGCTCACCCGACCCGCTAACCAAGACGACAAAAGGCAACCCTGGGCTCCCGTGTCCAAAATGGCACGGACCACAACAGAGTCCCCCGTGGGTCCCCAGACCCTGACCGATGCCGTTGGCAACAAAACCGTGTCGATCTGGGGAGGTACGTTAGCGGGACAGGCGCCAATTTCCTAGCAATGCCTGGGCGGCGACCGATCGCCGCATCCAGGCTGGGGTCTATCCCGATGAGGATAGTAGTCAAACTCCTCATCCGCGCGATGTCCCGAGCCGCGCGCCATCGCTGGAGGGGCATATCCCACTTGACGCCTGTGTGGCGGGGGGCGCGTCTCCAAACGGGGGCGTTCCGCCAACGGAGGGGAGGGAAGGCGGTGCTGGTCTGGCCAATGTCGCCTACCAGCAGCTGCATAATCGCCTTCACGAGGGGAGGTCAATCGGCGGTCGCGCGGCTCCCGATCAACTGGCGCGGGGGGTGGAGTACGGCGGTCAAAGTTGCGGGCCCCTCCTCGATTCTGAACCGGCGAGCGAGGAGCCCGGTGCTCATCTCCATTATACCCCCCCCTGCGCGAACCCCCATCAGAGGCTGGTCTGTCAGAGCGGTTCGCGTTGGCGCACAAAACTTCCAGATGTGAGCCCCTACAAATTGAACAAGGGCGGGGGTTGGGGCAATCCCGATGAAAATGATTCCCCAAACACGAAAAGCACAGACGGCGTGCATTGGCAACTCGGCGGCGGGCACTCACGTGCAACTCCAAGAAGGCCGCGCAAGTTGGTACGCCATGTCCCGTGGCCTTACAATAGCCGCAAACAAGATTACTCTGGGTGCCACCAAAACGGGGGGCAGGGCGGCTATCACCAGGCCCGACAGTCCTAGTCCGTCCCTGGGCCCTCGGCCGAGAGGGCGGTCGGCTTGACCTCGTGGCACCACGGGCGTTGTCGAGGAAACGACACTCATCCTCCAAAAATTTGACGAGGTCCTCAAAGGGGGGAAGATGGGTGGCACTATCCCCACCATACTTCTGCTCAAAACGGGACCTCAAATCTGAAGGAAGCCGCTGCAACACTAAGTGTACCAAGAAATAGGACCAATAGTCCACCGGCAACTCCAATCGTTTCAAGGCGTTGGAGATCTACGCTAGGGAATGGGCAACTACAGTACTTTCACAGTTTTTATGTCTTGTGACTGGGACTGTAGCTACATTTAATTTTCATCTTTGTTTCGACAATTCAAAAGTGCCTGTAACTGGCTTACTTGAAATAAATGCTTTGATTTTGATTTTGATTTTGATTTTGATTTTGGTTGCTGCAAGCAACGGATTCAAAAGGTCAGCACGCAACGCTGACATTCTGGTGATGGCCGGCAACCCCAAGATCTGGTCAATATGGACATCAGCCAGGCAACGTTTGTTCTGGTACCGTCGGGATAGAAGTTCCAGAGCAGTGGGATAGGCCGAGTCGGTCACCGGCAAGTGCTGCACCAAGGCTCGAGCCTCACCTCCTAGGGCGGACAACAAATAAGTCAACTTCTGGGCCGGTCGGAGGTCAGAGCGAGAATCAACCAAACTGTCAAACAGGTTCCTGAAGCTTAACCAATGGTCCAAGTGACCGTCAAATGTGGCAGCTCCAGGGTAGGCAGTCTACCCAAAAGTCCAGGGGCCTGCAACAACAGAGGTCTCTGTTTTGACCTGGGCAGGGTCCCGACTCTTCAAAATTTCCCTGGCGCGCATACTTATTATGTCACCCAGGTTCAACATCTGGTCATAATCCGCAACAACCTTATCACGGGCTGCTTGACCCAATGTTTCCAGGTCCAAGTCCAAAGTCACTTCATTGAAGCGAGCAAACAAAGTGTCAACCGCACTCAATCTCGCATTCAACTGCTCATACCGAGCAAGCGTGGCCTCTTCCAGGTCTAGACGCTCAGCGGTTGCAGCCGCAGAGGCAAACCATCTTAGCTGTGAGGTCAATCCACCAATGGCTTGGTTTACAGCTTTCAATGAAGCCATTGGGACAAATATCAAATAAACAAATAAAATTCAATTAAATAAACAACAGGAATAATTTTCCCGGACCCAAATACAATTTAAACCAAATAATAAAACTTAGTTTGAATTATTACAAGTTCAAATCCGACCCTGTACAAGCAATACCTTGTTTATACAATAGCAAATTAAAGTACAAACCACAAGGGACACTACATATCATAATATATTATGTCAAACAATCTATGTTTAATTTGAGTCAGGCCGACGGCAACAAATCAGACTTCTCAATACTTTTAACTCATAATTCAATATAAGTGGTGAATTTAACAATTCAACCACGCTCTGCTACCAGTTGTGTGAGACTGCACGAACAGACTCACGATGTCCGCGATTACGCGGAGCCCTAATCAAAATATATTTGTCCAAATTGACAAAGGAAAAACAACTATTCAATACACTTACCATCACGCTGGCACCGGTGATGTGACGTAGTCCTGGTCACGTCTCATCTGGGTGGGGTGTAAGTATATCTGTGGTGTGTGTGGTGTATGTATAGTTAGGTAAGATTCGACGGTAACCAAAGGACGCGCGCGGCTCGCACCGTCGACTCCAGGATCAAACCTTCAGATCCCACACGTGGCACCTCTCACGAATGTCCAACTGAATTTTATCCCGGTTTGATAACCCAATCGGGGATGTAATAGTCCAACACTGAATTTAGGAAATTACCGGCGTTCAAATGACACAAACAGGCCGGACATAACCAAAAAAATCACTCGCGGTCAAGACCCAAAATGGCGAGATTTCTCAATTTTCACTCAATTATCAACAAAATATCAAACACCGATCAAGATGGTATCGGATTAACAATAACTCAAAGTTTTCAACCAATAACTACGCGACAGCGTGTACCAAAATTACAAGCACGGGGCGACCATTATTCAACCAAAATTGCACTGACAAGACAACGTCATCGCACCACAGACAACGAAACGTAATCTGTCAAACGTCAAAAAAGGTGCGTTCAGAACTTGGTGGATGAAACACGATACTTTGCTACATCGCATCGCTAGAGTATCATAATACCAGTCGGCTAGACATACAGGGGTTGAGAATCTTGTGTTGTTCCAATTCGAATTTATTATTATTTATTGCTAGAAAACTAATTTTATGCTTATAAATTTACTTGTGACGTAAACGCCCCCGCACCGTGACCATAATGTGCTGCACACCTGACGCGATGACCTCGTAAAACGAAAACGGCATAAGATCAGAATTATATTTTTTTGTAATGAGATAGTTTTTGTGATGTCATAATTATATTAAGATACTTATGGTTTTTCCGTCATGGATGTCGGTTTCATGGTTTTCGGGGTCGTTTATTACGAAAATGAGCTTAAAATGAAAATCCAAGATAGCGTCCAAGATTTTTTTGGTTCTTCCGTCATGGATGTCGTTTTCATGGTTTTAGGGGTCCCTGAATATGAAAATGAGGTCCAAACGAAAATTTTAGATGACGCCGAGGAAATTTTTTGGTTTTTTAATCATGGGTGTCGTTTTCATGGTTTTCGGGGTCGTTGATAACGAAATGAGGTTAAAATGAAAAACTAAGATGGCGCCGAAAAAATTGACGGTTTTTCCGTTATGGCCGTCGTTTTCATGTTTAAAGGATAAAGAAAATGAGGTCAATAATTATTTATTTCAATTAGGTCATTCAAAGGCACTTTTGAATGACGAATAGTGAAATGGGTTCAACTGGCTATTTGTAACTAGGTCACAATTTCGCAAGTGATTATTTGTTTATTGCAATAATTGTTCGATACGTCTGTTCACTACGACCGGCAATTATGCAAATCACCAATCACTTTGTTGTCCATCCGTCCGTCCGTCTGTCTGTCAAGACCTTTTATCTCGGGAACGCGTGGAGGTATTGAGTTGAAATTAAAACCATAACTATACTCAAGATTACGGTCCCTTAGAGCTGTGAAAAAATCAACCTTCTAAGTTAAGGGCTATATATCCCTCATATGGCTTAGCATGACCCTCCTTTACGCCTAAAATACTGCAGCATTAATTTTTAAATAAATATATGGTTAAGTTGAAGATTAATGCTAAGTCTTATGTGTGACGAAAACACGATTCCGTAAACTTTTCTCGATAGAAAAATATTCCAAAGTTACCTCCAAATCGAACAATAAACCGCTGGTATTCAAAAAGTACTTCAAATTAGATCATGAAACTTTGCATACTAACTAAACTAACTTACTATAAAGCAGGTCTTATGTGTTTTATTTTTTTAGTTCAATCAATAGATTTTTTGTAAATCGCAAAAAACTACTCATTTCGCACTATTCGGCCGCAGTGACTGACGTAACAACCGCTTTGTAATGCAAGCTGATTAGAACTTTATTCTAACAGTATTTCAAACGAAGTTTGAACCACCACAAATAGAGTTGCAAATTTTAGGGTTAGAAGGACCTTAACGTAAAAAGATACGGCCGTTTATTTCGCAAAAGACGTATATTTCAAAACTTTCAAGGGAATCAAAATTCATAGGGTACTTACTTCCCGTTGTTCTAGAACTATGAAATTTGGCAAAAAGCAATGTCTGAAAAAATCTGAAACCGTAAACCGTGACTAAATAACCAAATACCTACAAATGTATACGGAACACTCGGTGGGCGAGTCTTTTTTATTTTTTTTATTTATTAAATCTCTTACACAAAAACAAGTTATTTTATACAGTTTTTTACTCGCCAAACTTTACAGTTTGATGGCGAGAAGCGCTCGTTATCATACATAACTTAAAATTATAAACTTAACTTAAAATCGAATATATATAATTATAAAACTTACTGCTACATCTGTCTCGTGAATTTATTTTTCGACAACGACAGACCGACACCAACATTCAACAGACAATGAATTCCGAACCGGAGTGACCACTGCTGGCCACTCCGGTCCAGAACCCACCGCCTATCAATCCGACGACGTGTCCGCGTCCTCCAGAAACAAATTCTTTAGTTTTGCCTTTAACACACCTTTGCTTAAGTTAGAGTTATTCCTTAATAATTCTATTTTATTAAATACTTTTGGCACCAAATATTTAGACGTTCTTTTACCGTAATAGTTTGTTATTGTTGGTTGTACTAGTCTTTTCTCTCTCACACTCCTTGTGTTAAACTTATTTTTAACATTTACTTTGAATGTATCACTATAATAGTGTTCTAACCCTATCAACTTTCATGTCTACTGGCAAGATTTTACAAATGGAGAATAATTTATCGTACTCTTTGTTACACTTTATCTTAACCTGTTTGCTAACTAGGAACTTGATCAGTCTTGTCTGTAGATTCTTTATTTCTAGTAAATATGTTTTAAAAGTACGTCCATACACAATAAGTCCATAACTTATTAATGAGTCAGCGAGTGCGTAATAAACTATCAATAATGTGTGTTTATTTACTACACTTTTCAATTGATAGAACTTCCCTAATACAGATCTCAGTCTATTACAGACATCAGTTACATGCGTTTTCCAATTAAAATTTCTATCTATACTTAGACCTAAATATTTAAATGAACTTACATATTCCAACTTTACGCACCTACAATTGATCTTGTTATCATGCAAGCATTCGTATGTATGTCCTATCACATTAATATTGTCTCTGAGCACAGCTTTAGCTCGCAAATTGTATGGCGAGTGTATATGCATGCATTTTGTTTTTAACAAATTTAATATTATTCCATTGTCATGTGCCCACTTGGTAATGCTTTCGAAGTCTTCCTGTACGTACTGTTGTACCTCCAGTATATCTTTCGAAGCATAAACTACACACATATCATCTGCATACATGAACACTCGACATTTGTTTACAACATTCGACACACTGTTCACGTGCATTATAACCTACTGGTCCAAAAACCGATCCGGTCGGCACTCCAAGATTTACACCTACCTCCTCCCCAGTCACACCAGTTATGAACGTGCTTATTCTCCTGTTAGTTAAATAGCTTTTAAATCATTTATTCGTGGGACCGCGTATTCCACATTCATCCATCGCTTGCAGTAATATGTCGTGATCCAGTGTGTCGAATGCTTTTTTGTAATCAATGAAGAGTGCTGTCAGCTGCTTACCAGAGTCTAGACACTCATTAACATAGTCGGCAAACGCCGTTAGGACCGAGACAGTGCTACGCTCTTTCCGGAAGCCATACTGTGTGTCTGACAATATATTGTGACGTTCCAAAAACTTACTCGCACTTGGCCGTTTTTTTTTAATATGGCTAGTCGAGCGGCAAAGATAGGAGGTGGCAAAGTGGAAAAATTCGAAAACAGCACATCAAAATCTATAAAATCATCAAGTTTCAAAACTCCCGGAAAACTTTCCAGGTAAAATTACCAAATGACTGACCTTTATCCTTTCGTATAGACGGATAAATTGATTTTCACTTCACATGCTCTAAAAGTTCGTCTTTATGTCGTGCGTAGGCGACATAATAGTTATTTATGATAATAGTGCGGTAAGTTGGTTTTTACAAACGAGTAGACAAATGTAAGACCGAGACGAAGTCGAGGGCTTACCATAGTCACGAGTTTGTATATACCAATTTCCGCACGTGTGTCGTACAATGTTTTTCAACACATTTGCGAGAAAACCGTACAATATGTAATGAAACAAACAGCGACCCCAAAAACCACGAAAACGACACCCATGAAGAAAAAACCGAAAATATTCATCGGCGCCATCTTGTATTTTCATTTTGACCTCATTTTCATAATCAGCGACCCCAAAAACCACGAAAACGACACCCATGAAGAAAAAACTGAAAAGTTTCGTCGGCGCCATCTTGGATTTTCATTTTGACCTAATTAGAAAAAAAAACCGTAAGGAATACGCACGGTGCTATACAAAGAGGTATGCGGTAATATAGGTACTTTGGTGAGAGTACCTATTTTACAGTGCAACATAAAAGAGTAGAAATTAAATATTTGGGAACTAATTTTTTCCATTTTCTGGCAACATCTAAAATGAGTACTTGAGCTGTCAATTCTTCTCAATCGGTTTCGTTTTTCAATAGAATTTTGGTTTTTGTGTGTTATTTCTGAGTGTGAACAGGAAAACAGCGACATATCATGAATAAGGTAATTCGTGGAGGTGCCCGTGAAATAATTTATCAAGTTTTCATACGGTGTTTGACCGAATTACTCAAGCTGGGAAGCTACTATCCTACTTCGAAGATGTTTGCCATCGTTAGACAGATTTTACTTGTAAGTAACTATTGAAAGTTGCAGTAAATATTAATTACAAACGATTAATACATTCAGGGAACAACATTTTCGATCTTAATAGTATTTACAAATTAGTTGTCTACGATTTTTGAGGTTATGCTAAGATAAACAAATACCGTTGTGGTTATAGCGCGACTTAAGGTGACACAGCACACGGGCTCGAACTCATTGGTGGGCGTGGCTAAAAAGCACGCTGTCTCACTTGGCATCGTGCCCGACAGAGATAGTATCAGTGATGAGCAGTTAGACACTAGTCTTCACGCGGGTCTAGTTCGTACGCACACACTCAGCGTTCCGAACCGTTCCGAACAAAATCGAAGTTATATAATACTTTCGTCTGACCTTTTATTTAAATGCGCTAAAAAGAATAAAATAAACTTTTTCTTTAAAACTTTTACTATCAACTTATAACGCTAACATCATCGTCACTACACAATCCACGAGATTAGTGGCAACAATAATATTGTATAACTATATTGTTTGTTATTGTTGGCCTGGGGTCACGATGTCCTGGACGCTTTCCGCCAGGTCTGCTAATCCCTCGAGAGAAATAAATGGCTGTGAAGCCAATGACGTATTATATTTAGACACGTCATGAACCAACATCGATTTTCCAGCGTCGATAGCGCCAAAAGCGTATATTTTTTGCAACTAACCGCGTTGACCGCGCCAACGATTTGCGAATTATTCGCAAAAATTCGCAATTCTATAAAAACACTTGACGATCGCAAACTACAAGAGATATAGCTATATAAACTCTACAATGAATAGCTGAATAGATATGGAACCTATTTAACTAAAAATAAAGATAAATAATTATAATTTGATACCCTAAAAATAATGCAGAACTTGAAAAACAGCGATAAAAACGTACATTTCGCTAATAAATTATTAATTTGTGGAAAAACTATTAACTTTTTTACTATTTTTTTTATACTAATATAAACTATACTATATTTCCTTTCCAACAAGACCATACACGTGTAAATACCTTATCACCAACATAAATAAACAAATAATTAGAAACTAGGTAGTTATGCATCCTGAACCACAACGCGTGATCACCGTGAGAGCGTAATGTGCACCGTTGCAGTTTAGGGTGGTCCATCTGGAACCTTCCATGCATTTTGTCAACTTAGCAGATAAGTAGCTTTAAGACACACATGTAGCGACTAGAGTTAGTATTGAGAATTACATTGGAGCATGCGCTTCTGCTCACACGTAACTCTACTCTTTTATTTAATATCAAAAACGCTTCCAAAAACTTGACTGGCGCAGCCGGGTCGGATCGCCGAATAGAGTTGCGCTGTCCTTCGCGATTTTCCGAAATAAAACTTTTTCGAGTAACGCGTTCGGGTGGCCCTGAAAGCAGCTGTGGTGATTCTACGAACCAAACAAATTCGTCATGTTGGAGCTGAAAATGAGAAAGGCGAGCTGGTGAGTCCAAATTTTCACCTTCCTTTCCTATTTCCTTTTTTTTGTGTTATTTTGCGATTAGACGTCTCGCGTTATAACGTTATCTGGTTTTGCATAAAATCTGTAAGGCTAGTTTAGTGATAAAAAAGTTATTGAATGTGTTAATATATAAAAAAAAAATACTTATTGAAATATTGTTAACGAATTTAAAAAATATTTTATTCAGATAAATTGTTTAAAGTTTGTACTAGTTAATTATACTTATTACTTTGTATTAAGAAGTGTTTTAGGGAACACTATACTTTTGTACTTTTGATTATATTATAACTGTAAGCTAATTAATAGTGTTTAAAATGGAAGATCACGTAAAAATCACGATAATTCCGAATGAAATGATTAAAATTATTCCTATTTTTGACGGCGATAAGCGCCATTTAAATCTTTTTATACGTAAGAGCGAATATATCATAAATAAATACAAGGGAAGTGCCGAGCAAAACTTGTATGTAATGCATTCTATAACGAGTAGATTAGCGGGGAATGCAGCCGCGCTTATCAGTGAGCGCGAGGATATTGTTACATGGGAAGAATTTAAGGAGTTATTAATACAGCATTTTGGAGACCCTAGAAGTGAAGAATGTTTAGCTATTGAATTGGAAACCATGCGTATAAGAAATGGTGAATCATTTTTGGAATTCTGCAATCGTATACAATCAGTGCGTAGTATTTTAATATCAAAAGTTAATAGATTATCCAGTAGTATGCGTGAAAGTAAAATAATCATTTATAATAATACTTCTTTAAACGTGTTCCTTTATAATCTACCGGAAAATATGGTGCGTATTGTGAGATTAAAAGCGCCGTCCACTTTGGAACAGGCTTTAGCGTTCGTATTAGAAGAGGTCAACTTCCATGACCAATATAATGCCCGAAATAAAACACTGCAACCGTCCTCCAGTAAAAATACCACACCAACGTTTAAATTCGGCACAAATAATTATAATACACCTGTTAATAATAAACTTATTTTTGCGCAACCAAATACACAACCCAAATCATATTTTGGAAACTTCCAAGGTCAACCATTTGGGATGCGGCCTTCGCAATTTGGATTTCAAGGTCAACCCTTTGGTTATCGCCCGCAACAATTTGGGATACGTCCGCAACATTTTGGGATGCGCCCCCAACATTCTGGGATGCGCCCTCAGCAATTTGGAAACCAACAACCATTTAATAAACCTCTACAACCATTTAGCAACCAGAACCAATCGTTCAATAGACCATTACGTGTACCCGGTATTCAGCAACCTAAAATTGAATCTAGTGACGTCACAATGCGTACAGCGCCTCCAGCCAAAGCCTACATAAAAGGATATAATTTAAATGAGCTTGACCTTGATCATTACGATGATAGTCAACTTCCATGCGATTACCAATTTAACAATGAATATTATCACGATTTTAGCCCTCTTAATGAAAATAAAGATGAGAATTATTCGGAAGAAATTAACCAGGAAAATTTTGCGGAAAATAATGAGGATTTTCAATTAGTGGCCTCGGAAAAAATAGACAAATAATACACCTAAATTGCAATACATGTCTTAAATTGCCGTACATATATATACCAGAAATAGATGCCAAATTTATGATAGATACGGGTAGTACAAAATCATTTATAAATCCGGGAAAAGCCAATTATTATTTTCATGATTATATTTATCACGACCCATTTGAAGTAAGAAGTACTCATGGTACAAGCCAACACGAACAAGTACTTTTGATTTCAGCATTTCCGACCTTGAATGTTAATGAAGTTCACAAATTTCATATCTATGAAGTCGACCCAAGTTTCGATGGTTTATTAGGTAACGATATTTTACATAGTGTGGAAGCAGTAATAGATTTAAAAAATGAGATCTTGAAAACCAAAACTACGGTAATACCAATTATGCGCGATAAGAATAAACATATATTAGAATTAGCACCCCGATCAGAACAAAGAGTTACAATCCCTGAAATTATCATTCCGGTGATGCTTTAGTAGATTTTAGAGAATTTACTGAAGGCGTGCGTATGCCCAGCGCTTTAATTAAATGTAAAGATGGTTATTTTACTACCGTAATTCAAAATACCCTTGACAAACCTATTACATTAGCCATTACTAAACCATTTAAAGTAGAACCGTACGATAATTGTAGAAATGATTGCAATGTTAATAACTTAAAAGAAACCGAAAATATTGAAATAGAGAACTTATTAACGGATAACTTACAGAAGCTTCGCTTGAATCACATGTCAGCTGAAGAAAGTGAAGCCATTAGCAAATTATGTTTAGAATATAAAGATATATTCTATTGTGACGGCATTCCATTAAGTTTCACGAACCAAGTCAAACACAGTATTAGGACGAAAAATGAAGATCCAATTTACGTCAAGCCATACAGACAGCCCCCTAGTCAGTCGCAAGAAATAAAAAATCAAATCGAGAAGTTACTCAAAGAAAATGTAATTCAGGAATCTTATTCACCTTGGTCAGCCCCAGTTCATTTAGTTCCAAAAAAGACAGATGCATCTGGAGAAATGAAATATAGAATGGTAGTTGACTATAGACGGCTAAATGAAATTACAGTTGACGACAAATATCCACTTCCTAATATCACTGATCTATTTGATAAATTAGGTAAAAGTACATACTTCACTACATTAGATTTAGCAAGCGGTTATCATCAAATAGAAATTAACAATAATGACAGACAGAAAACAGCATTCAGCACAGAAAATGGACATTTTGAATTTTTAAGAATGCCGTTTGGTCTCAAAACCGCTCCAGCGACATTCCAGCGAGCAATGGACAATATCTTACGAGGCTTACATGGAATCCATTGTCTGGTTTATTTGGATGACATTATAATATTCTCAAATTCACTTGCCGAACACATCCAGAAATTAAGAGCAGTTTTTGATCGTTTGAAGACAAATAACCTCAAAATTCAACTTGATAAATCCGAATTTCTACGGAAAGAAGTTCTATACTTAGGTCATGTTATAACTAAAGACGGTCTTAAGCCTAATAATGACAAAATTAAAGCAGTCCTTAACTACCCACTACCAAAAACCGTGACAGAAATTAAAAGTTTTCTAGGCTTGATAGGTTATTATAGGAGATTTATTAGGGATTTCGCTAAGGTAACACAACCATTAACTAATTGCTTAAAGAAACGGAATAAAATTATTATAAATCAAGCGTACATAAATGCGTTCCAAAAGTGTAAAGAGCTTCTTACTAATGCTCCTTTACTCCAATATCCCGATCCAGATAAGCCTTATATCTTGACTACAGACGCTTCGTCACACGCCTTAGGCGCAGTACTATCGCAAGGCACCATAGGTACCAATAAACCAGTGGCTTACGCCAGCAGAACCTTAAGTGATACAGAGACTAGATACAGTACAATAGAACGGGAACTATTAGCGATCATTTGGGCTGTAAAACACTTCCGGCCATACCTTTATGGTAATAAATTCATCATTTATACAGATCATAGACCCTTAGCCTGGCTCTACTCCCTTAAAGAGCCGAATAGCAAGCTCACCCGTTGGCGACTTCGTCTTCAAGAATATGATTTTGAAATTAAATATAAAAATGGCAAGCAAAACACAAATGCTGATGCCCTATCACGTATTAAATTAAATGCATTAGGTTCTGATGAAGACGAGTTATCTATGAAAGTTAATATAGATGAAAAAGAACAGAGATCAGAAAAAATCCAAGCTACTCATAACATGGAAAATTTAATTGACAACGATAGTGTCGACTCTAGAACCATTTCTATCTCGGATTTGTCTGCTACTGTAACAGCTAGTTCCGAATATGATACAAATGAACCCATTCCATTTAATCCTGCGGAAGATAAAACATTCACGGTGCATTCAGCTGAAGACATGGAATCAATTGGTATTCCAATATTACAAGAAGCAATAGACACTAAACCCAACCAGATATTAGTCTTTACCTGGCATAAAAATGATATACAAGTTAAAGATCTTTCCCGTGACAAACAAAAAATTCTTGAAGTATTTTTACCAATAAATAATGATGAATTAATTAAACAGTTTTTAAAAGAATATGTTAAATGTAAAATTAAATACTTCATATATTTTGAAAGCATAGAGCATAGGAAACAATTTAACAAAATTATAATACAGTTATTTAAAAAGGGGATGGTAGAATTCATGGAATGTACAGAGCGTGTAGTTTTTGTTGAAGATGAAAATGAACAAAAAGAAATCATCTTACAACATCATGAAGGAAAAACTTGTCATAGAGGTATAAAAGAGACCATGTCTAGGATAAGAAGAAATTACTTTTGGAATAACATGCAAGAGACGATTTCAGCCGTAATAAATAATTGTGAAGCATGCCGCAAAACAAAGTATGACAGAAAACCCATAAAGCCTTTTCTACAGTTAACTCAAACACAAAATGCACCATTTCAGGAGATATTCATAGACATTTTTGCTATAGAATCTGTTTATTATCTTACATTAGTTGACGCGTTCAGTAAATTAGGACAAGCAATAGAAATATCGAACAGATCGACACCCGAAGTAATACGCGCACTTATTAAATATTTTTCTATTTACGGAACCCCCAAGAAAATTAGTTGCGATCCTGGCAGTGAATTTAATAACGAATTATTGAAGGAACTAATGATAATGTACAACATACAATTACATATCAGTACACCTAATAACCCAAATTCAACAGGCATAGTAGAGCGTTTCCATTCAACTATCATAGAAATATACCGTTTAGCTAAATACGATCGAAAATGCACAGATGCAGCCTCCGTTATGACCTACTCAATAATGGCTTATAATCATACCATACACACAACGACAGGTTTGACACCATTCGAAGTTGTTTTCGGTCATACTGATTCAAATTCTATATTAAGTGCAACATTCGAGAAAAACTATACACAACAATTACTAAAAGTTCATGCGAAGCGTACTAAACGTCTCTATAGTTACATATCAGATCAGATGACATCAGCAAAGCTAATGATTAGAGATAGCAAGGGTGGTGAGACAAGTAAAAAGTTTGAAATAGGTGACGTAATTTATGCTAAAGAGGTTAATAAAAGATTAAGTAAAGACAAGCCACGTTATAGATAAGCAACTGTTAGCGGTAATGTAGAACATAATATAATCCCTGTTACAATTGGACCTAGAAACACAAAAGTCCCAATTAAAAATATTAAACGTCCTCCGCAGGTGGACCCTCACGCTATTGGCAGTAGCGCAAATCACATGGGCCCTTCAACTTCAAAAGGTTGAGAAAAACCCCGGTGTCCTTCCCGTGAGAAAAGGACAGGCATTTAAACAAGTAGATAAGTGGTTAATTATAAAACTTTTAGATTTAAATAATTTAGGTAATAATCTAGAATTAAGTATAATTAAGTATGATGAATTCAGTAGATTAGTAGATGTTAACAAACCTTACAGCCATGAGTTTTTAGGCATTCGGACTCAAACAGATTACCTAAGGGATAGGACTATAGAAAAATACCAGCAACTGGTACCATCTACAAGATTCAAGCGAGGACTAATTGATCCACTTGGGTCTATAATTAAAATCGTGACAGGTAATTTAGATCACAGTGACGCGATCCGATATGATTCCCTTATTTCTCACTTAAAAAACAATCAATTAATAATAGATAGAAAAATTACTTTGGTCTCCAAAATGTTAGATGGTTTTGTTAACAGTACAGAAATCTTACACAACAATACATTAATTTTGGATGAACGTTTAAAACGGATTGAGAGATTAGTTAAGAACTTAATTACTAAAGAAGAAAATTCTATTTACGCTACTTATATTTTAGGAATGTTTAATATGTTTTTAGCTAGTTTTAGAACCATTAACATGATTTTAAGTGAGATTGAAACAGCCTTAGCCTTTAGTAAGGTGTCTGTACTGCATCGAGCGATTATTAATTCTACTGAATTATTGCACATGTTACAATCTATAGCCAAGACAGAAAACCTGTTATATACTGTTAATGAAAATAATTTAGTTAAGTTTGAAGATTGTATTATTGTTAAAGCTTATATTAAGCAAAACCAGATCACGTTCATATTAGAGATTCCACTTATAGAAAACAGCACTTATAGTTATCTTAAACTTTACTCCTTACCTGTGATTAACACAGATTTAAAAGAAACTGTAATAGTCGTTCCTAAATATCCCTACCTTTTGGTGAAAGACTCAGATTACATACCAGTCGTGAAAGCCTGTGCACAGATTGCAATAGATGAAAAATTCTTATGTACCGATGATGATGTGTTGACCCATAAAGAACCATTTTGTGAAGAACAGCTGATGAAGTTCCATTCTAATACTACTGCATGCGAGCAACACGCAGTTGACATTGAAGATTTGAAAGTTCAACGAATTGGCCGCGAAAGTTGGATTTTATATTCAAAATATAACATTATAACAAGCAGAATATGCTATGATGGCGTCGTGAGCCACGAGTCTCTACAAGGAACATACATAGTTACTCTGGACGATGCTTGTACGTTTAACGTCGGGCACATACATCTACGAAAACACCAATTTTCTCCTACACATCTGAATTACCCAACAATTCCAATCGTTATGCTACCAGAATTGAAGGCTGAAAAACGCATCAATAGTGTCAGTGCAGTGAATATGAAAGGTATAAATCTAGATGAGCTGAAAGAATTAGCTCAAGTGGTAAAAATGAGCAAAGTGAAACAAAGTGAAAATTATAGTGCGGTTAACACGAAAACCATTAGCTTAGGTACTGTAATTCTATATGTAATTCTACCTTTAGGATTTATAACCATTCTTGTTTTTAGATATAGAATCAAATTGTTAAACTGTCAGCGAAATGATCAGAACCTCAACAATTCTGATAATTTCGTTCTTGAGGAGGGAGGAGTTATGCATCCTGAACCACAACGCGTGATCACCGTGAGAGCGTAATGTGCACCGTTGCAGTTTAGGGTGGTCCATCTGGAACCTTCCATGCATTTTGTCAACTTAGCAGATAAGTAGCTTTAAGACACACATGTAGCGACTAGAGTTAGTATTGAGAATTACATTGGAGCATGCGCTTCTGCTCACACGTAACTCTACTCTTTTATTTAATATCAAAAACGCTTCCAAAAACTTGACTAGGTACTCACTGTTTGTTTACATCCGCGGACTGACTCTGGCCTGCCGCTTGTGGGCGAAATGGTCCTCATACAAAACACAAAACACTTGTTTTTTGGTTTAAATAGTTGAACAATCTAATCATCTCACTAATTAAACACTAGTTTTCCCATTTCACACACGTTTTAATCACTAAATCACGTATTTTTTCACATTACGCAATCACTGTAGGTACATAAAACTACAGCATTTTCACAGGCGAAATACTGCAATTTTGCGATTCGGAACCTAATTTGTGTTCTCGTAATACGATAATACAACTTCTCACGAACATTTTAAGGTATGACACTGCATTCCAATAACAAATACGTAACTCGTAATTACTTGAAGTGTGACACTCACGCTAAAACGATGACGCAAAAAATGGCGCGCTCCGTTGACGTAAGTTTGTTACTTCATTGTGACACTTGTTGACAGATTATATCTATGGTTTTTGGTATGGAGTTAAGGAATATTGTAGAGATGGGAAGTAAATCAGCCTATTCACGAATAAAGCACGTTTAGTCGATTATTAAATGATTAATTGACGGGGTATTTTATAAATGTTAATGGGGAATTAAGGTACCCGGACGCGGTTGGGGGTACGCACCTCCTGGGTATGTAGGGTACCCGGACGCTGTTCAATGGTTTTAAACGGCGAAAATACTAGAACTACTTATAAGCGTGAAGAAAGAGAAAGAAAATATGACACCGAACGGCAGGATGCCTGTTGCGAGAGGGAGATAAATATATATCTTCAGTCACGTCACAGGATTTATTAAATTATAAACAAACGTAGCGTCGCGCGACAGGTTGGTGCGTAACTAAGCGCGATGTGGCCAATTAGCTTCATTTCATGTTGTCATTTTAGAGTGCGGACAACGTATCTATAGTTTATATATCATTGTGTGAAGCCAGCAGAGTCTGGACGTTGGTCGGCAGACGACTGCTATAATATATTGTCATCGTGGTAGTGTGGATTTCCTTGGCCTGATAAAGTTTAGGATTTCCTTTTCAGGGCGTATCACGTCGGAGTCACCAATTTAGTGGTTGTTGTACACTAACTAAATTAAATTAAAAATGTTCATAATTCTATATAAATTTAGTCAACACAAGACAGAGAAGTGACAGATCAGAAGAAAAGTAAAAATTATATCGTGAAGGTTTTATGTATATAAAGTTTCGAAATAAGAAGGTTGCTACACCATATTATAGGGTGTGCGTTTCGATGGCGCGACCACGGTTTTTTTTTTTTAAATAACTATGCCATGATTTTGTAAAAATATGTATGTACGTGGTTCAAATTTCCCAAAACCTTAAATTTGTCAAAGTTATGGTTAAAAAGTTATAAGGGTTTGAACGTGGCCACGCCAACGAAACGCGGAGAACCGCGCGGCCACGGAAATCTTAAAAACTAAGCGTTGCAGAGACCTGAAATTTAGGTAAATAACAGATTGAATTTGTAATTTTTTTTAAAAAAAACCTAGTTTTATATTTCAGGAGCATACGTACGGTATCGCTTATCACCTTCAAAATGTTCTGAATGTGAAATTTAAAATTGAAATGAATGAATTTAATTAATTAATTAATTATATTTTAAATATTTTTTTTTTACAAAATCTTGCCATAGTTTAAAAAAAAATAATGCCGTGGTCGCGCCATCGAAACGCACACATTATAGGAATGCAATAAAAATACACAGGCCCTTCAACTTCAGCGAAAAACAAATGACACGTCACTGACGTCATGCATGAAATGAAAAGAGATATAGGTCTTGTTCTTCCATCAAACGAAGGACATGTCAACATCGCGTGTCCCCCTCCCGCACCGCACCGGGGGAAACATTATTCAGTGAGATGCACGAAAAATCATAGTAAAAGGCGCGCGTAAAAAAATATGAAAAGGCTTTTGGGAAATAGAATTTTATGAAAAAACCACTGCATAAATCATTATCAAATAAAATTTATTGAATTCTTCGATAATTGTGCTGTGTCGGTACCGACTTTGTTTTGGAAATTTGACACTTCTTTTATTACTAATTTACGCCCAAAGTTACGTTAAAATTGGCAATAAAAATAAATCTTTGGTAGCCCGTAACTTTTGAATGGTTTTTTATTTTACTATTCTGTTTCCGCACAGACACAATTAATAATGAGACAAAACGATATCATGTTTAACTTTAGATGTAGATACCATGTCAAACAGTGGAGTAATAGCCCCCCGAAATTTGTATGGAAAATATGTTGCGCAGTTCAACCTTAACAATCTTGATAGTAAGGCAACAACATTTAATGTAATTAATTGCGTATTACCAAATACGTTTTTTGCTATACCATATTTGTTGAAGCAACCGACTAATGGAAAGAAACAATTTAAAAATATTTTCACGTTATGAACATATATTTGCGCGGGACTTTTTTCGTCGGACTGACAGCGGTTATATTATTTATGAAGATAGAGCACTAATTTACAGTTGTGTCTATAAGCAGTTAATAACATGCTTTGTTTGTTTTAGGTGATTCTGTAAGCACAGTGCGCAGAATTTTGCAAAACGGCGAGAAATTCTCGACTCCAGCTATACACAGAAAGGGTCATCCCTCATAATATATATTTGAGTGAACTTGTAGTTTTATTATTATTACTGATGGTTGTTACCCAGTTAGGTAGGTACAGTATTATGCGTTATTTAATAAAATATTAGACAACATTCGATATTTTATTCTTTAGGGAATTTTACAAGAAAAACGTTGTTTGGGAAAAACTCCATGGCAACAGTTAGATTTTTATTCCTCTAATATGTAAAGAGATTATGCTGTGTGACAAAAACTGAAAACTCCAACACTCCTCCTCATCACTAGCATGATCGCCGCTATAATAAACCAAGCGAGGTTCTCAAACCATTAAGCTTTGGTCCCGACAAACTCTTGGTTAACATGTCTGCCTCCATGTAGGCACTTGGACAGTATTCTATTTCAATTTCCTTCAACTGTCGAATGAAATGAAGTTTTGTATCAATATGTTTTGTTTTGGAGCCAATCATGGGATTTTTTGTTAATTGTATGGCAGCCTGGTTATCGTTATAAATTTTTACGATTGCTTACCTCCATTCCGATATGTCATTTAACAATCGTTTTAAATGGATTGCTTCTTTAGCAGCTTCAGCCACACATGTGTATTCTGCTTCGGCCGTTGACAATGCTACACTCTTTTGTTTTCTACTTTCCCAGCTAATGGGAGCACCGGCGAGTTTAAAACAGTAGCCACTGTACGATCTACGATCTAGTGTACATGATGCAAAATCTGCATCAGCTTGACCATACAACTCTTTTTCAGTCTTCTTGTAGCACGGGCCCATGTCTTTGGTCCCTTTTAAATAGCGTAGCACACGCTTCGCGTTCTTAAAATGTTCCTCTCCAAAACAACTGTTAAATTGTGACAAATAGCTCACACTGAACATTATATCAGGCCTGGTGGCCACGGCTAAATACATCAGTGAGCCAATCAATTGTTGATATGGTAACTTATCATCACACTTTTCATTTTTCTGTAATTTTAGATTAAATTCCATTGGTGTAACTGTTGGCTTACAGTCTTCCATGTTAAATTTTTTCAACACTTTTTCAATATATTTTTCTTGATTTAATTTAATTTTGTCTCCTCCTTGCCTTTTAATCTGAATTCCTAGAAGTTGTTCAGGCTCTCCTAGATCCTTCATTTCGAATTTTTCATTAAGCATATTTTTTATTTCTTTTAATTTTGTGCTGCAGGAGTAAGCTATTAACAAATCATCAACATAAATTGCTATTAGCATTTTGGCAGCTCCTCCTTTCTTCAATATATATACGCAAGGATCAGCTTCTGATGGGACAAAACCCATTTTTTCTAGTTCGCTACTCAGTTTCAGGTACCATTGTCGACCTGACTGCTTTAAGCCGTAGAGTGCTTTTTCGAGATGGCATGCTTTCTCTCCTGTTATGTTTCTTAAGTCCTCTAACATTTTCTTAGCTTTATGGAACAGTGTTAAGTCATTGTTACCACTTTCTTCCACCATTATTTCAGCTAAATATTCTTCCAAATAATCTGGCATCTCCATTTGTATTTTCTTGTCTAACACGCCATTTAGATAAGCTGTTGTGACATCCATTTGGTTAAGTTTCTATTCCTCTTCCACAGAAATAGCGATGATGCTTCTAATTGAACTTAGTTTTGCAACGGGAGAATATGTCTCATTGTAATCAACTCCTGGTCTTTGTCTGAATCCTCTTGCGACTAATCTCGCTTTCTTTACCTCTGTGTTTTTCGGACCTATTTTCCTTTTTAAAATCATTTTGAAGTCTACAACATTCATTTCTTTTTCTCGTTTTGCGATTTTCCACGTACTGTTCTTTACGTGTGCTCTAATTTCTGCTTTTATGGCATCATGCGAGTACCTTTCATCTCCCTCTTCTTCTTCTTCACATAGATACATTTTGTTAGCAGTCACTTCCTCATCGTTTCTGCCTCCCATCTCATAATCCTGAGCCCATACTGGCAATTGTCTTTGTCTTTGAGATCGTCTTTTGTTATTGGCATCATCATGAACATTTTCGTCTTTACTTGCTTCATGTTCTTCATGATGTTCGACTACTGCTTCATCAACATTTTCGTTAAACTCATCAAGTGCATCTCCAAAAACATCGTGAGGTGGAGTATCGAGCTGTGTCAATGATGGAGTTTCATACTGCGTCGAAGAATTAGGTACTGCGTCAGATTTTGGCGATTTATGTTTCATTTTTATGTCGATCTTTAGATTCTCAGTTGTCTCTTTTTCTTCTTGCCTTTTAGGTTTTACTTTCTGGTCAGTATTTCTTTTATTTATATTTCTTATACTACTTTCCCGGTTTTCTTCAAAATTTTCACAGTTCTTACTGTAAAACATGGTATTTACAAATTTCACATCTCTGCTTATTATGAATTCTTTTGAATCAGGAACGAAAATACGGTACCCTCTGGCACATTTTGCGTATCCAACAAATACGCCTTCGGTAGCTCGAGGAGCGAATTTCCATCCTCGTTTGGGTCCTTTTCTTAGGACAAATGCTTTCTGACCGAATACATGTAGGTGTCTTGCAGATGGTTCACGACCCATCCATTTTTGGAAAGGCGTCTGTCCATTCAGGGCTTTAGTTGGGCACCTATTCACTACATAGTTTGCTGTATGAATGGCATTTGCCCACAGCTCCTTTTGAACACTTGATTCCAGCATTAGGCATCTCGCCTTCTCGACTAATGTTCGATTTTTACGCTCTGCAAGCCCGTTACTTTGAGGTGTGTAGGGTGACGTTAGTCTGCGTTGTATTCCATGTTGCTTTAAATAATCATTAAAATTTTTGTTTATGTACTCGGTACCATTATCCGATTGCAAAAATTTTATTTTATGCTTTAATGCATTTTCAGCCATGTTTTTATATTCTGTGAATATCTGAAATACCTCGCTTTTATTTTTCATGAAATATACGCAGCAATATCTAGTAAAATCATCAATAAAAGTCACAAAGTATTTTGATCCAGCATGAGTTTCAACTTGCATAGGTCCACACACGTCAGTATGTATTATTTCCAGTGGCTCCCTTGTCTTTATACCCTCTGAGGTATTAAATGGTAAACTCGTCATCTTACCCTTCAGACATGTTTCACAGACTCCTAACTTTTCTTTTTCTTTAATTTCTAATCCTTTTATTAGTTCTTTCTTGGATGCTGCTTTCAAGTCAAATTCATTTAAATGTCCGAGTCTCTTGTGCCACTTCATAATATTTGTATCTTCTTCTACTGCGTTGGCCTTTTCTATTTCGTCAAAGCTCATGTAGTACAAATCATTCTCTCTATTTGCCTTGAGTACAATCTTGTCGTTACTGTTCTTTATTAATGCCTGATCTTTCTGGAATACTACAGTGTATCCCTTATCAGTGATTTTTCCGACGGAAAACAGGTTCATGGACAATTCAGGTACATACAGTGCATTATTTATATCGTAGTGTCTATCCTTTACTCTAATTGTGATTTTTCCTTTACCTTTTATTTGAGTGACATGTTGATCTGAGGCTAGTTTCAATGTCCCAGATTCACTATTTATAATGTCAAACTTTTCCCCATCGCCACACATGTGAGATGTACATCCGCTGTCGAGGCACCAAATATTTTTCTTCAAATGGTTCGCAGTCGTTAGGCAAAGTGGGTGAACACTAAAACTTTCATGATATGAATTATTTTCACTATGTCCAGCTCTCTCTTGGCATTCAGAAGCCTTATGTCCCTTTCTTTTGCATTTATTGCATCTGAACTTGAAATGTCCACTGTTATTGTTACTTCCTTGTCTTTTGCTCCATTTGCTTCTTGTATTTTTGCTATAAAACGCATCTTCAGCATTCTCTCCATTGCTGCTGTTATTTCTAGCTTCACTTTCTTCTATAATTTTAATCTTTAAATTATCTGGACTTGGTAAACAGTCTCTAGTTTCGATGGCAATCCTGAAATTGTCGAAACTTTGTGGCAGGCTATACAGCATCATAATGCTTAATAGTTCTGGATGAATTTCCACACCCATTGCTGCTAGTTTATCTACCACATCCATAAAATTGTTTAAGTGATCCTGCACATCATCTTTTTCAGCCATTTTCTTCAGAACGAGCTGTTTAAGCAATGTTGCTTTTCGCGCGGGTCCCGAACTTTGATGAATAGACTTTAGCTTGTCCCAAACTTCTTTAGATGTTTTACAGCCAGTTACCTGCTTGAGCTGAGGTGGAGACATCAATAGCATGATCTCAGCACGTGCCATCATGTCCCTTTTTTGAAACTTCTCGGTCTCTTCGGTAGTTGCTTTCACGGATAATTTTGTGGCTCCGCTCGCATATTCCCATAGCTCATTTTTTATAAGGATGGCCTCAGCCTGTACGCACCAGGTATCATAGTTGCTTTTACCAAGTGGGTCGATTCGATACGATGACATCGTTCCTCGAACTAACCACGCTCTGCTACCAAATTGATGGTTGTTACCCAGTTAGGTAGGTACAGTATTATGCGTTATTTAATAAAATATTAGACAACATTCGATATTTTATTCTTTAGGGAATTTTACAAGAAAAACGTTGTTTGGGAAAAACTCCATGGCAACAGTTAGTTTTTTATTCCTCTAATATGTAAAGAGATTATGCTGTGTGACAAAAACTGAAAACTCCAACAATTACGTACCAAATCTATTTATTATCTACGAGGAACTTATTGAAAGCAATGAATTAATAAACATACTTATTTAAAATAAGTATTTTCTCATTATTTATAGCTATTAGACCAATTATACTATTCAAGTATCAAGATCAGTTAGGTCGTACTAACTGGGTTGCCACCTGGGCCTCAAGTCTGCTATTACAATAGTGTCAGAATAGTCGTTCATTGATCTCATAATTGTCGATTTTGACAAGTTTGGTAATCTACTAATTTAGTGGCGTCATTATGGCTTTCCAATGAACAACCACTGACACTCCATTGAAAGAAATGGCATAGAATGGTAATCTCGTACACAATGACAAATGAATGACTGACATAAGCGGTAACCTGCTAAAATTTTGACAGTTCCTTTGGATCATTGACTTATCATTGAAACGTCATTGTGCGGTCATGGTTTTTAATTCGATCGTGGTTGTGGATTATTGAATGGAGACAATGAATTCACTACGAACAAAATATTCTCGAGCCAGCCAACGCAAATCAAGTCTGCTATTACAATAGTGTCAGAATGATCTATCGTTGATCTTCTATTTGTTGATTTTGACAAGTTTGGTAATCTACTAATATAATGGCGTCATTATGGCTTTCCAATGAACAACCACTGTTTTAGAATGGTAATCTCGTACACAATGACTAACATAGAGCGGTAATCTGCTAAAGTTTTGACAGTTCTTTTGATCACTAACCTATCAGTGGAACGTCATTGTGCAATCATTGCTTTTATTTCGATCGTGTTTGTGGAATATTGAATGGAGACAATGAATTCACTACGAACAAAATGTTCTCGAGCTAGCCAACGCAGTGGATGCTAGAGAAAGAAGATGGGCGGAATGCAGAAGACGTCGTCGTGCCCTTCGCTTGACGCGAATGATGGACGTTTTGAGCCTAAAGGGATTATTTGAACCCTTTTGATATTCCCGAGGCGGAATTTGTAAAGTCGTTTCGCCTTGGAAAGAACTCATATGGAGGTTAATAAATTGAAGAACTCATTCCCCATTGCAGCGTATTAGAAGCATGTTTCAGGTAAAGACCCATTATTATAAGCAATTTATTGTTTTAGATACTCAATAACAATGATTAGATGCAATAGTTTATGTCAAGAACAGTATTAATTAAATAAAAGTTAAGTTACCTGCGGTTGTACTTATAAAAGTAAATTGATTTTTTCAGGTTGCAGTTCATGCTTTACATTATAGTCGAACAACTGCAGGCAAGATTGTGAATGCATGTTACATATTGCACAACATTCCATACATGGCAAGAGCACCGTTGCCACCTGATGAAGTTTATCTAGAAGTACTTGGCTTGCAATAGGTGATTTACATTCCACATTTCACTTAGAATGAAGATGGAATTTAAAATAATACTGCTATGTTAAAAATCAACATTTAAAATAATCTTTATTTCTCATAAACTAAATATTTATTTAACATTTTTAACTTGAATTTCAAGTCAATTGAAAAACCTGAAATGTAAATATAAGTACTACATAAAACAAAAGACAAGTTACAATATCTAATGTAATAATAATAACAAATCAAAATCAGTCTTCATACAAATCAAAAAGATCTTCAATATTTTAATTTTAATCATCATTTGAATAACAAATCACAAATATTACCTTTTAATAAAAATAATAACAGTCATTCATGTCATTAATCACTAATCTGTCTTTTAATTTAGGAGGAAAATAATAATGCAGCACCTAATTATCAAAACCATCAAAGGGTGAATCGGGATCTTCTTGAAGGTCGGGCACTGCAGCAGGCTCTTCTTGACAGACTGTGGAGAAATGCATAAATTAAATTAGCAGGTATGTACTGTAAACCTACCTTAATGTTCTAATGAAGTACGAAAATGCTCTAAGTATTAATAAAATGATTTAACTCTTTGTTACAGATCCACAGTGACTACAGTATTGACAAAATATGATTTAACGTTTCAAGCCCGGGAACAGAACATTGTTATTCCTGTAATTACGGGTATACTTATAGGTTAAAATAAATTAATACTCTTTTTATAAACACTGTTTCATTTAATAATTTTGTCATGACATTATAATTCTGCAGAGTTTGTGTGAAAACAAAATTAAGTTTAATACAAAAGTTGCAACTTCTTTTATAGCATGTTGTGTAACCTAGCGCTTAGTATCAGAGTTACAATCAAGATGTCAGATTCTGGCCAATGTACTACTACTGATTGAGCCTAAACCTAACACAAGCTTATAAGCTTAGATGGAGGGGTCATATTAATTATTATAATTTTTATTGTTTTGTTTTCAATGCTCCATAATACTTATTGTGGGTATGTTGGTAGCACACACAATGAGTAGAAATTCCGATTTTGGGTGAAACCATTACCTAAAGGTGAATGACTTACCTATAAATCAACAGTAATTAGTAATTACCTTTTTTGGCACACAGTGGCCTCTATGGTTCACCATTTTTTCTGTGGTGGAGCTGTCCATCAATGCAGCAGCTGAGTTGTTGATGGCCTGCCCGAGCATGTTTTAAAGTCGCCTCGTTCCTGGCTTCAATAGCATCCAGCCTTGATTGAGCAACATCGAGAGGGTACATGGTCTGTTTCTATAAAAAAATATATATTTTGTAACATCGGGCGACATACTTTGCCCATAAAGTGGGGCGTTAATGGTCAAAACAAATAATTGCAAGATCTTTACCTTCGATAAACTTCGCCCTTCATTGGTGGTTTTCCAATTATTCAAGTGGAGCCGAAATTTGCTCAATTAAGTATCACCATTTTGTATAAAATCAATAAATATAGGCTTCTCGGTCAGTGGGTCGTCTTAGGGGTAAAAATATACAAACAAAAATCTAACTAGACAATCAAATGAAAATAAATACAATAACAAAACACCGGCCGCTAGATACAAAAACAAATAAACGTCAGTAAACAGTAATGCCACATTTGACTTTGACATATAAACAGATAAAATATTAAATTTACATTAATCCGCGTTGAAAATTTTAATGTTTTTTCCTATTTACGAACTTTTTATTAATTCAGATGGCTTAAAACACTAATAAATAATATGTAAATAAATAAATAAATGAAATCTGGCATGAATAAATGTTCAAATGTAATAGTAGTTTTTCGAAAATCATTTCTACTAACGGGTCCTATAGTAGTGGCAATACAACAAAGTCATTACAACACGAGACCATTGTCCGGACAATGATCGATCACTATGAATTTAGCAGACTACGAACTTTTACCAAAATGACAATAGGATCGTGTTGGACTGACGAAGAGCGTTATTTAAAGAGCATTATTCTAAGCAATTGTTTTAAATACTCATGATGAGTGATTATTAGAATAAAAAATAGAAAATAGAATTAATTTCTTACTTTATAAATTTAGATGCTCTATTTCTTGTTTATGTCAAGAACAGTAATTAAATATAAGTTAATCTACGTTTACTTAAATAAATTAACATTAAATATTGCTCGACATTACACACAGCACCATCTAGTGCCACACTAAGCAACGAGGCTTGTATCGTGGACACCAGATAGTTAATATACTACATAGATACTTTTTGTTTGTAAATACATACTTAATAAACATATAAACATCCATGACTCGGAAACAAATGTCCATGCTCATCACACAAACATTTGCTCCGACCGGGATTCGAACCCGGAACCCTAAGAACGTAAGGCAGCCTGACTACCACTGCGCCAATCGGGTCGTCCCAATGCAGCCAAATGCCAAATGCAGCTAGGTAAAAAAGTAAATTGATTTTTTGCAGGTGTTTGCAGCACACATGCTTTACATAGGGCTGCTTTACACCGGGGCAACCAACGATATTCTATTAAACAGATATGTTGTGAGCGCGCAATCGTGAAGAGTCAAAAACGTGCCAATTGGCCTGTTTTGCCTTTATTCTGCGTTACTGCGTGTATGTGAGCTGGCTCTGCCCCGCGGCACACTTTTTTCCGTGGTTTTGTAGGTGTAATAACATATCTGTATAATGGCTAGTTTATACTTTACACCGGGGCAACACTGTGCGGCATTGCAGCATGCCACAAAGGCGCATGCTTCAAAAATTTAAAATGTTGCACATTGTGCGGCATTGCAACAACTTGCGTCATGTATCAGACTGTCACAGCTTCTATCCAAACACTATGGATTCCATGCCACAATCTTGGTGCGTCATACAGTTTATAGGTTATGTTTGGGATGCTTTGAATATTATCTAGGCACAATGTTGCCTCGGTGTAATATAGTCTGCGGCATACCGCAATTGCCGCTCACCGTGGTTAATTGCATCATACCAAAAGATGACGCACGCCACAATATGTAGCTCGCTGCAATGCCGCACAGTGATGCCCCCGGCGTAAAGCTACCTTTAGAATATCATTGGGGGCAACACTGTGCGGCATTGCAGCATGCTACATGTTGTGGCGTGCGTCGTATTATGGTGTGCTACAAATAACGATACAATGCAGCAATTGCGGTATGCGGCAGCGTATTTTACGCCGAGGCAACATCGTGCCTTTTTCAAAGTATCATGCTGTATATTTTATTGGAGTGTTTTGGTCTACCAACTTGATTGATTGAGGGGACAAGACACCGTAGATTATGGCTGATGAAGCAACTTTAGCAGCATGACGCAAGGTGTTGCCAAGCCACACGATTCTTGCCACAACGTGCCACATTTTAAAATATTATAGCATGCGGCCATGTGGCATGCTGCAATATCGCACAGCGTTGCCCCGGCGTAAAGCAGCCTTTAGAGTTCAACAACTGCAGGCAAGATTGTAAATGCATGTTACCTATGGGTGAAAATCATCATCTGCCTGCCTAGCCTTTTCCCAACTATGTTGGGGTCGGCTTCCAGTCTAACCGGATTCAGCTGAATACCAGTATTTTACAAGGAGCGACTGCTTAACTGACCTCCACAACCCAGTTAGTACTGGGAAATACGATACCCCTTGGTAAGACTGGTTGTCAGACTATATGGGCCACTGACTACCTACCTGTAACGACTGTCAAAGATCTACAAATGACAGCTGGGACCAACAGCTTAACGTGCTTTCCGAGGCACGGAGGAAACTCGGTGTGTAAGGGTGGTCACCCATCCACAGACCAACTTAGGCAAGCACGGCTTAACCTAAAGATTGACCCGAGCGGCTGTTATTACTTAGCCACGAGCTCCTCCACTTAGGGGTTAAAATATACAAACTAAAATCTAACTAGAACACTCAAATGAAAATAAATACAATAACAAAACACCGGCCGCTAGAAACAAAAACAGATACACGAGAGTAAACTATAATGTCACATTTGACTTTGACATTTATACAGATAAAATATTAAGTTTTACATTAATCCGCGTTGAACATTTTAATGTTTTTTCCTATTTACGAACTTCTTATTAATTCAGATGGCATATAACACTAATAAATAATATGTAAAAATATATAAAATGAAATCTGGCATGAATAAATGTTCAATTTTAATAGTAGTTTTTCGAAAATCATTTCTACCACCGGGTTTTAAAAATGGCAATACAACAATATCATTCCAACACAATTCTATTACGAGACCATTGACCGACCAGTGATCTATCATTATGAACTTAGCAGACTATGAACTTTTACCAAAATGACAATGGCGTCGTGTAGGAATGACGAATTTTATAAAAATAGCAGACTTGGGGCCCTGAGCGATCGCAGCGCCCTCATTTATTTTCTACTCTTTTATGTCGGACTGTACCGCACGTTCCGTTGTAAGGTGCGTAATTTTTTACTTTCGAACAATATATACAGCTTCCGTAAATGCATTTTTCGAGCAAATGTGTTGAAAAGTCTCTTTTTATGCTCTAGCTAGAGCATAAAGTAAAATCTTCGGCGAAGATCAAGGGTTTGCCCACGGAGTAAAGTTTGCCTTGGTCTTCTTCGTCTTGGTCCAACAGCCACACGAACAACTTCTGCTTCATAGAATAACCTCTTTATTTTAATTCGTTTCGTTAGTATTCTAAGAACAAGGCAAGGATAGCAACAGCCAAAGTACACAATAAAACTTCATGAAATAAACTTATATTTTTCATTTCGTTCATTTATTATTTTACACGTTACTGTTTAATTTCCTTGCAATCGAAGTGAAAACTAGAGTGTACAACTCGTCCATAAAACCCATTTTACACTCTACTTTATATGTCTCGAGTAAAATGGTGCGTTTTATGCACTTGATGTACAATCTACTATTATTACAATATTGACTATCAATCGCGACCACTAGACCAACAGGTTTTTCCCACCACGAATTTCTCAGTCAACAGCCACGGAGTCTGGATTCAGACCCGGTTGATGCCAAATGGGGCGCTCCCTATTACATGGGATTTAAACATAACTATCGAAATGTGGGTGTACTATTAGGTAAAGCTCTGTCTAACCCTTCGGTGATTATAGGCGTAATGGTTATGTACTTATGTATGAAATACAAGATGTCGCATGTTCTGGTTCATAATAAATTAAGGGTGCCAATGGGAGGGGGTCGAATCTAATAAACGCCTCATGTAATGGACGCACCCTAACGCTGCATAGTAACAATAAATAAATCTCTGCGCATAATCCGGTCTCTACATTAACATATGTCACAACGCCGCGTCATCGTTCAGGCGTCACAGGTTGTGACACCCAACCACCCAACGTACCGACAACGCATCGTGTGGCTTCTGATGGTATTTTCGGTTTTAGTAGTAAGTTTATAAACACCAACGTAGTGACATTCGTTCTTCATCCCAGGATGCTATCACACGGGATGAAAGAAGGCGGATGGGTGTTCCTGGCGAATTGTCACCTGGCATGCGCGTGGCTAGGGTCGCTTCGGGGTCTGGACAACCCCAAGATACACCCGCGCTTCCGGCTCTGGCTGTCCTCCATGTCCGACGACCATTTCCCGCTAGGGATACTGTAGCGGAGTATCAAGATGACCACGGAACCGCCACAGGTACCAGTCACACCTACAAGATACACCCGCGCTTCCGGCTCTGGCTGTCCGCCATGTCCGACGACCATTTCCCGCTAGGGATACTGTAGCGGAGTATCAAGATGACCACGGAACCGCCACAGGTACCAGTCACACCTACAAGATACACCCGCGCTTCCGGCTCTGGCAGTCCTCCATGCCCGACGACCATTTCCCGCTCGGGATACTGCAGCGAAGCATCAAGATGACCACGGAGCCGCCACAGGTACCAGTCACACCTACAAGATACACCCGCGCTTCCGACTCTGGCTGTCCTCCTTGTTCGACGACCATTTCCCGCTCGGGATACTGCAGCGGAGCATCAAGATGACCATGGAGCCGCCACAGGTACCAGTCACACCTACAAGATACACCCGCGCTTCCGGCTCTGGCTGTCCTCTATGCCCAACGACCATTTCCCGCTCGGAATACTGCAGCGGAGTATCAAGATGACCACGGAGCCGCCACAGGTACCAGTCACACCTACAAGATACACCCGCGCTTCCGGCTCTGGCAGTCCTCCATGTCCGACGACCATTTCCCGCTCGGGATACTGCAGTGGAGCATCAAGATAACCACAGAGCCGCCACAGATACCAGTCACAGATACCAGTCACACCTACAAGATACACCCGCGCTTCCGGCTCTGGCAGTCCTCCATGCCCGACGACCATTTCCCGCTCGGGATACTGCAGCGGAGCATCAAGATGACCCCGGAGCTGCCACAGGTACCAGTCACACCTACAAGATACACCCGCGCTTCCGGCTCTGGCTGTCCTCTATGCCCGACGACCATTTCCCGCTCGGAATACTGCAGCGGAGTATCAAGATGACCACGGAGCCGCCACAGGTACCAGTCACACCTACAAGATACACCCGCGCTTCCGGCTCTGGCAGTCCTCCATTGCCGACGACCATTTCCCGCTCGGGATACTGTAGCGGATCATCAAGATGAGCACGGAGCCGCCACAGGTACCAGTCACACCTACAAGATACACCCGCGTGCCGGCTCTGGCTGTCCTCCATGTCCGACGACCATTTCCCGCCCGGGATACTGCAGCGGAGCATCAAGATGACCATCGTCTTTAATTTCTTGAATAAAGGTCTTTTAACAAATTGAACTGTCGACAGGGTTTAAAAGGCAATTTGGTCCGTCTCTTCGCGAACATAAACGAGGACCGTTTCGACGAGGCGACGCCGAAGTACCGGCGCCTCCTGTACTGCGTGTCGTTCTTCCACTGCACGCTCATCGCTCGCAAGCGCTTCCGACAGCTCGGCTACAACGCCGTCTATAGCTTCAACGACGCTGACTTTGATGTGAGTATACTGTAACAGTGTACTGTAACATATTGTTATAATGTAGCAGTGTTGAGAAGCCTAGTAAGTTTGTTACCTTTTTACGCCTGAACCACTGAACTGATCATCCTGGAATTTTGCATATACGTTGTCAGTTGTATAGAAACGGATAGGTAACTTTCATCCCGAAAAAGGTACAGGTGGCCTACCATGACGAGAGCTATAGAGGACGTCTAGCGCCATCTCTTTCCCTCACTGGAATAAAATTAAAACGATCCTGGTTTAAGACATCATGGTAGGCCACCTGTTCCCGAGAATAACCACAATAATAATTTATCGTTCTTATGATAATAGATGGCGCCACGTGTCTTTCGAATCATGATTGAATGATATTATTACAAGCAGAGTACAACCCGAATTGATTGTAAAATTGTGAATTAACGCGAGCAAAACCTTGGACAAAAGCAAATAAATAAAAACAAAACACGATGACGTGACTCAAGTCGGCGCCGAACTAAATGCGACAAATGTGATCGGCTCAGTGCGATTCCGTGTCGGTAAGGGGCCGCCTCCACGAGCGAGAGAATCGCGGCGATATTATCGTCCTTGCCACGTTTTTCTATAAACTCCCTTTTTGGGCCGTCTCCACGAGCGAGGGAATCGCGTCGATATTATCGTCCTTGCCACGTTTTTCTATAATTTCCCTTTTGGGCCGTCTCCACGAGCGAAGGAATCGCGTCGATATTATCGTCCTTGCCACGTTTTTCTATAAACTCCCTTTTTGGGCCGTCTCCACGAGCGAGGGAATCGCGTCGATATTATCGTCCTTGCCACGTTTTTCTATAAACTCCCTTTTGGGCCGTCTCCACGAGCGAGAGAATAGCGGCGATATAATACGTTGAATCGCCACAATGTCCCTGTTAAGGCTTGTGCAGGCGAAGGACTTTTGCCGATTTTTAAGTGTGTCTGCTGATTTACCGATATTTTTAACCGACTTCCAAAAGGAGGAGGTTCTCAATTCGATTGGTATTTTTTTTTTTTATGTATGTACACCGATTACTCTGCCGTTTATTTACGTGATTCTTTTTTAGTTTGATGCGAAATAGTTGCCATTTGGTCCCATAAAAATTTAACATGGTTTGGCTTAGTAGTTTTAATTTTATGAACATTTTTACTTCAGTTGTGTGGTATAATTTCATGTATATTCACCAATTTCTCCTCGATTTGTGGAGCGATTCTCAACATTCTTTTTTTGTTTGAAAGAGTATACTCCTGAGATGGTCGCATTTAAATTTGATGAAGATCTGATGCTGATCTTCGGAGATATACAATGGAACTCTTCAAAACTAGATGGTAAATCGGTCGTGATAGCTGCAATCGCTTGGATGTTTATTGTTTCCACAACATCATGTTGTAACATCACGCCTGTATGCTCTGAGGGGTACGCAGATGTGTACAATACACCCAAATTTGGCGATTTAGGTATGTTAAGTTCCATTTATTTTGGACAAGCCTATTACCATGACATGTATTTTTAACAATGTAAAATAAATGCATAGTAAATATTTGTATAGGATATTACAACTAAAAATGGAAAAGTAAAAAAAACTTTTTTACAAAAAAAATAAAACCGACTTCAAAAAACACAAAAAATTAAAAATAACTTTAGCTTCAGAAGTCGGTGACCTTTGTTTGATTCATTTAGTTTTCTTCAAATTCATTATTGAATGAATTCGCAGGTATCAGAGAACCTGCTAGCGAACTACCTGGAGGAGTACGAGGACGTCCCGTGGGACGCGCTGCGGTACCTGTTCGCGATCATCAACTACGGCGGCCACATCACCGACGACTGGGACAAGAGAGTGCTCATCGCCTATATCAACCAGTTCTTCAACGAAGACGCGCTTGAAACACCCTTCTATAGGTCAGTCGATGTTTTTTTACAAGCTTTCTCTTAGTTTCACCACCCTCATATTTATTATTAATATATTTTTGTGAACTCGCGATGAACATTTAAAAAGCAGGCAAAATAAGATGACAAAACTATTATATACAGCCTTTTCACAGTTATTTGAATCATTCCAATTTTATTATAATTTTTCTACGTCTTTTCTTATCTACGTTGATTCCCGCTGTATCCATTCGCAAATCAAAAGACATCAGTTTAAAAAATCACGCTTCTCTCTTTTTCTATTATGGACATTTGCGCGAAGTTGCGCGAATGGACATAATGGCCACTGAGGTTTACTCTGTAGAGTAGGTTTAATGAAAAAATTAAATCTGTAAGGTTCTTTCTGCAAAAGACCATCTCAGACACTAATCTGCATAGTCCTCATGTGAATTGAGCAAGATTATGTCTGGACTTAAAAAGAGACTATGACCTCTGAGTTTGTTTCGGCTGTTTCTTCTCAGAGTATTCAGGTACGAAACACCGGCCCCATCTAGTTTTAAAATATGACGTGTAAAAGTGTTTGTAAAAACTTAGTTCATTTTAGTTAATAGCTTTTTTCATTTATCATTTAAAACTATTTAAACTATGCGAAGATATGGCGAGTTAAACTATAAACGGTGTTCACACCGAAAACTACGGACGGACGGGCGCGCCCGCTAGCTGGCGGTGTAGCCTACGCTTGAGTTTTTGGGGGTATGAAGAACAGGGTGTAAAGCTCTTCATTCCCCATAAAGCAGGGAAGATCCTCCGACCAGACGGGTGTTATGTCTGGTGGGCTACTGCCCATCAGTTGTTGTCGGGTTCTTGTATACAATCTTATGTCGCGGATAACTTTACTTGCGCGATGTAGGATTCTGACGTGTTTCGCAGTTAGTTCATCATCTTTATCATAGATGGCAATGTAGTACTTTTTGTTCCATGTAGCTGTAGTACTTTTTGTAGTGCCGCTACAAGTTATTTGTCACTTTATTTGACAAATCTTTGCACTGACTGGACAGGTCCACTCTTTGTGTGGTTCTTTCTTCAAAATACCATCTCTCAAGATTATGTCTGGACCTTATGGGCCTGCGCAGATGACAGACTATCCGCGACGCACTTTTTAGTCTGTGAAAATAGAACCTAAGCAGTAATGCATACGACGCGCAAAAAGTCCGGCGGCTAAAAATTCCGTGTCATTCTGTCTGGCAGATCACGCCGCGCCGCGCCCCACAAAAGTGTGCGAAAAAAATATAACTTTTGCTTCAACGCGCGCTAACGCAGACGACGCACACTTTTGGTATGCAATCTCCACTAGAATATATTGATCGAAGATGTGCTTCGTGTGCGTTGAGTCTGTGTAAAATCCCCGACGGACTTTTTGTATGCCATGCAGACATTTTGTGCGCCACAGACTCATCTGCACAAAAAGTCTGTCGTCTGCGCAGACCCCAAAAGAGTCTATGACGAGTTTGTTTGACTGTTTCTTCTCAGACTACATGAAACACCGGCCTCATAAAGTTAAGTGATGTGTAATAGTGTTTGTAAAAACCTAATTGCGAAATAAACATCATTTAAAATATCATTATCAGTTATAAATAAAAACATAATATATGATTTTGCACAAAGAATGATTAATATTTAACAAGCAAGGATATGCCTAAGCATATCCTTGCTTGTCCTAAGGACATATCGCTGCCAATTCGGTCTCTGCTGATCCTTTGAAGGTTTGAAATGGTAATGTGTTTCAAGTAACCGGGTGTAATTAACGTTTAACTGACTTGAAAAATAAAACTAAATATATGTTATTAGCACTTTATTTTGAAACAAAACGTACAGCAATTTTAGCAAAAATTTAAAAATGTGAGAGAGGACTTGAAAATATTTTCCGATAATTTAGGTTAGACGACATACTGTTATCGGGTTCCAACAAATCGGTGACACTTTGACAGAGTAGTTGCGGTTTGGCACAATCAGTTACTAGATGACCAAGGTGCCACAACCCACCTGAATCTATCATTTACATCGTGAATGTTCCCTTTATGGCCCCAAAGTAGTCTGTCTCCTGCACTGTCATTTTTCACTCCCAATTTGAGTCCTTGTCCATGATGAACATTTATTATTATGAACACCAAACTACCATCATCTCCAATCACAGGCTCCAAGTAAAACTTATATCTGTCATTACCAGAATCTTCCTCATTCATCGTCGCTCCCCAACATTTTCTGTCTCCGTAACCGTCCACTTCGTCGTCCATTTTCATAAACATATTGCGATGAACGTTGTTCAGTATAAATGTGAGTTTGTCTCTGTTACACGTCGGTAAGAACTTCCAGCTCAACCTGTCGCTACTTCTGGGCAATGCCCCGTCACCCCAAATAGTTCTATAATTGTTCTTTGAATCAGGGTTCCAATGTAGTTTCAAAGCCTGATTGTATACCTTATTGACTATTGTCACTGCGTCTTCGTTGATGATGTGTTGGAACTCCTTGGGGAAATAATTGCTAACAACATCTTTAGCGCCACCGTGCCACAGGGTATACGCGTATGTCATAACGTTTCGTGGATTAGAGCTGATAAGTTTATTTACAATTTCTTTAATGGCTTCGCCCACACTTGCGATTACGAAGCTTCTACTCAAATTTACTGCACTGTCATAGTTACCGTTAACGACGTTATTGTACAATGTATCCTTAAGCGCAACTATATCATTTTTATTGAGAAAAGCCATGTGACTATTATAGTACGTTAAACCTTGAAGTTCGCTAGGCAGGGTGGCATCTTCACAAGGAAACAATCCTTTTATCTTCAATGCAACGGTGAGCTCTGATATCTCTTGCACGCCGTACACGACCACCTTACCGTGATCGTTGTTGACGATGCGCGCGATGTCCTTGACGCAGTTGCTGGTGATGCGCTCTCCCGCGACGGTCACGGTGCGGACTGAGTTGTCCTTGATGTATGCGCTGGTGTCGCAGTCGGTGTAAGTAAGGACGGGGATCCTGTTCGGTATCTTCTTGTCCCTGTCCGGGCCGCTGCTCACCAGTCTATATTGATGGTTGACGTTGAGGCAGTTTGGGAAGCCGCTAATGCCTCCTCCGCAAACAACCCTACCTTCGCCCCAGTAGTCAACATGTGGAATCAAGTTATTGAGGGAAACAGGTATTTTCACCAATTTGTACTCGCCTTGGTAAGGAAGCTCGGAGTAGGGGAATACCTGGTCAATGTTGGTGCTGTAGTTTGGTTCGTCGGCAAGCTTCCAGACGGTTAAAGAATGCATTTTGGGGTTTAGTGCGTAGATGAATCTGAAAATAATTGAAATAATTATTAAAAACATAATGAATGGATGTTTTGTACTGTTCCACGCGAAAACTTCTCAACGGATTTGGAAGTGATTTTCCACATAGGCAGTTCATAACAAAGACTATCCGCGGGAGAATTACTGAACTCCACGCGGACAAATCCGCGGGATAGGCTAGTCATTAAATAAATAAATAAAAACTATTACCGAAACCAAATATACAGTCCAACTACTACTAAATTAACTATTTATAATTTAATTCAAACAAAAACATACTTTTGAATAAAAAAAACCGGCCAAGTGCGAGTCGGACTCGCGCACGAAGGGTTCCGTACCATTATCTATACATTAGACAAAACGGCAAAAAATCACGTTTGTTGTATGGGAGCCCCCCTTAAATATTAATTTTATTCTATTTTTAGTATTTGTTGTTATAGCGGCAACAGAAATACATCATCTGTGAAAATTTCAACTGTCTAGCTGTCACGGTTCATGAGATACAGCCTGGTGACAGACAGACGGACAGACGGATGGACAGACGGACAGACAGCGAAGTCTTAGTAATAGGGCTTCGTTTTTACCCTTTGGGTACGGAACCCTAAAAAGAAATCAAAACATATAAAACAAATTTTAAAATAAAACGTTGCCCCCACACTAGGAATTTTGTATAGAAAACAATGAAAGCTACTCACCAAATTGAAGTTCTACTGATACTGGTATAAATGCTCATCGTTTAAGGTTCTTATATACTAAATGAATTAGGAATCTAGGCATGCAAGTTTATCAGTTCGGGAAACCGCAATAATACCGTGGGAACACAATCAAAATAATGGGTAACTTCGGCCGCAAAACGATAAGAGTCTAAGATAACACAATACCTAATTAAGTCCCAGTGTACAATCTGGGGAATTTGTTCACTATTTCTTCTTGCTGAAACAACATTTGTTGGTCTAAAACTGCGCAACTTGCATGGTACCGTTGTTGGTAGCGCAAAGGTCATATTGTCTTACATGAACTTAGTCGAGGCCTTTTGCAAACTGTGGCAGTATACCACCAACCCAACCACTTCCTGCAGGTTCTAAGCTTCCATGGAAGTCCACTTGGAAGTCGTCGAACCGTCTCCCAACCCAGGGACGAATACCACATCTTCGAAATAACTCTGGATGATTAAAAAACAAACTAGTTTACAAACACGCCAATAGATAGCGCTAGTCAATCCCAATCGATACCGATGCATTGTAATGATTGTGATCATATCCCACAGATAGCAGGATCATTCAGATTATCTATACTATCTATACTAATATAATATTATAAAGAGGAAAACTTTGTTTGTTTGTTTGTAATGAATAGGCTCAAAAACTACTGGACCGATTTAAAAAAATTCTTTCACCATTAGAAAGCTACATTCATCCTGAGTAATATAAGCTATATTTTATCCCCGTAATCCCACGGCAACGGGAACTACGCGGGTGAAACCGCAGGACGTCGGCTAGTGGAAAATAAAATAGTTGGTTATTAATTAGAAAAATGAATCCACCAACGAATAAGAATAAATAAGTTAGACCGTCTTGCGGCCACATATTATATTGACCCATAACTACGCCAATTCGACCCACGGCTGTGAAAAGACTGTAGATCCGTCTTCCACGTTTCCTGCTCATAACCTCGTCGTTTATGTATCCCGCAGATTGGCCACGATCCCGTCGTACCACATCCCGCGGGACGGCTCGTGGGAGTCGTACCGTGACTTCTTGGACCTTCTGCCCGGCTCCGAGCGCGCTGAGTCCGTCGGACAACACGCGTCCGCCGACGCGACGTGGCAACTCTCGCGCAGGTACACTAACGAGCACCAATATAACAGTGGCTATTTAGTCACCTGCGTGGAGGAGGAGCTCGTGGCTAATAACTGCTGCTCAGGGCGAGCTTCAGGTTAAGCCGCGCTCGCCTAGGTTGGTCCGTCGATAGGTGATCATCAATTAGGGGCCGCCTCCACGTGTGAGAGAATCGCGGCGATATTTTCGTATAGAAATACGTTAAATCGCCGCGATTCGCTTGCTCGTGGAGGCGGCCCCTTAGAGCTTTTACACACTATAGTCACGTCCGTCTTAAGACAGACTATTGCTAAAGGGAATTAATAGTTTGTCTCGCTCGCACTAGTAGGGAAATAGTCTGTGTTAAGACAGGCTATAGTGTGCGAAAGCCCTTACCTACCGAGATTCCTTCGTGCCTGTGAAAGCACGTTAAGGCGTTGGTCCCGACTTTCATTTGTAGATCTTTGACAGCCCTTGAGTCGCTACTGGTAGTCGCTTCATGTAAAATACTGGTATTCTAAAACTTACACTGTCACTTCGGGATATCTTCCGTGATCGCGGGACTCATCCCACAACCATGGCGGCTACAACAACATTCTTTTGTCAACGAAATTACATTCTAACAGATTGTCCTATATTTGGCTTTAACAAGTGTGGTTACTTTGTGACTGTATTGAATAACGTTTTTGTGAAGTGCACGGTTGGCGCAGTGGCTGAACGATTGGCTGCTGCGCTGCGTGTCGCGGGTTCGATTTCCGCATGGAACAAATATTTGTATGGCCTACAGGTAATAGTTTTTCCGGGTCTGGCTATTTGTGTATGTGGACGCACGATACAGGACAAATTCGAAGTGTGGAGAAACGTTTAAAAAAATATTTTTACATCCGTGTTTCGACATTTGCTGCGCAGGTAAATTCGAGTGTTCACCGTCAGTCGTCTAATGTCAAATGAAAGTTTCTTTTTTTTTTTTCGGCAAGTGGTCAGTGGAATAGTGTTGCGATGTTCGATTTTATTATTGAGGAATTTAGTAACGAATTGAACACAGAGTAATAAACTGTGGAGTAGACAGTTTTAGATGGTTTTTTATTCAGTTTTTTGGAGGCGGGTGCGCGTGCAACAAGTGTGACAGATAGCGGTGAAGCGAGGTGCAGGATTGTCACGAGTGTGACAATCGCGCTGGAGAGGATAGGATTACACCATTCTACCAAATTTCACCTGATTTGGTCCAGTAGATTCGGAGCAAATTGCATATGACAGACGGACGGACAGACAGACAGACGCACGAGTGATCTTACAAGGGTCCCGTTTTTATCATTTTTTGTACGGAACCCTAAAAAAGACCCTGGTATTTGACGAACACGTTTTACTTAGAGCTATTACAATTAAATATTATGAATACATTTTAAAATTCAATCATTTTAAATTTGTCTGTTAAGGGCTACAATACATATCCCTCAAATGGCTTAGCATGATCCTCCGTTACGCCTAAAATACTACAGCATTAATTTTGAAATAAATATATGATAAAGTTGAGGATTAATGCCCTCCTATATCCTATGTCTGACGAAAACACGGTTCCATAAACTTTTCTCGATAAAAAAAAAACCAAAGTTACCTCCAAATCGAACAATAAACCGCTGGTATTCAAAAAGTACTTCAAATTAGATCATGAAACTTTGCTTACTAACTGAACTAACTATAAAGCAGGTCTCATGTGTTTTATTTTTTTTAGTTCAATTAATAGATTTTTTGTAAATCGCAAAAAACCACTCATTTCGCACTATTCGGCCGCAGTGACTGACGTAACAACCACTTTGTAGTGCAAGCTGATTAGAACTTTATTCTATAACAGTATTTCAGACGAAGTTTGAACCACCACAACCACAACTTTGTGCTGGGCTCGCGTCCCTTTCATAGAGAGGAGGCCTGTGTCCTAGCAGTTTAAAGCTCAAGCGAGATGATCTGGTTCGAGGTGGCGCAGGAGAAGAGTACCTGTAACCTGGATGGGGAGGCCTTGGCCCCGCTGCCCAGCAGAGGGGCACACAAGGCTAATAAAAGGGCTCGAGTCGCTGCTGATCCCGTGCAATGCTTATAAGTTTGCTTTGTATTGAGGCTTCAGTCCGTTTGTTTCATTTGTTCGTCAGGACGCGCTGATCATGTGTTCGACCCTGTTCGCGCTGGCGAGCTCGGGGGGCGGGGGCGCGGGCGGCGGGGAGGATCAGAAGGTACAATATCTTCAAACCATTGTTCTTAATTGATGTATTCAAACAAACAAATGTCAAGTTTATGCTAGTGAGAATTATGTTGCTTTTAGAATTACTGTAGGTACTACTAATTAAAAATGTTGTCATGATAATTATAATATATTAGATTAGATAATAAAATTGTAGCTTGTGCTAACTGAACTTTGCGCGGGTTGGATAGTTGTTTAAAAAAAAACACTTGTAAATTAATTCGCGGATATTGGGTAGAGGGGTAATGGTATTAAACGAATTTACTCAAAATAGTTGCAGGTGAAAATCAGCCTGATAATGGACGACACGAGAAACATAACATCAAGTGGTCAAGCAAATCACTAGAGGACAACATGAACACTGTCCATTTTTTACACTCATCTCCGTCCTTTGAGTGAAAGCTTAGATTTATCAACAAACTTGTTTCCATCAGGATTATTGAAGAGAGGAAATCTGAAATAATAAAAATCGAACCTATAAAGCACCTAGAACGCAATACATACTTTTATTCTGGAATATGTGGGTTAAAGAAACAAGTTCGTCAGCTTTTCCAGGAAACTGTAATTCTGAAACAAATTGTAGATTGGAAACTCAACTTGGAAAAACAATATAGATACCATCGAGCCGGAAAAACGATGTGAAACGATGACTAACGGATGATGTTCACCAAAGTCCGCTCACACTTCGTCCTAGAAATGGAATGGGTAAAGAAAAAATTAAACCACTGGCACAGGCTGTTCCAGACTTGGAAACTAAATTAGATAACCAGTCAGCGGGAATTACAAAGGCATGCAAAATATCAGGATTCCCAACTCAACCTCAACATATTTGATACAGCTTGTGACAACCCAAGTAACATAGAGAATGCTGTAGGAACGAGGATCAACCATTGTCTCGTTGCAAATAGTAACTGCAACGTTTGGAACTACGATAACGTGCCACGAGTAACAATGAAACTGTAGTCGTCTCTAGATCAAAGCGAACATCCTTAAAAGAAGTTGATACAAGCAAGATATTCTTATTTGGTGATAAACAGTACCTTTACCTTTTCGCCCACCTGGTATAAAGGCACACGCGTGTCCCTCCACGCCAAGCCACAATTTCAACGACAATTTTTTTTGTCGTTTGGTGTACAGGGCACGCGCTTGCTTGTCACGTATATGTGACTATAGCGGTCAAAATACTAAAGAAATCGAGAGAAAGAACTCCATATAAACAGTACCGAGTAATATCTTTCAACGAATCTAATGCATCAACGAAAGAAATACTAAATTGCACTAAACAAAACAGTATATTGGGACTGGCATACGCAATGCGGTTAAATGTCCCCAAATAAATAAAGAAAAAAAAACACAGTTTATAGCAGTCGCAGCAACACAGGAGAAATAACTCCTGTGTGTTACACATTTATTTATTATAGCGTGGCATGGCAGGTGTGTATCTCACCTGTGGGAATATCAAAGGCTGCTTATTTTAATAATAACATGTGTTGTTAGGTGGACGAACTAGCTAATGAGATGCTGAATAAGCTTCCGAACAAGATAGACGTGGAGACCACGGAGCGTATGATGGGCCCCGAGATTATGATGCCCATGTGCGTCTCGCTGCTGCAGGAGATAGGCTACTACAACACGCTCATCACCATCATCATATCGGGGCTCAAGGTAAGAAGGCAAGAAATAAAGTAAATTACGAACACACAACATCATCATTCTCAGTTTATTTGGGGTCTAGCATTCGCAAAACATGACATTCCCAAAACATCGAATTAGTAAAATATTATGTTCTATTTTTTATTCTAATAATATTGTTGCCGACTGTGGGTACCTTCTTATATCACCAATGGGGACGGCAACTGTATAACTAATGGCGCTAGCAGCGCTTGAACCAAATATCGTCATTAGTTGAAAATCTGTCAATGTCATTTTATATTTCAAAATAGTTTGACCTCATTGGTGAGATTGGGTCTAAGCTATGGACGCGCCATCTACAATCAGCCTTCCCCGTTAATAACTCTTTATTAAAGTGCTAGTCGAATAACTTATTCTCAAACAAATTATTATGTCCTTCACATGTGATTTACATTTCGATCTCAACTTAAGCTAAGCTTACCGAAGTTGGTCCGTGGATACGTGACCATACTGATCGATCTTCATGCTCGACTTTTTGATGCAGGAGCTGCGACGCGCCATCGAAGGTCTGGTTGTGATGTCAGAGATGCTAGAGACCATGTACTCGTGCATCTTTGAGGGCAAGACCCCCCAGTTTTGGCTTAGAGGTAAAATAAAGATCGATAAAAATTAAATCCATTGCGATAGAGCCTCCACATTTGTTGTCCCGGTAGATTTTTACAAATTTAAGTTGAAAACGGAATAATATGAGATGAACCAGCAAATAAAATAAACTCTAAGGCCAAAGTGTTAGTCGAAATTGACATGAACACACATCATAATAGTAAGTTATACAAAAATTTAAGAAAAGAGAAGTTAATTCTAGGGACTAAGTTGGATCCCGAAAGCATCGAAGGATTCTAGATTAGAATCCTGAGCGGAGCGAGGACGGAGGAAGAAGGAGATACCTTGTTATTTAGTGACTGCGAGAAAATAAATAGTAGTATAGTATTTATATTTATCACATTTTATTTAATCTAAAAGATGTTGCTTTCGACTAACTTCACGCAGAGCAGCCTAGATTAATATTGATTGATTGATTAGTATAGTTTTAGCTATTTGACCATAACAAAATTCACTCATACAGATATCGTATTTTCGTCCGCATTTGCGTGAATGAGTCACACCAACGATTTTTGTTATCAGCATGTCAAAAAAATAGATAACTCGAGAAAAAATAACGTTTTTATTTTTTTCCTATCTTCAAAAATTGCTGAGATATTAAACGTTAAAGTACGGCCTCCGCGGCAAAATCCACATAGCGACCGCGCTGACGCGTGACGTCATGTCCTGCGCTGCGAATATTTTTAATTAATTAATTTAATAACTGGTCTCCGAGGTGGCGCCGGAGAAGAGTACCTGGAAGGATATGGGGGAGAACTTTGCCCAGCAGTGGGACATTCAAGGCGAAAGAAGAATAAATGAAAATAATAACAATAATATTTAAACATAAACACTTAAAATAATAAGTGCAAACCGCTTTACAAATCAGATTTTATGAACATAAAAGCTCCGCATCACCCGCAATCGGACATGATACCTCGACGTGACGTCATCGAAGTAGCTCGCGAAAGAACGCAAACTTAAAAAAGTGGTGAAATTTACAACGCTGTAACTTTAGAAATCTTGACCCAATTTCGATGAAAATAAAAAAACGATTGTTATTTATTTGCACGATTATGCGCATTAAATATGCAAAACTTGTGTAATATTATTTTGATGTGTTGATGTGACTCTGTAGAGTAAGTTTAGAACATGTAAATGTCAATCAAACTCCGTCTGTCCGAAATTTCGAAACAAATGGAGCCGTGGTCAGAAACGTGCGACGCCAACGTTTCGGCCGTAACTTCGTTTTTATCGTAGAATAAGAGTAGACCCCTGACCCGCGTTAGTTTTTGCGGTAGCTTTTTAGCTTAAATTGTCATGTGGCGTGCAGATCGTCCGTCCATGAAGCCGCTGGGCGCGTGGTGCCGCGAGCTGTTCCGGCGCGGCGCGCACCTGCAGGCGTGGGCCAACGCGCCGCGCGGGCCCCCCACGCTGTGTTGGCTGCCGGCCTTTGTGGCGCCCACCGGCTTCCTTACCGCCGTCATGCAGGTACTGCTGCTAGCGCCTTTGTGGCCCCATCGGCTTCCTTACCTCCGTGATGCAGATACTGCTGCTAGCGCCTCTGTTGCGCCCACCGGCTTCCTTACCGCCGTCATGCAGGTACTGCTGTTAGCGCCTCTGTGGCGCCCACCGGCTTCCTTACCGCCGTCATGCAGGTACTGCTGCTAGCGCCTCTGTGGCGCCCACCGGCTTCCTTACCGCCGTCATGCAGGTACTGCTGCTAGCGCCTTTGTGGCCCCATCGGCTTCCTTACCGCCGTGATGCAGATACTGCTGCTAGCGCCTCTGTTGCGCCCACCGGCTTCCTTACCGCCGTCATGCAGGTACTGCTGCTAGCGCCTCTGTGGCGCCCACCGGCTTCCTTACCGCCGTCATGCAGGTACTGCTGCTAGCGCCTCTGTGGCGCCCACCGGCTTCCTTACCGCCGTCATGCAGGTACTGCTGCTAGCGCCTCTGTGGCGCCCACCGGCTTCCTTACCGCCGTCATGCAGGTACTGCTGCTAGCGCCTCTGTGGCGCCCACCGGCTTCCTTACCGCCGTCATGCAGGTACTGCTGCTAGCGCCTCTGTGGCGCCCACCGGCTTCCTTACCGCCGTCATGCAGGTACTGCTGCTAGCGCCTCTGTGGCGCCCACCGGCTTCCTTACCGCCGTCATGCAGGTACTGCTGCTAGCGCCTCTGTGGCGCCCACCGGCTTCCTTACCGCCGTCATGCAGGTACTGCTGCTGGCGCCTCTGTGGCGCCCACCGGCTTCCTTACCGCCGTCATGCAGGTACTGCTACTAGCGCCTTTGTGGCGCCCACCGGCTTCCTTACCGCCGTCATGCAGGTACTGCTACTAGCGCCTTTGTGGCGCCTACTTTTCGTGTTCAGTTACTTGGAGTATCATTTTTTGTTGCTTTATCGTGTTAAGATATCGATACTGTCACGTCTGGAAAATTTTGCTAACTGTTTATTTGACAATTTATGTGCAGCAGAAGAAAGCAACTAATTAAATGGGTTGGAATATTTTTGCGGTATCAATATAATGAATACAAACAAGTATTGTAAACTAACAGTTACAATCTTCGCCGACAGTGCAACTTTACCGTAAGTGTACGGCTACCCTCAAAATATTCGTACTTCTACGACCTTCATCATCTGCCTAGCCTTTTTCCAAATTCTGTTGGAGTCGGCTACCAGTCTAACCGGATGCAGCTGAATACCAGTATTTTACATGGAGCGACTGCCTATCTGACCTCCACAACCCAGTTAGTACCGGGTAATACGATACTCCTTGGTAAGACTGGCTCCTACGACCTTGTGTATCTATATAATATTTGCTTTAGGTCGACTTTGTGGTTCATCGAATGCTGCGCAATTGGCTTAGTTAACCCAGATTAATAATAGAGTGGGTTTGCAGACGACGGCTCGCGGGGAGAGCTGGCCCATCGATACGTTGTGCTGGGAGTTCACCGTCATGCCGCTGGAAGAGGCCGGCTTCGTGCGCCCGCCGCGCGACGGCGGCGTCTACGTCAGGTACGCTACACCATTCCGACGGCACTACGAGTGTTCGCCGTGATCTATCGGCACTACGTCAGGTACGCCACACCATGCCGACGGCATTACGAGCGCTCGCCGTGACCCATCGGCTGTCGGTTTAACGCGAACAGAAAGGCGCGAGCAGTGCTCTTTGTGCCGTCCACACTGTAAACGCTAAATTACACGTGATCTTACATTACGCGTTACACACGTCTGGACCCGGCTTTAATCGTTTCATGAGTCACCCCCCTTTCAAACCACAATATATATACCATATCAGTGGCACATTAAGGTTATTTTTTTGGTGATTTTATTTCCATGTTTTATGATTGTAGGTACTTAAGTTTTTTTAAATCTTTTATTATTCAACAAACATAGAAAACATTTTGAAAAAACATCATACCAACACAAACCATCGTAGGTTTAACAGCGCACTGTGGCGCCCTTACTAAGGTGCGACAAACTAAGTTCTTTATTTTTGGGATTTAATGTATGAAACATGTTAGTTAGAGAATGTACTAACAAGTTAATGATGTAAATAATAATATCCAGCCTCCATAAATTTTTGGCCTATTTTCAAAAATCAACCGCGGGCCAATATTAGATAGAGCATATTATAATATTTTTTTTATTACACTTAAGTCGTAAGTTAATTCACCGAGAACCGATTTAATCACAAAATATCTGAGATCACCCAGATTGCCGATTTTTTTTGCCGGCCACGGGCCAACTAAAATAAACGCAATAATTAAATAGAGCTTAAGGATATAAATATTTCCTGCCGGGGCTGCGGGACTGTTCCAAAGAGATACCGTGGCCCCGGAACACAAAGAGCGATGAAGGAACATGGATGGGTTTTAGTCAGTAAAAGTTTGACACTCCCTCCTGCTCCGCCCAGAGCGGGGGAGTCATTTGATGATTTCCCATCAGAAAAAAAGGATAAAAATATTTTTTATAATATTAATTATTTTTAATATTTAGTTCTTTATCAAAGTTGTCATAAAGAATAACGTGTCTTATAAAAATAACGCCTGTCGCCTTCTGCGTGTTGTGATAAAAGCTATTGCCTCCATTGAGCTATTATTACTACTACGTATAGAGAAGACAGCGCGAACAAAATCTGTGCTCCGTTTAACTCTCAGTCCGTCGCTTGCTCGCTACAGAACATCTATGTACAGGCTGTAAAAGACCTCATCACGAAGCCGTCAACCAAGCATTATGTACATCAAACTAAGTAACTTTACGCAAAATATATTGCTGGGAAACGACTTTTTTTTTGGGGTGAAAAATCATGTTTTGTTGTAGAACTCGATGTAACGCACTCAAAACATTGTGCTTGTGACTGTCTGTCTCATGCCTTTAATTATTAAGCAAATATCTTGATTCTTATTTTAAAAACAACACACATCTGCCACTTACAAATCCATTAAATTTCTATTTTGTGGTTTGACGACGGGACAGGGTACCGTAATTAATTATAACGCAACGTTCCGTCCTCTTGTAAACACACGATAAGAACCGGCCAAAAGAAATATTTCAAAGAATTCTTTAGAAACGTTAAAATATCCTATTTTTACGAGCGGCTCTAAATGGCCAAGCAACACGTGTTTGCAATATACTCTCGCTATGGGTTTTTGGCAGGACGGACCCCTAAAACAATTGAAAGACTCACAAAAAGCATGAACGAAGTGCGTGATTTCTGGGAAAAGGGGCTGATAGCGGCCGAGGCAGGCCGGGGGCTGAAGTAACGGTGGGGAGAAATTCGAGGGATGATGCCTGATGAAAGGGCAGTCGAGTTTACACGACGAGAGAGTCCGGACGATATATATTTGAGTTAAGTTAGGAGGACTTGTTGGTAAATACCACGAGTCTAAGTTTAAGTGTGTTGGCGTGAGAGTGCGATGTTTGAATAAGTTAAATATAGTTGGGTTAAAAGCCCTGGTTATAGTCTAACCTAGTATGAGTCGTTAAAGCACTAGGACGTCCTAGATTAAGATCGTGAAGTTAGCGTAATCTTGGTACCAAGATGCACACGTCGGTCAATATTTATAAGCTAAATATAATTAGTGGTAATAAGACTAGTCAAAGTGTGTGACAACCAGGCGCGAGGGAGACGGCAGAGAAAGTAGTCGCGCGTTGGCGGACGGAGGCGGAACTGGTAATGTGTGAGCTATAGATTGACCATCTTCAATGAACAGTTGGTAAGTGTTAATTATAATTAAATCCTATCTAAAATTGTCGTTTGACGGTAGCACAGAAGGGCTGATAATAATCATTTATTTCAGCATGACGGAGCGATTGCTTTACGTCATCAAAATGTATATTATTATCCCATGTGTTATTATGTGTTCACGTCCTACTCCATACCTAAGCGAATATTCAGAAGCGGCGTTTGATTTTAGGGAGACGGCGACAGCCGCCTGACAAATGACCAATGACGAATATTGACTAATATCAGACTCACTACAAATGGGCGGTCGAACCGTAATACTCGCATTTTGATTAGAACAAACAACATTGTCCTGTGGTGTAGACAGCACCATAGTATTCGCAGATTGATTGAAACAAATTATATTGTTCAGTATTAGAATACTAGGTTGTACCTGTGTTACAAATCAATCAAACGCTACTGGTGAATACTGCTTCCTGAAAGGTCTAGCTCAGAAAATGTTCAATGTCTTTGGTGACAACACTCCTGGGAGAGGGGTAGGCTCCCTAAAGTATCACAAATTAAATTGATAGCTTCGTTCTGAGGAGCGCTAGGGCCCGTGTCTCGTTAAAACCAAACCCGGCCACTGGTAGGCCTATTTCTGAATCGTCACTATTTAGCGAGACACGTAATCACGACATGGGGTAGTTTAGAGGAGTCTGTGAGGTTCATGGAGTAGAGAGAGGTGACGAAACCATTACCACTTCGGTGTTCACCAATGGCAATTGCAATATGTTCTGCTACAGACTGAGTCTACGATACGCTTGTGCAAATTGTGTTATTATATAATAATTGGGGTAGGCAGCCGTAAAAGGAATTTATCAACGAGAGTACGCGTGTAATTAGAAATACTGAAAACTTGTCTTTCTCAATGGTAATGGCCTCACAACCCATTGCCTTAGTATTGTGAAAGACATGTAAAAAGTGCTTAGGGAACGTGTGTTGTTAGCGTTCGTAGCAGAGTTCTTAGTAGAACCATGCGCATAGGTCTACCATTACACGTACGCCTGGCAAACGTTGTAAAACGGCTCCATGTTAATGACATGGGCTTGTTTGCGTTTGCAAAGCGACATCTAGTTTGGAATTAAATAAAGTAACGTAACGAACTAATCAATAATAATTTCTTAAGCGCAAGCGTAACGTTTCCCTACCAACCTTTCATCATATATCATATATTTGCGCCCTCTTGTCTAATTAGCTTCATACCGTATTGATGTTTTGCCTTTTAAGATTTGTTATTATTCATGTATTTATGTTTAACTGTGAATTCCCAATATTAACGTCACCTTGAGTTCCACCCCTGTCCATTTGCCTCAAAGGACGGGACAGGGCAGCCCCAAATTGGGAATCAGTCCTCTTGTCAGTGGGAGGCCGACCAGTCAGGGACGAAGCCTACAGGGTCGTGCGGATGGCGGGGCGCGATCTTTTCCCCTTCGGGGGAAACTGACCATAATACTAATATTAGCATGAATTAGAAAAAACGAAAATTTTATTAGCCTAGGGTAATTTAAGAACAGTCACATGCTGATGGATGGATTGAATACTACGGGGGTCGTGAAGGTGTTTAAAGTAAAAATCTTTCATTAAAAACTTGTATTTAAAAAAAAAAACTTGTCAGAAAGTTGGAACTTTGACCCCCAATATCTCCGTAACTAGAAGGTATGGTGTAGAACAAAAAATGATCGGAATGACGAGGAGACAAATGACAAGTGCCTTTCGGCTTCGTTAAGAGGTGTTTTACAACCTATATACAGGGTTAGCCGCCCCCCGCACTGCGCACAGATTTTGTTCGCGCTGTCTTCTCTATACGTGATAGTAACAGCTCAATGATTGTCTCCCGCGCAGAGGTCAGTACCTGGAAGGCGCGTCGTGGTTCCGCAAGGACGGCTGCTTGCAGGAGCCGCTGCCCATGCAGCTGGTGTTCCCCATGTCACCCATACACTTCAAGCCTGTGCGCATCACCGGCAAGCGCATGCGAAGTAAGTATCTCTCTCTCTCTCTCTCTCTCACCCTCTCCCACTCCCTGTCTCTCCCTCGCTCTCTCTCCCTCTCTCTGGCTCCCTTATCTTATGCACCGGGACAATTTGAGTTTCAGATTCATGACCACTGCTCCCAAATCGGCGACATAAATGAATTACTAAAAACGAATGAAAGTTATGAGCCGCGGTAATCATTGTCTACTGTCGGAATACAACTCACTACCATGATTATATCATCATTAAATCACAGTCATTCTTTATAAACCAGGTGCCGAGAATTAGTTTTGAGTATTTGACTATAGAACTACTTAAACTCGAATTAAAGTGTTTCCTTTAATGCAATGTAGCACTAAGGCCTGAATTTCTCTTACGCTGATGTCGGTCGTTGGTCGCGTACGTCGGTCGCGCGGACGAGTATACATCTGTGTTCTATACAGCACCATACTGCGACGCTGACTTCAGCGGCGCGTACGTTATCGAAATACTCTTATATTTTCAGACAGAAGTACCTAATTAAGGGGGTGGTATCTGCTAACGAGAGGTTTTCTCCATGTAACTCCTCTTTAATGAGTGAATTTAACTGTGCAAAAAAAATGTTGCTTATTAGACTCTAAACTTTAATTGGTACAATTAAAATAATTCTTACTTTAGTATTACTATAATTATGAAAAAAATGTTCAAAGTGAAGCATCTTTTTCTTTGAAATTTCATAACTACTCCTAAACGGCATAATGCTTTTTTTTTTCACACTAATATTTGTCACTCTTTTCTTCACAAAGTGTACAATTGGCATTTTGATCTAATTATTTATGGGATATTTTTAAAAGCACATCTGTATAATTTTTCAGCAAACTAGGAAACTCCACTAATTAACTGAATGCATACCAGAAAAATGAATGCTATGCAAAAAAACCAATTGATTAACTAAACATGTACTGCAAAAAAAACTAAAAAATAACACAAAACGAGATGACCTTTTTTATCGAATTCACACCAAAAATGTGGTTCGTACATCGGTTATATGATTAATAAAACAAAAAAAACTAATTGTTGATCAAAAATACTAACTTGCACTCTAAATTATACACTCACACTCACAATCTTACTACGGAATTTCTTTTATGGGCGGCATGGGCACCGGGCCGTAGGCCGACGAAGGAGGCCGGCGGAGGCCCGGCACTTCGGGGACAGAAGTCAAAGAGTGTTATTTAATATGCGAGCGGAGCGAGCGCGCGTCATGGAGTCGTAGCAGGTTCTAAAATAACTAAAAAAACAGTTCTGCAAATACCATTAAACAGTGTAGGTGATGGTTTTCCTTAAAAAAGTATTAATATGTTCGTTGAACTAAAGAATTGTTAGATATACTATATTGATAATAGTTATTCGTTCAGTAAAACAGTTATGCAAAATCCATTAAACAGTATATCGAATTTGATTTATTTAGTGTGCATAATTTGGGTGCAAGTCAGTATTTTTGGTTTAACTTTGAAATATTTTGATAGAAAAAAGGGAATATACAGATATCGATTTAAATACATGCCATTATTTATTAGGCTACAATTAAATAAAATCCACTCATTTCGCACTATTCGGCCCGCAGTGACTGACGTAACAACCACTTTGTAATGCAAGCTGATTAGAACTTTATTCTACAGCATTTCAAACGAAGTTTGAACCACCACAAATAGAGTGGCTAATTTAGCAGATACCCCAGCCTTAATGTAATTTGCGTACGGGTAACACTGAGGGAAATGTCGGTTTGTATCATGCGGGCTTAGTGCCCGCCAAACAATTTGTAAAATTAACTTCCTTTTTCGGAGTTTTCCGACGACGCCGCGACCCGCGCCGTCGCTGTATTCGCGAGTTATGGTGAAAACACGATTTCATAAAATTTTCTCGATAGAAAAAAATCCCAAAGTTACCTCCAAGTCGAACAATAAACCGCTGGTATTCAAAAAGTACTTTAAATTAAATCATGAAACTTAGCATACTAACTAAACTAACTATAGAGCAGGTCTTATGTTTTTTTATTTTTTCCAAAAGACGAAAATTTGATTTTATAAAGAATAAAAACCCCTCATTTCGCACTATTCGGCCGCAGTGACTGACGTACCAACCGGTTTGTAGTGCAATCTGATTAGAACTTTATTTTAACAGTATTACAAACGAAGTTTGAACCACCACAAATAGAGTTGGTAATCTGAGGTAGTATAGGCTCTTAACTACACACTTGTGTTCCCGCAGATCGGTACATCTGTCCGTGCTACTACTACCCGCTGCGCATGGGCGCCTTCGTAGTGGCGGTGGACCTGCCCGCCGGCAAGGAGTCCGCCGAGTTCTGGGTGAAGCGCGGGACCGCCATGCTCTGCACGCTCGCCGCCTAGTCTGTTCTTAATTATATGTTTAATTGCATTCATTTTAGTTTCATTTTTTTTTTCCTAGGTTGGTCTGTGGATGGGTGACCACCCATTACATACCGGGTTTCCTCCGTGCCTCGGAAAGCACGTTAAGCCGTTGGTCCCGGCTGTCATTTGTAGATCTTTGACAGTCGTTACAGGTAGTAGTAGTCAGTGACCCAAAAAGTCTGACAACCAGTATTACCAAGGGATATCGTATTACCCAGTACTAACTGGGTTGTGGAGGTCAGATAGGCAGTCGCTCCATGTAAAATACAGGTACTCAGCTGCATCCGGTTAGACTGGAAGCCGACCCCAACATGGTGGGAAAAGGCTAAGCAGTTGATGATTTTAGTTTCATTTTGCATTTCCTACCTGATTTTATATCGTCTTTCCTGCTTAAAAGTTAGTGCATTCCTAAATTAAAAATAAATTTAAGAGTCATTTAATTAGAAATAGGCTGATAATCAGCACCACTAGGGAATATGCATGTAATTTTTTCTTCCCTTAAATCAATAAAGTACAGTACTATCAACCCAAGAAAATAATTAAAAGTTAAGTTCAACCACAGGTTGTCGCTAAAAAAAACATTCAACTTCTACAATTTTCTACGACAGTTCAAACATTCGTGACTGTCGCGGCCATTCATGTCATAGCGTTTGTTGTCATTTAAATAGCCCAGTCAATTATGACATGCAAGGTTCAATGATGTTATATATAATACTGAGGTAGATACGTTTTACCGACGTCAGCGTGGCAATGCAAACACAAGCTGACCAGCTTGTGTGACTTCAGTCTGTCCTGCGCACGTCCTGCGTCTGGTCGCGACGCGAACTGACGTTTAACGGGAGTTTGCTATAGGAAATTAAACAAATAAGGCAGTTGTGTATTCAGAAAGTGCAATACTTATACTGGGCCGGCTGTAAAAATCAAGAAGGATGTGTCTTTTCATTTGTAAGTACTATTTATTCTATTTAAAATGGGAAATCATAAATTTAATCTTACTCAAAAATGACTGCCGCGCTGTTGCCGCTTTGTCACCTACACGAAAGAGACAAGTAGCGTGTTGCATTTATGAGTAATAGAGAAAACGAGATAATGGCGCGCGGTGTTGTCAGTTCGAACGACGTCAAAGGATGTTGGGGTGATATGGCCATATGGGGCCTGGCCTAATATATTATTCGAATATCACATATTATTTTTCACCACTGGTGTCCAATATTATCCATAGTAGACAATGATATTCTAATAAACAGATATGTTATACACCTACAAAACCACCGAAAAAAGTGTTTCGCGCAGCAGCGGCACCGCACCTTTTTATTCATTCTACATTTCACTACAAGTCAAAACGACACAAAAGGGATAGCTCGATAAAACCAATAAGAAAAAAAGAGACAGATAGTGTTGTTCTATGTCTGGACTCTAGAGTTCACGCGTCGTTGTCGTACTCACGACAAAAATGCATTTCTCATTTCTTTCTTTTTTATCCTCCAAATATCAGAATATTAAGAAAATAAATGAAAAATATTAATAAATCGAAGTATATTGCGTAGTTACATGTGGTATGAGATCCCTAGTGTTTTATTTACTTTGGTATCATAATTGGTACACTTTCTGAACACGCACGATGGCATTTTTACAATTTTTATCGAAATTCGTAGCAGCGTATCGCTCGTCGCCATGCGTGTTGCAGACTAAACGGCTATACGGCCCAATTGGGCCGTTTTCGAGTCTTCACGATTGTGCGCACACAACATAACTGTTTACTAGAATATCATTGTTATTAGATAAATATAACATTTGCCTTTCATCATTAACTTCTATTTTGTTTTAGATTTCATAAGACGGATTAATTAAAGAAAAATGGGTACAAGTAGTTAGAACCCAAAGACGAGAAGATGAATGGATGCCAAATGCCAACAACATACTCAACTATTTGTTCTGAACTTTAGTGATAGTGAAGTGATAGTGAAACAAAAAAAACATACATAATATTATTTGTAAATAAACATTTTTATATTGAAAATTTACTGTTTATTTTCTTCATGCTGCCTGATAGGTACCCATTTTTCCCCATTTCACTCTATCTAGCTGCTGTCATAGACTGACATTGGCCGTCACCCAGCTAGCCGCTCATGTAAAATATCACCATATTTTTATTTCTTTAGAATCAGTATGACGTCTCTATTGGTAAAATCTCATTGGCAAGGTTACAATAATTCGCATAGAGCTAAAAATTGGTATGAATGTGAGGAACACCATTATAAATGAAATGTCAAAAGTCCCCATCGATCCGACCTTTGCAAAAAAAAAATATTCAAGGTCGCGTAAATAGGTTTTTTGCATTTTTCAGCCAAACGGTAAGTTTTATCATAAAAATATGCACGACAAAATTGTAGATCGTGCAATTATCTATAAAAACTGATTTTATACTTTTTCTTAACAATCACCATTTCTATACTAATATTATAAAGAGGAAAACTTTGTTTGTTTGTTTGTAATGAATAGGCTCAAAAACTACTGGACCGATTTAAAAAATTCTTTCACCATTCGAAAGCTACATTATCCACGAGTAACATAGGCTATATTTTATCCCCGTAATCCCACGGGAACGGGAATTACGCGGGTGAAACCGCGGGACGTCAGCTAGTCTGAGATATAGCTATTTAAAAAGATGAAAAAGTTGTATTTTTCATAATAATCAAACGTGGCCACGTCACCGGTGAAGTGGTGTACTATCGAGGACACTCCCGCCTGACCACCACTAAGCTTATTTTTGCTTGCACTCGCAACATAGAAACGCTCTCTAGCCCCGCCCCGTTGACTTTGTATAGAAATAATGAATGAAAAGATACCGAATCGGCCGAGCGCACTGACGACGCACGCCAAACGAGAGTTATTGTTATTTTGCGCGCCAAAGTTGCGGCTTTCCTAATAGGCCGAAACTTTAAGGGGGCGTAGCTTGGCGCCTCCGCATGTTTTAAGCGAAAAAACTTTAAAATGGTCAGGCGGAAAAGACCCCGACTGTACCTGGCGTGTTTTTTTGCCCCGGTGAGCCTCTTTCATGATCTATTGTGGTCATGTTTAATAAAATAAAAAATGTATAAAATAAAAAATTGTACCAATGGAAATTGCGGTGAAAATTATGAGTAAAGAGCTTATGCCCGCGGCTTCGCCCGCGTGGATTTTATGCAACTTTGGGCGTAAATCTATAATTTAAAAATTAATCGCTGAATGTGTTGCTAAGCGCAAATCTAGAGAGCAGCTGAACCGATTTCGCTAATTATTTTTTTATAATTTTCCTGGAAGTACGAGGATGGTTCTTACGGAGAGAAAAATTTAAAAAATTGCCTGAAAAAACAAAGAATCGACTGTTAGGCGGTACGAAGGTCGCCGGGTCAGCTAGTTAGTAAAAACCGGCCAAGTGCGAGTCGGACTCGCGCACGAAGGGTTCCGTTCCGATGAGATACAGCCTGGTGACAGACAGACGGACAGACAGCGAAGTCTTAGTAATAGGGTTCCGTTTTTACCCTTTGGGTACGGAACCCTAATAAAAGAAGTGTCATCAAATTTCCAAAACAAAGTCAGTACCCACAAAGCTGAATTTCGAAGAATGCAATAAATTTAATTTGAAGCAGTTTTCTATTAAAACCCGATTTTATTGTTGGATATTCACTAAAAATACGATTTCAGCGGCACCAACATCTCTTTCTTGATTCTGTTCTTCTAGTACTTTCTGTTCAAATTCTAAAATGAGTTAAACTCGAAAAAATTGATAAATTAGACTTCATACATTAAAGGTTCTGTAATCTGTGGTCAGACGAAAGTATTTTATGAAAACGTTATTTTATAATATTGTAAAGATATTGTTGGCGAGATGGCAATCGTCGAATTGCATAATATGTGTGCATCGTGTAACTTCGTTTTTGTTCGGAAAGGTTCGGAACGCTGTCTGTTTTTTAATCTCGTAGACTAAATTGACACATGCAAATGTCAAATTTACAAATAATGTTGCCAGCTCTTTTGTGCAGTGTTGTACCTACGATACCGGTTTGTTGAATCGTAACTTTTTATCTATAATAGACGAATTTAATTTTCATTCAAAGTTTTGTATTTAAAATTCACGTACGTACACGGCTGCACGACGTGCTACAAACTGCATGACTTCTGATATAATACGAAAACTGGTTAAAAAATATTTTTCCGAAATTAAAAGAAAACGCAGTAGGTACTTGTAATAGATAATGCTCCATATCACACCAGGAAACTGGAATCGTTACCTACTTCTAGTTGGCGAAAAGGGCAAATCCAAGATTGGCTAAAATCAAAAAAATATTTCATATGACGAGACAATGTTAAAGCCCGAATTAAATGAAACTGCCCGAAAGCACAAAAAAGCCCATGAAAGGTATGTCGTCGACGAGATGGCTGCTGAACGGGGTGTCACTATTTTGCGACTGCCCCCTTACCACTGGGAGCTAAACCCGATTGAGTTGGTCTGGGCTCAAGTAAAGGGGCATGTCGCTAAAAATAATAAAACATTCAAAATGAATGAAGTACGAAGCCTTTTTGAAGAAGGGCTTCGTCAAGTGACCCCGCAGCGGTGGAAAGACTGTGTAGTCCATGTAATTAAAATTGAAGATGAAATGTGTCATCTGGGCCATATAACCGAAGACATTTTATCATAGAAGTAGGTGGCGATTCTGATGATTCAGAATATTCCTCAGACATGGAGTCATTATCTGAATCAGATTAACGCGAATACCTGTAATTAAGTTATGTAATTAAAAATATATGTTTTACATTATTAATTTTGTATTATTACGTTTTAAATAAGTACCTACACATTATTTCAGGATCAACACATTATTTCAGGATAACTTATTGTAAAAAAACGATACTTGATTTTATTAACGCTAAGTTTCGGTTGTGCCACATCACTATTTAAGAATTGCAATAAACTGACAACACTCATAATGTCAGTTTAGTCTACGAGATTAAAAAACAGACGACTAGCGTCTAACTGCTCATCACTGATACTATCTCTGTCGGGTGTCGGGCACGATGCCAGGTTAGACAGCGTGCTTTTTGGCCACGGCCACCAGTGAGTTCGAGCCAGCAACTTGTATTACCTTAAGGTGTATGCTTCGACCAGCCCGCGAAATTCAAATTTTCTTACGTTTTTGGAAAATTGCAAGCCAGTGCAAGGTTGTATGTTGATTAAAATATTGGACGCGATTGTAAGACGTATGTAGTTACAGAATTATAATCATCAAAACCATCAATACAACCCTCCAAGTTCATAAAGGTCTAGCAATGACTTTGACCTTGAAAAAATCGTTTCTCGACCTTTATGAACTTGGAGGGTTGTATTGATGGTTTTGATGATTATAATTCTGTAACTACATACGTCTTACAATCGCGTCCAATATTTTAATCAACATACAACCTAGCACTGGCCTGCAATTTGCCAAAAACGTAAGAAAATTTGAATTTCGCGGGCTACCCTGGAGCATCAGCCTTAAGGCTTGCGTAATGAAGCAGAAGCCACGGAATGTTGGGACTACCGTGTCTCTGTAGCAAGTCGTCGCTTTTGTGCAACTGTTTCTCGAACAGTGCTCACGGCAAGACACGCATAAGGATTATAACAAAAACACTAAATGTATAAGAATGCAAGATTTATACTTTTATAAAATTTTGAATTTAAGTACATAATAATATTTCTGTATAATTTTAGCGCAGACACTGCTTAGAAGTATTTCCAAGGCGAGTTACTAGAAAAAAATTAACTGCACATGGTAAACATGTAAAGCAACATTGACGTTCCTACACAACGGCGTAGGTTTCGGGCAGATTGGATTAGCCTAACTCCATGAAAACGGGCAGATTGTAGCGGTTGCATGAGCAGTAGTACTTTCCTTTGGATGAGCCGACTTCTATCATTATCATCTTAAGGTCCAGGTCTCTTGCGACTGCTTTCTGCGTGCCTGTGAAAAATATTTGCTAGGTTAGATCATCTGTGTCGAATTAATGGTTTAGTGTTTCAACGTTTATTTGCAAAATAAACGTCATTTATCATTTAACGTTTGATGAATCCCCCGTTTGTTCCCTCGGACGATTATTCACAGAATTCATAAAGTAATCGTAGGCAATGACGTTAATCGTAGGCCTTAAAAAGGAAATTAGACCTCGGTTTTTTCACTTGAATCTATCATACCTTAGGCCATAAGCCCAAGACATTTATTTTTAGTAACTAAACTTGTGTACATACCTCTAAGTTTGAGATGAAGAAACCGTCAAGCGTCCCGTTTCTATCTTACGATGTAAGAAGACTGAATGCAGGCATTCAGTCTTCTACTTTAAGTCAGGACTTAAAGTATATTTTCTTATCTCGCGGTGTAAAACACTTGCACATGTTTTTCTTCCATGAAGTATTCTGGCAGCTGGACCGACCACTATGACACGATACTTGTGGTGTCGGTGATTGGCGGGACTGCGATGCGTATCGCGTCGCTGCCATGCTCGTTGGAGTGACCACTAGCTGTTCCACTGCCATAAAACTACTGGTGTTAAGACTAAGTCGGAACCTTATGAAAACGGTTCTAAGCAATCATTTTGGAGAAATAAATCTAAACTGCGCTATGCACACATAAATGTTTAGAAAACGAGTAAACTCTAAATATTTTATATACAAAAGTAATGGATTGTTTTTATTTCGAAATTAAAACTGGAAACTGGCGATTGCTTTTACTTCAGAGTAAACGTCAGCATTATTCGACTGTGTCTTCGGACGTCTCGCTTGCGGTTGTACTAGCATCAATGGCGACGAACGTCTCGCTTTCCACCACGGTGGCCAATACCACCGTACTGGCCTCAGTGGCTGCGGACGTCGCACTTGCGGTGGTACTGGCTTCAGTGGCTACGGACGTTGCACTTGCGGTGGTACTGGCTTCAGTGGGTGCGGACGTCGCGCTTGCGGTCGTACTGGCCTCAGTCGCTGCGGACGTCGCGCTTGCGGTGGTACTGGCTTCAGTGGCTACGGACGTCGCACTTCCGATGGTACTGGCTTCAGTAGCTACGGACGTCGCGCTTGCGGTGGTACTGGCCTCAGTGGCTGCGGACGTCGCGCTTGCGGTGGTACTGGCTTCAGTCGCTACGGACGTCACGCTTGCGGTGGTACTGGCTTCAGTGGCTGCGGACGTCGTGCTTGCGGTGGTACTGGCTTCAGTGGCTGCGGACGTCGTGCTTGCGGTGGTACTGGCTTCAGTGGCTGCGGACGTCGTGCTTGCGGTGGTACTGGCTTCAGTGGCTGCGGACGTCGTGCTTGTGGTGGTACTGGCTTCAGTGGCTGCGGACGTCGTGCTTGCGGTGGTACTGGCTTCAGTGGCTGCGGACGTCGTGCTTGCGGTGGTACTGGCTTCAGTGGCTGCGGACGTCGTGCTTGCGGTGGTACTGGCTTCAGTGGCTGCGGACGTCGTGCTTGCGGTGGTACTGGCTTCAGTGGCTGCGGACGTCGTGCTTGCGGTGGTACTGGGTTCAGTGGCTGCGGAAGTCGCGATTGTGGTGGTACTGGCTTCAGTGGCTACGGACGTCGTGCTTTCGGTGGTACTGGTTGTGGTGGTTGTGGTGGGTTTAGGGACTTTCTTGGTTGTGGTGGGTTTAGGGACTTTCTTGGTTGTGGTGGGTTTAGGGACTTTTTTGGTTGTGGTGGGTTTAGTGACTTTCTTGGTTGTGGTTTTCTTGGTGGGTTTAGTGACTTTCTTGGTTGTGGTTTTCTTGGTGGGTTTACCTGTATAAAAAACGAAATACTTCAAAGATTGATCAATGGATGGAGATTGAAAATGCCTAGATTAAATTGAAATTAGTTTATTTAGCTAAAGCACACATCGTTCTTTAACATACAAACATGGTGTTAAGATAGAACTAAAAGGAACTTTCACGAATTTGACCTATTTACCTCGTTCGTGATTTTTCTCTGAGGATATGTAAAGTCGCTTATCTATGCAGATAAATCAGCGGTAATGCATTGAATGTTGGCATCCAACATTCAACGCATTACCGCTGAAATAAAGCCTGATTTACTGAGTTAAATGTGTGCAAATTAGACCTCTAGATTTCGCCATGTACGCGCCAGCCCACCACGCGCCATGACAACATGCCCGAAATCATATTCAAACTTAAATGGCATAAAAAAGCTAATTTCATGAAAATTATAGTGCTCCGCCCCACAAGTTCCTCGCCGAATAGTTGACACTACAAATGACACGAGGGCTGGCTCGTTTTTTGGCCACTTCGCCATTCGACCTGGCAATCCACTTCCGGAATGAAGAACTGAAGATGCGGTAACCGTTTCTCGTTGTTCCCTTCCATAGTATAAGTAAGTAGTTATAATATTGAGTATTAGTTAAAATATTTAAAAACATAAATACCGTATAAACCTAGTAAGGAGTCTAGGATATCTCCTGTGCCTTTAACCCCGATCTGTACTGTTCCTCCAACGCCTTTACCCGCGGTGTCTAGTATTGTTCCAGTGCCTTTAGCCACAGTGTGTACCGCATTTCCTATAAGTCCAAAAAATGCTCGACCGTCAGCCCGATCAGCAAAAGCTAAGACTGCCTGTAACAATTGAATTCACTGTTAGGTAATTACATAATCGTATCGGTTGAACATCTTTTTGTATGGAAAACGTCCTATTATTTTTCAACTTACCACGTTGAACGCCAACGCGGTCAGTACTGATCGACAGCAAACTTTTCCTTTAGGCCAAGCAAAAATCACAGTTCTATCCAAATTTAGACCAACTGTTTTTTAAATTAGATACTTGTATATAATTTATTTATTTAGGTTAACCAACAATTGTTTACAACTTTACATTATGTACATTTCTGACTTAATGACTAGAGTAACATTTACAAGTGCAACAATTAATTACAGGTTAACACCACATACACAAAAAACGGTTTAACATAACATATTTATATTATTGATATTATTAACATTAGAAACATAAATACAGAGAATAATCAAAACAATAATAAAGAAAACTATCAAAAAACATACATTCAATGCTGTATACAGCACTAAAAAGAGAAAGACATTGGGATGTAAAATTACTGAATAAAATTATAATTGATTAAATTGTGATTAATTGATTGGATTATGAATAAATATGACGGCCATAAATTGATAAGAAAATAAAATAAAAATACCAAGAATAAACTAAGAAATTGAAAACAGGTTTAAAATTAAATTAAATCGTCTTTGGATCATTTACAAAAGCTCGTAGGAATTTATTTATACTATAGTGGTGTACATCTACTAAGTCACTGCGGCCATTAAGGATCTTGCACAATCTTGGTATTGGAGAATTCGCACCAAGTACAGACTTTCGAAAAGGCGGACACAGGGGTGTTATCTTATTCCTAGGATATCTAGAAGGAGCACGGAATCTAATAAGCTTCAGTAAACCGTCTAATGTCCAAATGTATGTTTTAATTAACAAGAACTCATTATTTCTGGAGATAAACGTCGGGCAGCACTGACCGACGCGGCTCCTACTGACGAAAAAGCGGCTTTTCGTTATAAGGGGGCCGTGCGAGCCACGGTGTCAGTGTCGGTGTCACTTTAGTAATTATTGTTTTGTTTTTAAGTCCTTTACGATTTTCAAAAATCATTATAGTTTGGCGTAACCATAGGGCCACGCGGGTCAATGAATATAGGATTTACTTCGATAGCACTGCCCTACGGCCTGTGAGAATGGATCCAAAACACACGTACAACGCGGTCAGCACTGACCGACGCGGCCTAAACGGGAAGTCGTATTTTTTTTGTTGGCGTTGAACGTGTTAATACGTGTTTATGCTTTTATATAACAAGGCAGAATAAAGCGTTAGAAAATCGCTTTCAACATTTATAATGTTTTACGTAATGTTGAGTACATAAGTACAGTCGTCGTCACCGAGGCACCTAAGAAAAGCTGGCGTGACGATTTGGACTCGTTCCTCAGTCCTGACTGATTGGCCAGAGGAAGCAAAACATACAATAACATAAAAAAAATGTTTTTTATATTAGACTTTGTATGGTATCTCATACATTCTTGACGAGTATTAATTTTCCATTGTTACTTAAAGTTATTAGCTCATCATCCACATAGGCATACAAGAAAATAACTCGTGGATAATATGAGACCACGCGATAAATCGGATTTCTTTTTTGCTTTTTTTACTTTGATTACTGGAATCATGCAGTTATGAGGTACTTAACAAATAAAAAAAAACACCCGAACTGAGAACCTCCTTTTTAGAAGTCGGTTAAAAACAGTAGGCATGTCTACACAGCCATTCGAACTGAATTAAATCGCAACAGAACCAAGGGGCTCGCTACAAGCGCGTAACACCTGTTTAGGTACCTAATCATAGGCATTATGTTATACTAAGTGGTTGATTAATTATATCATTTGAACACCTCCAAATTATTGAACTGTACAATTTTTAACTTACGGTATGAAATGAGTTAACGATTTACCTGAATTATATTTATGAAAGTTTTAAACCTGCGGTAAAGAATATTGACATGATTTTGCCGTACGGAATATACATGCATTTTTTCTTCATTTAAATAAAAAAAAATACAGTACTGACTACTATCAACCCAAGAAAATAATTGAAAGTTAAGTTCAACAACTGCTTGACGCTCAAAAAAAAAAATTTAAACTCCTACAATTTTCTACGACAGTTCAAACGTCCTTGACTATCGCGGCCATTCATTATCATGCATCTAAATTTTACTAAATGCATGATTGTGCTTTATTCAAGCAAACATTAGAATAACAATAGTATAATAACATCTTTGTGAAACTAAGTAGTTTTCAAATAAAAGTGTTTCTTTGACACAGTCTTACCATTTGACGTCACTACAGGCGACGACGACGCGTTTTGAATTCGCGTTCCGTTTCACCAAAAACACGCTACATAAAATATTTAAATTGTAAATTATGTGTTGTATTAGAAAGTTAAAACAAGTGTACCACAATGTTTATAGGGGCCAATACAAGGCATTTTTAAAGAATAAAAAATGTTTTGAATTTCTTTCTCTTTCTAGTTTTGACGCACAGATCGTACCTACTTTGACCTTACTTTGCTAAGTAAGATAAGTAAAGTAAGATATAAACTTTATTAAGAGCCCAGATTAGCAACTCTATTTGTGGTGGTTCAAACTTCGTTTGTAATACTGTTAGAATAACGTTCTAATCAGCTTGCACTACCTACAAAGCGGTTGTTACGTCAGTCACTGCGGCCGAATAGTGCGAAATGAGTGGTTTTTATTCTTTATAAAATCAAATTTTCGTCTTTTGGAAAAAATAAAAAAACATAAGACCTGCTTTATATCGAGGTTGTGATTATACCTACATAAATAAAATGTCGAGTTCTAAAATCGTAAAGTGTAAATCATGTAATATCGTGATTAACGAGTTGTTGGCATTTGTACAAAACAAATTGGATGTTATGGACAATGAAAGCCTCATTAATATTTGTGCAACGGGTTTCTCTAGTGAGGATATTAGCGAAGCAAAGTCGTTATTATTTGAATCTTTGTCGTCGGGTAAACGTAAAATATCCAGGCGTAAAGAAAAACAACACAAGGATCTGGAGGACATCATAACGCTGTTCAAGAATACAGATCCTGAGCTTATCCCCATATTTGTGGCCAGAGAACTGAGCAAACTGCCTCCCGTAACGTTTGACCACATCGATGTTACAGGTTTACTCAAGGATTTAGTGCTGCTTAAAAGTGAATTAAACCTTATAAAGAAGAACTACGCAACTGTTGAGCAGCTGCAAGAGATAAAAAGTGAACTGCATAATTGCAAATATGGCTCAATTGTGGGGTTAGATGATTATAACGTTAACTCGCGTAAGCGTGGCGCATTCTGTATGGATAGTGGACCGGTAGGAATATCACCTATAATAAACCGAGTTAAGGAGCCGACACAGAGACAGCGCAGCATTGACGTGTCACCACAAGTGCCGTCTCCGTCATACCTGTGCGCGGTGAGTAATGCTGTGAGCGAGAATGGTGTAACCGAGCGCGACACAGACATACACAGTGTCGTGTTTGTTGGAAATCAACGTGATGCCTTAGCGGATAATTTGTTGTCACAAACAGCTGCGAACGAAGTGCAAGTTAATTCTACTCTGCGTACACCTACTGAAGTGTCTGAGAAACCATTAAGCATGGCAGAAGTGGTAAAGATTAACGGGGATTTCAAGACAAATATACCCGATCCGGGTTGGACACTCGTTCAAAGGAATCGTCTACGTAACCGTTTTGTGAGTCAGCTGGGCAAAGCAACCACGGATCCTCTTAATAAATTTAAAGCGGCAGACACTAAAATACCCTTGTTTGTCTCTAATGTACACAAAGACACCGTGGAAGCCGATATAACTGAATACATTTATAGTAAAACGCAGGAAAAAGTGACACTTACAAAATTAAAAATGAAATACGATAGAGGGTATAACTCATTTAAACTGTATGTATCAAAATATAAAATGCATTTGTTTCTTGATGACAAACTGTGGCCGGATGGAATAAAATTTCGCCGTTTTGTGAACATGAAAAAGGGGCCAGATGATCAAAGTGATAATGGAACACAATCGTAATAGTACACTGGTTTCTTTTAATTGCAAAAATGTGAAAAGGAGTGTGGATTGTGTGCGATCATTGTGTAAGTGCGCTGACCTTGTAGCACTTCAGGAGACTTGGCTGGTGGCGCAGGACCTGCCTTTCCTCGGCAGCATCGATGATAACTTTAGTTATACCGGAAAATCGGCGATTGATTTATCATCCGGAGTGCGGCGAGGTAGACCGTTTGGTGGGGTCGCTATCCTTTGGCGTAAAAGTGTTTTTACAAATGTGAGAATTGTGCATTGTGAAAGTGATCGTATTACGGCAATTAGAGCGGATACAGGTAACAATCGTGAAGTTGTAGTTATATGTGTGTACATGCCTACCGACCAGTCTGACAACCTACCTTTGTTTACAAATTGTCTAGGGGAAATTAGTGCTATTGTGGAACAAAATAACGTGGAATCGGTATTTATTATGGGTGATTTCAACGCTCACCCGTCAGCTCCCTTTTGTAACGAGTTATTAGATTTTTGTAATGATAATAAATGGATTTGTGCGGACATAGATAAACTTGGTAGGTCGTCGGACACACACACGTTCTATAGTGATGCACATCATTGTAAGCGCTGGTTGGATCACTGTGTAGTCACGCAATCAGCCTGGCAAACCATAACTAGCATACATGTTTACTATGGAACGTTTTGGTCGGATCATTTGCCATTAATTGTTAATTGTAATCTTGACGTAATTAAAACTAAATGTCTAATGGATAATTGGGTTACTAATGATATTATGTGGGGTGAGAGGGAAAATAGCGAGATAAGTAGTTATTCTGATATTTGTAATAATAAGCTAAAAGACCTTGACTTTCCGATTGAATTTTGTGTTTGTGCTGACAGTATGTGTAGTAATTTTGGACATAGATGTATTATTGACAATTTATACGATGACATTGTAAAAATTTTATGTGTGGCTTCTGTGCAAAGTAAAAGAGGAAGAAAGCTCAAAAAGGGTAAAACAGTAGTGGGGTGGAATAAACACGTTAAAGAGGCGCATAGACAGGCTAGGGAGGCATATCAAAGGTATTTAGTAAATGGTAAGCCGGAATGCGGGCCTGTACATGATGCGATGTATCTTACTCGTAAAAAATTCAAATCTAGACTGAAATTCTGTCAAAACCACCAAGACCAACTTAAAATGGATGTGTTAGCCTCCCACGTTACAGTTAAAAATTTTAGAGCTTTCTGGAAAAGTACTAAGAGGATGAGTGGTAGTGTTAGTTTGCCAGTGAGTGTAGACGGTTGTAGTGAGCCTAAAGGTATAGCTAACCTCTTTAAAAACCACTTCAAAGTTGAAGCTCCCCTTACCAGCAATGTTGCTGTGCCCAAGGTTGACGCTGTGGCTGCCTGTGAGAACCCGATTGGATTTTCTGCTCAGGATGTTAAGAGTATTATCGATAACATGAAACGTGGTAAATCTCCGGGCAGGGACGGACTCAGCATTGAGCACCTGCAGCACGCAGGTACACATTTGTTTAGAGTGTTGGCTATGTTATTTACTTTCTGCATCCGTCACTCGTACTTACCACCTAAGATGACTGAAACTGTTGTTGTGCCTATAGCAAAGAATCGCACTGGTGACGTGACTGATAAATGTAATTATAGGCCTATCTCCCTGGCTACTGTGATGGCGAAGGTCTTCGATGGTCTTCTGGATGCTCAGCTCAGCAAGTATGTTAAGCTTCATGATGCTCAGTTTGGATTTCGAGAGAGTTTGTCAACGGAAAGTGCCATCTTGACTTTAAAACATACAGTCGCCTATTATGTTGACAGAAAAACTCCCATCTATGCTTGCTTTCTTGACTTATCGAAGGCTTTCGACCTAGTCGATTATAATAGGCTATGGACTAAGCTTGGAGAGGTCGGAGCCCCTGCTGAACTCATCAATATATTCTCATTCTGGTATAACCAACAGAAAAACTTTGTCAAGTGGGGGAACGCATATTCTGATGAATATAAACTTGAGTGTGGTGTGAGGCAGGGGGGACTTACCTCTCCAAGACTCTTTAATCTGTACGTCAATCAACTAATTGATGAGCTCAGCAACAGTCATGTCGGATGTCACATAGATAACGTTTGCGTCAATAACATCAGTTACGCGGACGATATGGTGTTGCTGAGTCCATCTGTTGGGGGCCTAAGAAAACTACTAGGTATGTGTGAAGCCTATGCTGAGAGTCACGGTTTAAAATACAACGATAAAAAGAGTGAGTATATGCTTATCAGAGGTAAGATTAAACAACCTGAACATATACCACCAGTGTATCTTAACGGAGTATCTTTGAATCGGGTCTCTCAGTTTAGGTATCTAGGGCATGTAGTGACCGAAACCCTACATGATGACGCGGATATTGAGAGAGAACGGAGAGCTTTGTCGGTGCGAGCAAATATGTTGGTGCATAGGTTTGCGCGGTGTACAGCACAGGTAAAGGTAACATTGTTTAGAGCCTACTGCCAAAGCTTTTATACCAGCGCCCTATGGACCAACTACACGCAGCGTGCCTACAATGCTCTCAGAGTTCAATATAACAACGCCTTTAGGATTTTGGTGCGGCTGCCTCGTTTTTGTAGTGCTTCGGGCATGTTTGCCGACGCGAGGGTAGATGACTTTTTTGCTATAATGCGCAAAAAGTCAGCCTCACTAATTCGCAGAATGCGAGGTAGTGGCAACGGAATCCTGAGGATGATTGCGGATCGACCAGTATCGCCAGTGGTGGGAAGGCTAATCAGGCTGCACGTCTTCTGATTAATGTAATGTTTATTATTTTTTTTTTTTATTTTTTTTATTCTATTTGTTAATTTAAATTTGTAGTTTGTTTCAATTCAATTTAATTTCTTACGTATTTGCATTAGTTAATTTGGTATATTCAATTTAATTTATCCTATCAAGTTATTTAAATTATTCGTACTCATCTGGACTGCCTACTTACTTAGTCTTAAGATATTTAATATGTTACTAACAAAGTATGGACATTACCAAGTCTGAAATAAACATTTTTATTTTTATTATTTTATAGTTAGTTCAGTTAGTATGCAAAGTTTCATGATCTAATTTGAAGTACTTTTTGAATACCAGCGGTTTATTGTTCGATTTGGAGGTAATTTTGGAAAAAAAAAATATCCAGAAATTTTTATGAAATCGTGTTTTCGCCAAACATAAGACCTAACATTAATCCTCAACTTTACTATATATTTATTTCAAAATTAATGCTGCAATATTTTAGGCGTAATGGAGGATCATGCTAAGCCATTTGGGGTAGTATAGGCCCTTAAGTAGCGTGGTTGATATTCATACTCGCGTTTGTAAGCAAATGTCGCATACGAATGTGACCGTCAACACTATATATCTACGATTAACATTCATGTTCGTATACGACCCCATCCTTTACTTAGCAAAATGAAGTCGGAATGTGATCTGTGAATATTGCGCTTAGTAGCGCGATGCTCAGAGGAAGTAAGCAACGAACCTCACATTACTAAATTAACAAAAAACAACATGTACTTACGACGGTGACGACTAAAAACAGAGCTGCCTTCATTTTGGAAGTGAATTATTTGTTATAAAGTACCTAGATAATTTTCGTCGAAGCACTTGCAACTTGAAGTAATTTCGGTCAAAGAGCGCAGACTTTTATATATGATCCTTTTATTAGTTTAACCACAGTTTAACTTTCAGCTTGCACCTGTGTACACATGGAACCGAAAAAAATAAATAATTTACAATTACTCAATGCAACTCACTATTTCCTGTAGACTCAGGTTGGTTCCATAAGCGAGCGGCCAGACAGAAAAGACGCAAGACGAGGGCGGGGCGTGGACCCGTCGCAGACAGGGCGCCGTCACGACTTTTTAACATATTATAGAAAAGACACGGACGCGTCGCAGACAGGGCGCCGCACTATGGGACCAAACGGTGCGTTCCATCTCAAAAATCTATAACATTTTTGTTTCTTGATATTTTGAATTGAAATTTTATATACGTATTCCTGAATACTTATGCTAATAGATAATTAAAACATTGCCACTTTAAAAACTATGATTATTGAGTAAAAAAAATACTAAAATAAAATGTTGTAAATTTTCATACAAAAATTAAATTAAATTATTAAAATTAATTGTTTGCTTACATTACGTTAAATTAAAATTATTAATAAGTTAATACCGACCCTATTACATAATTTAAAACTAAAAAAAAAAAAAAAGTCATGAAAAACAAACATTATAATACATAAGCGTAATGCACATGCCCCATTCCGTACTCCTGAAGTAATTCCATGTTTTGACGTTTTTTTGTACTCTCCGAACACGCGTCATATGTTGAGGTACTGGACGAATTCAATGGTACCTACTAACCAATTTGTGTTTTGGCCCTCGAAACGATCTTGTTTTCTATGAGCTTTCACCCATTTTTGGTTACAAATCGTTATCAATTTTTTTTGCATACTTTGCATAACCGTATTCACATCCGTTGTTTATAAATGGAAATTGTCCAACAAATATTTTTCAATATCTGAAGTACTTTTCCCGCTTATTATCTGAGCACATATATCGCGTCGAAAACAAACGAATTCACTTATTTTCAACTCTTTTTTTCACTCTTTTTTACAGGAAATTTACAGTTACTGAGGGAAGGATTGATTAAGGTATACGGACACTTTGACAAACACGCTGAAACCCCGAGTATTTATAGGACCTTAGTTTCAGTAACTTGTGCAAAACCAATGAGAAAACAGATAAAAACAGTTCTCACAGAAATGTAGTAACCAGTAATTATTATAATTACCTCAAGATATAAAACTGTGCATCATATTTTTTATGATAAGTGTGGTTAAAATGATCACCGCAAAAAAAAAATATGTGAAAATATTTTTCGGTCGACATTTTTGCTTCTAGCTCGAAATGGCGCAGCAATATCCGAGATTTTTTTTTATTTCCTTGTATTACTGAATAGTTAAGGAATCTAAAAATGTCATTAACTCGACACCGGCAAACACCGATAACAAGGAAACCTCAACTTGAAAATTAAAAAGACGGAAAATTTCCTTAGGTCACTTAAAATTAAATAAAAAAATTATAAACATTGTTTCTCATAAAAACATAAATTAGTTATTAACTAGAGATCTTGAGCAATCCAAAAATGTATAATACTTATGTATTCCCTTGAAGAACATAGAAAATATCTTAAGTTTAACTTCCATAATGAGTAATCTAGTTAAAATAGAATATCAAAGTATAAAGTTTGGGTGTCATTTTAAATACCTAAAACATTTTTTTTTTTTTTACTATTGTATCGGATAGCTCTATTATCTTAGAATATAAAACAATCAAAATGGTTTCAGTAACACGACTTTTGTCCAAACCCTTTTTGAGATGAAAAATACTGTTTGGTCCCATAGTGCGCCGTCACGACTTTTTATGGCGCGCACTAGAAGCTTTTCTCGGCATTCAACCGTCCGATTTTGATACGACAAAATGTCTTCTTCTGAAGATGAAGATGTATTGGCACTGGTATATCTCGCTAATCTGCAGAGGGTTAGACGTTACTGGGTACATCCGGTATGGCTAAGCAATGGACAGAATAGATTTTTTTAAATAATGGAGGATCTACATTATTATCCTGATCGTTTTCAAGAAGTATACAAGATGACTCCACAATGTTTTAAAATTATTATGTCCAAAGTGCAGAATGCTTTACAGAAAAAGGACACAAATGGGAGAGAAGTATATGTCCTCAACCTGCCCTCCGCGCCCTTTCCGCTCCCCCGCCCATGCAGGCCCGCGCCGTGCCCGCGCCCTGTCCTTTCTATATGTTTTCCAATAGGGCGCCGACGAGTTAACGTCGTGACGGCGTCCCGTCTTTTCTGTATGTTTTACGTCGCGACGGCTGTATACATTTTATATGCAAGTAGATTAAACGGGCGTCGCGACTGCGACGGGCCCGTGCCTTGCGTCTGTTCTGTGTGGCCGGTGCCTAATGTTTCCATGCATAACGCGGCATAACGGCATAACGGCGGCGACGCGGGCAGCGGGCGTTGAGTGGCGTACGAGCGGCGAGCGGCAAACGAGCGGTGCCCTCGAGACTGCATTGACGTAGTGTTGTGCAGAATAAATTAACGACCAAAATTTCAACATGCCCGCCGACGACGTGTTGGAGCAATTAATATGTATGATTTTGGATTAGTAAAAAAATTGTAATGACAGATTCTAAATCGCACTTTGAGAGCTTCAAGAAAATAATCAAATGTTTCTGTACTCATTCTGGTATAGTCAAATAATTTATCGGGATTTTGTCTCTGTTCTTCGTAACTCCGATGAAACTCGACATTTTGCTTGGCTGTAGGAATTTATATCTTCTTTTGCCCACAATAAATCCAACTTTAGGAAGGAATTAGAATCAAAAAGACGTTGTCGTCGCTGTTTAGACATTTCGTTCGCGAATAAAGATATTAATTTCTCGTAACATCACAACACTACGCCGCTCTAGCGCCGTGCGATCTGCCCGCTGACTTCGTGAACACTACAGCGCCGCCGCGCCGCTGCCCGCGCCGCTGCCGTCGCCGCTGCCGCCGCCGCTGACTTCGTGAATTAGGCCTAATACGTGTACAGCGCAGTCCGGTGAGGCAGCGTGGCGGGTCTCGCTGCCGCTGCCGCCGTGTTTAGTAGCTGCACAGTGGACTAAAGAACGTAATCGCCTTCACGTAGACACGGTCGAAAGCATAATTCAATGCATGTTCAGAATTTCATAAGTATGATACTGGCAAGCCAGACCTGTTATATAAGGTGAAGAAATCTGAAAAATATCATAGCAATTAGTGTTTCATGTGAAGAATCTAGTATGTTTTCTTTTTCTTTAACATTACATGGATATGTAATGGCTATGTCCATGTTAACTCTACAGTACACGCGCCCCTTTTTTTACTTGGGTACACGCATGGCCTACTATGGTAGGCCATTTTAAAATATCAATAACTTGTATATTCCTAACTATCTGCATAAAAAAACAAAATGTAATTAAGAGGTGTTTATTTTGCTTAGTTTTAGAACTTTACTTTTTAGATAAATTATTAAGAAAGTATTATTAATCAACAATTTAGTAAATATATAAGAAAAATTAACAAATATGGCACTTCTGAGATCAACGTAACTTTTTTTATATTTTAAACTTGAAATAGAAATACAAATAATATAAAAGAAAATAGAAATACAGCTTGTATTTCTATTTTCTTTGTTTTCGTAGCATCCAAGACCAGAGTTGTGAAAAATACTTTTTCATTACTCATACTCTGAAAGTAGGTCTGAAGTTGCCTGAGGAGCGGGTTGAAAGTAATACTTTTCAGCCCTAGGGAGAATCGTTTTCAACTGACAGCTGTCAAATTATTAAAAAAAAAATGGTTCATTTTTCTATCGAACCATGTTCCAACTTTCTATAAAGCCACGATGTAAAATTGAAATAACATTAAGTTAACTATTAATTAGAGAATATATATATTTTAAATATCTTTATTATAATTAAATTTCAACTATTTCTTTAAAATAACATAGATTTGGGAAAAATATTTACCATTTTTCGATGATGAAAATGAAAAATAGGTATAGGCTGAATAGCTGGCCGGCCACAGAATAAAAAAGCAAAATAGGTGGGAAAGCGGCAATAAGGTAGATGACACCATAAAACAATAATTCCAAGACACCTTTCTCTAAAAAAACACTTTATTTTGGGCCTGAAAACCCGATTTATTTTCAATTAATTGCCAAATTCGATTTTTAGTTGCTTTGAAATCAATTAAATAGTCGAGTCATTGAGTTGAATAAACAGTGACGTCACAGTAGACTATTGCCATACAAAGTCTATTAGAGACTTATGTTTTTTTAACTTTCCTTGTATTCGTAATGAAAAGCACAGTGTTTACCTCGGGTTAAAGACTTATTTAGTCCCTCGAACTATTAGCGCCCTCGCTTCGCTCGGGCACCAAACCCCGTCTCGGGACTAAATAAGTTACTTTCACCCCTAGGGTAACAATGTACTATTTCATCCCTTCTAGTCGAAAAGTGTCGTTTTGTTCCCCTTTTAGCGGGAGCAAAGTAGCTCTTTTCTCCACTAGACTTTTTAGCGGGCAGTAATGAGATTTGAATTTGGAACATGAATCGTTTATTGAAATCGAACGAAAATTGTATAAATTAGTGTTTGTACGGTGGTCAGCACTCGCATTGTAGAAAATATTAAATTAAGCGTTGCAGATAGTTCGCCCATGCCGTTGTCACCGCGCTCTTCTACATCAAAGGAACCTTTTCCTGAGCACCAGCCAGATACTGAGATTACAAACAATCAAAATACTGGATGACTTTTTTATCACTTTCCAAAAAAAATGGGTATATTCAGTGAATGGAGTAGAAGCTAGTTTTGTTTTTCTTTTTTCCACAGATTAGAAAAGAATTGATCCATCATCAAAAAACGCTACAAATTTCAAGTAAACTTTTCATATTAGAACAAAGAAAGAGAAAACAAAAAATGTAAAATATCGAATTTCACATCAAACGAAAAAAATTTTTTTTTTTTTTAAATTTCGAATTAAAAAAAAAATATAAGTGTGGCATTTGCTTCTACTCCGTTCACCTATTATACCCATTTTATTTTGAAAGTGATAAAAATGTCATTCTGTATAAATAAATCCACAACTATATCAATCCCAAACAAAACACACAGTGACAATAAATTTTCAAAATGTCGCCAGTGTATTAGATATAAATATAAATTTGGAATTGACCTTTTTTACATTCATGTCATTTTTTTAATTAAACTTATTCATTAATTACTTAAAAGTGTCTCTTATTTATTTTCTCATAGAACGAGATGAAAAGTAGAGTATATGACTCCAGAGCAAACATATTTTTCCCTCAGGCGATGTACTTTGAATCCCTCGCTACGCTCAGGATTCTATTTTAGAATCCCTCGCTATGCTCGGGATTCTATTCTAGAATCCTTCGCTTCGCTCTGGAATCAAAATAGCGCCCTCGCCGTAAAAATACTATTTTGCTCCCTTGTCATACAATCTACTATTTTATTACTCATACGCGGAAAGTAGGTCTAAAGTTGCCTGAGGAGCGGGTTGAAAGTAATACTTTTCAGCCCTAGGGAGAATCGTTTTCAACTGACAGCTGTCAAATTATTAAAAAAAAATACGTAAAAATACTATTTTGCTCCCTTGTCATACAATCTACTATTTTATTACTCATACGCGGAAAGTAGGTCTAAAGTTGCCTGAGGAGCGGGTTGAAAGTAATACTTTTCAGCCCTAGGGAGAATCGTTTTCAACTGACAGCTGTCAAATTATTAAAAAAAAATAGTCCATTTTTCTATTGAACCATGTTCCAACTTTCTATACAGCCAAGATGTAAAATTCAAATAACATACAATTAAGTATTAACACTTCAATACCCGCAATTACAGACACAATTAAAATAACAATGCACCGTGCCTCTGGAGGCACGGCCGGGAGCATACGGGTTAATTAGAGAATACATATTTTTTTTAAATAACTTTATTATAATTAAGTTTCAACTACTTATTTCTTTAAAATAACATAGATTTGGGCAAAATATTTACCATTTTTTCGATGATGAAAATGAAAAATAGGTAATGGCTGAATAGCTGGCCGGTCACAGAAAAAAAAAGCAAAATAGGCGGGAAAGCGGTCTTCCGTGGTCCAATCTTCATTTGTTGATTGAATGTTTTTATTTTTATTTTCCTTGTATTCGTAATGAAAAGCACAGTGTTTACCTCGGGTTAAAGACTTATTTAGTCCCTCGAACTATTAGCGCCCTCGCTTCGCTCGGGCACCAAACCCCGTCTCGGGACTAAATAGGTTACTTTCACCCCTAGGGTAACAATGTACTATAGTAAAAGTATTTAAATGCAAAATGCAAATACATTGTTACTTTACTATTTCAGATAGAAATACGTATTTTTAATATAGGTTTTTCAAATAAAATACCTTGTTAATTACATAATTAACTGATTTTAATACTAGTATTTGTTCAAAGAGTTCATCTTTCATGTTCCGTCTATGGGGCCTCATAATCATTCCGCCAAATGAAAATAGTCGTTAAACAGGTGCAGAACTTGGTAAGCAGGTATTATATTACCCATATCTTCCCAACACTTTAAATACTGGTCCGATTTTTTTAAATATTTACTTATGATTATACTATTAGGCAAAGTAACTTGTATATATTATAAAAAAAAAAAAATCGGTCAATGATCTTTTAAATTACAATACCGATCCAATAATGGAACAGTGGGAACATAAGCTAATGTAATTTCTTCGTAGAGGAAACGGAATGGATAGTAAATAAAAGCATGTAAAAGACTATTTTAGTCAATTATAATTAAAAAAAAAATATAATATTTAAATATGCTGTAACATTACGGGGTTGTATGAAATGCTATTGAGCGTTTAGAATACAAAGCAACCTCACATTTGCCACATTTCTTCGATGGATAGATAAGTGTTTCCGGTGCTAGCTCCTTGATATGGTTCTCCATAAATAAACTATCCCAATCGAGTACAAATAGCCCATACTTTGTAGCCGAATCTTATAGGTTTTACGTGAATATGTTGTTTAGTTGGATGTCTTGCTAAGAATGGGACCATTGACTCATCTATACTCAAATTTCTATAACCTGGAAATTATTTGAGCCATCTTTGATTGAGGAGATCCTACAAAGGACGTACCTTGCAAAATTTGTCTCCTGGTAGTAGGTTAGTGTTGTCGCAAGCGTGGAAAAATCGAGAACGCAATAGTTCCATCATCTCTTCATCATAAAACAACTCAAAAAATCCAGTGGATTATGAAAATGTTCCAAAAAACTAGGTGTCCACTCCTTTTCTACCTTTTGTGGAGAGGTGCACCGTAGAGAGGTACGGAAGTGGTCTGCCCCAACAAGCCAGTTCGAGAGCCACCTGTTCAAGGCTCTCACTGCCTTGTTGGCGGCAGACCACTTCCGCACCTCTCTACGTTGCACCTCTACGGCACCTCTCTATGGCACATCTTTCCACTGGGTATGAAGAGCTTTACACCCTGTTCTTCATGCCCCCAAAGAATATCCACATTTCGCCATTTCCTGGAAAATGTGCACTTACTTTTTTTTGAGGCGGTAGGTTTTTTGACGTGCTTGGAATGAGCTCTTCCTCTTGGGAATCTTACAGCTGTTGTTCTGCTTCCGCTAATAACTGATGCCGAGACAAGCAGTTGATATCCGTAGATTCTTCCAGCACATCATCATCATTTTCTAAATACGAAATTATATCATTTACCGTCAACCTAAAACAATAAACACACCATGCTGAGCCGAATGTATTCCTACATTTTCTCAATAATACCAGGGTAATATGTTCCCATTGTTTGAAAAATGGAACGGTATTGGAAAAATGTCATGAACACTAAATACTCCAAAAAAATACTGATTTTACTAATAAGTATTGTTGATAAGTTGGGATAGCGGTTCGAAGGACCTCGCGGGGTTATAAATTTTGGCGGGAAATTAATGTATGCGGGATATAATGTTGCCGGCACGCAGTTTTTATGTAGGGAAACAAGGACTTACTTGGAAGCTGATGATAAAGATGATCGCCTGGGAAGATGGCTGATGCCGCTGGAGGTGCTGAAGCCCAGCGCGTGTTCTGGTGGATTCTTCCTTCACTTATGTTTGTTTTACCGTGTCGGCCGACATTCACAGATTGTTTTTAGTTTAGAATTTAATGCGGTTTGGTGTATTTTGCGGCGCGCGCCGCAAAGCTCAGCAGTATTGCGTGAGGTCTTAAGCGGTTGACGTTGCGGATCCAAGCGGGCGCGGCGCGGCGCGATGCGATTAAATAGAAAGCGGTGCGGTGCGGTGCGGTACTGCCATTAGGTGGACAGCATATATTGCTATAATAGCGGATTTAGCGGAGCGGTCGATTCTTTGCGTGTGGTAGCTGTCACGAATCGAAACGAACAGTGTCTTCAATCATGGAGTGGTTCCTGTCAAAATCACCTCAGAAGCGCGCCTCATTGGACGCCGGCGGCGGTACTCCTTCTCTTTCTGTCGCATGGGAGCGTAGTAGGAAGGAAGGAGATGGGTAGTTAAAAACTGCGGTTGGCAACATGACAGGTAAAACATAACGTGAGAGACGCGTTTGGAAACGTTGTAGTGAAATATCCCACATTCGGATATGTTAATATAGTAAATAACTTATACTACAAAAACTTGCGTAAGCATCCTGCCCGACTTTGAGGATATGTAGTATTCTCAAAAGGGAGAAAAAGAAATATTAAAGCGGGCTAAGAGAGAAAAAAATTATAATTTAAATATGGTAACTACAGATAAATTAGGTTATTAATTACGCGGTTATATTATTGGGAAGGTAAAGGACATAATTTGACAACGAGTCTCTTGAAAGAGCCGCTGCATGTCTTCACTATAGCAACGCGGGTTGTCCCATCCTTACTAGGGAAAATCTCAGTGATTATACCCATTGGCCAACGTAAAGGAGGGACATCATCCTGATGCATGAGAACCACTGTACCAATCTTAATACTGTCTGCGGCATTCAACCATTTTTGCCTAACTTGTAAGTTATGTAGGTATTCTATCCGCCATCTTCTCCAAAAGCGACAAACCATTTGGTCAAGCAAACTTTTGCGGCAAGTTAGAGGCTTCGTTGTTTCGGGAACGTTCTCGACAGGCAACGAAGTCAACGAAGAAGCCATTATAAAATGCGCGGGAGTAAGCGGTTCTGGGTACGGATCCTCATTCAGGACACAGAGCGGTCTAGAGTTTAGAACTGCCTCAATTTCAGTGAGAACAGTCGAAAGCTCCTCATAATTGAGAAGCTGAGAACCGATAACACGGTATAAATGTGTTTTAATGGATTTAATATTAGATTCCCACAACTCTCCAAAGTGGGGAGTGCGGGGTGGAATCATTTTCCACTTTATGTGGTAACGGTTAGCAAGTAGTTTTTGCCATATATTACTAATAGAGGAACGAGAGCGGTAAGTGACATAAACTAATTTAATTAAATTAGATAAAAGAACAGCAGCGCAAAGCTCTAGACGAGCCAGAGATACGACCTTAACAGGTGCAACTTTGGATTTAGCACACACCAAGTTTACGTGTGTGTTACCATTTGCGTCGGTGACATGTAAATATATGACGCAGCCATACCCATTCATGCTGGCGTCAGCAAAACCTACTATATTTGTCACACAACCCATAGTAACGGCTACATGACACGGCAATTTTAAAGAAGAGAGTAGAGGCAATTGCTCTTTAAATTTTTGAAAAAGGAGTATAATAGAATCGGGTGGAGTCTCATCCCAATCTGTATTTAATTTCCATAATTCTTTTATGAGTAATTTCGCGAATAGAACTACAGGTGCTACTAGACCGAGAACATCCCACAGACGGGCAACAGTAGAAAGTATGGAGCGTTTAGTACAACTTTTGTCCACATTAGATGTAGTAAAGGTGAAACAATCCTCGGAAGGAATCCATTTGAGTCCAAGAATTTTTAAATTATCCCCGTCAGAGAAGTTAATAGAAGAGCGGTTGGAGTGTGGAATAGCCTCTAGTAGTTCCGAGGAATTACTTGCCCACTTAGTAAGGTCGAAGCCCCCAGCCTTAAATGTTTTTCATCCTTTGCAAGCTCGCGCACAGTGCGCATGGCTAGAAAGGGACTGGGCTTAAGACCAAAGGCAACTCGGTTAAATTGAAATTCGCGTACAGGTTCAGCTGTATTAAATCGAAACAATACTTTCTGGTACTTTCGATGCTCATCAATAACAGCAATTCGAAGATACATCTGTTTTATATCGGCTGTAACTGCAATATAACAAACGGAAATTTAAAAGTAATAAAAATATGTCAGCCTGTAAATTCGGCCCTGTGTGCAACAAATCATTTAATGACACGCCATTATGAGACTTAGCGCTCGCGTCAAGAACGATGCGCACTTTCGTAGTTTGTTTATCATTCCTAATGACAGGGTGATGCGGTATGTAATAACCTATAGTCTGATCAGCAGCACTAGGTGTAATTTCAGTTAAATAATTTTGATCAATATATTCTTGAATAATTTCATTATAACTAGCGCGCAAAGCAGGGTCGCGAAGCTTAGTTTTTTCCAAATTAATTAAGCGTCGATAAGCGACAGCATAAGAATTTCCGAGTGAATCTGGATCTTTACAGAATGGCAACGCAGTACAGTACCTACCACCGGAGTCACGTGACACCGTAGAAGCGTACAGCTGTTCACACTCCCGTTCAGCGGGGCTCATAAAAGATTTTGAAGGAATTTCTTCGATATTCCAGAATTTATGCAAAGATTCGTCTAACGACAGAAAACAATACGAGTCATCTATATTCAACGCGGTAGAAAAATATGAAGCGGTATTTAAATCAGCGGAACTATTATTATTATGTAAACTAGTGGGTACCTCACCCATAAGAATATAACCAAACACGGTTTCAATTGCGGAAGGCGCGGTAGGTGAGATAATTTTATTATGAAGTAATAAATACGGGAACAGCTTTGCCCCTAGAAGCAGCTCAACCTCACCTGGTATATGCCACTGGGGGTCTGCCAGCGGTAATTCGAACAAATGTTGCATAGCAGAGGTATCCACAAAGTGTGATGGTAAATTATCCGTTATACAATCAACCACAAGAGCGGTTATTTTAAAAGAATTAGTTTTATTTTTAGCAGTAACTGTTATCTCGACGTAACCTATAATAGGCCGTGAAGAGGTTCCTACACCCTTTATAAATGAATTTGAAAGCGGTATAATATTTAATTGTAGTTTCTTACAACAAGCTGAAGTAATTATGTTGTTCTGTGAAGCGTTATCGATCAAACATCTTACAGAAACGTATTTGTTATGTTTATTGTCAACGTAGACTTGTGCTGTCGACAAAAGTACAGTAGTGCGCGATATGTTTGTGCCTAAGCGTGAACATGCACACAGCGCCACCTGTTGTGAGTGCGCGGAACTAGGTACAGCGTCAGTCGATATCGATCGCGACGGCGAACTTTGCTCCAGATGCAAGAGCGAATGATGCTTTTTATTACATGTTCTACAAGTATGTATAGATTTACACTGTGAAGCAGTGTGCGTTGCACTAAGACAGTTTACACATCCACGTTTGTTTTTAATAAAATCCAAACGCGCGTTGGCTGATAGTGCCTGAAAGTTTGGACAGGTGTACAGCTTATAATGATCATTTTTGTTACAGTATAAACAAGTTTGGTTATTGTCACAAGCAACAAAGGTATGCACTGTACTATCACGTGACTGGTTACGGTATGAGTTATTTTTATTTACTGATGCAGTTCGAGAAGAAATAGTCCTATCTAATATTTTAACTTGCGATTTTAAGAACTCAACGAGATCCGTATAAGTAGGAATCCCCTCATCTCTCATATGCATCTCGAATAAATGTATAGTAGCGGGGTCTAATTTTTTCAAAGCTAAATTTAATAAAATGAAATCCTTTATGTCGTTAATTTGTAATTGTTCTAAGGCAGAAACAGAAGCGTGAAAACTTTCAATAAAACTATTTAAAGAAGCGGAATTGTTCGTTGCAGGTTTAATATTTAATATGTTAGACATGTAGTGTGAGCCCAGTGCTCGCCTATCTTGATATTTTTGAACTAAGCTGTTCCACATAGAAGCATAATTTTCTCCTGATGGAATAATTCCTGCGGTAATCTGCAATGCGTTTCCTTTTAGGTTACCCATTAAGTACTGCACTCGCTGAGAATCTGTGAGATTTATATTACCATGGATATTTGATTTAAATGATTCATAAAAAACAGGCCAGTTTTCAATCCTACCATCAAAGAACGGAATCTGAATTGGAGGTAGTTTGATAGAAGTTTTAGAATGTTTCGCGTTGTCCTGAGACATTGAGTCCTCTAATGACCTTGAAGACTTCGCGGCGATAAGTGAGCGCACTCTCTCGACACGAGTGTAAACGCCGTCAAAGGATATTTGACTGTTATAATCGATTTTATGATCTGGATTAATTTGTAAAGAATATGTATTTATTTTATCTAGGTTATTACTAAATTCCTGACGAGTGACTGAGAGTATTTGTGTGTCTGACATGAACGTTTCCGACGAACGAAGCTCAATACTAGTCGTATTTATTTTCTTTGACGTTTCGTATAACGACGATAAATGCTCAAAGATTGCTTGATTTTTAGCTTGAAGTAATTTTACTTTCATTTTAAGTTCTTCCATAATGGATTATTCTAGAAAATACAACGGACAAATTAATTTAGGTATAGCGGGTAGACTTATAATAATAACACTGCGTTACAAATTAAAAAAAAATTTGAGTACCCGCTTTGAAATGTCATGTTTTCTTATTTATACCTATCGCTTATTAAACATACATACAAATTTTCTTTTCATCACGTCTCATTTTTCTTCTGTAAGAATGTGCCAATTTATATTAAAAATTAAAAGGCAAAAACATATTTTAAAGAAATCTAATAAAATCAACCAGAATTTTTTACATTCATCAAGTTTAATTTTATCATTTAGGTAAAAAAAACTCAAAAAAAGCCATTTTATAAAATTTTAATACAAAATATCATGAAAATTTAACTTTTTCTTTTGTGCTCTGAATGATCTTCTCGTTTTAAATGCCAACAGTAATCACCTAGCATGGTTGTGTCCCAACGACCTTGAAATCGTTCCTCAAGCTTCTTTACATCCTGGTGGAACCTCTCACCCTGCTCATCACTGACCGCACCAAGATTAGATGGAAAGAAAGAAAAATGAGAATGAAGAAAGTGAATTTTTAATGACATTCTGCAACCCAACTTTTCGTATGCCTTTAACATGTCGTTAACCAGCTGTTCCGCATTTTCGGCTCTGTGGTTCCCTAAAAACCCTTTTATAACTGCTTTAAGTGATAACCAGGCGTCAAGTTCCTTATTAGTAAGCTTTTTGTCGAAATTTGGGTCTTTCATCAATGTGCGTATTTGCGGTCCCACAAATATCCCTTCCTTGAGTTTTGCATCACTTAATTTTGAAAATACTGTCTTTAAATATAAAAATCCATCTCCCTCTTTATTCATAGCCTTCACAAAATTTTTCATCAAACCAAGTTTTATGTGGAGGGGAGGTAAAATGACATTTTTAGGATCTATCAATGGTATATGTTTCACATTAGATTTTCCGCAAACAAACTCTGACCTTTCTGGCCATACTTTTGTAGTATAGTGCTTTTCTGTGGCTCTGCTGTCGCGGCGGTAACAGGGTAGTTATAATTTTTTTTACATCATATTTTAATAAAGGAGATAAAAACAAACAACTTTTCCAAAGTAAAGGTATTCCTACGATATAATTGATTGTACCTCGAAAACTAGACGTGATGGATACCACATATGTTTGGAACATTTCATCTGTGACTCATTACCTATTCATTCCAGCTATCAGTTAAGAGGGTACCAAAATCGTGTAACGCAGTGTAATTTTATTATAAGCGGGTATAAGAAGTAATTGCGGTTGAGTATGTTGTAGGCAAGTTTGCCGAGCTAACTCACGATAATTAGCGGTTTTAATATTGACCTAAGCTATTTTAATGCAGGAGGAGCAATATTAAGTTAGTACAGTAGTTCTCAATGAATATGTACCTAGCGGGATGTACGAACGTTAGTACGCGTTCAATATGGCGGTTTTACGAACTTAGGTATTTGACCTAAATCCTAGGTATGAGACCTATAAATGCTGATTCTTTGAATCCGTCTCGAATGGACCAAAAACTTATGTTGATAAGTTGGGATAGCGGTTCGAAGGACCTCGCGGGGTTATAAATTTTGGCGGGAAATTAATGTATGCGGGATATAATGTTGCCGGCACGCAGTTTTTATGTAGGGAAACAAGGACTTACTTGGAAGCTGATGATAAAGATGATCGCCTGGGAAGATGGCTGATGCCGCTGGAGGTGCTGAAGCCCAGCGCGTGTTCTGGTGGATTCTTCCTTCACTTATGTTTGTTTTACCGTGTCGGCCGACATTCACAGATTGTTTTTAGTTTAGAATTTAATGCGGTTTGGTGTATTTTGCGGCGCGCGCCGCAAAGCTCAGCAGTATTGCGTGAGGTCTTAAGCGGTTGACGTTGCGGATCCAAGCGGGCGCGGCGCGGCGCGATGCGATTAAATAGAAAGCGGTGCGGTGCGGTGCGGTACTGCCATTAGGTGGACAGCATATATTGCTATAATAGCGGATTTAGCGGAGCGGTCGATTCTTTGCGTGTGGTAGCTGTCACGAATCGAAACGAACAGTGTCTTCAATCATGGAGTGGTTCCTGTCAAAATCACCTCAGAAGCGCGCCTCATTGGACGCCGGCGGCGGTACTCCTTCTCTTTCTGTCGCATGGGAGCGTAGTAGGAAGGAAGGAGATGGGTAGTTAAAAACTGCGGTTGGCAACATGACAGGTAAAACATAACGTGAGAGACGCGTTTGGAAACGTTGTAGTGAAATATCCCACATTCGGATATGTTAATATAGTAAATAACTTATACTACAAAAACTTGCGTAAGCAAGTATTCTAAACAAAACTAAATTCAATTATAATTTCCAAGAAAATAGGTAATTTTACTAAAAACACAAATATTTTTTACTTACTGACTGTGGGACGCCATTTTTGTGAATATTACTAACAACAAAACAATCAAAATGTGCGCCTAATGCACTTTGCGCCGCGCGAATTTGACAGATAACCAATTCAGTGTTACTCCTACGTAAAAAATAATACTGATTTGTGATATTAATATTAAAAAAAAAAAAAACAATGTTGCCGTTCCAAAAATGGATCACTGGGATGATACGGGTTAGGAAGAGTTTTTTTGCATTATGGATATCTGTTCAAGGATTCTAAAGTCTTATCTTCATCTTTTAAATAGGTATTGTAGTGTTTCCAGCATGCTATTGAGCATTGAAATTATCACTGACTGCTGAAGAATCACTGGCTGCTGCAGAATCACAGTCCGCAACAAACTTATAATAATAATAAATAAATAAATAAAATCATTTATTTCAGGTCCGAGACCCATATTAAACAAAAATACAAACACATATAATTAAAATTGCAGAATTAAGAAATAAATAAATAAATGTCAAAATAAATTATCAAATACAAAATTTGGAATTACAAGAAATTTAAATGTCAAAATTAATTATCAAAATAATACAATATGTGGAATTATAAGAAATATGTCAAAACAATCGTATATAATTATATGTAAACATTAGATCTAAGCAACATGCCGGTTACAGCAGTGCCTCATATAAGGACAATCAAGTCTCCCCGCAATCATCGCCAGGACAGTGTTGGAGCTGGCTCGCACCCTGCGCACCAAGGACGCGCACCGCTTGCGCATGGTGGCGTGAAAACAGTCGGTGCGCGCTTCCGCAAACATGCCCGAGGCACTGCAGAAACGAGGCAGCCCCACCACTGCCCTGAACGCATTGTTATACTGGACGCGGAGGGTGTTGTAGCTAGCTTGTGTGTAGCGAGCCCACAGACTGCACGTGTATAGAGAGGTGCAGTACGCCTTGAACAGGGTGATTTTAACTAGATTTGAACAACGTGCAAACCTGCGGGCGAGCATGTTTGCTCTTTTCGACAAAGCCCTCCGCTCCCGATCGATGTCCGCATGATCCCTGAGATCAGACGTGACTAAATGCCCAAGGTACTTAAATTGATCCACTCTATCCAGAGGTAAACCATTCAGATAAAGCGGAGGCACAGTTTCAGGGCACTTAGCACCACCTGACGCAAAGACCATGCATTGACTTTTTAAGACGTTATATTTTAGACCGTGCTCACCTGCATAATCCTCACATATTCGTAGCAACCTCCTCAGACCACAGACCGACGCGCTCAACAGGACCATGTCGTCAGCATAGCTTAAATTGTTGACGCATACACCGTCAACATGACAACCGACATGCTCACTGCTGAGCGCGACAATGAGTGCATCCATGTAGAGGTTGAAAAGGGTGGGCGAGGTCAGGCCGCCCTGCCTCACCCCACACTCCAACCGATACGGCTCCGACACTGCCTCCATCCACCTGACACTGTTGACCTGATGCGCATACCAATACCTGAAGATAGCCACAAGTTCACGCGGCAGATTAATGCTCGCGAGCTTATCCCACAGGATATCATACGCAACCAGGTCAAAAGCTTTGGATAAGTCAAGGAAACACGCGTATACGGGAGTCCTACGGTCTGTATAGTATCTGACGGTGTGCTTAAGACACAGTATGGCACTCTCTGTAGACAAGTGTGGTCTGAAACCAAATTGGTTATCATGCAGGTTTACATACTTACCCAACTGTGTATTAAGCAAACCGTCAAACACTTTGGCTATGATGGTGGCTAGCGAAATAGGCCTATAGTTCGCTTTATCAGCAAGGTCACCGGTTTTATTTTTCACAACAGGCACCACCATAGACCTCATAAGATCCGAGGGCAGGTAAGAGTGGCTCACACACAGCGAGAAAAACATCGCGAGGACTCGATTAATATGTGGGCCAGCATGTTGCAGGTGTTCAATGCTGAGACCGTCATGCCCAGGGGATTTACCTCTCGTCATATTCTTGATAATTGAAGCCACGTCTTTGGCCAAGTATCGAACCCCAACAACCTCATTAGGCAACCCAGCACTGAACACTGCACCCGCCGACCCCATAGGGGACTGTATAGAAAAATGCTCCCTAAAAACATTTGCTATTCCCTTATGGTCACTAACTCCATCGACGCTCACAGGAAGATTCGGCCTACCGTTTGCTTTGCTCGTGTGCTTCCAAAACCCACGGAAGTCACCACTGGAATGCTTCTCCGCAAGAATGTCCATCCTAATCTGTACTTCACGATCTTGACATGCCTTCAATCGTGATTTAAACACCCTTCTGGTCTCACACATTTCCGCATACATGATGCCAGACCTAGGCCTACCACACGCTACCCACTCAAAAAACTTCAACCGAGCCTTTCTGTGAGCCTCTCTGACAAGCTCGTTCCATCCCACTACCCGCGGACCAGTCCCACCCGCCCTGGTGTCCCCTCGACCCACCAAAGACGCATCACGAAGGGCAGACACAATGTCAGAGTACAAACTGTCCAGTGCATGCGTGTGACCAAGCTCATTACAATATTTGTCAGCACATCTTATACACTCGACAGGAAAATCAATTAAATTCAGACGCTTATGACACTCATTGGTATATTTAACAACCTGTTTATCATTTCTAACACCCCACACAACGTTGTTATAAGAACTTGTAGTATTAGGTAACTTTGGTGTCAATAAATTTTGGTGTATATATAATATTTAGCCCTTTTCTTCTTTTTATTAGAGTAATTTTGGATTTAAGGCAACTACAGGAGCTAAATTAGCAACTCTATTTGTGGTGTTTCAAACTAGGTTTGAAATACTGTTGGAATAAAGTTCTTATCAGCTTGCACTACAAAGTGGTTGTTACGTTAGTCACTACGGGCCGAAATTAGTGGTTTTTTGAGATTTACAAAAAATCGCATGTATTTTAGTATGGTTTTTACTAGTTAAAATAATTTTTTAGAGATAAGTTCGTGATTGTTTTTATCGAGTATTTTTTTTTGTATTGTATTATGTTTTCAAAACACTATATCATAGTAGCATATATTTATTTATTTAACACTTCAAGCACAAAGTTTTTTATTGCACTGAATCATATGCTTTTTTGCATTATAAAACTCGCGTTTAGCTCCTGTAGTCCCATTAAGAATTAAAAATAAGAAAACAATGTTAAAAAAAATTAACAAAACTATTTTGTATTTTACAAATACATATATTTTTCTGTTTTTTTTTTTTTATTGCAGTGAATCATATGCTTTTTTGCATTATAAAACTCGCTTTTAGCTCCTGTAGTCCAATTAAGAATGAAAAATAAGAAAACAATGTTAAAAAAATTAACAAAACTATTTTGTATTTTACAAATACAAAATACTTCTATTAAAGTATTTCAAATAAAATACAAAATACATTTCGAAAAAAGTATTTCAAATGCAAAATAAAAATAGGTATTTTGCATTTTGTATTTGCATTTCAAATATATGTATTTCAAATAATTCACATCTCTGTCCAAGACACACTACTGCTTGGTGATCGGTACAAATCCATTTATTATTCGGCATGTGACGATGCACAGCATCGGTGAGAGGGCGTTGTATACTTCCCGTTAGTTGTGAGCCAATCACAGCTCTCGTAGTCACGTGGTTCCGGTAGTCACGTGGTCCCAGGTGGCGTGTTCGCTAGTGGCGGACTTTTACCTCATAGCGTCGTTACTTCTCGAGCAAGCAACATCTAAATTGAGTATTTGCAGCTACTTTTTAATACTTTAAATCTTATTTTATTTTTAAATAAGTGCTAAGTGTTTGTATTGTTTTGTACAACGGGCTGGTGCCCGCAGCTCCACGTCCAAGCGCGTACTTTACGTATGGAGTGCTAAAGTGTTATAAATAAATAAAAACGAGTGAAAATCAAATAAATAGTGCAATTGTAAATGATTGTGGTTCGGATCAAGAAGTGCAGGTAGGCGACGACTTGATGTCTTCAGCGTGCCGTAAAACGTCGGCTACCAAGAAGCGATTCGAGCTCTTCGCAATCTGATTCTTCAGGTTCTGAGGTAAAGCGACGGAAATGCGGTGAGTCATCAGATTTCTAACCTTGTGAACCAAGTGGCTGTACTAACGAACCGTTTAATGCAAAACGTGGGTACATCCGGTTCGACTCCGAATAATCATGCAGCGGCTCATGTGCCCGAACCAGTTCCTGGACGTTAACGGTAACGTTCCACGTTACCGTTGGATTTAAATTTAAGTCGTCCGCAGGCGACTATCAATAAATTATATTCAGTGGAGTTCCGCGTTTAAATTTAAGCATTAAATTGTTAATACGCTCTAATCCGTACCACGTGAAGCGATTTGAAGCGTTACAAAAGTTCGGTGATTCTTCATGGAAGGATGTGCGCTACGCCTTGAAGATTCATAACGCTGCGCCTGGCTTTGTCGAGCTTGATATTAACGATGTACTTCGATGGTTTGTTAAGGGTGAATTCCGAGAGATTGATAGCAGCCCTATGCAATGCTTTAATTTCACAACACGATTTACTCAAAGCTTACAAAATTTCATTGAGTGGACAGCTTTTTTGTCTCTAGCATTTTTGATAAAATTTCGGAATGATTTCTACCCTCATCAAAATTCCACAAAATTAGTGAGGAAATCATACAGCTAGTTTGCGGAAAACGAGCTATATATATAGAAAATCGCCGGGAGCGTATCCTTAGCAAAATTGGAATAAGAACCTTCGTGACGGTCTGCGTAAGATCCTCCGAGTTCTAATTGCCTATTTGATGAAATTCAACTGCACGCCTACATTCAGAATACAGGTGGCATGGACAAATGGGTACGTCCTTGGTTCGGCACCGACAAAGGTGAAAATAAGACCACCCTTAAAGTGGCGAGCAGACCAAATAGACCAGACTTTAGCGAGCTCCCAATGAATCGAAGTCACACCACTTTTATGGAGGCTGTTTCCGAGCGTATCGGGGACAGTGGCAGACGCTGCGGGCTCCGGAAGCCCTTCTCGGAATGATCACGAGAATGCGTCTGCCATTTACCTCCAAACCACCAGCCACACCACTCTTGCGGAGGCTGTCTCCGAGCGTATCGGAGGCAGTGGCAGACACTGTGGGTTCCGAAGGCCCTTCTCGGAATTATCACGGGAATGTGTCTGCCATTTACCACCAAACCACCACTGATTCATCCATCAGTACATACCATGCGCTGATTCAAGATCGTACAATCGCTGGAGATGTCAATCCAGGTAGAACAATTATTAGATCAAGGTGTTCTGGAAGGTGTGCATCATCGCGAGCCCGTGACTAAATAATAACAGCCGCTCGGGTCGATCCTTGGGTTAAGTCGTGCTTGCCTAGGTTGGTCTGTCGATGGGTGACCACCCATTATACATACTGGGTTTCCTTCGTGCCTCTGAAAGCACGTTAAGCCGTTGGTCCCGGCTGTCATTTGCAGATCTTTGACAGTCGTTGCAGGTTGTCAGTGGCCTAAAAAGTCTGACAACCAGTCTTACCAATGGGTGTCCTGTTACCTAGTACTAACTGAGCTGGGTTGTGGAGGTCAGATAGGCAGTCGATCCATGTTAAATACAGGTATTCGGCTGCATCCGGTTGGAATGGAAGCCGACCTCGACATGGTTGGAAAAGGGGTAGGCAGATGATGAATGTTTCTTACAAACAAGAGCGACGGGTTCAAGAGGCCCATATTCAACCTGAAGCGCCTGAACCATCACATAGTGCCTCAGCATATTTTCACATAAGCATAGAAACTACCGTCGGTTCTTCAGACTAATTTATGGTCAATTCTGCAGATGACCTGCCTGCCGTTCGGCCTATATTTCTCAGCGTTGACCAACTGGGTAGCCCAAGTTCTACGATCCAAAGGCATGCGACTTCATGCGAGTCTACTTAAGGCCGTTTCCTATAACTTACTCTTGCTTATGTATAACTATCAGTTAATATGACACGTCTCATAGCTATCGGTGTTTCTATAAACAAAGTTAGCTTGAAATATCCTAGCCGCGTCACCTGCCTGTCGCTTGATTCATAGAAAAAACAAAAAGAAAGCTTTTCTGTGATGTTTTGTTTCTATCGGTCCGTAAGATAAAGGAGACAGTGGCAGATGCCGCCGGCTTCGGAGGCCCTTCTTGGAATGATCACGGGAATGCGTCTACCATTTACCTCCAAACTACCAGCCACACCACTTTTACGGAGGCTGTCTCTGAGCGTATCGGAGGCAGTGGCAGACGCTGTGGGCTCCGGAGGCCCTTCTCGAAATGATCACGGGAATGTATCTGCCATTTACCTCCAAACCATCACACATGATCGTTCATTATCATGGTTCGTCGTCGATCTGAAACGGTGGGTCACAACTTTAGAGGGAGGAGCCCTTAGTTTGAAGTAGCTTGCACCCGGAGGTGATTCACAATTTCTTGGCAAGTATGCTGCAGATTACGGGTGGGGAGCACAGTTGGACGATCTTTCAGTTTCAGGTTATCTCGCGGGAAACAGACGGTAGAATAGCATCTATGACCAGCTCTAAGATATGCTTTTCGCAAATTTGGAGTTCCCCATTGCAGTTATACCTCTTAGCCGCCAGAGAAACCAGGGTTGTGAATGAGTATGTTACCAATGAATGTTCAGACTCATTAGCTCAATTTTGCAACGCCTTCAGTTGTCAGTGGCTATTTCAGCTGGCGTAGGTGTACCCGCCTCCGAGCCTTTTCTCTCGAGTTCTTATAAACCATCTGAACTCGGCTCAACGCGTTTTCTTGATAGTGGCTTCAATGTGGAAGAGAGCTTATTGATTACCGGATCTTCGACGTCGAGCACTCGGCAGACCTTTGAGAATCCCCAATCTAGCCCGAGTTCTATTGGATCGGACCACGGGCCTGCCACCTCCTTGCATTCAAGACCTAGAGCTCTATGTTTGGAAGATAGCGGGTGGGGAAATAACTAGGAATTGGTCAGAATCTGAAAGGTCCCTACTCCGATCTAGCTGGAAGGAATCCACACTTCACTTAGAACTTATAGACCGGCCTGGTATCGGTAGGTCAAATGGTGTAGATAACAATTTTGACTTCGAATAACCCAATAATATTTGTTTGACAATATTTTTGCATTCCTATTCATTGAGGAGAGATTAGCTTATCCTACCATATTTTTGCATAAATCTGTAGTTCTGAACTTTGCACGACCGACCTGTAATGAAAATTTTGAATTCAGACTTCTTAGTACAACATTTTATACTCAAAGCTATGTCCCTCCATTTTCGTAGGGCAGAGTAGCCTCCTATTTAGGATCCATGTGAACTGATTGCCTGGATGCAGACGAATCCTCCTATTAACATCACTTTATTCAAAGCGTCACGACGATTGGCTTGTCTGTTGTTGTTAGCGTCAGGAAGACTAGTTCATTACCTTACTCTACTCAGGGTCTCGTCAAGTCACCATATTGATCAGGGTGATCATATCATTCTGTATCCCGTGTTTGGGTCAAACACTGACACTGCTGCAGTCAGGCTGGAAATTGTCTTACCACGCTAACGAAAATATATGTCCAGTTAATTGGTTTAGGAAAGTTTTGGAATTGGAAATACCGAGACGTTCAGCCGAATGTCATTCATTGTTTGTGTCAATTCGGGGTCCCACACAGTGCATCACGAACTGTGATAAGTAATTGGATTAAAAGCTTACTAAAAGATGCAGGTACATCTGTGTCTCCTGGAAGTATGCGTGCAGTATGCGTGCAGCTGTAGCTTCCTTGAATTGGTACGAACATGTTCCAGTTGAAGAAATCCCCTCTTGTGGTAATTAGCGTAGACCGAATATTTTTGCCAAATATTATTGCAAACAGATTATATGTGAAGCTATCACTTCACCAAGTCCGAGTAATCTCTTGAATAATTTTAAACCAATATAAGATAAAATCGATTGTCTATAGATCGTTGTTTAGCTGAATGATTTTTGTTTTCTAGATTATTACATTGGGGGCCTAAGCCACGGACCCTATCCTAAACTGTATTAGAAATAAAAATATTTCTAGGTACCTAAATTGAATTTTAAAACTGGAGGTACCATATTTTGATCTGTGTAATATATATATTATGTTGCATTGATTGTTTAATAAATGTTGCTTGGTTTCATTTTTCAGCAAATATTATCATATTGTCACATAGCGTCGTTGTGGTCACCAGGAGTTATAAACACGTCTCTCACCGATGCTGTGCATCGTCACATGCCGAATAATAGTGCAAGTTTTACATAAAAATAAAACTTGTATTATTTAGCAGAGACGATGCACAGCATCCATTCAAGGTCTCCTGGTGAGAGACTTCTATGAGGTAAAAGTCCGCCACTAGCGAACACGCCACCTGGGACCACGTGACTACCGGAACCACGTGACTACGAGAGCTGTGATTGGCTCACAACTAACGGGAAGTATACAACGCCCTCTCACCGATGCTGTGCATCGTCTCTGCTAAATAATACAAGTTTTATTTTTATGTAAAACTTGCACTATTGCATGTCTTGCACCACTTTTTTGTCAACCGATTTCAGGCTCTCGAGCAGAGTGCACATCGATCAAATCTTTGAAGAATTTATTTGTCGTGGTAGTGTTTTAATGGATGCCCGGCGAGACAAAAGCGGTTTTATCAAATTGAAAACCAATTCGTGCAAAAGTTACGCTTGACAAATTTGTCGCGAGGGCAAAGTCTGGTCTGACTGAACTTCATCCTCTTCACTCTCAATCACTTCTTCACTCCTCCTCTTCTTTCCTCTTCTTCTTTCCTTCTCTTCTTTCCTTCTCTTCTTTCCTCCTCTTCTTTCCTCCTCTTCTTGTTCTCTCCTTCTTCTTATTCTTCGTCATGCCCTTGCGACGAATATTTTTTTTTTCTTTCTTTCTTCTTCATCTTCAGTATTTAGCTCTTGCAGCCACCTTTCCACTTGTGAATTATCCATTATGTTATCGGATATATAAATCTGTAAAAAAAACTAAAACAAGCAAAAAAAATACATTTTACAATTTGTAACCTGTATATAAATAATAACAATTGAATATACATACATATAAATACATTATTAATAAGTACAGCATATTATAATACCGTTATAAATTGATAATACATCAAAAGTTACATACCTGAATTTGGTACACCAATACACGCGCGGACTACTTTAGTAGGCCCATGGTTTTGGCGCCAAATTGCTTGTGCATGCGTCGCGTACGGGGTCATGCGGGGTACTGAGGTTGTGACAAATATACCAGACGAGGCATACCTGGAATCACTAGTTTCTAGCGCACTATACTAAAAAGTTATTGAAAAAAGAGTTACCCTGGTCTACTATAGTAGGCCGCGCGTGTACTGTAGTGTTGTCCCGGGCAGTACTTACTTAGGCTGCTATGGCAACTCTATACTAATAGCCCCGAGACCGAGACTTATCTACAGTTTGGTCTATATAATCTCTAGCATGTGCATTTGATTATGCCCGAAGAGATATAATACTCTTTAGGTACTATGCAAGTAGGTACACCACACTAATGTTGTGTCATTAAAATAAAGTAAAATGCAATCATTCAAGACAACCTTTTGATGATGGAAAGAGAAAACGAGAGACAATACTGCAGCAACAGATAGCCTGCTGTAAACATTTAGGTACTTACATAGTATCAGGTACCTACTCCTAGTATAAATACGTATACACAAAACTCATACTTATGGATATAAAATAATAACTATGTACTTTTACTGTAGTAATCATGCAAAAGCGAAGAACATAACATAATAATGCTGTTTACGGAGAGAAGTAGATAGTGTTTTTACCCGACTGCGCCAGAAGAGGGGTTATGGTTTTCGAGAGTATATTATGTATGTATGTATTAGCTTCTATCCGCGACTTCGTAGTAAGGTGGGGTACTGTGTTACAAAAAAATTAAATAGAATATAGTGACAAAAATATCGTTTTAATCAGCTTGTTTTTGGCATGGAAGTAAACTTTAACAATCTGTCTTTAATTAAAATAACTCAAACATTAATCTAGACACGCGGGAGCGTGTCAAGCCACGTTCTGGCGCGCAGCTCACAGTGTGTAATATTACACGAACCATTTGGAGCCACTTTTGAGCCCCTCATAACTCAAAAACTATTTCACCTAAACTTGTCAAATTTGGCTCATATATTGAAACTAGCGAGATGTATATGTGTTCCAAATTTTATAAACATATCTCTAACGGTTATTTAGATATTAACGTCCAAAAATCGTCATTTTTATGACTGACCTATAGATCAAAACTATAACCCAGTTCCAGATGACCTAGAAAGTTCAAATTTGGCATGCAGATAGATAATTAGGTGAATACAAAGGAAAAAATCTGAAACTGATAATTTTTTATCATTTTATTATAATTTTCACTTAACTTATTAATTAGTGCCTGTAAAGCTCTATATGTGGATTTTATGATCTTTACGTGAATATATAACGAGTTGAATACCACCCTTAATTTTCTTTAATTCAAATATTTCCGTTTTTGTACTTATAAATAAGAATATAGTAGATATTCGTATTTATTACGCGTAACTAACCGTATTCTACAACCACTAGCGCCACCTATTATCATTCTCAGAAACTCACTCACTACACCATGCCGCCTCCATTGATTTATTTAAAAGTGACACTAGATGGCGTATGTACAAAAAGTAATGATATCCCATCAAAAACATAAATGTGAAATGAGAGCCAAGTTCAATATTATGATAAATGCCTTGGTTGTTGACTTCAACGACAAAAGAAGTGAAATCTAAATGGGTGCCAAGTTCAATGGTCAGTCCTGAAATTTATCTATAACAACATAAAATATCATTTCTTCAAACTCAAACTCAAACTCAAAGCATTTATTTCAATTAGACCATTACGGCACTTTTGAAAGTCAAAAATACAAAAAAGAAAATCAAAGCTACAGTCCCAGTCACAAGGCATAATAACTTGAGAAAGTACTGTAGTTGCCCATTCCCTAGCGTAGATCTCTATGGAGAAGAATGGGCAAGAAACTCCATGGACACTCTTTTAAAATCAAAATATTGTTACAAAATCTTGGTTACATCATTAATTTTGAGATTATACATAAATGTGAGAACGATGTAGAAAGACTTCTTATAACTTAGGAGAATATATTGTAGACTAAGGTCTGACTTGGCTAGTTTTCAAATACGAATTATATTATAGCCTTCGCAAGTTCAACCTGTTACTTCTACTTACTGTCGGTTCTTATTTTATTATTCCGAAAATTTGGCTTGCTGGTAAAAGAAAAAATGATATTTTATGTTGTTATAGATAAATTTCAGGACTGACCATTGAACTTGGCACCCATTTAGATTTCACTTCTTTTGTCGTTGAAGTCAACAACCAAGGCATATATCATAATATTGAACTTGGCTCTCATTTCACATTTATGTTTTTGATGGGTATTATTAACAACTACTTAATTTAAATTGCACTTCAAATAAATCAGTCGATTGTAACACTCAGCCCCGTATCTGGGGTAGTCTGTTACAGGGTTAGGGGCACAATGTTACAACATAAAAATAATAGAAAAACTAACAATTATAGAAAAATGTTTAACTCTAGTGTTACGTACCCTTCTCTTTAATATTAGAATTTTGAATTTTCCTCCACAACTAGTACTTAAGCCTTTGTGTGTAGTAAAAAGGATGTGGTTTGATTAATTTGTCGGCTTGCTCATCGCCTATTCGCTAAGCAATCCGATTGGTCTACGAAGAACGACAGTGGCGCCACTCTTCCGCGTTTTTACTGCTGAACTTGTACCGATCGTGTCTACTCGTAAAATAACGTGCTCCGCGCAAGAAAAACTTTTCTTCTAATAAGAAGTGGTCCTTCAATGATTTTCTGCTACAACCCCTCCAAGACACGAACAATAACACAATACTCAATACGTTTTTTGCATTCCACAATGTGAACTTAGGTGGTAGGTACATAAAGACATACATTTGTTTTGGAGCATTGTGGGCCCTGTCGGGCATAACAACATAAAAAATAGGAGGAGGGCTATTATAGATATTAATATTAACAATTTTAATATTAATCTACTCTTTCGTTTTGTGTAGGTAGGTAGGCTGATAACTAGTTGTGTACATATAATTTTTACCACTCATATATTATTATCATTGGTAATTATAAATAAATTATTAATGCGTTTTTTTTTATATATTATTGTTTATTTATTAAATGTATCATTTAAATATTCATGTACATTATAATAACATTTACAGATTTAAAATTGAATTGAATTTCAAATCTGTAAATTTGATGATTGAATTTGACTTGAATTGATTTGATCAGATTTTTGAAATTGTTTTAATTTATTTATAAAGATATTAAATTTCATCAGGTAGTTTATTATATATTTTAACTGACATTAAAGTGCTTGTGGAGTGAATTTTTAGCTTAGAAGCTGGTTGGTTTAGTCTGTTTTTGTGTCGTAGTGTGTAGCGAGTCTGTATGTTTTCGCGTGTAGTAAAGAGTTTTTGATTATTTCTAACTAAGGTGACAGTTTTTTTAGGCCTTCTGCGATGTAACATAGAAACGAAACCGGGATCTTAAAATCATAATAAATAAGTTGTATTATGATATTTTTTTGCGAGTCAAATCATTCCTGTTGTGGTCAATGCCATTTGACAGTAAATACTTACGTAAATAGGGGCGTTTTTTCCGTTTACAAAAAAAAAGTATGGTATCCATTGGTAATAATATCTGCTTTAATTAAAATAGAATATAATAAACAAAGAAATAATATTAAACTGTGAGCTTTTTAATGATATTTTAGAAGTTTCCGCAATATTTTAGATGGTAGGTACCTATAGAAAATCATCATGGCACGGAACGTTGTAAATCCGTCTTTTTGGTGGTTGACAAACAACTTCATTTCAAATTTAATCTTTCCGTTTATTTTGATTGTTGTGAATGTGCGATTTTTTTGCATATAATAAAAACTATTTTATAAAAATGACATCTGCTGGTCGTTGTGTCAATTGTGCAGCAAGATTACAACGCAATGTGCGAATACAATTACTTTCAGAGACAGACGTGTTATTATTATTGTTTATTGTTAGATTCTCGTTTTCATTTTCGAATTTCTCATCATTCCGGTTAGACATGGCTTAGCTAATATTTGCACTGTAATCTAGAGATTATAAGGAAAAAAATCTATATACGTTTAATTAATATCTGCTACAATTTATGTGGGTGGCCTATTCTCCAAACAAAAAAAATTGTCTCCTTTGCACATTTCCAAGTTATATATATCCCATCAAAAATATAAATGTGAAAGGAGAGCCAAGTTCAATATATACGAATTATTATGTTCGGTGGTTAGTTTTTCTCAGCAAGCCAAATTTTCGGAATAATAAAATAAGAACCGACAGTAAATAGAAGTAACAGGTTGAACTTGCGAAGGCTATAATATAATTCGTATTTGAAAACTAGCCAAGTCAGACCTTAGTCTACAATATATTCTCCTAAGTTATAAGAAAAAATGATATTTTATGTTGTTATAGATAAATTTCAGGACTGACCATTGAACTTGGCACCCATTTAGATTTCACTTATTTTGTCGTTGAAGTCAACAACCAAGGCATATATCATAATATTGAACTTGGCTCTCCTTTCACATTTATGTTTTTGATGGGATATCATTACTTTTTGTACATACGCCATCTAGTGTCACTTTTAAATAAATCAATGAAGGCGGCATGGTGTAATGAGTGAGTTTCTGAGAATGATAATAGGTGGCGCTAGTGGTTGTAGAATACGGTTAGTTACTAAAACGGAAATATTTGGATTAAAGAAAATTAAGGGTGGTATTCAACACGTTATATATTCACGTAAAGATCATAAAATCCACATATAGAGATTTACAGTCACTAATTAATAAGTTAAGTGAAAATTATAATAAAATGATAAAAAATTACCAGTTTCTGATTTTTTCCTTTGTATTCACCTAATTACCTATCTGCATGCCAAATTTTAACTTTCTAGGTCATCTGGAACTGGGTTATAGTTTTGATCTATAGGTCAGTCATAAAAATGTCGATTTTTGGACGTTAATATCTAAATAACCGTTAGAGATATGTTTATAAAATTTAGAACACATATACATCTCGCTAGTCTCAATATATGAGCCAAATTTGACAAGTTTAGGTGAAATAGTTTTTGAGTTATGAGGGGCTCAAAAGTGGCTCCAAATGGTTCGTGTAATATTACACACTGTGAGCTGCGCGCCAGAACTTGGCTTGACACGCTCCCGCGTGTCTAGATGCAAGGTAGGGTTAGAAGTTTATGTTCTTGGAAATGGGGTTTGCAGCTGTCTGTGTTATCTATGTTAACTAGTATTCTAATCAGTCGTTTTTGTAGTATGAATAGTGTTGATGCGTCTGTACTATTTCCCCATAATATTACGCCGTAGTTTAACCATGCGTATGCATCATATGCATAATACGTAACCAGAGCAGTGGAGAGATTTGTGGATTTTTTTATTTCACGGAGGGCATATGCAAATTTTGATAGCTTTGACCTGATTTTTTTAATATGTGATTTCCAATCTAAATGTGTATCTATGGATAAGCCGAGTAGGTTGAATTCTTTTACTGTTTCAATTTTTGCGTCGTTGTAAATAAATGTTAAGTCTAAAGGGGTTTTCTAACGTGGATGGAAGCACATGATTTTAGTTTTATTGAAATTTAATTCAAGGTTGTGTTCTGTCCCTTGACCAACACCTGTGGAAATATATGTGAAGTGAGTTATAGCTGGATTTAGGACGACTGTACACGCCGCCTGGCCCAGGAGGTGCGCGAGGCAGTGGACGGGAGTTCGCTGGTAAGTTTTTCAAATTCACACCCACTAACTCCTACACATAATTAATGATTAAACGAACTTACCTTAAGTGAAGTTCGATCATAATTATACAAAGGCTTTGTCCGAAAAGATTAGCATATGAGATTACATGTAGTAGACATACGGTGTCGCCATCTGCACTGTATTTGAGAGTTTTTTTTTGTCCTTTACTCCGACAACCCCAGCCAGCAAACTTCATTTACTTCAGAGCATCCGGTTGATATTTGAATGTTGAATCTGGGGAGATGGGAGGGTGGGATGCTAATCTCTTCGGACAAAGCCTTTGTATAATTATGATCGAACTTCACTTAAGGTAAGTTCGTTTAATCATTAATTATACTCAGCTTTGTCCTCGAGATTAGCATATGAGATTACATGTAGATGTTGAGAGTTCCATAATGTGAAAATATCAACAACTAATGTTGGCAATTCAATGCCATCTACTGGCAACATTTAAAACTCGTTGTTGTGATCAACAGCCAATCAGCGAAGATTACGTCAGCGAATGACGAGTCTCCATCCCCATCCATATTGGTCGATTAAAAAATGAGCGGGAGCTCACTTCGTTTTGGATCGTTATACGAGTTAGCTGAATAACGGTTTAATTTACTTGGATTTTGTAAAGTTATACTTTGATAATATATTTGTCTACGTTTTGTACTCGAGTGGTTTAATTTTAGAAGTATAGTTAACATCAGCAGTAGGGCTACGAACACGCGCACGAATATGACGGGGCAAAAATCAAGATCGGTTCGAAGACGGGACCGCTCACGCTCCAGGTGCCTCAGCAGATCAAGGACACCGCTGCCGATACCTCGACGAAAATCGAAGGAGGCGCGGAGGCCTAAGAAGAGAACGCCATCCAGATCGGAACGGAGGTCTAGATCGAAGCGCAAACGTGCTCGCTCTCCGTCGAGTTCTAGTACCCCCAGTACCAGCTCGAGCTCATCGAGTACTTCCAGAAGCTCAAGGTCATCGTCAGCTCCAGCTCCTCGTAAAAAGTCGAAGGTAACCCACAAACCTAGAAGAGAATCTGTGAGTACAAGTGTCACATTACATAACATGATACCAGAGTTTGACCCATTGACTGATAACGTTGATACGTGGGTCAACGTGATAGAATCATATGCGTCTACTTTTGGATGGTCCGATAGCATGGTCCGTTACCAGGCTTTGAATAAGTTAAAAGGCTCAGCTAAGTTGTGGTATGACTCAATATTGCGTAATGATGTTTCGTGGATTAAGTGGTCTTGGACAAATTGGAAACAATCAATTAGAACGACCTTTCAGGTCAAAAGAAATATGTTCGAACTACTTAAAGATATCGTAGAGAAAAAACCAACTGAAAATCAATGTCTCTATGAATTTTTCTTTCAACAAAAATCAAAAATTGATAACAGCTTACGTCTTAACTTTTAACAATTTGATATTATGTCGATTATATTAGGTAACATTGCTGATAGCAATATCACAGCGTCCGTTGAAGCAAGCAACTTTCAAACATGCGATAGTCTAGCGGGCTTTTTACATAGCCGTGTTTACAAACCAAAACCTTTAAAATCAACCACGAACACATCTAACGTAAATACCCGCGAAAACATTAATAAACCGGTAACCCAGAATCCTACTAATTCAAGTCAACAAACAAGCTCTAATACGTTACAATCCGTTTTACCAACAACGTCAGGTGCTCAAAACACGGGATCAACTCAGAATCGTAAACCACTAGCATGTTTTAGCTGTGGGGGGAATCATAAACGATTTCAGTGTAGTGTCAAGTGCGAACATTGTGGCAGACGTGGACATAACGTTGACAAATGTTTTTTTAACAAAAACAAATCTGAGACTCCTCAAGTGCAAGAAACTAAATATATTAATTCAGATAGTTCAAAAGATAAATTTTATAAAACGATTAAAATATGTATATTTGTAAATTTTATCTTGATTTTAATAATTTATGGTTATTTATTTTTGATTTTTTTGTATTTGTGTTAATTTATTTTATTTTTTAATACTTTTAATGTCACTGTATGGATCATGTTATCTGAATTAAATGAATTTTATTTATTTATTTATTAAAATCAATGAATTTATAAACGAAGCATTTTTGGACACTGGTAGCAGTTGTTCAATAATTTCACAGTCTTTGGTAAATAAACACAACCTCAAAACGTGCCCATTGACACCACACGTGACACACACTACAAGGGTTTTCTAAAGACAGTTTGAAAACGGTGTCGACTTCTGTAAAAGTCTGTTGATTCGAAACGTTGAGTTTTACGTTCTAGAGGAGCTGTCAGGTTGTGATATACTTATAGGACGTAATGTCACTGAACGGTCTGACATAATGTTTTGTCGTATTGGAAATACGTTAAATTTTAATTACGTATCGAAATTTGTCCAAACCTGTTCCACTGTATCGGAGCCCGAGTTCGTTTTCGACTCTGATTCTCATCACGATGAATTGCTGACCTTGTTTATGAAGTACAAAAGTTGCTTTGCATCTACAATTAAAGAACTAGGTAAGGTCAACCATCATGAAGTGGAAATTAATCTCAATGATTCCAAGCCTGTTCACTTTAGGCCGTATAGGTGATGACCTATACGGCAATACAGTAATTTTTAGTTTAGTATAATTTTTTTTAGTATAATTTTTTTTAGTATAATTTTTTTTAGTATAATTTTTTTTAGTATAATTTTTCTATCCGCATTACATCTAATGCGGATAGAAAAATTATACGCGATATGGTTAACGAACTGAAGGAGCATGGAATCATTCGTGAGAGTAATTCGCCTTATGCCAGTCCCGCGTTGCTCCTTTATTCCCGTCTGCCACTACCGGTCCGCCACCACTGGTGGCAGTTGCAACTATTTGTCGCATCTACCACCACTGGTGGTGGTTGCGTCAGTGGAGTCGCATTTGCCCCGAATTCTGCCACCACTGGTGGCAGATGACACTTAAATTAGTGGAATCCTCCACCAGTGGTGGCAGACTTGACGATCAAGTAGCCGTCTGACACCACCAAGTATTTCAAATAACCATCCGTCTAACTAGTTAGTTTTCAATAAAAAAAATGGTTAAAATTTCGTATTATTCCAAAATGAACTGTGTCCAGCAGGCCTATTACGTATCTCTGTTGACAGCTCGAATTGATAGTAACTGGGCTCAGTGTACATCAAATAACTGTCAAAAGGTTAGTTTCGTATTATGTATGACCAGTCGCGATCAAATATGACGTCATTGGTTGTCATCGTGGCTGATAGTCACCGTAACTCATTTTGACAGACGCTTTCGTATCGATACTTATATTATTTCGATTATGTAAGCATGGTGGACAACAAATTGATGACAATTGCGTTTGAAGTGGCTTTCGTGAAAGACGTTACACCGTACCCGGGCTGTTAGTCACCGTAAAGTAACATCCACTCAGTGTGATACGTAATGCCAATATTATGACATTCACGGTTGTCATCAAAGTTCTGTGTACAACCGAAGCTTGATAGTCACTGGATATCAGAAAGATACGTAATAGGCCTGCAGGAGTGGACGTTATAGGCTGTTGTTGTTGTGCATTATACAGGGTGTAAACAGACCTTTCACCAAGCCGTCAACTAAGCATTCTGTACATAACTAAGTAACTACGCAAAAATTATTGCTGGGAAACGACTTATTTTTTGGGGTAAAAAATCACGTTTCACGTCTAATCCATAAAAACGAGTATTAAAAAAAAATTGTGAAGTAGTTGGAACTTTGACCTCCAATATTTCCTCCGTAACTAGAAGGTTCCCAGAAATGGTCCATAACAAAAAAAAACGCAATGACGGGGAGAACAAGTGCCTTTTAGTTTCATTAAGGTTTATTTAATTTTACATCCTTTATACAAACTACAAATAAAACTAAAATAATAAATAAATAATTAGGACTACAAGTATGTATACAGGGTGGATACGGTAAACGGGACAGTAGGGGAAGTACCTTAACCGTTGCAGCTACACGAAAATGGTCTGGGAGACTATGAAGAGTATCCATCATTTCTCGTGAAATTTTGATCCCCATTCACAGATATTCGAAAAAAAAAACAGTTGGAAAAAGGCCATTTTACACAAAATATTTTTTGATGCCTGAATCGATCCTGTTTCTAATACTGACCAAAAAATACCATTCGCGGGAAGTGGAGTTAGGAGTATTTTTAAAGATGTATTTGCATTCACATTATTATTATTTACATCTTACATTCCGTATTCAAATTTGATTTTTTTTTAAAACCAGCTGTAAATGCTGCCTTCAATATTTATTGAAAGCAGTATTTACAGCAGCACCCAAAGGCCATCCTTGTTTCTATTTGTTATTCGAAATACTTGGTGGTGTCAGACGGCTACTTGATCGTCGAGTCTGCCACCACTGGTGGAGGATTCCACTAATTTAAGTAATTTAAGTGTCATCTGCCACCAGTGGTGGCAGAATTCGGGGCAAATGCGACTCCACTAACGCAACCACCACCAGTGGTGGTAGATGCGACAAATAGTTGCAACTGCCACCACTGGTGGCGGACCGGTGGTGGCAGACGGGAGTAAAGGGCGTTGCTCGTTAGTAAAAAGAATGGTGAGAAAAGATTATATATCGATTACCGGGCTCTGAACAAAATTACGGTTAAGGACAAATATCCGATGCCTCTGATAGAAGACCTTATAGATAGGTTACAGGGCTGCAAATATTTCACTAGTTTAGACCTTAAAAGCGGCTATTACCAAATTAAAATGAAGGATGACTCTATTCAAAAAACTGCCTTTATCACTGAAGACGGTCATTACGAGTTTTTAAGGCTACCATTCGGCTTAGCAAATGCTCCATCCGCATTTCAACAAAATGATGAATAAAGTTTTTGGTAATCTGAGGTTTGGGAAAATTATATTATATTTAGACGACATACTAATTGCAAGCAAAACAGTCGAAGATAATTTAAAACAATTAGAGACCGTGTTATCACTTTTTCGCGAAAATGGTCTTACATTGAACTTAAAAAAGTGCCACTGAAAACCGAATTGGAATTCCTTAGGTATAAAGTAGGGTCAAACTGTATAAAGCCCAGTGAGTCAAAAGTCAAGGCAGTGAAGGAATTCCCCACACCTAGAAACGTTCACCAACTCCGTCAATTTAATGGTTTGATAAGTTATTTCCGCAAATTTATTAAAAACTGTGCGATATTATCAAGTCCTTTGACAAAATTGACGAAAAAGGATTATCCTTGGTCATGGGATAGTAGTCACGAGCAGGCGTTCTAAACTCTGAAAAACTCGTTAACCTCAGATAGTGTGCTTACTATATTTGACCCTAATAAGGAGTGTGTTTTCTATACTGACGCAAGTAGGGAAGGCATAGCCGGGATCTTGATGCAGGTCACAGAAGAAGGCGAGAAACCCATACATTATTACAGCCGTCAACTAAGTGAAGACGAAAAAAAATATCACTCGTTCGAACTCGAATTACTTGCCATTATTGCATCTTTAGAAAAGTTTCGATTGTACTTGTTGGGAACGAAATTCAAAATTGTGACGGACTGTAATTCTGTAAAGTTTGCTCTAACAAAGAAAGAGATTATTCCCCGCATTGTGCGATGGGTTTTATCAACCCAAGAATTCGATTTTGACATAATCCATCGGGAGGGTACCCGTATGCAACATGTAGACGCGCTTAGTCGAAACCCAGCACAATCCGGGGAAAAATCGGAGGTAGAATTAGTAATGGCTATAACAGAGGCAGACAGGTTGTTGTCAGTACAGTTGCAGGATTTAGATTTAGTTCGGCTCAGACAAATTTTAGAGACAGGAGACATGGACGGACACAAAGAGGTTTTTGATAAGTACGAACTTCTGGGAAACAAAGTATACAGGCGAACTGCTCATGGTCGACGTTGGGTTGTTCCCAAGGACTGTATTTGGCAAATCATTAAAAGTAATCACGACGACCTTGGGCACTTCGCTGTTGACAAGACCTATGAACGTGTTTCAAATTTGTACTGGTTCCCGAAGATGAGACGTACCATAAAAAATACATCAAAAATTGCCTTAATTGTATATAGTATAAAAATAAAGGAGGGTCCAAAGAGGGACAGTTGTATCCCATACCAAAATACGCCCAACCCTTTCATACGCTTCATCTCGATCACTTGGGTCCGTTTGTGCAGACTGTTACGGGAAACAAATATTTGTTTGTGGTTGTGGATTCGTTTACGTAATTTGTCTTGTTATCAGCCGTAAAAAGTACAGAAACCCGTTGCGTGTTAAAAGAGTTAGAAATGATATCGAAAGTGTTCGGGAACCCTCGCAGAATTATTACTGATGCGGGATCTGCTTTTACTTCCGCGGATTTTAATCAGTATTGTACTGCTAGGAACATTCGGTTGCATACTATTGCGTCATAAAACCATTTTAGATGCAATGAGAACTATGGGCGTGGACGTAACGGATGACAGTTGGGATAATTGTGTTAGAATTTTACAGCAAGGTATCAATACCACATATCATAAAACTATTAAAGTGGTTCCTAGCGAAGTTTTGTTAGGTTATAGACTCCGTACTGACAGTGATAAATTAGCGCCAGAGCCTGATGACGGACATAGCACGGACGTGACAGAGTTACGCAAATGGGTCGACAAAAATATAAAGGTATCTGCGGAGTCGCAAAAACGACAGTTTGACGGTACTCGCATAAAACCAACACAATATCAAGAAAATGATTTGGTCCTTGTCAAAATCTTGAGCCAAAATAACGATGGACGTAGTCGAAAATTACTGCCAGTATACAAAGGGCTATTTCAAGTTAAAAAAGTCTTGGGCCAAGACAGGTATCTGATTTCTGATTTGAGAGGCATTGAGCGAACCAACAAACGTTACACAGGAACAACTTCAGCGGAGAACATGAAACCTTGGATAAGAATAGACAATTGGAATTAAGGTAATGTTTTTAAGCCAGTGTTGGCAATATACATAGTATACATAATTATGACAATATACATGAATAAAATTGAGTAATAATTTAATCATATTTACAGTTATTACTAAAAACAATTACATATAATCATAACAACATTTAATTTAATTAACTAGTAACTATTACAATGTTATATTACAACAAAAGCCAGTAGGTAATAATAGCTATCTACTAAAGTTAAATTCATATTATTTTTTTACAGTATCGAACATTTCTTTACTGGTTACTTTTCCCATATAAATTGTTACAAATTAAATTAATCATATTGCTTACCTATCAGTTGAAATTGGGTATACATAGTTATAAAGTATGCTAAAAGTTGATGCGAGGCTTCAATGGGTTTTAGATAAATTGACTAAACCTATTATGTCAATACTGGAAGAATTTGGCACAGGGTTTACTGTAATAAATGTGAACTGCCTAAGCCAATCCAGTTCAGAAAAATGGGTAAAGTGTTTACCTACCTTTACCCTGATTGTAATAGTTTTGCATCAATTTCAATTTTAGTTCTGGGGACAGGTTTATAAGAGGGAAAATGTTATGACTAGGATTAAAGTAATGAGATGTCTCCTAAGACTAAAGGGACTATCTATAAATCTAGCCATATCATTTTTCTTCTATCATGATGGGCCGAACGGTTGTATACTACTTATAAATAATTATATAATGTTTGTGTTTCAGATGTACCTAAATATTGTGTGTGGGTGAGATGAAGAGCGCCTGGGGGCATGCGCTATGCAGAATGGCCGTGTTGGCAATTCAATGCCATCTACTGGCAACATTTAAAACTAGTCGTTGTGATCAACAGCCAATCAGCGAAGATTACGTCAGCGAATGACGAGTCTCCATCCCCATCCATATTGGTCGATTTAAAAATGAGCGAGAGCTCACTTCGTTTTGAATCGTTATACGAGTTAGCTGAATAACGGTTTAATTTACTTGAATTTTGTAAAGTTATACTTTGATAATATATTTGTCTACGTTTTGTACTCGAGTGGTTTAATTTTAGAAGTATAGTTAACACTAAGTAAACGCAGTTTTGTAGAAAAAACGAGGATCATTTATTTCTTTCAACACAAAAAACTAAATTTAGTTATTTTTAGCTCATCCATCATTCATAAAAAAATAATTTGTAATCAATCAGTATTTAAAAAAACATTTTTCTAGCAAAAGAATCATCACTCACATCAGATATTATAATCTTATTATTTTACCAAATGTTTTAGAATTATCGCTCCAGCCTGCTGTTTTTCGGATTACGTCTAAGCTTGCTCCAAGTTGGTGTGCCTTAGAAGTAGAGGAGTGTCTAGTGCTATGTGCAGTAAATATGGTCACATCAATTCCACTACTACCTAACGTAGATTTTATCCATCTGCTCAGTGTCTGCGGAGTGATAGAATTATAGGGTTTCTTTAAACTTACAAAGAGGTTATCACTTCTTATAGACCTTGTTTTTGAAATATAAGATTGCAATACAAGAGCAGGGCATATTTCTGGACGTTCCCGGAAAAAAAGCAGTATTATATTGGTTGTGATGAATGTGATGATCCAAGATGGGACGTTTTTATTAAGTTTTGAATTTTAATTCGAATTTCGTTAAGTACATCTACATTTTTTATACACTCGAATCGAATCAAATAAAATTAATAACAAGTTCTTTTCAAAATGAATGTAAATAAAAATCACAAATATCATTAAATGTCACAATGATAATAAAAAATAAAATACAACGAAATACTATAACTATATTCATGTCAAATCAGTAAATGTCACATAAAATAATAAAAACATAAAGAAGAAAATAAAAAATAATAAAATACATGTCAAATCATTCAATGTCATAGTGTATAATAGAAAGGAATCAACAATAAACAAGCGAAGTCCGAAATTTCGCCATTCACAGAGCAAATTTAATTGGAGCAGCCTAATCCCAAGCCTTTTTATCTTCGAGATAGTGATTAACATGATAGTAAGCTTTTAGGCATAACTTCCGTTTTATGAACGATTTGAATTTATTTAGACTTAGTGCTTGAATATGGCTCGGAAGTTTATTGTAAAAACGTACGTACATTGGCATCTAAACGTACCCCCTATTTTTTTGAGCGTCATTGCAGGAACAACAAATTTGTGTTTGTTCCTCGTATTTATGTTGTGGATATCACTGTATTTTTTAAACAAATTAATATTTTTGTGTGCGTACAAAAGGTTTTCATAAATAAACTGAGAGGGCACAGTAAGAATATTAATCTCTTTAAAATTTTCTCTAAGGGAGTATCTGGGTCTTAATTTATAAATTGAACGAATTGCCCTTTTTTGCAAAACAAATACTGTCTGAATATCGGCGGCATTGCCCCACAAGAGAATACCGTACGACATCACGCTATGGAAATAACTAAAGTAAACTAAACGTGCTGTCTCTAAATCAGTTAAATCACGAATTTTTCTAACGGCGTATGCTGTTGAGCTAAGTTTCTTCAACAATTTGTCTATATGCGGGCCCCACTGAAGCTTGGCATCCAAAGTTATGCCTAAGAACACTGTGCTCTCTTCCGGTTTCAACTCTTCATCCTTAATTAGTACAGTAGTTTCCACTTGTCTTACATGGGGTATCGTAAACTTAATGCATTTTGCTTTTTTTCTCATTTAGAAGTAGATTATTAACATTAAACCAATGAACGACCTTTACCAGGGCGCTATTAACATCATCCGTAACTAACTGCTGATGTTTGAGTTTAAATAAAAGAGAAGTGTCGTCTGCAAACAATACTATGTCATGATTATCCTTTATGAGGTAAGGTAAGTCATTTATATAAATAAGAAACAAAAATGGACCAAGAATTGAGCCCAAAAAAAGTACAGTGTCGACCAAAAGTCGATAGGCAATCTCACAAAGCAATAGCTTGACGTTTAGTTTGACTTACGACCTTCTACTTTCAAGAAAATAGACATTGTCATCTACAAGTAAATGTAGTCCAAAATTTCAACATTAAAATATAAGTCTAGATGGCCTAGTGGTTAGGCGCGTCCACATATATGAATGAATCAGTAAGCCGTGAGTTCAAATCTCACGTTGTTACTTTAGACTTTTTGTAAGTTTTTACTCGATTGGAAATAATGGGACAGAAAAATATTCTCGCTTTGTTCACACATTTCGTAAAGTTAGAAGAAGGTAGATTATAGAAAAATAAGTCAAGAATTTATATTTCTGTGAGGTAAACCTGAGTTTTATGAATATTTTAGTTGATCGAAATGAACGTTGTCGTTTGGTTGTGTTAAATTTGGTTAGTCAAAAAATCAAAATCAAAATCAAAGCATTTATTTCAAGTAAGCCAGTTACAGGCACTTTTGAATTGTCGAAACAAAGATGAAAATTAAATGTAGCTACAGTCCCAGTCACAAGACATAAAAACTGTGAAAGTACTGTAGTTGCCCATTCCCTAGCGTAGATCTCTATGGAGAAGAATGGGCAAGAAACTCCATGGACACTCTTTTAAATCAGAATATTGTTACAAAATCTTGGTTACATCATTCACGTTGAGATGGTATATTATGTGAGAACAATGTAGCAAGATGTGCACGGTAAAAGTGTCCACAGCAAAAAAACACAAAAAAAAAAAAAAATACAATTCAAAATAATTCATTCAAATAAGCCATGGCAACCAAGAGATGACCAGTCACAACTGACAGCGCCCGTTCACGGACATGACGCATGGATCAGCACCATTCAACTCAACCATTTTGAAGGGAACTAAATGATCCGACACATGCGCCACCATCAGCGAGACAATAGAGTGAGCATGACATACTCCAAACCGCCAGGGCACATTCAAGTCAAAAAAAGACGTAGGTTTCCAGTGAATGATAGCTTTCTAGTACATAGTACTCACACAATATGGGCTATGCATTTATATAATACTAAAGAGATTGATTCTATACAATGCAAAGATAGTTGTACAATCTTCAGCAGCTCCAACAATACAATTTAATGCTATCAATTTATGCGCCCCTGTCCATGTGGAGCAGGACCAGCATTGAGCCAAGCATTTTTATCATCGATATAATCGCTCAACTTGTAATATGCTTGCTTACATAGTGTGCGTTTAATGCATGTTTTAAATTTCGTCTCATTCAGTTCAAGAATACTTTGTGGAATTTTATTATAGCATCTCAAACAGTACCCCATGAAAGATGAGTCTACTTTAGCGAGTCTGAAACCTGGCTGGACTAGTTGGTCCCTATTTCTAGTACTGTAATTATGTCTGTCACCCCTTTTACCAAAAAGGTGCAGATTTTTTCTGACGTACATTATGTTTTCGTAGATGTATTGACAATGTACCGTCATGATGCCAATATCCTTAAACAGTTCCCTTAGAGAATCGCGCCTACGAAGATTATATATGGCTCTGATGGCTCTTTTCTGCAGAATAAATATAGACTCAATATCAGCAGCCCGTCCCCACAGCAAAATGCCATAAGACATTATACTATGAAAGTAACTAAAATAAACCAGTCTAGCGGTATCTACATCAGTATACTGACGGATTTTTCTAATGGCAAAGGCTGCTGAACTTAGCCGCCCCGCAAGAGATGTCAAATGAGAACCCCATTGTAGCCTTGAATCAAGCGTAATCCCCAGGAAAACCGTTTTATCTACGAATTCAAGTTTCTCTTTATTCAATATTATATCACAATCACTACTTTTAACATTCGGTAAAGCAAATCTTATGCATTTGGTTTTTTTTTCATTTAATACCAAATTGTTTGCTGTGAACCAATTTTGGACCTGAAGTAGGGCATTATTCACGTCATCTAGATTTTGGGCCCGCCTATTTATCTTAAAAATTAGGGAAGTGTCATCAGCAAATAACACCATATTTTGAGGTTGGTTTTTCAGTAAATAGGGTAGATCATTTATATATACTAGAAAGAGGAAAGGACCCAATATTGAGCCTTGTGGAACCCCCATTTTTACTTTTAACCCCTGTGAATTAACACCATTTATTTGAACATGTTGTTGTCTATCATTCAAATAAGATTTTACCAAACTAAGTGCAAGTTTACCCAGTCCGTAATGCTCAAGTTTCAAAAGTAATGTGTCGTGATTTACGCAATCAAACGCTTTGGAGAGGTCACAAAAAATTCCTATGGCGTCTTGAGACTCTTCCCACGCAGTAAATATGTGCTTTAATAAGGTTACACCGGCGTCAGTTGTACAACGTCCCTTGGTGAAGCCATACTGTTGATCATGTAAGATTTTGTTGGTGTTAAAATGATAGAGCATTTGATTAAGCATTACTTTTTCAAAAACCTTGCTAAAAACTGGTAACACGGATACAGGTCTATAATTATTAGTATCTTTACTGTCCCCGGATTTGAAAAGAGGTATGACTTTACTGTATTTCATTAAATCAGGGAAAACTCCTTGGTCTACACATAAATTAAAAATTAAAGCTAAGTAAGGGGCTATAGTCTCAAGTATGGATGTACAAACTTTGACAGACATTCCCCATAGATCTTCGGTTAGTTTGATCTTTATTTGCCGGAAAGTTTTAATAACAATCATAGGGTTAATGTGTTTAAATTTAAATTCAACCAGGCAGCCAGACACATTCGCCTTTAATAAACCAATTGAGAGTTCAGGTGAGGAAATAAGAGCCTCCGTTGTTTTTTGTGGTATATCGGTAAAGAATTTTACAAATTCTTGAGCTACTTCCTGATTAGAGCTTTTAGGACCACATGCTGTATCTAATGTGTAGCTAGTGTTACGTATTTTCTTCCTGTTAGTCTCATTATTTATAACTTTCCAAACTGTCTTTATTTTATTTTCTGCTGTTTTGATCTTGTTGCTAATGTGCAGTGCTTTAGCAACCTTGCATGTATTTCTAAAAATGTTTGAATACTTAGCAACATACTTGTTAAAAGTTTCAGTGTTTATAAAAGGCTTAAGGCCATAAAGCTCAAATAGTCTTTCCCTACTTTTTCTGATACCTCTAGTTGCCCAATCACTAAATATGAATTTAGGGCAAATACTTTTTGTCTTCTTTTCAAAAGTTTTATTGAATTCCGTGTGAACTATTGAAAAGAAACGATCATACAATTGATCTATATTAATATCATCAAGGCCCATAACGCTTAACTTGTTCTGTAGCAAAATATTATACCTATTTAATCTGCTAGAAGTTATAGGTCTAAATTTAATTTGAACTTTTTGCGATGGGGGTGTATTACACCTGAAGGTTACAGTTTGTCCACTATGGTCAGAGGGTAGACAATTTACTATTGCTTTATCTAAGTAATCACAATCGCAGAAAATATTATCTATACAAGTAGCAGAAGATGGAGTGACTCTAGTAGGTTCTGTAAAAGTGTTGGTCAAGTCAAATGACTTAAAAAGATTTAATAAGCGACTGCTATTTGCACATTCTTCTAAAATATTGATATTAAAATCACCACAAATAATTGTAGATTTATTACTGACTGCAAGTTTTGCCATCACATCTTCCATTATTGATTCAAACAAAGAAAAGTTTTGATAGTTTGGGGGTCTGTACACACACACAATTACATGCTTATCTAGCTCAACACAGGACAGTTCAACGCAATGTTCAACCGAGAGACCTACTATGTCATTACGTTGCTTATATTTAAAACAATTTCTTATTAATATTAGGGAACCTCCACGAAGCATAGTTTTACGGTTAAAGCAGCTACCCACCATATAGTTCTCATAATTGATAAGCATTTGGTAATCCTTAAGCCAATGTTCAATAAAACATATAATGTCAAACTTACTATTTTCTAAAAACAATTCAATTTCTAATAATTTGGAAGAAATGCCTTGGATATTTTGGTGGAATAATTTCAAAGTGTTCTGCTGAGGCCCTTTTTTACTAACTAATTGAGTGCAAGAAGATACGTTGGTAGGATTAACAATATTGTTAATCGTACCTCCTGTTGTCTCATTTCCTAGTTTAAATTAATTTTTGGAGTGAGGCTGGAGACACCCGTACCATCCTCAGACAACAAGACCCTATCACTAATACTAATATACCCTAATTGAGAATTCTCCACGGTGACACATGGATCCTCCTCAGTACAATGTTTGTAAACATTTATAGCACTAGTGCTATATTCATTGAAAGTCACCTGTATATTAGTATTACTACTAATAGTCGCAGTGTTAATAATAGAACTAAACTTAGACATACTATTTATGTCTGTGTGAATATTATAAGCTAATAGCCGAGCTATTTTGTGTCTACATCTAATAGGTAGATACACCTTACCCCGTGTCGACTTCAGTTTACCAACAATAGTGTTGATATCCAGATATATAAGTCTGTCACTATAGTGACCTACTAAAAAATGTACATGGTTATTTAACATATGTATATAATTATTTTTTCTATTACCCAAATTTTCAAAAAATGGAAAACCACACAATATTATTTTGTTACAATTTAACTTTAACAACTCTGAAACACAGTCAGTGATGTCTTCCTTTTTAATCTTAGAACTATTACCAACACATATAGTAATGGTGGTACTAGGATCACAAACGGTCTTTGTTACTGATGCCATAATCTGTTTGTAGGTTGATCCTGGCATGCAATAATTTTGGGTACAATAACTCAGGTTATTACTGATCAATTTCCCTAACCCTCTACCTATACTATCAGAGAACATAACTGAAAGATTAGAACCAAGACTATTAGGTGAGACCAAATTACCTAAGTCAGGTATTGTATCTTGGGTGGAAATACAGTCCTGAGTACTCACAGCTAGGGACGGGTCCTCCGTTGCCTCAAGCTGGAGGGCATCATTGCTGGATTCCCTCTGACAAGTACACTGAGTGTTGCTGAGAGTCAGCGAGTCCACTTTGTCTACCAATGCATTTGTAGCAAGAATATGCTCTTTAATTTGATTTTCCGAGCATTCATATTTATTACATAAAGATTTTAGTGACTTATTAAGAGCCTGTATTTCTGATTGTAAGCGCTGAGTGTCAATTTCATAAATATTTATACTATCTTCCAATTTAATCTGATAGTTATTTAATTTATTAACTAGAGAAACACGTTCTTTCCTTAATTGAATATTTTTGGAAAGGTGTTTTTGTTGTTTCTTGTATTTATTACATTTTTTAATTATTCTATTTAATCGTGCATATTTCTTAATTTTATTTTTACTAATTTTGTGGCTGTAGTTATGCTTTAGTAAGGAGTCCTCTGTAAGGTCTATTGTTATAATGGAATGAGGGTTGCAATTTGTATTAACTAATTCATTATACAAATGTTCAGTTTCCATAGCCTGAGTATGATCCTTTTCCTTTTTCAAATTTAAAAGTTTGACATTTGCATGGACTAATTCATCCTCTAAGTCCCTAATTTTACATAAAGCCTCCTCATACAAGTTGCTACAAGAGTTGAACCCATCCGTGACCGCCCTTAGTTGATCCCGTTCATTGACAACATTCAAGAATTCCTGATGAAGGTCTACTAGCTCCCGTTTTAAGCTCGAGTTTTTGCTATTTACATGTGACGTGCTCGAGTTTTTGCTATTTACATGTGATGTGTTTTTGCTATTTACATAGTGACGTGTGGTTTAATAGATAGCGGTATTGTTGTTGGTATTTCTCGAAATGCAGGCAAATATTGATATTGAGGCGAGGGCGACTAATATTATCGTGCAGCATAAAAGTGGTCTTAATAGAACACAAATATCTGAAGAAACCGGACTAATGTGAGTATTATATTTATGAATTATTGTAACAAAGTTTTATTAAAAATTAAAACCTACTTTGTTATTGTTTATTTATTTGGTGACATATGGATTAATAAATTGATTTAAATCCATCATGAGGCATAAAAGATAAATAATTAGTGTTAATTATTGGATTTATAAATGCAGAGTGAATGATAACTTCAGTATTTTATTATAGCTGCCTAACATCATTTTTTTGTTTTTTGTTTTAGAGGAATACTGTGAGTCAGATCAAAAGGCCTTGCTAGTCGACAATGAAGTGGAAAGCCGTCGCTTATTAGCGATGCGCAGCGACGACATAATAATATATGGTTGGCGAATAAGAAACAAATGGTTTCGGAATTATTTGACACCTCATCGCAAACTGTTCGCCGTGCCCTCCTTGCTGAAGGCTTGTATCACGAAGACCAGCTAAGAAGCCCTTCTTGACAGAAAGAGTTATAGAACGTTACGTTTCGCACGGGATTATTTAGATTTTTACTGGAATACTACCATGAGAAGACTCAAAAAACTGACTTTTTAAATCAAGTCAAAAGGGTAGGCTTCATTTATGGCGCAAGAATAACACTCTGCTGGTCTGACAAAAACATAATCCCTAATACAGACTCATGTCGAATTATGGTTAATATGTGGGGATCATGTGGGGATGGATAAGTGCAACAGGGCCAGGAGAACTGGCTTTTATTCCTCCACGCGCCAACAGTTCTACTTAATTATGTAGAAGTATTAGAGGATGTCATGCTACAAAATTAATCCCTAGATGCTTTAGTTTTAATTATATGTGTAACAAAATATTTAGTGAATATTAACTTATCCGTAATTATATTAATGATCTTAAATTGAGGTTTAGTTTCAATCTTCTTTTCTTCGGGAAAATGAACACTTAAACTATAACCTCAATACGAGTTACATTATTGTGACGTCACAAAAAAATATATTCATAAAGTCTAAATTATTTATATTAGTTTTCAATAAACTCTGCTGATTACCGATACCTATAATAAGTGGGTATCAACTATATGTTATATTTGTGTGATTAGAATATCCTTTCCTTGTTACTTAAGTATGTTATTATGAATTGAAAGTAAGTGGGTATACCGTATACAATAAAAAATCTTATGATCGGTTACAAGAGAATTTTTTTACATCTAGGTAGGAATGTGACGTTACAATTATCATGAAAGTTTGTTAATTTTATAAATAAATAAAACGAATAAACATTTTTATTATCATTCACCACGACTTTTTTATTTCCACCTTCCAACACCGAACAGCTAAAATAATAAATAAATAGTTGAATAATTATACTATGTTTTTTTTTTACTAATATTTAACTTATTCTTTGAACCAATAACTAATGTTACCAAGAAACAAAAACCCCGCACGTTGTTAACAGGATTCGAACTCGGATATCTTTGATCGTGAATCCTACTGATTACCCCAACAGCTATCAACACATGGAAAATAGATCTGAATTTTAGCTATCCAATGGTAAGAACAGGTCGCTACACAAATAAGGTTTGCTGCGTGTATAATAAAAGAAACGGAAATATATTCTTATGTTTCGTGGAGTGTGACGCGCGACATGCGATTGGGCGAACTCTGTGGCTGTGGTGTGCGTACTGTATTGAGACCACTTACACATACAGACGCACGGACGCTCGACCGTGCGTTCACAGCAATACAATTCTTAGCGTGCCTCTGCACGTATGAACGCTTACTGTACCTCCATTCTTACTACGAATCCGGGAGATCTCTTCCCGTTAACATCAACTCTCTGCATCCTATCACTCAAATCTTCTATACATGTAATAAATCTGTAGAAAAATAGTTTTTGTACATCGAAAATATTTTAAAAAAAAATGCCAGGGTGTGAAAGGATAACCAACAGAATTCATTTCCAGCATTTTTGTAATTTTTGTCTGTTTGTCTGTTTCGATGATCAAGCATCACGTTAGATATACGAAACCAATACAGATAACTTTTATACATTAAAAATTGTGCGTATCTTGAGGTAATATTTAGTTTTTGTTTCATCGTAATCGGTTAATTCTATCAGAAGATATACGAATTTAAAGTGTTCAAGAAGAAATAATCATCAAATGTAAGATACAGCGACATCTATTGTGCTAGAATGGTACTATTGACTAAAAATGTGCTCACCAGATAACTTTTAAATTGTCTGACCAGCTTTATAGTCATCATCATCATCATCAGCCTATTAATGTTCCCACTGCTGGGACACAGGCCTCCTCTCTGTGAGAGGGAATGGGCTATAATCCACCACGCGGGCCCAGTGCGGATTGATGTTTTCCTTCACCGTTTTAAGAGCAGCATGATAAAAAAAATTACATAAAGTATTTTTTTTTTCGGATGGGAAATCATCAAATAAATAAAATAAAATAAAATAAAATTAAATTCATTTATTTCAGGTCATTGACCCATATTAGAAACAACACACAACATTTTTGGAAATTTTAGTCTGCTGATTGAATGATAAGCAATAAAAAAAAATAAAGTGAATTCAATGACAAAAATAATTAAAACATTAGAAACAAATAAATGCCAGATCAAATCAATTAATGTCAATGGCACAAAACAATATTAAATTAAATACAAATTAATAAAACAATGAATTAAAATTTCGCGATCTAGTGCGATTGTAGGCCAATCCTTTGTGGAAGGAGGGAAGGGAGGCCTTTGCCCTGCAGTGGGACAATACAGGCTTATAATAATAATAATAATAAAAAAAAATTAAAAAATTCTTTTACAATTTAATACTACAGATATAATTTTAAACAACCAGATACCAGTTCCCTTTTTATAAGTATATAATAGTCTTCAATAAACATTAAAATTATAACGTGAGATCTGCTTTTTATATCAAGAAACACAAAGAAAATCTGTGACCTATGACATATGTCATATTATGTAAAAATGAAAACGTCAAACCAACAAACCATCCAGCAAAATCAATAACAAAATGAAACAACGGCAATGTTAACAAGATCAGCTGCTGCTCGTCGCGCACGCCTACCACCTCCGGACTCGTCGCTCAGCTCCGCCTCGCCGCCGCCGGAACCCAGCCCCATCGTGAGCGCTGTGACACCGGCCGTGGCAGTTGCGTCGAGCTCGAGCGACGAGTATTTCTCTCCGCCCACGACTCCACCACCTGCTCGTCGACGGGGAGGACGCCGGCCGCCGGACGGCTTAGGACCTCGAGGCCCACCGGCCTCTGATAGGGTCCCAGCTCCCGGCGGAAGTGTGCAGCGCATGCGATGGACGCAATCCATCAATGAGAATGTCATGCGCGCATACTATGGGGCTACAGAGGGGGGAAACAACCTGACTGCGTACCGTGTTAGGATGCTCTCTCTGTTTCAGGTGCTTGAGCCAGCTGTCAACGTGTCGGCACAACGACTGTCGGATCAGGTGCGGGTCATCCAGCGTAATCGTATGTTGGATGATACCGTACTTGATCGCTTGCGGACTGAAATACAGAGTAGCCATGTCATTGCCACGCCGTCGCAGGCTGTGGTTCCACCACAGTCAAGCATCATACCAAATTGCGATAACGACGTGGGTAATGACATGGTTACTAATGTAAGTACCCAGTGCAATGTAGAAATGAGGAGTGCTTTGGAGGGTGCGATTCGGGAATATCGGTTCATGCAACCAGATCTGAGACCACGCATACCTCGTTTGCCCATGCATAACAAAAATAGGGCGCTGGTGGCTGTTCTGGATTCGCAGTTATCAAACTATTTTGATAACTGCGAAGACCTCACCGATGTTCACTCAATCCTGTATTGTGCGGCTGTAGCGGCATGTCGTGTAGCTCATGTCAAATTTCCTTCTGACAGAGCTACACGACCAAAACCAGCCGTTCCAGCATGGCAGTACAGGATTGAGCGACGTATTGGTGGGGCCAGAGCACTCATCGGCAAACTGGTCTGCTTCAGGGAGGGCAATACTCGCCCTAGAGTGATGCGTTTTGTGAGGCAGGCGTTCTCGGGGACTGATATCAGTCCTCGAGACTACATGTCCCGTGTCACAGAACGCATCGACTTCCCGAAGCAGAAAGTGTATGCATGGGCAAACCGTATTCGTAGGTATAAGCGGCGGGTGGACCGATACACTCAGAATCGCACATTCCAAAAAGATGAAAGGTGGGTTTATAGGGCTTGGGAGTGACCGAACCAAGGTGTGGCTGACACGCACCTGCCGGATGATGATGCAATGTGTTCGTTCTGGCGCAGCATCTGGTCGGTGCCTGTCAGCCATGCCGAAGGTGAATGGACTCGGGTGATTGAGCGAGCGTGCGATCCAGTATCAGAAATGGGGGCAATTACTATCAGCCCCCAAGACGTAGCTCGTGCAGTCCGTCCGTTGCCTAACTGGAAATCTCCAGGGCCGGATGGGCTGCACAACTTCTGGATAAAATGGTTCACAAGGTCGCACGCTCGCCTGGCGACCCTGTTCCAGTCAGCCTTAGAGTCTGGGTCGCTGCCAGAGTTCCTGACAACAGGCATAACCCACCTGCTCCATAAAAAATCGGGTAGTACTGCGGAACCCAAAAATTATAGACCGATCACCTGTCTCCCGACAGTCTATAAAGTTCTTACATCCATTTTGAGAACTAAAATTAGCAAACACATAGATGACAATTCTGTCATGTCCGCTTCTCAGAATGGATGTAGGAACGGGTCCCGTGGTACTAAGGAGCTACTCCTCATTGATATGGCCATTAGTCACCAGGTTCGCCGTTCCCGAAAGGATCTGTCGACATGCTGGATAGACTATAAGAAGGCCTATGACTCGGTGCCACATACATGGCTCATGAGGGTGCTAGAGTTGTATAAAGTTGATGCAACTCTGCGCACCTTCCTGATGTCGTGTATGGGGCAATGGAGGACAGTCCTTCGCTATCCAGGATGTCGGCAGATTCAGAGGAATAGCGAGCCGATAAGGATAGAGCGAGGTATATTTCAGGGCGATAGTTTGAGTCCACTTTGGTTCTGCTTAGCCTTGAATCCTCTTAGCACACTGCTGGAGGATTCAGGTTTAGGCTATCGGTTGCGGAAAGATGGTCAAGTTATATCTCACCTCCTTTACATGGATGACCTAAAACTGTTTGCCCCCAACGATTTGCAACTGATGGAGTTACTGAAGGTAACTGACACTTTCAGTAGCGCCATCAGGATGGAATTTGGTGTGGACAAATGTGCGGTCATGCATGTAAAACGAGGGGAGATTGTGGAATCTGTGGGAACCCAGCTCTCAGATTCCATAACTCTTCGATCCCTCTCAGCAACCGAAACCTATAAGTATTTGGGTATGTCGGAAGCGCTGGGCGTCAATGTTGCTGACATGAAGCAATCGTTGAAGGAGCGCTTCTTTGGCCGCCTGAAAAAAGTATTTAATAGTCTTTTATCAGGTGGCAATAAGGTGCGTGCCTTCAACGGTTGGGTCATGCCGGTTTTGATGTACTCTTTCGGCATACTTAAATGGACTCAAACAGAACTAGACGCCTTGGATACGAAGGTCCGTAAATTGTTGACGGCGTATCGGATGCATCACCCACGTTCTTCGGTTATGAGACTGTATATCCCGCGGAAGTGTGGGGGTCGAGGCTTTTTAAATGCTAAGACTCTCCACAATCGCGAGATATGCAGCCTCAGGGAATATTTCCTAGGAACCGATGTGGGAATGCATCGAGATGTCGTCACGGTGGACAAGGGCCTCACCCCGCTCTCCTTGGCTAAAGAGAACTGGCGCAAACCTCCAGTGCTTGAGACTAACGATCGCAGGGAGGTATGGCAGAGTAAGGAGCTTCACGGACGCTTTTTCCGCGCTCTCCATGGGCCCGATGTAGACCTACCAGCGTCCGTAGCCTGGCTACGTTCCGGGGACCTATTTGGAGAAACCGAAGGTTTTGTCTGTGCAATAATGGATGAAGTTATGATGACGAATAACTACCGTAGATTTATTGTGAAGGATGGCACGGTTGACATATGTCGGGCATGCCACCGTCCAGGCGAAACAATCCGTCACATTATCTCCGGGTGTTCTCGTCTAGCTAACGGAGAGTACCTGCATAGACGAGTGAATTTCTCAGGCGAAAAATTTACGCGTCTAGGCTGAAATCGCAATGCTGCTTTAGAGATAATGCAACGATTTTTTTTCTCAGAATTAAAGTGACATGGATCTAAATGAAGCCACTTAAATTATATTTATAAGACTATTACTTTTTATAAAAAAAATCGGTAAATGATGAATTATCAATTTCTGTGTCTTGTCCACAATCACTTTCATACACAGCATTTACCTCTCAGGAAGATAATCTCCAACATATATAGGAAAAAGTATTTTGATTGCGTTAGGTAATGATTGACCTACATGACGTTAATTAGTTTTGAATGTTTAGACTCATAGTTAATGAGTACATGTCAACGGTAGGTTTGTCCAAGCGAAATTACTAATTTCTATGGTCATTTTGTTTCACCGTCCTGAGCTTCCACCAATGAGTTTAAACGAACAATAAATCTCTGCTCGGCAAGAGATAGTAGTGCGCTTACGTGCAGTAAGAATGGTAGTGCACCATATCGCCAGGTCTTTCCGCCAAAAATTTAAGAACATGATTTCAGTTTACTCGGAACGAAATTTTGCAATTTCGGTGATCAGGTTTTAAAATGATTTTTGCAAGAAATAAAGGTATCACTTTTATGCATGCTAAGTAGCAAAGTACACATTTAATATTTTAGAAAATAATAGTCATAGCCTTGATAGCTTTTTGTAAAAAAAATAAAATAGCCACGTTTCCAATTTCTGTGGGGCAATTCCTGTGGTTTCCGTGGCATCTCGTGGCCCACGGAAATTACACGACTACACAGAAATTGTACCAATCAATTATTGTAGTAAAGTTAATGAAGATTTTTGAAAAGAATCAATACTTGTTATGCCGAAATTACTTTGACAGAACTAAGTCCTTTGCCCCCGACATTCATTAAAATAAAATTGTATTACTATTTCTTGAAAAAGTCATTCAATTGGATTTACTGAACTTTGAGGGTTGCATCCTCCGGGAGCTCCTCCTGGAAGCCTCGATCATGCAGGCCTGGGTGACATCACCGGCCAGACCTGCCGACGTTGACAATGAGGCAGAGTGGTTCCAGGAGGCCATGTCCGACATCTGCGACGTGCGCAGATGTCGAGTCTCCAGCATCTCCTCGTGGGCCAGGGATCTGGCCCGCGAGGAGATGCTGGGGACTCTCGACAGAGATCCGTGGGGGCGCCCTTACCAGATGATGCGGGATAAACTCCGCACCTGGGCCCCCCTACTGACCAGAGTCTCCGGCCTGAGCTCGTGGAGGACATGGTGAGTACTCTGTTCCCTTCGCGAGGGGAACATCGCTCCCCGCCTATGGCTCCACCGCCTGCGATGCTGGAAGCGGACCAACAGGACGACGACGAAAACACTCCGGAAGTGACTGGGGTAGACCTGAGAGTGGCGGTACGTAGGCTCAGTGTCAAAAATACCGCCCCGGGACCCGACGGCTTGCCTGGCAAAGCCAGGGTCCTGGCCTCGGAGGCTCTCGGGCCCCGACTAGAGGGGCTCCTAAGTGCATGCTTGGAGAGAGGCCAGTTCCCACTTCGTTAGAAGACGGGAAAGCGGGTCCTCATTTGGAAGCCGGGGCACCCTGCGGAATCTCCGTCCGCATACCGGCCCGTGGTGCTGCTCGGCAAAGTGGGCAAGCTCTTTGAAAGAGTGATTGCAAACCGCCTCGCCGAGCACCTTGCGGGGTCGGGGCCGGATCTTGCGGAACACCAGTTTGGTTTCCGCAAGGGGCGCTCTACGGTGGACGCCATCATGTGCGTGAGAGCCCTCACGACGGGGATGCGGTTTCCCGGGGTGGGGTTGTCTTGGTGGTGTCTCTCGACATCGCCAATGCCTTCAACACCATGCCCTGGAGCTGCATTAGGGAGGCACTCCGGTATCATCGGGTGCCGACCTACCTTCGTCGTGTGGTCGAGTCGACTTTGAAGTACCTAGGACTCGTCTTCGACAGCCGGTGGAACTTCGTGGAGCACTTCCGACGTTTGGCCCCCAAACTGGAACGGACCGGAGCTGCCTTCAGGCGCTCCTGCCCAACCTGGGGGGGCAAACGTCTCCTGCCGGAGACTCTACGCGGGAGTCGTGCGGTTCATGCACATGCAGTCGTGGCCGGGGGCCACGTGGTGGGCCTGTGGACGGTGGGCTATGGGCTAGCTCGCCGTCTGTCCGTCTCATGACGACAGACCGTGTCGACGGCGCGTTCATGTTCCACGCGCGCCTCAAAGAGAGTCAGAAATAGGAAGGGGTCCGCAAGGACTGATAAGGCAGGCTGGTCTTCTGGCAGGCATCAGCCTGCCGGGGTTGCGGGACTGTTCGAAAGAGATACCGTGGCCCCGAAACACAGGGCGATGAAGGATCATGAATGGGTTTTAGTCAGTAAAAGTCTGAAAGTCCCTCCTGCTTCGCCCAGAGTGGGAGGAGTCATTTGATGATTTCCCATCCTCTTCATAGAAGTATAAAACATAATCAGTTCCTTAATTGCTAATTTTGTAAGACTGATTTATGCAAGTACACCACGTTGTATTTTTAGACATGCTTATTAAAATGATCAAATCGTTTATTTGTGATACATGGGTTACATGCAGGTGTTCATTACATAATTACGACGATAATATATATATATATATTAACGACGATATTCGTTCAGTATCAGTTTTTCATTAAACCTTATCTTTCTTTACTTATTATTAAAAAACAATGTATATATATAATAATTCACAATTTCGGTGCAAACGCAGAATTTCTGTGTCACCAATACAATTTCGGTGGCAATAATAAAATTTCTGTGGCTCGCCAATTTCGGTGGCCCAAATAACTCACTAAGTAATTTAATTATAATATCCCTTTTCAGAAAATGTATATATAACGTGGATATGTTGCGCTTTAATATTAAAGTTTTTCAAAAAACCTGAAAGTGAAAATGTCCATGGAAATTAGGTAAAAAATCGAGTTGTTGAAATTGACTCAGACACAACCTTGTAGCCAGGATTATCCATCAGCAACTTGCTCTTAAATACAACCTTGTGGAATCGGAAGTGCCTTACTATAGGTATGTGCCCGACCCAGTTCTCGATAATGGCTGTATCACATTGTACTGGGATCAATCCATCATCACTGACAGGACTATTGTAGCCAATAAGCCTGATATAGTGGTGGTGGATCGATCAGAGCGGCGCGCAATGATTGTTGACATAACGGTCCCGCATGATGAGAACCCCGTGAAAGCAGAGAAAGATAAACAAATCAAGTATCTTGACTTGGCTCGCGAGGTTGTTGACATGTGGGAAGTGGACTCAGCAATCATTGTGCCGATAGTCGTATCAGCCCATGGCTTAATTGCCAAGAGCCTCGATCAATACCTGAGGAGGCTCTCGTTAGGCAGCTGGATCAAGGGCTTGATTCAGAAAGCGGTACTCCTGGACACGGCTCGTATTGTTAGGAGGTTCCTCTCTCTGGAGCCCTGACCGCCGGTAGCTTGGACCCTGTTCCCGATACCGGTGGGCTACAATTTTTTATATTTTTAAATGTTTTTTATACTGTTTTTAATTAATATTTAAAAATGTAACAAATTTGTTTAAAAATGAATAAAGGAAATAATAATAATAAGCTGGCAACACCGTAACGTCAAACATCGGTTGAAAATCATTCTTCATAATTTAATTTATTTATATTGGATTTGATACAAACATAATATACAATAGTTATTTTCATAGTCTTTTTAACCCAGACAAATATAAGTTAATAAAAAAAAAACAGCACGAAATCCAAAACGGAAAACGAGAATATTTCACGATCATCACCAATGACATCTGTCAAAACGGAAAAAACGAAAATGAAAAACCTTTGAAAAAACATGAGAATGAGATGATTTTTTAACAAATGATTACGAGAGCAGCAGCACGACGTGCACACCTACCAACCCCGGACTCGTCGCTCAGCTCCGCCTCGCCGCCGCCGGACCCCGGATCACCAGTGTCACCGGTTGCGGCAGTTGCGTCGAGCTCGAGCGACGAATATTTCTCCCCGCCGACGTCGCCACCACCTGTACGTCGTGCGGGAAGAGGCCGGCCACCGAAGAGCTTGGGACTTAGGGGTCAACAGACCCCGAACCGGGTCCCCGCTACCGGTGGTTGTGTGCAGTGCATGAAATGGACTCAATCCATGAACGAGAACGTCATGCGCGCATACTACGGGTCTACAGAGGGGGGAACTAACCTCACTGCGTACCGTGTTAGGATGCTGTCTCTGTTCCAGGGTCTTGAACCAACCGTCAACGTCTCGGCCCAACGACTGTCGGATCAGGTGCGGGTCATCCAACGCAGTCACAGGTTGGACGACGCCGACGACTTGATAGGCTGCGCTCAGAAGTACTGAGCAACCTTATCGTCTTAACTCCGACACAAACAGCGGTGCAAGTGTCAGCTATTGACGCAACACCACCGCGGTTGAACCCTGTTGTTGTAGAGGAGGATGATGGGGTTGCCACGGTAAGTAGCCAGTGCAACGACCGATTGAGGAGCGCTCTGGAGAATGCGCTTCATGAATATCGGTCCACCCCAACCGAACTTAGGCCCCGATTACCACGGTTACCCATGCATAAGAAAAATAGGGCGCTGGTGTGTGCCTTGGACTCGCAACTCAAGAATATATTCGAGAGTAGCGAGAACCTCGTGGATACACACTCGATCCTGTTTTGTGGGGCTGTTGCGGCATGTCGTTTAGCTAATGTCAAGTTTCCAAATTGTGACGTAGCTAATCGACCAAAACCAGCCGTACCAGCCTGGCAGCGCAGGATCGAGCGCCGTATCGACGGGGCCAGGGTACTCATCGGCAAACTATACTGCTTCAGGGAGGGCAATACACGACCACGAGTGATGCGCTTTGTGAGGCGGGCATTCTCGGGGACTGAAATCAGTCCTCAAGAATACATGTCCCGTGTCACAGAGCGCATCGACTTCCTGAAGCAGAAAGTTTATGCATGGGCGAACCGTATTCGGAGGTATAAGCGGCGGGTTGATCGGTATTCACAGAATCGTAATCGTAAAGTTGATCGGTATTCGCATGTTCCAGAGCGATGAGAGGTGGGTATACAGAGCTTGGGAGCGACCCGAGCAAAATATGACAAACGTGTGCCGCCCGGATGATGCCGCCACGAGTTCTTTCTGGCGCAGCATCTGGTCGGTACCCGTTTGCCATACTGAGGCTGACTGGATGCGTGATGTCGAGCGAGTGTGTGAACCTATCCCAGAAATGGAGCCAATTTTTATAACACCTTTAGATGTAGCCAGAGCAGTTCGTCCGTTACCGAATTGGAAATCACCGGGACCGGACGGACTGCACAACTTCTGGCTCAAATGGTTTAGTAGTTCACACACTTGCCTGGCATCGCAATTCCAGTCATCCTTAGAATCCGGGTCCCTACCGCAGTTCTTAACAACAGGCGTTACCCACCTGCTCCATAAGTCAGGAAGTCCCGCGGAACCCAAAAATTATAGACCGATCACGTGTTTGTCGACGATCTACAAGCTTCTTACATCCATTCTGAGAGTGAAAATTAATACACACATTGACAAAAACTCCATCATGTCAGCCTCTCAGAATGGATGTAGGAATGGGTCCCGCGGTACTAAGGAGCTACTCCTCATCGACATGGCCATTAGCCAACAGGTTCGTCGATCCCGCAAAGATCTGTCGACATGTTGGATAGATTATAAGAAGGCCTACGACTCGGTGCCACATACGTGGCTCATGAGGGTGCTGGAGTTGTACAAAATAGATACAACTCTACGCACCTTCCTTGAGTCATGTATGGGGCAATGGAGGACGGTCCTTCGATATCCAGGATGTCGACAGATCCAGGGGAGCGATGATCCTGTATGGATTAAGCGGGGAATATTCCAGGGCGACAGTCTGAGTCCACTTTGGTTCTGTTTAGCCCTGAATCCTCTAAGCACATTGCTTGAGAATTCAGGCCTAGGCTGCCGGTTGAGGAAGGATGGTCAGGTTATATCTCACCTGCTTTACATGGATGATCTGAAACTCTTTGCCTCCAACAAATTGCGACTGATGGAGCTACTGAAGGTAACTGAAACTTTTAGTAACGCCATCAGGATGGAATTTGGTGTGGACAAATGTGCAGTCATGTATGTAAAGCGAGGGGAGATTATGGAATCCGAGGGACTTCAGCTCTCGGACTCCATACAACTTAGATCTCTTTCCTCATCCGAAACCTATAAGTATTTGGGTATGTCGGAAGCGTTAGGCATTAACATAACTGACATGAAGCAATCGTTGAAGGAGCGCTTCTTCAGTCGCCTGAGGAAGGTATTAAATAGCCTTCTTTCAGGCGGGAACAAGGTGCGCGCCTTCAATGGTTGGGTCATGCCGGTTTTAATGTACTCTTTCGGCATACTCAAATGGACTCAGACCGAACTCGACGCCCTGGATAGAAGAGTTCGTACACTGCTGACCGAAAGCCGGATGCATCACCCACGATCATCGGTGATGAGACTGTACATCCCGCGGAAGTGCGGGGGTCGAGGCTTTTTAAACGCGAAGACCCTCCACAACCGCGAGGTGTGCAGTCTCAGAGAATATTTTTTAAAAGCCGAGGTGGGTATGCACCGAGATGTGGTCGCAGTGGACAAGGGACTCACCCCGCTGTCCATGGCTAAAGAGAACTGGCACAAACCTGAGGTACTTACCACCGATGACCGCAAGGAAGTATGGCAAGGCAAAGAGCTTCACGGGCGCTTCTATCGGGCTCTTCATGGGCCCGACGTAGATTTTCTAGCGTCCGTGTCCTGGTTACGTTTCGGCGACCTCTTTGGAGAAACTGAAGGTTTTGTCTGTGCGATTATGGACGAAGTTATGTTGACGAACAACTACCGGAAATATATTATGAAGGACGGGACGGTTGACATGTGTCGGGCATGCCACCTTCCGGGTGAGTCCATCAGACATATTATTTCTGGTTGTTCTCGTCTGGCTAACGGCGAGTACTTGCACAGGCACAACCAAGTAGCCAGGATTATACACCAGCAACTTGCCTTGAAATATAAACTTGTGGAATCTGAGGTACCGTACTACAAGTATGTGCCCGACCCAGTTCTCGAAAGTGACCATGTCACGCTGTACTGGGATCGGTCTATCATTACTGACAGGACTATTGTCGCCAATAAACCTGACATAGTGATGATAGACCGATCAGCGCGCCGCGTAATGATAATCGATGTTACTATTCCGCATGACGAGAACCTCGTGAAAGCTGAGAAAGAGAAACAAATAAAATATCTCGACTTGGCACACGAGGTTCGCGACATGTGGAATATGAACTCGGTTATCATTGTGCCGATTGTCGTGACGGCCAATGGCCTTATAGCCAAGAGCTTCGATGACCATCTATCGAAGCTCTCTTTAGGCGGTTGGATCAAGGGCCTGATTCAGAAGGCAGTACTCCTCGATACGGCTCGCATTGTGAGGAGGTTCCTGTCTCTGCAGCCCTAACCACCGGTGGCTTGGACCCTGCTCCCGACACCGGCGGACCACTATTTTTTATATTTTTTAATGTATTTTTTAATATAATGTTTTTAAGATACATTTAAAAATATGTAAAGTAAGTAGATGAGATGAATAAAAGAAATAATAATAATAATGAATTAAAATAACGAATATAAGTTGATGTCAGAAGCAAAAAATAAAATAAAATGACGTGAGAGCTGTATAAAACGACAAATCAAACACCAGCAATATGCCTGCTACAACAATGCCCAACGTAGGGGCAATCCAGTCGCTGAGCAATCATCGCCAGGACCGTGTTGGAGCTAGCCCGCACCCTGCGCACCAAGGACGCGCACCGCTTGCGCATGGTGGCGTGGAAACAGTCGGTGCGCGCTTCCGCAAACATGCTCGAGGCGCTGCAGAAACGGGGTAGCCTCAACACTGCCCTGAACGCGTTGTTGTATTGGACACGAAGGGCACTGTAAGCAGCTTGTGAGTAAGATGCTCATAGGCTGCACGTGTATAAGGAGGTGCAGAAAGCTTTGAAAAGCGTGATTTTAACCTGATCTGAACAACGTGCAAACCTACGGGCTATCATATTTGCTCTCTTAGACAGTGCCCTCCGCTCCCGCTCAATATCGACATGGTCTTTCAGATCGGCTGTTACCCAGTGCCACAAGTATTTAAATTGATCCACCCGTTCCAACGGAACACCATTCAAACGAATAGGTGGTACTTGCTCTGGGCATTTGGCGCCTCCCTGAAATACCATGAATTGGCTTTTCGCGACATTATAACTAAGACCATGGCTGCCCGCATAGTCCTCACAGATATTCAGCAGCTTGCGTAATCCACAAACCGACGCGCTCAGCAGCACCATGTCATCTGCATAACTCAGATTGTTTACACAAACATCATCAACATGGCAGCCTACATGCCGACTACTGAGCGCGCCGACGAGTGCATCCATGTAGAGATTGAAAAGTGTGGGTGAAGTCAACCCACCTTGTCTCACCCCACATTCAAACCTGTATGGCTCCGATAATGCACCCGCCCATCTAACCTTAACCGAACCTGGTGTTCGTACCAATACTTGAAGATGTTAACAAGTTCATGCGGCATGTTTATGCCCTCAAGTTTTTGCCACAACAAATCATATGACACCAGGTCAAAGGCTTTGGACAGGTCGAGCAAGCACGCGTACACTGGTGGTTTTCTAGCCGTGTAGTATCTGACAGTATGCTTGAGACACAGTATTGCACTATCTGTAGATAACTTAGGTCTAAACCCAAACTGATTGTCATGCAGTGACACGAGTTTATTTAACCGTGCCAAGCAACCGTATCAAGCAGACCGTCAAACACTTTTGCTATAACAGTAGCAAGAGAGATAGGCCTGTAGTTAGTTTTATCGGCTAGATCACCAGTTCTGTTCTTCACCACAGGCACTACTACAGTTCTCATGAAGTCGTACGGCAGGTATGAATGGCTCAGGCATAGCGAGTAGAACATAGCTAAAACCCTATACACATGCGGGCCGGCTACTGTAGGTGTTCAATACTTAGGCCATCATGGCCAGGAGATTTTCCCCTGGTCATACATTTTATGATGTAGTTGTATGTAGTATGAGTTACTTTGTCGCATTAGATTTTATCTGTAATGGCAAAGGAAACGTGTGTGTGATAAATAAATAAATAAATGATTTTCCCCACCTCATTGGCCAAAATCCTGGTCTCCATTACTCCCGTAAGCTCTTCAGCATTGGCCTCCGCGATCCGCGTTCCCAACTGAGGCTTTACAGAAAAGTAGGACTTAAATAGACTTGCTATATCTCCCGATTCACTAAACCCGTCGACGCTCACCGGTAAGCCAGAACCTAAGTTTACCTTTTTTGTACCCTTCCAAAAACCCCGAAAGTCGCCGTTCGAGTGCTGAAGCACTCACGCGATGCTGTGAACAGCAAGGGTATCCATTTTCAATTGGTCCTGATGATCTTGGCACCACTTAAGGATCCCCCCTTAAATATTGATTTAATGCTGTTTTTAGTATTTGATGTTATAGCGGCAACAGAAATACATCATCTAGCCTGGATTTGAATACCCTTCTGGTTTCGAACATTTCACATACTTCCCCGCACCTTGGTTTGCCGCACAATACCCATTCAATAAATTTTGTTCTCGCCACCCGATGAGCATCGCCGACGTTATTGTTCCACCCTACTACACGCGAGCCAATCATACCCGTCCTCCCGCTACCCCGACCCGCCAAAGAAGCGTCACGAAGAGCGGTCACAATATCAGAGTACAGTCTGTCAATGGCACGCCTATGACAATGGTCGCGGCAATGAGAGTCAGCACTTAGAATACACTCAGCAGGAAAGTCAACAAGTCTGAGCCTCCTGTTACACTCACTAGGCAAACTGTACTGTACTGTGTGTGTGTGTGTAGGCAATCTGTTCCTCCGTACGTACACCCCACACTACCCCCCTATTCAGCATAACACTGTGATGTACCGGAATAAGATTTAATTTACACTCAATAATAAGTGGGAAGTGATCTGACCATACCGTGTCATAATCCACATACACCTTAGTAACAGATTGCCTTGCAGACTGAGTTACCAAGCAGTGGTCCAGCCAGCTACATGACCCGTACACGTCACTAATAAAAGTGAACGTATCCGAGTCAATACCTAGCATTTCCACATCAACACATATCCAATACTGCTCAGCACAATAGTTTACAAGCTCGTTAAAGAATAAACCATACGGTGTAGCATTAAAATCACCTAAAATATACACAGACTCAATGCCGTATTCTTCAATTATTGCGCTTACCATACTAAGACAATCCGTGAACTCAGCTAAATTGCCCACCGCGTTCGTAGGCATATATACGCTTAACACTATTACTGGCCGGTCACTGGTTATTACTTTAATGGCACATATACGCTCACTATCACAACGCAACACAGACACCTGATGAAATACGCTGCTTCTCCACAGCAAGGCCACGCCCCCAAAAGGTCGCCCTCGCAACAGGCCAGCGGACGTGTCCACCGCTGAAATCCCCGTGTAGGCAAACTCGCTGTTAATCGTACTTAAATACGGAATTTCCTCAGGAAGTAGCCAAGTTTCCTGCAAGGCTACCAAATCACAGGAACGACAGAGATCCTTAATGCTGTCTATGGAGCGTTTTACGTTTTTACAATTGTATGAAGCAAAACGATATGGTCTGCTATCCATTACTGTTTTTATTTACACCGTCAACAGATAACAATCCATTCGAATTTCGACGCTTAAAATTAACAAAATGCCTAAATACGATGCCACGGGGCCATAAATTCTCATCCAGATATGACGATAACTTGGACTCGGGAATAAAGAATTTATAGGCAACGTGTCCCCTTTCCTTCTTCATTATTATTTTCTCTAGAGACACCGTATCTTGTGTTCTCGAGCGAATATTATAATTAATTATTTCGTCTTTGGTCGTCTCAATATGTATATTAGTGATAAACATTGGCACTTTTCTATCAGCTGCTTTAAACCGCCCGTCCGCATCTGTCGCAACGCCAGTTTTACCCATATAGCGATATTTGGGGTGTTTCTTACGATAAGACACTTTTTGCCATCCATCGTCATTGTTGTGTACATTGGACGGAGTATCTAAGTGAATCATTGCACCGCTATTAGCGACGTTCACGTTGTTCGTAGCAATCAGCTGATGTGCTTCGTTAATACTCACAGTCTGGCCCGAGCGCTCAGTCGGCGCCAAACCGGTTTCACATACACTGGGCTCATGCGCGTGAGTCACCGCATCGCTTACAGCGACCGGTGATGTCCACCGCTGCGTACATGAGTCATGTTTATTTTGTTTTTCTTGTACCTGCATTATTTCTCTGTATTGAGGAGTTCTTTGATGCAGATCACTATCATTCTCATCCGTGTCGCATATTACCTCGTGGAGAGAAGAATTATGCAGGTGCGATAGTCCCATCGGCCCACTATCCAGTAACCAGGCGCCCCGTTTCATATTCACTTTTAATGCAGACGTAGGTGGTAACGAATCGTTTCTGATTTGAAGATATTCCGTTCTCAACTGTTTTATACTATCTAACGTCGCATAGGTGGTTTTGATTTCGTCAATTGCTGCTTGCATTCATACTAAATCTTTCAACAGCTTCGTACAGTCCAAGTGGTCGAATGACAAAAAAAAAGTACCCTCACGATGCTATGTTAATGTAAAGCGAATGAGGATGTCATCCATATAGACCAGAGCGTATTTGATCTTTGCTTCGGAAAGTATTTTATTTATTGTTCTTTGAAAAACTGAAGGTGCATTCACCAAACCAAACGGCATCCGAGTATATTCATATTGACCATCAGGGGTAACGAATGCAGTTTTATCTTGTGAAGATGTAGAAATAGGAATTTGATAATAGCCTGATGCCAAATCAAGGGAAATGAATAATTTACTACCAGCAAGTTGATCTAATTGATCTTCAACTCTAGGGAGAGGATAATGATCATTTTTAGTTCGTTTATTTAAAGCGCGGTAATCGACGCATAGTCGTTTTTCCCCGGTCTTTTTCTTGACAAGTACGATCGGACTCGCGTACGGCGACGAGGACTCTCGGACTATGCTTGCGTCAAGCATTTCGCTAACCATATTGTGAACAAGGGACCTCTCCGCTAATGACATTCTATAAGGTCTGTAAACTACCGGTTCAGAATTTTCTAACTCTATTATCATTTCCCCCGCAGAGGTGAGTCCTAACTCTTTCAAATTAGAAGAAAAACAATTTTTAAATCTATTAAGTAAGCATTGTAATTGAACTTTTTGTTCATTCGTAATTGTGGGACCAACGAGCAAGTTTTCTTCTAAATCCGATTTATCAAAAGACACTACGGAAACCTCTGGAATAGCGTAACTAGGAAAGGCACGTGTCAACAATATATTTTTGGCAAAGTTTATTCGTGAATTGCTCATATTGAACACTATTACTTTACCTATACCCGATTTAAGATCGTATTCTCCCGGAAATAAATAATATTCACTACCGAGGGAACCTCTTACAGAACCATTGACATATATCTTCCCATTGTAATGATTGCATGAATTTACTAGAACAGTAACTATTTCACCTGGTGCTAAAGAAATTACTTCCAAAACCCTCAAAAATAGTTTACGATCTACACCAACCTTTTCAAAAATTATTTCACTAGGCGTTTTGGTAATAACTATGTCAGGTAATTCTGTAAAAGTGTGTCCCAATAACACAGGATATTTTAGAGCATGATTTTCGACGATTAGAATTTCAATATTTGCTTCTATACCTTGAACGTTAACATCAACTTTGGACCTACCCAATGGACTAACATAATTTCCCTCATCAAGGGCAAATCTGTGGTGTCAACAGATAGTTTTAAACTATTAGCTTCGCTTTCCCTAATGAGGCTGCATTGGCTACCTAAATCAACGTGACATATTAATTCCGCATTGTTAATTAAAATGTTGAAAATATATTTAGAGTTAGTCTCTCACTCACCTGACGTTAGTTCTGACACCAATTTTTCTTTAACAGTCTCCTTTTGGCTGCTGTCTTGTGGCTTTTGTTTTTTGAACCTACAGTAAGTACTTAAATGGCCCAACTTACTACAATTAGTACACGTTGATGCTGTCTTCTGGCATTGGATACTTTTGTGACCTTCTTCATTACAGTTATGACATACTAACCTTTTAGATTCAGAACCATTTCGTCTGGTGGGATCGGTCGTTCCAGTAGCTCTCCTGTCATGTTTTCGACTTTTCTCCCCAGTATCTCTAATAGAACCTATTTTAACCGTTTTTAAGTACTTCAGTACTTCTTCAGGCTCCCGAAATTGAGCAGCTTGGGCACCTACTCTGACAGCGCGATCTTCAATCCCGTTTAGGATACAATCGACCGCTTTACGACCTTTTATACCGCATCTATTTAGTAGATTAGTTTTTTCGTAGAAGTAGTGCTCCAATGATTCGCCATAACGGGCTTTTTTAGCTAGCATTGCTATTAGAAGTTCCGCGTAATCATCCCGACAAGGAAAATTTTCTATTAACTTTCTTTTCCATTCAGTCCATGAGTAAAGGACTGTGCTGAGACCCTGGTACCAAAATTTTGCAACACCGGTTAATTTTGGTAGGGCAAAATGGATAGTTTCTCTTTCGTCCCAACCATAGATCTCTGCACACTCCTCCACCTTAGTAAGCCACATCAAGATAGTCTGATCTTTTGTCATTGGATCAAATTCCGGAATGACATTATTTAGAGAAAGTTTAGAGCTAGATCGGCCTTTTACATCTTTAAGAATTTCTAAAAACTTATCTAAGATACCGCTAGTATTATCTTTATCATCTAAATTAGTGTTAACATGTTTGTGCGACTGAACATTCGGGGAATATTGACGTCGTTTTCTTTGTATACCTTTAGTTGAATGATCAGAATTGCTACTAGTTCGTCGTCTTTTACTCCCCGGACGTTTGTCGCATACCATATCATCATTAGTTTGACGCGTTTGTTGATCAAGTCGTTTACGCGATGAGGACCGACCGTCTGAACTGCTACTAGAATAATCTACGCACCTTAAATTTCGTGATCTACGACGTCGGCGTACCCGTGACTCCCGGGGCTTACTACGTTGCCTAGATGTATGTTCCGACAAGCGTGACTGGTGACAGCGTTTGGGCGACGATGTTCTTGATCTTTGAGGTTGGCCGTTACGAGGGCAGATAATCAAAGACTCGTCGCTTGAAGTATACGGTGAATTCATCTGTTCCGGATCTGTGCTTGCAGCCGCCCCTCTGGTTGACATGACTTCGTACCCACTTGATAGTGGCACCGTGCCCAAGTTTCTTATACTTGATAACAGCACTTGTGCCCAAGCCTTAAACTTGATAGCAGCACTGATGGTTAACGTGCCCAAGCCTTACACTTGACTTGATAACAGCACCGGTGATTAATGTGCCGAAGCCTTATACTTGATGGTTAACGTGCCCAAGCCTTACACTCGACTTGATAACAGCACCGGTGATTAATGTGCCGAAGCCTTATACTTGATGGTTAACGTGCCCAAGCCTTACATTTGACTTGATAACAGCACCTGTAATTAATGTGCCGAAGCTTTATACTTGATAGCAGTACCGATGATTAACGTGCCCAAGCCTTATACTTGATAGCAGCACTGATTATTGACGTGCCTAAGCACTACGATAACTAACTGAAACTATTCGTTTAAATGATAATATTTAGATATCACATTGGTGAGTTTGTATTCGAATACAACAAATTAAGTAGTTTTAAATGATAAAGCGTTGCAATAGTGAAAACATTTTCAGAGGTTAGTCAGTAATGATGTAACGCTTCCAGAGGGTAGCCCTGGAAAAGCCGTGTTATGATGAAATGCTTCCAGAAAGTGGTTCTGGGAAGGCTGTGTTATGATGAATAGCTTCCAGAGGGTAGCCCTGGCAAAGCTGTATTATGGTGTGTTTTCAGAGGGTGATTCTGGTTAGGTTGTGTTATGGTGAAGTGCCTCCAGAGAGTGGCTCTGGCAAAGCTGTGTTATGATGGAGCGCTTCCAGAGGGTAGCCCTGGCAAAGCTGTGTTATGATGAAGTGTTAATTTTGGCAAAGCCATATTACGATTAAATGCTTCCACATTGCAATTAAATGCCATTCAAATACTAATTAATGATATTAAATAGAAAACTCACTGACCAACACAATGTTTGATAATTTGAGAAAAAGAAAAACACTGCATGAGTTCACTAATAAGTAAGGTATAATGTCATTGCTTGTTTTATTTAAACTTATTCTTACTCACATACGTAGATCATTCAATCTCTATTCCTATGATAGTTATATTGTAATAGCATAAAAAAAGAAAAAAAAAAAAAAAAAAAAATCAACCGACAAACGATCCGTGGGCAGGATAAACGAGTAGGTAGTCTTTGTGTTGACTTTTACTCGTTTATCCCACTTCTGAATTGTTAGCACTAGACAATTAACTTTAGGTTATGTAGGGTAGTGCATGGAATAAAAGAATTGAATAATCATACAAGCATTTATTGTAAACTAAGACACTGATTATTCAACGGGTTATTTACTTAACATCAGCAATGACATTACATCTCAGGTTATTTATATAAGTTTCATGGCTTAAATAATGTTTTTAAAAGAAAACACGGTACACTAAAATAGCACAGAAATAGCACAAAAAAAATAGCAATTAAAAATTATAGCATTCACATATTTAAATATATTAACCCAAATATAACTGACCTGGCTTTGCTTGAACAGATAGCAATATTTCTTCACAGAGTAACATTAACCACTTTAAAGTCTTTACGCTTCGGCGTCGCAGGAGCAAGTGAAGTGCGGACGGCCGTTCCGTCGTTTATATAACCTTGTACAAACAGGCGTTGCCAGCCAACCGTTACTTGATTCAAACAAGAAAGCGGTTGGCCGATAAAATAGATGACAACTGCGTACCGAATTTACTAAAATCCTAACACAAGCCACTCCTCAAAGAGGGGACTTATCGCCACTATTGTGGCGTGCCCTGCACGGGGCTGCAACAGTCGCAATCCCATGTCTCCATGTAGCCTGCCTGGGTACAGAACCCACGACTTACTGTTCGTAAGTCGGGGCCTAAAATGACTCATTATATACGAGGTAGTTTTACTACCGAGCTTTAGCGACAACTCACGCAGTAACGTGATGATGTAAATTTAGTAACTAATAGGAGCGAAGCATCAATGAAAAACTTAGCAAAAACGGGGAAAATTTATTTCTTTTGAGAACTTCCGTTGCGAGCGCTGCATAAACGGTTTGCAACAATCATGTATTAGGGAATTGTTCCTCTTAAAAAGTTCAACATAAAATCCGCAATAGCATTATAATGTCTATCTTTTAAGATCTCACATTCTCTCTGACCTTCTCTCTCTCTCATGTGACGCAGACGAAGTTGCGCGGGTCAGCTACTATGAAATAAGAAGATCCAGAGAGGCGTTACGGATTCCGTAGTGGTGTAGTTTCCTGATTAATGTTTCATGAAGAACACAATCGAAAGCTTTAGGTAAATCGCAAAAAATGCCCAAAGCGTCGCATTTGTCCTCCCAGGCATTATAAATGTGACCTAAAAGTTCAACAGTAGTTAAACGACCCCTTGTAAAACCGAACTGTTTCTTAATGTAATAACTTATGTTTATTGAAAAAACTTTGAAACACACATCCCTTCCGTATGACCCCTCTAAGCCTAAAAGTAGAAGAAGCTACTTAGTCGCTCCAACGGTCAAGGTTAGATCTGTTTTCGCTAAAAGGCAATACTCAAGGCAATCATCTCATCTATACAACTTGCTGAATAAAGAATTACGAATATATTCCATGAAGCTACGGGACTGTAAAAAAGTTGTAACCGATTGGCTTAAAACTAAAACCTACGACGAAGTTGAGTCTATTATATCTATTTCTCAATAACCAAATTACATCAACCAAGATACATTTTGGGTTATTATGCGCTAGGTTAGTGAATGAAGACTTATTTAGTTTCTTTCGATCCCAAGACATTGTCGCAGGGCTAACCGTAAAAACCGTAAAAACGTGATTAATAAACAAACAGACTGAACATTAATTGGGAAGAGTGAACTAAGCAGTGCTCATTATCTCACACACCACACAACCTCACTTACACACTCACACCCACACTCACTTACACACTCACTCATGTTACACATACCACACGTACACGCGCGATCTGGCCTTTTTCTACATAACGCTCATTTATTTATCTGCAGAGCTCTTTGTATAATTTTTAAGCTACCCATTTATCATTTATTTTATTTTAATTTTTATCTTTGTTTAGTCTTTCATGTTTATACTGTCTACATTTCAATTGCATAAAAATGACAAGTGGAAGTGCGGAGTCTCTTATTACAAGCAATTCCTTGCTTAAAAGGTGATCTCCAATAATGTGTATCGACATGCCTATTGTAATTGAAATAAACGTTTTTTATTTTTATTTTATTTTATAATGGATTTAGCAACGTCTATAGAATGACCCCATAGATCGGCGGTCTTTTTAACATTTATGGTGTGAAAAGTAAAAATATAATTAAAGTATTAATAAAGTATTAAATTTGCATTTATTCATTTATATTCACATGTTTTTAACATTTTTAAATATTTCTTAGTAAAACGACTTAAAAAAACATTTAAAAATATAAAAAACAGTAGCCCACCAGCGCTGGGAACAGGGTCCGAGCTGCCGGTGGTCAGGGCTCTTGAGAGAGGAACCTCCTAACGATACGTGCCGTTTCCAGAAGTACTGCTTTCTGAATCAAGCCCTTGATCCAGCTGCCAAGCGAGAGCCTCCTAAGATGTTGGTCGAGGCTCTTGGCTATTAAGCCATTGGTCGACACGACTATCGGCACAATGATTGCTGTATTTACGTCCCACATGTCAACAACCTCGCGAGCCAGATCTAGATACTTGAATTGTTTATCTTTCTCTGCTTTCACGAGGTTCTCATCATGCGGGACCGTTATATCAACAATCATTGTGCGACGCTCCAATCGATCTATCACCACAATGTCAGGCCTATTGGCAACAACAGTCCTGTCAGTGGTGATAGGTCGATCCCAATACAACGTGATATTACCATTATCGAGAACTGGGTCGGGCGCATACCTATAGTATGGCACTTCTGATTCCACAAGGTTGTACTTCAAAGCAAGTTGCTGGTGGATAATCCTGGCAACGAGGTTGTGTCTATGCAAGTACTCTCCGTTAGCGAGACTAGAACACCCAGAAATAATGTTTCGGATCGATTCTCCCGGACGGTGGCATGCCCGACATATGTCAACCGTGCCATCTTTCACAATGTATTTCCGGTAGTTATTCGTCATCATAACTTCGTCCATTATTGCACAGACAAAACCTTCGGTTTCCCCGAAGAGGTCACCAAAGCGTAGCCAGGATACCGACGCTAAGAAGTCTACATCGGGGCCATGTAGGGCCCGGTAAAAGCGTCCGTGAAGCTCCTTGCTCTGCCATTCTTCCTTGCGGTCATTAGTGTTTAATACTTTAAGCTTGCGCCAGTTCTCGTTAGCCAGGGAGAGCGGGGTGAGGCCCTTGTCCACTGAGACCACATCTCGGTGCATCTCCCCGTCGGCTTCCAGGAAGTATTCCCTGAGACTGCATACCTCACGGTTGTGTAGGGCCTTAGCATTTAAGAAGCCACGACCCCCGCACTTCCGCGGGATATACAGTCTCATCACCGACGAACGTGGGTGATGCATTCGATTTGCGGTCAGCAGTGTGCGTACCCTCCTATCCAGGGCATCAAGTTCCGTCTGAGTCCATTTGAGTATGCCGAAGGAATACATCAAAACTGGCATGACCCAACCGTTGAAGGCGCGCACCTTGTTTCCGCCTGACAAAAGACTGCCTAGCACCTTATTCAGGCGGCCAAAGAAGCGCTCCCTCAACGATTGTTTCATGTCTGCAGTATTGATACCTAATGCCTCCGACATACCCAAATACTTGTAGGTTTCTGTTGAGGAGAGGGATCTAAGGTGTATGGAATCCGAGAGTTGAGTTCCCACGGATTCCATAATCTCTCCTCGCTTCACATGCATGACTGCACATTTGTCCACACCAAATTCCATCCTGATGGCGCTACTGAAAGTTTCTGTTACCTTCAGTAGCTTCATTAGTTGCAAATTGTTGGGGGCAAAGAGTTTCAGATCATCCATGTAAAGAAGGTGAGATATGACCTGACCATCTCTCCTCAATAGATAGCCTAGACCTGAACGCTCCAGCAGTGTGCTGAGAGGGTTCAAGGCCAGACAAAACCACAATGGACTCAGACTATCACCCTGGATTATACCACGCTCGATCCTTATCGGTTCGCTGGTCCCCTGAATCTGTCGACATCCTGGATAGCGAAGAACCGTTCTCCACTGCCCCATACATGACATCAGGAAGGTACGTAGAGTTGCATCTACTTTATACAACTCCAGCACCCTCATGAGCCATGTATGAGGTACAGAATCATAAGCCTTCTTATAGTCTATCCAACATGTAGACAGATTCTTACGGGAGCGGCGAACCTGTTGGCTAATGGCCATATCAATGAGGAGCAGCTCCTTAGTGCCGCGGGACCCGTTCCTACATCCATTCTGAGAGGCAGACATGATAGAGTTACTCTCAATATGTTGGTTGATTTTAGCTCTCAAAATGGATGTAAGAACTTTATAGACCGTTGGTAAACAAGTGATTGGTCTATAATTTTTGGGCTCCGTGGCACTACCTGATTTATGGAGCAGGTGGGTAATTCCTGTCGTCAAGAACTGGGGCAGCGACCCTGCTGCCGTGATATATCTATAATGCCGTTACCTACCAAATCCGTTGTTTTGAATAACATGCAAAAACCACGGTTAAAATTTAAACCGATGTAACTTTTCAATGACAACGCCTATTTGAGACTTAGAGGTACCTAAACATAGATCAAGTTAAATACTTTCGAACGACTCCCCTTTTATATCGTAAATATGAATTAAAATCATGAAATAACGGTTTTTGCGTTTTAGTTTATCATCAGTGTTGCCGAAATCTTATGGGTCATCGACTAAAATGCCGCTACATACAGTGTAACGGCATTTTAGTGTATCTATTTCATAGCAAAATATTGTCTGCTATAATGGTAGAAAAAATCTATTCGATAATTATCTAAAACGTCGTTATAGCATATAACGTCGATTTAGCTTAACATTATGTAACATAAGAACTGACTCATGTTATACTTTAGTGCGTTTAACGGTACTTTACTGCTTTTAAGTCTGGTAACTCATAAATGCATTTAAATGTATGGGAAAAACATGAATCATTGTTAAGCTAAAACGCGGCTAAACTAAAAACCTTACATTTTAACGGCATTATACCGCAACAGTATCAAAAAATGGTGAACCAAAAATATTGTACAAAATGAAGTTAAAGTTTATATTTTTTGTTTATATTTTTAAAAATTAAGGGATTTTTTAAATAAAATTCATTGTTTTAGTTAATATTTCTTAGATGCTTTTCAAAATTGAGTATCTCTTTGCTTAAACTTATAACTTTGACAAAACTTCACATAAAACTAGATTTCTTAGAAACTTTTAGTTATTTACAAATACAAATATCACATCAGTTATTTATCAATATTAATAAGGTACTACTTGTACTTCAAAATAATATAATTTGTAACAAATTTTAATAAAAGTAAATTTACATACATTCCGCTTTAATGAAACCTGAGATAATAAATAAACAATCAAAACTAAGTTGAATCTTCTCCTTGAACTTAAAACTTTAAATTTCTATTATCATTTAAAAAATATCATCCTAAAACAATCATCTACTACTAAAAACAAAAAAATAGTTTTCCTTATTTAAATTTTAGTATTAACTTTTTACCTACATTTATTAGAGCCTTCTTGATTATTTAATATTTATGTAATCTTATAAACATGGTATTCAAAATCTAAACACAGTTACATAATACCTAGCTTGAAATATTATGACAATGTTTAAAATAATTATTTAGTTAACATAGTTAATCAGCCTCAAACTCTCGATAGACTTACATTAGTTTGTATTATTATTCCTTTAATCAGAACTTGTACCGGAATTTTCATTTTCTTTTGTTGGTAAGTTTTTCCAATAACAATTTCGGTTCAGTCCTGAATTCAAATACCATTATACGTGGGATTTTCAAATATTTATCATTCATGAAACGGAGAGTAGTTATGTTGTATCATCGAAATTATTCTTATACATGAGATCATAACTTTTACGAGTGAAAGATACCTTAACCATATTTTTAAAATAAGCTCTAGGGTTGGATGTTAGAATTCTTCGTTGTGAGTGTTGTGACACATCATTTGGTATATTCAAAAAGTTTTCTGGCAACATAGACTGTACGATTACTTTTGACTTAATAATGGAAGATACATGCTCTTCAAAATCTGTAAATTCGTAAAGTTTACCTTTTTTCTTCATGGACAACTCTACTTGGTGATGCACTTGATCGCTGCTCATAAAAGTGTGGCCAGGTTCAAAGTAATATAGAGTTATTTTTTCTGTGGCAATAATATCTTCACTATTAATCATGTGAGTGAGCATTGAATACAACAGCCAATTTTTGTTTTGTGAGCTGTAATTATCGAGCCAGATGTGTACTTGCCCAACATCTCTATTACTGTACGCAAAAGAAAATGATAAAATGCTGATATTATATCTTCTTGCCTTCTCCCTGCAATGCCATCATGCCAGATAACGATGGCGGGTTTGGATTCTGCAGTAATCTTGCCGAGTGGTGCAAAGGTTTGATTATATGCAGTAAGGTGCAGACTGAAAATTGCAGCTTTAAACATCTCCAATCGGGTCACCGGTCATGGTAACTTTAAGAGTAAATTATTTTCCCTCAAGCTTGTTGACTCGCCTTTTTGTCAATGTTCCACATCTGACTGCGAATATGAACAATCAGCACATCATATTTTTTGGGAGTGCAGTCTTTGGTAGAATGAACACAATATTATGTTGGATAGTGTACAGGTTACATCCGGAGTTATTTACTACACAGACCTTTTAGAAACTAGAACAAATTTCCGTGCGTTCAAGCGTTGCCATACCTATTATTGGAATCAAATATAACTGCTCACAACTTAGGACCCATTAATGTTAATATTGTATCCGTGGTGCTAGGCAACTGGGCCTATCCCAGTTGTAAACGTCCCTTTGCGCCTATTGACCTTGTTTCTTTCTGTCTCCTGCTGATATGGAGGGAAGTGGAAATTACGGATTTTCCTACTCCTCCGCTATACTTTTCTGATTAATTTCGTTGCGGGATCCAAGACAGTTAAATTCATTGTCTGGGACTTCGTTGAGCTTCATTGTCTCGGCGCTTTTCTGGTGGTCGCCCCTGTTGATTCTGGCTTTCAGGAGTTACAGTGGTTTGGGAACAGTGTGGCGGGCTTATCCCAAAAAAAAAAATCTCCAATCTGGGTAATATAATCACTTTTCGAGGTCAGAACTATAGAATATTTGTGATTTATTTTGTGGTTCCACTTTATGTGTTGTGTATAGAACTCGTGCCTTTGTGTACCTTTGGTGACGTTTACCCCAATCCACACAAAATGTACACTCTTTAAGTATTTGGACAGTGGCATCACGTGATGTTTCCTTTTTGTGAAAATTATAAGCTTCACACAATTCGCATTCCTCGTTGCCGAGGTCGGTAAAGGATATGTTAATTTTTTTTACATGTGATCTGTATAAGCTGTACGAAATATTTTTACCGTTTTATGTTTTATTAAAATGTTTATGCATTTGAGTTATGTTTATGTCACTTGGCAGATATCGTCGCAGAGGTTCATGTGCCCGCCTATAGTGTGGTTCTAAAGGGTTAAACGATTCTACGTGTAGATTTAGTAAATCACGATCAAATGTTGGTGTTTTCTGGTGTTTAGCACGTTTATCTATTGAAGGATAAGTAAAAGTTACATGTAGGATCCTGTCATTATTTTTTAAATATCCTAGAGTGGTAAGGAAAAATATTTTGCATACCTCTTGTTTGGTGTCATCTCGTTTTTTCAATACAAAATTTCTTTTTGGTTTCCTTTTCCCCGATCACAGAACTCGATCGTTACGTAGTTGCTGCCCCCCGCCCTGCGCGAGATCTGTTAACGGCTTTGTTGTGTATTAGTGTGAGATAACATAATTTTAGTCTAATACTGACGGACAATTCATTTTTGTTTATTTTTTTAAAAGCCGCTAGTGGCTTATAACATACGTTAAGTCAAAATTTAAGGATGTCGAATATTAACCTATAATGCCGTTAAACGTCGTTAATCACATGTAAGTCTAGCATTTTTAATTAACGACGTTATAGCTTAACAAAAGTAAAGTTCTATAATAAAAAAAATAATAACAATAAAACAGTTAAATTACCTTTACCGCTTTATAGTGTACACAAGACTGTTAACGGCAATCTAGAGAAGCACCATATGAAAAATTTGTAATAAAAATATGAGTTGATGAACCTTAGCGGCTGTATAGACTCACAAAGTTACTTAACGACATTTTTGTTTATTTCACACGAGAATAATATGCACTTAACGGCATTCTTAAAATCATTATTTAAAAAACTATTCAAGGTATTGAAAATTCGGAAACACAGATCGATAGATTTTTTTTTTCTTATTAACATAGCATCAAAAGTTAAAAATTGACCAGATGTCGGATAACGGCATTTTAGTTATACCACGGCAGCCTGACTCTAAGGCTGATTGAAACTGGGACGCCAAGCAAGCGTGTGATCTTTGGAACCATTTGATCCAGAAGTTGTGCAGTCCGTCCGGCCCTGGAGATTTCCAGTTAGGCAACGGACGGACTGCACGAGCTACGTCTTGGGGGCTGATGACGATTGCCCCCATTTCTGGTATTGGATTACACGCTTGTTCAACCTCCCGGGTCCAATCGCCCTCAGTGTGACTGACAGGCACCGACCAGATGCTGCGCCAGAATGAACACATGGCGTTATCATCCGGCAGACGCGTGTCAGTCACACCTTGGTCTGGTCGCTCCCAAGCCCTATATACCCACCTTTCATCGCTTTGGAATGTGCGATTCTGAGTGTACCGCTCCACTCGCCGCTTGTACCGACGAATACGGCTTGCCCATGCACAGATCTTCTGCTTCAGGGAGTCGATACGCTCTGTGACGCGGGCCAAGTAATCTCGAAAACTAATACCAGTTCCCGAGAACGCCCGCCTCACAAAGCGCATCACTCTAGGACGAGTATTGCCCTCCCTGAAGCAGATTAACTTGCCGATGAGTGCCCTAGCCTCACCGATACGCCGCTCAATCCTGCACTGCCAAGCTGGAGCAGCTAATTTTGGTCGTGTAGCTCTGTCGTTGTTAGGGAATTTGACGTGAGCTACACGACATGCCGCGATAGCTCCACAGTACAATATTGAGTGAGTATCGGCGAGGTCTTTGTTGCTGTCAAAGCAGTTTGACAGCTGCGAATCTAGAGCACACACCAGCGCCTTGTTTTTGTTGTGCATAGGCAAACGAGGTAGACGTGGTCTAAGTTCAGGCGGTGTGGAACGGTACTCCCGGAATGCACTCTCCAAAGCGCTCCTCAATTGTGCGTTGCACTGGGTACTCACGGAAATAACTTCGTTATCATCCTCTTCACCATCTCGGTCGGATCGCGGCGGTGCACTGGATACATTTTGTACCTGTACCGCAAGCAACGGCGAAGCAGGCATAACGAGGTTACTCCGTGATTCGGAGCGTAGTCGATCAAGTACGGTGTCATCCAACATATGGTTACGCTGAATGACTCGCACCTGATCCGACAGCCGTTGCGCCGACGCACTGACACCTGGCTCAAGCACCTGAAACAGAGAGAGCATCTGACCACGATACGCAGTCAAGTTAATCCCTCCCTCTGTAGCCCCATAATATGCGCGTGTTAGATAAATTAAATTATTATGTGTCTAGTATTAAATACATACATACTTGAAATACCTATAAATGCAAATATTATCTGTTTTATATTGTATAATCAATTGTTAAAATGAATTAATTAAATAACAAACTTATTTGTGTACAAATCAAACACTGATTTGACTCAACGGTCACTTGTGAATCATACTTATTTGTTAACGGGTATAAAAGAGCGGAGCCTCATTGGAGCGGGCTCAGTTGCTCTACGAATTTTAAGGCGTTAACATCTAAGGTATGACATTATTTTGATTATGGTTGATAATACTATTCTGATTATATTGTTGATTTGTCGTGATAAAGATGATAGTGATTGTGATAACGATGACAACGATGATGGTGATTGTGATAACGATGATGGTGATTGTGATAGCGACGATGGTGATTGTGATAGTGCGACGATGATGATTGTGATAGCGACGATGGTGATTGTGTTAGTGACGATGGTGATTGTGTTAGTGATTGTGAATAACGACGATGGTGATTGTGTTAGGTTAGGTTTAGGTTAGGTTAGGTTAGATTAATATTGTGATAAAATGATGATGATTGTGATAAAATGATAATGATTGTGATAAAATGATAATGATTGTGATAAAATGATATAGAATGTGATAAAATGATAATGATTGTGATAAAATGATAATGATTGTGATAAAATGATAATGATTGTGATAAAATGATAATGATTGTGATAAAATGATAATGATTGTGATAAAATGATAATGATTGTGATAAAATGATAATGATTGTGATAAAATGATAATGATTGTGATAAAATGATAATGATTGTGATAAAATGATAATGATTGTGATAAAATGATAATGATTGTGATAAAATGATAATGATTGTGATCATATGATAATGACTGTGATCATATTATAATGACTGTGATGAAATGATGATGATGTGATGAAATGATGATGATGTGATAAAATGATGATGTGATAAATGATGATGATGCGATAAAATGATGATGATGCGATAAAATGATGATGATGTGATAAAATGATGATGATGTGATAAAATGATGATGATGTGATAAAATGATGATGATGTGATAAAACGACGATTGTGATAAAATTATGATGATGAGATAAAGTGATGATGTGATAAAACGACGATTGTGATAAAACGACGATTGTGATAAAACGACGATTGTGATAAAATGATGATGATGTGATAAAATGATGATTGTGATAAAACGACGATTGTGATAAAACGACGATTGTGATAAAATGATGTTGATATTATAAAATGATGATTGTGATAAAACGACGATTGTGATAAAACGACGATTGTGATAAAATGATGATTGTGATAATAAAGGTGAATCACAATCATCTTCATTATTACAAGATAATGAAGATGATTGTGGTTATTATGATGTGATTATTATGTTATTATTATGTGTGTTGTTTATTAGTGTTTATTAGTTATGGTTGATATATTGCTACATAACGTTGTGTAATATACACTACTAGGGTTAATTGTTATATACTACAAGGTAAATATAATGTTATTATGAAGTGAATCTCATTGTTTATATTTTATACCTAATAAGTAATGAACATTAAATGTTTAAATACATCCAGTTACATATCTACATAGTTATATTTTTAAAATGCTAACACGCGCATCACATTTTCGTTCATTGACTGTGTCCAACGAATGCGCGACACATTTCCACCGACAGCGGGGATCCTACTCGGAGCCTGTTGGCCTCGAGGTCCCAAGCCCGCTGGTGGCCGTCCTCGTCGTCGTCCTCGTCGTGGTGGTGTTGACGGCGGGGAGAAAAACTCTAAAGAAAAAAAAAAAAACTCTAGAGAGTTAAATTTATTATTATTATTATTATTTATTTAGTATTATTTATTTAATTTATTAGTATTATTTAAGTATTAAAGTATTATTAATTATTAGTACCTGTAAAGATATAATTAAATCTTTACAGGTGACATATTGAAAATTAAATTCGGAATCACATACTGAAACATTTTCCCTTAGTAAACACTCGGCAGCAGTAAGTGACGAGTTTAGCGATTTAGTAGTCGATACGGGAATATCCGCAAAGAAATTTTCAAAGGCTGTGGCAACTTGAGTATCTGAATTTAAAACATTATCGCCAATAGCAAGGCTGTAGTCACTATTTCGGTTGCAAGACCTTTCCGTTTCGCTATTAATAATGTTCCATGTCATTTTAATTACATTACTACTATTTTTAATTTTTGAACTCAAGTAACGTGACTTTGCTATAAAACAAACTTTTTTAAATAATTTTGAATAATTCTTAACATACAAATTAAATTCTACAGTTTTTACATAAGTCCGCTCTTCATACAGCTCATAAAGTCGTTTTCGACTATGAATACCAATGGTGGCCCAGTCGTTGAAAGAAGCGTTACTATTTACAGATATTTTCTTAGGGACAAATGTGTTTTCAAATTGTGTGCAAAACATACTGAAAAAATCGTTATATTGCTGTTTTGGATCATTATTGTGCGTTTAATGCATGTTTTAAATTTCGTCTCATTCAGTTCAAGAATACTTTGTGGAATTTTATTATAGCATCTCAAACAGTACCCCATGTAAGATGAGTCTACTTTAGCGAGTCTGAAACCTGGCTGAACTAGTTGGTCCCTATTTCTAGTACTAACTGGGTTGTGGAGGTCAGATAAGCAGGCGCTCCTTGTAAAATACTGGTATTCAGCTGCATCCGGTTAGACTGGAAGCCGGCCCGAACGTAGTTGGGAAAAGGCTAGGCAGGCAGATGATGATTTTAACCCATTGGTAACATGCATTGACAATCTTGCCTGCAGTTGTTGAACTCTAAAGGCTGCTTTACGCCGGGGCAACGCTATGCTACATTGCAGCATGCCACAAGGCCGCATGCTACAATAATATAAAATGTTGCACATTGTGGCAAGAATCGTGTGGCTTGGCAACACCTTGCGTCATGCTGCTAAAGTTACTTCATCAGCCATATTCTACGGTGTCTTGTCCCCTCGATCAATCAAGTTGGTAGACCAAAACACTCCAATAAAATATACAGCATGATGCTTTGAAAAAGGCACGATGTTGCCTCGGCGTAAAATACGCTGCCGCATACCGCAATTGCTGCATTTTATCGTTATTTGTAGCACACCATAATACGACGCACGTCACAAAATGTAGCATGCTGCAATGCCGCACAGTGTTGCCCCCAATGATATTCTAAAGGTAGCTTTACGCCGGGGCGGGGGCATCACTGTGCACTGTGTGTGTGTGTGTGTGTGTGTGTAACTGTATGACGCACCAAGATTGTGGCATGGAATCCATAGTGTTTGGATAGAAGCTGTGACAGTCTGATACATGACGCAAGTTGTTGCAATGCCGCACAATGTGCAACATTTTAAATTATTGTAGCATGCGGATTGTGGCATGCTGCAATGCCGCACAGTGTTGCCCCGGTATAAACTAGCCATATTATACAGATATGTTATTACACCTACAAAACCACGGAAAAAAGTGTGCCGCGGGGCAGAGCCAACTCACATACACGCAGTAACGCAGAATAAAGGCAAAACAGGCCAATTGGCACGTTTTCGACTCTTCACGATTGCGCGCTCACAACATATCTGTCGTTGGTTGCCCCGGTGTAAAGCAGCCCTATGTAAAGCTTGTGTGCTGCAAACACCTGCAAAAAAACAATTTACTTTTTTACCTAGCTTCATTTAGGTAAACGTAGATTAACTTACTTAATTACTGTTCTTGACATAAACAAGAAATAGAGCATCTAAATTTATACATAAGAAATTAATTCTATTTTCTATTTTTTAATCTAATAATCACTCATGAGTATCTAGAACAATTGCTTAGAATAATGCTCTCTACCTAGATAACGCTCTTCGTCAGTCCAACACGATCCTATTGTCATTTTTGTAAAAGTTCGTAGTCTGCTAAATTCATAGTGATCGATCATTGTCCGGACAATGGTCTTGTGTTGTAATGACATTGTCGTATTGCCATTAATATAAGACCCGTTAGTAGAAATGATTTTCGAAAAACTATTTTGAACATTTATTCATGCCAGATTTCATTTATTTATTTATTTACATATTATTTATTAGTGTTATAAGCCATCTGAATTAATAAAAAGTTCGTAAATAGGAAAAAACATTAAAATTTTCAACGCGGATTAATGTAAATTTAATATTTTATCTGTTTATATGTCAAAGTCAAATGTGGTACTGTTTACTGACGTTTATTTGTTTTTGTATCTAGCGGCCGGTGTTTTGTTATTGTATTTATTTTCATTTGATTGTCTAGTTAGATTTTTGTTTGTATATTTTTACCCCTAAGACGACCCACTGACCGAGAAGCCTATATTTATTGATTTTATACAAAATGGTGATAATTGAGCAAATTTCGGCTCCACTTGATTATTTGGAAAACCACCAATTATTTGTTTTGACCATTAACGCCCCACTTTATGGGCAAAGTATGTCGCCCGATGTTACAAAATATATTTTTTTTTATAGAAATAGACTTATATAGTGTATTATCTATGAAATAGACCATGTACCCTCTCGAAGTTGCTCAATCAAGGCTGGATGCTATTGAAGCCAGGAACGAGGCGACTTTAAAACATGCCCGGGCAGGCCATCAACAACTCAGCTGCTGCATTGATGGACAGCTCCACCACAGAAAAAATGGTGAACCATAGAGGCCACTGTGTGCCAAAAAAGGTAATTACTAATTACTGTTGATTTATAGGTAAGTCATTCACCTTTATGTAATGGTTTCACCCAAAATCGGAACTTCTACTCATTGTGTGTGCTACCAACATACCCACAATAAGTATTATGGAGCATTGAAAACAAAACAATAAAAATTATAATAATTAATATGACCCCTCCATCTAAGCTTATAAGCTTGTGTTAGGTTTAGGCTCAATCAGTAGTAGTACATTGGCCAGAATCTGACATCTTGATTGTAACTCTGATACTAAGCGCTAGGTTACACAACATGCTATAAAAGAAGTTGCAACTTTTGTATTAAACTTAATTTTGTTTTCACACAAACTCTGCAGAATTATAATGTCATGATAAAATGATTAAATGAAACAGTGTTTATAAAAAGAGTATTAATTTATTTTAACCTATAAGTATACCCGTAATTACAGAAATAACAATGTTCTGTTCCCGGGCTTGAAACGTTAAATCATATTTTGTCAATACTGTGGTCACTGTGGATCTGTAACAAAGAGTTAAATCATTTTATTAATACTTAGAGCATTTTCGTACTTCATTAGAACATTAAGGTAGGTTTACAGTACATACCTGCTAATTTAATTTATGCATTTCTCCACAGTCTGTCAAGAAGAGCCTGCTGCAGTGCCCGACCTTCAAGAAGATCCCGATTCACCCTTTGATGGTTTTGATAATTAGGTGCTGCATTATTATTTTCCTCCTAAATTAAAAGACAGATTTGTGATTAATGACATGACTGTTATTATTTTTATTAAAAGGTAATATTTGTAATTTGTTATTCAAATGATCATTAAAATTAAAATATTGAAGATCTTTTTGATTTGTATGAAGACTAATTTTGATTTGTTATTATTATTACATTAGATATTGTAACTTGTCTTTTATGTAGTACTTATATTTACATTTCAGGTTTTTCAATTGACTTGAAATTCAAGTTTAAAATATTTAGTTTATGAGAAATGAAAGATTATTTTAAATGTTGATTTTTAACATAGCAGTATTATTTTAAATTCCATCTTCATTCTAAAATAGTAGAATGTAAATCACCTGTTGCAAGCCAAGTACTTCTAGATAAACTTCATCAGGTGGCAACGGTGCTCTTGCCATGTATGGAATGTTGTGCAATATGTAACATGCATTCACAATCTTGCCTGCAGTTGTTCGACTATAATGTAAAGCATGAACTGCAACCTGAAAAAATCAATTTACTTTTATAAGTACAACCGCAGGTAACTTAACTTTTATTTAATTAATACTGTTCTTGATATAAACTAGAGTATCTAAAACAATAAATTGCTTATAATAATGGGTCTTTACCTGAAACATGCTTCTAATACGCTGCAATGGGGAATGAGTTCTTCAATTTATTAACCTCCATAAGAGTTCTTTCCAAGGCGAAACGACTTTACAAATTCCGCCTCGGGAATATCTTAAAAGGGTTCAAATAATCCCTTTAGGCTCAAAACGTCTACTCTCCCAAAACGTCCATCATTCGCGTCAAGCGAAGGGCACGACGACGTCTTCTGCATTCCGCCCATCTTCTTTCTCTAGCATCCACTGCGTTGGCTAGCTCGAGAATATTTTGTTCGTAGTGAATTCATTGTCTCCATTCAATATTCCACAAACACGATCGAAATAAAAGCAATGATTGCACAATGACGTCCCACTGGTAGGTCAGTGATCAAAAGAACTGTCAAAACTTTAGCAGATTACCGCTTTATGTTAGTCATTGTGTACGAGATTACCATTCTATGCTATTTCTTATAATGGAGTGTCAGTGGTTGTTCATTGGAAAGCCATAATGACGCCATTATATTAGTAGATTACCAAACTTGTCAAAATCAACAAATAGAAGATCAACGATAGATCATTCTGACACTATTGTAATAGCAGACTTGATTTGCGTTGGCTGGCTCGAGAATATTTTGTTCGTAGTGAATTCATTGTCTCCATTCAATAATCCTCAAACAAGATCGAATTAAAAACCATGACCGCACAATGACGTTTCAATGATAAGTCAATGATCCAAAGGAACTGTCAAAATTTTAGCAGATTACCGCTTATGTCAGTCATTCATTTGTCATTGTGTACGAGATTACCATTCTATGCCATTTCTTTCAATGGAGTGTCAGTGGTTGTTCATTGGAAAGCCATAATGACGCCATTATATTAGTAGATTACCAAACTTGTCAAAATCGACAATTATGAGATCAATGAACGACTATTCTGACACTATTGTAATAGCAGACTTGAGGCCTTGGTCTCGTTATTTATAACACTCATAGAAACAAAAGAAAATCACGGATAGTGTAGATTATAATCTGTCGACGGCTGTCGAAGTGAAACCGTAAAATTGTGAATTGCATGTGATCAAATTATCTGTGTACCCATACCTAATCGGGACTTGGGGCACCCCGACGCTAGATTAGTCCGTCGACAACGCTTTTTAGGCGATTAAGTTTGTAGTGTTTTGAGTTGTTATATTAATTGGTTTTTCTCAGAAATGGTGCATTATCTCTTTATGGGAGTGGTACCAAGGGGCAAGGAGACCACCCCACTGCTCCACAGCGCGCGAAGTGAGTTCCGTCGCATACATTTCACAATTTTACGATTACATTTCGACAGATTATATTCTTAGTGGTTAGTGCCTTAACTGGTGTCAGAGTTTTTATGGGTCTCTGACTTGGCTATATACGTACATGTCAACGAGAAATATCTCCTAATAGGCATGCTGGTTTGGTTTCCTCACGATGTTTTCTTTCACCGAAGCAAGCGATAATTAACCCAGGCTGATTTGACATCGGCCAAATCGATGTCAGATCGGACTTTTAGGAGTGATGATGATCGAAGTGACCACGAAATAAAAAAAAATATATATTTAGGTATTATCAAACTAAATTATTGCACAGTGCACTTGTATAAATATCTCATTGACGTTATTAACAACTTAAGTATATTTACTTTAATTTCTTATTTGTCTTCCGAGTAGAAAAATACAATATTCACAGGAATTATGAATCTAGACACAGTTGTGCACATAACAGAAATGTTTAGTAAGAAAATATAAAATTTGTAGTACCACCCGGAAGACCCGCTAAAATACATAACTAGTTTAATTACTTTTGTAGATATAAGTGTTTGCAAGGCTATTGTCTGTCTGCATTTGTTCGAATTGTGGTGAGCCAGTTACATTTAGGTATCGAGTGAATGTGAACAAAAAGTCTCAAGATCTTATGATAGGTAGGCCATCTACGTAAAATTATATTGATATTTGTCAGTAGCAGCCACGGAGTCTGGATTCGTGCACGGTTGATGGCAATAGGCTCGCCCCTATTGCATAGACATAAATATATCTGGCCACACGTCGACGTGTGTGACTATTAGTACACGTCTGCTTAACCACGTCTGTTCTACGGCAGGCATTTCTACGATAGAACTAATGGAAATATTTTTTCCCACTAGTCCTACGATTTTAAGTGGACCATAACCGAAGAACTAGTGGGACCATAAATTTCCTTTTGTTCTGTTCCATTACAACTACTTACACAATTATACGTACTTTAAATCGAATGGGTTTTTCAACCGAATTCCAAAAAGAGAACGTTCTCAATTCGACTGTATTTTTTTTGTGTTTGTTACCTCAGAACTTTCGACTGGGTGAAGCGATTTTGATGATTCTTTTTTATTTGAAAGCTGGTGCTTCCCGTGTAGTCCCATTTAAATTTTGTAAACATCGGATGCTGATCTTCGGAGATACACGATGGAACTCTTCAAAAATAGACTGCAAATCTGCCGTGAATGTTGCAATCGCTTGGATATTTATTGTTTATAACATCATGACGTAACATCACGCCTGTATGCTCTGACGGGGTACACAGATGTGTACAATACGGGTTCCCTACTTGAAATCAAATGACGTTAGATCGAATAACACTTGCTTGAAAACGTTAACTCGATATTACATGAAATCGATACATTATGAGCTTGACAGTTCACTACCTCGATGCATCAAAAGCTCGAATCACCGGCAGAGCGAAGGCTCATTATCTTTCAAAAAGTTTTTTTATTTTTCTCACTAAGTAGTACTACGTTTTGGCGAAGTTCGTACATTCAAACTGTGAAAAACTGAATTTAAGGCAGAAAGTCATCGTGGTGCACGCTGTGCACGGGTACGCGACGCATTTTAGCTGCGTGGTTTCATTTTTTTGACAACGTGGGTCTACTTTCCTCTGCAGTACACACTACAAAATCAAAATCAAAATCAAAATCAAAGCATTTATTTCAAGTAAGCCAGTTACAGGCACTTTTGAATTGTCGAAACAAAGATGAAAATTAAATGTAGCTACAGTCCCAGTCACAAGACATAAAAACTGTGAAAGTACTGTAGTTGCCCATTCCCTAGCGTAGATCTCTATGGAGAAGAATGGGCAAGAAACTCCATGGACACTCTTTTAAATCAGAATATTGTTACAAAATCTTGGTTACATCATTCACGTTGAGATGGTATATTATGTGAGAACAATGTAGCAAGATGTGCACGGTAAAAGTGTCCACAGCAAAAAAAACACTAACAAAAAAAAAAAAATACAATTCAAAATAATTCATTCAAATAAGCCATGGCAACCAAGAGATGACCAGTCACAACTGACAGCGCCCGTTCACGGACATGACGCATGGATCAGCACCATTCAACTCAACCATTTTGAAGGGAACTAAATGATCCGACACATGCGCCACCATCAGCGAGACAATAGAGTGAGCATGACATACTCCAAACCGCCAGGGCACATTCAAGTCAAAAAAAGACGTAGGTTTCCAGTGAATGATAGCTTTCTAGTACATAGTACTCACACAATATGCGCTATGCATTTATATAATACTAAAGAGATTGATTCTATACAATGCAAAGATAGTTGTACAATCTTCAGCAGCTCCAACAATACAATTTAATGCTATCAATTTATGCGCCCCTGTCCATGTGGAGCAGGACCAGCATTGAGCCAAGCTTTTTTATCATCGATATAATCGCTCAACTTGTAATATGCTTGCTTACATAGTGTGCGTTTAATGCATGTTTTAAATTTCGTCTCATTCAGTTCAAGAATACTTTGTGGAATTTTATTATAGCATCTCAAACAGTACCCCATGAAAGATGAGTCTACTTTAGCGAGTCTGAAACCTGGCTGAACTAGTTGGTCCCTATTTCTAGTACTGTAATTATGTCTGTCACCCCTTTTACCAAAAAGGTGCAGATTTTTTCTGACGTACATTATGTTTTCGTAGATGTATTGACAATGTACCGTCATGATGCCAATATCCTTAAACAGTTCCCTTAGAGAATCGCGCCTACGAAGATTATATATGGCTCTGATGGCTCTTTTCTGCAGAATAAATATAGACTCAATATCAGCAGCCCGTCCCCACAGCAAAATGCCATAAGACATTATACTATGAAAGTAACTAAAATAAACCAGTCTAGCGGTATCTACATCAGTATACTGACGGATTTTTCTAATGGCAAAGGCTGCTGAACTTAGCCGCCCCGCAAGAGATGTTAAATGAGAACCCCATTGTAGCCTTGAATCAAGCGTAATCCCCAGGAAAACCGTTTTATCTACGAATTCAAGTTTCTCTTTATTCAATATTATATCACAATCACTACTTTTAACATTCGGTAAAGCAAATCTTATGCATTTGGTTTTTTTTTCATTTAATACTAAATTGTTTGCTGTGAACCAATTTTGGACCTGAAGTAGGGCATTACTCACGTCATCTAGATTTTGGGCCCGCCTATTTATCTTAAAAATTAGGGAAGTGTCATCAGCAAATAACACCATATTTTGAGGTTGGTTTTTCAGTAAATAGGGTAGATCATTTATATATACTAGAAAGAGGAAAGGACCCAATATTGAGCCTTGTGGAACTCCCATTTTTACTTTTAACCCCTGTGAATTAACACCATTTATTTGAACATGTTGTTGTCTATCATTCAAATAAGATTTTACCAAACTAAGTGCAAGTTTACCCAGTCCGTAATGCTCAAGTTTCAAAAGTAATGTGTCGTGATTTACGCAATCAAACGCTTTGGAGAGGTCACAAAAAATTCCTATGGCATCTTGAGACTCTTCCCACGCAGTAAATATGTGCTTTTAATAAGGTTACACCGGCGTCAGTTGTACAACGTCCCTTGGTGAAGCCATACTGTTGATCATGTAAGATCCTGTTGGTGTTAAAATGATAGAGCATTTGATTAAGCATTACTTTTTCAAAAACCTTGCTAAAAACTGGTAACACGGATACAGGTCTATAATTATTAGTATCTTTACTGTCCCCGGATTTGAAAAGAGGTATGACTTTACTGTATTTCATTAAATCAGGGAAAACTCCTTGGTCTACACATAAATTAAAAATTAAAGCTAAGTAAGGGGCTATAGTCTCAAGTATGGATGTACAAACTTTGACAGACATTCCCCATAGATCTTCGGTTAGTTTGATCTTTATTTGCCGGAAAGTTTTAATAACAATCATAGGGTTAATGTGTTTAAATTTAAATTCAACCAGGCAGCCAGACACATTCGCCTTTAATAAACCAATTGAGAGTTCAGGTGAGGAAATAAGAGCCTCCGTTGTTTTTTGTGGTATATCGGTAAAGAATTTTACAAATTCTTGAGCTACTTCCTGATTAGAGCTTTTAGGACCACATGCTGTATCTAATGTGTAGCTAGTGTTACGTATTTTCTTCCTGTTAGTCTCATTATTTATAACTTTCCAAACTGTCTTTATTTTATTTTCTGCTGTTTTGATCTTGTTGCTAATGTGCAGTGCTTTAGCAACCTTGCATGTATTTCTAAAAATGTTTGAATACTTAGCAACATACTTGTTAAAAGTTTCAGTGTTTATAAAAGGCTTAAGGCCATAAAGCTCAAATAGTCTTTCCCTACTTTTTCTGATACCTCTAGTTGCCCAATCACTAAATATGAATTTAGGGCAAATACTTTTTGTCTTCTTTTCAAAAGTTTTATTGAATTCCGTGTAAACTATTGAAAAGAAACGATCATACAATTGATCTATATTAATATCATCAAGGCCCATAACGCTTAACTTGTTCTGTAGCAAAATATTATACCTATTTAATCTGCTAGAAGTTATAGGTCTAAATTTAATTTGAACTTTTTGCGATGGGGGTATATGTGTAGCCTGAAGGTTACAGTTTGTCCACTATGGTCAGAGGGTAGACAATTTACTATTGCTTTATCTAAGTAATCACAATCGCAGAAAATATTATCTATACAAGTAGCAGAAGATGGAGTGACTCTAGTAGGTTCTGTAAAAGTGTTGGTCAAGTCAAATGACTTAAAAAGATTTAATAAGCGACTGCTAATTGCACATTCTTCTAAAATATTGATATTAAAATCACCACAAATAATTGTAGATTTATTACTGACTGCAAGTTTTGCCATCACATCTTCCATTATTGATTCAAACAAAGAAAAGTTTTGATAGTTTGGGGGTCTGTACACACACACAATTACATGCTTATCTAGCTCAACACAGGACAGTTCAACGCAATGTTCAACCGAGAGACCTACTATGTCATTACGTTGCTTATATTTAAAACAATTTCTTATTAATATTAGGGAACCTCCACGAAGCATAGTTTTACGGTTAAAGCAGCTACCCACCATATAGTTCTCATAATTGATAAGCATTTGGTAATCCTTAAGCCAATGTTCAGTAAAACATATAATGTCAAACTTACTATTTTCTAAAAACAATTCAATTTCTAATAATTTGGAAGAAATGCCTTGGATGTTTTGGTGGAATAATTTCAAAGTGTTCTGCTGAGGCCCTTTTTTACTAACTAATTGAGTGCAAGAAGATACGTTGGTAGGATTAACAATATTGTTAATCGTACCTCCTGTTGTCTCATTTCCTAGTTTAAATTAATTTTTGGAGTGAGGCTGGAGACACCCGTACCATCCTCAGACAACAAGACCCTATCACTAATACTAATATACCCTAATTGAGAATTCTCCACGGTGACACATGGATCCTCCTCAGTACAATGTTTGTAAACATTTATAGCACTAGTGCTATATTCATTGAAAGTCACCTGTATATTAGTATTACTACTAATAGTCGCAGTGTTAATAATAGAACTAAACTTAGACATACTATTTATGTCTGTGTGAATATTATAAGCTAATAGCCGAGCTATTTTGTGTCTACATCTAATAGGTAGATACACCTTACCCCGTGTCGACTTCAGTTTACCAACAATAGTGTTGATATCCAGATATATAAGTCTGTCACTATAGTGACCTACTAAAAAATGTACATGGTTATTTAACATATGTATATAATTATTTTTTCTATTACCCAAATTTTCAAAAAATGGAAAGCCACACAATATTATTTTGTTACAATTTAACTTTAACAACTCTGAAACACAGTCAGTGATGTCTTCCTTTTTAATCTTAGAACTATTACCAACACATATAGTAATGGTGGTACTAGGATCACAAACGGTCTTTGTTACTGATGCCATAATCTGTTTGTAGGTTGATCCTGGCATGCAATAATTTTGGGTACAATAACTCAGGTTATTACTGATCAATTTCCCTAACCCTCTACCTATACTATCAGAGAACATAACTGAAAGATTAGAACCAAGACTATTAGGTGAGACCAAATTACCTAAGTCAGATATTGTATCTTGGGTGGAAATACAGTCCTGAGTACTCACAGCTAGGGACGGGTCCTCCGTTGCCTCAAGCTGGAGGGCATCATTGCTGGATTCCCTCTGACAAGTACACTGAGTGTTGCTGAGAGTCAGCGAGTCCACTTTGTCTACCAATGCATTTGTAGCAAGAATATGCTCTTTAATTTGATTTTCCGAGCATTCATATTTATTACATAAAGATTTTAGTGACTTATTAAGAGCCTGTATTTCTGATTGTAAGCGCTGAGTGTCAATTTCATAAATATTTATACTATCTTCCAATTTAATCTGATAGTTATTTAATTTATTAACTAGAGAAACACGTTCTTTCCTTAATTGAATATTTTTGGAAAGGTGTTTTTGTTGTTTCTTGTATTTATTACATTTTTTAATTATTCTATTTAATCGTGCATATTTTTTAATTTTATTTTTACTAATTTTGTGGCTGTAGTTATGCTTTAGTAAGGAGTCCTCTGTAAGGTCTATTGTTATAATGGAATGAGGGTTGCAATTTGTATTAACTAATTCATTATACAAATTTTCAGTTTCCATAGCCTGAGTATGATCCTTTTCCTTTTTCAAATTTAAAAGTTTGACATTTGCATGGACTAATTCATCCTCTAAGTCCCTAATTTTACATAAAGCCTCCTCATACAAGTTGCTACAAGAGTTGAACCCATCCGTGACCGCCCTTAGTTGATCCCGTTCATTGACAACATTCAAGAATTCCTGATGAAGGTCTACTAGCTCCCGTTTTAAGCTCGAGTTTTTGCTATTTACGTTAATGACCTCCTCCTCACTGTCCTCTCTCTCTTGCAACAGCTGCTGGCATTGGAGTTTAGAGTCCTTAAGTTCTTGGAGGGCCGTTCTCAATTTTAGCTCCATATCTTGAGCAGTAGCCTTACGGGTCATCACAGGCATGGTTTCCGGATTGGTTACTGAAAATTGTAAATAAAGAAACGGTGAAAACTAATAGGATAGACCAATGAAGAGAATTTAGAGATAAAAAAGGGGAAAAACAGGGAAAAAGTTTGTGTTACTCAAAGAAATGAGGTAGGCTGCTATAATAGCTTGACAATAATTAAATTAGCTTACTGAATAATTATTTTTATTGCTTCAATGAGAATTTTACTTTCTTAAGATTTTACTTTTTCATGTGGGTAGATTGCCTGGACTAAAAACTTATGATTATTACAATATTACTTCAAGACGTTAATGAAAAAACTATCACGAACTTAATATTTAACTAATATTGAAAAGATTGATAGCAAGTATAAATCGTTAGTTTTACTTTTTACGAAATGACAATTGTCAACAATGCAATCTAGAACCTTAGAAGGAAATTAGCAAAAAAACAAAAACTATACTAGAATTGGTGTGGTCGTGTTGTAAAGTTACGATTATGGGACGATTGTGTGCTATTCTAAATATAAAAGTAAACAAATACTCCCCGTATAAATCCGTAGTCCAAACATCAGCTGTTGGTTTTAGGTTACCGGTAACGTCGTTTCGTCGCCTTACAACCGAATCCTTTATTAATTAACAGGAAAATATGTTTCCTGGGTATTTACACATTTAAAATACGATATTACATATGATTACACCTTAATTTAACTTAATTACTATTTAATTTTAATTTAAAAATACGGAACAAAATTTTGACATGTCACTCGGGCAGTGTTGCCACTTTTTTTCACACACCCACGACTACGTACAACTATAGCGGGCGGGGCATAGGCGTGGGTAGTTTATTTGTATAGTATAGCGTTGACATATGTGAGCGTCTTAAATACGCAAACTCACCGCTGCACACGGAGAGGCTACGCACGATGCAAGTGTAAAGCCGCATAGCCACCGCTGCGCACGGAGAGGCTACGCACGTGTGTTAAGCTTCGTTTTGCAAGAAAATGTTTGTGATTGTGTCCACTGCAAACCACGGACACGCTATGCAATAATTATTTTGATGTCATTAGTAGGTATATGCGTGGCTTGCGCGAATAAAGCAAAACTCGAAAAAACTCTTGTCCTTTGTCCTCTAAATTACTAGGTCAGCCACTATCAATGTGCATTTAAATTATTAGGTCAGCCACTATCAATGTGCATTTAAATTACTAGGTCAGCCACTATCAATGTGCATTTAAATTACTAGGTCAGCCACTATCAATGTGCATTTAAATTAATAGGTCAGCCACCATCAATGTGCATTTAAAAAATACTATCGCAGCCACCAAATATTATCGATGTTAACTACTGTTAATACAGCACTGAGCACACATACAGGGTGTAAACAACCTCATCACGGAGCCGTCAACCAAGCATTCTGTATATCAAACTAATTAACTTTACGCAAATATTATTGCTGGGAAACGACTTTTTTTTGGGGTGAAAAATCATGATTTGTGGTAGAACTCAATGTAAAGCACTCAAAACATTGTGCTGATGGATGGATTGAATAGTACAAAGTCGTGGAGGTGTTTTAAGTTAAAATCTTACATTAAAAACTTGTATTAAAAAAAAAAAAAAAACTTGTCAAAAAAAGTTGGAAATTTGACCCCTAATATCTCCGTAACTAGAAGGTTCCCAGGTATGGTGTAGAACAAAAAAAAGATCACAATGTCGGGGAGAACAAGAGATTTTTAGCTTCGTTATGAGGTTTTTTACACCATTAGATAATATTCGGGGAGGGGGTGCGCCCGCGCCACACCGTATCCCCAGTTGCGCTTGGATCTCGCGCGTACCGTAGTTCATCATAGACTAAACTGATTAATAATGTGGTGTGGCACCGAGTTGCCATGTCTGGCATACAACTGTTAAACCCACGTTGTGGTATGTTTACATCGTGTACAATATTTGTAAACAATATTTTTGATTAATAAAAGAAAAGAACAAAAAAATATGACTCCACCATTGATATAAAATTAGAAATCCTTAGAATTAAGTGTTAATTTTAACTAAATAAAAGATCTACAATCTCGTGGATTATTACTTCTCTGACGACACGTAACGACTCATCCCCGCATGAATCGAATGGCGCTCTCTCATTGGTGTTAGAGGCCTGTGGAGCCCGTTTTGCTCTATCGTTGCAGTTGCTATTTTCATGTTAATAGAATATGATGTATTCTTCTGCCAGCTGCTTCGCCCGCGTGAAGTTTGATGATTGTTCCATGGGATCTTACTCCGGGATAAAAAGTAACCTATGTTTTAGTCTGTTGTGTAATGAAAGATAAGTCTGGTTGACAACTGTTTTAATCATAATTAAACATAGACAATCTACAACACCTTCCCCATAAATAAGATAAAATAATAATAAAAGAAACAACTTTAAATACAAAATCAAAATTAAATCAAAGCATTTATTTCAAGTAGGCCAGTTACAGGCACTTTTGAATTGTCGAAACAAATATGAAAATTAAATGTAGCTACAGTCCCAGTCACAAGACATAAAAACTGTGAAAGTACTGTAGTTGCCCATTCCCTAGCGTAGATCTCTATAGAGAAGAACGGGCAAGAAACTCCATGGACACTCTTTTAAATCAGAATATTTTTACAAAATCTTGGTTACATCATTCATGTTGAGATGGTACATTATGTGAGAACAATGTAGCAAGATGTGCACGTTAAAGGTGTCCATAGTAAAAACAAAACAAAAACAATTCAAAAATAAAATTATTAAATTCAAATAAGCCGTGGCAACCAAGAGCTAACCAGTCCCAACTGACAGCGCTCGTTCACGAACATGACGCAGGTATCAGCACCAGTCAACTCAACCATTTTGAAGGGAACTAAGTGATCACACAACGACACACGCGTCACCATCAGCGAAACATTTGAGTGAGCATGACATATCTCCTAACCGCCACGGCACATTCAAGTCAAGGAAAAACATAGGTAGGTTTCCAGCGACTGATAGCATTCTAGTACATAGCACTCACACAATATGCGATATGCGGCTATATAATAATAAAGATATTGAATTTATACAATACAAAGATAGTTGTACAATCTTCAGCAGCTCCAACAATACAATTAGTGCTATCCATTAATGCACCCCTGTCCTTGTGGAGCAGGACCGGCATTGAGCCAAGCATTTTTATCAGCGATATAATCGTCCAATTTGTAATATGCTTGCTTACAAAGTGTGCGTTTAATACATGTTTTAAATTTCGTCTCATTCAGTTCAAGAATGCTTTGTGGAATTTTATTATAGCATCTCAAACAGTACCCCATAAAAGATGAGTCTACTTTAGCGAGTCTGAAACCTGGCTGAACTAATTGGTCCCTACTTCTAGTAATGTAATTGTGTCTGTCACCTCTTTTACCAAAAAGATGTAGATTTTTTCTTACGTACATTATGTTTTCGTAGATGTATTGACAATGTACAGTCATGATGTTTATTTCCTTAAACAGTTCCCTCAGAGAATCGCGCCTACGAAGATTGTATATGGCTCTGATGGCTCTTTTTTGCAGAATAAATATAGACTCAGTGTCAGCAGCCCGTCCCCATAACAAAATGCCATAAGACATTATACTATGAAAGTAATTAAAATAGACCAATCTAGCAGTATCTACATCAGTAAATTGACGGATTTTTCTAATAGCATATGCTGCCGAACTTAGCCGCCCCGCCAGAGATGTTAAATGAGAACCCCATTGTAGCCTTGAATCAAGCGTAATCCCCAGGAAAACCGTTTTATCTACGAATTCAAGTTTCTCTTTATTCAGTACTATATCACAATCGCTACTTTTAACATTCGGTAAAGCAAATCTTATCCATTTCGTTTTTTTTTCATTTAGTATTAAATTATTTGCTGTGAACCAATTATGGACTTGAAGTAGGGCATTATTCACGTCATGTAAATTTTGGGCCCGTCTATTGATCTTAAAAATTAGGGAAGTGTCATCGGCAAATAACGAGGTTGGTTTTTCAGTAAATAGGGTAGATCATTTATATATACTAAAAAGAGGAAAGGACCCAATATTGAGCCTTGCGGAACCCCCATTTTTACTTTTAAACCCTGTGAATTAACACCATTTATTTGAACATATTGTTGTCTATCACTCAAATAAGATTTTAACAAACTAAGTGCAAGTTTACCTAGTCCGTAATGCTCAAGTTTCAAAAGCAATGTGTCGTGATTTACACAATCAAATGCTTTGGAGAGATCGCAAAATATTTCTACAGCGTCTTGGGACTCTTCCCACGCCGTAAATATTTTTATTTCTTTATTAAGGTTACACCGGCGTCAGTTGTACAACGTCCCTTGGTGAACCATACTGTTGATCGTGTAAGATTCTGTTGGTGTTAAAGTGATTGAGCATTTGATTAAGCATTATCTTTTCGAACACCTTGCTAAAAACTGGCAACACGGATACAGGCCTATAATTATTTGTATCTTTACTATCACCGGATTTGAAAAGAGGTATGGCTTTACTGTATTTCATTAAATCAGGGAAAACTTCTTGGTCTACGCACAAATTAAAAATTAAAGCTAAGTATGGAGCTATAGTCTCAAGTTTGGATGTACAAACTTTGATAGACATTCCCCATAGATCTTCGGTCAGTTTGATTTTTATTTGCCGGAAAGCTTTAATAACTATCATCGGGTTTATGTGTTTAAATTTAAATTCAGCCTGGCATCCAGACACATTCGCCTTTAGTAAACCAATTGAGACTTCAGGAGAGGAATTTAGAGCCTTCGTAGTTTTTAACGGTATATCGGTAAAGAAATTTACAAATTCTTGAGCTACTTCCTGATTAGAGCTTTTAGGACCACATGCTGTATCTAATGTGTAGCTAGTATTACGTGTTTTCTTCCTGTTAGTCTTGCTATTTATGACTTTCCAAACTGTCTTTATTTTATTTTCTGCTGCATGCTACATTCATTCCAGTTAAATAACTACATTATAAATAAGTAAGTATACAAATTGCTAAGTCTTACTTCGGGTATGAGGTGGCGAGTAAGATGACGATACATTTATTTTAGTGCTTGGCACATAGTAATCATCCCCCGAAAAATACTCATCATCTCTATCAGACAACGACTTTCACGATTTTTCACTACACTCAAAGTACTTACGGGATAATATCCGTGGTTTTCTTTATTGATGAGCTTCCGATATTTCGAGGTTGTTGCAAGCATCATGATTGCGGTAATACTGAAGAGGTATGCGGGTGAGGCGAAAATTATTCCCCCAAACCAAATAAAAATCCAATCCAATTAAAAAATCAAATTAAACCAAATTCCAATTATCATCATCATTATTATCGTTGTTTATTCATTATTTGTTATTTTTTCAATTATTTAATTGTAGTTTTGGTGTTAATTATTTATTTGTTTTTTATTTATTTTTTTATTTTTATTATTATTTTCCCGCGATCATGATGCTTGCAACAGCGTCGAAATATCGGGAGCTCATCAATAAAGAAAACCACGGATATTATCACGTAAGTACTTTGAGTGTAACATATTATTATCTGTAGGATCCTTTACAGATCTTATCAAATGTCGACGATTACGACGATAAATACCTTTTTTGTTTTTAACAACATAAGAACGTGGAGTCGACGCTTTTCCTATAATTTTGCCACGACTTCTTTTATTTTTTTTCCTAACATTATAACTTTGTCGCCCACGTTCAACTCAGGTATTTAGTTTGCAATGCTGATCATACAAACTTTTAATTTTTATTTTTTTTGTTTGTTTTAATAAATCTAGAAGGCGTCGCGGCAGACCTCGTAGAAGATGGCGGGACGAGCTGGATAAAACCAACCACCAGTGGTCCACATTAGCCCTGGATAGAGAAAACTGGAAGTCATGGGGGGAGGCCTTTGCCCAGCAGTGGGATGACGCAGGCTAACAGTATCAGTATCAGTATCAGTAATAAATCTGAATGGACTGGTAGTCTAAAATTTAAACGCCGGCCCATCATTAACTGTGCGGGAGAATTCAAATCTTCCCACGGTGTATTCCTGTAACTTAGCAGATTTAAATAAAAATCGGTTTTACTGTCTACTGATTTTTTCAATATATTTTTAATGGTTTGAACTGCCCTTTCGCTCTTACCATTAGATTGTGCATAATACGGAGAAGAAGTAACATGCTGAAAACCCCATTCTAAAGCAAATTTTATAAAATTACGACAAGAAAATTGTGGTCCATTGTCGCTGATGACCGTATCCGGTATAAAAAGATCCGGTAAAGTTTTCTTTCATAATACCTATTACTGAGTTTGACAAAGTGTCCATCAAATAATTATGCAATCTCAATAAAACCAGAATAATAATCAATTAATATTAAATAAGTTTTCTTTCCATACTCAAATATACCTGTTCCAATTTTATTCCATGGCAATTCTGGTATAGCTATTCAATACACGGTTTGTGTGCTGTTTCCTGACATATTTTACATCTTCTCACATAATGCTCAATATCTCTTGTTATATATACCTGCCCAAAACAAAACTTCACGAGCACGTCTCTTACAACGATCAATCCCTAAATGCCCTTTTATTAAGCTTTAACATGTCGCAGTGCATAGAATGTGGTATCAAAACCTGTTTGTCTTTAAATCCATCTACACAGTAGGTACAGTTCATCTCTTATAGACCAATAGTATCTTTAATCATTGTATATGTTAAACTTATTAGGCCACCCTTGATTAATATATTGTAGCAACAATTTTAAACACTCATCCTTACTAGTTTCCCGCTTGACGAGAGTAAACTTATTCTGCGACATGGCTATGTTATCGACTACCATTTTAATTTGACATAATATAGCCCTGCTAATTTTATCGTCATACAAATCCGTAAGGGGTGCCCGCGACAATGTATCGGGTATGTACATATACTTCCCAGGCTTATAAGTGACCACCAACTCATAAGCTTGAACCTTCAACATCATCCGCTGCAAGCGAGCTGGGATGCTTTTCAGTGGTTTATGGCCAGATTCGACGACCACACTACTTTTTCCATAAATGTACTGATTAAACTTTTCACAAGCGAATACTATTGCCAACATTTCCTTTTCTATTTGTGCGTATCTTTGTTGTGTGTCAGTGAGCGTGCGTGACGCATACTCTATCAATATCGGTGTTTCTGTAAACAAAGTTAGCTTGAAATATCATAACCGCGTCACTTGATGATTCATAGAAAAATCAAAGAAAGCTTTTCTGTGACGATTTGTTTCTAACCGTCTGTAATCTAAATGTCAAGCAGACAGATATAGCAAACTTCGATCCGTTACCTGTAAGTTAGTAACTTATTGATAATAATCGTTAGTAAATTAGATAGTGATTATACATCACCACTGTTGCGTTTTACTTGACGCTCTTTTTTTAAATAATCACAAAATTGACATTATTAATACAATTAAATCAATAATTTCTTGGCTAAATAGTCTGGTAAATTAATGATTGTGGTTGGAAAAGTTGAAAGCAGAAAATGTGACTTATGAACTTTGTTTGGACTAGTTAGAAGATAAACATATTAAAAGTCATGACCCCTCCGAGGTGAGCCCGAGGGGGGGGGGGGGGCAAAGAAGGTCCCGTTTTTGTGGTTTTTTGCTTATATCTCAAAAACGATGCGTCGTATAAAATTTTGTTGTACTACATAATAAAACCTCATCACCTATCGTTCAATTCAGGACATAGGTCGCAAGCGGGATAAACATTGACAAACATTGACGAACCCAGGACATGCTGAGTAGTCTCCACCACTAGACCAACGAGGCATATTCATATTGTTAACAATACATGTCATGGTAATAGGTTTATCCCCAATAAAATGGAACCTAACATAGCTATCTGTCGAAATGTGGGTATACTGTACACATCTGCATATCCCCTTAGAGCATACAGGCGTGATTATATGTTATGATGTTGTGAAAACAACAAACATTCAAGCGATGAGAGATTTTTACTTTAAACACCTCCAAGACCCCCGTACTATTCAATCCATCCATCAGCACAATGTTTTGAGTGCGTTACATTGAGTTCTACCACAAAACATGATTTTTCACCCCAAAAAAAAAAGTCGTTTCCCAGCAATAATTTTTGCGTAAAGTTACTTAGTTTGATGTACAAAATGCTTGGTTGACGGTTTCGTGATGAGGTCTTTTACAACCTGTATAGATATGTCGGCGCCTCTGAGAGGCGTCGTCTATGGTTAATATTAGAAACTACACCGGCGAGAGAGTTGCTGACTGGTATTCTCTCTGGCGGAACGTCATGGTGTTTCGGGTAGCCAGATCATTAGCCAGATTGACATGGGTTGTCAAGAATGGCGGTCGCGGGACAAGCATTGACGGATCGCCGACGTCTGTTTTCTAACTCATAATCTAACTAAATCTTCCTTAGTGTTATATCAACGCTATATTTTAATGTTGAATTACGTTATCAGTGCTGAATTGAAGGTATCTGTAACATGATTTTGTTACTGAATGATTATTATAGGTAACAAATTCCAATCAAAAGAAAGTTTGTTTAATCCGAACATCAATCGTTATTATCTCACATAATCATGGATGATTCTGATAAGGGTGGGCAAGAGCCCTCATAATATGAGGGCTCTTGCACTTGACACGTGTTTCGGGTTTTGCATACCTATATATTATATAGGTATGCAAAACCCGAAACACGTGTCTAGTATTTTTGTGTAAAGAATCTATGTACAAAATTTCAAACTGCAGGTATCATGAAAAATCCGAAAAATCACAAAGTTACAAGCAAGTTTCGTTACCTGGTTGTCCGTAACATGGTATAAAAATTATTGGAATCTATATCTGTGGAATCGATTCAGTTGCTTCTGTTGCTTATTTTGAACAAACTATATTCAGGTTTCACAAATACTAAAAATAATGTTGTATAATGTTAACCCATGAATTAATCTAGCAGTAACATTAAACAAAACTATGATAGCTATTCAAGATTTACGAACACCTTCCATAACTTAAAAAAAAATAATTCAGTATCCATAACTGATCAGTAGGCTAAGTGACTCTCAAAATATAGATTCTTGGTTACCTATCATAAATAGCAATTCTAGATTTTACTGCACATGACTCACTCTTTTTCTTCTTAGCGTGTCGATGGCAATGTGAATTAAATCCGCCTAAAATTTGGCGATGAGCTTATGGCTAATCCTTTCATCTCGATGGCAACCCAAAGTCTATTAATAAAACTTTTTGCGTGGTCTCGATTGACATCGTAGGAGAATTGTATGGATCGGAATGTTGGGCTGTGAAGAAGATGGATGAAAAAAGATTGCATGTAGCGGAGATGAGAATGTTGAGGTGGATGTGTGGTGTGACAAGAATGGATAAAATAAGGAATGAGTAGGTATATTAGAGGAAGTTTGAAAGTTGCGCCGGTTACAGAAAAGTTGAAAGGGAATCGACTGTCTTGGTATGGGCATTTGATGAGGAGGGAAGAATCGCATGTGACTAAAAGAGTGATGAATATAAATGTGGATGGATGGAGAGGGACAGGAAGACCAAGGAAACGATGGCCGATATTTTTTTTAAGTTTGCTTAGTGTTATTAAAAACTAAGTTTAGCCTACCATAATACTGCTTCAGTTCCTTTGAACGTAAGGAAGAGCCCAGAATATTATCGCGATGTAAGTACCAACCCATGTAATACTAGATCAAGAGAGGCTTAAGGTTAGATAAAACACGAATTGGATGTTAGTTATTCAAGACCAACATTTTGAGTATTCAAAAGTAGTGCAGCTCTACATGTTACAAGTAGGTGCATATTATATTATGCATTGCAAACATTATGGAACCAACCTGAGTCTACAGGAAATATGTATTGAATTAAATTGAGTACTTAGACATTTTAATTTTTTCGGTTCCGTGTGTGCACAGGTGCAAGCTGAAAGCTAAACTAATATTAGAATCATATAAAAAGCTGCGCTCTCTGACCGAAGTTACAACTTGCAAGTGCTTCGACGAAGATTGTAATAAATAATTCTCTTCCAAAATGAAGACAGCTCTGGTATTAGCCGTCGTGATCGTAAGTACATGTTGTTTTTTGTTAATTTATTATTGTGAGGTTCGTTGCTTACTTCCTCTTACCATTGAGCTACTAAGCGCAACATTCACAGATCACATTCCGACTTCATTTTGCTAAGTAAAGGATGGGCTCGTATACGAACATGAACGTTAATCATAGATACAGTGTTGACGGTCACATTCGTATGCGACATTTGCTTATGTACCGACACGAGTATGAACATCAACCACACTAATAAAGTGCATAGCTTACTTAGCAAAGTCAGGTCAAAGTACGACCTGTGTGTCTCCAGCTCGCAGTGCAATGCAATCTGCAAAATCATGTTAATATTCTTTACCGCAGGTTGAAAACTTACAAAAATATAATTAAGGTAAATTGTTAACTCCCTTCAAGTGTAATTTAGATAGTACGGTTAAAAAAATTGCAGGTGTTCAAATGAGATAATTAATCAACTACATACTATGATACTCAAAGTGAAACCAATTTAATTGTACTTGCTCGAAATAAAATATGTGGAAAGTGATTTTCTAATGCTTCTTTTCCCTGTTGAAATAGAAAAAGAACTGAAACGATATGTGATACGATTATTTTATTAGCAGTGAATTCCATTGTTACAGGCGACCTTAGGCTTCGCTCAGGCGTCACCGAAACCGTTACTCGCAGGACTCGTCTCAGGTATGTCTTTTCAGCTAATTAGATAATTAAAAACACAAACCATTTTCTATAAATGGGCGCAGAAGCGCCATACGTGAAATGACCCAATGATCTAAATTAGGATGGATACACAATACATTACTTGGTCCACTGCAGTGCAGTTTCACTCAGTACGGTTTTTGACATTGTACAGGTCCATTGTATTGTTAGATTGTCTATACGAAGCTTTCTCAATGAAAATTCTGGTACAGCCGTCATTTAGCAAAATGGCCTTATGACGTTAGCATCTCTAGTAGGAAAGCTCAAGTTTATCTAGTGCAACGCTTCTTAAGATAGGTAACATTTTCTACAGATGCTATGTGTATTTGTGTATGTGCCATGTTCTGCGTAACGTGGACCTACGGCCTAAGCGCAGTTGTTGGGGTCGGCACATTTAATACGGCAGTGAGTATTTGTTGAAATACAAAGCCGGCCATTATCGCTTCACATCTGCAGACGAGTCACGTCAAACGGTTGATTTTATCGTCCGGCTGTGCCAATGAGTGCTAACCCGAACAAAAGGATAGCAATAGCAGCGATACAACGGAGACAGATCAGTAGGATTTCCAGTATTTGTCAGAAAGTAAAGTGTTACGCCTCACTGCTCGTGTTGACTGCCTCGAATGCTGTGGGTTTGATTCCCATTCCGTGCAAATTTTTATTGGGATTTTCCATCTTGAATGTCCCAGGCACGGAGTCTCGACTTGTGGTAGGTGCATCTCTACAGGGATGACAGATTCCTGTGGTATTTGTGCAGAATAAACAAGTTCCTTTCTTTATCACGAATATTGCTTCATGCGCGGCCGGACAGAACGAAGTTCACTCATTCATTTAATTTGGGCATTTCCAATCTCCAGCCATTCATCAATTATTGACTGTTTCGTTGGATTATTTCACCTATTTATACAAATCTTATTTTATTTCTTAATTTATTTTTTGTTCTTTGTTAGGTGTATTGAAAACAGTTCAAGACACAGTTGAAAATTTAACGAAAACTCTGAACAAATTAATCGCCCATTTGGTAGAAACCATTGACACATTATTAGGCAATGTGGATAATATCCTGGAGGAATTAGGCGGCCAAACTAAAGAGGTCAACAAAGAAATTCTCAAGAAATTGAAAGAGCTCGTGGAGGAATTAATAGAAAAGCTGAAAAATGCCATAGACAGTGCTGACATGGACATTAAGGGCTTTGTAGTTGAACTTATACAGAAACTGAAAGATTTTGTGAATTCTAAAGGTTATGAATTAAGTGAAGAATGTTACAAGGCAATGGAAGTCCCTATAACAGATTGGATTGAATCTGCTATGTCTGAGAATGCAACGGAATAAAAAGCAACAAGCTAGAGATCCCGATGACATACAGATAGAATATTCCACAAACGATTTAAAAATAACGGCAAACTATGGCTTTTTATATTAATATTTAGAGTTTCCTTCTTTTATTCATAGACATGTACCTATATGCGTAGTGCAGTTTCGATATATTACTCCAAGATGATTGCTTAGAACCGTTTTCATAAGGTTCCTGTAAGTCAGTCTTAGAACAATCCAAAAACACATCCATCACCATCTTTATGAACGGGCGCGGCTAAGAGTAAACAGCTCTGTGGGGAATATGTTTGATCCCACCAAGGTGCAGCAACGGTCACATGCGGATCATCAACTCTATGTACTTAGTCCTAACACTAAGAGTAGTTTCATGGCCGTCCTTAGCGGCTAGTGGAACAGCTAGTGGTCACTCCAACGAGCATGGCAGCAGACTTGATACGCATCGCAGTCCCGCCAATCACCGACAATTAGTATCGTGTCATATTGGACGGTACAGCTGCCAGAATACTTCATGGAAAAAAAACATGTCAAGTGTTTGACACCGCGAGATAAGAAAATATACCTAAAGTCAGGCATCCAGTCTTCTTACATCGTAAGATAGAAACGGGACGCTTGACGGTTTCTTCATCTCAAACTTAGAGGTATGTACACAAGTTTAGTTAATGAAAATAAATGTCTCGGCCTACAATTAACGTCATTGCTTATGATTACATTATTAATTTTGTGTATAATCGTCCGAGGGTCTTATTCAACAAACCTTGAAACACTTAGAACATCTTACAGCTTTTTCAAGGATGCGACGATATACTGAGAGTCTAACACCAGATTGGTTCTAATAAGCTAGTCCTGCCATCGGACCTCTGCCTGATAAAAGTTCAGGTACCCAGTACCATTATTTCGACACAGATGATCTAACCTAGCAAATATTTTTCACAGGCACGTAGAAACCAGTCGCAGGAGACCTGGACCTTAAGATGATAATGATGGAAATCGGCTCATCCAAAGGAAAGTGCTACTGCTCATGCAACCTCAACAATCTGCTTGTTTTCATGGTGTTAGACTCTTTCAATCTTCCCGGAACCTATGCCGTTGTGTAGGAACGTCAATGTTGCCTTTACCATTTGTGTAGTTAAATTGTTTCTAGTAACTCGCCTTGGAAATACTTTTGAGCAGTGACTGCGCTAAAATTTTATAAAAATATGTACCTACTTAGATTCAAAATTTTATAAAAATATAAATCTTGCATTGTTATAGTTTTTTTTAATAACCTTTTATGCCCCACTAAATCAAAGTATTGTAGTTGGCGGTTAGGAAATATTATGTTTACTTTATTGATATAATAAAGTACAAAAAACAACCATTACACTTATTTATTTATTGAGTAAATCAACAACCATTGTGTGACGTCTACTCGTCACAAAAGTACAGATGGTTTAGATGGTTAAACAATCAATACTTTGGTGGAAATAGCAAACGGGTCCACGTCCGCTGCTCGTGACAGCTGTCTAGTACTGTAGTGACACATCTACCTGCGCGGACCTGCCTCCGTGTCTATGCTCTTTAATCATCACACCTCTTCCTTTTTTACAAAATATAGGTAAATATTTCAGATTTTTATACATACCTACATATTTAAACGAAAACTCAGCATTTTAATTTATACGAAACGCAATTAGGATTAGACTCATTAATGTGTGTAACGTGCTTTTAGAATACCAGCGCTGTGACGTTTTTTAATGTTACAGCACCATGCTGAGTGGTTGGGTTATTTTGGGGCGAGGGACAACAATTTGTTTTTGTTAGTACCAACTGACAACTAGATACGTCAGTTTACTACTTATAGAAATTTGAATTTGATTTAAAATTTCTGTTTCTTTGGCTAACCAAGTAATACTAGTCGATCATTCGACTTACTACTTGTGACACCTTTTCCACTTTCGCCAATTAAATTCAATTTTGTTTTGTTAGTAACAACTTCAGTATGCAGTTTACTACTTTGGCGTTTTTAGTACCAGTCTATAATAGAATGAGTCTTTAGGGGTGATTTCACATCGATCAATGCAGTGTTTACGTACTCCATTAGTAAAATCAATATCGAACATGAATACAATGACAAATTTTAATTACCACTTGCCTAGAGTAACAAGCTTGTATGAAAAATAACTCAGATCATAATCAAACAAAGCATAGGTACTTAATACTTTGTTAACGTTGCAGTAATTACATAAAGTCGGATACAAACACAACGAGCTATTCTGTAATAAAACCACTGTAACTCCAATCAACTCTTGAGTATATTGATGACGACCCGAATGGCGCAGCGGTAGCGAGGCTGCCTTGCGTTCTTAGGGTCCCGGGTTCGAATCCCGGTCGGAGCAAATGTTTGTGAGATGAACATGGACATGTGTTTCCGAGTCATGGATGTTTATATGTATAATAAGTATGTATTTACAAACAAAAAGTATCTATGTAGTATATCAACTATCCGGTGCCCACGACACAAGCCTCGTTGCTTAATGTGGCACTAGATGGCGCGGTGTGTAATGTCCAGCGATATTTATTTATTCAAAATCAAAAATCAAAAGTTGCAGGCACTTTTGAATTGTCGAAACAAAGATGAAAATTAAATGTAGCTACAGTCCCAGTCACAAGACATAAAAACTGTGAAAGTACTGTAGTTGCCCATTCCCTAGCGTAGATCTCTATGGAGAAGAACGGGCAAGAAACTCCATGGACACTCTTTTAAATCATAAAATTGTTACAAAATCTTGGTTACATCATTCGTGTTGAGATGGTATATTATGTGAGAACAATGTAGCAAGATGTGCACGTTAAAAGTGTCCATAGTAAAAACAAAAAAAATACAATTAAAAAATAAACATTAAAATAAGCCACGGCAACTAAGAGATGACCAGTCACAACTGACAGCGCCCGTTCACGAACGTGACGCATGGATCAGCACCATTTAACTCAACCATTTTGTAGGGAACCAAATGATCAGACACACGCGCCACCATCAGCGAGACATTAGAGTGAGCATGACATACTCTCAACTGCCTGGGCACATTCAAGTCAAGAAAAGACGTAGGATTCCAGTGAATGATAGCTTTACATAGTACTCACACAATATGGGCTATGCGATTATATACTAGAGATTGAATCTATACAATGCAAAGATAGTTGTACAATCTTCAGCAGCTCCAACAATTATATGTAATGCTATCTAATTTATGCGCCCCTGTCCATGTGGAGCAGGACCAGCATTGAGCCACGCATTTTTATCAGCGATATAATCGCCCAACTTGTAATAAGCTTGCTTACATAGTGTGCGTTTGATGCATGTTTTAAATTTCGTCTCATTCAGTTCAAGAATACTTTGTGGAATTTTATTATAGCATCTCAAACAGTACCCCATGAAAGATGAGTCTACTTTAGCGAGTCTGAAGCCTGGCTGAACTAGTTGGTCCCTATTTCTAGTACTGTAATTATGTCTGTCACCTCTTTTACCAAAAAGATGCAGATTTTTTCTGACGTACATTATGTTTTCGTAGATATACTGACAATGTACCGTCATGATGCCAATATCTTTAAACAGTTCCCTTAGAGAATCGCGCCTACGAAGATTATATACGGCTCTGATGGCTCTTTTTTGCAGAATAAATATAGACTCAATATCTGCAGCCCGTCCCCATAGCAAAATGCCATAAGACATTATACTATGAAAGTAACTAAAATAGACCAGTCTAGCGGTATCTACATCAGTAAATTAACGGATTTTTCTAATAGCGTATGCTGCTGAACTTAGCCGCCCCGCAAGGGATGTTAAATGTGAACCCCATTGTAGCCTTGAATCAAGCGTAATCCCCAGGAAAACCGTTTTATCTACGAATTCAAGTTTATCTTTATTCAATATTATTTCACAATCACTACGCTTAACATTGGATAAAGATAAAAATAAAGATAAAGATACTTTATTTGTCAAAAACATGCGTTTACATACAAATCGAGCATGCAAGATCTTAGTAAAATAGGGTAGGTCCGTACATGTTTTACCTGGTGAGGTGTAGAAATTTGTTTTTTTTTTTAACAATCATGCGGATTCCAATATTTGTAGTTTAGGCATTTCTCTGGTACACTCATAATAACTAATAATTTTCTTTGAATTATATAATAAAAAATATAAACAAAAAATACACATTGTCCCATTTTCATAAACGTAAAACTGAAATAATGATGTGCAAAGGTAAAATATGTCAAAAGTACAAAATAATAATATCAGATGGTAATCTATGTCAAAAAGTAAAAATGTAGGTAGGTATCATAGGTAAAATATGTCAATAGATAAACTATGTCAAAAGGTATCCGATAAGAAGTCATTTATATTATAGTAACTTTTGTCTGTTAATAATAATAATAATAATCACGGTTATGAGACTGTACATCCCGCGGAAGTGCGGAGGTCGAGGCTTTTTAAACGCGAAGACCCTCCACAACCGCGAGGTGTGCAGTCTCAGAGAATATTTTTTAAAAGCCGAGGTGGGTATGCACCGAGATAGGGTCGCAGTGGACAAGGGACTCACCCCGCTGTCCATGGCTAAAGAGAACTGGCACAGACCTGAGGTACTTACCACCGATGACCACAAGGAAGTATGGCAAGGCAAAGAGCTTCACGGGCGCTTCTACCGGGCTCTCCATAGGCCCGATGTAGATTTTATAGCGTCCGTGTCCTGGTTACGTTTCGGCGACCTCTTTGGGGAAACTGAAGGTTTTGTCTGTTGATATGAACTCCTTGCTTATTTAGAAGATTTTATGATAGGTTGTCATAGTCTGTTTGTCACTATTCTGTTATTTTTCTCATGCTGTATTTTAATGTTGAATAAAGCCAATTTTCCATTTGGTTTTGTCTTTAGCATGTATCAATTTATTCAACATTAATTTTGTGTTCTACGTGTCTAATATGTCTACTACTGAAAAAGAAAAATCTTCATCAATGTCGCGGTACCTACGGCCCGAACGTTTTGACGTAGAACCTTCCATGGCTGGCTCGGACTTGAAGTGGGCTCACTGGAAGTATTCGTTCGAGAACTTCATCGCGCTAGAAGCTTCCTCGGCAGACGATTCCCTTAAGTATAAATTTCTTGTCAACCATATATCACCATCGATATTTAACTATATCCGCGCCTGTGCTACGTACGATGATGCAATCACTCTGAACACCGCCTACGAAAAGAGGCAAAATATTATTCTTGCTCGCCACCGCTTGAATACCAGAAAACAACATTCTGGCGAATCGTTGGCGGAGTACTCTATAGATCTTAATATAATCGCTCGTGACTGCCTCTTTAAGAATGTGACTGCCAATGAACACCAAAATGAAACTGTGCGCGATGTATTTATTGCCGGAATATTGTCAAACAAAATTAAAGAAAGACTTTTAGAGAAATCCACTATGACTCTCGATGAAACCTTGGACTTGGCTATAGCTTTAGAAACTGCTGAAAATACCTCTCAACTATTAACAGCGCCTTGTCCTTCTATATCATTTGCTCCGGCAGTCAATACAGTCACTGAAACTCAAGAAACGTCAATGCGGCAAAATCTAGCAGCCTCCAACACTCAAAACAATTTTCAACATAGCCGCCCTATACTAAATAGTCGTCGATGCTTTTTCTGTGGCGGTAATATCCATCAAAGACTCAAATGTCCTGCTAGAAACGCTGACTGTCAGCTTTGCTAAAAAAAAGGACATTTCGCTAACGTATGTCGCAGCATCGGAGCTAGCGTAGTAGCATTGCCAACGCGCCGCAAATGCTATTAGTACGAACGACGATAACCCTCAATCTGAAGCTCTTGACTCTCATCTGTCAACTATATCTGCTGCTGCTCCAACTAGCCTGCAAAAAGCGACTATCAATATCACTTTAAATAATTTACGTGTGGATGCTCTACTCGATACCGGAAGCTCTCTCAGCTTTATCGATAAGAATCCTGCTCAAAGTATGAAACTAAGACGCAAGCCCTGCAAACAAGCAATAACTCTAGCATCACTAAGCAACATTTCATATGTAGAAGGGCTATGTTTCGCTAACATTCAAATTGGTGAGCACGAATATCAACGTCGACCTCTATTCATTATTGCCAATCTGTGTGCTGATGTAATTATCGGGCATGATATACTGAAAACACACTCGTCGGTGGAACTCCAGTTCGGGGGAGATAAACAACCCCTGAAAATTTGCAATGTAATGGAGGCATCTGTCCCGGCAGCATCAGTTTTTACTAACCTTGCGCCAAATACTAAGCCTATAGCTATCCGCTCGAGAAGGCATTCTCAAGAAGACCGAGAATTCATATCTAACGAGATAAAAAAATTACTTAAAGATAAAGTCATTGAACCCAGTGTTTCACCTTGGCGAGCTCAAGTACTCGTAGCTGGAGGGGGTCATCATCGAAAGCGTCTTGTAATCGATTATTCACAAACAATAAACAGATTCACAGAGCTAGACGCATATCCCCTTCCGAGCATTGACTCTATCATAACGCAAGTCGCTAAATATAACGTCTTCAGCTAAATTGACCTCAAAAGCGCCTATCATCAAGTGCCCATTCTCTCCAGAGAAAAAAGATACACTGCATTTGAAGCATGCGGTAATCTCTATCAATTCACTCGAATACCGTTTGGGGTCATGAATGGTGTAGCGGCGTTTCAGCGAACTCTGCAATATATTATTGATTCTGAAAATCTAAAAGGCACATATGCTTATCTTGATGATGTAACTGTTTGTGGAAAAGATAAGGAAGATCACGATAGAAACCTTCATAAATTCATGGAAGCCGCTAAGAAATATAAACTCACTTTGAATACTAGCAAATGCTCTTTTGAAACAGACTCGATCAATCTTCTTGGTTACACCATTCATCGTAACATCATCAAACCTGACAAATCTCGTTTGGAACCACTAATGAATCTTCCAATTCCAAACGATACTGCTACTTTGAAAAGATCACTTGGACTATTTGCCCACTACTCAAAGTGGGTCTACAACTTTTCTTCTAAAATAAGACCACTGATTGAAGCTAATCTACCGCTAACTGAAGACGCTATCAATTCATTCAATAATCTTAAAACTGATATTTGCGAGGCTACCTTGGCTGGAATAGACGATAACGAGACATTTTCCGTTGAAACCGATGCTTCCGACTTCGCACTCGCAGCGACATTGTCACAGAAAGGACGTCCTGTAGCGTTCTTATCGCGATCTCTTAACGATACTGAAAAGCGACAACCCACAATTGAAAAGGAGGCAAGTGCAATTGTCGAAGCTTTACGCAAATGGAGACATTTCTTAATCGGAAGACACTTTAAACTAATTACTGACCAACAGTCAGTTGCGTTTATGTTCAACCAAACGCATTCAAATAAAATTAAAAATGAAAAAATAGAAAGATGGCGTCTAGAATTGTCATGTTTTAGATACGATATTGTTTATCGACCTGGTAAACAAAACTTAGTCACTGACGCACTCTCGCGAGTATGTATGCACATAGACACTGCGTCCTCGAACTCCAGACTCGTCGAGCTCCATCGTTCTCTTTGCCACCCAGGTATCACTCGTATGGTTCACTGGGTCAGATCGAAAAATTTGCCATACTCGATTGAAGAAGTAAAGAAAATTACTGCAGCATGCCCAATCTGTGCCGAAATTAAACCACGTTATGTTGGTCATCAAGGACACCTCATAAAAGCAACTGCTCCGTTCGAAAGATTGAACTTAGATTTCAAGGGGCCAATCCCTTCTAATACTCAAAACCGATACATCCTCACGATTATCGATGAATATAGCAGGTTTCCCTTTGCTTATGCCTGTAAAGATATGACCTCCGAAACAGTAATTAGATGTCTGAAAGACCTATTCTCCACGTTTGGCACTCCAGCTTACATTCATTCGGACAGAGGGACCTCATTCTTATCTGATGAATTAAGACAATTCTTAACTTCACTAGGTACATCTTGTAGTCACACAATGCCCTACAATCCTCGAGGAAATGGCTTGGTAGAGCGCTTAAATGGTACACTGTGGCGCACAATCCAATTACATCTCAGATCCAATAACGAGGATATCGCGAACTGGGAGAAAGCTATACTACCGGCGCTACACTCCATTAGATCTCTTTTGTGTACAGGAACCAATGCGACCCCGCATGAGCGTATGTTTAACCATCCTCGCCGCTCGATAAATGGCCAATCTTTACCATCATGGCTTCATTCGCCTGGACCTGTTTACATGAAGAAAAACGTAAGGACCTCTAAATACGACCCAACTGTAGAAGAAGTTCAGCTACTACAGAGCAATCCCGAGTACTCTTTTGTTCGTTTACCAGATGGTCGTGAAACGACGGTCTCTAACAGGTCTCTAGCACCACTGCCAAGGACCTTTTTTTTTTTTTTTTTCGGATGGGAAATCATCAAATAACCCCTCCCGCTCTGGGCGGAGCAGGAGGGAGTGTCAGACTTTTACTGACTAAAACCCATCCATGTTCCTTCATCGCCCTTTGTGTTCCGGGGCCGCGGTATCTCTTTCGAACTGTCCCGCAACCCCGGCAGGGACTGCCAAGGACCTTAAACGATGATTCATCGGATGAAGAGGAGCCTGACCAGCCTATTACGGATACAGACCCACCTGATAACCCAGAAGCGAGTGGCTCTCAAGTGCGCCACTCTACACGCGAACGTAGACCTCCAGGCTACCTCCAGGATTACGTTCCTTCTTAGGGGGGTGAATGATATGAACTCCTTGCTTATTTAGAAGATTTTATGATAGGTTGTCATAGTCTGTTTGTCACTATTCTGTTATTTTTCTCATGCTGTATTTTAATGTTGAATAAAGCCATCATCATCATTATTATTATGTATTATCATGTCCATGCATTTATTATGTATGGACGAAGTTATGTTGACGAACAACTACCGGAAATATATTATGAAGGACGGGACGGTTGACGTGTGTCGGGCATGCCACCTTCCGGGTGAGTCCATCAGACATATTATTTCTGGTTGTTCTCGTCTGGCTAACGGCGAGTACTTGCACAGGCATAACCAAGTAGCCAGGATTATACACCAGCAACTTGCCTTGAAATATAAACTTGTGGAATCTGAGGTACCGTACTACAAGTATGTGCCCGACCCAGTTCTCGATAATGACCATGTCACGCTGTACTGGGATCGGTTCATCATTACTGACAGGACTATTGTCGCCAATAAGCCTGACATAGTGATGATGGACCGATCAGCGCGCCGCGTAATGATAATCGATGTTACCATTCCGCATGACGAGAACCTCGTGAAAGCTGAGAAAGAAAAACAAATAAAATATCTCGACTTGGCACACGAGGTTCGCGGCATGTGGAATATGAACTCGGTTATCATTGTGCCGATTGTCGTGACGGCCAATGGCCTTATAGCCAAGAGCTTCGATGACCATCTATCGAAGCTCTCTTTAGGCGGTTGGATCAAGGGCCTGATTCAGAAGGCAGTACTCCTCGATACGGCTCGCATTGTGAGGAGGTTCCTGTCTCTGCAGCCCTAACCACCGGTGGCTTGGACCCTGCTCCCGACACCGGCGGACTACTATTTTTTTATATTTTAAGTGTTTTTTTTTGTATCGTTTTATTTTAAGAAAAACTTAAAAATGTAATTAGATAAGGATGTAAATCAATAAACGGAATAATAATAATATATTTATTTAATTTGACAACATTGGTCCACTGGTTAGTACACAAACAAACTTATCAACTAAGGGTTAGTATTTATTAACTAAGTACATAATTATTTCTGTTATTTTTCATCCCTGCCTCACGAGCAACCGGACAAAGTGTCTCACTATCGGTGCATCGTGCTGTTCAGCTAGGGTTTTCAAAATACTGTTGTGGCTAGCCCTCATTCTGCCTATTAAGGATGCGGTCTGTGTGAGACTGCACCAACAGACTCACGATGTCTGCGATTACGCGGAGCCCTAATCAAAATAATATTTGTCCAATCGACAAGGAGAACAACTATTAGATACACTTACCATCACGCTGGTACTGGTGATGTGACGTAGTCCCTGGTCACGTCGTATCTGGGTGGGGTGTAAGTGTAAATGTGTTTTGTGTTGTGTATGTGAAGTTATGTAGATTCGACGGTAACCAAAGGACGCCCCACAGCGCGTACCATCGACTCCCTGGTCAAACCTTCAGATCACACACGTGGCACTTTTCTTCAATGTCCAACTGAATTTTATCCCGGTTTGCTAACCCAATCGGGGATTTTCAATAGTCCAGCACTGAATTTAGGAAGTTACCGGCGTCCAAATGACACAAAGGCCGGCTACATAACCAACAAATTACTCGCGGTCACGACCCAAGGTGGCGAGATTTCTCAATTTTCACTCAATTATCAACAAAATATCAAACACCGATCAAGATTGTATCGAATTAACATTAACTCAAAGTTTCAATCAATAATTACACGACAGCAGCGTGCACCAAAAAAAACAAGACACGCAAGCGACCATTTTTCAACCCAGATCGCACTGACCAGCAACGTCATCTGTCAAACGTCAAAAAGGTGCGTTCAGAAACTTGGTGGATGAAACATCTCCCCCCCCCCCAGGACGGGCCGTCCCGTCCGCTAATCAATTGGCAGTCTTGACAAGGTTGCGACCGCTCTCTTCATAACCGATCCATTCACTAAAACCTCAGCAAAACGAGGTACCCCGTCGGTGCCAGCCACCAAATTGAGAATGCGCCCCCGGCGCCAATACAGAGGCTTAAGGTTGGCATCCTTAATAAGGACGAGGTCTCCTATCTTGGGCGGATGAGTTTTATCAGTCCACTTGACGCGCTGCTGGAGGATGTGCAGATACTCTAAGCTCCAACGCTTCCAAAAGCTCTGAGTGAGCTGTTGCACCAACTGAAACCACGATAGCCGATTTTGGCTCACATCAACAAAAGGGTACTCAGGCAGAGCGACAAGTGGCTGTCCAATCAAGAAATGGCCCGGGGTTAGAGCCTCCAAATCGTTCGGGTCCGAAGAGGGCGGCACAATGGACGCGAATTTAGTACCGCTTCAATGCGACAAAATACCGTAGCTAATTCCTCAAAGGTGAGAACGGTGTCTCCCAACAATCTCCGCCAGAGTCCTTTTGCTGCTTTCACCGCGGCCTCAAAAATACCCCCCCAATGGGGGCAGGCTGGCGGGTCAAACAACCAAGTGACCCCTCGACGGGCCAATTTGTTACCAATGTCAACCTGGCTCTCATTAAGAAAGTCATACAATTCTTTCAAATAGTTACTTGTACCCTTGTAGTTGGTACCGCAATCAGACCTGATCAGAGAAGGTAACCCACGGTGAGACGTAAATCTATCCAAAGTTGCCACAAAGACCTCCGTCGAGAGGGAGGATACCAGCTCCAAGTGCACTGCCTTAGTTGACAGGCAGACAAATACGCACAAATAAGCCTTGACAATTTTACTATTGCGAAGGGTAGACGTCTTTATCGAAAAGGGAGCAGCAAAGTCCGTTCCTACGCCTGCAAAGGGCCTCGCCTCATTGACACGATCAGCAGGCAAGTCTCCCATCTGGGGCTGCATCGTTGGGGCCTTAGTCCGATAGCACGGTATGCAACGGAAGACGATGCTACGAATGGTACGACGAGCCGACAAAATCCAAAACTCTCGCTGCAGAATGGCCAACAGCGCATTGCAACCGGCGTGCGAGTTCTTAATGTGACGATCAGTCACCAACAATTTAATCAAATGGCCCGCCTTGGCAACAAAAGGGGGTGACGGACCCCATAAGGAAGGCTAGAGTGCCTCAACCGTCCTCCAACACGCAAAAGACCCGTTTCATCCAAAAAGGGGTTCAACTTACTAACGGCTCCCGACAACTTAACTCTACCGGACTTCAAGGTCTCGATCTCCTTCTCAAAGTGTACGGCCTGCACAGAGCGAACCCAAAGGAGGAGTGACTCCTGTCGCTCTTGAGGAGAGAGAACCGGTGACAGGCGCTTGTCCCCTGGATTCCTAGCATTGTGACCAAAACGCCTGATCCACGAGGTAACGTTCAACAATTTGTAGAGGGAGCTGTATCGATTCAACAAAATATCAGGATCAAACGGAGGGTCCTTCGTCCCAACAGCGAGCACCTTAAGCCCGGGCAAAGGATCCGACATCAAAACTGGCGTTCGAGGCCAATCATCCTCGGGGCGAGTCAGCCAATCCGGTCCCCACCAAAGGGGGTGCACAATCAGGCGGGGGGCCATGCACCCACGTGAGGCTACGTCGCCGGGGTTCAAGTCTTCAGGCACGTGCCTCCAAATCAAAGGCGTTTCGGAATTTTGTATCTGTGACACTCGGTTCGCCACAAAGACCTCCAAGGAGTGGACGGACGTCTTCAACCAGCACAAAACAATTTGACTGTCCGTCCAGGCGTAAGAATTCCGAATGTTCACAGATCCACCTAAAGTTTGAGCAACGTGATTCAAGAGACGCACAAGCCGCCCCTGACAACTCTAGCTTAGGAATGGTCAATGCCGTCCGGAGGGGGGCCACCTTGCTCTTGGCCATGATCAGTGACAACTTCACCTGGCCTGTCGCGCTGACGGTGCGCAGATAAACAACAGCTGCATAACCGTGCGAAGATGCGTCACAAAACCCATGAAGGGTAGCATTATATTTCCCAGGGGGGAGGATAGCGCGTGGTAACGCGACCTCGTTGACCGCAGGAAGTGCGGATACAAATTGGAGCCAATCTTCCAAAAGGGTTTCCCGAAGTGGCTCATCCCAACCAAGTTCTGCGGTCCAAAGGCGCTGGAGAAAACATTTCGCCCAAAACAATACCGGGCATATCCAACCATTCGGGTCAAAGGTTCTCGCGACAGTAGACAATACCAGTCGTTTAGTCCAAGTGTGTGGTGACTCCAAATCGACATCATACGTAAAGGTGTCTTGGACTGGTCGGTACTGAACGCCGAGAACGGCCAACATAGCAGGGTTGTCAGCATTTTCAAACAAATGAGGATCCTGCTTATGATCCTCTTCCACATCTTCCAACAGTGCTGGCGAGTTGGACACCCACTTACGCAACTCAAGATGGCGGACGCCCGAGGGAACTTCAAGCGTTCTCGGTCCGCGAGCTCCCAAAGCGAACGAATAGCAACAAAAGGGCTCGATCGAAGGCCGTACGTATTCGTGTTGAGCTCATAAACAACCATGGGGTCCCGGGGATTCTCTCGCCACAGGATCAACTGATAACGTCTGTCATCCCGGTGAATAACCGTTTGCCGGAACATCATTTTGATGTCAGCCACAAAGACTACTTGATGACGACGAAAAGACGTGATGACATCACAAAGGTCCCTCAACAATTTGGGGCCGGAGTGCAAGCAATCATTCAAAGAGACACCAGAGGAAGTCCGCGCAGACCCATCAAACACTGTGCGCAGCTTACCGGTGGATGCCTTGAGGACCGCGTGATGCGGCAGAAAGTAATGCTCAACTGAGCGCCAATCCAAATTTGACACCGACATGTGTCCCAAGTCTGCGTACTCACGCATGAAATCTAAATATTTCTTTCGCAGCACCGGATCCCTGGCCATACGGCGCTCCATCGCCAACAATCTCTTCTCGGCCTTAGGTCTGGACTCGCCGAGAGGTGGTCGAACTGCAACAAAAGGCAACCGTGTTACGAGCCGACCGGAACGGAGTCGACCTGTGTTGTTCTGATAGAACAACTCGCACTCCTCATGTTCCGGGTTCAAGCGGGCCACTTGCGGTGGCTCCTCAACCTCCCAAAACCTCTGAACAGCGTCAGAGAGAGCGGAGCCACACGCCAACGCAAAATCAGGCTCAGGTGGAGGGGCAGCCTTCAACACTGGGCCCATCACCGCAAAGCCAAAGATGGTCGAGACAGCCACCAAACCGTTCGGCTGCAAGACTTTCATATTACCCAACAATATTCTCCCTAGTACATCGGAACCCAATATCAAATGAGCTGTATTAGGGGAATCAAACCGGCGGTCAGCCAAATCCAGGCCTGACGTCAACCGGACAATATAAGGCGACAGCTGACGTTGGGGATGACAGCCCAAAATACTCGTCAGAACAATAGCCGAAGGAAAAAACTTAGGGTCCAAACAACTCACAGGAGTGAGCCCAAATAAGGTTGGTCCCTCAACAGTCGGGATAGGTGTTTCGCCTATTCCATTAATCGTGCCTGAAAAGGCACGGACATCCAGGCTCACCCGACCCGCTAACCAAGACGACAAAAGGCAACCCTGGGCGGGAGCCAGGAGTGTCCAAAATGGCACGGACCACAACAGAGTCCCCCGTGGGTCCCCAGACCCTGACCGATGCCGTTGGCAACAAAACCGTGTCGATCTGGGGAGGTACGTTAGCGGGACAGGCGCCAATTTCCTAGCAATGCCTGGGCGGCGACCGATCGCCGTATCCAGGCTGGGGTCTATCCCGATGAGGATAGTAGTCAAACTCTTCATCCGCGCGATGTCCCGAGCCGCGCGCCATCGCTGGAGGGGCATATCCCACTTGGCGCCTGAGTGGCGGGGGGCGCGTCTCCAAACGGGGACATTCCGCCAACGGAGGGGAGGGAAGGCGGTGCTGGTCTGGCCAACGTCGCCTACCAGCAGCTGCATACTCGCCTTCACGAGGGGAGGTCAATCGGCGGTCGCGCGGCTCCCGATCAACTGGCGCGGGGGGTGGAGTACGGTGGTCAAAGTTGCAGGCCCCTCCTCGATTCTGATCCGGCGAGCGAGAAGCCCGGTGCTCATCTCCATCATACCCCCCCCTGCGCGAACCCCCATCAGAGGCTGGTCTGTCAGAGCGGTTCGCGTTGGCGCACAAAACTTCAAGATGTGAGCCCCTACAAATTGAACAAGGGCGGGGGTTGGGGCAATCCCGATGAAAATGATTCCCCAAACAAGAAAAGCACAGGCGGCGTGCATTGGCAACTCGGCGGCGGGCACTCACGTGCAACTCCAAGAAGGCCGCGCAAGTGACTACGGCATGTCCCGTGGCCTTACAATAGCCGCAAGCAAGATTACTCTGGGTGCCACCAAAACGGGGGGCAGGGCGGCTATCACCAGGCCCGACAGTCCTAGTCCGTCCCTGGGCCCTCGGCCGAGAGGGCGGTTGGCTTGACCCCGTGGCACCACGAGCGTTGTCGAGGAAACGACACTCATCCTCCAAAAATTTGACGAGGTCTTCAAAAGGGGGAAGATGGGTGGCACTATCCCCACCATACTTCTGCTCAAAACGGGACCTCAAATCTGACGGAAGCCGCTGCAACACTATGTGCACCAAAAGATAGGACCAATAGTCCACCGGCAACTCCAATCGTTTTAAGGCGTTGGTTGCTGCCAGCAATGGATTCAACAGGTCAGCACGCAACGCTGACATTCTGGTGATGGCCGGCAACCCCAAGATCTGGTCAATATGGACATCAGCCAGGCAACGTTTGTTCTGGTATCGTCGGGATAGAAGTTCCAGAGCGGTGGGATAGGCCGAGTCGGTCACCGGCAAGTGCTGCACCAAGGCTCGAGCCTCACCTCCTAGGGCTGACAACAAATAAGCCAACTTCTGGGCCGGTCGGAGGTCAGAGCGCGAATCAACCAAACTGTCAAACAGGTTCCTGAAGCTTAACCAATGGTCCAAGTGACCGTCAAAATGTGGCAGCTCCAGGGTAGGCAGTCTACCCAAAAGTCCAGGGCCTGCAACAACAGAGGTCTCTGTTTTGACCTGGGCAGGGTCCCGACTCTTCAAAATTTGACGGGCGCGCATACTTATTATGTCACCCAGGTTCAACATCTGGTCATAATCCGCAACAACCTTATCACGGGCTGCTTGACCCAATGTTTCCAGGTCCTAGTCCAAAATCAATTAATTGAAGCGAGCAAACAAAGTGTCAACCGCACTCAATCTCGCATTCAACTGCTCATACCGGGCAAGCGTGGCCTCTTCCAGGTCTAGACGCTCAGCGGTTGCAGCAGCAGAGGCAAACCATCTTAGCTGTGAGGTCAATCCACCAATGGCTTGGTTTACAGCTTTCAATGAAGCCATTGGGACAAATATCAAATAAACAAATTAAATTCAATTAAATAATCAACAGGAATAATTTTCCCGGACCCAACTACAATTTAAACCAAATAATAAACTCAGTTTGAATTATTACAAGTTCAAATCCGACCCTGTACAAGCAATACCTTGTTTATACAATAACAAATTGAAGTACAAGCCACAAGGGACACCACATATCATAATATATTATGTCAAACAATCTATGTTTAATTTGAGTCAGGCTGACAGGCAACAAATCAGACTTCTCAATACTTTTAATTCGACAATAAGTGGTGAATTTAACAATTAAACCACGCTCTGCTACCAGTTGTGTGAGACTGCACCAACAGACTCACGATGTCCGCGATTACGCGGAGCCCTAATCAAAATAATATTTGTCCAATCGACAAGGAGAACAACTATTAGATACACTTACCATCACGTTGGTACTGGTGATGTGACGTAGTCCCTGGTCACGTCGTATCTGGGTGGGGTGTAAGTGTAAATGTGTTTTGTGTTGTGTATGTGAAGTTATGTAGATTCGACGGTAACCAAAGGACGCCCCACAGCGCGTACCGTCGACTCCCTGGTCAAACCTTCAGATCACACACGTGGCACTTTTCTTCAATGTCCAACTGAATTTTATCCCGGTTTGCTAACCCAATCGGGGATTTTCAATAGTCCAGCACTGAATTTAGGAAGTTACCGGCGTCCAAATGACACAAAGGCCGGCTACATAACCAACAAATTACTCGCGGTCACGACCCAAGGTGGCGAGATTTCTCAATTTTCACTCAATTATCAACAAAATATCAAACACCGATCAAGATTGCATCGGATTAACATTAACTCAAAGTTTCAATCAATAATTACACGACAGCAGCGTGCACCAAAAAAAACAAGACACGCAAGCGACCATTTTTCAACCCAGATCGCACTGACCACCCACGTCATCTGTCAAACGTCAAAAAGGTGCGTTCAGAAACTTGGTGGATGAAACACGGTCTTTTTCCTCATAATGGCATAAAAGTCATCAGTTCGTGCTGCAGCAAACATGCTTGACGCGCTGCAGAACCTGGGCAACCTCAACAGCACCCTAAAGCCATTATTATATTGCACACGCAGAGCATCTAGAGCCCTCCGCGTAAAGCTGACCCACAAACTGCTCGTGTAGAACCCTTGACAATAAGCTTTAAACAGAGTTATTTTGACTTCGTTGCTACAACGAGCGAATCTGTGAGCCAGCATGTTGCATCTGGCTGCTAGTGCCCTGCGCTCGCGATCCATATCTACCTGATCTTTGAGGTCCTCGGTGACATAATGTCCTAAGTATTTAAATTGGGCGACCCTTTTAAGGGTTCGTCCATTGAGGGATATTATGGGCTCGTAATTTAAATGTTTCCCGGAAGCAGCAAAGATCAGGTACTCACTTTTCGCAACATTATATACCAGACCGTGGGCTGCTGCATACCTCTCACAGATGCTCAGCATGTCCCTGATTGAGCCAGCCGTTGAACCCAGCAGCACCATGTCATCAGCGTAGCTTAAATTATTGACGCTAACACCACCTATTTTGCATCCAACTGGTCTGCTGCTGAGTTCAACGATCAACTCATTTACATACAGGTTGAAGAGCTTAGGTGAGGTTAACCCCCCCTGCCTCACCCCACACTCCAACCTGTACGCTTCAGATAGAACGTCTCCCCAACGAACTTGGTTTAACTGGTTAGAGTACTGGAACAAACCCGTCAACTCCGGTGGTACACCCGCTCCCCTGAGCTTATCCCAAAGGACATCATATGACACAAGGTCAAATGCCCTTGAGAGATCAAGGAAGCAGGCATACACCGGAGTACTTCTATCCTTATAGTATTGGACGGTCTGCTTTAGACAGAGGATCGCTCTCTCAGTGGAAAGTTCAGGGCGAAACCCAAACTGTGCGTCATGTATAGTTATCCATTTGTCAAGTTCCTTGTCCAGCATACCGTCCAACACCTTAGCAATTACAGTGGCCAAGGATATCGGTCTGTAATTCGCCTCGTCAGATACATCCCCAGTCTTATTTTTCACGATTGGCACCACTATTGTTTTCAACATATCGGGTGGAAGGTATGAGTGGCTAACGCAAAGCGTGAAAAACAGCGCCAGCACTCTAGGCAAATGTACCCCCGCACACCTGAGGTGCTCAATGCTGAGACCGTCGTGACCCGGAGACTTTCCCTTAGCCATTATTTTAATTACTTCAGCTACATTCTTGGCAGAGAAACGGATCGGCTCATAATCACGACTAGTCTCATCATCAATCACCCCCTGGGTCGGCCCAAGTGGTGATGATACCATAAATCGTTCTTTGAACATGCGGGCTATCTCCTCCGGCGAACTACATTCCCCCACACTCACAGGGCGGCCCGGCCCAACCGAATAATAAATTCCGAATCATTTTTTTAAATAAATTTGTAGTCAGAGATTTGTAAGCCTGAGGTATTTTGTTGTAAATCTTAGGGGCCATACAAAAAAAGCTTTTTGACATTAAAGCGGTTTTTGCTGAGTGTAAGCAAAGTTGGCTATTGTCGCGTCTGTTGCGTGGAAACGCGTCTGATAGTCGAGGAAATAGTTGTGGGTTACTTTTTACAAAAGATGCTACTTCAAAAATGTATAAAGACGGTAAGGTTAATAATTTGTATTTAGTGAAGAACGGTTTGCAGCTTTCTGTCGATTTTAAGTTAAACATAGCTCGTATACATCGCTTTTGCGCTTTGAACGCAATTTCTTTATTTGTTGAGTTTCCCCAATAGAGATCCCAGTACGCCGCCTTGCGGGACTCCGTATCCTGGCGTTCGTTTATCCGATACAAAGATTTCCTCTTTCTTTGTCTTAATATTAATTTTGGCTATTTCCGTGTACTGTTTTCTGTCAGTTAGGTAAGACTGTATAAGACTGAATATATTTCCCCTAATACCACATGCCTCTAGCTTCTTTAAAAGAACCTTATGGTCTACGTTATCAAACGCTTGCATCATATTGCAATAAATAGCGCACACCGGAATTCTCTTATCCATACTACCTATTACTTTTTGCAAGAAGTCATAATTGGCCACATTGGTTATCCGGTTTTTTCTAAATCCTTTCTGCTCATCTACTAATATGTGTTTCTTTTCAAAATACGAATACAGTTCTTTATAAATATATTTTCAAAAATTTTAGATATGATCGGAATGAGGGCAATTGGTCTGTAGTTAGCCATCTGTTCATTATCGTTCTTTTTAAATAATGGTTTTACTATAGAGACTTTAAGGGAATCTGGATATACACCCGCACAGATACTTAGATTTATAAGATAGCTTAGGTGGGTACAGATAACGTCAGATACATATTTGATTACCTTTGTAGAAATTCCGTCATATCCTGTGCTGTTTGTTGACTTTAGTGACTTTATGTTTTTTATGTCTCCAGGTATGCTGGGGGAAACATAAATTGAATCTTGACACGGTATAATCTTTGATGTCGCATTAATTCCTGAGTCTTGATTGGGTTGAATTTTGTCTACGAAAAAAAAATATTAAATGCATTAGCTGTTACTTGGGGGTCTTTTATTATTTTATTATCTACGTTAATCTGATCGACTGATTCTTTAGGGAAACACGATTGGGTAAAGCAAATCTTATACATTTAGTTTTTTTTTTTCATTTTATACCAAATTGTTTGCTGTGAACCAATTATGGACCTGAAGTAGGGCATTATTCAGGTCATCTAGATTTTGGGCCCGTCTATTTATCTTAAAAATTAGGGAAGTGTCATCAGCAAACAACACCATATTTTGAGGTTGGTTTTTCAATAAACAGGGTAGATCATTTATATACACGAGAAAGAGGAAAGGTCCCAATATTGAGCCTTGCGGAACCCCCATTTTTACTTTTAAACCCTTTGAATTAACACCATTTATTTGAACAACTTGTTGTCTATCACTCAAATATGATTTTACCAAACTAAGTGCAAGTTGACCTAGTCCGTAATGCTCAAGTTTCAAAAGTAATGTGTCGTGATTTACGCAATAAAATGCTTTGGAAAGGTCACAAAATATTCCTATGGCGTCTTGAGACTCTTCCCACGCAGTAAATATGTGCTTTAATAAGGTAACACCGGCGTCAGTCGTACAACGTCCCTTGGTAAAACCATACTGTTGATCGTGTAAAATTTTGTTGGTGTTAAAATGATTGAGCATTTGATTATGCATTACTTTTTCAAACACCTTGGTAAAAACTGGCAACACGGATACAGGCCTATAATTATATTAGTATCTTTACTGTCCCCGGATTTGAAAAGAGGTATCACTTTACTGTATTTCATTAGATCAGGGTAAACTCCTTGGTCTACACACAAATTAAAAATTAAAGCTAAGTATGGGGCTATAGTCTCAAGTATGGATGTACACACTTTGATAGACATTCCCCATAGATCTTCGGTTAGTTTGATTTTTATTTGCCGGAAAGCTTTAATAACTATCATTGGGTTTATGTGTTTAAATTTAAATTCAGCCGTGCAGCCAGATACATTTGCCTTTAATAATCCAATTGAGACTTCAGGTGAGGAAATAAGAGCCTCCGTAGTTTTTAATGGTATATCGGTAAAGAAATTAACAAATTCTTGAGCTACTTCCAGATTAGAGCTTTTAGGACCACATGCTGAATCTAACGTGTATCTAGTGTTACGTATTTTCTTCCTGTTAGTTTCATTATTTATGACTTTCCAAACTGTCTTTATTTTGTTTTCTGCTGTTTTGATCTTGCTGCTAATGTGCAGGGCTTTAGCAACCTTGCATGTATTTCTAAAGATTTTTGAATACTTAGCAACATACTTGTTAAAAGTTTCAGTGTTTATAAAAGGCTTAAGGCCATATAGCTCACTCCGCTGCAGCGACAAATTGTCGCTCAGCGGACAGACTTCCGGCGGGATCTCATGGCGACATGGAGAGAGCGACTGTCGCAACCCCGTGCAGGGCACGCCACGATAGTGGCGATAAGTCCCCTCTTTGAGGAGTGGCTTGAGAGACGCCACGGCGTCCTCACCTTCCGCCTGACGCAGGTCCTCACCGGACACGGAGTGTTCGGGAGGTTCCTGCACCGAATCGGGCGGGAGGAAACGCCCGGGTGCTTCCATTGTGAGGATCGACCGGAGGACACGGTGGAACACACGGTGGAGGTGTGCCCCGCGTGGGCGGAGCACCGCCGTGTCCTCGAAGCGGCGATCGGCGGCGGCGATCTCTCGCGTCCGGCCCTGGTGCAAGCCATGGTCCGAAGCGAGACGGAATGGGACGCCGTCACCTCCTTCTGCGAAGCAGTAATGCTAGAGAAGGAGGTGGCGGAACGTGAGAGGGAGAGAACCTCTCAACGTCCCGGCCGCCGCGGGAGACGCCCCGGGCGTCGGGGGCCACCACCACGTGGCCCCCGGCCACCGTAGGCGCGGGCCTGTGGACGGTGAGCTATGGGCTAGCTCGCCGTCCGTCCGTCTCATGACGACAGGCCGTGTCGACTGCGCGTTCGTGTTCCACGCGCGCCTCAAAGAGAGTCAGCAAAAAGGAAGGGGTCCGCAAGGACCGATGCCTGCCGGGGTTGCGGGACTATTCGAAAGAGATACCGTGGCCCCGGAACACAAAGGGCGATGAAGGAACATGGATGGGTTTTAGTCAGTAAAAGTCTGACACTCCCTCCTGCTCCGCCCAGAGCGGGAGGGGTTATTTGATGATTTCCCATCCGAAAAAAAAAAAAAAAAAAAAAAAACAAAAAAGGCCATATAGCTCAAATAGTCTTTCCCTACTTTTTCTGATACCTCTAGTTGCCCAATCGCTAAATATAAATTTTGGGCAAATACTTGTTGTCTTCTGTACAACAACAGCCGCCAGCTGTAATAACAGCCGCTCGGGTCGATCGTTAGGTTAAGCCGTGCTTGCCTAGGTTGGTCTGTGGATGGGTGACCACCCATTACATACCGAGTTTCCTCCGTGCCTCGGAAAGCACGTTAAGCCGTTGGTCCCGGCTGTCATTTGTAGATCTTTGCCAGTCGTTAGGTAGTCAGAGGCCCAAAAAGTCTGACAACCAGTCTTACCAAGGGGTATCGTATTACCCGGTACTATCTGGGTTGTGGAGGTCAGATAGGCAGTCGCTCCATGTAAAATACTGGTATAAAGCTGCATCCGGTAAAACTGGAAGCCGACCCCAAAAAAGTTGGGGAAAGGCTAGGCAGATGATGACTTGTTGTCTTCTGTTCAAAAGTTTTGTTGAATTCCGTGTGAACTATTGAAACGAAACGATCATACAATTGATTTACATTAATATCGTCATGGCTCATCTCTCATCTCATCTCATCTCGGCTCGTCATGTTGAAATAGGATTAGACTACTTTATTCGAAACTTAACGGGAGTACTCCTATCGATAAATGAGTTAACATTTGTGTTTCAGGTTTTTTCAGAATTCAACCCCTAAAGGGGGAAATGGGGTAACTTAATGTGCAGACCTGAAATACTACCATTCCCTGTTGGGGTGCGATGGGGTTGAAATGTCTAAAAATCAATATGGGTGTCAATACCGAGATTATCAGGGGTGCTGATTACAAAAATGGCATTTATTTTGAGATCCAGATGATAATGATTGTGGTGTTATAGGTCTAAATTTAACCTGGACTTTTTGCAATGCTGTATTACACCTAAAAGTTACAGTTTGTCCGCTATGGTCAGACGGCAGACAATTTAATATAGCTTTATCTAAGTAATCACAATCGCAGAAAACATTATCTATACAAGTAGCAGAAGATGGAGTGACTCTAGTAGGTTCTATAAAAGTGTTGGTCAAGTCAAATGACTTAAAAAGATTTAATAACCGACTGCTATTTGATCTTTCTTCTAAAATATTGATATTGAAATCACCACAAATAATTGTAGATTTATTACTGGTTGTAAGCTTTGCCAGGACATCTTTCATGATTGATTTATCTAAATATATAAAAGAAGAAACTGGCTGACTGACTGACTAACTGACTGACTCATCTATCAACGCACAGCCCAAACCACTGGGACTACAGATTCCAAATTTGGCAAGTAGGTTCCTTAATGTGGTCTAGGGGTGCACTAAGAAAGGATTTTTCAAAATTCATCCCCTAAGGGTGTTAAAGGGGGCTCGAAAGTTTGTATGGGGAAATAGGATTAGACTACTTTATTCGAAACTTAACGGGAGTACTCCTATCGATAAATGAGTTAACATTCGTGTTTCAGGTTTTTTCAGAATTCAACCCCTAAAGGGGGAAATGGGGTAACTTAATGTGCAGACCTGAAATACTACCATTCCCTGTTGGGGTGCGATGGGGTTGAAATGTCTAAAAATCAATATGGGTGTCGATACCGAGATTATCAGGGGTGCTGATTACAAAAATGGCATTTATTTTGAGATCCAGGTGATAATGATTGTGATTACGATGATAATGATTGTGATAATGATGACGATGATAATGATGATGATGATTTTCATTACGATGATAGTTATTGTGATAACGATGATGATGACTGTGATAATGATGATTGTGATAACGATGAGAATGATTGTGATTACGATGATAACGATGATGGTGATTGTGATAGTGATTGTGATTGTAATGGTGATTGTGACAGTGATGGTGATTGTGATAGTGACGGTGATTGTGATGGTGATAACGATGGTTGTGACAACGAGGATGGAGATTGTGATGATGATGATTGTGATTAAGATGATAGTGATTGTGATTACGATGATAATGATTGTGATAACGATGATGGTGATTGTGATAGTGATTTTGATGGTGATTGTGAAGGTGAAGGTGATTGTGATGGTGATGGTGATTGTGAAAGTGGCGGTGATTGTGATTGTGACAGTGATTGTGACGGTGATGGTGATTGTGATAGTGATTTTGATGGTGATTGTGAAGGTGATTGTGATGGTGATGGTGATTGTGAAAGTGGCGGTGATTGTGATGGTGATTGTGATTGTGACAGTGATTGTGACGGTGATGGTGATTGTGATAGTGATTGTGATGGTGATTGATATGGTGATTGTGATTATGATAGTGTTGGTGATTATGATGTTGATGGTGATTGGGATAGTGATGGCGATTATGATCATGATGATTGTGATTAAGATGATAGTGATTGTGATTACGGTGATAATGATTGTGATTACGATTATTATGATTGTGATGACGAGGATGGTGATTGTGATAGTGATTTTGATGGTGATGGTGATTGTGAGAGTGGCGGTGATAGTGATGGTGATAGCAATGGTAATTGTGATGGTGATTGTGATAATGACTGTGATTACGATGATAATGATTGTGATAACGATGATGGTGATTGTGATAGTTATTTTGATGGTAATTATGATGGTGATGGTGATGGTGACTGTGATAGTGATTGTGATAGTTATGGTGATTGTGATAGCGATAATGATGGGGATTGTGATGGTGATTGTGATTGTGATAGTGATATTGATGGTGATTGTGATGGTGATGGTGATTGTGAAAATGATTGTGGTAATTATGGTGGTTATGATAGTGATGGTGATTGGTGTTAATGTTGGTCACTGTGATAGAGATGGTGATTGTGATAATTATGATTGTGATTAAGATGATAGTGATTGTGATTACGGTGATAATAATTGTGATGAATATGAAATTTGGCACATAGATAGTTTATAACCTGGATTAACATGTAGGACACTATTATCTCTTTAGTATGATCCAGTGGGACAGTAATCGAACTTCACGCGGGTGAAGCCGCGGGCAACAGCTAGTATTACATATATTACTTCACATTTTATACAAAATACAATAATTATAACACTTATCGGCTATCGGTCATAGATTCGACCATTTAGTCTTAACACCAGGATTTCTTCCAAAGAATTGAGCTTTCTCGGCCAAGTGCCATGCTTTTCAAACTACCCCTTCCCGCTACTACATTGACGGTTAGACAGTGGTGTCGATTCTGTTGTGCACAAACTAATCTTAATTTAGGCTATTGATATCTTTTTCTCTCTAATAAAATGAGAAAGAGACGGACCTAATTTAGAGCTATCAAATTTAGTTGGAACTAATATTTCTATACAAATGAAGGGTGCACGTAAAAACATGTCGACTAAAAACACGGTGAAGCGCAAGGCATAAACTATGTAGTTTGACAGTTCTAACTTAGTTCATAGCTATAGCCGTTGCAGGTAAATTCAACAATCTAAAAGACAATTTCGAAAATTTAATTTATTTAGAGAAATGGGGATTATTTATTAGTGGACTGTATGGAGGATTCTGATTATCGTCCCTGGTTGTATATCGCGATTCCAACGGAAGACAGTTTAACCTGCAGGCTGCGTATACGCAGCGCGGTCGTGATGCGAACGTTTAGCTGTCTTGAAGTGGAGTGTCGCTCCTAACAATTTTTGATAGGCGAGTGCAAAAGGGAGGGAAAAGGATGGACATATATCGTCGCCTGTTCTTACGATCTAAGTCATACGAGGGAATCAGTTGATGAGTAGAAAAGTTATAAGTTACGAGATGGTGTCACCAGCCGTCCTTTTCTCGCACTGCCTTTTAGTAAAAGATAGCAATAGCCTAAATTAAGTTTAGTTTGTACAAAACAGAATCAACACAACTGTAACTTTTTCGTAAAACATAGAAGTTTTTCTACGAATAAGTAGATAATGAAAATGATATTAGCCAAAACACTGGTCTGCTGCTCCACAACCATAGGGGAAAACTAATTGGGCAAATTATTGTGGTAGCTGAAGAAAATTGTAAAAGTATCCTTGCTTTATAAAGAATCCATAATTGCATAGCACATGTGTGAGTACCATGTACTGTTAAGCATTTAGTTATCTTTCATTGACTTGAATATGCCTTGGTGGCTGAGAGAATGTCATGTTCACTCAAATGTCTCCCTGATGGTCGCGGGTGTGTCGGGTTATTTAGTTCCCTTCAATATGGTTGAGTTGAATGGCGCCGATAGATGCCCCATGTTCGTGTTCAGGTGCTGTCAGTTGGGACTGGTCATCTCATAGCTGCCACGGTTCATTTTAATTACCTACTTTATTTTTTAAATTGTTGATTTGACGCTCTGGACGCTCTTAATGTGCACGTCTTTCTACATCGTTCTCACATATATTTAAAATCTCAACATGAATGATGTAACCAAGACTTTGTAACAATATTTTGATTTAAAAGAGTGTCAATGGAGTTTCTTGCCCGTTCTTCTCCATAGAGATCTATGCTAGGGAATGGGCAACTACAGTACTTTCCCAAGTTATTATGTCTTGTGACTGGACTGCAGCTTTGCTTTTTATGTATTTTTGACATTCAAAAGTGCCGCAATGGTCTAATTAAAATAAATGCTTTGGGATTAAGTTTGACTTATCGAGTCATTTTGTGCCTATCGTAAATAATAAACCAAGTAGGTATAAGTTACACGTAAACACCGCTTTGCATGTTAAGGGATAACATTTCCCGTTAGCTCACTCCTTTTCCTCGTTTTTTTTGGGGTAGGTATATTGGTTTTTGTGTAATTAATCACAATCTCGTCGCCAATTGTGACGTCCACTCGTCACAGGAGTAAGCACAGATGGTTCAGATGGATAAATAAAACAATACTTTGGCGGAAATAGCAATCGGGTGCACGTCCAGTTGGTTCTCGTGACAGGTGCCTACTGTAGTACTGTAGACAGTACTGACTGTCTAGTGATACATCTACCTGCACGGACCTGCCTCCGTGTCTATGTTCTTTAATCATCACATCGGCCTTAAGGGACCGTATAGTTGGTGCCAGTTAAGATGAGAATAACGGTCATTGCCCCCTTCCCTTATAATATTAGTGGCGTGCAGTGGTTGTCCACGGTGGGTATGCTACGAAATAATGAATGCAAAAAAAAATTTATCGGCGCCATCTTGGATTTTAATTTTGACCTCATTTTCATTATCAGAGACCACGAAAATCTCGAAACCGACACCCATGAAGAAAAAACTGAAAATTTTCATCGGCACCATCTTAGATTATCATTTTGACCTCATTTTCATTGTCAGCGACTCCAAAAACCACGAAAACGACACCCATGAAGAAAAGAACAAAAATTTTCGTCGGCGCCATTTTGGATTTTCATTTTGACCTCATTTTCATTATCACCAACCCCAAAAACCACGAAAACGACACCCATGAAGAAAAATATAATAACAATAATATTATTAATTATTATAATAATATCACGTGCCAATAACCCTCGGTAATTATTATTTTAGCACTGGCCTGTTGCAAAAAACGTAAGGAAATTTGAATTTCGCGGGCTAAAGAACATCCACCTAGAATCCTGGTCTTGTGTTGTAGCAGCCAATCACAGCCCAGATACACTCGCAGGAGTTACCGCCCAAAAATGGCTGCAATCTATACATGTGTGCGGTTCATACACACGAAAATATGCACCAATGTGCCGCTGTGTGCGTAAATTTATCAATGGGTTTTAGGCTAAAGAGTGTGTCTGAGTGTTTGCCTATTAGATGCGTCCGGCGGGTGAGCGTCGAGCTTCGTAGCAACTTCCAGTATAGTGTTAGTTACGTAACACGGGTGCGAAAAATTGCTATAAGTATTCGAACAGGAGTTCGAACTTTTTTTAATATTTTGTACATAGTGTTATTTTATTAAATAGTTCATTAGTTATAATAATTGCCCCAGTTGGTAGGGTAGGCTTTGCCTAATTGCCTCTTCGTAGCGCACGCCCACTAAAATCTCTTCGTACGAACCAAAACAAATAAATCACGTATCGTTTTTCATTACAAAAAATGTTGAAGATCACGATAGATGACGATTCCTAATTTGAACAGCCTTATTTTTGGTTTTCAAATTTAAGAAGTTTAGTAAATGTAGCTGGGTCAGTCCTGGATTTGTCAATAGGCCGTATAGGCCGCGGCCTAGGGGCGGCAGCGTCTTAGGGGCGGCAGATTTCAGATGATGCTCACTCGATTTCAGAGGATAAAAGTCAAACAAGTTCACTGGTTTTCTCATGTTTTTTTTATAGTAATGCGTTAAATCCTTGTCGGGCCGCTATAAACAACTAAAAACTTTCTCTTCTTTGGTCCTTTTTTTTGTATCATTCCTGTTGGTCGAAACAATGTGGTCAAACATCTGTGATCATTAACAGAGCCTGAGAATTTTTGTAAAAAAAATGATAATAATGTAAAAAGGTCGCATTTTTTTTTTTGGTAAACAGATGTGGACATCGTGTGTACGGGATTTTGTTTTAAAAATGAGTAGATTCGCCTTGAGCTAATTGTAGGTACCTATTTTTAAACCCCGACGAAAAAACGACGGGGTGTTATAAGTTTGACGTGACAAAGCGGCAGTGTTTTGAAAGCATTGGTTTTACACGCTACATTAGAGTTGTCGCGCTTTCCTTGTGTTCAAATACCTACCTACCTAAACAAAATAAGTACGTAACGACTACTGAAGAAAAATTCACAGTGATTCTAAATATAATTTGTTGTTGAAATAAGAGAAAGCTTCAGTTTCTATTGACATAGGTAAGTGCTACACAATAGTAAATTTTTGATTTTCTTTTTTGTATTTTTGACATTCAAAAGTGCCGTAATGGTCTAATTGAAATAAATGCTTGATATATTGAATAATTTGAGTTTGAATTTGAAACAATACTCTATATTTTTATTATTAGCACTCATTAAATGAAAATAAAAATAAACTTTAACGGTTTAAATTGTAGTTCATTTATATATATTTCTAAATTTTTATAAATGAGTCCGACGTTTTGGTTGCTTTTTTCAGTTTCTCCGCGAAAATATAGAATTAAAAAATGTAGAAATCTGATCCGATTTAAACCGTTAAAGTATCTTTCACTATGACTTTCGTTGGTCAGCCAAACAAAAGAAATATGTATGTACATAGCTCAGGAAATTTAAAGTCTGACCTGGATGTTCTAGGCTGGAACAAAAATAGGATTGCAAGCTTTTAGGTGTTAGGTATATAATTATATTAACGTGGAGCCTTTTTCTCGTAAAAAATATTTTCTTATAAGTCATATTAGATGTTTCACGTAGATATTGTTAACGGGATTAAATGATAGACATTTTTCACATATTGCATTTTGCAAAGTCAGTCAGTCAGTCAGTCTTTGTTTGTTTGTTTATTATATTTTCACGACTAAACCGCTTAAAACGATCGTGATTTATACACCGAGGAATTTCAATGGTTGTTTTCCCTTCAGCGAAATGGTTTTGTGAGTAAACAAAATGATGTTTTTGTTTTAAAATAATTAATAATATAATAATAATTAATAATAGTTGTGACATTTACAAAAAACTTTTGTCATGGTAATACAATCATTGTTTTATTTTGTCTTGGTAATACAATCATTTCGTAATTATTTTAAAACAAAAACTTCTTTTATTTTTTTACTTTTACTCTATGCTTCCAAAGTACTCCTTATGGCAAGCCGTTCTGCTGCGGGAAAACAAACATTAAAAATTTCTCGCTATTTAGACTATTGTCTATCATCATCACAGGAGGATGAAGCCGCGGAGTGCAGCTAGTTTGGCTAAAACATAAAAAAATGAGACATATCATTTGACCTTTAAAACAACGTTTTCTAGCCTATAACTTTTTATAGGCACTACCGCTACTCAAATCTTTTTATTATTTTTACAGATTGATAATTTTAGTATTTAAAGTTCTCAAACTAACGAAAAATGAGTGATGGAAGGAAGAGACTTAGTGGCGCTGAGTACAGGAAAAAGGCCAAAGTAAAAATAGATGAACAAGAACATGCACTTCAGAAGACCAGGAAAATAGAAGCTTTTTTTTAAAATAAAAACAGCAAGGAGGGTTTACGTATTGCACAAGAGAACTCGGGGACTGGTAGTAATAAGGAAAATCAATATGAACAAGGTTCTATTAAAATTGAGGTGAAAAGTCTGCACCATCGCAATCAGTCAGATCAGTCGTGTTCAGTAACTGCTCATCCTCCTGATTCTGACACCGAAAGACTTTCAACAAGTGGCAGTAATTTAAAGTCAGGCAGCGAAGAAGTGGTTATAGTTGCGACATTTACTGATATCCAATCAACCACAAAACTAAACACAGATCCAGCCTTATGGGAAATAAACGATTTAACGAGAGACATTATTGCAAGAAATGGTTTCGAACAAAACAAATCCTGTGATTTAACAAAAAGTGGGAGAATGTATTCCGATCATCGCCGTTATTTACCAAAAAATATATTTTTGAATAATGAAGTTAAAGAAAGGAATTGGCTCGTTTATTCGGAAAGCAAAGGCTCGGTATTCTGCGGACCCTGTTTGGCCTTTGGATCTATTGAGAACAGGACACAGTTTGACGAGCAAGGATTCAATGATTGGAAGAATGCAGAAGTTCGAGTAGCTCAACACGAAAACTCTCTAAATCATAAATCCTGCATTCTCGCTTTAAGAGCTAGAGGTATGATTCACGGCAATATCCAATCTTCCTTAACTGCCCAACTTAACGAAGAAATTTTTTACTGGAAGAACATTTTAAAGAGAGTTGTTGCTGTAATAAAAGGATTAGCGTCAAGAGGTCTCGCTTTTAGAGGAAGTAATGAAAAATTTGGTGACCAGCACAGTGGAAATTACATCATGCTTCTGGAATTAATAGCAGAGTTTGACCCATTACTAGCCAAACACATTGAAAGATATGCAAACCAGGGATCAGGAACAACTAGCTACCTATCGAAAACTGTCTGCGACGAATTCATTTATTTAATGGCTGAAAAAGTACTGATATACATCAGTGATGAGATAAAAAAAGCAAAGTACTTTTCTTTGATTGTGGATTCTACACCAGATGCAGCACATATAGATCAGCTAACACTTGTGATTCGATATGTTTTAGATAACGGAGAACCATGTGAGAGATTTCTCAAATTCTTACCTTCTGTAGGACACAAGGCTCAAGAAATGTTTGATGCCATTACTATAGAGCTGGAAATGTTAAACATTAATCTCAAAGATTGCCGTGGTCAGTCTTATGATAATGCCTCTAACATGTCAGGGATGTACAATGGTTTACAAGCAAAAATTATAGAACAAGCACCATTTGCTATGTTTGTTCCTTGTGCAGCTCATTCATTGAATTTGGTGGGAACCTCGGCCGCTGAGTCTTGTACAGAAGCCTGTCACTTTTTTATGTTGCTAGAGGAGGTATACACTTTCTTCCCGAAGTCAACCACCATCATCATCTGCCTAGCCTTTTCCCAACTTAGTTGGGGTCGGCTTCCAGTTTTACCGGATGCAGCTGAATACCAGTATTTTATATGGAGCGACTGCCTATCTGACCTCCACAACCCAGTTAGTACCGGGAAATACGATACCCCTTGGTAAGACTGGTTGTCAGACTTTTTGGGCGAAGCGCCCAAAAAGCGCGAAGCCAACCGAACGTTGGAAAAAATTAACGAATGAGATAGGAAGAGGAAAAACACTCAAGAGAGTGAACCTCACTCGTTGGTCGGCTAGAGCAGATGCCTGTAAAAGTCTAAGAGATTCCTGGGATGAAGTAATTACAGTCATGAAAATGATTGAAAATGACACTACTGAGAAACCCGTCCCGCAAAATGAGGCAAAGGGAATTCGCATCAAGTTAGAAAAACTTGAAACTGCGTTCATGGTCGTATTTTGGAATGCTATTTTGGAAAGGTTAAATAAAGTGAGTGTTCAGATTCAGAGCTCATCTGTAGATGTATTGACGGTATCTGATCTCTATGGATCTCTAGTAGATTTTACAATAGCAGAGCGAGAAAACTTTGACTATTTCGAAGAAAAAGCAATTGAGATGAGCGCACTTAAGCAATATCAAGGTAAAATAAAGAGGCAACCTAAAAGAAAAAAAATGACAGATGAAACATTGAATGAAGAACCTGAAATACCCTCCGGCTCCAGAGACTATTTCAGAGTGAACACCTTTTTGGTCATCCTTGATAGACTGAGGGCTGAAATACAGAGAAGGCATAATGCTTATTTAAACTTTAAGGAAAAATTTTCATTTTTAACAAAACTGAGTGAACTTTCAACACAAAGAGTCACAGAAAAAGCCCAGTCTCTCGTAAAATATTACTCCAATGATTTAGAGGACGATTTGATTCAAGAATGTGTGCATTTTCACAGTCACATTTCGTCTAATAAAACTGCAGAGTCTGCAGTGAAGCCTGGATCAAACTCTCTACTCAGTCTCTCAACGTTTTTAAGGAATCAATCTCTATGTAATGTTTACCCTAACTTGGATATAACTCTCCGCATCGCACTTTCCACCCCGGCTACAAATTGTTCTGGGGAAAGGAGTTTTTCCTGTTTAAAACGAGTGAAAAATTATCAAAGGTCTTCATTGTCTCAAGAAAAAATGAATTCTTTAGCTCTTCTCTACATAGAAGCAGAGATAATGAACACCTTAAACTACGATGATATTATAGATGATTTTGCTATTAAAAAGTCCCGTAAAAAATTGTAATTCTTGTTTCTTTTTTACGCTCTTTCCTATTATCTAATTCATTCGTTTATTTAACTTGAGTGCCTTCCTTACTATAAATGGAAAATTATTATTTTAGAAAAGTACATGGCATGGTACACGGCGGAAATCAAGTGGCCTACACTCATAAAAATTATAAATCCGGCACTGAGCTGGGTCAATGACCGCTATTCCCATCTTAACTGGCACCTACTATAGACTTGAGTGTATGATTTTAATTCAACTCGATACCTCTACGCGTTTCTGAGATAAAGGGTCTTGACAGACAAACGGACGGAAGGACGGACAACAATGTGATCCTTTATGGGTTCTGATTTTTTCGTTTTAATGTTATAATAATAAATTTAAAATCACAGAATGACTTGCCTTACATTTAACAAGTATTACCTGGTCAATATTGAAGTGCTATAGGTATTGTGTTTATAGCGATATCGCAGTGAACCGATTTTCAATGGCTGTTGAATTACTCAATAAATAAGTAAGTGTAATGGTTGTTTTTTGTTTGTGTGTTTGTTTTTTTTTATATCCCAATACAATGAACATAATATTTCCTATCAGCCAACTACAATACTTTGATTTAGTGGGGCATAAAAGGTTATTAAAAAAATGTATAACAATGCAAGATTTATATTTTTATAAAATTTTGAATCTAAGTACATATTTCTGTATATTTTTTGCGCAGTCACTGCTCAGAAGTATTTCCAAGGCGAGTTACTAGAAACGATTTAACTGCACAATTATTAAAGGCAACATTGACGTTCCTACACAACGGCATAGGTTCCAGGAAGATTGGAAGAGTCTACTCCATGAAAACAAGCAGATTGTTGAGGTTGCATGAGTAGTAGCACTTTCCTTTAGATGAACCGACTTTCATCAGCATCATCTTAAGGTCCAGGTCTCCTGCGAATGCTTTCTGCGTGCCTGTGAAAAATATTTGCTAGGTTAGATCATCTGTGTCGAATTAATGGTAGTGGGTACCTGAACTTTTATCAGGCAGAAGTCCGATGGCAGGACTAGCTTACTAGAACCAATCTGGCGTTAGACTCCAGTATATCGTCGCATCCTTGAAAAAGCTGCAAGATGTTCTTAGTGTTTCAAGGTTTGTTGAATAAGACCCTCGGACGATTATACACAAAATTCATAATGTAATCGTAAGCAATGACATTAATCGTAGGCCGAGACATTTATTTTCATTAACTAAACTTGTACACATACCTCTAAGTTTGAGATGAAGAAACCGTCGAGCGTCCCGTTTCTATCTTACGATGTAAGAAGACTGGATGCCTGACTTTAGGTATATTTTCTTATCTCGCGGTGTAAAACACTTGACATGTTTTTCTTTCATGAAGTATTCTGGCAGCTGTACCGTCCACTATGACACGATACTTGTTGGTGATTGGCGGGACTGCGATGCGTATCAAGTCGCTGCCATGCTCGTTGGAGTGACCACTAGCTGTTCCACTAGCCGATAAGGACGGCCATGAAGCTACTCTTAGTGTTAGGACTAAGTACATAGAGTTGATGATCCGCATGTGACCGTTGCTGCACCTTGGTGGGATCAAACATATTCCCCACAGAGCTGTTTACTCTTATCCGCGCCCGTTCATAAAGATGGTGATGGTGTTTTTTGATTGTTCTGAGTCTGACTTATAGGAACCTTATGAAAACGGTTCTAAGCAATCATCTTGGAGTAATATATCGAAACTGCACTAGGCATATAGGTACATGTCTATGAATAAAAGAAGGAAACTCTAAATATTAATATAAAAAGCCATAGTTTGCCGTTATTTTTAAATCGTTTGTGGAATATTCTATCTGTATGTCATCGGGATCTCTAGCTTGTTGCTTTTTATTCCGTTGCATTCTCAGACATAGCAGATTCAATCCAATCTGTTATAGGGACTTCCATTGCCTTGTAACATTCTTCACTTAATTCATAACCTTTAGAATTCACAAAATCTTTCAGTTTCTGTATAAGTTCAACTACAAAGCCCTTAATGTCCATGTCAGCACTGTCTATGGCATTTTTCAGCTTTTCTATTAATTCCTCCACGAGCTCTTTCAATTTCTTGAGAATTTCTTTGTTGACCTCTTTAGTTTGGCCGCCTAATTCCTCCAGGATATTATCCACACTGCCTAATAATGTGTCAATGGTTTCTACCAAATGGGCGATTAATTTGTTCAGAGTTTTCGTTAAATTTTCAACTGTGTCTTGAACTGTTTTCAATACACCTAACAAAGAACAAAAAATAAATTAAGAAATAAAATAAGATTTGTATAAATAGGTGAAATAATCCAACGAGACGTTCAACAATTTATTAATGGCTGGAGATTGGAAATGCCCAAATTAAATGAATGAGTGAACTTCGTTCTGTCCGGCCGCCCAAGAAGCAATATTCGTGATAAAGAAAGGAACTTGTTTATTCTGCACAAATACCACAGGAATCTGTCATCCCTGTAGAGATGCACTTGCCACAAATTGAGACTTCGTGCCTGGAACATTCAAGGTGGACAATCCCAATAAAAATTTGCACGGAATGGGAATCAAACCCACAGCATTCGAGGCAGTCAACACGAGCAGTGAGGCGTAACACTTTACTTTCTGACAAATACTGGAAATCCTACTGATCTGTCTCCGTTGTATCGGAAAACAATACAAAAGTTGAGTGTGCTATCCTTTTGTTCGGGTTAGCACTCATTGGCAAGGATGGCTTCGTGAAGGTGGAGAGGAAGAAGAGGAAGAAGCCTCCTAGTCAGAACCAGTGCGGGACCGCGCTGGCAGGACCCAATATGCTGCGTCCAGCGATACCAACAACGCAGCTCTATGTGTCCCGGCTACATCACACCACGAAGGTTGAGGAGATCGTGGAGTATGTCCGAGCGAAGACCAGCTGGACCTTGAGGGTCGAGAAGTTGGAGTCGCGCCACAACACGAATTTTAAGTCGTTCGTGGTGCGAGTTCCGACTCATCATATTGAGACCTTCCTCAAGGAAGAGTTTTGGCCGAAGGGTGTCATGTATCGGCGATTCCGCGGAAGGCTACGCGACACCACGCAGCGCAACATGACGCCGTCTCTTCGTGTACAATAGTTTAATTAGGTTTTTGAAGTTTATATAAATATGTATGTTAGTCTGTAAGGTATATGTGATATGGGTCTTTTGTTATCAGAATTAAATGGTATATTATTATTATTATTATTATTGGCACAGCCGGACGATAAAATCAACCGTTTGACGTGACTCGTCTGCAGATGTGAAGCGATAATGGCCGGCTTTGTATTTCAACAAATACTCACTGCCGAATTAAATGTGCCGACCCCAACAACTGCGCTTAGGCCGTAGGTCCACGGGATTTAAAATAATTATGTTCCGCAGAACATGGCACATACACACATGCACTAGATAAACTTGAGCTTTCCTACTAGAGAAGCTAACGTCTAAGGGACACTGCTAAATGACGGCTATACCAGAATTTTGATTGAGAAAGATTCGTATAGACAATCTAACAATTGGACCATGATGTCCATGATGAACAATGTCAAAAACCGCACTGAGTGAAACTGCACTGCAGTAGACCAAGTAATGTAGTTGTATCCATCCTAATTTAGACCATTTCACGTGTGGCGTTCCTGCGCCCATTTATAGAAAATGCTTTGTGTTTTTAATTCTCTAATTAATTGAAAAGACATACCTGAGACGATTCCTGGGAGAAACGGTTTCGGTGACGCCTGAGCGAAGCTTAAGGTCGCCTGTAACAATGGAATTCACTGTTAATAATGTTGCGCTTATAGTAACTCGATGCTCAGAGGTAGTAAGCAACGAACGTCACAATAACAAATTAACAAAAAACAACATGTACTTACGATCACGACGGCTAATACCAGAGCTGTCTTCATTTTGGAAGAGAATTATTTATTACAATCTTCGTCGAAGCACTTACAAGTTGTAACTTTGGTCAGAGAGCGCAGCCTTTTATATGATCCTAATATTAGTTTAGCTTTTGCTTGCACCTGTGCACACACGGAACCGAAAAAAATAAAATGTATAAGTACTCAATTTAATTCACTATTTCCTGTAGACTCAGGTTGGTTCCTTATTGTTTGCAATGCATAATAATATGCACCCACTTGTAACATGTAGAGCTGCACTACTTTTTGAATACTCAAAATGTTGCTGTTGAAAAACTAACATCCAATTCGTGTTTTATCTAACCTTAAGCCTCTCTTGATCTAGTATTACATGGGTTGGTACTTACATCGCCTAATATTTATTTATTTTTTCGGATGGGAAATCATCAAATTACCCCTCCCACTCTGGGCGGAGTGGAAGGGCGTGTCAGACTTTTACTGACTAAAACCCATCCATGTTCCTTCTTTCCCTTTGTGTTCCAGGGCCGCAGTATCTCTTTAGACAGTCCCTTTTGCTGACATCTCTTTGAGGCGTGCGCGGAACACGAACAAACTGTCGAAATCTGGGTGTATTGTACACATCTACGTACACCCTCAAAGCATACAGGCCTGATGTTACGTCATATGAAGTGCGCGCGGAACACGATCGCGCCAACTTACCATACCTAACTGTCGAAATCTGATTGTATTGTATACATCTGGAAACCCCCTCAGAGCATACAGGCGTGATGTTGCGTCATTATGTTGTATAACGAAGAGAGAAGTTTTAACAATGAGTTTGACATGTGTCGAGAGTTTTTTTGCACTTTATAAGATTTTACCCTCAGAGTATCTATATATGATTTTACCATTGAACTATAATATATGTTTCGGCTCAGTGTTGATGATAAATTTGTTCGTGGACATACATACTATCTGTGAGTTGAAGAAATTACACATAAACATTACAAATAAGACTTATTTATGAAATAATAAGTGAACTTTTTGTCAATATACCCAACCACACACGAATACAAAGCCATTGACGCGAACGCGTAAACGACGCCGATTTTACGCGCACTTAAGACCTTTTGGTCGCGAATTCCGAGTCACTAACTCGGTGTGGGCATTTGTTAGTGTGCGCTTTTAACTAGTGAAATATTTATTTTTGGTTGTGGGCCTTTGTTCGTGTCCACTTTTTGGAAGTCATCATAAATTACTTTGGACTTAAGGATGACTACCTACATTACCTCCGAAATGGGGTTGCTGTGCTCTAGAACACGCTGATAAAAGCTTTATTCGATGTAAAGAATGCGAAAATGCGTTTCATCTTGAGTGCCTTGGCTTAGAATCAACATGTGACCTAACATCGTGGTCCTGTTCCCATTGCACTATAAAACCATCTGAAGCGATAAACATCGACATCACACCTGTACGTTTTAACCCCAACATTACTACACGCAAAAACAAGAGGCAAGCATTGCAATCTCCACCAAATCCGGCAACTATCCCCGTCACGGAAGAGGGTGTTCGTGCCATTGTTGAGAATGTGATGGAATCGAAGATGAATTCTCTTTTAGAAAAAATCACATCAACCATGAGAAACCTGCTGAACAAGGAGTTAACCGAAATACGTGAAGAAGTTGCTGGCCTTAGAGGCTCCGTAGAATTCCTTAGCAATCGATATGACGACATGTTGAAGGAAAGAAAGCAGGGTGAAGAAAAAATAAAAGACCTACTGGATAAAAACGAGAAGTTATCATCCACAATAAAAGACATGTCAAGTCGTTTAAACACCTTGGAACAACACGCTCGTGCAAGCAATGTTGAGATCCAATGTGTCCCCCAGAAGAAAACTGAAAATCTTCTCAATATTGTTACTCCGCTGGGAAAAACCATAGGTTGCGACATTAAAGAGGAAAGCATCAGTAATTGTACTCGTGTGATGAAGCTCAACAACAACACAAATCGTCCAAAATCAATTGTTGTACAATTTGCCACTCCCAGATTACGGGACTCTTTTCTAGCAGCTTCTATAAATTTCAACAAAGCAAAGCCAGCTAGTGAAAAGCTAAACACCTCTCATCTCGAGCTTGATGGTGTGAAGTCTGCGATCTTCGTGACGGAACATCTGAGCCCGGCTAATAAGGCACTACACACGGCTACACGTCTCAAAGCTAAAGAAAAAGGGTATCGTTACGTTTGGATCAGGGGAGGACGTATTTATGTTAAAAAGTCAGTTGATTCCGATACCAAGATTATGAAAGATATGGATTCACTACAATCAATTGTATAACTTTCAATTTTTAACCATAAGCTGTTATTGAGGCTATTCTCAGCTAAATTCGTTACCTTCAACATATATTACCAAAATACTCGTGGATTGCGATCTAAAACTCAAGAATTTTATTGTAATTTAGTATGTTCAAATTTTGACGCATTAGTATTAACAGAAACCTGGCTTAATAATTGTATTCATAGCAGCGAACTTTTTGATAAAAGGTACATAGTTTTTAGACGTGACAGAGAAACTTCGCGTTTTCATGCTAAAAAAGATGGAGGAGGTGTCTTGATCGCTGTATCGAGAAAGTACGCAGCTAGCAGACAATGTTCTTGGGAAAGTGGGTGCGAAGACTTATGGGTCACCGTGAGTGTTGCAACAGGCTTCAAAATAGCTATTTGTGCTCTCTACTTGCCCCCACCAGTGAATTATTCTGTTTTAGAGCACTTCTTGGATAGCTATAACGCTGTAGCAGAAAGAAATGATTATTGTACTATTCTTATCGGTGACTTCAATATGAGCAATATAGATTGGAATCAAAACATTAGCAGCGGCGTTACACACACCTACCCCACTATCTCAAGGACTAATTCTAAACTAACTCAGGCTCTTCTAGACTTCATCCATATAAATAACCTCAAGCAATATAACAATGTATGTCATGTTAAAAATAGAATCCTGGACTTAGTTCTTGTAGATCTTCTCGAATGTAAAGTGACTGAAGCCCTAAATAGTCTAACAAAGATCGATCCATATCACCCTCCTCTTGAAATCTCCCTGCGCCTTAAAGTGAATCATAGTTTAAAACCAGAACCTAACATTAGATTAAACTTCAAAAAAGCCAACTACTCTGCTATTAAATCAGAACTAGAAAATACCGACTGGTATGCATTGTTCTCGGATACAGACGACCCTAATATAATGCTGGAACAGTTCTATACGGTACTTTATCAGATCATTGAGCGGTTTGTCCCATCGACCTTAGTTACAAGTAATTCGCGACCACCATGGTACACAAAAAGGCTGGAGAGATTGCTGCGTGAAAAGAATAACTTAAGAAGAAGGTACGGTACATACAAAAACCCTATGGACAAGATATCCCTTCGTTGGTGTAGTAAGCGCTGTGACAGAATGGCAAGAGAATGTTACAACTCGTACATAAATAGCATAGAACAGAAAATTACAATGAATCCCAAGTTTTTCTGGTCCTTTATTAAGGCTAAGCGGGGTGTTGCTAATGCATATCCAGCATCAATGTCAAATGGCGTCAGCAAAACTTGTAATGGCAATGAGATGTGCAACTTGTTCGGGACCTACTTTTCTTCCGTCTACAGTCCATCTACCCATGCCTCCAATGTAGTTCAAACTTCGCCTTTCTATGAAAGCCTTCTCTGCAACTCCGACAGCTTTTCCTTGATACAGATTCCAAAGGATAAAATAGCCAAACATCTCAAAAGCTTAGACATATCCAAAGGTTCAGGCAGCGATGAAATTCCTCCCAACTTTGTTGCAACTTGCGCTGACCAACTAGCAACACCCCTATGCTTGATTTTTAATAAATCTCTCAGCACTGGTATTTTCCCTAAGCAATGGAAGCTGGCCAAAGTGGTACCGATTCATAAATCAGGCGCTGATGATTTGGTAGAAAACTATCGTCCTATATCTATCCTTCCGACATTTGCCAAGGTTTTTGAAGCAATAGTATGCCCCGACATACAAAACTATTTCAGGAAATATCTGTCAGACCACCAGCATGGCTTTACTGCAGCAAGATCCACCTGCAGTAATCTAGTAGCTTTCGTTGAGGTTATTGCAGCTTCACTTGACTCGAACCAGCAAGTCGACGCCATATACACCGATTTCAGCAAGGCTTTTGACAAAGTTTCCCATGAAGTGCTGATTCACTTCTTAAGTGGCTGCACTCTTACCTAACGGATAGATCTTTTTATGTCGTGGCCAATGGCTATAAATCTGAAACCATGATCATAACCTCCGGTGTTCCGCAGGGTTCCCACCTGGGCCCTGTAATATTTATTATCTTTGTAAACGACCTTCCTTATTATTTCCTTAACTCCACGCCATTCTTATTCGCCGATGATTTGAAAATAGTCCGCGTTGTCGACTCTCTAGCCGATTCAACATTACTTCAGGATGACTTGAACAGACTCTTAAACTGGTGCAAGGATAATAAGATGCAACTTAATGTAGAAAAATGTTCCCAAATTACTTTTACTCGCAAGGCTAACTTCATCGATTTTAACTACAGTATAAATGGTACGCACCTCAGTAAAGTTGATGTGATCAGAGATTTAGGAGTCCTTCTGGATCGTAAATTAACTTTTATTCCGCACATGGACAACATTGTAAAAAAAGCTTCAAAGACACTCGGTTTTGTGTTACGTAATCCTAAATGTTTTCGCAAGCCTAAAACTAAGATTTATCTTTTTAATTGTCTCGTTCGTACTGTATTGGAATATTGCGCGGTTGTATGGCGTCCCCACTATGCAACACATAGTCTTAGGTTAGAGAGGATCCAGAAAAGATTTTTATACCATCTTGCCTATTCTGCGGGATTAAGCAAAAAAATACGGAGCTATGCAAAATGTCTTCAAAAATTTAGCATGACTTCACTTGAAAAACGAAGAGATAATATAGATTTAATTTTTCTTTTTAAAATACATTAGAGTAAAATAGACTGCCCCCAGTTGTTAAGTAAGTTTAATTTTAACCTACCCCACAAATATCCGCGTCACCCTATAAAACTATTACGTCCCCCATTCCGCAAAACTGTGTCAGGATCCAACTCCCCCATCCCCAGAATTTGCAGGCTTCTTAATAATTGCGATGAATCAATAGATATTTTTTCCACAACACTTCAGAAGTTCAAGCGCCAGGTCCATCAAAACTACTCACCATAATGACTTTTTTCTTTTTCCTTTGTCATCTTTGTCTTTACTGTGTTTCTAAAACTACCCACTGTTGTTGAAAGTGTTATTTCTGCACTACTATTGTAATTTAATTTTTGATATTATTTTGTTTTTTTGCATGCTGTGTCTATCGCATCATATTGTACACTATGCTTGTATTATATTGCTTGTATTTTTAGAACAAACAGTGTAACAATTGTAGATAGGCCAATAAATAAATAAATAAATAACTATAAACAATAAACATCCAAGCGATTGCAACATTCACGACACATTTGCCGTCTATTTTTGAAGAGTTCCATTTTATATCTCCGAAGATCAGCATCAGATGTTCACAAAATTTTATGGACCACACGGGAAGTACCAGCTTTCAAATAAAAAAAGAATCGTCAAAATCGGTTCACCCAGTCGAAAGTTCTGAGGTAACAAAAAAAAATACAGTCGAATTGAGAACCTTTTTGGAAATCGGTTGAAAATGGGTATATTAGATAAACGGAGTAGAAGCTTATGGCATACCTAGTATTATTTTCTTTTTTCCACAGTTTTAAAAATAAAGATACATCAAAAAACGCTACAAATTTCAAGTAAACTTTTCATATTAGAACAAAGAAAGAGAAATTAAAAAAAAAAAAAAAAAAAATTAAAATTATACGCAATACGCATATGATTTGAATTTCGGTTTTATATTTCGCAAAAAAAAACTAAATAAGCCATTTGCTTCTGCTTCGTTCACCTATTATAGCCATTTTTTGGAAAGAGATAAAAAAGTCTATTGAAATTAAACACTATAAATAATTAATATTGGTTTATTAGACCGCTGACTTTGTGCATTTCTTAGCGTCGTATATTCTGGCTGCGCTCCGGTGACCTCTTCAGGGAAACCGATGGTTTTGTCTGTGAAAAATTATCGAAGTTTTAATGACGAATAACTACCGGAAATACGATGTGAAGGATGACATATCACTATGTCGGGCATCCAACACATTCTTTTTAGGTGTTGTACGGAAAGATTCTAAGTACTTGCATAGACATTACATAACCTCGTTACTAGGATTTCATCGGCAACTTGGATTGAATTACGGATGTAGGTCATAATTCATAAGTCATTTATTTCTGAAATAAACAAAAATTAAAAACCCGACTGCGTAAAAAATAACTAATAACTTTAAATAAAAAAACTGAAAGAATAAAACAAGTTCAGAAGACAGGACATATTGACTGCAACAGTCGGGACCCATATTGGATGTAATGTCTAGATTATTTAACGGGTCCCGACTGTTGCAGTCAATATGTCCTGTCTTCTGAACTTGTTTTATTCTTTTCAGTTTTTTTATTTAAAGTTATTAGTTATTTTTTACGCAGTCGGGTTTTTTTTTTATTTTTCTTTTTATTTACACTTTTTAGTTACTTAGGATAATATCATACCATTTTAAAATCCTCACGATGAGCCCTGTATCGAGCCGTCCAAGCTGCAGAGCGTGCCAAAATTTTGAATTTGGCGTTAAAAATACGCCATTTTGTTTCTTTATTATTTTGATATACCCAGTGTCACTTTCACAGTAAATACGAATCTAACGACACCTCTTGAGCTAAAATCCATCTAGTCGTACAGGCTGCAGAGCGTGCCAAATATTTGAATTTCATTTACTTTTATTATACTACTTGCTGTTGCCCGCGGCTTCGCCCGCGTGAAGTTTGGTAACTGTCCCATGGTAACTGTCCGAAGGGATAAATACTATCCTACATGTTAATTCAGGTTAAAAATTATGTGCCAAATTTCATAATCATCACAATAATTATAATCATCACAATCACCATCACTATCACAATTACTATCACAATCACCATCACTATCACAATCACCATCACTATCACAATCACTATCACAATCACTATCACAATCACTATCACAATCACTATCACAATCACTATCACAATCACTATCACAATCACTATCACAATCACTATCACAATCACTATCACAATCACTATCACAATCACTATCACTATCACAATCACTATCACAATCACAATCACTATCACAATCACTATCACAATTACTATCACTATCACAATCACTATCACAATCACTATCACTATCACTATCACAATGACTATCACAATCACTATCACAATCACTATCACAATCACTATCACAATCACTATCACAATCACTATCACAATCACTATCACAGTCACTATCACAGTCACTATCACAATCACTATCACAATCACTATAACAATCACTATAACAATCACTATCACAATCACTATAACAATCACTATAACAATCACTATCACAATCACTATCACAATCACTATCACAATCACTATCACAATCACTATCACAATCACTATCACTATCACAATCACTATCACTATCACAATCACTATCACAATCACTATCACAATCACTATCACAATCACTATCACAATCACTATCACAATCACTATCACAATCACTATCACAATCACTATCACAATCACAATCACAATCACAATCACTATCACAATCACTATCACAATCACTATCACTATCACAATCACTATCACAATCACTATCACAATCACTATCACAATCACTATCACAATCACTATCACAATCACTATCACAATCACAATCACTATCACAATCACTATCACAATCACTATCACAATCACTATCACTATCACAATCACTATCACAATCACAATCACTATCACTATCACTATCACTATCACTATCACAATCACAATCACAATCACAATCACTATCACTATCACTATCACAATCACTATCACAATCACTATCACAATCACTATCACAATCACTATCACAATCACTATCACAATCACTATCACAATCACTATCACAATCACTATCACAATCACTATCACTATCACTATCACAATCACAATCACAATCACTATCACAATCACTATCACAATCACTATCACAATCACAATCACTATCACAATCACTATCACAATCACTATCACTATCACAATCACAATCACTATCACAATCACCAGCATCTTTATTACAATCACCATCATCGTTATCACAGTCACCATCATCATTATCACAATCATCATCATCGTTATCACAATCATCACAATAAATCAACAATAACCCGATTAGATAGATCATAATAATAAAACGAATACCAAAAAATAAAAACAAAATAACAATGGCTCCATTTTACAATAAAATTATAAAAAATAGTAGTATAAATGTCAAAAGATGAAATAACCATAGCTCCTTTTTCCAATAATAAAATGAAGAGTCGTATAATAAAAAATTAATGTCAAAAGATGAAAAATAATAAAATTAATAGTCACTTAATGACAAGATTATAATGAGAGTGAATAAGGCAATGTAAATAATAATAATTAAATAATAGCAAACATCACAAATACATGATTGTCATTTGTCAACTGAATTGAACTCTTCTATACTGTAAAAGCCCTTCCTCAATAAATATGTCCTTATTTTGTGTTTAAATAAATTTGCGCTGTAGAATCAGAAGTGCCATACTATAAGTAAGCGCCCAAACCAGTTCTCAATTATGGTAATATCACGTTGTATTGGGTTCGACATATTTATCATCACTGACAAGACTATTGTTGCCAATAAGCCTGACATTGTTGTGATGGATCGATTGGAGCATCGCGCAATGATTGTTGATATAGCGGTCCCGCATGACGAGAACCTCGTGAAAGCAGAGAAAGATAAGCAAATCAAGTAAATTGATCTGGCTCGCGAAGTTGTCAACATGTAGGACGTGAGTGAAGCAGTCATTGTGCAGATAGTTGTGTCGACCAATCAGTCAACGGCCTCGACTAAATAGGTGGCTAATATTTTTATATTTCAAATGTTTTTATTATTTAAAATATTAGAAACGAGGGTTTTTTTTAAACTCTTCCCTAGTCGCTGGAAAGATGGTGCTGAACTCCGTAAGTAGCTGCAAGGAACTGAACGTAAAAAAACTGATTTTAACAAAGCGCGAGAAAACAAGGTTATATTCGGTAGCTTAACTTTGACGACCCGAATGGCGCAGCGGTAGTGAAGTTGCCTTACGTTCTTAGGGTCCCGGGTTCGAATCCCGGTCGGAGCAAATGTTTGTGTCATGAGCATGGACGTTTCTTTCCGAGTCTTGGATGTTTATATGTATAATAAGTATTGTATTTACAAAACAAAAAGTATCTATGTAGTATATCAACTATCTGGTGTCCACGACACAAGTCTCGTTGCTTAGTGTGGCACTAGATGGCGCTGTGTGTAATGTCCAGCAATATTTATTTATTTATAAGCAAACGAAAGTGTCAGTCAAAAAGCGTATGTGACGTGACGCAATGTTTTGTTTTGGCTTTGGCACCAAGTAACGTAGTTAGTTCAACGCCATCTACAGAGTTCTTGAAAACTATTTTTTTTAATACCTCAAAAAGAAAACCTCTCATTGTAAATAGTAAGAAAGAAAATTAAACAAACAGATAATCATTTAATTTTTAGGTTACATAAACCTATAGATCTTAACCTAAGTTCGCATAATATTATAACATTAACTTGTGTTAGTCTAAAAAAAACTTTATAACACTTCACTTGCACGACGTATTCGTGCGTCCGTGTAAAACATAAGCGACGGAACCCCACATCCAGCGACCAGAAACTTTCTGGCAACATCAAGTGGAGTAAACACACATAGGTATGCGTACCACAAACGCCTTGGAATTGACGTATCGAAATAATACTTAATCCAAGCTTGGCAGCTTTAAGATTTTATTGAGGAAAAAATACGTTTTAATCAATGATGTTATATATAGTTTTAATACAGAAAAAAAACAAGTCCCACTTTAAAAACATATTTATTTACAACTTCAAATTAATTATCTTATAAATAATCGAATCTTATCCAGATTGACAAGACACTCTGCTGTCCCCGGTGTGTGCTGGCCTTTACTGTTCACACAACGACACACCAATCACACGTGGTGGAATTTTGAGATGAGACACACCAATCACACAATGCTATACATGGTCGAATTTTGAGATGGGACACACCAATCACACAATGCTATACATGGTGGAATTTTGAGATGGGACACACCAATCACACAATGCTACACAAGGTCGAATTTTGAGATGGGACACACCAATCACACAATGCTATACATGGTGGAATTTTGAGATGAGACACACCAATCACACAATGCTATACATGGTGGAATTTTGAGATGGGACACACCTATCACACAATGCTACACATGGTGGAATTTTGAGATGGGACACACCAATCACAAAATACTATACATGGTGGAATTTTGAGATGAGACACACCAATCACACAATGCTATACATGGTCGAATTTTGAGATGGGACACACCAATCACACAATGCTATACATGGTGGAATTTTGAGATGGGACACACCAATCACACAATGCTACACATGGTCGAATTTTGAGATGGGACACACCAATCACACAATGCTATACATGGTGGAATTTTGAGATGGGACACACCAATCACACAATGCTACACATGGTCGAATTTTGAGATGGGACACACCAATCACACAATGCTACACATGGTAGAATTTTGAGATGGGACACACCAATCACACAATGCTACACATGGTGGAATTTTGAGATGGGACACACCAATCACACAATGCTATACATGGTGGAATTTTGAGATGAGACAAACCAATCACACAATGCTATACATGGTGGAATTTTGAGATGGGGCAGTCAGTCGTAGTAAAACTATCCATAACCGTTTGAGATATTTCAATCAAAGCAAAGCGCGGAGCGCTAAAATTTGTGAATGCATCACAAATTTTAGCGCTCCGCGCTTTGCTTTCGCTAGGTTTAAGGAGAAGCAAAGGTGTGAAGCCGTTAAACAGCTTATTCTATACAATAGTTTTTTTTTTTTTATATTTCTGAATTTAGAACACAAATAAATATTAATTTGTTTTTAAAGTAAATATTAGTTTAATTAATCATGTCTATCTATGATATTCTATTTATAAACACAATTTGAATATTCAAAAAAAAATACGCGGTAAAGACGCATACCTAAGCTTTAATTGCCGAAATTAAAAAAAATATATTCACCATCGATTATTAGGCATTGAACCGATTTGAACTTCGTATAACTATGATTAGTTGTATGTCGAATTTTTTATTTTCGCACACGTGCGGATAAATGAAAACAAGTGCGAGTCGGACTTGCGCACGAAGTGTTCCGTACCATTATTTAGTACAACATTAGACAAAAAAAAACATCACGGTTGTTGTACGGGAGCCCCCCTTAAATATTTATTTGATTTTAATTTTATATTTATTTTTAAAGTGGATAAACAACTAAATATTCTTTGAATATTTCAAGCGTCTACCTGTTGCCATTATTAATATCGACCAAAAAACGGCAATAAAATCACGGTTGTTGTATTTCACGATGAAATACTAAATACAAAATAAAAGAAATTTAAGAAGAATAATTTAAGAAGAAGAAGAATTTAAGGGAGCCCCCTTAAATATTTATTTTATTCTGTGTTTAGTATTTGTTGTTATAGCGGCAACAAAAATACATCATCTGTGAAAATTTCAACTGTCTAGCTATCACGGTTCATGAGATAGAGCCTGGTGACAGTCAGACGGACAGACGGACAGTCGTACAGACGGACAGTGGAGTCTTAATAATAGGGTCCCTTTGGGTACGGAACCCTATAAACGTACGCGTGTAAAATAGATTGCATGTTGAACCTAATCGTAGTGCGTTATGAACCCGTTTTCGAGGAAGTGTAATGAAAATAATATTTTTACTCGCACGATTTGTTTGTTCATTATTTTTGTTTATTTCTCTTGGTTTAGCCACCGTTTGGTGGCACCTCGCACAGTTTTTAAACTTGATAAAAGGTCGAGATTGGTTTATTTTTCAGGATGGAAGGACATCGAGGCTCAAACTGTTACCATATTTTCAGTACAGTACAACATGCTGACCCCCAACACGTACATTTTTGGTCGGCAATAGGGTATATGCATGTTTTTTTTTTATCACTTTAAACAAAGTATTAAACAACATTTTAAACAACATTCACTAACATCAGAAATAGCAAAGTGAAATTATTTATTTAATATCTTTATAAAATACTAAGTTATAAGCATTTGAAACTGCTGATTAGACAGAGAGATCTGATACAGCGAATGACGTCATTTGGTGCATCGACGTACAAAATCCAAACTAAATTCCGTTTATCTAGGAAGAGATAGAAACAAAAGTTTAAATGGTTACCTATAACTTTTGTGTTGTTTGGCCGATTTATGTCTTGTTTTCGCTTTTTGTCATTATTTTTATAGTACTTTAATGTTCCGTAACGAAATAAAAAAAAAGAAAATTTATGCATATTCCCTATTCAAAACAAAAAATCTGCTGTTTCCTACAAAGTTAAGGAAACAGCAGATATTTTTTAAATAGCCGACGAAAAATGTACCTATATATGATTGTGCAGGAGTATATACATAAGTTTAATATTAACTCAAACACACCATACACCGCCCGGAATAAATTCCCTAAACGGTGTTACGAACAGCATCAAAATCTTTGCGAAATTGAGACACAGTCAGACACCATAAGCTACTTTGATTTATATTGTCCAAAGGGTGTAAACTAGACCCTTAACCACAGAATAGATAATAGTACTAGCGTACAGAAGTTGCACTCCTTTGATCTTGAAGAAAGCCGACATTATAAATACCTAAACTGGGCCCGCTCGATTTAAATTGTGCCTTGATGCCAGGCGTTAGCGTATTTTATTCGGCGTCTCAGTGCGTAATGGTCAGTCGGTAGGGTTGCCTGAAGTACTCAAAATAAAATACTACCAACATTTTTGTATTTTAATGTATTATTATTTAAAAGTTAATTAAAACTTTTATAATTACAAGTGTTTTACTCTGTTATAATGTCTCATATTTATATATCTTGCCTTTTCTAAAATTACGATTACCTACTTATTAAATTTAATAGCAGCATAAATAAATAAACGAAATCTAACAAATAGGTAATTTTAAAATAAACTCTGATGGGAAGCATGGACATGAAGCAGTGAAATTTATTAAATATAAAAAAAAAAACATTTTTTTTTCTACATTTATTAACAGCAACAGTTTATCCGGCTTGTCATTTTCCCTAGTAATGATTATTGATCAATAAATTAGTCAATTAACAAACACGAAGAACGAGTAGGTAGGTACGCGACGCAAGGTAAAAGAGCGCGAAAAATTAACGCGGCATACGTACGCAGTTACGCACGGCTGGAGCGCGACAGCCCTAGAGAGCTTGCAAATTGAATATGCGCGAAGCGGTAGGTAACTATTTCATGCCTATACACGGAGTGCAATAGCTCTGCCTTAACGAAGCCGGAAGGCACTAATGTCTTGTTCTTCCCATTAATGCGATCTTTTTTTTACTTGTAGACCATACCTGGGAACCTTCTAGTTACGGAAATATTGTGGGTCAAAGTTCAAACATTTTCACAAGTTTTTTTTTTTATAATACAAGTATTTAATGTTAGATTTTTACTTTAAACACCTCCACAACCCCCATACTATTCAATCCATCCATCAGCACAATGTTTTGAGTGCGTTACATTGAGTCCTACCGTAAAACGTGATTTTTTATTTAAAAAAAGTCGTTTCCCATCAATAATTTTTGCGTAAAGTTACTTAGTTTGATGTACAGAATGCTTGGTTGACGGCTTCGTGATGAGGTCTTTTACACCCTAGATGTAGGCCTAGGGACATCATGGTGCGATCAATTTGGTTACAGTATCCATACGGATACGACGTTTTTACCCGACTACGAAGAAGCCAAAAAAAATCCCCCCCTTCCCCCCCTTCCGGTTATGATTATAGCAGTCTACGTACACACACCAAACAAAGTTTGTGATCACTAGCACAAGCTCATATAATTTTTTAAACTGAACAAAGAAAAAATCTTTGTTGTGTGTTTTCTTTAATTAAATAGAAATACCCTGTTTGAAATAAAAAAAAATAAAAAATATTTTTTCATAATATAATCTACCGTAACTAAAAAGATTTCGATTTTTCAAAGTGATCACAAACTTCTTCTGATGTGTGTATGTATACGTATGTACAGTAAGCGTTTATAGGTGCTGAGGCACGCTAAGGATTGTAAAGGCTGTGAACGCACGGTCGAGCGTCCGTGCGTCTATATGTGTAAGTGGTCTCAATACAGTACGCACACCACAGCCACAGAGTTCTCCCAATCGCATGTCGCGCGTCACACTCCACGAAACATAAGAATATATTTCCGTTTCTTTTATTATACACGCAGCAAACCTTATTTGTGTAGCGACCTGTTCTTACCATTGGATACCTAGTTAAAATTCACATCTATTGACCATATGTTGATAGCTGTTGGGGTAATCAGTAGGATTCACGATCAAAGAGATCCGAGTTCAAATCCTGTTGTTTCTTGGTAACATTAATTATTGGTTCATTATTTATTTTTTATAAGAATAAGTTAAATATTAGTAAAAAAAAAAAACATAGTATTATTATTCAACTAATTATTTATTATTTTAGCTGTTCGGTGTTGGAAGGTGGAAATAAAAAACGTCGTGGTGAATGATAACAAAAGTGTTTATTCGTTTTATTTATTTATAAAATTAACAAACTTTCATGATAATTGTAACGTCACATTCCTACCTAGATGTAAAAAAGTTCTCTTGTAACCGATCATAAGATTTTTTATTGTATACGGTATACCCACTTACTTTCAATTCATAATAACATACTTAAGTAACAAGGAAAGGATATTCTAATCACACAAATATAACATATAGTTGATACCCACTTATTATAGGTATCGGTAATCAGCAGAGTTTATTGAAAACTAATATAGATAATTTAGACCTTATGAATATATTTTTTGTGACGTCACAATAAATGTAACTAGTATTGAGGTTATAGTTTATCTGTTCATTTTCCCGAAGAAAAGAAGATTGAAACTAAAACTCAATTTAAGATCATTAATATAATTACGGATAAGTTAATATTCACTAAATATTTTGTTACACATCTAATTAAAACTAAAGCATCTAGGGATTAATTTTGTAGCATGACACCTTCTAATACTTCTACATAATTAAGTAGAACTGTTGGCGCGTGGAGGATTGCGCCATAAATGAAGCCTAACCTTTTGACTTTATTTAAAAAGTCAGTTTTTTGAGTCTTCTCATGGTAGTATTCCAGTAAAAATCTAAATAATCCCGTGCGAAACGTAATCGTTCCTCTTTATCTCTTTCTGTCAAGAAGGGCTTCTTAGCTGGTCTTCGTGATACAAGCCTTCAGCGTGGAGGGCACGGCGAACAGTTTGCGATGAGGTGTCAAATAATTCCACAAAGTGTCTCGTAGGTGTGAAACCATTTGTTTCTTATTCGCCAACCATATATTATGTCGTCGCTGCGCATCGATAATAAGCGACGGCTTTCCACTTCACAGTATTTCTCTAAAACAAAAAACAAAAAAAATATGTTAGGCAGCTATAATAAAATACTGAAGTTATCATTCACTCTGCGTTTATAAATCCAATAATTAACACTAATTATTTATCTTTTAAGCCTCATGATGGATTTAAAATCAATTTATTAATCCCTAAGTCACCAAATAAAAATAAACAATAACAAAGTAGGCTTTAATTTTTAATAAAACTTTGTTACAATAATTCATGAATATAATACTCACATTAGTCCGGTTTCTTCAGATATTTGTGTTCTATTAAGACCACTATTATGCAGCACGATAATATTAGTCGCCCTCGCCTCAATATCAATATTTGCATACATTTTGAGAAATACCAACAACAATACCGCTATCTATTAAACCACACGTCACTAACCAAATTTAACATAACCAAACGACAACGTTCATTTCGATCTAGTAAAATATTCATAAAACTCAGGTTTACCTCACAGAAATATAAATTCTTGACTTATTTTTCTATGATCTACCTTCTTCTAACTTTATGAAATGTGTGAACAAAGCGAGAATATTTTTCTGTCCCATTACTTCCAATCGAGTAAACACTTACAAAAAGTCTAAAAGTAACAACGTGAGATTTGAACTCACGACTTACTGATTCACTCTTAGATGTGGACGCGCCTAACCAGTAGGCCATCTTGACTTATGTTTCCATGTTTTGGACTACATTTACTTGTAGATGACAATGTCTATTTTCTTGAAAGTAGAAGGTCGTAAGTCAAACTAAACGTCAGGCTATTGCTTTGTGAGATTGCCTATCGACTTTTGGTCGACACTATACCTATTTTTGTATTTCCATATGTTCCACCGTAGCGCCTAAACTATTCATCCGATTTTGATGAAAAAGGTGTCAATCGGTTCCTTAAGGCTCGGGTAACTTATGCTACATTTTAACCGACTTTAACAATAAGAGGAGTCGACTTTAACTTGTAAACCCTGAATTTAATTAGAACGTGTTTTTTTAGTAGTCGGGGTTTTTAATGGTATTATACCAGACAAATTCTTGTTTACAAGTTTTTGATTTCTGGGGGCTCGTGACGTCACAACGCACTAAAAATTATGGGGTTTATTTATTTATTTTATAAAATGTAGCTTCACAGCTGACAGTATATTCACCTAAATAATAATAATCGAACATTACGCCAATTACGAAGTACACAAAAAACATTTGATTAGCCGAGAGTGACTCGAATTAATTGGCTTTTTAATTTGTGGTGTGTGCCTGTGTTCGTGTGGATAACTGTACGGTGTCTGTGAATGTTTGTGATGATGTGTGTATATACTTATGACTAACTGGCACTAGTAGTGGCACTGAGTATCCCGTGTTTGATCCAAGATTTTAATTATCTCTTTTTAAGACGGTTCCGTATGGAATTAAAGGGGTCGAGTGTTGGGAACTTGTCGTTGTATAAAGCGGGTAGACGTAAAAAAGGCGACATCTTCATGTAATTAGTGGAGGCCGAAGGAACTGATAGCAGAGAGGTATGTCTGGTACGTCTGAGTGGGACGTTAAAGTATATTTTGCCGAGTAATTGTGGACAGTCAAATTTATTATTAAGTAGGTCGTACAATAACACCATGTCATTAATCTGCCGTCTCTCTTCCAGAGTATTTAAGTTATGGTAGCGACATGAGTCCGGATAATTTACGATGTCAGCTTTTGTTTTATAATTTAGGTATTTAATAAATTTACGTTGGATGGATTCTATTAGATCAATATATTTCTTATAAAAAGGTCTCCATACTACACTTGCAGATTCTAGTATGCTCCTTACATAACAGTAGTATAGCGTTTTTAAGGATAGTGGGCTGTTAAACTGCTGGCTGTTACGTATAACGAATCCTAGGGACTTGTATGCTTTACTGGTGATGTGATTAATGTGTGCCTCAAATGTGAATTTTTCGTCCAGAATCACACCCAAATCCCTGACCTGTGATGTTCGCGGTATAATATCGTCACTGATGCTGTAATTGTAAATAATATTGTTGCGTTTTCTAGAAAAGGTTATTATTTGGCATTTCTTAGTATTTACCTTTATATTGTTTAACGCATAGTAGTCACTAAGTCTATCTAAGTCAGATTGGATCAATTGACAGTCATTGGTGTTATGTATTTTCATGAATATTTTTTTGTCGTCGGCATAGAGAAGATGTTTAGAGTAACGAAAACATTGTGTTATGTCAAATAAATAAATATTATAAAGTAAGGGGGATACAAGTGAGCCTTGCGGCACCCCAGAAGTAACATCCACATAATCAGATCGGTAACTACCGATAACAACAGCTTGTCGCCGATTTCTCAGGTAAGAGTCTATCCATCTTAACAAGTTCCCCTTAATACCTACGGCTTTTAGTTTTTCGGTCAGAATGCAGAAATCTACCCGGTCAAACGCTTTCTTTTAAACTCCATTCATTAAAAGTGTCTTCGTCACATGCATAAAAACATGTGTAAATTCGTCACAAGTCCTTATAGGTACATAATTTTTGACAATTTGCCGCGGCAGTGGAGTTTCCCCCGTAGCGCCTTCGCGCGCCATTCATGCAAGCGCGCGAGGACTATCGCCTCCAGATCCCATGGCGGCAATCCGGCAAGAAGGCTCGCCACCTCGCGGGCGATCGTGCGATACCCACGGGTGAGCCTTACGGCTACCACCTTTTGGGGCGCATTCAGGTGGTGGGCGGCACGCAGCCTCAAGGAACGCGCCCAACATCTCCCCCCTTAGAATAACACTTGGGAACGAGGGGTCAACGATCCAATGGCGATGTCATCTTCATCTTCGGAAATGCACGAAATGGTCGAAATTATATCTATTTCTCATCGGAATGGCCACTTGTGTTGTTCTTCGCCTTGATGAGGCAGCAGTTGAATATTTGTTTGCAACCCCTACCGCCTGTGCGTCAATTAACACGGATAAATCCATTAGGGCATCGGTTACATCTTCTCATAAAACTCTGTAACTTACAGAGTTTTATGAGAAGATGTGAGAAGAAGGATGCCTATTACAAAGTAGAACCACATGAAGCTGGATTGGTTTTTCTGCAGAAAAAATTGTGATGCGGCTGTGTTTCCTATTCAAGAATTGACAAGTCAATTCTTCGAAGTATTTATCTAGATTATTTTGAATACTCTTCAATGAGTCCAGTGGAGTCTCGTTGATTGTTATAGGGATCAGATTTGGAGTGTTTTATTTGCCAAATCCAACATAGTTCATCCTTCTAATATTACGTTAAGGAAATTATATGAAGAACTTTTACTATCCAATTAGGTTAGGAGAAACAAACATTTTGTAGCTACAGTATCCATTGAGAATATACACATTATATTATATTCGTCCTCTCTTTCGGCATATGTCTATTTGAATCGGCTGGTTTATGTTTTAGAATTTCCCCTAGTCCAAAACGAGCCCTTCACTTTATATCATATTTATTCGATTCCTATCAAACATACCAATTTCTCCTTTAATTACACTGTCCTTCCTGATTATGTATCTACCCACGAACCCTGGTGGGCAACATTTTGTGTCGACGAGCTCATTGGAAACCTGTAACACCTTCACAACAAGAAGAAGCGTCTGCAAAAATCTTGTCATCTACATCACCGAGGTACCATCAGCTCGAACGAAATCTTTCCATATTTTTAACAAAATCCCGTGGACACGATGACCACATCTGTTTACCACCCGTATTGTTTTGTATTTTTTTCTTTCGACCCTTTTTTTCATTAACAAAGACAAGGGATCAGATGCTGGAATGCTATTGGTTAATGAGCGTACATAAGCGCTTCAATAGCGGCCGGATGCTGCAAACAAAAAGAGCCGTATCGGTGTACATCCAACCTGCGAGATTCAGATGCTATTCAGCAAATCTACATAATTTCCAGAAACTTGCATTGTATCGACCTTTCCTGCCAAAGTTCAAACATTCCAGTCATTAAACAATAACAGATGGCTGTACATCCTCGATCACGAGATTAGTTGTGTTCTTCAGTGCAACAACGAAATTACCAATCAAAAACTTCAAGGCTCAGGAGTCCTTTCTCAAAGTTCATTTAATACTCTTGAATGACTTTTTCTAGAAATAGTAATACAATTTTAATGTCGGGGACTAAGGACCTAGTTCTCTCAAAGTAATTTCGGCATAACAAATATTGATTATCTTCAAAAATCTTCATTAACATTAATACAATAATTGATTGGTACAATTTCTTTGGAGTCGGGTAATTTTCGTGGGCACCCAGATGCCACGGAAACCACAGAAATTGGAAACATGGCTATTTTATTTTTTATTACAAGAACTATCAAGGCTATGATTATTGTTTTCTATAATCTTAAATGTGTACCAAAGGCTACTTAGTATGCATAAAAGTGATACCTTTATTTCTTGCAAAAATCCTCTTAAAACTTGATCACCGAAATTGCAAAATTTTGTTCCGAGTAAACTGAAATCACGTACTTAAATTTTTAGCGGGAAGACTTGGTGATATGGTGCATTACCGTTCTCACTGCGTGTAAATGCACGACTGTGTCTTGCCGGGTAGGAATTTATTGTACGTTTAAACTCATTGGTGGAAGCTCAGAACGGTGAAACAAAATGACCATAGAAATTAGTAATTTCGCTCGGACAAAACTACCATTGACATGTACTCATTAACTATGAGTCTAAACATTCAAAAATGATTAGTTTCTTGTAGGTCAATAATTATTACTTAACGCAATCAAAATACTTTTTCCTATATATGCTGGAGATTATCTTCCTGAGAGGTAAATGCTGTGTATGAAAGAAGATTGTGGACAAGACACAGAAATTGATAATTCGTCATTTAATTTTTTTTATTAAAAAGTAATAGTCTTATAAATATAATTTAAGTGGCTTCATTAAGATTCACGTCACTTTAATTCTGAGAAAAAAAATCGTTGCATTATCTATAAAGCAGCACTCATTGAGCTATTACCACTACGTATAGAGAAGACAGCGCGAACAAAATCTGTGCGCAGTGCGGGGCGCGCGGGGGGCGGCTAAACCCGTATATATTTTATTGCTGTGGCGAGCAAGCGACTTAGTGAATTGCAGCCAGCTGACAGCAAATGAATGGAGCACAGATTTTGTTCGCGGTGTCTTCTCTATACGTAGTAGTAATAGCTCAATGGCAGCACTGCGTTTTCAGCCTAGACGCGTTAATTTTTCGCCTGAGAAATTCACTCAGTTACTGGCACTATCATTATTATAATAAATTGTGAGATATGAGTACAGAGATAGTCGTGTCGGCTACTAGCTTAATAGCCAATGCTCAATAGCTTCGACCAACGTCTGAGGAGGCTCTCGCTTGGCAGCAAGGGAGGAGGATCTGATTCAGAAAGCAGTACTTCTGGAGACAGCACGTATTGTTAGGAGGAGTCCGCGTAACACTGGTCAGTTTCCCTCACTCGTCAGTTTATTTAATTCGACAGTTTCGTTGATTCGTCACCTTCGCTGATTGGCCAGTTGTGTGAATTCGACAGTTGCGTCAACTCGACAGTTTCCATAATTTGTCAGTTTATTACGTACATGTTTTTGCATTAGTTATCTTTCATTGACTTGAGTATGCCTTGGTGGCTGAGAGAATGTCATGCTCACTCAAATGTCTCGCTGATGGTCGCGGGTGTGTCGGGTCATTTAGTTCCCTTCAATATGGTTGAGTTGAATGGCGCCGATAGATGCCTCATGTTCGTGTTCGGGCGCTGTCAGTTGGGACTGGTCATCTCATAGCTGCCACGGTTCATTTTAATTACCTACTTTTTTTTTTTAATTGTTAATTTGACGCTCTGGACGCTCTTAATGTGCACGTCTGTCTACATCGTTCTCACATATATTTTAAATCTCAACATGAATGATGTAACCAAGACTTTGTAACAATATTTTGATTTAAAAGAGTGTCAATGGAGTTTCTTGCCCGTTCTTCTCCATAGAGATCTACGCTAGGGAATGGGCAACTACAGTACTTTCTCAAGTTATTATGTCTTATGACTGGACTGTAGCTTTGCTTTTTATGTATTTTTGACATTCAAAAGTGCCGCAATGGTCTAATTAAAGTAAATGCTTTGGGATTAAGTTTGACTTATCGAGTCATTTTGTGCCTATCGTAAATAATAAACCAAGTAGGTATAAGTTACACGTAAACACCGCTTTGCATGTTAAGGGATAACATTTCCCGTTAGCTCACTCCTTTTCCTCGTTTTTTTTGGGGTAGGTATATTGGTATTTGTGTAATTAATCACAATCTCGTCGCCAATTGTGACGTCCACTCGTAACAGGAGTAAGCACAGATGATTCAGATGGATAAATAAAACAATACTTTAGCGGAAATAGCAAACGGGTGCACGTCCAGTTGGTTCTCGTGACAGGTGCCTACTGTAGTACTGTCGACAGTACTGACTGTCTAGTGATACATCTACCTGCACGGACCTGCCTCCGTGTCTATGTTCTTTAATCATCAGTGCAGTGGTTGTCCACGGTGGGTAGGCCACGAAATAATGAATGCAAAAAAAAATTCGTCGGCGCCATCTTGGATTTTCATTTTGACCTATTTTCATTATTAACTACCCCAAAAACCTCGAAAACGAAACCCATGAAGAAAAAAACAAAAAACTTCGTCAGCGCCATTTTGGATTTTTATTTTGACCTCATTTTCATTATCAGCGACCACAAAAACCTTGAAAACGACACCCATAAAGAAAACATCGAAAATTTTCGTCGGTGCCTTTAAGGATTTTCATTTTGACCTCATTTCCATTATCAGCGACCACGAAAATCTCTAAAATGACACCCATGAAGAAAAAACTGAAAATTTTCATCAGCACCATCTTAGATTTTCATTTTGACCTCTTTTTCATTGTCAGCGACTCCAAAAACCACGAAAACAACCCCCATGAAGAAAAAACAAAAATTTTCGTCGGCGCCATTTTGGATTTTCATTTTGACCACATTTTCATTATCACCAACCCCAAAAACCACGAAAGCGACATCCATGAAGAAAAATATAATAACAATAAAATTATTAATTATTATAATAATATTACGCGCGAATAGTCGGCTCGGTAATCATTATTTTAATAAACATACAACCTAGCACTGGCCTGTTGCAAAAAACGTAAGGAAATTTGAATTTCGCCGGCTAAAAAACATCCACCTAGAATCCTGGCCTTGTGTTGTAGCAGCCAATCACAGCCCAGCTACACTCGCAGGAGTTACAACAACCCAAAAATGGATGCAATCTATACATGTGTGCGGTTCATACATACGAAAATATGCACCAATGTGCCGCTGTGTGCGTAAATTTATCAATGGGTTTTAGGCTAGTGGAGTGTTTGCCTATTAGATGCGTCCGGCGGGTGAACGTCGAGCTTCGTAGCAACTTCCAGTACAGTGTTAGTTACGTAACACGGGCGCGAAAAATTTCTATAAGTATTCGAAAGGAAATTCGAACTTTTTTTTAATATTTTGTACAAAGTGTTATTTTATTAAATAGTTCATTAGTTATAATAATTGCCCCAGTTGGTAGGGTAGGCTTTGCCTAATTGCCTCTTCGTAGCGCACGCCCATGCCTAAAATCTCTTCGTACGAACCAAAACAAATAAATCATGTATCGTTTTTCATTACAAAAAATGTTGAAGATCACGATAGATGACGATTCCTCACATGAACAGCCTTATTTTTGGTTTTCAAATTTAAGAAGTTTAGTAAATGTAGGTGGGTCAATGACCGCTATTCCCATCTTAACTGGCACCTACTATAGACTTGAGTGTATGATTTTAATTCAACTCGATACCTCTACGCGTTCCTGAGATAAAGGGTCTTGACAAACAGACGGACGGACGGACAATGATCATTGGAACAATGTGATCCAATCAGGGTTCTGATTTTTTCGTTTTGAGTTACGTCTCCTCGGTCAAATGTTACAATAATAAATTTAAAATCACAGAATGCCTTAAATTTTACAAGTATTACCTGGATATTGAAGTGCTATAGGTATTGTGTTTATAACGATATCGCAGTGAACCGATTTTCAATGGTTGTTGATTCACTCAATAAATAAGTGTAATGGTTGTTTTTTGCACTTAAATATCCCATTAAACTGAACATAATACTTTCTATCAGCCAAGTACAATACTTTGATTTAGTAGGGCATAAAAGGTTATAAAAAAACGTATAACAATGCAAGATTTATATTTTTAGAATATTTTGAATCTAAGTACATATTTCTGTATAATTTTAGTGTAGTCACTGCTCAAAAGTATTTCCAAGGCGAGTTACTAGAAACGATTTAGCTGCACATGGTAAAGGCAACATTGACGTTCCTACACAACGGCATAGGTTCCGGGAAGATTGGAAGAGCCTAACTCCATGAAAACAAGCAGATTGTTGAGGTTGCATGAGCAGAGCACATTCCTTTGGATGAGCCGACTTCCATCATTATCATCTCAAGGTCCAGGTCTCCTGCGACTGCTTTCTACGTGCCTGTGAAAAATATTTGCTAGGTTAAATCATCTGTGTCGAAATAATGGTACTGGGTACCTGAACTTTTATCAGGCAGAGGTCCGATGGCAGGACTAGCTTACTAGAACCAATCTGGCGTTAGACTCTCAGTATATCGTCGCATCCTTGATAAAGCTGTAAGATGTTCTAAGTGTTTCAAGGTTTGTTGTATAAGACACTCGGACGATTATACACAAAATTCATAATGTAATCATAAGCAATGACGTTAATCGTAGGCCGAGACATTTATTTTCATTAACTAAACTTGTGTACATACCTCTAAGTTTGAGATGAAGAAACCGTCAAGCGTCCCGTTTCTATCTTACGATGTAAGAAGACTGGATGCCTGACTTTAGGTACCTATATTTTCTTATCTCGCGGTGTCAAACACTTGACATGTTTTTCTTCCATGAAGTATTCTGGCAGCTGTACCGTCCACTATGACACGATACTTGTCGGTGATTGGCGGGACTGCGATGCGTATCAAGTCGCTGCCATGCTCGTTGGAGTGACCACTAGCTGTTCCACTAGCCGATAAGGACGGCCATGAAGCTACTCTTAGTGTTAGGACTAAGTACATAGAGTTGATGATCCGCATGTGACCGTTGCTGCACCTTGGTGGGATCAAACATATTCCCCACAGAGCTGTTTACTCTTAGCCGCGCCCGTTCATAAAGATGGTGATGGATGTGTTTTTGGATTGTTCTAAGACTGACTTACAGGAACCTTATGAAAACGGTTCTAAGCAATCATCTTGGAGTAATATATCGAAACTGCACTACGCATATAGGTACATGTCTATGAATAAAAGAAGGAAACTCTAAATATTAATATAAAAAGCCATAGTTTGCCGTTATTTTGAAATCGTTTGTGGAATATTCTATCTGTATGTCATCGGGATCTCTAGCTTGTTGCTTTTTATTCCGTTGCATTCTCAGACATAGCAGATTCAATCCAATCTGTTATAGGGACTTCCATTGCCTTGTAACATTCTTCACTTAATTCATAACCTTTAGAATTCACAGAATCTTTCAGTTTCTGTATAAGTTCAACTACTAAGCCCTTAATGTCCATGTCAGCACTGTCTATGGAATTTTTCAGCTTTTCTATTAATTCCTCCACGAGCTCTTTCAATTTCTTGAGAATTTCTTTGTTGACCTCTTTAGTTTGGCCGCCTAATTCCTCCAGGATATTATCCACATTGCCTAATAATGTGTCAATGGTTTCTACCAAATGGGCGATTAATTTGTTCAGAGTTTTCGTTAAATTTTCAACTGTGTCTTGAACTGTTTTCAATACACCTAACAAAGAACAAAAAATAAATTAAGAAATAAAATAAGATTTGTATAAATAGGTGAAATAATCCAACGAGACAGTCAATAATTGATGAATGGCTGGAGATTGGAAATGCCCAAATTAAATGAATGAGTGAACTTCGTTCTGTCCGGCCGCGCATGAAGCAATATTCGTGATAAAGAAAGGAACTTGTTTATTCTGCACAAATACCACAGGAATCTGTCATCCCTGTAGAGATGCACCTACCACAAGTCGAGACTCCGTGCCTGGGACATTCAAGATGGAAAATCCCAATAAAAATTTGCACGGAATGGGAATCAAACCCACAGCATTCGAGGCAGTCAACACGAGCAGTGAGGTGTAACACTTTACTTTCTGACAAATACTGGAAATCCTACTGATCTGTCTCCGTTGTATCGCTGCTATTGCTATCTTTTTGTTCGGGTTAGCACTCATTGGCACAGCCGGACGATAAAATCAACCGTTTGACATGACTCGTCTGCAGATGTGAAGCGATAATGGCCGGCTTTGTATTTCAACAAATACTCACTGCCGTATTAAATGTGCCGACCCCAACAACTGCGCTTAGGCCGTAGGTCCACGTTACGCAGAACATGGCACATACACAAATACACATAGCATCTGTAGAAAATGTTACCTATCTTAAGAAGCGTTGCACTAGATAAACTTGAGCTTTCCTACTAGAGATGCTAACGTCATAAGGCCATTTTGCTAAATGACGGCTGTACCAGAATTTTCATTGAGAAAGCTTCGTATAGACAATCTAACAATACAATGGACCTGTACAATGTCAAAAACCGTACTGAGTGAAACTGCACTGCAGTGGACCAAGTAATGTATTGTGTATCCATCCTAATTTAGATCATTGGGTCATTTCACGTATGGCGCGTCTGCGCCCATTTATAGAAAATGGTTTGTGTTTTTAATTATCTAATTAGCTGAAAAGACATACCTGAGACGAGTCCTGCGAGTAACGGTTTCGGTGACGCCTGAGCGAAGCCTAAGGTCGCCTGTAACAATGGAATTCACTGCTAATAAAATAATCGTATCACATATCGTTTCAGTTCTTTTTCTATTTCAACAGGGAAAAGAAGCATTAGAAAATCACTTTCCACATATTTTATTTCGAGCAAGTACAATTAAATTGGTTTCACTTTGAGTATCATAGTATGTTGTTGATTAATTATCTCATTTGAACACCTGCAATTTTTTTAACCGTACTATCTAAATTACACTTGAAGGGAGTTAACAATTTACCTTAATTATATTTTTGTAAGTTTTCAACCTGCGGTAAAGAATATTAACATGATTTTGCAGATTGCATTGCACTGCGAGCTGGAGACACACAGGTCGTACTTTGACCTGACTTTGCTAAGTAAGCTATGCACTTTATTAGTGTGGTTGATGTTCATACTCGTGTCGGTACATAAGCAAATGTCGCATACGAATGTGACCGTCAACACTGTATCTATGATTAACGTTCATGTTCGTATACGAGCCCATCCTTTACTTAGCAAAATGAAGTCGGAATGTGATCTGTGAATGTTGCGCTTAGTAGCTCAATGGTAAGAGGAAGTAAGCAACGAACCTCACAATAATAAATTAACAAAAAACAACATGTACTTACGATCACGACGGCTAATACCAGAGCTGTCTTCATTTTGGAAGAGAATTATTTATTACAATCTTCGTCGAAGCACTTGCAAGTTGTAACTTCGGTCAGAGAGCGCAGCCTTTTATATGATTCTAATATTAGTTTAGCTTTCAGCTTGCACCTGTGCACACACGGAACCGAAAAAATTAAAATGTCTAAGTACTCAATTTAATTCACTACATATTTCCTGTAGACTCAGGTTGGTTCCATAATGTTTGCAATGCATAATATAATATGCACCTACTTGTAACATGTAGAGCTGCACTACTTTTGAATACTCAAAATGTTGCTCTTGAATAACTAACATCCAATTCGTGTTTTATCTAACCTTAAGCCTCTCTTGATCTAGTATTACATGGGTTGGTACTTACATCGCGATAATATTCTGGGCTCTTCCTTACGTTCAAAGGAACTGAAGCAGTATTATGGTAGGCTAAACTTAGTTTTTAATAACACTAAGCAAACTTAAAAAAAATATCGGCCATCGTTTCCTTGGTCTTCCTGTCCCTCTCCATCCATCCACATTTATATTCATCACTCTTTTAGTCACATGCGATTCTTCCCTCCTCATCAAATGCCCATACCAAGACAGTCGATTCCCTTTCAACTTTTCTGTAACCGGCGCAACTTTCAAACTTCCTCTAATATACCTACTCATTCCTTATTTTATCCATTCTTGTCACACCACACATCCACCTCAACATTCTCATCTCCGCTACATGCAATCTTTTTTCATCCATCTTCTTCACAGCCCAACATTCCGATCCATACAATTCTCCTACGATGTCAATCGAGACCACGCAAAAAGTTTTATTAATAGACTTTGGGTTGCCATCGAGATGAAAGGATTAGCCATAAGCTCATCGCCAAATTTTAGGCGGATTTAATTCACATTGCCATCGACACGCTAAGAAGAAAAAGAGTGAGTCATGTGCAGTAAAATCTAGAATTGCTATTTATGATAGGTAACCAAGAATCTATATTTTGAGAGTCACTTAGCCTACTGATCAGTTATGGATACTGTTTTTTTTTTTTTTTTTTTAAGTTATGGAAGGTGTTCGTAAATCTTGAATAGCTATCATAGTTTTGTTTAATGTTACTGCTAGATTAATTCATGGGTTAACATTATACAACATTATTTTTAGTATTTGTGAAACCTGAATATAGTTTGTTCAAAATAAGCAACAGAAGCAACTGAATCGATTCCACAGATATAGATTCCAATAATTTTTATACCATGTTACGGACAACCAGGTAACGAAACTTGCTTGTAACTTTGTGATTTTTCGGATTTTTCATGATACCTGCAGTTTGAAATTTTGTACATAGATTCTTTACACAAAAATACTAGACACGTGTTTCGGGTTTTGCATACCTATATAATATATAGGTATGCAAAACCCGAAACACGTGTCAAGTGCAAGAGCCCTCATATTATGAGGGCTCTTGCCCACCCTTATCAGAATCATCCATGATTATGTGAGTTAATAACGATTGATGTTCGGATTAAACATACTTTCTTTTGATTGGAATTTGTTACCTATAATAATCATTCAGTAACAAAATCATGTTACAGATACCTTCAATTCAGCACTGATAACGTAATTCGACATTAAAATATAGCGTTGATATAACACTAAAGAAGATTTAGTTAGATTATGAGTTAGAAAACAGACGTCGGCGATCCGTCAATGCTTGTCCCGCGACCGCCATTCTTGACAACCCATGTCAATCTGGCTAATGATCTGGCTACCCGAAACACCATGACGTTCCGCCAGAGAGAATACCAGTCAGCAACTCTCTCGCCGGTGTAGTTTCTAATATTAACCATAGACGACGCCTCTTAGAGGCGCCGACATATCTATACAGGTTGTAAAAGACCTCATCATGAAACCGTCAACCAAGCATTTTGTACATCAAACTAAGTAACTTTACGCAAAAATTATTGCTGGGAAACGACTTTTTTTTTTGGGGTGAAAAATCATGTTTTGTGGTAGAACTCAATGTAACGCACTCAAAACATTGTGCTGATGGATGGATTGAATAGTACGGGGGTCTTGGAGGTGTTTAAAGTAAAAATCTCTCATCGCTTGAATGTTTGTTGTTTTCACAACATCATAACATATAATCACGCCTGTATGCTCTAAGGGGATATGCAGATGTGTACAGTATACCCACATTTCGACAGATAGCTATGTTAGGTTCCATTTTATTGGGGATAAACCTATTACCATGACATGTATTGTTAACAATATGAATATGCCTCGTTGGTCTAGTGGTGGAGACTACTCAGCATGTCCTGGGTTCGATTCCCAGGTCGGGCAAAGTGTTATTGGGTTTTTCCATCAGGAATTTCCAAGTAGCAGCCACGGAGTATGGATTTGCGCCAGCGCTCGCCCCCTATTACATCAAACTCAAACTCAAACTCAAAGCATTTATTTTAATTAGACCATTACGGCACTTTTGAAAGTCAAAAATACAAAAAAGAAAATCAAAGCTACAGTCCCAGTCACAAGGCATAATAACTTGAGAAAGTACTGTAATTGTACATGGGACTTAAACATAACTAGCACAATGTGAGTGTAGGTATTATTGGGTACACCTCAGCCCAACTCTTCGAGGATTACAGGCGTGATGCTATGTTAAGTTAAAATAAATGTATAGCTAATATTTGTATATGTTAATAAAATTAAAGTCGGTGGTAGAGAAACTGAATCAAACACACAGAAGTCACCGACTTATGAAGCTCAAGTTATTTTTCACTATGTTGTGTTTTTGAAGTCGGTTTTATTTTTTTCAAAAATGTTTTTTTTTATCTACATATTTTTTCTTGCACTACAAAACTAATAGTAGTTGTCTAGTGTCTGGGTCACCAAGAAACCGGCTGTGCCTAGTTTGGGACCCGCTGTTAAACCTGTCAGTTTTCTGATTGAAAGATGTGTAAGCTTAATAAATGGACTTGAGTTTTTACAGGCACTTTAATTATTCAGATTTTAAGGTTATACGAGCGCTCTTAATACACTCTCGCACTCGCCCTGCCTCGGATTTTCTTAGTGAGAGTGTACAGCTACTTAATCTCTGCCACAGAACCACATTAGTTCAGTAAACTATTCATATAATGAGATCAACCTACAAATACACTAAGTTTAGGCTTAAGTTTGCTGTAATGGCTTATATATTGTAATCAATAGAAACACTTCATTAAATAATTAAAAAATATATAATTATATTTATTTATTTCACTCGTATTCTTTCTACATTTCGCTCTAAGATTCTAAAATATTGAAATAAGAAGCCACATTAAGCTCGTAAGGGTAAAAAGCATCCTTGTGGTAAATTTCGATATTCTTGAAGTACATGTTAGGTTGCCTGAAGTAAGCATCACGCACGGGACGGTCGAACGGATATCCGAAAGGTTTGTTCTCCCAGAGGAAGTTCTGGTACGCGTCATCTCCCTTCTTGACGCTGTTGAATGGGTACACGAACACGAACAGTTGGAATGGATATCCACCGGGGGTACCCTTAGGCAGCATCAGTCTCCTAGGCAGGTTGTCGGGAACAGTAGACATATCGTAAGGTACCTTTCCTTGGTCTAAGTATTGGTAGATCTCGTTAATGGGGATAGAGTCATCCTTGTAGAACAGGAACTCACTGGATTTGCGCATGATCTTGTTCTCTCCAGGCACAAGTTTCTGTACAAACCAGTCTAGTTCGTAGAATTTCATCCAATCCTCCTCAATGTTAACTGGGTATCCGTTGGAATCGTATTTAGGTCCGATGAAGACCTTGAAGACGGCATCAGAAGCAACATCTGACTTAACATCAACGGAGACTGTGAATGGCTTGTGGTTCAAACGAGGTTGACGGACAAGGAAACCAGTGGGGTAAGACTTGAGCTCTTCTTGGCTGTAGAACACGCTGCTCGTGGCATTGAAGTCGAAGTAATCGAAGTAAGTGGAAAGTTCGCTGACTTTCACGTCATTAATCTTAACACCGACGAAATGCAGGTCATTGTGAGAGTATGGCTTCACGTCCTCTTTGTAGGCAATAAGGTAGTCTATGATTCTCTGGTACAGCTGGTAGAATGCAGGGTCACGCATAGAAGTCTGGTAGAAGTCAAGAGCGGTCGGCATGAAAGCGTAGCTGAAAGTAAAAAAAAAACAATTTAGTTACTTCGTTCGGTGATGTGGAAAATTTTCTCATACATTTTGTGAGGCTAGTTGATAAACTATTTAACCAGAACACTCACTTGTCAATAGGCTTGGGACTTGCGCCGAGCACGTGACGAGCGATGATTTCGTAAGAGTATTGATGTAAGTCCTTCTGGCTCTTATCGGAGTACAGATCTTGGTTCATGTGCCAGTAGTTTCCAACGTAGTTCATTTCTTTCTCGGGCTGAAAATATTTCATTGCCGCGTTAGTTTTATGTCATTATTTTATGAAGTATTAATTCATGTTCAATAATTATAGTGATTATCAGTTTATACTTACAGTCTTGAATTCGCCCTTCTGCAAGAACTGGAAGAACGTCTTCTCATAGGTGTCCAGGTAACGGATGTTTTCGTAGTTCTTCTCGCTGTGGAGGTCGTAGTCGTTGCTTCTTTGAGCGAAAGGCAAGTAGTTTCCGGTCAGTTGGGGATAGTATCCAGTCTTCAATTTGGAGTACCAAGAGAATTCAGGAATTTCACCCAAACCATTGGACTGACGCTCCAAATAGTAGCGAGCCAGAATTTGCTGGTAGAAGTAGAAGAAGTATTCACCCATACGGTCTTTCAATACACTAAGTTTTGCGGACTTCCACCAGAATGGCACTTGCGAGTGGAAGTAGAAGTAGTAAGAGTTCAAACCAATGTCTTCAGTGAAGTATGACAGTTTCTGTTCCTGGTTGGGGTAAGTCAGGGCGTTGGAGTAGTTGGCGAAGTATACATAGTGGTCATCCTCCTTGACGATACCGTATTCGGCAGCCAATTTAGTGTCCAACAAACCACTTTGCATCTTGGTACGGTACATCCTGATCAGAGTCTCCTTGTTGAAGAAGAACTGAGGGTACACTTCATAAGGCGCCGGCAGAACGATGCCAGTGGTATCAGTCCTTTGGACGACGGCAATGTAGTACGCGTATAAGAACTGTTCTTCGTTCATGTAAATCTTGGCCCAAGCCGCGGTTTTGTAGAAAGTGTCGAAGTCCTTAGCATAGTAGAAAACGTGGAAAAGAGCGATGGCTTCATCCCTCATCCTTTCGTAGAAAACGGAAAACTCGTGGTATTTCGGCAGGGTTCCAGTTCTGTACAGCAGCAAGAATTCATCGACAGCTTCTTTGTTCTGCAAAAATGCATTGAGTTAAGTAAACTCTTAAAATTGTATTAAAATTTTGTATGAGGTGCCTTGATAACATAAATAAAAAATGCTCACTGAGTATTTGTTGGTGTTGGCTTCGATGTCATAATCCTTGCCAAGTTTGTAGTACGCGGCATGTGTGTCCAGTTGTTCGGAGTGTTCGAAAAGTGCCAGAATTTGCTTCTGGTACTTGACGATTTCAGGTTCAACTGTAAAGGAACATCTCATCAGTAATTGTCTTTTCCATGAACACAGCCAGAGATGCTAAGAATGCTAATATTAATATAATTCAGAAACTAAAGCTTCATGGCGCAGACTGTATTTGATTGATATATTTTAGACTGTAACTGACGATTGGACGTAGTTGAGCTAACCCACAACCTCTTATTAATTTAGTTAAATATGTACGTCAAAGTAATTCAACATTCTAATTGTGGTATTACTATTCAGTAAAATAAAGTCTCATAGACGGTACATCCAAATCGTTTGCTTAGAACAGATTTCAAATCAGCAAGACTCATTAACTCTCCAAAATAATTACAATCACCAACATATCAAGCTAAAGTCTTCAGCACATTAAATTACCACAAACTGTCAAATTTTTCCAAACGATTTCAAACCATAAAATGTGGATAAGTTTAAAATTGAATGAGAAAATTCGACAGTTTCAAGTAACTTGATGCGCTGGTGACTGTACCTCGGAAAATAGGAGAAATGTGGTGTGTGGTGGTGCAACTACGCTCAATATGCAAGCTTTGAACCCGCAGTACATTTTGTGATTGATTGACGGGTTAAAAATCCGGGCCATGAAGACCCCATCATAACAAACAACGAAAATAAATATCGAAATGAGTTCTTACCAGTCTTCAACTTGATGTTGTGGTGGGTGGGGAGGGCAGTGCCCATCACAAAGGCAACGAGCCCCGCTAGGATCAAGACAGTCTTCATCGTTGTGACAACCGCGGCCAACTGTGACAATACAGCTAGCGTCTCCACTTTTTATACCCCCTATCTTTGCATCCCCGTGCCGAATGTGTTTGATATTGAAACGTTGTAGGTACTTTCTTTATCGCTATCACTGTATTAACCTCTGACTCGATTTGATCTTTTTCGTATATCAAAACAGCTTTAGCAAAATCTATTGCGTAATCTTTTCTTATGCTTTATCGGTGTACTGTATTTACCCGACTGTGCCAGAAGGGGGGATATGTTTTTCGAGAATATACAATTATTCCTACCAACATAATTATAAAACTGATTTGTGTGCTTATTCAATAATTTTATTTTAATAGTATCACAAACAGTTACTGGCACTATCATAATAATAATAAATTGTGGGATATGAGTACAGTAGCCATTGTGCCGATAGTCGTGTCGGCCAATGGCTTGAGGCCCTATCATGCCTCAAATAGCTTAGCATTATCCTCCGTTACGCCTAAAATACTGCAGCATTAATTTTGTAATAAATATATGGTAAAGTTGAGGATTAATGCTAATTCTTAAGATTGTGATAGATAGATTACTATGTGTGACGAAAACACGATTCCATAAACTTTTCTCGATAAAAAAAAGTTCCAAAGTTACCTCCAAATCGAACAATAAACCGCTGGTATTCAAAAAGCACTTCAGATTAGATCATAAAACTAACTGAACTAACTATAAAGCAGGTCGTATGTGTTTTATTTTTTCAGTCCAATTAATAGATTTTTTGTAAATCGCAAAAAAAACACTCATTTCGCACTATTCGGCCACAGTGACTGACGTAACAACCTCTTTGTAGTGCAATCTGATTAGAACTTTATTCTAACAGTATTTCAAACGAAATTTTAACCACCACAAATAGAGTTGCTAATTTTAGGGTTGGTAGGGCCTTAATAGCCAATAGCCTCGACCAACATCTGAGGAGGCTCTCGTTTGGCAGCTGGATCAAGGGAGGAGGATCTGATTCAGTGCGCAGTACTTCTGGACACGGCACGTATTGTTAGGAGGTTCCTCTCTCAAGAGCCCTGACCGACGGTGTTCGCACCCTGTTCCCGATACTGGTGGGTTACTATTTTAATATTTTTTTACGATCATGTTTTAACGACATATGTAATAGTACATTATGATATAAGTGCGGTAAGTTGAAAATTACAGCTGAGGCGATATTGCTAGCTCGAGCCGTAGGCGAGGGCTATAAAAAAGGAGAGGCTGTAATTATCAAAGCGCACGTATGTCATACGACGTTTTTTAACATATTTGCGAGAAAATAAATAAAACTCGGACTTTCTTAAACGAATAAATCTTTTACTTGTTCACAAATTAGCGATGCCCGCGCATCAGCGCTTTTTTTAAAGGCTTAGACACAAAACAGCCAGTATTACTGATTAAGTAAAATAATATTTTTGTGTTTTTGTTACAGATTTATTGGTCGGTTGTAATTTATTGTCAAAATTAATTAAATTAAAGAATTAAATGTTTATATATTTCATCTCCCACAGTTAATTTTATTCATAAAATGTTGACCACTTTTCTGACATAAAAACTCTTTGCTAAGATTTAAAAAAACGTACCGTTCCTTTTTGACGGAGCATATTGATAAACCGTGCGTTGTACATTACATTACTGCACAAGTACGTAATGAGATACATTACGATATTGAAATGGGTGAAATAAGAGACGCTTTACGAGCAAATGTGTTATAAAAAATATAAAAGACTTGTGTTGAAATAAATAAACGTCAAAAGTGCGGTAATGCATAACGAGAGCCAGCTATCGCATTCCATCAATCTTAGATCCCTCTCAGCAACCGAAACCTGCAATAATAGGTAATCTATTTGGGTATTTCGTAAGCGCTGGGCAAACATGTTGCTGACATGAACCAAAAGAGGGACAGCTCCTTTGACTGCCTGAAAAAAAAGTATTAAATAGTATTTGTGAAATTAGTTAAGCCACATTTTTTTGTCCACTGAAGCCATCCTGTGATTATTTTTATGTATAAGCAACGGTAAAATATGAAAGCTTGTAATAAACTTTATTCGTTTTTAGGGTTCCGTACCCAAAGGGTAAAAACGGAACCCTATTACTAAGACTTCGCTGTCTGTCCGTCTGTCCGTCTGTCCGTCTGTCCGTCTGTCTGTCACCAGGCTGTATCTCATGAACCGTGACAGCTAGACAGTTGAAATTTTCACAGATGATGTATTTCTGTTGCCGCTATAACAACAAATACTAAATATAACAAATAATGAATAAACAATGATAATAATGACGATGATAATTGGAATTTGGTTTAATTTGATTTTTTTATTGGATTGGATTTTTATTTGGTTTGGGGGAATAATTTTCGCCTCACCCGCATACCTCTTCAGTATTACCGCAATCATGATGCTTGCAACAACCTCGAAATATCGGAAGCTCATCAATAAAGAAAACCACGGATATTATCCCGTAAGTACTTTGAGTGTAGTGAAAAATCGTGAAAGTCGTTGTCTGTTAGAGATGATGAGTATTTTTCGGGGGATGATTACTATGTGCCAAGCACTAAAATAAATGTATCGTCATCTTACTCGCCACCTCATACCCGAAGTAAGACTTAGCAATTTGTATACTTACTTATTTATAATGTAGAACTAATGATTTATTTTAAGTTGGTTTATTATTGTATCTTATTTAACTGGAATGAATGTAGGATGCAGCAGAAAATAAAATAAAGACAGTTTGGAAAGTCATAAATAGCAAGACTAACAGGAAGAAAACACGTAATACTACACATTAGATACAGCATGTGGTCCTAAAAGCTCTAATCAGGAAGTAGCTCAAGAATTTGTAAATTTCTTTACCGATATACCGTTAAAAACTACGAAGGCTCTAAATTCCTCTCCTGAAGTCTCAATTGGTTTACTAAAGGCGAATGTGTCTGGATGCCAGGCTGAATTTAAATTTAAACACATAAACCCGATGATAGTTATTAAAGCTTTCCGGCAAATAAAAATCAAACTGACCGAAGATCTATGGGGAATGTCTATCAAAGTTTGTACATCCATACTTGAGACTATAGCTCCATACTTAGCTTTAATTTTTAATTTGTGCGTAGACCAAGAAGTTTTCCCTGATTTAATGAAATACAGTAAAGCCATACCTCTTTTCAAATCCGGTGATAGTAAAGATACAAATAATTATAGGCCTGTATCCGTGTTGCCAGTTTTTAGCAAGGTGTTCGAAAAGATAATGCTTAATCAAATGCTCAATCATTTTAACACCAACAGAATCTTACACGATCAACAGTATGGTTCACCAAGGGACGTTGTACAACTGACGCCGGTGTAACCTTAATAAAGAAATAAAAATATTTACGGCGTGGGAAGAGTCCCAAGACGCTGTAGGAATATTTTGCGTTCTCTCCAAAGCATTTGATTGTGTAAATCACGACACATTGCTTTTGAAACTTGAGCATTACGGACTAGGTAAACTTGCACTTAGTTTGTTAAAATCTTATTTGAGTGATAGACAACAATATGTTCAAATAAATGGTGTTAATTCACAGGGTTTAAAAGTAAAAATGGGGGTTCCGCAAGGCTCAATATTGGGTCCTTTCCTCTTTTTAGTATATATAAATGATCTACCCTATTTACTGAAAAACCAACCTCGTTATTTGCCGATGACACTTCCCTAATTTTTAAGATCAATAGACGGGCCCAAAATTTAGATGACGTGAATAATGCCCTACTTCAAGTCCATAATTGGTTCACAGCAAATAATTTAATACTAAATGAAAAAAAAACGAAATGGATAAGAATTGCTTTACCGAATGTTAAAAGTAGCGATTGTGATATAGTACTGAATAAAGAGAAACTTGAATTCGTAGATAAAACGGTTTTCCTGGAGATTACGCTTGATTCAAGGCTACAATGGGGTTCTCATTTAACATCTCTGGCGGGGCGGCTAAGTTCGGCAGCATATGCTATTAGAAAAATCCGTCAATTTACTGATGTAGATACTGCTAGATTGGTCTATTTTAATTACTTTCATAGTATAATGTCTTATGGCATTTTGTTATGGGGACGGGCTGCTGACACTGAGTCTATATTGTTACATTCGAGATTTTGTCCCTCTAGTGGTAATGGAACAAAAGCCCAGATGCTAGGTGGGTTGGTATTAAAATGCAAAGAAACAACAAATTATCTCAAACAATATAAGTTTATTTATTTAAACTATATAAACTTAACTATTAAAAAAAAGGTAATGCCAGCCAGCCTTAAATTCGGTCGTTTTCGAACTATGGTCATGGGGGGTTGGAGATAAACCCAGTACTGTTCCTTTTTCAAAAGTTTAAATCAAATTAAAGTAAATAAAGTATAATTAAATTAAATTAGTTCTTGCTAAAATATCAAGATACAACCTTCCAGTTTAGTGAATACTAATAAATATTATATGGGCGCCAGGGACTTGAACAGTCCCGGACCACGGAGCCGACGAAGATGTCCAATATAATTCCAGTTAAGCGTAGGTGTCGAACCCGGGGTCCTTTAATTTAATTAAGTTGAAGACCGGCTTCTAATTTGGAAAACCGGGCAGGTGATACACGGGTTCGTATATGAACCAGTGGAAAATAAATTTAAAAGGTGTCAATTTAGATTAAAAAAAAAAACCGTCCCGCCTGCAATAAATCGCTAGGCGGACTCAGCTACTGCACGACCGTCTCCACTGGAGGCCTTGAGTGGACTCGAGGAACGGGTCTCGCGTCCAGGTCCCAGAGGCTCGTCTAGATCCTGGCGGCGAGACGAATCGCTCGAGTTGCCTCACCTGGAATTGACAATACGGGGACCCTATTATATAAGGGGAAACCATGGTACTTTCCTTGAGAATGAATAGAGGGGAGGAGCTAGGAGATCTAAAGACTAAACCATTAGCCAGTCCACGTGGCTTACGAGGCCCTTAGAAAACACAATTGAATGAGCTACGACTTCTGTTTGCCTAACCCTGCGTGGTGGGACAGCAATGGTAATACTCACAGTTGGGTAATGATGAAAACAATTGACTGCTTGATGCGACCGGCTGTAGAACAGGTCCGCCTATTTCATCTGCGAATCCTCAACGCATGAAATCCTGTAATAAATATCCAGGGATATTCTTATCCTTATAACGACCTGGGAAGGACTCAGAGATCACTTCCAAACACTAATTCACCAAAATCCTTACCTTATAAAACACGAGATAAAGTTTGTAACTTGACTCTGGCTTGATCAATAGCAAATTGACGCCTGTGACCTTCCATTGTCCTGTTATGCCTCCCAACCGGAAACAGGCGGAGCACCTAGAAAATCTCCCCTGTTTCAGGTAAAACTTACAAGAGCACTGATGACCGAATCACTACCTCAAGATATTTAATTCTTGAAAATCCCTAACAACTGTCCAACATGACGTTTATACTCTGAAACAATAACAATTTTCAGGATCCAAGCTGACAAACTAATTATTTCTTAGTTCTAACATTAAAATTTGTCCTAAGTGGAGCAACCTTTTCCCTCACTCTTTCGGCGAATTGAGAATGAATCACCTGGCAACACTAAGCCATAGACATGCCACAGATTAAATATGGATTGTGAGGTCCGCGATGCTTCTAGAAAAATCTCCTTAATAAAAAAATAATTTCACTTCCGTTTACGGTTAAAAAAACAATTAAGTATTTCAACCAAAAGCTGGAAATTATTAAGGATTTGTCTTTATGATATTAGTTCGATGATTTCCAATGAAAATGTTAAAATGTATCGATTAGAACTACAACTGCATATCGCAGCCGCTAGATGTCGCCTCCAACTGTCAGAAAGAAACTGACGTTTAACCGAATGATATTTGGAATGTAAACACAATCGCAGCTTAAATAAGATATTATGAATCTAATTTATTATGAACACCAGTTTATTATGGTTCCGAACAGTGATTTATCGTCAGGAAGTGTTACTAAATAGTCCGGTGATGAAGTACGGATGCAAAGATGACTCCTTCTTCAAATCGCAACCCAAAGTCATTTGCATAAACCACAATGAACATTTCACTTGGAAATCATGGAGAGAATCATATTGGAAACCTCTCAATTTACAACGCATGCTCACAGGTAAATGTTAGGTACCAAAAAAACAACGTAACAATATTTATTCTGCAAAAAAGAGCCATCAGAGCCATATACAATCTTCGTAGGCGCGATTCTCTGAGGGAACTGTTTAAGGAAATAAACATCATGACTGTACATTGTCAATACATCTACGAAAACATAATGTACGTAAGAAAAAATCTACATCTTTTTGGTAAAAGAGGTGACAGACACAAATACAGTACTAGAAGTAGGGACCAATTAGTTCAGCCAGGTTTCAGACTCGCTAAAGTAGACTTATCTTTCATGGGGTACTGTTTGAGATGCTATAATAAAATTCCACAAAGCATTCTTGAACTGAATGAAACAAAATTTAAAACATGTATTAAACGCACACTTAAGCTTAGCTAAGCTAACTTAAGCAAGCATATTACAAATTGGACGATTATATCGCTGATAAAAATGCTTGGCTCAATGCCGGTCCTGCTCCACAAGGACAGGGGCGCATTAATGGATAGCACTAATTGTATTGTTGGAGCTGCTGAAGATTGTACAACTATCTTTGTATTGTATAAATTCAATATCTTTATTATTATATAGCCGCATATCGCATATTGTGTGAGTGCTATGTACTAGAATGCTATCAGTCGCTGGAAACCTACCTATGTTTTTCCTTGACTTGAATGTGCCGTGGCGGTTAGGAGATATGTCATGCTCACTCAAATATCTCGCTGATGGTGACGCGTGTGTCGTTGTGTGATCACTTAGTTCCCTTCAAAATGGTTGAGTTGACTGGTGCTGATACATGCGTCATGTTCGTGAACGAGCGCTGTCAGTTGGGACTGGTCAGCTCTTGGTTGCCACGGCTTATTTGAATTTAATAATTTTATTTTTGAATTCTTTTTGTTTTGTTTTTACTATGGACACCTTTAACGTGCACATCTTGCTACATTGTTCTCACATAATGTACCATCTCAACATGAATGATGTAACCAAGATTTTGTAAAAATATTCTGATTTAAAAGAGTGTCCATAGAGTTTCTTGCCCGTTCTTCTCCATAGAGATCTACGCTAGGGAATGGGCAACTACAGTACTTTCACAGTTTTTATGTCTTGTGACTGGGACTGTAGCTCCATTTAATTTTCATATTTGTTTCGACAATTCAAAAGTGCCTGTAACTGGCCTACTTGAAATAAATGCTTTGATTTAATTTTGATTTTGTATTTAAAGTTGTTTCTTTTATTATTATTTTATTTATTTAAGGGGAAGGTGTTGTAGATTGTCTATGTTTAATTATGATTAAAACAGTTGTCAACCAGACTTATCTTTCATTACGCAACAGACTAAAACATAGGTTACTTTTTATCCCGGAGTAAGATCCCATGGGACAATCATCAAAATTCACGCGGGCGAAGCAGCTGGCAGAAGAATACATCATATTCTTTTAACATGAAAATAGCAACTGCAACGATAGAGCAAAACGGGCTCCACAGGCCTCTAACACCAATGAGAGAGCGCCATTCGATTCATGCGGGGATGAGTCGTTACGTGTCGTCAGAGAAGTAATAATCCACGAGATTGTAGATCTTTTATTTAGTTAAAATTAACACTTAATTCTAAGGATTTCTAATTTTTTATCAATGGTGGAGTCATATTTTTTTGTTCTTTTCTTTTATTAATCAAAAATATTGTTTACAAATATTGTACACGATGTAAACATACCACAACGTGGGTTTAACAGTTGTATGCCAGACATGGCAACCCGGTGCCACACCACATTATTAATCAGTTTAGTCTATGATGAACTACGGTACGCGCGCGATCCAAGCGCAACTGGGGATACGGTGTGGCGCGGGCGCACTCCCCGAATATTATCTAATGGTGTAAAAAACCTCATAACGAAGCTAAAAAGCTCTTGTTCTCCCCGACATTGTGATCTTTTTTTTGTTCTACACCATACCTTGGAACCTTCTAGTTACGGAGATATTAGGGGTCAAATTTCCAACTTTTTTTGACAAGTTTTTTTTTTAATACGAGTTTTTAATGTAAGATTTTAACTTAAAACACCTTCACGACTTTGTACTATTCAATCCATCCATCAGCACAATGTTTTGAGTGCTTTACATTGAGTTCTACCACAAATCATGATTTTTCACCCCAAAAAAAAGTCGTTTCGCAGCAATAATATTTGCGAAAAGTTACTTAGTTTGATATACAGAATGCTTGGTTGACGGCTCCGTGATGAGGTTGTATAGTGTGCGTTTAATGCATGTTTTAAATTTCGTCCCATTTAGTTCAAGAATACTTTGTGGAATTTTATTATAGCATCTCAAACAGTACCCCATGAAAGATGAGTCTACTTTAGCGAGTCTGAAACCTGGCTGAACTAGTTGGTCCCTATTTCTAGTACTGTAATTATGTATGTCACCCCTTTTACCAAAAAGGTGCAGATTTTTTCTGACGTACATTATGTTTTCGTAGATGTATTGACAATGTACCGTCATGATGCCAATATCCTTAAACAGTTCCCTTAGAGAATCGCGCCTACGAAGATTATATACGCCTCTGATGGCTCTTTTCTGCAGAATAAATATAGACTCAATATCTGCAGCCCGTCCCCACAGCAAAATGCCATAAGACATTATACTATGAAAGTAACTAAAATAAACCCGTCTAGCGGTATCTACATCAGTATACTGACGGATTTTTCTAATGGCATAGGCTCTTGAACTTAGCCACCCCGCAAGAGATGTCAAATGAGAACCGCATTGTAGCCTTGAATCAAGCGTAATTCTCAGGAAAACCGTTTTATCTACGAATTCAAGTTTCTCTTTATTCAATATTATATCACAATCACTACTTTTAACATTCGGTAAAGCAAATGTTATGCATTTGGTTTTTTTTTCATTTAATACAAAATTGTTTGCTGTGAACCAATTTTGGACCTGAAGTAGGGCATTATTCACGTCATCTAGATTTTGGGCCCGCCTATTTATCTTAAAAATTAGGGAAGTGTCATCAGCAAATAACACCATATTTTGAGGTTGGTTTTTCAGTAAATAGGGTAGATCATTTATATATACTAGAAAGAGGAAAGGACCCAATATTGAACCTTGTGGAACCCCCATTTTTACTTTACACCCCTGTGAATTAACACCATTTATTTGAACATGTTGTTGTCTATCATTCAAATAAGATTTTACCAAACTAAGTGCAAGTTTACCCAGTCCGTAATGCTCAAGTTTCAAAAGTAATGTGTCGTGATTTACGCAATCAAACGCTTTGGAGAGGTCACAAATAATTCCTATGGCGTCTTGAGACTCTTCCCACGCAGTAAATATGTGCTTTAATAAGGTTATACCGGCGTCAGTTGTACAACGCCTCTTGGTGAAGCCATACTGTTGATCATGTAAGATTCTGTTGGTGTTAAAATGATAGAGCATTACTTTTTCAAAAACCTTGCTAAAACTGGTAACACGGATACAGGTCTTTATGTATCTTTACTGTCCCCGGATTTGACTTTACTGTATTTAATTAAATCAGGGAAAACTCCTTGGTCTACACATAAATTAAAAATTAAAGCTAAGTAAGGGGCTATAGTCTCAAGTAGGTATGGATGTACAAACTTTGACAGACATTCCCCATAGATCTTCGGTAAGTTTGATTTTTATTTGCCGGAAAGTTTTAATAACAATCATAGGGTTAATGTGTTTAAATTTAAATTCAACCAGGCAGCCAGACACATTCGCCTTTAATAAACCAATTGAGAGTTCAGGTGAGGAAATAAGAGCCTCCGTTGTTTTTTGTGGTATATCGGTAAAGAAATTTACAAATTCTTGAGCTACTTCCTGATTAGAGCTTTTAGGACCACATGCTGTATCTAATGTGTAGCTAGTGTTACGTATTTTCTTCCTGTTAGTCTCGTTTTTTATAACACTCATAGAAACAAAAGAAAATCACGGATAGTGTAGATTATAATCTGTCGACGGCTGTCGAAGTGAAACCGTAAAATTGTGAAATGCATGTGATCAAATTATCTGTGTACCCATACCTAATCGGGACTTGGGGCACCCCGACGCTAGATTAGTCCGTCGACAACGCTTTTTAGGCGAATAAGTTTGTAGTGTTTTGTGGTTATGTTATATTAATTGGTTTTTCTCAGAAATGGTGCATTATCTCTTTATGGGAGTGGTACCAAGGGGCAAGGAGACCACCCCACTGCTCTACAGCGCGCGAAGTGAGTTCCGTCGCATACATTTCACAATTTTACGATTACATTTCGACAGATTATATTCTTAGTGTTTAGTGCCTTATCTGGTGTCAGAGTTTTTATGGGTCTCTGACTTGGCTATATACGTACATGTCAACGAGAAATATCTCCTAATAGGCATGCTGGTTTGGTTTCCTCACGATGTTTTCTTTCACCGAAGCAAGCGATAATTAACCCAGGCTGATTTGACATCGGCCAAATCTATGTCAGATCGGACTTAGGAGTGATGATGATCGAAGTGACCACGAAATAAAAAAAAAAAATATTTAGGTATTATAAAACTAAATTATTGCACAGTGCACTTGTATAAATATCTCATTGACGTTATTAACAACTTAAGTATATTTACTTTAATTTCTTATTTGTCTTCCGAGTAGAAAAATACAATATTCACAGGAATTATGGATCTAGACGAAGTTGTGCACATAACATAAATGTTTAGTAAGAAAATATAAAATTTGTAGTACCACCCGGAAGACCAGCTAAAATACATAACTACTTTAATTACTTTTGTAGATATAAGTGTTAATCCAAGGCTATTGTCTGTCTGCATTTATTCGAAATGTGGTGAGCCAGTTACATTTAGGTATCGAGTGAATGCGAACAAAAAGTCTCAAGACCTTATGATAGGTAGGCCATCTATGTAAAATTATATTGATATTTATCAGTAGCAGCCACGGAGTCTGGATTCGTGCACGGTAAATCGATAGCATTAAATTGTATTGTTGGAGCTGCTGAAGATTGTACAACTATCTTTGCATTGTATAGATTCAATCTCTTTAGTATAATATAAATGTATAGCCCATATTGTGTGAGTACTATGTACTAGAAAGCTATAATTCACTGGAAACCTACGTCTTTTCTTGACTTGAATGTGCCCTGGCGGTTTGTCGCGTGGCGCATGTGTCGGATCATTTAGTTCCCTTCAAAATGGTTGAGTTGAATGGTGCTGATCCATGCGTCATGTCCGTGAACGGGCGCTGTCAGTTGTGACTGGTCATCTCTTGGTAGCCATGGCTTATTTGAATGAATTATTTTGAATTGTATTTTTTTTTTGTTTGTGTGTTTTTGCTGTGGACACTTACCGTGCACATCTTGCTACATTGTTCTCACAGAATATACCATCTCAACGTGAATGATGTAACCAAGATTTTGTAACAATATTCTGATTTAAAAGAGTGTCCATGGAGTTTCTTGCCCGTTCTTCTCCATAGAGATCTACGCTAGGGAATGGGCAACTACAGTACTTTCACAGTTTTTATGTCTTGTGACTGGGACTGTAGCTACATTTAATTTTCATCTTTGTTTTGACAATTCAAAAGTGCCTGTAACTGGCTTACTTGAAATAAATGCTTTGATTTTGATTTTGATATATAAAGGATATCATTGTTAATCCAAAAAGTAAACATCGCCTGGAAACTTTTAAAACTAAACTTTTATCCAAACTACCACTTTTGTCAGATAATAATGATCCAAATCAACAATATAAAGATTTTTGCAGTATGTATTGCACACAATTTGAAAACACATTTGTCCTTAAGACAACATCTGTAAATAGTAACGCTTCTTTCAACGACTGGGCCACCATTGGTATTCATAAGAGTCGAAAACGACTTTATGAGCTGTATGAAGAGCAGACTTATGTAAAAACTGTAGAATTTAATTTTTATGTTAAGAATTATTCAACATTATTTAAAAAAGTTTGTTTTATAGCAAAGTCACGTTACTTGAGTTCAAAAATTAAAAATAGTAGTAATGTAATTAAAATGACATGGAACATTATTAATAGCGAAACGGAAAGGTCTTGCAACCGAAATAGTGACTACAGCCTTGCTATTGGCGATAATATTTTAAATTCAGTTACTCAAGTTGCCACAGCCTTTGAAAATTTATTTGCGGATATTCCCGTATCGACTACTAAATCGCTAAACTCGTCACTTACTGCTGCCGAGTGTTTACTAAGGGAAAATGTTTTAGTATGTGATTCCGAATTTAATTTTCAATATGTCACCTGTAAAGATATAATTAAAACTTTTCACACCATAAATATTAAAAAGACCGCCGATCTATGGGGTCATTCTATAGACGTTGCTAAATCCATTATAAACATTGTAGCTCCTACATTAGCTGTAATATTTATCGATTGTATTGACCGTGGTGAGTTTCCTGATCTAATGAAATATAGTAAAATAATACCATTGTTTAAATCGGGTCGAACAAGCTATTTGGTTTACATTTCACAATGTAATTTGTGAGTTAAACTGTAAACCAAATAGCTTGTTCGACCGTACATCAGACTCCACTAATTATAGACCCATTTCAGTACTACCCACATTTAGTAAAAATTTTGAAAAATTAATTTTGGCACAAATGCAATGTTTTTTCAATAAACATAAGTTATTACATAAGAAACAGTTCGGTTTTACAAGGGGTCGTTTAACTACTGTTGAACTTTTAGGTCACATTTATAATGCCTGGGAGGACAAATGCGACGCTTTGGGCATTTTTTGCGATTTATCTAAAGCTTTCAATTGTGTTCTTCATGAAACATTAATCAGGAAACTACACCACTACGGAATCCGTAACGCCTCTCTGGATCTTCTTATTTCATACTAGCTGACCCGCGCAACTTCGTCTGCGTCACATGAGAGAGAGAGAAGGTCAGAGAGAATGTGAGACCTTAAAAGATAGACATGCTATTGCGGATTTTATGTTGAACTTTTTAAGGAACAATTCCCTAATACATGATTGTTGCATATCTTTAACCGTTTATGCAGCGCTCGCAACGGAAGTTCTCAAAAGAAATAAATTTTCCCCGTTTTTGCTAAATTATTCATTGATGCTTCACTCCTATTAGTTACTAAATTTACATCATTACGTTACTGCGTGAAACTACCTCGTATATAATGGGCCATTTTAGGCCCCGACTTACGAACAGTAAGTCGTCGGTTCTGTACCCAGGCAGGCAACATGGAGACATGGGATTGCGACTGTCGCAACCCCGTGCAGGGCACGCCACAATAGTGGCGATAAGTCCCCTCTTTGAGGAGTGGCTTGAGAAACGCCACGGCGTCCTCACTTTCCGCCTGACGCAGGTCCTCACCGGACACGGTTGTTTCGGGAGGTTCCTGCACCAAATCGGGCGGGAGGAAACGCCCGGGTGTTTCCACTGCGAGGATCGACCGGAAGACACGGTGGAAGTGTGCCCCGCGTGGGCGGAGCACCGCCGTGTCCTCGAAGCGGCGATTGGAGGCGGTGACCTCTTACGTCCGGCCCTGGTTCAAGCCATGGTCCGGAGCGAGACGGAATGGGACGCCGTCACCTCCTTCTGCGAAGCAGTAATGCTAGAGAAGGAGGTGGCGGAACGGGAGAGGGCGAGAACCTCTCAGCGTCCCGGCCGCCGTGGGAGACAACCCGGGCGTCGGGGGCCACCGTAGGCGCGGACCTGTGAACGGTGGACTATGGGCTAGCTCGCCGTCCGTCCGTCTCATGACGACAGGCCGTGTCGACGGCGCGTTCGTGTTCCACGCGCGCCTCAAAGAGAGTCAGCGATAGGAAGGGGTCCGCAAGGGCCGATGCCTGCCGGGGTTGCGGGACTGTTCGAAAGAGATACCGTGGCCCCGGAACACAAAGGGCGATGATGGAACATGGATGGGTTTTAGTCAGTAAAAGTCTGACACAGGGAGTGTCAGACTTTTACTGACTAAAACCCATCCATGCTCCATCCAGAGAAGGAGGAGTCATTTGTCATTAGTCATAACATATTATTATTATTTTATCATCAGTCGCGCGCACGCACCTATCGACGACGGTTGCGTATTTACGGCAGCGTTCTGCGACGATTTGTAGTAAAAATGACGAACATTATTAAGTGTGACAAGTGTAACATCGTAATCGATGAAATGTTGTCTTACATCCAGAACAAAGTGTCTGTGGTGGACGAAGAGACTTTAGTGCGTATTTGTGTCTCATCTTTCACGAGTGATGAAATCAAGAGGTCAAAGTCACTTCTTTTCGATGCCATTCCTTCGAATCTCCGCAAGATTATAAGGAAAAATAAAGGCAAAGAGCAAAGAGATTTGGCGGATATCATTAATCTGTTCAAATCAGCGGAGCCGGATGATATTCCTGTGTTTGTGGCCAGGAGTCTTGAAAAGTTGCCACCTATTACATTCGACCACTTGGACTGTACGAAGCTGTTGAAAGATTTAGTACGGTAACAGGAGGCTCAGACTTGTTGACTTTCCTGCTGAGTGTATTCAGTGTGCTGACTCTCATTGCCGCAACCATTGTCATAGGCGTGCCATTGACAGACTGTACTCTGATATTGTGACCGCTCTTCGTGACGCTTCTTTGGCGGGTCGGGGTAGCGGGAGGACGGGTATGATTGGCGCGCGTGTAGTAGGGTGGAACAATAACGTCGGCGATGCTCATCGGGTGGCAAGAACAAAATTTATTGAATGGGTATTGTGCGGCAAACCAAGGTGCGGGGAAGTATATCGTGTAATGTGCGAAACCAGAAGGGTATTCAAATTCAGGCTAGATGATGTATTTCTGTTGCCGCTATAACAACAAATACTAAAAACAGAATTAAATCAATCAAGATCATCAGGACCAATTGAAAATGGATACCCTTGCTGTGAAGCACTCGAACGGCGACTTTCGGGGTTTTTGGAAGGGTACAAAAAAGGTAAACTTAGGTTCTGGCCTACCGGTGAGCGTCGACGGGTTTAGTGAATCGGGAGATATAGCAAGTCTATTTAAGTCCTACTTTTCTGTAAAGCCTCAGTTGGGAACGCGGATCGCGGAGGCCAATGCTGAAGAGCTTACGGGAGTAATGGAGACCAGGATTTTGGCCAATGAGGTGGGGAAAATCATAAAATGTATGACCAGGGGAAAATCTCCTGGCCATGATGGCCTAAGTATTGAACACCTACAGTATGCCGGTCCGCATGTGTATAGGGTTTTAGCTATGTTCTACTCGCTATGCCTGAGCCATTCATACCTGCCGTACGACTTCATGAGAACTGTAGTAGTGCCTGTGGTGAAGAACAGAACTGGTGATCTAGCCGATAAAACTTACTACAGGCCTATCTCTCTTGCTACTGTTATAGCAAAAGTGTTTGACGGTTTGCTTGATACACGGTTAAATAAACTCGTGTCACTGCATGACAATCAGTTTGGGTTTAGACCTAAGTTATCTACAGATAGTGCAATACTGTGTCTCAAGCATACTGTCAGATACTACACGGCTAGAAAAACACCAGTGTACGCGTGCTTCCTCGACCTGTCCAAAGCCTTTGACCTGGTGTCATATGATTTGTTGTGGCAAAAACTTGAGGGCATAAACATGCCGCATGAACTTGTTAACATCTTCAAGTATTGGTACGAACACCAGGTTAACAATGTTAGATGTGCATTATCGGAGCCATACAGGCTTGAATGTGGGGTGAGACAAGGTGGGTTGACTTCACCCAGACTTTTCAATCTCTACATGGATGCACTCGTCGGCGCGCTCAGTAGTCGGCATGTAGGCTGCCATGTTGATGATGTTTGTGTAAACAATCTGAGTTATGCAGATGACATGGTGCTGCTGAGCGCGTCGGTTTGTGGATTACGCAAGCTGCTGAATATCTGTGAGGACTATGCGGGCAGCCATGGTCTTAGTTATAATGTCGCGAAAAGCCAATTCATGGTATTTCAGGGAGGCGCCAAATGCCCAGAGCAAGTACCATCTATTCGTTTGAATGGTGTTCCGTTGGAACGGGTGGATCAATTTAAATACTTGGGGCACTGGGTAACAGCCGATCTGAAAGACCATGTCGATATTGAGCGGGAGCGGTGGGCACTGTCTAAGAGAGCAAATATGATAGCCCGTAGGTTTGCACGTTGTTAAAATCACGCTTTTCAAAGCTTTCTGCACCTCCTTATACACGTGCAGCCTATGGGCATCTTACTCACAAGCTGCTTACAGTGCCCTTCGTGTCCAATACAACAACGCGTTCAGGGCAGTGTTGAGGCTGCCCCGCTTCTGCAGCGCCTCGGGCATGTTTGCGGAAGCGCGCACCGACTTTTTCCACGCCACCATGCGCAAGCGGTGCGCGTCCTTGGTGCGCAGGGTGCGGGCTAGCTCCAACACGGTCCTGGCGATGATTGCTCAGCGACTGGATTGCCCCTACGTTGGGTATTGTTGTAGCAGGCATATTGCTGGTGTTTGATTTGTCGTTTTATACAGCTCTCATGTCATTTTATTTTATTTTTTGCTTCTGACATCAACTTATATTCGTTATTTTAATTCATTGTTTTATTTAATTTGTATTTAATTTAATATTGTTTTGTGCCATTGACATTAATTGATTTGATCTGACGTTTATTTGTTTCTAATGTTTTAATTATTGTCATTGAATTCACTTTATTATTATTTTTTATTGCTTATCATTCAATCAGCAGACTAAAATTTACAAAAATGTTGTGTGTTGTTTCTAATATGGGTCAATGACCTGAAATAAATGAATTTTATTTTATTTTATTTTATTTGTTGATGATTTCCCATCCGAAAAAAAAAACACTTTATGTAATTTATTTTATCACCGCTGCTCTCAAAACGGTGAAGGAAAACATCAATCCGCACTGGGCCCGCGTGGTGGATTATAGCCCATTCCCTCTCACAGAGAGGAGGCCTGTGTCCCAGCAGTGGGAACATTAACAGGCTGATGATGATTATGATGACTATAAAGCTGGTCAGTCAATTTAAAAGTTATCTGTTTGTGTATTACGATAGTTTACGTTTTATTGCATATTTGATATTTATAGCATTCATTACACCTTGTAATTTTTTTTCGTAATTTTTCTATGCATATATGCAAAAGTACAATAATTTCAATGGTCCCATAATGGACTTAACAATATTATTCCCGAAAACGCTTAACTCACTTTTTGCACGAATCGTATCGTAACAAGTTGTTACAGATTATGTAATCTTTAACTTTTTCGGTAAGCCACGATTACCGTTTTATTCGCGTAAAAAACGCATATCTTGTTCCACGTAAAGTGTAATACAATTATATTCGTGTATTATTTTAATTCACAGGATTTGGTAATGTTGTTTTACACAACATGACAGAGACCTATTAAAATCGTAATGTCGTTCACTGTATCATAATAGTTAATATTCTTAAAGCAAGCGGTTTGTACAATAAAATATTACGATGGTGTCGGTACGTAATAAATGAATACAGTATTACTCATGTGTTATCCATTGTGATTGATGAGTAAATTTGTTTTTTTTTGTGAATGGCATCTCGCAGTTCAACCTAGGAGGTTGTCGTCTGGTTAACCCGACTATCCTGTGGGTGCCTTGAGTGTCAGGCCACCAGCCACGGCCAAATACTTACAAACTAAGCGACTAAACTTAGAGCGTCGCTGGGGGAGAAAAGCAATCGAACAGGCTTTAGGGGTTGATTTTGAACTACAAGCTCAGGCACGTGGGCTGGCTCGAGCAAGGGTCGGCGAGGGCATGGATCGGGACGTTGCGACGGTCCTTGATGGCGAGGACGGAATGACGGCTGTTTGCGTCTGTGCTTCTCGAGCGTGCTAGTTTCCCTACTGATCTCCTGGAGGTGGGTGGTAGCGTCATCGGGGGTGGCTCGTATCGGGTGGCCGATGCGATTAGAGGATTACGTTACCTTATAGCAGAATCGAAGAAGAGCTTAGAAAAGCGTTTCATAAACTGAAGGTTAGTGGGCATTCTAAGCCTATGTGTAGACCATTAGGTCATTGCGGATATAGTAAGGGGCTCCCGTGACTAAACCGGTTCTGGAGTCCCTGGATCTTATATATATATCTAGCCTTGGTATACAATACAAACACGACACCTGCGTATGTCATGATGGGACGGATCACCGCGGCATAGAGGCACAACATGTACCTGAGTGATAACTTACTAACAGGAAATGGAGCCTACCTATAGCAAAGGCGACTCGATCACGAGCTGCACTGATATGCGGCCCGAAGGACAGATGGTCGTCGAGTATGACTCCTAGATATCTGGCTTGCTTCTCCCAAGGGATAGGCTTACCGTACAGAGTGATCGGGTTGGGGGAGGTGAAATTGATACGCGGTTTAAAATATAGAACCACCTGAGTCTTATCGGGGTTAGCCTTAATCCTCCACTTCCGGATCCAAGCATCTAACGCGTCGGCTGAAGTTTGTAGATTTTTGGCAATAGCATTCTTATGCACGACCAGTGTAATAGATGGCCGCGTCGTCCGCAAACAGGTCTAACTGAGCCTTTTTGGTTTGACAGCACGTAACAGCGTAAAAGCGTGAATATAAGCGGGGAGATGGTGGCTCGAATGGAGTGACTCCTCTCCCCATTCGAGGTAAGGAGAGAGCTTCCCCGCTATCGCAATAGCGGAAGGTGCGATCCGACTGAGAGTCTCGTAGGATGAGCACGAGACGGTCTGGCACTCCTAGTTGGTACAGCTTGTACAAGCCGTTGTGCCAGACTTTGTCGAAGGTTTTTGCTATGTCGAAGAAAAACCCGCCCGTCATCGCTCCAGCGCTCAAATACTCGACGATGCTGTGGACCTGTTGGATACACGAGTGTTTGGTCCTGAAACCGAATTGCTCTTTGGAAATGAGACTCTTAGTCTCGGCATAGTCTTTATGTCGCTTATAAATAAAGGCGAAAACCCACAGCTGCGCACGGAGAGGCAACGGTGCTTCGCTTTGCAAGAAAATGTATGTGAATGTGACCACCGTAAGCCACGGACACGCTGTGCATGACTTGACGTCATTAGTACATGCGTAGCTTGTTCGAATAAGGCGCTCACATAGCTCATCGCTATCAATGGCGCTGTGCATGCGGTACACAGTATATACGAATACCCACAACCATACCGCAGTGGGCCACGCACGCTACAATTGTACATAGTCGTGGGCATAAATAGTATATACTGCAGTTGATACGTAGACCCACGTTATCAAACAAATGAATCCACGCAGCTAAAATGCACAGCGTGCACCGCGGTGGGTTTGCGCCTGTCTTTTCAATGCCGAACGCATACAGAAGACTGATAGGCCAGTAGCTACATGGTTCCGCCTTGGGCTTACCGGGTTTGCGGATAGGTACTGATAACAGTGGCCTCTTTCCATACCTGGGAGAAGATTTTTTTCTCAAGGCGTCATTAAAGATGGCTTCCATTGACACTATTACCTGGGCGGGGAGGAGTTTGAGAACCTTATTGGTGATCCATCAGAACCGGGTGGGCTTGGTGGATGGCGGGCAAGCTTGGAGCTTGGTGGGTGGGCTCGAATTGGTTGAGCACCTTGTCCTATCGAGTGTAACAATGCCGCTTATGCGCGCCTACTCCTTACAACACGCTCTGTAAGTTGTGCATGTGAGCTTTGTAAGCATCCCAGGGTAAGTTGTCGTAGGCATGGATAGCTGCGTTCTTCTCGTTTATCAGTTCACGTACGTCAGCGGGTAGTCTCCATAACTTCATAACTTTTCACAAATTCGCAATTATGTATACTCGTATGTATCGTCAATTAATTTGTTTGCAAGCTGCTTAGCGACAATTAGTACTACCTTGTCTAAAAGCTGCATTGTTTCTGATGGATTTGAGTTGTGTTTGCTAGGCACCCAACCACAATAAAATAAAACAAATTAAATTATCCAGCATTATTATGAACTTTCTCTAATATTGCTAAGCTACTGGCAAATCAAATAATACGTTTTTAATGTGTTATTTAATAAAACATGATATTTGCAACATTACATTACTGTTAATCTTTTGACACTACATATCGACGAATATTATTGTCATGTTATATTACTGTATACACTATCGCTTGGATAATATCGTAATATCATATTGCCGGCAGGCTTTTCGGTACCGAATTTCAACGAATAATGCCGTAATTCATTATTACTTACAACGATATCGTTGAGGTTACACGCGAATAATATCGTAATGATGTGTTGCATACAATTGTTTTGTCCTACAATATCAGTAACATTATTTTCGTCAATAACTTTGTTTTGATATACTATTGCATAAAAAATGCATACAGTAAAACAGACTGCAAAAAATTTGCTTTGATGTATAAATGGCTATCATAAAATTCACCCATGCTGAGATATATGCAAAAAACAGTTTTTTTATTTTTCCTGAAAAATTTAGAATTGTCGATTACCGGTTTATTCGGTGGGGGGTGCGATTAAATACATTATTTTCACTTTGCTATTTCCGATGTCAATGAATTGTTTGAAATGTTGTTTAATACTTTGTTTAGAGTGATAAAAAAAATCCTGCATATATCCTATTGCCGACCAAAAATGTACGTGTTTGGGGTCAGCATGTTGTACTGTACTCAATACGTGGTAACCGTTGAAGCCTCGATGCCCTTCCATCCTGAATAATAAACCAATCTCGATGTTTCATCAAGTTTAAAAACCGTGCGAAGGAGGGCTTGGTGGCTAAACCAAGAGAAATAAACAAAAATAATGAACAAACAAATCGTGCTAGTAAAAATATTCTTTTCATTACACTTTCTCGAAAACGGGTTCATAACGCACTACGATTAGGTTCAACATGCAATCTATTTTACACGCGTACGTTTATAGGGTTCCGTACCCAAAGAGAAAAAAAGGGACCCTATTACTGAGACTCCACTGTCCGTCTGTACGACTGTCCGTCTGTCCGTCTGACTGTCACCAGGCTCTATCTCATGAACCGTGATAGCTAGACAGTTGACATTTTCACAGATGATGTATTTTTGTTGCCGCTATAACAACAAATACTAAAAACAGAATAAAATAAATATTTAAGGGAGCCCCCCTTAAATATTTATTTTATTCTGTTTTTAGTATTTCATCGTGAAATACAACAACCGTGATTTTATTGCCGTTTTTTGGTCGATATTAATAATGGCAACAGGTAGACGCTTGAAATATTCAAAGAATATTTAGTTGTTTATCCACTTTAAAAATAAATAATTAATTAAAATCAAATAAATATTTAAGGGGGCTACCGTACAACAAACGTGATTTTTTTTGTCTAATGTTGTACTAAATAATGGTACGGAACACTTCGTGCGCAAGTCCGACTCGCACTTGTTTTCATTTATCCGCACGTGTGCGGAAATAAAAAATCGACATATAACTAATCATAGTTATACGAAGTTCAAATCGGTTCAATGCCTAATAATCGGTGGTGAATGTTTTTTTTTTAATTTCGGCAATTAAAGCTTAGGTATGCGCCTTTACCGCGTATTTTTTTTTGAATATTCAAATTGTGTTTATAAATAGAATATCATAGATAGACATGATTAATTAAACTAATATTTACTTTTAAAAACAAATTAATATTTATTTGTGTTCTAAATTCAGAAATATAAAAAAAAAACTATTGTACAGAATAAGCTGTTTAGCGGCTTCACACCTTTGCTTCTCCTTAAACCTGGCGAAAGCAAAGCGCGGAGCACTAAAATTTGTGAATGCAGATTGAAATATCTCAAACGGTTATGGATAGTTTTACTACGACTGACTGCCCCATCTCAAAATTCCACCATGTGTAGCATTGTGTGATTGGTGTATCCCATCTCAAAATTCCACCATGTGTAGCATTGTGTGATTGGTGTGTCTCATCTCAAAATTCCACCATGTGTAGCATTGTGTGATTGGTGTGTCTCATCTCAAAATTCCACCATGTGTAGCATTGTGTGATTGGTGTGTCTCATCTCAAAATTCCACCATGTATAGCATTGTGTGATTGGTGTGTCCCATCTCAAAATTCCACCATGTATAGCATTGTGTGATTGGTGTGTCCCATCTCAAAATTCCACCATGTGTAGCATTGTGTGATTGGTGTGTCCCATCTCAAAATTACACCATGTATAGCATTGTGTGATTGGTGTGTCCCATCTCAAAATTCCACCATGTATAGCATTGTGTGATTGGTGTGTCTCATCTCAAAATTCCACCATGTATAGCATTGTGTGATTGGTGTGTCCCATCTCAAAATTCCACCATGTATAGCATTGTGTGATTGGTGTGTCTCATCTCAAAATTCCACCATGTATAGCATTGTGTGATTGGTGTGTCTCATCTCAAAATTCCACCATGTGTAGCATTGTGTGATTGGTGTATCCCATCTCAAACATGTATAGCATTGTGTGATTGGTGTGTCCCATCTCAAAATTCCACCATGTATAGCATTGTGTGATTGGTGTGTCTCATCTCAAAATTCCACCATGTGTAACATTGTGTGATTGGTGTGTCCCATCTCAAAATTCCACCATGTGTAGCATTGTGTGATTGGTGTGTCTCATCTCAAAATTCCACCAGGTGTAGCATTGTGTGATTGGTGTGTCTCATCTCAAAATTCCACCATGTATAGCATTGTGTGATTGGTGTGTCCCATCTCAAAATTCCACCATGTGTAGCATTGTGTGATTGGTGTATCCCATCTCAAACATGTATAGCATTGTGTGATTGGTGTTTCCCATCTCAAAATTCCACCATGTATAGCATTGTGTGATTGGTGTGTCCCATCTCAAAATTCCACCATGTATAGCATTGTGTGATTGTTGTGTCTCATCTCAAAATTCCACCATGTGTAACATTGTGTGATTGGTGTGTCCCATCTCAAAATTCCACCATGTGTAGCATTGTGTGATTGGTGTGTCTCATCTCAAAATTCCACCATGTATAGCATTGTGTGATTGGTGTGTCCCATCTCAAAATTCCACCATGTATAGCATTGTTTGATTGGTGTGTCTCATCTCAAAATTCCACACTGTATAGCATTGTGTGATTGGTGTGTCTCATCTCAAAATTCCACCATGTGTAGCATTGTGTGATTGGTGTATCCCATCTCAAAATTCCACCATGTATAGCATTGTGTGATGGGTGTGTCCCATCTCAAAATTCCACCATGTATAGCATTGTGTGATTGGTGTGTCCCATCTCAAAATTCCACCATGTGTAACATTGTGTGATTGGTGTGTCCCATCTCAAAATTCCACCATGTCAAAAATCAAAATCAAAATCAAAGCATTTATTTCAAGTAGGCCAGTTACAGGCACTTTTGAATTGTCGAAACAAATATGAAAATTAAATGTAGCTACAGTCCCAGACACAAGACATAAAAACTGTGAAAGTACTGTAGTTGCCCATTCCCTAGCGTAGATCTCTATGGAGAAGAATGGGCAAGAAACTCCATGGACACTCTTTTAAATCAGAATATTTTTACAAAATCTTGGTTACATCATTCATGTTGCGATGGTACATTATGTGAGAACAATGTAGCAAGATGTGCACGTTAAAGGTGTCCATAGTAAAAAAAAAAACAAAAACAATTAAAAAATAAAATTATTAAATTCAAAAGCCGTGGCAACCAAGAGCTGACCAGTCCCAACTGACAGCGCTCGTTCACGAACATGACGCATGTATCAGCACCATTCAACTCAACCATTTTGAAGGGAACTAAATGATCCGACACACGCGTCACCATCAGCGAGACATTTGAGTGAGCATGACATATCTCCTAATCGCCACGGCACATTCAAGTCAAGGAAAAACGTAGGTTTCTAGCGACTGATAGCATTCTAGTACATAGCACTCACACAATATGCGATATGCGGCTATATAATAATAAAGAGATTGATTCTATACAATGCAAAGATAGTTGTACAATCTTCAGCAGCTCCAACAATACAATTTAATGCTATCAATTTATGCGCCCCTGTCCTTGTGGAGCAGGACCGGCATTGAGCCAAGCAGTTTTATCAGCGATATAGTCGTCCAATTTGTAATATGCTTGCTTACAAAGTGTGCGTTTAATACATGTTTTAAATTTTGTTTCATTCAGCTCAAGAATGCTTTGTGGAATTTTATTATAGCATCTCAAACAGTACCCCATGAAAGATGAGTCTACTTTAGCGAGTCTGAAGCCTGGCTGAACTAATTGGTCCCTATTTCTAGTACTGTAATTGTGTCTGTCACCTCTTTTACCAAAAATATGTAGATTTTTTCTTACGTACATTATGTTTTCGTAGATGTATTGACAATGTACAGTCATGATGTTTATTTCCTTAAACAGTTCCCTCAAAGAATCGCGCCTACGAAGATTGTATATGGCTCTGATGGCTCTTTTTTGCAGAATAAATATAGACTCAATGTCAGCAGCCCGTCCCCATAACAAAATGCCATAAGACATTATACTATGAAAGTAACTAAAATAGACCAATCTAGCAGTATCTACATCAGTAAATTGACGGATTTTTCTAATAGCATATGCTGCCGAACTTAGCCGCCCCGCCAGAGATGTTAAATGAGAACCCCATTGTAGCCTTGAATCAAGCGTAATCCCCAGGAAAACCGTTTTATCTACGAATTCAAGTTTCTCTTTATTCAGTACTATATCACAATCGCTACTTTTAACATTCGGTAAAGCAAATCTTATGCATTTCGTTTTTTTTTCATTTAGTACTAAATTATTTGCTGTGAACCAATTATGGACTTGAAGTAGGGCATTATTCACGTCATCTAAATTTTGGGCCCGTCTATTGATCTTAAAAATTAGGGAAGTGTCATCGGCAAATAACACCATATTTTGAGGTTGGTTTTTCAGTAAATAGGGTAGATCATTTATATATACTAAAAAGAGGAAAGGACCCAATATTGAGCCTTGCGGAACCCCCATTTTTACTTTTAAACCCTGTGAATTAACACCATTTATTTGAACATATTGTTGTCTATCACTCAAATAAGATTTTAACAAACTAAGTGCAAGTTTACCTAGTCCGTAATGCTCAAGTTTCAAAAGCAATGTGTCGTGATTTACACAATCAAATGCTTTGGAGAGATCACAAAATATTCCTACAGCGTCTTGGGACTCTTCCCACGCCGTAAATATGTGCTTTATTAAGGTTACACCGGCGTCGGTTGTACAACGTCCCTTGGTGAAACCATACTGTTGATCGTGTAAGATTCTATTGGTGTTAAAATGATTGACCATTTGATTAAGCATTATCTTTTCGAACACCTTACTAAAAACTGGCAACACGGATACAGGCCTATAATTATTTGTATCTTTACTATCACCGGATTTGAAAAGAGGTATGACTTTACTGTATTTCATTAAATCAGGGAAAACTCCTTGGTCTACGCACAAATTAAAAATTAAAGCTAAGTATGGAGCTATAGTCTCAAGTATGGATGTACAAACTTTGATAGACATTCCCCATAGATCTTCGGTCAGTTTGATTTTTATTTGCCGAAAAGCTTTAATAACTATCATCGGGTTTATGTGTTTAAATTTAAATTCAGCCTGGCATCCAGACACAATCGCCTTTAGTAAACCAATTGAGACTTCAGGAGAGGAATTTAGAGCCTCCGTAGTTTTTAACGGTATATCGGTAAAGAAATTTACAAATTCTTGAGCTACTTCCTGATTAGAGCTTTTAGGACCACATGCTGTATCTAATGTGTAGCTAGTATTACGTGTTTTCTTCCTGTTAGTCTCGCTATTTATGACTTTCCAAACTGTCTTTATTTTATTTTCTGCTGTTTTGATCTTGTTGCTAATGTGCAAGGCTTTGGCAACCTTGCATGTATCTCTAAAAATTTTTGAATACTTAGCAACATATTTGTTAAAAGTTTCAGTGTTCATATAAGGCTTAAGGCCATACAGCTCAAATAGTGTTTCCCTACTTTTTCTGATACCTCTAGTTGCCCAATCACTAAATATAAATTTAGGGCAAATACTTTTTGACTTCTTTTCAAAAGTTTTGTTGAATTCAGTGTGAACTATTGAAAAGAAATTATCATAAAATTGATTTATATTAATATCGTCATGGCTCATAACACTTAATTTGTTCTGTAGAGAAATATTATACCTATTTAATTTGTTAGAAGTTATGGGTCTAAATTTAATCTGAATTTTTTGCAATGGTGTATTACACCTAAAAGTTACAGTTTGTCCGCTATGGTCAGACGGCAGACAATTAACTATGGCTTTATCTAAGTAATCACAATCACAGAAAACATTATCTATACAAGTAGCAGAAGATGGAGTGACTCTAGTAGGTTCTATAAAAGTGTTGGTCAAGTCAAATGACTTAAAAAGATTTAATAACCGACTGCTATTTGAATTTTCTTCTAAAATATTGATGTTAAAATCACCACAAATAATTATAGATTTATTACTGGCTGCAAGTTTTGCCAGGACATCTTCCATTATTGACTCAAATAAGGAAAAGTTTTGATAGTTTGGGGGTCTGTACACACACACAATAACATGCTTATCTAGCTCAACACAGGACAGTTCGACGCAATGTTCAGCCGAGAGACCTATTATGTCGTTACGTTGCTTATATCTTAAACAATTTTTTACAAAAATTAAGGAACCTCCACGAAGCATAGTTTTACGGTTATAGCAGCTACCCACCATATAGTTCTCATAATTAATAAGCATTTGGTAATCCTTAAGCCAATGTTCAGTAAAACAAATAATGTCAAACTTACTTTTTTCTAAAAACAATTCTATTTCTAATAATTTTGAAGAATTGATGCCTTGGATATTTTGGTGGAATAATTTTAAAGTGTTCTGCTGAGGCCCTTTTTTACTAGCTAATTGAGTGCAAGAAGATACCTTGCTGTTGGTAGGTTTAACAATATTGTTAATGGCACCTTCTGTTGTCTGACTTTCTAGTTTAAATTAATATTAATATCTGGAGAGAGCCCCGAGACTCCCGTGCCATCGCCAGACAACAAGATCCTATCACTAATATACCCTAATTGAGAATTTTCCACGGTGACATATGGATCCTCCTCAGTATAATGTTTGTAAACATCAATAGCACTAATGCTATATTTATTTAAGGTCACCACCTGTTCATTAGTATTATTACTAATAGTCGCAGTATTTACAATATAACTAAACTTAGACATACTACTTATGTCTGTGTGAATATTATAAGCTAATAGCCGAGCTATTTTGTGTCTACAACTAATAGGTAGATACACTTTACCCCGGGTCGAACTAAGTTTATCAACAAAAGTGTTGATATCAAGAAATATAAGTTTGTCACTGTAGTGACCTGCTAAAAAATGTAAATGTCTATTTAAGAAGTGAATATAATTGTTTTTTCTGTTACATAAATTTTCAAAATATGGAAAAGCGCACAATATTATTTTATTACAATTTAATTTCAACAACTCTGAGACACAATCAGTGATGTCTTCCTTTTTAATCTTTGCACTATTACCAACACATATAGTAATGGTGGTACTAGGATCACAAACAGTCTTAGTTACAGATGCCATAATCTGTTTGTAGTTTGACCCTGGCATACAATTGTTTTGGGTACAATAACTCAGGTTATTACTAATTAATTTACCTAGCCCCCTACCTATACTGTCAGAGAACATAACTGAATGATTACAGTCACGACTAATATCATGCAACTCAGGCTGTACTACGTGTGAGTAATCTAATGTAATATTAGTTGTATAGCATTGTGTGATTGGTGTGTCCCATCTCAAAATTCCACCATGTTTTTTGCATATATCTCAGCATGGGTGAATTTTATGATAGCCATTTATACATCAAAACAAAGCTAATTTTTTGCAGTCTGTTTTACTGTATGCATTTTTTTGCAATAGTATATCAAAACAAAGTTATTGACGAAAATAATGTTACTGATATTGTAGGACAAAACAATTGTATGCAACACATCATTACGATATTATTCGCGTGTAACCTCAACGATATCGTTGTAAGTAATAATGCATTACGGCATTATTCGTTGAAATTCGGTACCGAAAAGCCTGCCGGCAATATGATATTACGATATTATCCAAGCGATAGTGTATACAGTAATATAACATGACAATAATATTCGTCGATATGTAGTGTCAAAAGATTAACAGTAATGTAATGTTGCAAATATCATGTTTTATTAAATAACACATTAAAAACGTATTATTTGATTTGCCAGTAGCTTAGCAATATTAGAGAAAGTTCATAATAATGCTGGATAATTTAATTTGTTTTATTTTATTGTGGTTGGGTGCCTAGCAAACACAACTCAAATCCATCAGAAACAATGCAGCTTTTAGACAAGGTAGTACTAATTGTCGCTAAGCAGCTTGCAAACAAATTAATTGACGATACATACGAGTATACATAATTGCGAATTTGTGAAAAGTTATGAAGTTATGGAGACTACCCGCTGACGTACGTGAACTGATAAACGAGAAGAACGCAGCTATCCATGCCTACGACAACTTACCCTGGGATGCTTACAAAGCTCACATGCACAACTTACAGAGCGTATTGTAAGGAGTAGGCGCGCATAAGCGGCATCGTTACACTCGATAGGACAAGGTGCTCAACCAATTCGAGCCCACCCACCAAGCTCCAAGCTTGCCCACCATCCACCAAGCCCACCCGGTTCTGATGGATCACCAATAAGGTTCTCAAACTCCTCCCCGCCCAGGTAATAGTGTCAATGGAAGCCATCTTTAATGACGCCTTGAGAAAAAAATCTTCTCCCAGGTATGGAAAGAGGCCACTGTTATCAGTACCTATCCGCAAACCCGGTAAGCCCAAGGCGGAACCATGTAGCTACTGGCCTATCAGTCTTCTGTATGCATTCGGTTTTCGCCTTTATTTATAAGCGACATAAAGACTATGCCGAGACTAAGAGTCTCATTTCCAAAGAGCAATTCGGTTTCAGGACCAAACACTCGTGTATCCAACAGGTCCACAGCATCGTCGAGTATTTGAGCGCTGGAGCGATGACGGGCGGGTTTTTCTTCGACATAGCAAAAACCTTCGACAAAGTCTGGCACAACGGCTTGTACAAGCTGTACCAACTAGGAGTGCCAGACCGTCTCGTGCTCATCCTACGAGACTCTCAGTCGGATCGCACCTTCCGCTATTGCGATAGCGGGGAAGCTCTCTCCTTACCTCGAATGGGGAGAGGAGTCACTCCATTCGAGCCACCATCTCCCCGCTTATATTCACGCTTTTACGCTGTTACGTGCTGTCAAACCAAAAAGGCTCAGTTAGACCTGTTTGCGGACGACGCGGCCATCTATTACACTGGTCGTGCATAAGAATGCTATTGCCAAAAATCTACAAACTTCAGCCGACGCGTTAGATGCTTGGATCCGGAAGTGGAGGATTAAGGCTAACCCCGATAAGACTCAGGTGGTTCTATATTTTAAACCGCGTATCAATTTCACCTCCCCCAACCCGATCACTCTGTACGGTAAGCCTATCCCTTGGGAGAAGCAAGCCAGATATCTAGGAGTCATACTCGACGACCATCTGTCCTTCGGGCCGCATATCAGTGCAGCTCGTGATCGAGTCGCCTTTGCTATAGGTAGGCTCCATTTCCTGTTAGTAAGTTATCACTCAGGTACATGTTGTGCCTCTATGCCGCGGTGATCCGTCCCATCATGACATACGCAGGTGTCGTGTTTGTATTGTATACCAAGGCTAGATATATATATAAGATCCAGGGACTCCAGAACCGGTTTAGTCACGGGAGCCCCTTACTATATCCGCAATGACCTAATGGTCTACACATAGGCTTAGAATGCCCACTAACCTTCAGTTTATGAAACGCTTTTCTAAGCTCTTCTTCGATTCTGCTATAAGGTAACGTAATCCTCTAATCGCATCGGCCACCCGATACGAGCCACCCCCGATGACGCTACCACCCACCTCCAGGAGATCAGTAGGGAAACTAGCACGCTCGAGAAGCACAGACGCAAACAGCCGTCATTCCGTCCTCGCCATCAAGGACCGTCGCAACGTCCCGATCCATGCCCTCGCCGACCCTTGCTCGAGCCAGCCCACGTGCCTGAGCTTGTAGTTCAAAATCAACCCCTAAAGCCTGTTCGATTGCTTTTCTCCCCCAGCGACGCTCTAAGTTTAGTCGCTTAGTTTGTAAGTATTTGGCCGTGGCTGGTGGCCTGACACTCAAGGCACCCACAGGATAGTCGGGTTAACCAGACGACAACCTCCTAGGTTGAACTGCGAGATGCCATTCACAAAAAAAAACAAATTTACTCATCAATCACAATGGATAACACATGAGTAATACTGTATTCATTTATTACGTACCGACACCATCGTAATATTTTATTGTACAAACCGCTTGCTTTAAGAATATTAACTATTATGATACAGTGAACGACATTACGATTTTAATAGGTCTCTGTCATGTTGTGTAAAACAACATTACCAAATCCTGTGAATTAAAATAATACACGAATATAATTGTATTACACTTTACGTGGAACAAGATATGCGTTTTTTACGCGAATAAAACGGTAATCGTGGCTTACCGAAAAAGTTAAAGATTACATAATCTGTAACAACTTGTTACGATACGATTCGTGCAAAAAGTGTGTTAAGCGTTTTCGGGAATAATATTGTTAAGTCCATTATGGGACCATTGAAATTATTGTACTTTTGCATATATGCATAGAAAAATTACGAAAAAAAATTACAAGGTGTAATCAATGCTATAAATATCAAATATGCAATAAAACGTAAACTATCGTAATAGCACATTACCATATTATTCGGTGGGGGGTGCGGTCTTTATAAAATACTAATTTATAAGCATTTGAAACTGCTGATTAGACAGAGAGATCCGATACAGCGAATGACGTCATTCGGTGCATCGACGTACAAAATCCAAACTAAATTCCGTTTATCTAGGAAGAGATAGAAACAAAAGTTTAAATGGTTACCTATAACTTTTGTGTTGTTTGGCCGATTTATGTCTTGTTTTCGCTTTTTGTCATTATTTTTATAGTACTTTAATGTTCCGTAACGAAATAAAAAAAAAGAAAATTTATGCATATTCCCTATTCAAAACAAAAAATCTGCTGTTTCCTACAAAGTTAAACCTTAGGTTTAACTTAGTAGGAAACAGCAGATATTTTTTAAATAGCCGACGAAAAATGTACCTATATATGATTGTGCAGGAGTATATAGATAAGTTTAATATTAACTCAAACACACCATACACCGCCCGGAATAAATTCCCTAAACGGTGTTACGAACAGCATCAAAATCTTTGCGAAATTGAGACACAGTCAGACACCATAAGCTACTTTGATTTAAATACTGTCCAAAGGGTGTAAACTAGACCCTTAACCACAGAATAAATAATAGTACTAGCGTACAGAAGTTGCACTCCTTTGATCTTGAAGAAAGCCGACATTATAAATACCTAAACTGGGCCCGCTCGATTTAAATTGTGCCTTGACGCCAGGCGTTAGCGTATTTTATTCGGCGTCTCAGTGCGTAATGATCAGTCGGTAGGGTTGCCTGAAATACTCAAAATAAAATACTACCAACATTTTTGTATTTTAATGTATTATTATTTAGAGTTAATTAAAACTTTTATAATTACAAGTGTTTAACTCTGTTATAATGTCTCATTTATATATCTTGCCTTTTCTAAAATTACGATTACCTACTTATTAAATTTAATAGCAGCATAAATAAATAAACGAAATCTAACAAATAGGTAATTTTAAAATAAACTCTGATGGGAAGCATGGACATGAAGCAGTGAAATTTATTAAATATAAAAAAAACATATTTTTTCTACATTTATTAACAGCAACAGTTTATCCGGCTTGTCATTTTCCCTAGTAATGATTATTGATCAATAAATTAGTCAATTAACAAACACGAAGAACGAGTAGGTAGGTACGCGACGCAAGGTAAAAGAGCGCGAAAAATTAACGCGGCATACGTACGCAGTTACGCACGGCTGGAGCGCGACAGCCCTAGAGAGCTTGCAAATTGAATATGCGCGAAGCGGTAGGTAACTATTTCATGCCTACACACGGAGTGCAATAGCTCTGCCTTAACGAAGCCGGAAGGCACTAATGTCTTGTTCTTCCCATTAATGCGATCATTTTTTTACTTGTAGACCATACCTGGGAACCTTCTAGTTACGGAAATATTGTGGGTCAAAGTTCAAACATTTTCACAAGTTTTTTTTTTTATAATACAAGTATTTAATGTTAGATTTTTACTTTAAATACCTCCACAACCCCCATACTATTCAATCCATCCATCAGCACAATGTTTTGAGTGCGTTACATTGAGTCCTACCGAAAAACGTGATTTTTTATTTAAAAAAAAGTCGTTTCCCATCAATAATTTTTGCGTAAAGTTACTTAGTTTGATGTACAGAATGCTTGGTTGACGGCTTCGTGATGAGGTCTTTTACACCCTAGATGTAGGGCTAGGGACATCATGGTGCGATCAATTTGGTTACAGTATCCATACGGATACGACGTTTTTACCCGACTACGAAGAAGCCAAAAAAAATCCCCCCCTTCCCCCCCTTCCGGTTATGATTATAGCAGTCTACGTACACACACCAAACAAAGTTTGTGATCACTAGCACAAGCTCATATAATTTTTTAAACTGAACAAAGAAAAAATCTTTGTTGTGTGTTTTCTTTAATTAAATAGAAATACCCTGTTTGAAATAAAAAAAAATAAAAAATATTTTTTCATAATGTAATCTACCGTAACTAAAAAGACTTCGATTTTTCAAAGTGATCACAAACTTCTTCTGATGTGTGTATGTATACGTATGTACAGTAAGCTTTTATAGGTGCTGAGGCACGCTAAGGATTGTATTGCTGTGAACGCACGGTCGAGCGTCCGTGCGTCTATATGTTGAAACAGATGGGCAATAATCCGAAAGACAGATTGTTTAATAACAATGAATTTAATTACTTCAGTACAATTTGAACAGAGTTTCAGCTTAATCGTATAATCGCAACGACAAGAGTGCGAAAATGAGCTTGCATGGCGTTATATGGCGTTCCCCCCACCGGAGGCTTCCGGCAGCTATGGCGGTGGCTTGGCAGTCATTGGCTGGCTGTGATTGGCTGGCTGTGATTGGCTGGCTAGAGTGGCGCGCTGTCATCAGCTGAGGCAGTGTTGTAACATTCGGCCGTCCTGAAACAATGATTGCTCCCGCGATGGAAACAACAAAACTATGCTTACAAGTCAGCTCTAAAGAAACAGTTAAATTATGGGGAAATGAACTTTGATCTAGCTTTCAAGAAGATCTACGAGATCTTCGGTTTCAAATTGTTCCACACGACTGGCGCTATCGGATATATGATATGGTCGTAAGGAATCAGCAGATACTATTAGGCCTGTAAACTTCTAATATTCCTCCAAGACCTTTTATGCTTATTAGTTTGTATGTATATCACATAATGGGCTACAGATCGTCTAACTTACAATTAACCTTATTGCCGCTAAGTAGTAGTCGGCGCCTGGCGCCAAAGTACGTAGGTACTTGTAGTCACCTTTTTGTAAATCGAACTACATAAATTTACGCCTTATAGCAAAGTAACCTACGTTTCATTTTCTTGCTAGCTATTCTAATCCGATTAGTAGCCCATCGCTTCTAGATTGCACTGGCTCAGAAACCCGATCCGAGATGGAGACATCACATAGGTACTGACCTACCACGAGCAAACATTAAATCGTATGGCTTATACCCTATTGTATGTAACAGTATTACTATTACCCCATATTATTGCATTTGGTAAACTATTGTCCCAATTATGAGAGGCTCATTCTACCTACCAGTTAGACCTAAGACGCGCAATAGCTGTTAACGTGTGTTTAAACTGCTTTTCCATTACTAGCTTCTTGAAATTTCTACTCGTAAAGGCCTTAACATGATCTGAAACTACGTGATCTGGAAAACCAAATAAACTAAATAAGTAGGTATGTGAAACGGGTAGGCAATAATATGCTTTCTTCACGAATAATCTCAATAATTTTCTATACTTCTATACTAATATTATAAAGAGGAAAGATTTGTATTTTTATGTCTTTGCATGTAACGAATAACCACTTAATAATCACTTAAAAACTTCTGGACCGATTTGATAAATTCTTTCAGCAATGGATAGCTACATTATCAGCGAGTAACACAGGCTATATTTATCCCTATAATCTCACGAAAACGGGAACTACGCGGGTGAAACCTCGTGACGTCTGCTAGTTTATTATAAAGTAATGCAATTTTAAACACTTGTGCAGAGTTTAGTCTTTTTATATTCCACAGCTGAATGTTTGCAAAGTGCCAAAATGCGCGGTTGCCCGCTATTAAATGTCATTAGCTGACTCGGCTTGGCATGGGCTGTACCGTGTGGCATGGCGTGGCATGGCGTGGCATGGCGTGACATGGCATGGCGTTACTACAGAGCATCATAAACAATACTGGAGCGTTACATATTATGCGTTAACTCTGATCATATGACAAATACACTTTCAATGTATGGAGTTTACAAAAATGTGACGAATTAACTTTGTGGCGAATGTACAATAACCCGTCTAAGTACACGTAGGCACAGAAACAACGAATTTCGAGAAAGCATCTGTTAAAACTAACATGTACTGACTGGTACCTACCATCAACGATTACATAGTTATTCACTATATCACTATCTGTATACCTACCCAATTTGCAGTCAATCAAAAATACGCTTCGACTTTTCATCTTGACATGGCACTGTACGTACTAAACCAATCGTTTACTTCTAAACGACATTACCTATCTATCGGATATGCTTCATACGCTAACTTGTAGGCCTATCACGTATCTTTCTGATATCCAGTGACTATCAAGCTTCGGTTGTACACAGAACTTTGATGACAACCAAGAATGTCATAATATTGGTACTACGTATCGCACTGAGTAGATGTCACTTTACGGTGACTAACAGCCCGGGTACGGTATAACGTCTTTCCTTCAAACTCAGTTGTAATCAATTTGTTGTCCACTATGATTACATAATCAAAAAAATATAAGTATCGATACGAAAGCGTCGGTCAAAATGAGTTACGGTGACTATCAGCCACGATGACAACCAATGACAGCATATTTGATCGCGACTGGTCATTCATAATACGAAACTAACTTTTTGACAGTTCATGTCAAGCTGTCAACAGATATACGTAATAGCCCTGCTGGTCTGTAGTCAATAGTAATATCATAGTTTTGAATTAAAAGCCGCCAGCGAGCAATGTGCGGAATAAGATCACGTATAGTCATTATATCGTGTAGTACTGCAGTACAGTCCGTAATTACACGAATATATTTACAAACACACTTATACGAAACCTTCGCAACGATTCCACCACTTCAAGAGTCTCGAGCTCGTAACTGTGATAAACACTTTTTTCCCGACTGGTTACGCGACTAAAATACAAGACAGGGCGCAAACTACCTGTTATGGGTGGACTGTATTTTTATTTATTGTTCCCTTCTTCGATAGCTTCAGGTGGCTATGGGATTTCCTTTTCAATTAAAACTCTTCGATGGTTTAACACTGTTTAATTACTTCGTCTATATTTTAGAGCGGGCACGTTATTCTACATAAACTGATTTACACAAGTACACAATAATCACAAAGAACAATAGTCAGAACATAATAATCACAAGAACATAATATACTTAGGGCACGTGGGACTCACAATAAACACTTAAAACTAGACACTTGTAAATAGAACACTGTAAAAATATAAAACTGTATCGACTGACTTTAGTCGCCTATCTTTATACCAAAACACCATGTCGCAAGTAGTGGCGGGGCCTCGTTGTACTCAACCCCTTTCGGCTAATCGTTCCCTCTATAATGGACTTTCCCATCTTTCTGCGGGTCGGTCAAGTTTCGACTTGTCGGAGGCTCCGCCCACAACACGCGAAATGGTGATTTGTTACCTTATATGGTAACGTTTTTGGCTTGTTATGAAACCGTCAGTTTCGCTACCATATAAGGCAATCGTATGTCATGGTATGTGGTTTTAATAAAGTCTACACCTTTTTCCCGCCTTGTGCGGGCCTGTCTTTTTACTTTATTAATCCTTATCCTAGCTAGTTATCTCCTAGTGATACAATGGAGCTCGGCGTCTGTTACATCTCTCCCCCCGGCGTAGCCTGCGCAGCCTCTTCTTCTTTGTGCAGCACGACGAGCTTGCTGATGGGACGCTTGAAGACGCCGGTTCTCGTTCGCACGTCGACCACCCTGATGCCGCCGTCAGGTCCCGGGTAGAGCTTCTCGATGACTCCCATTGGCCACACGTTCCGTGGCAGTGTGCTGTCGACGACGATGACGACGTCGCCGATCTCCGGCGGCCGTCGGTTGCTCTGCGGCTCGCCGCGGGGTACCAATGTGGGGAGGTACTCTCGCAGCCAGCGTCGCCAAAAGTGGTCGGCAAGGGCCTGGCTGGCCCGCCAAGCACGTCGGTCGGCCTCGTCACAAGGCCCGGTCGAGGGTAGGCCCGTGGAGGACCCCAACAGGAAGTGGTTGGGGGTGAGGGCCTCTGGATCGGTGGGACTCACGCTGACATGAGTCAAGGGGCGCGCGTTGATGGCGAACTCCGCTTCAGTGAGCAGAGTTAGCAGCACCTCTTCTGCAGGTGCCCTTTCGCGCAGAGTCGCAGCGAGGGCAGTCTTCACGGAGCGCACCAGCCGCTCCCACGCACCTCCCTGGTTGGGTGCGCCGGGAGGGATGAACCGCCACTCCATCCTGTGCAGCAGTCCCTCTTCTTGTAGCGCTGGTGCCCATTCTTCATACGCCGCTCGCAGTTCGTGGTCGGCTCCCCTGAAGTTGGTCCCGTTGTCTGAGTACATGAGCCGCGGCCAGCCGCGGCGCGCGGCCATCCTTCTCAGCGCCATGATTGCTGAGTCTGTAGATAGCGATGCGACGAGCTCGAGGTGCACGGCGCGGGAGGTGAGGCACGTGAACAGTGCGCCCCACCGCTTCTCTCGGCGCCGGCCCACCTTCACCATCATGGGCCCGAAATAGTCCACGCCGCAGTTCGTGAACGGGCGGTGGAAGGGGTCCAGGCGGGCGCGCGGCAGGTCTCCCGTGGCCGGCGGTTGTGGCGTTGCTCGCATCCTCCGGCAGTACGTGCAGGCCTTCTCGATGGCCCGCACCGTGGGCCGCAGGTGGATGATCCAGTATCGCTGCCGCAGGTCGTTCGTTACTCGTTCTCTGTTGGCATGACCAGCGGCGCAATGCTCGCGCATTACTATTAATTTACTGACCTGATGGCGACCATCCAAAATGATGGGTCGCTTGACCTCCACTGGCGCGTTTGAGGCTTCAATACGTCCTCGCACGCGCAACAGGCCGTCTTCGAGTACGGGGTCCAGTCTGTACAGGCGACTCGCCCGAGTGAGGGGGCGGGCAGACTGGATCTTCTGTAGTTCATCCGTGAAGCTATCCCGCTGTGCTTTTAGCAGGAGCTCCTTCTCGGCGCGCTCTATGTGCCGATGTTCCAGTCGAGTCGAGACGCAGCGGCACGCGTCTATGAATGCCAGCACGCGTGCAGCAGTGCGCACCAGCGTCTCGTACTTAGAGAAGCGGGCAGGATCGGGCAGCCAGCTGTCTCGTTCAGGACCCGGCGCGATGTGCAGGACCTCCTCTTCCGTTTCTTCTGTCGCCGGCTTCCCGGGCCAGTCCTCTTCCGGTAGATGCAGGAAGTCCGGCCCGCGGAACCAGCGGTCGGTCGCGCTGATCGGCGCGTCGGTGAGTCGGGTGGCGTCATCCGCTACGTTGTGCTTCGTAGGCACCCAGCGCCATTCTTCTTTACTGGTGAGCTCGGCGATTTCACCCAGTCGGTGCGCGACGAACGGTGTGTACCTCTTCATGTCGTGGTGGATCCAGTGGACCACCGTAGAGGAGTCTGTCCAGTAGGTCGTCCTGTCGACCTCGATGCGGTGTTCCTTCTTGATGGTGTCGGCGAGTCGGGCTCCTATCACCGCTGCCTGCAGCTCCAGACGTGGTATCGTCTGGGCTCGCCGCGGTGCCACCTTTGCTTTGGCCGCGACCAGCACGACGTCGATGCTTCCATCCTCGTTCACCGCTCTCCAGTAGGCCACCGTCGCGTACGCTTGCTCGCTGGCGTCGCACAGCACATGTAGCTCTATGCGCTGTGTGTTCTTCTTGAGGTAGCACCTGGGCAGCCGCAGTCTGTTCACCTCCTGTAGTTGACCCAGCCAGGCCGCGAAGAGCTCGTTTTCCTCCTCCGGAATTGGCGTGTCCCATGTTGTTTGCAGACGCCACAGGCTCTGGAGTACTATCTTCGCTCGTACTGTGAAATGACTCAACAGGCCCAGCGGGTCATAAATCGACATAACGGCGCTCAGTGCTTCTCTCTTGGTGGGCGCACGGATCCTCTCTCTCACCTCGGATGGCACTCGGTTCATGGACGTGTTGAACCCGAGTTCGTCTAGTTCTGCGTTCCAGTACAGCCCGAGTATCTTGCTCTCCGGCTGCTCCCCTCCTAGCTGCGTTGGGGTGGTGGCGTGGAGCGTCTGGGGCACGTCGCGCAGGACCGTCGCTTCGCTGGAGCTCCAGCCTCGCAGTGTGAAGCCAGCGGCCGCGTGCACCTTCCTTGTCTCTTCTACTGCCTTCCACGCTTCTTCTGGATCGCTGTAACTAGCCACTAGATCATCCATATAATGACTCTTTGTTATGGCCTCCAAGGCCCTGGGATACTCACTGCCGTGAAGCTCTGCGTTGTAGTTCCGGACGTAGTGAGCCATATACGGGGAACTTGCTGCTCCGAAGATCATGCTCTTCATCTTGTAGTGGCGCGGGGGCGATGTCCTTTCTTGTCCTCTCCACAGGAACTGCTGAGCTGGCTGGTCCTCCTGTCTTATTTTCACCCGCAGGAACATTTCTTGGATGTCTGCGGTGACTGCTACTTCCCGCTCTCTGAACCGGAAGACTATTCCCGGCAGGGACAGCAGCAGGTCTGGACCCTCCAGCAGCTCGTCGTTGAGACACTTCCCGTAGCTCGTCGCCGCTGCGTCGAAGACTAGCCTTTGTTTCCCCGGCTTGTTCGGATTCTGCACGGCGAAATGAGGGAGGTACCAGCAGACGTTGATTTCTTTCTCTGTTCCGTCGCATGGTACTGCGTATCCCTTGTTCAACAGATTGTCTATCTGTGTAGTGTATTGCACGGCGAAGTCCGGTGACGCATCCATCTTCTCCTCGATCTTTTTCAACCTTCTCAGCGCTGCTCCGTAGCTGGGTGGCATGACGATGTCGTCTGTTCGCCACGGCAGCCCTACCTCGTAGCCTTCATCGATTTTCTTGATTGTCTTCTGTACGATGTCCGCCGCCCTTTGGTCTGCCTCGTTCACTCGTGGCTTCCTGGCGACGCCCAAGGCTTCTATCTTGAAGTGCGCTTCGACTAGATCGTGTAGTTGTTCGTCTCTTCTTCCGGACTCGATGACGTGCAGCACATCTTCTTCATCAGCGATGATGCTTCGTGGCGCTGTTCCGTGCACCACCCATCCCAGCTTTGTTCGTGAGGCAGCTGGCTGATCGGGGCCGCCGACTCGGAGTTCCCTGGTCACTATACACTCCCAGTGGTCTGTGCCCACCAAGAGTCCGGGGCGGGCCTGCTCGTTGCAAACTTCTTCTTTCGGCAGGTCTCGCAGGTGTTCGTGATCCAGCAGGGTGTCTGGGATGGTTTGTTGGTGGAGCCTCAAGTCCTTGATGGTTCTTGCTTGCAGCTCGTGCGACTGGCCGTCTTCCCGGATGCTTCTGACTTGCACCCGTACCGCTCTGCTGTCCCGCTCCTCTGAGGACATGTTCACGCCGCGTATGCGCAGCGGGCGTGAAGTTCCCTTTGCTCCGATGCTGGTCGCCAGGTCTTCATCAATGAGGGTGACGGTTGCTCCTTCATCGAACAACGCATACGTCTTGACCTCCCCCCGTGACCCGGTGACTATGATGGGGCACATCTTCAGCAGCACCTTCTTCGAGCCGGCGGCGGACTTGCTTGCCACCGACAGTACTGCTTCCTCCTTGCTGGGCTCTGCGGTAGATTTCGCGGTCGTCGCTTCTTCTTTGTTTGCCACCCTCTCTTGATGGAGGGAGGCGTGATGAGGTCGGCGGCACTGGTTCACGCCGCACGCCTTGGCCTTGCAGCTATACCGCCTGTGGTTCTTCTCGGCACATCGAAAGCACATGCCGTTGGCCTTCAGGTACTCCCACCGCTGGTCGACACTCATGCCCTTGTACTTCGGACACCTTGGTAGCACGTGGTCTTGTTTACAGTTGGGGCACTGACCTTTCTCCTCTTGATTTTCGACGGCTGTGTAGACGGGGCTGGCCTTCTTCTTCGCTGTCACTGGCTGCCTGGTTTCCTTCTTCTGGCTGGCGGGCGCGGCGCTGGTAGGTGGGGCGTATGTGTATCTTAACGCCCTGTCCGCTTCCCGCATCAGAAAACGAGACAGCATCACTATCTCCGGCTCCGTTGTGTCGTCGTTGTCGTAGGCAAAGTCGCACCATCTTGACCGTATGTGCGGGCTTAACTCCTCCAGTACCTCGCGTGTCAACAATGGGTTGTACAGGTATCCTCTTCGGTCGACCGACTTGATCACGCTTACTGTGTTCTGTACTTTGATGGCGAAATTATTCAGGTCCGCGGCTGATGCAGTGGGCTTCGTCATCTTCTTCAGTTCGTCAATAGCGCGATCGATTAGTACTTCCGGTCGGCCGAAACACTGTTCGAGTGTCTTCATGATGACCTCTGGATCTGTAGCGGTGTGTAGGAGGGCGGACACCGCCTCCCTTGCTTCCCCTTTAAGGCAGCTTCTTAACCGCTGTATGTTTTCTGCAGGCGATATGTTATACATATTTGTAGTGTCGTTCACGGCCGCTTTGAATGGCAGCCACTCGTTGACACCACCGGAGAACGCTGGTAAATCCGTATGCCGTAGTCGGGGTCTTGCCATCCTTTCTAAGGTCGCTGCCAAGTTGTCGATGCTGTTCCTGTGCCTCGTCGGTGTCGGCGACCTTCCCCGTGGCATGTCGAATTTAATACGTCTTGGGTCCTCCCGAGGGGCTCCCGTGCCCCCCTCCCCCCGTGCTCTGAGGGGGTTCGTATGAAGCCATTCGTCCACTCGACTGTGGTGGCTTTCCTCCTGGGGAACGAGGGGCTCGTCCCGCAGGCTCTCCTGTTCGTCCTGTATGACGGACATTTCGGCGGCTAGCCTCTTCTTGACTAAGTCTGCTTCTAAGTCAAGAGACTTCTTTTGTATGGCTGCTAGCTTTTCTGCAGCCTCTAACTCTGCTAGCCTTATGCGCGTTGTAAAACTATTCGTTGACCTTTGTGACCTCTGTGACCTCTCTGACCTGGCGGGTGACCTCCTTCGTTGTCCATGGTCTTCACTCAGTAGAAGTCCCGATGATGGTCCCGCCGTGGTCGTGTCCAACGTCGTAAGAGGCGCGGTATTTAGTCGTAAATTAATCGTACTTTGGTCACCTGTTATTACTGGCGATTCTGGCGGGTCTAGTGAAATCCTCCGTAGTCTCTCTCTTTGAATCCGTTCCGCTTCCTGGCGAAGAACCGCCTCCCGTTGCTCCTCTGCCCTCCTCTGTAGGGCCCGCCTCTGGTCCTCTACCTCTGCAGCATCACCTTGGCTTCGGGTGATCACCATCTTTCAAACTGATGGCCAACTGCACTTGACTTTAAGCGGGGAGCATGGCGCACGACAGTTCGTAGCTCGGTTTGGACTTGTCCAGATTCGTTTACTACGACGTTACACTTTACGCGCACTTTGACACCGTTATTATTTTACGACTAGCCCTATTTACCGCGACGACACTATATACTTCCGACGAAAGACGCGGCGCGCACTTTGTATAGCGCGCGCTTATTTACTTCACGTATTTACTATTTACGCGACGGTCACTTGTTACACGCGCACAGAGTCTTATTTACACTTGTTATTTTACTGTGAGTCCCACGGTTCTGCCGGTCCCCTTAACGCGCACTATGATCGCGATTTTCGACACAGAGAACACCACTTTGCTTATTACAACACTTTATTCACTCGCGATACACATAAGTTATTATTGTTCAGTACTTACAGTTTTATGTAACCGCTCACAACACTTATTTACGCGCTATGTATTTGTTATCGGCACTTTTTTCACTTATCCGGCTCGTATGGACCAGCTGTTATGGGTGGACTGTATTTTTATTTATTGTTCCCTTCTTCGATAGCTTCAGGTGGCTATGGGATTTCCTTTTCAATTAAAACTCTTCGATGGTTTAACACTGTTTAATTACTTCGTCTATATTTTAGAGCGGGCACGTTATTCTACATAAACTGATTTACACAAGTACACAATAATCACAAAGAACAATAGTCAGAACATAATAATCACAAGAACATAATATACTTAGGGCACGTGGGACTCACAATAAACACTTAAAACTAGACACTTGTAAATAGAACACTGTAAAAATATAAGAAAGAAAGAAAGAAGAAAGAAAACGTATTTATTTGGCTTTAGCCGCAAATACACACAACAAAATAAGAATAAAATAAAAAATAAGAAACTTAAAACTACACAATAAAAAAAAAATAAAAAAATTAAAACTAAGCAAAAAAATAAGAGAAATAATATTGCGTGTCTCACGGCTGCGCCAAATAGGCCCAGTTCAGCAAACTGCCGAGCAGCTAGTGCCCGACGCTGGTTTTCAACTGGACCTGAGATGGTGATGTCACGGACATAAAACAGTTTTGTGGTGTGCGTGTTCTAATTATATATTTGTGTGTATGAATAGATACTCAAAAAAATAAATAAATGTGTGTAAAATAATAACAAATAAACTACATATGAATAGAGAGAAAAGTTCAAGACAGGACAAACAACGTATGGCACATAAACAAATGAAAATGGACGAAATCTGTTTCGCACGTTCCAACTTGTAATCATGTAAATTACTGTGCCATGAAACCGTGCACTTCGTCGCTCAATACGCTGCAAGCAGCCGAGCGCGGTGGATTAATAATATAAATAAGTGACAAGTGAACGTTAAAATTTGCAGATGCGATGGCAATTGTGTGGGTAGTGATAGGTAGGACAGTTTGTACATCATATAATTGAGACATTCAGTGCGACCATATCTAACTTCCGTTGCGATTCTATAAGATACTGCCGTAAACGTCTTCTGAATGTGTGTATTGTGTTGATCATTCTAATCGGTGGTGGCAGGTTATTCCATATTTTGGAAGCCGCATAGCGAAAGCTACCCCTGAAAGCTGCTGTATTATGAGAGTGAGTCGAGAGTTGTTGCGAGCATTGCCTTCTCCCACATTCGCGTCTACTGGTTAACCAACTTAGTTTATTGTATAAGTAATCCGGTTTTTTATATTTAACCACACCGAACAGGAGGCACGCTAAGTGTAGTTTCCGTCTGGACTTCATTTTAAGCGAGAAATGCTTGTTTAGAAAAGGTGTTACGTGACTGCGCCGAGGAATATTGTAGCAAAACCGCGCACAAGCATTTTGTACTCTTTGAATGAGTCGATCAGTACGAGCTAGCAGGCGCGGGCCGTACACTGTGTCGGCGTAGTTCAACCTAGATAGTACCAAAGATTCCACAAGCTGTTCCCGTAGTGATTCTGATAAGTAAGGCCTCATCTTATATAAAACTTTTAGACGATAAAAACAATTTCTGACAGAGCTTGCTACGTGCTTCTCAAAACGAAGGTCTTTGTCCATCGCCAGACCCAGATTTCGCGCCTCATACACTCGCTCAATTGGTTTGCCCATTAGTTTCAAGTCAAAAGTCAAAGGTAGTCGAGCCAGCCGCTGTCTGGTGCCAAATACTATATATTTCGTTTTGGTAGGGTTAAGTGACAGGCAGTTCTCCTCAGACCAAACGGCAATTCGTTGAAGATCTTCGTTAAGATC